>OW052183.1:7862062-9098491 GCA_932526625.1 Rhingia campestris
CAAGGCTAAGCTGCAGGTGAAGACGAGAGCTGCCATTAAGCTCTATAGGCAAAGAAGAAGGGAAGAAAAGCGCGCGATCGAGGATATAGAGAGATGCCACCAAAGGAACGATGTTAGCAAGTTTTACCAAAGTGTAAAACGTCAAAGCCAAGGATACAAGGCGCGAACAGAATCGATGCTTAGGATAAGGAAGAACCACTTCTGCAGGCTGTTAAACGGCGATGACGAACAATATTGCGCTGTCAGGCAACGACAGTTCGGAAAATATTCGAAGCTTAACCTTAATAACAAGCTGCTATTATACAAGCAAGTGCTAAAACCGGTTTGGACATATGGTATACAACTATGGGGTTGTACCAGTGAAACGAATCTAAACATTTTACAAACTTTTGAAAACAAAATGTTAAGACCATTCGTCAAATCGCCGTGGTACGTAAGGAACGAAGATCTACGCAGAGATCTGGGTATTCCCGCGGTTAAAGATGAAACAAAAAATTTTGCACGAAAACATAAAAAACGTTTATTAGGACACGTTAACACAACAGTCCTCCAAATTCTGGACGAAACAAATATATTGCGGCGTCTTCAAAGAACTAAACCCTTAGATTTGGCCCGATAATAACAAACCGCGCTATAATTGCGGAAAAGCAGGAACTCTCAAAGGAAAGTTAACTGCCAAACATATTATATAATCGTGATAAAAAAATTGCTGGATAAGTCGAATACTTAGTTGCAATAGAAATACCAAATGGGTGGTGGTTTTAGTGAGTAAAAATCTCACACTACTTTGGGCACGTGCTCATCGTGTCTATGAAGATTTCCACCAGCCCACGGAAAAAAAAAAAAAAAAAAAAAAAAAAGTGTCTGAGGAGCATTTTTAGAGAATCGTAATATCTATATTTCGTCAATATAAAGTTTTTTGCCACGCCCACTTTTTGGGGGCGTTTTTTATAAAAAATGTTTTTTGGTCAAATTTTGAAATTTTCGAAAAAAAAATTTGATGCACAATCATTGGCAGTATTAATACCAACATTTCGTCAATAGACCATTTTAACCCACGCCCACTTTTTGGGGGCGTTATCTTACAAAAACCATTTGTATGCCCTACCCCAAGGCATATGCAAAGAAAAACGTTGTTTTTTGTCGAACCATAAAAGAATTTGATAAACCTTCGGAACAATATGTTGTAACAACGTCATTTGACCATAAAGACCATATTTTGGGGATGTTAATTTTAAGGAATAACTGCGAAGGGCATTCTTATTAGTTGAATCCAAAATATTTACTAGACAAAGCGCTATGTAAGATAAGATAAGACAAGACTTTCCAAGTCATCTTCATTACGTTTCATTGCCTTAAAGTTGGATTGGATTTAGCATGGACTTATGGATGCTTGTACTCCGATATGGACTCCTAAATTTGTTCAGACCTATCAAATACAACGTTAGTTTAGGTTAGGTTGTATAGGAATATCCGTTGTGATACCACGTGGGATTTGACAACATTTCATAAAGATTCGTTTGCGGTACAGTTTGGCCAGAGTTGCCTGGATATTAGACACGTTGTGCTGTTTATCCATCTATGGTTTGCTTTCTTGATCGCATATAGTTTGATTGATAATTTACATGTAGCGAGGGACATGCCTAAAATTTGTAATGGGGATAGAATATCAAGGGTACTGCCTTGTCTGGCTATTTCATTCACCAGCTCCCTGGGAAAGTGCTCTGCCGGTACGGAGTTAAGCCCCATGAGGTTAAATTCCCGTGGTGAAAAAAAGTTATTTGGCGGACCCTTTACATCCCTATTCCAAAAATGACGAACTAAGTCAAATTAGTTCCTCTTTTCCATGGCATTCAACTTCGACATTAAATGTTGCAAAAGTCTGAGCGGATTCCTGCGGTTTTATTCATTAGGTATTGAATTTGGGCTCATATTTCTTTGTTGTGGCGTTATTGATATCAATAGTCTTACCTTAGCTACAACAAAGAAGTGGTCACCTGCTTGAAATGATCTTACATAGCATGGTTGTCAACAAATCCGTCCTTTTTGAGAATATGGATTCCTTAGCCACTTATTATTTTGTTTAACATGAGAGGGTACAACTCTCAACATGACAGATCAGATCATTTGTTGAATTTCTTCAATGAAAGCGGACCGGATAATCTGGTCTCTTGCCGCATAAATAAAAAAATTAAAATTCACAATGGAAGCAGTAAAAATTTTTAAAACACGAGGATGAATATCATTAAACAATTTCATGGTCCGTTTGCTCGTCATAAATTTATTATGCATGCTTAGCAAATTATTGTTTTCTCAAAATCTTTATCAACCCCCTCTCGTGATGCCTGTTTTGCAGTAGTACCATCGAAAACAACCTTGTTACCAAACGCCAAAACTCACACCTTGTCACAAAGGTGGGGAGCCATCTCCATCGCTTGACAACAACAAAATAATTTCACTCAAAATACAAAATGGCCAAAGTGTTTGCGCGTTTTTAGAAAACTGTTTGCCCCCGCCGTTCTTGCAAATATTTGCGTGTTTATCTCAAGATGAGCAAAAATTCATCCGGCCGAAGTCAATCATGCGAATTTGGATACAAAGCGAGCTTGTAAATATTTATCAAATCAGTAGATTCGAGTATTTTCGGGCCCCCATTTAAATCGTCTTAATAATAATCTAAGCAAATCAAAACATTTATCTCCTAACACAGATGAGTTGTAGTATCAGTCCCAGAGTGATTGATCCAATTTCAGCCTCATTTTCGCACCTCAATGTGAAGTATCTATTCTAGCTTTGCGAATTTCTATTTTTTTGAAAATACAAAAAAAAAATATTTACACATGTCAAAGTCTCAGTGACACATGTGTTGAACACACCCATTCTTGTATACCCTCCAACTACTGACCTTAATTTCAACATCACTTCGTCTTGTTGTCAATTTTCTCAATCCAACATGCAGTTAGGCCTCTGGCGCATGGCTGTTTGCTCAAGTGTGAATGTCAATATTGAACAGGTTGTATGCACTTTCCAGACGGCTACCGTTTTCTGTTGACATCTCAAATAGTTTCGAATGGATATATCCATAGATTTCTCTTGCAATATACCATCTCGACTTGCAGTCAAACATTATGCAAGTGCGCCAGTTATTTGTTTTCGACTATTTAGAGGCACAGCCTTCAAGCCCCAATGTGTATGCAGATATCCAATTATTGTAGATACTTTTTTTTGTAATGGAGATACGCCCATTTTTTCGATACCACTCGTTGTGAATGAGCAACTCAAATATTTATCTGCGATTTGCGTAAGGGGATATATTTAGTTCCACTAGACAGTAGGCAATATAGACAACACATCTTGTGAGACCAATAGTGTGGAAGAGCCTCCTGAATGGTGGCTGGGAATAATAATTAATTTGCAAAAAGCTTTAGCACTTGTAATCGGTGGATAATCGTGCGAAAATTGCTTGTAAATTATGCAAATTTGAGGTGCTTTCGTTCTGGGATCTGAAATGGATGCGGCCAGGAAATGCCTAGGCTTACGTAATAAACAATTGACGATAAATTTATTAGTACGACTGGCGACTACGTCTGGGACTGGGAATGTTTCATTAATTTACACGTGGATAATAAATTACCAACCTGAAACATAACATTTGCTTAGGGCATGTTGATTGTTTATCTGAATGGCTTGGAAGTTTGTTTTTCGCGTTAGTAAATCTTGGCTAGGTTCCTATATGTCAGGTTGTTCATACCTCATCATGTTAAAACAAATGGACGCTAGGTAAATATTATGGCGGATAGTAATGCCTGTGGAGAAGGCTTTTTATGATAAGTAGGTAATAATGGAATTCAATTGGGAACTAAAAATATCTCATGATATATGAGTTCGCAAATGCGGCAAATACGCCCAAAATCGGGAATAATAACAAAAGCACCCTATGCGATAGATGTATATTAGTTTTGCTACATAGTTATATAGTCCGTCCTTCCTTTTTGTGTCCGATTTTTAGGCATTTAGGCAAGGAAAATGAAATTTTGATTATAAGCTCATTGTCCTTTCTCCAGTGCAGGCGCATGCAAAATCCCCTACTAACAGGCCCATTTTTCAGAAAAACTTCGCTTTTGTTCAAACCATTTGAAAATTTGAAAGGAAAAAATCTGAACAAGATATTTAGTGTAACATGCAACATGTTTGGCCGTGCGTCGGTAGCGTCGTTTGCGCCAAAACCATTATAGGGTCATTTTTCTTCAGAGAAGGTCAAACAATCGATGGGAATCGATATCGCTGGATGTTGCCTCATCCTGCCCACATAACTGTGAAAAAGGTCGGGACAATTACTAATTTCAAGAAGAATATGAGCCATGCCACACTGCAAATCAAAGAATGCATTTTCTGCAACAAAAAATTCCCGTGTGCTGTCAATGGATACATTAACTTGCCACTCAGATCTATAGATTTGCCACTTCCGGGCTTATTTTTGTGGGATTATTTAAGAAGCAAGGTATACCAGCCATCGTGCCTCAGACCATTGACGAGCTTATGGCAAACATTCGTGACGAAATCATCGCTATACCGCCTGAGTCCAAATAAATTGTAAAGGATAAATAAAAAATCCTACAATATTCATATACTGACCTAAAATATGGCGCACCCTTTATTTAGAGAACAGTGTGGTGCCATGACATAACGGCATATTTGAAGAAATGGCCTCATGTCGATTTGCTAAAGCGTCCTAAGGCCATTATGGCTTTATGTCGCTTTTAAGTTATTTTCCAGAAACGGCCAGGAGATGAATCCAATAACTTGGAAAAAGTCTGTTGTTTCTCAGGTGAGGGATCGTGTTGCACCTAGGGATTTTTAAGATAACCCGGAGGCTAAAATCGCCTAAAAAATTACAGCTGTATAGAGCACTTTACTTTGAAAGTTGTCATCGGCGACTAGGATCAAAACTACAGATGAAGCCTATTATTTTAAACAAGGCTTAGGATATTAGGCTAATCAAATATTTATTGGAATGAGTTTAAATTTTTAAATTTAAAAAAAATTCACTTTTGAAGCTTTTTAAATTTTTATTTTGCGTTCTGATTGCGTCCGAATTTCATGTAGTTTTATCCAGGGCCATTCTTTAAAATTTGAACGCTAACAACTGTTTTGAAGTATCGCCCTATGTGTCAAAAATGTATGGTCATATGCCACATTAGTAGAGCGGCACAAGATATTTATGGCTATGCCTGAAGAAAGATGCCTGACGAAAAGCCAGTAAGTGGTGACGTTAAATAAGGCCAAATGATATAAAAGTTTTTAATTTGCTTATATTCCTCCTTCCTCCTCCTCATTCCTTAAGTGCCGCTACAGTCCGGGATGAACCTGGACCTCAACCAACATGCCTCTCCAATTAGCCCGGTCCTTAGCTAAATGCCTCCAGTTGCGCACTCCAAGTTGGTTGAGGTCGGTTTCTACTTGTGCGCGCCATTTAAGGCGAGGTCTTCCTCTACTGCGTCCGACGTCTGGCTGGGAATCGAAGACTCTGCGAGCCGGAGTATTAGTGTCCATTCGTTCTACATGTCCTAGCCATCTTAAAAGACAAATGCGGAGTTTTTTGACCAGGGGTATTTCGCTGTACAGCTCGTATAGTTCTTGGTTGAATCCTCGTCTCCATAGCCCGTCAACACAAACGGGACTGAAGATTTTTCGCAGAATTTTTCTCTCGAATCGACTAAGGATTTCTTCATCCGCTTTTGATACGGTCCATGCTTCAGCGCCGTAGAGCAGGACTGGGATGATCAGGGTCTTATATAGGATCTCCTTAGTAGTTCGGGTGGGGGCTTTACTACTAAATTGCCTTCTTAGCCCGAAGAAACAGTGATTGGCAAGAGTAATTCTTCGTTTGATTTCTGACGAGATGTTGTTGTCAGAGTTAATAGCGGAACCGAGGTAGAAAAAGTCCCGTACTACCTCAAAGTTATATCTGTCAATTGTGACGTTCTGTCCAATTCGTCGATGTTTTGTGTCGTTTCGTGTTGACAGCTTATACTTAGTCTTACCGTCATTTACTGCATATCATCAGCATCGACTGTGTCTCAACTACGATATTTCCTCGTTCATATCGACAGGATTCTGTTCGAGCCTTGTATCCTTGGCTTTGACGTTTTACACTTTGGTAAAACTTGCGAACATCGTTCCTGGAGTGGCACCTCTCTATATCCTCGATCGCGCGCTTTTCTTGCTCTTTTTTCTTCTTTCTGAAAAGCCGATGTTCTCCCCTTCTTCTTTGCCCTCAATGGCAGCTCTCGTCTTCACCTGCAGCTTAGCCTTGTAGGCCTCGTTCTTGGCTGCAAGCATCTGGGGTCATTCCTAATCAAACCAGTTGCAGCTGATCTAATGGCTTGTTGGCATCGTTGCCATTGTTCTTCGACATTAGATGCTGGTGGTGTGTTGTGAGTCGAGAGGTTAAGGGATA
This sequence comes from Rhingia campestris, assembly GCA_932526625.1. Classification (NCBI taxonomy): domain Eukaryota; kingdom Metazoa; phylum Arthropoda; class Insecta; order Diptera; family Syrphidae; genus Rhingia; species Rhingia campestris. Next base: position 7,868,523 of record OW052183.1, read on the forward strand.
CGCGTTGCGCGAAGGTCTTGGCGGTCTCTGGCGATTGCAGTCTTTCGATGTTAAATTTTATCACAGTATTTCCGGTTTTTTGTGGCGTGGTAGTGGTCCGAGTCGATGTTAGCCCCTCAGAACGTTCGGACATCCAAAATACTGTATGCGTGCCTCTTGTCTATCGCAATGTGATCAATTTGGTTGACTGTTCGTTGATCTGGAGATCGCCATGTCCCCCTATGGATATCGAGGTGAGGAAACCGTGTACTGGCTATAGTGGCATTTCGTTCCGAAGCGAAGTCAATTAGCCTAAGTCCGTTACCAGACGTGTTATCGTGTAGGCTATATTTTCCGACAATACTGCTAAAGATGTGTTCTCTTCCTACCTTTGCGTTAAAATCTCCCAGCACGATTTCAACATCGTACTTTGGTAGTCGCTCATAGGTTTTGTCGAGGAGCTCGCAGAAGCAGTCCTTAGTTGTATCATCTTTTTCCTCCATCGGAGCATGAGCGCATTTAAGGTTTTTGTTAGCGAATGTTCGCTAATGTCTTGGAAACATAAGACTTCTTGCCTAAGCCTGGCACTTATAACAAATCCGCATCCGAATAGTCGCTGTTTCTGCTCACCATAACTCGGTCCATAGTTATTTTTTTTTTTTTTCAAAATTGAAAACCCTCAATTAAAACCCCAATGATCACTTCTTTCTCATAGACTAACTGTATGGTGTGACAATTGGACTATCGGCGTCATAGGGCCATAATTCTTTGCGGATGCCATAGGAAAAGATGTAAAAGTCACTTCACTGATGACCACTATCGGGAGATGTTGGAGAGCTTTTTCGTGCCCGAATTGGACCAAAAAGGCTTACAGAACATGTGGTTCTATAAAAACGCTGTCACTCACAGATCGTGATAAGATGTGAATTAAACAAAACGAATTTTTGAATAATGTTCAGTAAGTAAGTTAAATTGAAACGAGATATCTGTACTTGTATTGCAATAGTTTTTTTTGTTGCATTTTTATGATTTTCATACAAAAGCCTCTAATGGAATTCAATAAGGCTTGTCTTCCAAATGCTTTTCCAAATTTCTCTCATCGATTGAACACAGCCCAATGCTCCCTTAACCGGATGATAGGTACAGCACTCATTCACACAATCAGTATTACCGTTACCAAGCAAACTTTCAGCGTCTCCATCACGCCACACTGCAATGTTGAAGAAGCATCACAAATCACACGCCTTAACCGTCTGAGAGTATCTTAAATCAACAAAATGCAATTTCACTTTCTTTTTTCATTGAATTTCAATCACAACATTCTTAAGGCCGGATAATTGAAGTGTTTTTATGCAAATTACTTCCCAATACAATGACGTATATCTGACCCTGCCACCTGCCTCCCATCATAGCGAGCTCGCGCCCAGCCTCCACAAACAATGAATGAGGAAGTGTACGGCTGCGCAGTACGACAAAACAATCACCGCATTGTCGGCGGTCTCGTTCTCCAAGGCGAAGGTGACGAAAATTCAGCGATAAGATTCTCAGATCTCGGGTGCCTTGAGGAAGTGCAGAGTAGCATCTGCATGTGCACACACGCGTAGCACCTAGATATAGTACGCTTTGGCGGCATAAAATCACATCTCCTGAGCTCTTATGCTGCAATGTTGCGGATATGCTGCACAAAGATGTACCGAGGCAGCGTATCGGTGTTTTCATTGTCATATGTCGACTTTCAGGTGTCAGCAATATCCCCGAGCATAGGAAGCATAATAGGTATGTGGCGTGTGAGTTCAGCTATACAAAGTTGCAAATGTGACAGCGAGAAGGTGTTTGCGCAGGACTATCTTCAGTTTTCCCACACACACACATATACATATGAATGGAGAACTAATCGGAGCTTCTGACAAGATTTGTAGTCGGAAGGTGTTCGGTGCAAACTCGGTACCAGTGTTATCGCATCACAACCGAATGAATGCGACCGATTGTGTTTGGGGGTTTAGTGTATCTTTGCAATAAAAGTTAATTTATGCATACAATTGCTGAATTTATTCAGTCACACTATTTTTGTGAATAGAAAATAATTCGCTTCCGTATTTTTCAGTTGGCCTTGAAGAAGACGTGATGCTATACAATGGAATGCATTTATTTATTTGGAATGTGAGTTGAATACTTGAATACTGTTTTCGGAGATTGGAAGGGGTGTTCCACTTTTTCGGAATTAAGTCAGAAACTATTCGGTATTTTCTATTTTTTCCACGGATTTAGTAGTGGCTCTTAAAAAAGTTCGTATCTTCACCTGGAATGTGAGAACATTAAACAGGAGAGGTGCAGGCGAACAACTAGCGGAAGCCCTAAACTGCTACAAAGCAGACATTACTGCTATCCAGGAAATACGATGGGATGGCCGGGCAAAAAGAGGATGAAAAACTGTGACATCTACTATGGACTGTGTAAAAGGGAGCAGAAGTAGCGACTACTCGGATGCGGATTTGTTATAAGTGTCAGACTTTGGCAAGAAGTCTTATGGTTCCAAGACATTAGTGAACGCATTGTAACAATCCGCATCAAGGCCAAACTCGCCAACATAAGCCTTATATGCGCTCATGCTCCGACGGAGGAAAAGGATGATATAACTAAGGACTGCTTCTACGAGCTCCTCGACAAAACCTATGAGCGACTACCAAAGTACGATGTTGAAATCGTGCTGGGAGATTTTAACGCAAAGGTAGGAAGAGAAGACATCTTTAGCAGTACTGTCGGAAAATATAGCCTACACGACAACACGTCTGATAACAGACTTAGGCTAATTGACTTCGCTACGGAACGAAATGCCACTATAGCCAGCACACGGGTTCCTCACCTCGATATCCATAAGGGGACATGGCGGTCTCCAGATCAACGAACAGTCAACCAAATTGATCTCATTGCGATAGACAAGAGGCACGCATCCAGTATTTTGGATGTCCCAACATTCCGATGGGCTAACATCGACTCGGACCACTACCTTGTTGTAGCCAAGGTAAGGATGCGGATATCCATCACGCCACAAAAAACCAGAAATACTGTGAAAAAATTAAATGTCGAAAGACTGCAATCGCCAGAGACCGCCAAGACCTTCGCGCAACGCGTATCCCTTAACCTCTCGACTCACAACACACCACCAGCATCTAATGTCGAAGAACAATGGCAGCGATGCCAACAAGCTATTAGATCAGCCGCAACTGATGTGCTAGGTTTCTCGCGGCCACCAGCAAGAAACTCCTGGTTTGATGAGGAATGCCGACAGATGCTCGCAGCCAAAATCGAGGCCCACAAGGCTAAGGTGCAGATGAAGACGAGAGCTGCCATTCAGCGCTATTTAGGCAAAGAAGAAGGGAAGAACATTGGGTTTTCAGCAAGAAGAAAAAAGAGCGCGATCGAGGATATAGAGAGGTGCCACTCCAGGAACGATGTTCGCAAGTTTTACCAAAGTGTTAAACGTCAAAGCCAAGGATACAAGGCTCGAACAGAATCCTGTCGAGATGAACAAGGAAATATCGTAGTTGAGACACAGTCGATGCTGAGGATATGCAGTAAATGACGGTAAGACTATGTATATGCTGTCAACACGAAACGACACAAAACATCGACGAATTGGACAGAACGTCACAATTGACAGATATAACTTTGAGGTAGTTCGGGACTTTGTCTACCTCGGTCTGCTATTAACTCTGACAACAACATCTCGTCAGAAATCAAACGAAGAATTACTCTTGCCAATCACTGTTTCTTCGGGCTAAGAAGGCAATTTAGTAGTAAAGTCCTCACTCGAACTACTAAGGAGATCCTATATAAGACCCTGATCATCCCAGTCCTGCTCTACGGCGCTGAAGCATGGACCGTATCATAAGCGGATGAAGAAATCCTTGGTCGATTCGAGAGAAAATTTCTTCGGTCCCGTTTGCGTTGACGGGCTATGGAGACGAATATTCAACCAAGGACTATACGAGCTGTACAGTTACATACCCCTAGTCAAAAAACTCCGCATTGGACGTTTAAGATGGCTAGGACATGTAGAACGAATGGACACCAATACTCCGGCTCGCAGAGTCTTTGATTCTCAGCCAGACGTCGGACGCAGTAGAGGAAGACCTCGCCTTAAGTGGCGCACGCAAGTAGAAACCGACCTCAACCAACTTGGAGTGCGCAACTGGAGGCAGTTAGCTAAGGACCGGGCTAATTGGAGAGGCATGTTGGTTTAGGCCCAGGTTCATAACTCAAATCGAATCAAAAATCTTTAAAAAGTACTGATCCAGATGTTGTTGGTTGCATTCCCTTGAATAACATTTTTTCAGATCATTTTCATGTGTCAAATAGTTTCTAAAGGTTTTTAGGTATCTCTGCTTACCATCGTAGGTAAAGAAAAAAATTGTCTTTTTGATCTTATCTGTCAGTTTCTGATCTGAAAATACAAGGCTCTAATTTTTTGTTCCTTATCTGTGATTTTCTGATCTTAAAATAGGATCTAAGCCTATAGCCAGTAGCCTTCATAATAAAGGGTGTTCCATAATTCACGTAAAATGTAATTTTGATAGAAAATGCAGACTTTTAATTAGAAAGCTCAATTTTTTTATATAGAGCATACACATCGGGGTTACATACGGAATAGCACATCGGATAAATGGCCGCCACGCCTTTGCTGGCAAGCACGTAGGTACTAATTTATTGAAATTTTCTTTGACCGTTTCGTATAAATGTGGCTGAATTTCATCAATTCACCGCCCAATTTTCATCTTTCAAGGCTTTGTTGGTCGTGGACTTGTTTGCATATGCCTTTGAATTCAAAAAAAAAAAAACAAAGAAAAAGTCTCTTGGCAAGATCTGGATGGCCAACTATGATCGCAAAAACGGCCGATTATGCGATTAGGAAATGACTGATGCAGTAATTGAATTGGTTCTCTGGATCTATGACATGTGTCACCGTCTTACTGCATGTCAATCCGCTTTTCTAAGATGAATGGTCCAATAATGCCTCCAGCTTAAAATCCGCACCAAACAGTAAAGCGTGCTGGATGCATTTGTTTCTCAACAATTACTCGTGGGTTTTATGAACCCCACGTACGATAATATTGAGCATTGACAAAGCCCTGAAGATGAAAATGAGCTTCATCACTGAAGTTAATTTGCATCCACTTGTTGTTGTTCCAAAATCCATTCAACGAATTCTGTGAGCGCTGCATGGTCAGAAGTCCTCAGTTCTTGAGTCAATTAAGCTTTGTAAGCATGAAGTTTCAAGTCTCTCGTGAGAATTCGCTCTTGACTACGGTATCGAATTGATGTTCCTGGACTGTCAGCAATACTCTCACGAACTGCTTTGATATTTTCTGTTGAATGACTTTGACAGGACACTCAGAGTTTAAAAGATCACTAATTGATCCAGTCACCCTGAATTTTTCTATTATTCTCTTCATAGCTGATGGTTTTAAATCACTATGACGGCCATATTTTGTGAGAATACTAACTAACCCCGAACTGAAAGCTATTTGCTTTCTACCAGTTCCAATATTTCAAAACCTCTAATTCTTATGCGTAAGCAATATTCAAATATCTCCACAGCCTTAACATTTTCCCATCGTCCGACTTGCGGAAGTCATTTTACAATCCATTCCAGAAACTTAACGGTTTTGCAAAACCGCCCCATAACCCAATAGCACTGGCATACTCTTATCTCAAATCCGCCTCCTTAAACACACAATAATCGAACTCTGAACCACTGCCGGACCAACTTCCTTCTGTCCATTCACAATGTGACACTGAAAGCCTCCGCACAGATTCCAAACATGTTTCTCTCTCACCCATGCCTATAATCAATCACCGGACTTATCTCGCCCGATCTCTCTCCAACAGTACCCATCACAGAGGCACAAAAGGCCTCCCCACAGGCATCCAAGACCAAACAGCAACCAGAAACGCGATGGCAAATCTGACAAATTTTCCATCACCCCAAAATGGGAACCTTCCTCGGCAAGCCTGACCTCCATGCAGCAGGCGCTATACAGCCGCTACATATGGGTGGCATCTCTCCTCAACGCCATCCCTCTCGCTCTGACATTTTGTCGCACATTCAAATTCGCAAACATGTGACGCAACATGTCTGCATGCATTTCGCCTGGCTGACATGACAAATGTCAAACGTTCCTCACCAAGGTATCCATCAATCTTTATGGGCTTTTCGCTGCTTCTTCTTCTAACAGATATCTGTCTGCCAAAAAAAAGGAAAACGTACGCAATTGAAAATTTGTTCTTCCTGAATATTGCTGGTGCGGCTTAAAAGGTGATGCCATGCCAACATACAACACAGGTGTTCTCCGCCAGCGAAGCACCACACATGACCGTCAGAGCACCTCAACTTTGGCAACAGTGAGTCTTCTCCACGATGTACACAGGTTGTCTCCCTACACCACGGTGTGATGCTGTGCTGCCTGCTTCTGTATCTTGATGGTGAAAAATTGAATCTCATTTAGAAAGAGGCAGCGATGAGGACTACCGATGAGGTGACAGACGTAGGAGCTGGGAAGTGAATCGCTCTTGACTTTGGTAGGTTGCGCATGCGCACCCAAAACAATGCCATAACGCAACGAGGCGACGGGTTTTCGAGAAGAATCTTTGCGCGTTTTCCTGGAACCCTGAACGGTGAATGCGGTTTGGTGGAAAACTTTCTTTTCCCCCACCACCATTTGCGCGTACATCAACGAACGGGTGGAGTGAGTGCGAAAAAAAAAATTAATGACGAAGAAGATACTCGTAGAGTGTACGAAAAAAAAAATGAAAAACGAAAACAACTGCGAGAAAATGAAAAGTTACTGCTGCAGATAGATTTGCGGCTTTCCACGAGATGAGATTCATTTTCAGCTTTTTTCGCTGTCGATTGTTTCACTGCCTTCCGCAATGGATGCATCTTGCTAGACGCAGTATGGTTATGAGGTTTCTCATCAGGCGGATGGAAAATCATCGCGAAAAGTTGAAGATGGAAAACAGATTTCGTAACAAGTAAGAAGTAATTATTTATTTTACGATCTCTTGTTTTATTGCGGCATCATTGCGATGAGAGGGAAGGATGACTAGATTCGACTGATGATAGAAATTTTTCACCCGGCTGTCACAAATCAACAAAAAAAATCCGTCCAATCAGAATCATTAGAACCCAAAGCCTAGGTTTCTTCTTATAATCATTCATTGGTGCATTATTGTTTGATGGTGGAACTTACAATTTAATGCCGAGTCCAATCCTCTGGGTTCAGATAAGATTTTTATGGCGATTAATACTTGGGAGAGGAGGACAGTAAAATAACAATAATTAGCATAGGCTTTGAGAATGTTTTCCACACCGTTTGGTTGGAAGGGCATAAACCCACACTTCATACGAAAATCATATAATATGATTATGGGAAAGAAGTTCGTTGTCAAATATGGCAACATAACTTCAAGTAAAATTTTTGAAATTAAAAGCGGTTTACCACAGGGTGCGGTGAACTCAACGATATCGTTTAAAACTTAGACAATTGATCTTGTAGGTTCCTTCAGACTCGCTTAAGCGTATGCAGAAGATCTAGTGGCATACAGATTAGGTCCGAAATCAAGGTCATTGTCATACTATCTGCGAAAAATTTGAGCGCTTGAAACCGTTTACCAAAAATCTGATCGGCCCATTTCAGTGTGATTTCGGGCCAGGAAAGTTTACAACTGATCAATTCTTCAAACTTCAAAAACGATATTGAAAATAATATCCGACTGGGTGTATCGCTTAGAACCCCATTGGAACTCGAAGTCGCTGTTGACTCATTTATCAATACCATCCAAAAAGCAGCATGGAATAATACTCCTCAACAGAACAAAATTGTGAGCTATAATAAAATTAAGTACCCCCGAGAAATACAAGATTTAGTAAGACAAAAAAGAAAAGCTCGTAAAAGATGGCACCAAACTCGTGCCCCGCAAGATAAAACGGTTGAGTAATTTGCTATCAAATTCGATTAAAAATTTTAAAAACCTTGCAGTAGAACTTATCTGCAAAGCCTAACCGCTGGAAAGGAATCGAATTATTCGCTCTGGAAAGCAATTAGAGTCATAAAACGGCCAAAAATCGCTGTGCCGCCAATTAGGGTAACTCAAGACGTTTGGGCAAAAAGCGATAAGGAAAAAGCTGACGTTTTTGCCTCACATCTTGAGGAAGCATTTACTTGAAACTTGGAAGCGAATATTCCGAGTTCAAAGAAATATTGGCAGGTGTACCGCAAGGAAGCGTCCTTGGACCAATCCTGTACCTCCTATTCACTCGTGATATCCCACAAACAAACGATACAATAGTTGCAACGTTTGCTGACGATACTGCTATACTAGCAGTTGGCACAACAATAGAGGAAACAAATATCAAATTACAAAACGCTCTTAACGAGGTTAATGAATGGACTAAATCCTGGCGGATTGCACTTAATGAGAGCAAATCGATCCATGTAGATTTTTCGTATAAACGGACAAACAATTTGCCTGTATTTCTAAATACGGTTCGAGTCCCGTTTGCAAATGAAGCGAAATATCTCGGTATGACACTCGATGCAAAATTAAAATGGAAGTCGCATGTAAAAAAGAAATGCGAAGAACTTAAGAATAAATAGAGAGAACTGTACTGGTTGCTCGGAAAATATTCGAAGCTTAACCTTGATAACAAGCTGCTATTATACAAGCAAGTGCTAAAACCAGTTTGGACATATGGTATACAACTATGGGGTTGTACCAGTGAAACGAATCTAAACATTTTACAAACTTTTGAAAACAAAATATTAAGATCATTCGTCAATGCGCCGTGGTACGTAAGGAACGAAGATCTACGCAGAGATCTGGGTATTCCCGCGGTTAAAGATGAAACAAAAAAATTTGCACGAAAACATAATAAACGTTTATTAGGACACGTTAACACAACAGTCCTCCAAATTCTTGACGAAACAAATATATTGCAGCGTCTTCAAAGAACTAAACCCTTAGATTTGGCCCGATAATAATAAACCGCGCTATAAATTGCGGAAAAAGCAGGAACTCTCAAAGGAAAGCTACCTGCCAAACATATTATATACTCGTGATAAATAAATTGCTGGATAAGTCGAATACTTAGTTGCAATAGAAATACAAAATGGGTGGTGGTTTTAGTGAGTAAAAATCTCACACTACTTTGGGCACGTGCTCATCGTGTATATGAAGATTTCCACCAGCCCACGGAAAAAAAATATCTAGTTTTGGTATACCACCCAAACTCATCTGTCTGTGCAGGGTGACGATAGAGAATTCTCGCTATTCCATAAGGGTCGAAAACGACCTCACCGACACATTCGATACCAAAATAGAATTAAGGCAAGACGATGCGCTGTTATGTGATTTCTTTAATTTGATTCTTGAGAGGATTGTGCAAAACTATTGAGCCAACAGCAGAGGCACAATCTTCCATAAATCGGTGCAACTACTAGCATACGCTGACGATGTTGACATCCTGATTCAACGGGATGTCATAGGGCACCTTTGCTAGTATAGAGAAATCTGCAGCAAAAATGGGTTTAGCTGTAAATAGTATATGCTGTTAACACGTAAGGACATACAACATCGAGGAATTGGACAGAATGACCATTGGCAGATTTAGCTTTGAGGTAGTGAGGGACTTGTTCTATACCTTGGCTCTGTTATCATCTCGCAACATCTCGTCAGAAATTCAACGAAGAATTACTCTTGCCAACCGCTGTTTCTACCGACTAAGAAAGCAATTTAGTAGGAAAGCCTTCACTCGAACTACTAAGGAGACCTATACAAGACCCTGATCATCCCAGTTCTGCTCTATGGTGCTGAAGCATGGACCGAATCAAAAGCGGATGAAGAAATCCTTGATAGATTCGACAGAAAAATTCTTAGAAAAATGTTCGATCCCGTTTGCGTTGACGGGCTATAGAGACGAAGATTCAACCACGAACTATACGAGCTGTACAGCGACATACCCTCCGCATTGGACGTTTAAGATGGCTAGGACATGTAGAACGAATGGACACCAATACTCCGGCTCGCAGAATCTTCGATTCCCAGCCAGATATCGGACGCAGTAGAGGAACACCTCGCCTTAAGTGGCGCGCAAAAGTAGAAACCGACCTCAACCAACTGGGAGTGCGCAACTGGAGGCAGTTAGCTAATGCCCGAGCTAATTGGAGAGGCGTGTTGATTGAGGCCCAGGTTCATCCCGGACTGTAGCGCCACTTAAGCAAGCTAGCAAGCAGCATACTTTTGCAACGTGACTTCGATACCATTAAGGGATATTGTGATGATAGGAAATTGAAGATCAGTTTTTAAAAAAACTAAACAATTCTGTCTAGAACCCCAATGCTTAGAGCTTCTAGCGATACCAAAAAAAACTGGAAAACATTTTGTATCATAAGACAGCCGTTGGCGGTGAGAAGTGAAGTTATATATCATGGCATCTAGCTTACTAGTTTCTGTATTTAAAAAACAAAAATGTTGATGCTTGTCAGGCCAAGGGGCTTATGCTTTGACAAAAAGATTATTTCAAAGCAGTTTACTTGATTCAAGAGTGAAAGTCTTATGCTATATGGTCCTTATAGTTGTCTTGTATGGTTCAATTTATCTTTTCTGGTTCAAAAGATACACCTCCCCTCAGGTGTCTCCGATCCTGCTTAGGATTGTAACAAATGCCAGAATCCGAGCAACTAAATTATTACCACTGCAAGGTCCAATACGTTGGGGATCAGCTCAATAGAATTAACAATTTCCTAAATAATATGCTTTGAAGGCACGTCTCGAGGTCGATGGCTAGCGACAAAAGCCTGGCTTTTGGGACTTACTACCTCAATGATATATAGATGGAGAGTACTCTCACAATCCGCTAGGGTTAGTTCAAGAATGGAATGGTATAACACCTCCACCGTTGCTCCTGGGAAAATCGTGTAGTCCGCGACGCGTACGTCGACAGTGCTTTAGAGCTTCACCGCTTTAGCACGGCGATATAAAAACAAAAATAACAATTTTTTTGCCCAACAGGCTCGTTAAATCGCGATATCAGTTCGCGATAAAACTAATGCTGAAAAGCAGCACCCTGCACTTTGGTGGCTAAATGAGCACTTTGCGAACTTTTATTCCATCCCTTAGTCTTACATTTATTAACTCTGGGTACAAGGTCCTGGGCGGTGCCTGTCATGCATATTAGTGGTGCTCCATGCATGCTGGCCGGGAATACAATGACTCAATTAGGATGGCGACCACTCGGGTCATATGGCAACGAGTTCTTGCCACCATCATTGGTTATAATTTAAGTAAGGTTACCACCCATCCATTTTTGAAGAGAACAGTCTTCCTTTGTAAGGTGATGTCCTCTTACTTACTTTTTTTACTTTATAGTGTTCCGACCCATCGAGGTTCTCAGCCCGAGAAAAGGCAGCCTTTCATCTTCTTCAATCCTTAGCACATTGCTTGCATTTGGACATAATGAATCTGCCCAAACGCTCTGCTATCCGCGATCACTGGATTTTTTAACCTGTCTATTGGTCAAACTTGTGTTCTCGAACTTGAAGGCATGGATTCGTCCGATGTGGAATAGCCAATGTATTCAGCGTACGTTTACCTTTTGGACTACATCCACATATTTGTGCAGCTCATGAAGTAAGGGGTTGCACCTTGTCCTTCATATGTTAACATACCATGAGCATCTTTTCAGGAGGCCACGTCTTTGATGATATTGCGATACTGAATCCACTGAGTGTTATTATTAGTGAAGGATGAGGGTACGGCCACCAGCAAGAAACATCTGGTTTGATGAGGAATGCCGACAGATGATCGTAGCCAAGAACGAGGCCTACAAGGCTAAGCTGCAGGTGAAGACGAGAGCTGCCATTAAGCTCTATAGGCAAAGAAGAAGGGAAGAAAAGCGCGATCGAGGATATAGAGAGGTGCCACTCCAGGAGCGTTGTTCGCAAGTTTTACCAACGTGTAAAACGTCAAAGCCAAGTATACAAGGCTCGAACAGAATCCTGTCGAGATTAACAAGGAAATATCGTAGTTGAGACACAGTCGATGCTGGGGATAAGGAAGAACCACTTCTGCAGGGTGTTAAACGGCGATGACGAACAATATTGCGCTGTCAGGCAGAACGAACCATTTAATATTGGCAACGACAGCGAAAACTGCCAACCAACCGACCTAAGAGAAGTGAGGATAGCAATATCTAAACTCAAGCTTAATAAGGCCTCCGGAAATGACGGCCTTCCCGCTGAGCTTTATAAAGCTGGCGGAGATGACTTGGTAAGTAACATCCACCAAATCATAAACCAAATCTGGTCAGATGAAAGTATGCCTGAAGAATGGAACCTCAGCATAAGTCTGCTCAACATCACCTACGAGATCCTATCTGCCGTAATATGTGAACGCCAGAAACCGTTTACCAACAACCTGATCGGCCCTTATCAGTGTGGTTTTAGGCCAGTAAAGTCCACAACCGATCAAATTTTCACACTTCGGCAGATCCTGGAAAAAACCCAAGAAGTCCAAATCGATACCCAAAACCTATTTATCGATATCAAGGCCGCATACGACAGCATTTATAGAAACGAACTATACAGAGCCATGTCTAGTTTTGGTATACCGCCCAAACTCGTCTGTTTGTGTAGGATGACGATGGAGAATTCTCGCTGCTCCATCATGGTCGGAAACGACCTCACCGACACCTTCGATACCAAAAAAAGGATTTAGGCAAGGCGATGCGCTGTCATGTGACTTCTTCAATTTGATTCTTGAGAGGATTGTGCAAAACTCCCGAGCCAACACCAGAGGCACAATTCTCCAAAATCGGTGCAACTACTAGCATACGCTGACGATATTGACATCATTGGTAGGACTCAACGTGATGTCAAAGCCACGTTTGCTAGTATAGAGAAGGAAGCGGCGAAAATGGGTTAAGCAGTAAATGAGGGTAAGACTAAGTATCACAACATCGACGAATTGGGCAGAACGTCACCATTGACAGATATAACTTTGAGGTAGTACGAGACTTTGTCTACCTCGGCTCCGCTATTAACTCTGACAACAACATCTCGTCAGAAATTAAACGAAGAACTACTCTTGCCAACCGCTGTTTCTTTGGGCTAAGAAGGCAATTAGTAGTAGTAAAGCCCTCACTCGAACTACTAGGGAGATCCTATATAAGACCCTGATCATTCCAGTCCTGCTCTACGGCGCTGAAGCATGGACCGTATCAAAAGCGGATGAAGAAATCCTTGGTCGATTCGAGAGAAAAATTCTTCGAAAAATCTTCGGTCCCGTTTGCGTTGGCGGGCTATGGAGACGAAGATTCAACCGCGTACTATACGAGCTGTACAGCGACATACCCCTGGTCAAAAAACTCCGCATTCGACGTTTAAGATGGCTAGGACATGTAGAACGAATGGACACCAATACTCCGGCTTGCAGAGTGTCCGATTCCCAGCCAGACGTCGGACGCAGTAGAGGAAGACCTCGCCTTAAGTAGCGCACACAAGTAGAAACCGACTTCAACCAACTTGGAGTGCGCAACTGGAGGCAGTTAGCTAAGGACCGAGCTAATTGGAGAGGCATGTTGGTTGAGGCCCAGGTTCATCCCGGACAGTAGCGCCACTAAAGTAAGTAAGTAAGTTAGGTGAGGGTACAGCGGGTAATCTCTCACTCAGTTGTTCCTTGTAAACTCTGAAAACCCGCGGTTCACTAAAACGATGACAAAATGGTCCGAGCCGACGTTTGCTCCTCTGAATAAGTGACCAACCTAGATGTCAGATGGTTTGCAACGCATCTATGAGCACGTGCTCAATTTGGTTTGCGGTTATACCATCTGGATCGTCAGGCTCTTTTGAGGATTTGAAGTCGAGGTAACCTAATGCTCCTGATAATAATATTACTGCAAAGAAATTTAGGCGGAAGTCATTGACTGCTGTCGCTATTTGGAGGCTGTGCTTAACAACTTTGCACTGTAGTCTCGAAGAACGATTTTCACATCGTATTCCGGATAGGCTAAGTAGATGGTAAAATTTCATCTTAATGATTTGCAGGGCTAAGTTCCATGATGGAAACCCCAACCCGTAGAGGTTCTCTATCAATCCTCTACGACTATGGGCACGTTGCTTCTAATTATGCAGTTCAAGCGCTCTGGCATCCATGATCGCTTAATCCTCTAACCAGAGGTTCTTCTTCCTTGTCGTCTCGAACCTGAAAGCTATGATTTGAAGATTCGACAAGACCAAGGGCTTTCGCCCCTTCCTCAACTACCGTAAATGCTTTTATAACGTCACGATTGGGGCAACCAATTATGTCGATATCGTCTGCGTACTACAGTAGCTTGACGGATTTGTTGAAGATAGCGTCTTCTGTATATCCTCCTGCCTTACGCAGTAGTAATTACGCATGATAGCGCGTCTCCTTGACGGAATCCGGTACATGTTTGGAAAAATTCAGATGAGCTGTTTCCAAACTGAACTTTGCATCGCGTGTCCTCCTGTGGTTCGATGGTAACCAGAACTCCACCATCGCTTTATAAAGCTCTAGGCGATGGATGCTATCATACGAGGCCTTAAAGTCGATTTAAAGATTGTGTGTCTAGACTTGGAAAGTTGATTGATCTCCGGACCGGAAGCCACAACGATACGTGCCAATAAGACTTAAGATGTTCATACAGTATATAGGATAGGATCTCAAATGCGACATTTACCAGGGATGCGCCTCGGTAGTTTCTGAAAGACATGGGATTGCCATTTGTTTAGATGGGAAATATGGAGCGAATATTTCTGTCATCGGGATTGCTCTCATCCAATAATGTCAAGACATACTGAGACGAAATACCATGACAGTTGGACACTCGTTACCAGTCATAATCAACCACAACATCCAGACTCTAGGAAACTAACTCTAGAATCCAGACTACTAATCGCATAGGACCCAAATATCTAAATTTTGCCGGTATTAAGAAGCACCATATTTTTGTGGCATTATAGTTATTTTTCAGAGCTTCTCTATCCCTGGAACAAAGCAGTGGAGGCGGTCGAAAATAAATCACAGAAGCTGCAGAAAACAAACGAGCGGACCCTAACATCTAACAAGAAAGCCCAAGATGGATACAAGTCGTAAAATTTGTAAATTTGCATGCAAGGACCATTGGAATTTTTACAAGGATCACGTTTACAGAACTCCATTTTGGTGTTGTTACTCTTCTTCAAACCTTTTCGATCTTATTTTCAGGTGATCCATGTTGTAAGTTAAGGGTATAGTTATGGGCCAACGAATCCATATGAGGGCTTCTCAACTCATCTGAGCATCAGTCAAAATCCCATAAAATCCAAAATACCTTCCTTAAAAGGAAGCATATTAGCATTTTCGATGTAGACTATGATCAGATTCAAAAGTAATACGCTGTGACAATCGCCCTTAACCCTCAACACTATGATTGATAAGAGAGAAAGAGCGAGTACCATCCTACAAAAAATAAAAATAAAAAACTTATTTCTCACATTTTATCACATTTAATTATAATTATTCATTAGATACAAAAATCTCAATGCAACTAAATTCACAATGTTGCGTCTACAAGGGACTCCTTATAATCGTCGAACCTCATCACTTTCGTCGTTCGACTCTGAGCTGGCAGAGTCAACCTTTTTAATTTTGTTAACCTGGTTGGGGGTGACCTCATCGGACTCCTCAGACGTGTCATTGGCGGCTTTCACCTCTCGCTTGCGACGTGCAACAACATTCTCGACTGGCTTAACTTCTTCAATAGGCTTGACTTCACCAACCTTAGGTACAACCTTCTTCTCATTGGATTCCTCTGAAGATGAAGAATTTGGATCAGTACCGCGCTTCTCACGTTCCTCCGATGAAACTTCATTGTGATTCTCTACATCCTGGATTTCGGTTTCCTCAGACGAAGACTTGCTCTCATTACTAACAGGAAGGGCAGTCACAACAGCAACAAAACCCACCAGGGCTAACAATACCAATGTGAAGCGCATTTCGAATATTTCAACAAAGTACAACTAGAACTTTTCGCTATGAAGTGTGGATAGAAACTGAAAAGCCCCTAGCCAGACTGATACCGACTACATATTCCAGACGCCAGATTTCGACGGAATCAAGGCAAAACCGAAAATAACAAGTGCACTTTGGGTGGCTATCGCGATGTAATGTGATTCTTATCTCCCGAACTTGTATCTCGGATTTCTATTACGTTGCGGTGAATTCGAGATTCGCTAGAATTGTTTTGCAAAACTTTCGAAATTATTTCAAAAAGAGCATCTCGACATAATGTGTTGGTCGATATGTATGTTATCGACGACAACTTCGTCTGGTTATCTATCGGTGAATGTAGGTCGTAAACTTTTTACCCTCGAAATACCGATTGCAAGTTCATGAATCGATGAGATGGTTTCTGTCTGTACGATGACGAACATAGCGAATTATCAGCAGTTTTTGTGTGTTTGCTATGATTGTGCGGAACTACGAAGATATTCGACCTTTTAAGGCCAGTGCGAGCGGGATGTGTACCCCCGAAATAAAAATAAAAACAAACCAAGTGATTAATGAGCGCGAAGTGTGTTTCAGACGTCAGCAGATTTGAACTGAAATTATTAAGATTTTGACCCACACATCATGTGTTTGGAATATGATTGAAGTCAAAGTCAAACTTGCTTGCTAATCAGTTTGAAAGACCAGTATTTTCTAGAAAACCTCTTTATATGTGTGAAGTAGCAACTTTTTGGTTTGTATCTTATACGGTTGGGCAACATGATTTTTATTGCGTTTTTGTATTGTAACGGGTGATTTTTTAAGAGGTTTAGAACTTCTTTTAAAAAAAAACACAAAAAATTCGAATGAATGAAATATTAATTGAATCGATAGTTTGAACCTTGCAATTTAATGTTTAAAGATAATTTCATGCAAATGTTGACCGCGGCTGCGTCTCAGGTAGCTCATCCGCTGAGTCCAATTTTGGCATACTCTTTCACACATATCGGCCGGTATCTCACGAATGAATGCATGGATGTTGGCTTCCAGTGCGTCAATCGAAGCGGGCTTGTCCCTATAGACATTAGCCTTGACATACCCCCACAAAAAATAATCTAATGGTGTCAAATCGCACGATCTAGGCGGCCAATTGACCGGCCCGAAACGTGAAATTAACTGTTCACCAAACTCGCCTCGCAATTGCGCCATTGTTTCGCGTGCTGTGTGGCATGTGGCACCGTCTTGTTGAAACCACATATCATGCAAGTCAAGAACTTCCATTTCGGGCAAAAAAAAGTTTGTTATCATCACTCGGTAGCGTTCACCATTGACAGTAACGCTGCGATTCGCATCATCTTTGAAGAAATATGGCCCAATAATGCCGCCGGCCCATAAACCGCACCAAACAGTGGCTTTTTCGGGATGAATTGGTAGCTGTTGCAATGCTTCTGGCTGATCTTCACTCCAAATGCGGCAATTTTGCTTATTTACGTACCCATTCAACCAAAAATGAGCCTCATCGCTGAACACAATTTTTCGATAAAAAAGCGGATCCTCGGCCAGCTTTCCAAGAGCCCATTCACCAAAAATTCGGCGTTGTGGTAGGTCGGGTGGCTTTAGTTCTTGCACCAGCTGTATCTTAAAAGGCTTTACGCCCAAATCCTTCCGCAAAATTTTCCACGTAGTGCTGTAACAAAGGCCTAACTGCTGGGAACGGCGCCGAATCGACATTTCGCGGTCTTCTGTCACACTAGCTGATACGGCCGCAATATTTTCTTCACTACGCACAGTACGTAAACGTGTTGGTGGTTTAATGTCCAACAAAGTAAATTTGGTGCGAAATTTGGTCACAATCTTCCGAATAGACTGCTCAGAAGGTCGAGAATGCCGATCATAAAATGGAAGCAGCGCGCGATGAACATTTCGAACCGAGCACGAATTTTGATAGTAAAATTCAATAATTTGCAAGCGTTGTTCATTTGTAAGACGATCCATGGTTAAATTGCAAACCAAACTGAAGCTGTTTGACAGTGACACAAGGTACTAAACACACGTCAGCTGTCAAAACCAGTGTTGCCAAAACCAAACCAGCTAAAAAATCACCCGTTAGATACATGGTTTTTGTAGTTTTAAGTATCATATCAGATATGAGTAGGACCTCATTGCCCACACAGTGAACAAGACGATTTCTGGTGTTTGGCATGACCCTTATTGGCAGGGTTGTTTGCAATTTTGCAATTTCTGATCTTGTAGGATCCTAAAACGATTTGCATAAACGGGAAAAGACCCAAAAGTTCCAAATCAGAGGACCAGGAAATTTCAAATAGCACTTTATTGACAGCTATCTATGTCCTTGAAGAGTGACCCTTATTAGAAAAGCTATGTTTGCGATTTGAAATTATGTTAAATGGTTGACATAAACTCGGGAAAAGCCCAAAAAAATATCACAAGGATCCAACTTGGAGGAGCAGGCAATTCCAAATCACACCTTATTTACAGCCATCCATGACCTTCAAGAGTTAGCCGCTGCTCCGTTCTGTTGGGACTAAAGTTCCCTTAAGTCAATGCCTGAATTCACTGTCACTGTGACCTAATTTTCTGCAGGAAAAAAAAACAGGGACTAATCCCCAGCTGAGGTAATTGCGCACCACATGTGACTTTAAGTGTCCAACCCTACTGAGGAAAACCGATTAAAGTTCAAATGAGCCAGAAACGACTGCAATGCAAAGCATGCCAAATTCTAAAGAGGTGTTCTTCAACGCTGCCAAAACTACTGCGTAAGCTTTTCCGTATGTCCCGTTCATCGGGACTTTTTCCGAGTATATGGAAAACAAAAAAAAGCGAATCTTCTTCTCTCTCAAACTACCGTCCAATTGCACTTACGTGCATGCTTTCAAAGGTCATGGAAACACTGATAAACTGTGCGTCGGCTTATGAAATATTTTGAATCTCGAAAACTTATCAATGATCAACGGCTTTTGTATCAAGAGCTTAAGTTTTGATTTGATGTCATATTTTGCCGAAAAGTGAAACCAATCAATCCACCTTCGTGTCGTAAACAATACCGTTCCACTTGATATTTCAAAATCATTTGACAGGGTTCTTCAGTGGATTGAAAACTACCACTCGAAACGTTCAATTCAAGTTGTTTTGGACGGTTTCAAGTCTGCTAATCACCAAATAAATGCTAGTGTTCCCTGAATGCTCCGTTTTTGTCTATGACACTCTTTCTTCTTTTTATTAACGACCTCTTGCCTGCAACTTCTAACTCAAATCATTAATTTGGATGACAGTAACCTCAGTTTTTCACATTCATTCTCGAATCCACTCCCTTCACCTTCGGACGTGGAACTGACAAAATATGTTAAGCACATTTAAATTCCGGCCTCGACAGGACAATTAAATGGGGTAAATCTAATAGAGTGGAACTTAATGCTTCCACAACGCAATGCTGTCTTCTGCCATCAAAGCGAAACCAAAACTTGCAGCAATTATCCACAAATTGAATTTGCATAGTCGAAACCGAAAAACTTTCCATGCTCGGGAAGTGTGTTGGTTGGTTAGGTTAGGTTTACGGGTTGGTGGAGTAGCATATCCTCTATTCCGCCACACTTAGAT
This sequence comes from Rhingia campestris, assembly GCA_932526625.1. Lineage (NCBI taxonomy): Eukaryota > Metazoa > Arthropoda > Insecta > Diptera > Syrphidae > Rhingia > Rhingia campestris. Next base: position 7,888,167 of record OW052183.1, read on the forward strand.
CCATGTGGACCCATTGTGATACCCTTGGTGGGATTGCGTCCTTCCTTATTGTTACTTTGGGTTACTCCAACCTATGCAGCCATCCTGATGTTCGTAGGAACCTGTTAAGATAGGGTAATGGAATATTGGAAAGTTCTTGGATATCTTGGAAGTAATAGCTTCCAAGTGTTCTGTTCCTCAGGTGACAGAGACTCGGGCAGTGACAGAGGAAATGAGGTGTATCCTCGTGTGTTTCTTCATCAGCACAGCCTCTAGATGTCGTCATCCTTGAGATTTAGTTTCATTGTGTGGGTTCATTGTGACCAGTGAGAGCCCCTATCATTTTAGACAAGGAGATTCTGTCGTACCGCAAAAGTGTTTTGGTCCGGTTCCCGTTGTATTCTGGCCAGAGCTTCCGAGATGGTTTTGTGTTCCACTCGTTCTCTGAGGTTGCAGAGCGGTGGTTCGACCGTTTGTAGTGCCTGGTCATGATCTGTAGCAGATCCATTTCTTGCCAGTTCGTCGGCCATCTCGTTGCCGTCTATGTCTCTGTGACCAGCAACCCAGCAGAGATCAGCATTATGCTGTGAGCAGACAACCTTGAGCTCTTCGCGACAGCGGCGAACTAGTTTTGTTTTAATTTCGATTTATAGCCACTTAGCTGTCAATGAATGTGGTGATATCACTGTGTGGTATTACCATTTTTGACACCAAATGAGCCGCTTCAGCGATTGCTAGCACCTCAGCCTGGAACACACTACTATGATCAGAGAGCCTGATTGATTTGTGTATTGCTGATTGCTCTGAGAATATGCCAGCACCTGTTCCACAGTCCATTTTTGATCCATCTGTGAAGATGAATATTGATTTCCTTTTTGTGGGTTCATTCATTGTCCCATTCGTCTCTGCTCGGAAACGAGCAGGAGAAAGGTCGATCAAAGTCTAGATAGGGAGATAAATAGTCAGAGTTTACTGCGTTCCCTAGGTATTTCTTTAGGACCTGCGCGTGCCCAGCGAGGCGCGGGATCCAACTGATCGTTTGGCTGATCCTCGAGGAGGTTTTGGGAGCTGATGCCTGCATGTATAGATCGAAGGGCAGCAGATTCAGAATTACCTCCAATCCAGAGGTTGGGGTCGTTCTCATTGCACTGGTTGTCCCTATACATGCTAGTCTTTGTATTTTTGTCATTTCTGTGTGTTGGTAACGACTTTGAAACGATCACATATTCGAAGTCGCTAAAAACGCAGCGAAATGTTTAGGTTTTCTTAATCGATGCAAAAAATATTTCAACACTTCTGATCCGGCATAAAAACAGCCCCAAAATTGAGTTTAACGCCCACATATAGCCATGTGCAGCCAAAACATCATTCCACCTACGTGGTTGGATACAAAAGCATGCAATAAAATTGATAGGAGACTCAACCATAGCGCAATCCATAGTCTCACTCGAACATCGTAGGAATGCCTTACACTCTTTTACCGCTATTATAACAACAAATGCTCAAACAAAATAGCCAGATGCATTCCGCCCCTTCAGATATTCAACCGTAATAATCGCCGTGCCATGACTGCAAATCAATTCACCCTTAAGCCTATCTTTGGACGTACTATGACATATAGAGATTCATTCCCAAACAGAACTATACGAATGTGCAATGCTTTACAAAAGTCAGTTCGGAAAAAAATTTCTGTAAATTGTAATGGATTTTCCTGACCAAATTTAAAACCAGCGCACATCGGTATATCTCCTCTTTTCTTCTCCTCAATTAAAAAAAGGCCTTCTCGGGGATTGGTGTCACCCCAGTAGCACATGTTCTGTTTGTTGACTCAAGAGATAATGGACTTCATCATTGAAAAGAACAATTGCGTGCTATGAACCTTTTTGAGAAGCATCTCACATGCGTTCCTTCGAGAATTGAAGCGGCATTTGGAAAATGGCTGCACAATCGCCTCACGATCGGAAAGTCAAGTAATATGATAGGCCTAGGAATTCCAGTTCTACTTCTTTTGTCACACTCGCAGTTTGTCCGAAGAAGAGATCCATGAAACTATTGATTTCCATACTGGTATAGGAAGCATCAGAGCATTGAAGAAATTTCAGAAGGCGCGCTTATATGAAGTCAGTAGGCAACCTGGGTTAGAAAGGGAGGTCTGGATGGCAAACACAAATACTGATTGTTTTAAAGGACGATGACAATGGAAACACAACTTTAGGATAACGACTCGAATGAGATAGTTTTGATTGGACTGAGAATATTGATCATGTGTGAAATGTTAAGGGTCGGGCTCAGTTGGTCGGTATCAGCTTGATTATTTCCCAATATGTTACTTTATTCTCCCGGTATTAGTCTTAAGTTCAGCTTGTACTAAGCTTAAATAAATAAATTAAATTATAACCTTGCCTCCTTTTAGGGTATTTTTTTACCGACTTTCAATGAATTCCGTCTTCGGACCTCAAGGGGAACAGCTTCCCTTCATTTTTGCTCGAAATAACACCATGCCACAGTTTGTATTACACAGTATCCCTCGCAATCTTCATGATCTCGCTAATCATGGAAATAAACTTCCCTGACACTAACTTTACCACAATCTATTGGTTTAAATGCTAATCTACAACGGTTACTCTTAGGGCTTTTAATACGGCTCTTCTCTTTCTTTCCTTTGTAAATGCAGGTGCAGCAGTCTGAGGGTCAACAGCTTTTGTCGAGGTTTCTAGAGGTATTTTGGCTTGAGATTATTTCTAGAGCCGTCCACCAGATGGTTTGGCTTACTTACCTACTTAAGTGGCGCTACAGTCCGGGATGAACCTGGGACTCAACGAATGTACCTCTCCAATTAGCGCGGTCCTTAGCTAACTGCCTCCAGTTGCGCACTCCAAGTTGGTTGAGGTCGGTTTCTACTTGTGCGCGCCACTTAAGGCGAGGTCTTCCTCTACTGCGTCCGACCTCTGGCTGGGAATCGAAGACTATGCGAGCCGGAGTATTGGTGTCCATTGTTTCTACATGTCCTAGCCATCTTAAACGTCCAATGCGGAGTTTTTTTTAACTAGGGGAATGTCGCTGTACAGCTCGTATAGTTCCGTGTTGAATCTTCCATAGCCCGTCAACGCAAACGGGACCGAAGAATTCTCCATCGGCATCCTACGCAAACGGACGATTTGGGCGGCATTACAAAACTAGACATGGCTCTGTATAGTTCGTCTCTATAAATGCTGTCGTATGCGGCTTTAAAATCGATGAAAAGGTGGTAGGTATTTATTTGGACTTCTTGGGTTTTTTTTTAAATATCTTCCGATGTGTGAAGATTTGATCAGTTGTGGACTTTCTTGGCCTAAAACCACACTGATAAGGTCCCATTAGGTTGTTGGTAAACGGTTTCAGGAGTTCACATATTATGGCAGATAGGATCTTGTAGGCGATGTTGAGGAGACTTATGCCTCTGTAGTTGGCGCAGTTCAGAGGGTCTCCTTTTTTGTGGATCGGGCAAACGATGCTGAGGTTCCATTCTTCAGGCATGTTTTCAACCGACCAGATTTGGCTTATGAGTTGGTGGATGTTACTAACCAAGTCATCTCCGCCGGCCTTATAAAGCTCAGCGGGAAGGCCGTCATTTCCGGAGGCCTTATTAAGCTTGAGTTTAGATATTGCTATCCTCACTTCACTTAGGTCGGGTGGTTGGCAGTTTTCGCTGTCGTTGCCAATATTAAATGGTTCGTTCTGCCTGACAGCGGAATGTTGTTCGTCATCGCCGTTTAACAGTCTGCAGAAGTGGTTCTTCCATATCCTCAGCATCGATTGTGTCTCAACTACGATATTTCCTTGTTCATATCGACAGGATTCTGTTCGAGCCTTGTATCCTTGGCTTTGACGTTTTACACTTTGGTAAACTTGCGAACATCGTTCCTGGAGTGGCACCTCTCTATATCCTCGATCGCGCGCTTTTCTTGCTCTTTTTTCTTCTTGCTGAAAAGCCGATGTTCATCCCTTCTCTTTTGCCTATAGAGCTGAATGGCAGCTCTCGTCTTCATCAGCTCCTTAGCCTTGTTGGCCTCGTTCTTGGCTGCGAGCATCTGTTGGCATTCCTCATCAATCCAGGGGTTTCTTGCTGGTGGCCGCGAGAAACCTAGCACATCAGTTGCGGAAAATCTCCCAGCACGATTTTAACATCGTACTTTGGTAGTCGCTCATAGGTTTTGTCGAGGATCTCGTAGAAGCAATCCTTAGATGTGTCATCTTTTTCCTCCGTCGGAACATGAGCGTATATAAGGCTTTATGTTGGCGAATTTGGCCTTGATGCGGATTGTTACAATGCGTTCGCTAATGTCTTGGAAACATAACACTTCTTGCCTAAGTCTGGCACTTATAACATATCCGCAGCCGAATAGTCGCTGTTTCTGCTCACTATAACACGGTCCATAGTAGATGTCACAGTTTTTCATCCTCTTTTTGCACGGCCCATCCCATCGTATTTCTTGGATGGCAGTAATGTCTGCTTTGTAGCAGTTTAGGGCTTCCGTTAGTTGTTCGCCTTCATCTCTCCTGCTTAATGTTCTCACATTCCAGGTCTAGATACGAAAGTCGTTGTCCTTTTTTCGTTTAGCAGGGTCGTCAACAATAATATCAGTCCTTTCCGAGGCCATTGGTTGCTTCGTAACAATAGTTTATTCCGTGGATGGGTAGTTAACCCAAAGCATAACCGCCAACCTGGAGGGCCAGGCCCCTGGTTTTGACAGCGGGCCGGAAAATACCAATGTCAGTAGCCCATTTTGGGATATGAGCGCTGCCGTTGACCCATTGAGGGCTCCTCCGCCACCAACTCTTTCCCAACACCCTGGCTCAGTATTGGAAATCCGTATAGACCTGGTGTTCAAATATGTCGAAGCAGCTCATATAGGGACTACACTACCAGTTCGATCAAACTGGAGCTGTAGGCGCCACCGTTGACTCCATCTAGGGAATTCCTACGCTGCCGCCTGAGAGTGAGTGCCTTAGTGAGAGGACACTCCTCCCCCCTCTCGTTTGCTTTGGGTTTCCCAGGATGCTTCATACACATATGTACTTTGAAGTCATCCTAATCGACATCCACCCTAACGCTGTGCGTTGCGATCCGAAAATCAACTGGATCTGCAAGCACTCGTAGAAGCACCGCGAATTGCGTGGCCTGAAATCGGCTGGCAAGAGCTCCCTTAGCATCGAAAAGGGCTATAGGAGGATCACGTCGTGGTACCTGGAAGCGCAAGAACATACAGTTGCGCAGGAAGCGATAAGCTGTATGATGATTCTAGTGTGTTATATTTTTACCTTTTGATCGTGGTTATAAAAAAAAGATTATAAACATCTAAAAGTAATTTGTTCATCGACCCATCGAAACTCACTTAACCCCTAACTGCCATCTTCACAGCAATTTTTCAATCGAAATCATTGACAAGTATCTACCAACTTCCCGAATGCGGAATATACCTTCTGCGCGCGATAGAAATACAATTCTAATCGAAATGTCTCAATACCTCGATTGCATCGATCCCAATCTCCGGCGACAAACTCACCTAATCCGCACACAAATCAATGGTACCGCTCCCTCGCTCCGGACCACCGAACCGATCGATTCTCACACATGACTTCCATAGAGGAAAATTCTACGTTCGCGAAAAAAAAAACACCAAAACCTTCACATCCTCATTCCATGATCAGAATTTCGATTCCGAGATTACAACTCAGGCTACATCCCAATCGCAATCCGAATCCAAGTCCAAATGCGAATGGCAGCGGTTGCGCGCAATCGCAAGTGCACTGTTACTGTTACTATTCATTCGCGCATGTTCAGTTCGGCTTGCTTCCATTTGTCTCCACTTGTTGCGCACACTCATCAAGCTCCAGCCAGAACGACATTGTACCAACATTTAGATACATTCTCCTCTCCGCGTGATTGGAGAGAGATTTGCAATCTGGCCACGGCCACCAATCGGCCATATATTTCCCTCAATGAGCCGCTCGGCCACCCTTCCACCAAATAGGCAAATAACGCTCACAACTTCCTAAATGGCAAATGGGACGAACGATTACGAATAAATATATCGGCATTAGAAGTAATCACATGCCAGAGCTGCAGCGCCTGCGCGCGGTCTGCAAGATTGAGGATTGAGAATCCTCGACACTGCGCGCGGTCATAACTATGGCAATTTATTGGCTGCATGAAAGAACATATTATTTCAAATGCGCCGAGGAGAAATTATGGACGTAGCTGGGATGGTCAGCTGTCGGAGCACAAGTTGGAGTGCACGCTTCCCTCCCCAGACCGCCCGATTGGCCCCATTCATTGGGGATGCTGCTCCTGCCACTGCTGCTTGGCAATAAACTTATTTCCTACTGAAGATGAATTTTATGAGAATCATCTTCGTCCGACAGAGTACATCGAGGTCCATGGGTGCGCATATGCGCCAGTGTGTGCGATATACCACGATGGACTGGAGCATCCGAAGATGGACCGCGAACCAGAAGTTTTCTCAGCGAAAGTTTCGCCTAGCTCTGGTGCTAGTGCTAGGGGTCTATTACGAGACCTTTTGGACTTTGTGCTCTGGGCAACGACGACGGAGGGGTTCATTGCATCATTGATGAGCTTCGCGCATAGGCTGGCTGGCGTAAAATTTATGGCAAAGTGTGAATCGTTCGTGTTGCACATCTCGCGCACTGGCTGCATGCATCCGGGTTCATCGGTATGCGTACTAGATACTTCTAACTTCTAACCGCACGGTCGTGTATTACGAAATTCGTGTTGGTTTTGTTGTTCCCCTCACTTATTTGACTTAATCAACACGTGCGTGCGCACTGGAAGAGGATATACGAACGCTCGAACTTAATGCAAGGTTACGCGTCGAATTATATGCATAGTTTGTCCTTCAGTGTCGATGGTTCTTTGGTATGCATGGGAAGCCGTTAGAATTTTAAGACACTACCTCTTAAGAGCCTGCTTACGATTTCACTTATGGAAATGTACGTTCGTTGGGTTATAAGACGTTTATGCGAGTTTTGAACGCAATTTTCTGAAAACGCATCTTGGTTGTTAAGTGTCTAAGCATGTTAACCCAGTTTTAGTCGCAGAACAGTCAAAGTGATGTACACGGTTGTGGACTGAATAGATGATGAGGTCTTGTTGTTGCCAAGCTTGGCTTCTGTATTTTCCAAGCACATATTGGCGATGGAAAAAAAATTCGCACAGATTACTGGAATCGGTGAATAAATAAGATTCTGGTCATCGATTGGACAAGGCGTTTATTGCCCACGCAAGATAAACAACTCAGTGTACAAGGGTAAGCCTAGTGCTCGTTTAATTGGTCATAAAGTTTTAATTGAAAAAAGTTATTTAGATACATTGTAGGAGTACACGCAGCTTTATGATTGGAATCTGCGATATTAGTTAGACTGTTCTGATATTTATTGTGAGGGGATTACCGGATCTTTACTTCTCCAGTTTACTTAGTACAACGATCTTATTTTTGGAGTTACACCGAGTCCTAATGATGAATTATTAAAATATGATACGCCTGCCATTTGGTATGGAATATGAAGCCTGGAGTTTGAAACAGAAGTCTGGAGGCTTAATAATTTTTATGCCGTGCATGATCCGGCATCTGGACTTCCAAGTTGGGAGATGTCCTTTGGTTGAACTACCCACTCATATAAAAATAATTGTTACGAAGCAACCAAGAGGGTCGAAAAGGTCTGATATAATTATTGATGACCTTGCTAAATCAAAAAAGGACAACGTCGTTCGTGTCTGCGGAACAACTAGTGGAAACCCCTACCTGCTAAAAAGCAGACATTACTGCCATCAAAAAAATACTATGGGCCGGACAAAAAAAGGATGAAAAACTGTAACATCTACTACGGGCCGTGTTATAATAAGCAGAAACAGCGATTTTTTAAAAGTGCCAAACTTAAGCAAGAAGTTTTATGCTTTCAAGACATTAGCGAACGCATTGTAACAAATCAATTTTAACGCAAGGTAGGAGGAGAAGACAGCAAGAGAGCAGTATTGTCTTAAAATGCAGCCGAAACGACACAACGTCTGGCCACGGCTGCAGAACGAAATTGAGGTACGAAACACGGTTTCCGTACCTTAATATACATAAGCGGAAAGGGCGGTCTCCGGATCAACAAACGGTCAATCTACTTGACCACATTGCGATAGACAAGAGGCATGCATTCAGTATTTTCGATGTCCGAACCTTCCGAAATGCAAACATCGACTCGGAACAATACCTTGTTGCAGCCAAGTTAAGAATGGGGAAATCCCACCAGGAAGAAACCCCTGGTTTGATATGGAATGCTGACAGATGCTCGAAGCCAAGAACGAGGCCCACAAGGCTATGCTGCAGGCGAAGACGAGAGCTGCCATTGAGCATTATAGGCAAAGAAGGAGGGAAGAGCAATGGCTTTTCAGAAAGAGCAAGAAAAGGGCGCGATCGAGGACATAGAGAGGTGGCACTGCAGCTACGGCTGATGCGATAACTAACACCATTCTCCTGGGTATGAAATCCTGTATCCCTCACCGGATAAAGAGTATCAAACCGAAGGTAAACGGGTGGTATGACTCGAGCTGTAAAGAGGTTGTTAGGGTGAAAGAGTTATGTTTTCGGTCATATAAAGCTAACCCAACTGAGGAAAGCCGTTTAAAATTCAAACGAGCCAGAAATGACTGCAATGCCCACATTAAGCGTGTCAAATTCTTCCACGACCAAAAGTTGAGGCAAAAAATTCTACTATGTCCCAAAGGTAGTAAAAACTTTTGGTCGTTTGTAAAAAAACATTAAGAATTCGACCTCATCTTCCATCCCATCGCTCATTGACAATGACATTCCAGCTGTCACCTCTCTAGACAAAGCCTATCTGCTCGCTGCACATTTCGCAGCCAATTCAACGCTGCCAGATTGTGCCCAGTCTCCCCCTGTACTAGAGAACGTAGAACATTCTATGGGACCAATCCACTTTCGTACTCGTACAGTCGCAAGAGTATTAATCGATCTTGACATACACAAATCGTCTGGTCCAGATGGTATCACCCCCATAATTCTGAAGAGGTGTTCTTCAACGGGCAAAACCACTGCGTAAGCTTTTCCATCTTTCCTATTCATCAGGACTCTTTCCGAGTCGATGGAAAACTGCATTTGTACAGCCCGTCCCCAAAAAAGGCGAATCTTCTTCTCTCTCCAACTACCGACCAATTGCACTTACCTCCCTTCTTTCTAAAGTCATGGAAACGCTGATAAACCGTCAGCTTATGAAATATCTTGAATCACGAAAACTCCTCAATGACCAACAATATGGTTTTCGTAGCAACAGGTCCACTGGTGATTTGATGTCATATCTCACCGAAAAGTGGAATCCACCTTGGTGGCGAAAACAAGATCGTTGCACTTGATATTTCAAAGGCATTTGACAGGATTTGGCTTCAAGCCCTTTTGTCGAAAATGCGTGCTTTTGGTATCGATGATACTCTTCTTCAATGGATTAGAAACTACCTCTCGAAACGTTCAATTCAAGTAGTTTTGGACGGTTTCAAGTTGCTACTCACCAAATAAATGCTGGTGTTCCCCAAGGCTCAGCTTTGTCTCCGACACTCTTCCTCATTTTTATTAATGACCTATTGTCTGCAACTTCTAATCCAATCCATTCCTTCGCTGATGACAGTACCCTCAGCTTTTCAAATTCGTTCTCGAATTCACGCCCCTCACCGTCGGATGTGGAAGAAAAACGACAAAATATGTTAAGTTCATTAAATTCCGACCTTGACAGCATAATTAAATGGGGTAAATCTAATAGAGTGGAATTTAATGCTTCCAAAACGCAATGCTGTCTTCTGTCATCCAAGCGAAACCAAACATTACAGCCACTATCCATGAGTGGCACTTGCATCGTCGAAACCGAAAAACTTTCCATGCTCGGAATGTGTGTTAGTAACGACCTTCGTTGGAATGACCACATATTCGAAATCGCCAAAAATGCAGCTAGGTTTCCTCAACCGATGTAAGAAATAGCTCACCCCTTCTGATCTGGCCTCAATATATAAAGCGTATATACGCCCCAAACTTGAGTTCAACTCCCACATATGGTCAGGTGCAGTAAAAACATCATTGCACCTCCTGGATAGGATACAAAAGCGAGCGATAAAACTGATAGGAGATCCAACCGTAGCGAACTCTGTAGTCTCGCTTGAACATCATAGGAATATCTCTTGCCTAACACTTTTTTACCGCTATTTTAATAGGAAATGCTCAATCGAAATATCCAGCTGCATTCCGCCCCTTCAAACATTCAACCGTAATATTCGCCATGCCATGAATGCTAATCAATTCACCCTCAAGCCTATCTTTGGACGTACTATGAAATATAGAGATTCATTCCTTAACCGAACAACACGAATGTGGAATGCTTTACCAAACTCAGTTTTTCCTCTTTATTACAATTTACAGAAATTCAAAACCAATGCACATCGGTATCTCCTCTTCTCTACTCTTCTATTTCCTTAATGCCCGCGCTGTGCTTAAACACCATAAGGGTATTAATAATCCCTTTAGCGGGCGCCAATTATAAAAAAAAAGGAAAGATGTCGAGATGAACAAGAAAATGTCGTAGTTGGGAATCAGAATATGGAATGACCACTTTTGCAGACTGTTAAACGGCGATGACGAACAATATTCTGCTGTAAGGCTGAATGAACCATTCAATATTGACGACGACACCAAAAACTACCACTACCCCACCTAAGTGAAGCAAGGATGGCAAAATCTAAATTCAAGCTTAATAAGACCGCCGGAGATTATAAAGCCGGATGAGATGACTTGATAAGTAACATTCTCCAACTCATAAGCAACATTTTCCTGAAGAATGGAACCTCAGCATCGTTTTCCCGATCCACAACTACTTCGCCAACTACAGAGGCATAGGTCTCCTCAACATCGTCTACAAGTTCCTATCTGCCATAATATGTGAATGACTGAAATCGTTTACTTACAACCTGATTGGCCCATAGCAGTGTGGTTTTAGGCCAGGAAAGGCTACAACTGATGAAATCTTCAGACGTCGGAAGATCCCGGAAAAAAAACCAAAAGTCCAAATCGCTTCAATCCTCCTTTCATTCATTGAAACTAAAGAATTACTCCTTCCAAATGCTTCTTCTTCTGGCTACGAAGGCAATTAAGGCCCGGTTGTTCAGTGCTGAGTTAACCCAGAGTTAACGTAGCCCGGAAAAAATTTAATGTAGAGCTACCTCATGTAGCAGTTTTCAGTGCAGGATTACATTTGACTCCGTGTGTTATGTTTTTGGTATAGCACTCATGATTTTTTGATGTTGCTGTTATCGAATTGTATAGAATCTGCAACAGCTCAAGGGTAAGGATCTACACAGCAACCTGGCGCTCTCCAGACGTTCGTACCAATGCTAATAAGAGGTATGCATCCAACATTCTCGACGTGTACACATTCCGAGGAGCAAACGTCGACTCTGTCCATTTTCTTTTCGCGGCTAAATTCAGAGCTCGACTGTCCAACGAGAAGAAGCTGCCCAGAAGTTGACCGCCTTAGCACACCTGGAGTAGCCAGAGCCTATAGCGAGCGCCTGAGTATGAAACTCTCCTCTGTTCACTCACCCACTACAGACGACAACGAGAGGTGTTGCCAGTATCTTGACATCATCAGGTAGGTAGCCGAAACCACTGTATGGTACCAGTCACCCCCGAGAAAGATCCCGTGCTATGATGATGAATGCGTGTACAGGAAAAAGGTGACAGAAGATGCACACAAGAAAGCGCTGCAGCGCAAAACAAGGGCAGCGAGAGAAGAATATCGAGCCAGGAGAAGGAGGGAAGAGAAGACCCTGCGTAGAAAGAAAAGGGGCTACGCAGCGTCCCACCTCAAAGACATCGAAGACTCGCACGATCATAACAATTTCCGGAGGTTGTATAAAAAAGCCAAGCAACTGGCTGCTGGCTACAAAAACGGAACGCAAGCTCTTCGACAAGGAAATCTTACCGAAGCGCAGGGAATAGTAGATGTGTTAAAGCAGCATTTCCAGCAGCTGCTAAATAGGCATCATGTAGAGAGAGTGATAGGGCAAGAAGAGAACCCACCAGGTAATGAAGAACTAATTCCACCACCTTGTATAGAAGAAGTTGGCCTAGCCATAAAAAAGCTTAAGAACAACAAGGCAGCAGGTTCTGATGGCTTACCAGCGGAGCTTTTTAAATACGGTGATGATGTTTTGGTTCGGAGCATGCACCGAATTATCAACCAAGTATGGGTGGAAGAAAACATGCCCGCTGACTGGACTATCAGCTCTATATGCCCCAACTACAAAAAAGGCGATCCTATGTCTTGCAAGAACTGTCGAGGTATATCCCTGATTAATGTCGCATACAAGATCCTATCCAACGTTTAAACCCGTTCCTCAACACACTAATCGGCACCTACCAGTCTGGATTCCGGGCGGGCAGATCGACTATATACCAATTTTTTCCACTGAGGCAAATCCTAGAAAGGACCAACTAATTTCAAGTCGAAACTCACCACCTCTTCATCGACTTCCAGGCCGCGAATGATAGCGTACATCGTCAGGAGCTCTTTTTGGTGATGGCCGAATTCGGAATCCAGGCAATCAGCTGTGTCCCGTGACGCTGGAAACACGCTCTGCAACGTGCAGTTTGGAAGTAGCTCCTCCGAATTATTCCAAACATGCACACCGGATTTCGGCAAGGAGACGCGCTATAATGTGACTTCAGGTCAAAAATCCTCGTTAAGATGATTCGCGTTGTCTTTGATTCCCATCCAGACGTGCGCGCGTAGAAACCGACCTCACCCACTTAAGTAAGTACATATGCGTGATCCGGCATCTGATCTGATCGGACGTCGGAGGGTAGAGACACATCCCCACCGGTTAAAATTTCTAGGCCGATCTCTCCTCTTATATATTCGATCAAACTGCAATGACATCACCGCTGAGTTATTTAAGCCATATGACCACGTCTCCGCATAAAACATTCTTTTGACTACGAAGAACCAACTCATAACAACTTTCAAATGCTTCCTCATGTCCAACCGGACTTGAGAAAACTAACCATCTACATTCATAGACACCTATCCAAAATCAGACACAAATAAATCGACCTGCCAATCCCCGTTTTCATCACAGCACTTATCATGCCAAACTGAATTCGCTCAATTAAACCATGTTTACATCGGTATTACAACACATTTCGTATGTCTCTACCTGTAGGCCACCATAAACCACCATCGATCGATCGCCGAACAATCATCTCAATCCTCGGGACCGCATTGCGTACCAACAAATCATTCTCTCTTTCCAACTCCAAGCCAACAACAGCATTCGACCCACAATCCGCTTAAAGCCGACGATGCGATGACGAAGAAGAAGTAGACAACAACAACGATTTAACAACAAAAAATTGCACAATACAAACTCGCAACTTCCAACGCGAGCGAACCATTCGCCGAATCTGGCGACGATCCAAATACCCCAGGAGCGCTTGATCAATTTCATGCTCCGACAATTTGGTCGTAAAGACGTCGATTTTCACACGTACCCCAGCCTGACAGGTTGTGTGTACTGTGTGGGCAGTAAACACACATCATTGTATCTCTAGATCCAACCCATTGCCGACAGTTCAGCAACTTACTGTAGGGATGCAGAATGCGAACGATGTAAACAAAGCTTCCAAGCTTGTAGACTGTCATTTGGTCAATGGTTGCTGACGCCACCGGTGCTGCGCTGCGTTGCGAATTTTGCAATTTGACAAATCGCATTGGTAGATTATCCCAAAAATATCACTTGACATTTTTTTCATGTTTAGATACTTGTTTTCATGTGCAGATACATATTTTTCGTGTACAGATACTTTTCTCGTGCAAACCATACGGATAGGGAAGACTGTTTTGGTAAGGCCTAGCTTCGGAAATGGGCTTTTGATTTCAATTTCGATTTTTCACATGCTCCGGCTGTGGTTAAATGGCGCCCTGTGAGTAGTCGTGGACTCGGTGAAGATGGTGGTGGGCCGGAGCTGTAGTGGTAGCCTGGTCGCTTGTGGCCGTAGAACAATTGGTAGTTCGTATAACTGCATTAGCAGAGGCGAAACATGACAGGAAACATTGTTGTTGCGGCTGTTTTGGCATCGACATCGCTAAGATGGTTGTGGTACACATGTACCATGCCGCTTCTGATATTGCGGTAGTGAGCTCAAGTTTTGTGGCAGCTACGGGGTCAGTGTTAGGTATGGAGCGTGATGCTGGAGCGTCTCTGCGTTGGCGGTGTCGTAAGAGATTTCAATTTCAGCTAATGCAAGTAATTGTTATTGGATGGTTTTCCAATATTGCTGTGAGTGGTTAGCTTGGCTTGCATATAAATATGGGAACGATTGTGTGCTCCGCATGGTATGCTGTGGGAAAATTCGGTTTTGAGACATATTATGGTTTTGGATTGCGGTATAGATGAGATTTGAGTGGAATTTTAATTATTGCGTAATAGTAATGATTCTAACCGCTGAATTTAGCAACTACTAACTTCGAGCATTGGATATAGGTCCAAGAAATTGTGTGGAGGTTGCGTTTTTTTTTTAAATTAAAATATTCAGAAGGCTGATTGTTAACCTGATTGATGAACCATTAACGAAATTTTCTTACCAGGGCTACAGAAATTTCTCACACGAAGATTTGTAGATTCTCGTTAATAGGATACGATATGCTGGCCTATTAACCCGGTGCCTTCCAAAAATTTAAATCTGTTCTTCCGTCGAAAGGACATTTGTTACCGAGAACCAGGAAACATGATGAATAGGGCCATGCATACAAAAATTAATAAATTGCGAGACTAATAACAGGTGCCCCTAGAGACTACAGATTTTGGGGTGGGAATTTGTGTGAGAAGCCAGTTAGTGATCGCCTAGATCTGACACGCTTTAAACAAACATTTTACAATTAAAGACTTTTATATATAACCGCCCCTACCGACGAGACTAAGGTGTTTAACCCTATTGTATCACTGAGTTTCTAAGTTCTCTTAACTTAAAATCTGCCGAAGTGTGAAAATTTGATCGATTGTGGACTTTCCTGGCCTAAAACCACACTGATAAGGGCCGATCAGGTTGTTGGTAAACGGTTTCAGGCGTTCACATATTACGGTAGATAGGATCTTGTAGACGATGTTGAGCAGACTTATGCCTCTGTAGTTGGCGCAGTGCAGAGGGTCTCCTTTTTTGTGGATCGGGCAAACGATGCTGAGGTTCCATTCTTCAGGCATACTTTCATCCGACCAGATTTGGCTTATGAGTTGGTGGATGTTACTTACTAAGTCATCTCCTCTAGCGTTATAAAGCTCAGCGGGAAGGCCGTCATTTCCGGCGGCCTCATTAAGCTGGAGCTTAGATATTGCTGTCCTCACTTCACTTAGGTCGGGTGGTTGGCAGTTTTCGCTGTCGTTGCCAAAACTAAATGGTTCGTTCTGCCTGACAGCGGAATGTTGTCAACTACGATATTTCCTTGTTCATCTCGACAGGATTCTGTTCGAGCCTTGTATCCTTTGATTTGACGTTTTACACTTTGGTAAAACCTGCGAACATCGTTCCTGGCACCTCTCTAACCTCTCTATATCGTCGATCGCGCTCTTTTCTTGCTCTTTTTTCTTCTTTCTGAAAAGCCGATGTTCTTCCCTTCTTCTTTGCCTATAGAGCTCAATGGCAGCTCTAGTCTTCACCTTCCTCATCAAACCAGGGGTTTCTTGCTGGTGGCCGCGAGAAACCTAGCACATCAGTTGCGGCTGATCGACTGGCTTGTTGGCATCGTTGCCATTGTTCTTCGACGTTAGATGCTGGTGGTATGGTGTGAATCGAGAGGTTAAGGGATATGCGTTGCGCTAAGGTCTTGGCAGTCTCTGGCGATTGCAGTCTTTCGACAATATTTTTTTTTCACAGTATTTCTGGTTTGCTGTGGCGTGGTGGATATCCGCATCCTTACCTTGCCTGCAATAAGGTAGTGGTCAGAGTCGATGTTAACCCCTCGGAATGTTCGGACATCCAAAATACTGGATGCGTTCCTCTTGTCTATCGCAATGTGATCAATTTGCTTGACTGTTCGTTGATCTGGAGACCGCCATGTCCCCTTATGGATATCGAGGTTAGGAAACAGTGTGCTGTTTGTAGTGGCATTTCGTTCCGTAGCGAAGTCAATTAGCCTTAGACCGTTACCAGACGTGTTGTCGTGTAGGCTATATTTTCCGACAGTACTGCTAAAGATGTCTTCTCTTCCTACCTTTGCGTTAAAATCTCCCGGCACAATTTTAACATCGTACTTTGGTATTCGCTCATAGGTTTTGTCGAGGAGCTCGTAGAAGCAATCCATAGTTGTATCATATTTTTCCTCCGTCGGAGCATGAGCGCATATAAGGCTTATGTTGGCGAATTTGGCCTTGATGCAGATTGTTACAATGCGTTCGCTAATGTCTTGCAAACATAAGACTTCTTGCCTAAGTCTGGCACTTATAACAAATCCGCATCCGAATAGTCGCTGTTTCTACTCACTTTAACACGGTCCATAGTAGATGTCACAGTTTTTCAACCCCCAACCTGGAGGACCAGGCCCTTGTTTTGACCCTAGGACAGCGGGCCGGAAAATACCGATGTCAGTGGCCCATTTTGGGATATGAGCGCTGCCGTTGACCCATTGAGGGCTCCTCCGCCACCAACTCTTTTCCAACACCCTGGCTCAGTATTGGAAATCCCTATAGACCTGGTGTTCAAATATGTCGAAACAGCTCATATAGGGATTATAGAGTGAGTGCCTTAGTGAGAGGACACTCCTCCCCCTTTCTCGTTTGCTGCCACCAACGACCTTCCACAGGGGTTTATTACCCCATCTCCAGTCGAGGTACTAGGCACCCACCAGTCACCAGCGTGGAGGTGAGAGTAGGAGTTGATAGTGAGAAGCTAGAGTGATAACACTTGGGTTCTCATGTAATCGCATCACTTTCCTTAAACATCGATCATATAGACCAACATTTTTGCACTTGAAGAGTGGTCAACTAATTTCATAGTCGAGACTCATCATTGACTTCTAGATAGCGTTAGATAACGTAGCCTCCACTAAGAGTTTGACTTATTAACTCTGGTAGCTCCATGCAAAACTGTGATTATTAGCACTTTATGCCTCGATAGAACCCATAAAGCAACAGAGAGATCCAAATCAAGCACTTGCAAGCAAACTGGATGTAGATATTTTAAAAGGAGCAAACATCGGACGGGGCATTTTGTCATTACAGCCCAATTCAGGAGTCGACTGTTCAAAGACAAGCATTTACGAACTTTACAGAGAAAACAACTCCGTTGGTCGCCCTAAAAAGTAAAAGATAACCACAGTCGACAAAGAGCAATTAACAAACAAATTTATCCAGCCCACTGCGACCGTAAAATGTCCGAACAGAACACCCATTTTGATAAAACAAGTTGATCTTGCTGTTAGTACTTGCTGTTGAACGCTATGTCCGTCCATTGTGATTTGGCAAAACAGACTGAATTAAATGACAGATGAAGCTTCAGCAATAGGGCCGTTATTTGTAGTCAAAGTTCCAAAATTTCTATTAGAAGTCCCTTCATATGTATCTTTCATGGCAAAGTGAAAAATAATCCAACCGAACTTCCATCTTTAGGTGTGTATACTTTCAGGATCTTTTCATTTCATTTATTCAATCCTCCTAATATAATGCAACGATTATTCGCTTATTCATTTAATGTGGATTGTGAATTATATACTTTTTACGATCAACACTCAATGACTCTATAAGTGATGAGAATATATAACTCCTAATATTATGCAACTGTTTTCGAAAAGATCTATGTTTACTCTTAACAAATATTCACAATGGTAATTAAAATAAATATTATATTGGTGTGTAACTCTTATGCCCAGTTTCACAATGAGAGCTTAAGCTTCACGTGGAGCTTAACCTGCGGTTTAACATAACTTTGTGTTTCACAGTGCCGGCTTAAGAGGTAACCACACTTAAATGTTGATAAAACTTAAGCCCCCGATGTTGTAGTCTTAACTGGTGGATTAACTTTTGTCATAGGAAATTTTGATTGGTTGTTGAATGTAGTAGACTAGTAGAGAATTACTCAATGGGTGATGTCCATACTAAATTTCATTCATATTCGCAGAATATTCCCGTTTGGTGTATAGTTTTAGGCGCGTAACTAATAAATTACCTACGAACCATTCACAATGACTTGTTATACTAGGCTTAGTTAAACCACACTTTTTCGATGACTGTGAAACCCAAAAAATTAAGACCAAATTTAAGATCTGCTTTTTGCTTAGCTTAGCAACGGATTAAGCTCCCACTGTGAAACCGGGCATAAGTGTGATGAGGAACTGGGCTCCCTTGGCCCATTAAATCACTCGAGAATATTGAGAGTGAGAGATTAAAGGCCTGCTAAGAATGCATATCTGTAGCTTGTATCTTGCATCGCTGTCAAAAGGGAGATACATTTCTTGCGTGAAGTTGCCCTCTATTCAACTTTAAGCTTCAGAATACAGATTCACGAAGATACACATTGTATAAACTCTTACGGGTTGCCTTGTTTTTAACTTTTTACTCAGCTACAACCATCAGCTACAGATACGCATTCTGGGCGGCCCTTAAAACTTGAAATCGCCACTTCGAGTTGAGGAATTTTTCGACGACTTTATAAATTGGACGTATGGTACATTTGGTTTCAACAAGATGGAGAAACGGCATACACTTCAAGGGCATCAATGGGAACTTATGGAGCTGTGTTTATTGCCTTGCCCGCTCCCCAATTTGTCGCCTTGTGATTTGTTTTTGATTTTTCGTATTTATGTCAACCGTCAAAGGTCTCGGCAAGACCTAAAAGCCAATATCCGGGCAAACATACTTGCTGGTAAGGGTTATGTGACAAAAGTCAGATATCGGCTATTTCAGTTTATGGGCAATGGGGGGCATCACCTATTCTGGTAGGTTTTGATTTTCAAACAAAGTATATTTCATAAAATGGGTTTTATTGGATTTTACAAATTGAAGATATTTTTTTTTGTAAACTTTTCTCAAGCGAGGTGAACCTATAACACTCTAGGAGCGCCCTGAGATTATGCTTGCAGGTGTTTATTGACTCTGCTCTTGAAATGATGTAGAATGTATTTTGGTGAAAATACGTCTTCCATGTCATTCTGTACAAAAAAAAACGTTGGTATTGTGTTGTTCGTGCCCTTGTAGGTGGACAGTGTGAGCTGAAAGTGTGTGTCTTGTCGGTTGTTGAAATGCTACGAGTCTAGGAAAACTTCTCTAAACTCCTCCGTAATAATATCTGTAATATAGAGACAAATCTCCTACAAGGCTTCGCTGTTCCAAAGGTCGCAGATTTTTGAAGCAAGGGAAGAATGGTCTATAAGCCGGATTTCAAGTCCTTTGATAGAGTCGTGGCAGTTCATTGTATGTTTCGGGGCTGAACTCCAAACATGAGAACCATATTCAAGGCCTGGCAAAACTTGAGCTTTATACACAAGAAAAAGCCGGGATCGTGTAAAATATTTCTTAGCTCTGAAAAGGTAAGGTAAGGTAGTTGGACGCTGCTAATTTAGCAATAGAGGTTACATGTTGTTTTCAAGATACATTTGACCGAATTTTGATGCCTAGCAGATGGATGGATTCTTCTGATTTAAGGACTGTATTCTACATTTCCTATTGCGGAGCCTTTCACTTGTTTTTTGCTTGTAAATATTGTATAGAGACTACACTTTCTTTGAGTAAAATTGTATAGTCCATACCAAATCAGAGAAATTTAAGATTTTGTAAAATAAATTTTAAGAGACCTGCGCAGTTACCCATAGTAACGGGTGATCTTTTAGCTGGTTTGGTTTTGGCAACACTGGTTTTGACAGCTGACGTGTGTTTAGTACCTTGTGTCACTGTCAAACAGCTTCAGTTTGGTTTGCAATTTAACCATGGATCGTCTTACAAATGAACAACGCTTGCAAATTATTGAATTTTACTATCAAAATTCGTGCTCGGTTCGAAATGTTCATCGCGCGCTGCTTCCATTTTATGATCGGCATTCTCGACCTTCTGAGCAGTCTATTCGGAAGATTGTGACCAAATTTCGCACCAAATTTACTTTGTTGGACATTAAACCACCAACACGTTTACGTACTGTGCGTAGTGAAGAAAATATTGCGGCCGTATCAGCTAGTGTGACAGAAGACCGCGAAATGTCGATTCGGCGCCGTTCCCAGCAGTTAGGCCTTTGTTACAGCACTACGTGGAAAATTTTGCGGAAGGATTTGGGCGTAAAGTCTTTTAAGATACAGCTGGTGCAAGAACTAAAGCCAGCCGACCTACCACAACGCCGAATTTTTTGTGAATGGGCTCTTGGAAAGCTGGCCGAGGATCCGCTTTTTTATCGAAAAATTGTGTTCAGCGATGAGGCTCATTTTTGGTTGAATGGGTACGTAAATAAGCAAAATTGCTGCATTTGGAGTGAAGATCAGCCAGAAGCATTGCAACAGCTACAAATGCATCCCGAAAAAGCCACTGTTTGGTGCGGTTTATGGGCCGGCGGCATTATTGGGCCATATTTCTTCAAAGATGATGCGAATCGCAGCGTTACTGTCAATGGTGAACGCTACCGAGCGATGATAACAAACTTTTTTTTGCCCGAAATGGAAGTTCTTGACTTGCATGATATGTGGTTTCAACAAGACGGTGCCACATGCCACACAGCACGCGAAACAATGGCGCAATTGCGAGGCGAGTTTGGTGAACAGTTAATTTCACGTTTCGGGCCGGTCAATTGGCCGCCTAGATCGTGCGATTTGACACCATTAGATTATTTTTTGTGGGGGTATGTCAAGGCTAATGTCTATAGGGACAAGCCCGCTTCGATTGACGCACTGGAAGCCAACATCCATGCATTCATTCGTGAGATACAGGCCGATATGTGTGAAAGAGTATGCCAAAATTGGACTCAGCGGATGGGCTACCTGAGACGCAGCCGCGGTCAACATTTGCATGAAATTATCTTTAAACATTAAATTGCAAGGTTCAAACTATCGATTCAAATAAATATTTCATTCATTTTTTCGAATTTTTTGTGTTTTTTTTTTAAAAAAAGTACTAAGCCTCTTAAAAAAACACCCGTTATAATCATTTGTTGGTCTTCGTTAATAGAGCCGATTTGTTCCCATCTCTGCTGGTGTGCAGCAATATCGGTAATAGGTCTTTAAGTTGGACGCTATTACAATGGTTATAAGTTTCAAACAAAAGATCGTTAATGTGAAGCAGAAATAGAGTGGGTGAGATAATTGATCCTTGAAGTATATCTATCTGAGGAAACGCCATCCACAACTACTTGCATAGATCTGTCTTCAAGAATGTTTTCCAACTAACTGCACAGCATTTGAGGAAATCCTCATGCTCTCAATTTCGCAAGCTTTGAAAGCTTCTAAAGATTTGGAAATATCTCCAGGATTTTCAATCGTAGATGTCCATCGATGGGTAACATAACTTAGCAGGTCTCCAATTTAGCGTGTCTTTCAGAACCTATATTGCCGATCGCTTATTAAACCATTCCTTTCTAAGCAATCGACAATATCGATGTCAATTGATTTTTCAATTATCTCTTAAGGTATGGTTTTGCTAATTTTAATGATCACAACTCCCACGTAAAATCAAACAAACCTACAACCATACTAACCCAGTCCTATAGTTTTATTTTCCCGGCTATAAATCTGCATTATATCACAAGCTCACAAGGCATGCGCACAGTCATACCAACCTACCATGCACTTTCTCGTCATGACAACAGACAATAACATTTCGTACAACGAAACTCTTTGAGTATTAATCCACCAACGACATCCATGGTCTTGAAATTTTTGAGGAAACATAAATTTCTCATTTTCCGTTTCTAGATGAGTTTACATCCAACATGCGCTTGTTGGACGCAGTCCCTGCGTTTAGCACATAGCGTCTTAATCACCACCGTGGGAAGTTCCCACCGTAATATAAAAGAAGATGAACAACCATTGTCTTCGCCTGGGAATTTCAAAGCATGTGAGACGTGGAGAAAAGTTCTTAATTAATTTGTTTTTTTTTTTACTTTTAATTGGCTAGGATTTACAAAATCCGAGGAGTGCAAAGTGGTATGAAGCTACAGTGAGATTATGTGGCAACCTACCTATATTGCATGAAATGTATGGCAGAAGTTCTAGACCAATGCTCGAGTGTCTAAAACGGCGCTAGACATCTACTGATGGATATACCTATGCGTTATACATACCTACAATAAGAGATAAGAACTGTTTTCAATAAAAAGGCTGGTGGACAGGGTGGCATAACTGCCGTGTTCCTATAAGCAGATCCCGACGTCACGAGCTGTGTTTTGTGTTTGGCTGTTTGGGAGAACAAAACCATTGTCATAGTAAAGAAAGCCAATCTCTTAGACCATTTATAATTAATGTGGTATAATCCAATGTTAATTTGAACACCAGGTCTATAGGGATTTCCAATACTGAGCCAGGGTATTGGAAAAGAGTTGGTGGCGGAGGAGCCATCAATGGGTCAACGGCAGCGATCATACCCCAAAAAGGGCTACTGACATCGGTATTTTTTCCGGCTCGTTCTAGGGTCAAAATAACGGCCTGGCCCTCCAGGTTGGGGGTTGTGCTTTGGGTTAACTACCCATCCACGGAACGAAATATTGTTACGAAGCAACCAATAGCCTCGGAAAGGACTGATATTATTGTTGACGACCATGCTAAACGAAAAAAGGACAACGACGTTCGTATCTGCACCTGGAATGTGAGAACATTAAACAGGAGAGGTACAGGCGATCAACAAGCGGAAGCCCTTAACTGCTACAAAGCAGACATTACTGCCATCCAGGAAATACGATGGGATGGGTCGGGCAAAAAGTGGATGAAAAACTGTGACATCTACTATGGACCGTGTTATAGTGAGCACTAGCAGAAACAGCGACTATTCGGATGCGGATTTGTTATAAGTGCCAGACTTAGGCAAGAAGTCTTATGTTTCCAAGACATTAGCGAACTCATTGTAACAATCTGCATCAAGGCCAAATTAGCCAACATAAACCTATGCGCTCATGCTACGACGGAGGAAAAGGATATTATAACTAAGGATAGCTTCTACGAGCTCCTCGACAAAACCTATGAGCGGCTACCAAAGTACGATGTTAAAATCGTGCTGGGAGATTTTAACGCAAAGGTAGGAAGAGAAGACATCTTTAGCAGTATTGTCGGAAAATATAGCCTACACGACAACACGTCTGGTAACGGACTTAGGCTAATTGACTTCGCTACGGAACAAAATGCCACTATAGCCAGCACATGGTTTCCTCACCTCGTTATCCATAAGGGGACATGGCGGTCTCCAGATCAACGAACAGTCAACCAAATTGATCACATTGTATTTTGGATGTCCGAACATTCCGAGGGGATAACATCGACTCGGACCACTACCTTGTTGTAGCCAAGGTAAGGATGCGGATATCCACCACGCCACAAAAAAAACAGAAATACTGTGAAAAGAAATTTATTGTCGAAAGACTGCAATCGCCAGAGACCGCCAAGACCTTCGCGCAACGCGTATCCCTTAACCTCTCGACTCACAACACGCCACCAGCATCTAATGTCGAAGAACAATGGCAACGACGCCAACAAGCCAGTCGATCAGCCGCAACTGATGTGCTAGTTTTCTCGCGGCCACCAGCAAGAAACCCCTGGTTTGATGAGGAATGCCGACAGATGCAGAACCACCTCCCTCATGCAGCCACCAAAATTCCGAACTCTGCCTTTCAGCATCGGTCCTATCGCGATCCGATACCGAAGTGCTAAAGCGGAGGAGCTCCGGAGCATTGTCGACATACCCGTCGCGGATTAGCCGCTTGTCACGCGCGTCACGGTAGCGGTGGTATAAAACCGGGATACCGTTCCTGTCCTGTACCAACCCTAACGAATCGATATAAATAAACGCCTCTGGTGGAATAAAGCCAGACACGAGCGTACTCTCCATGTACGTTTCATTGGGGTAATAAGCCCCGAAGATCAGGCTGTTGTCGCTAGCCATCGCCCTTGCAGCGTGCCTTCGAATCACCTTAATAAGGAAATTGTCGATTCTGTTCAGCTGGGCCCCATTGTAAAGAACCTCGTTGCGATAATATTTTATGTACTCAGAGTCCGGCGTTCGGTACAATCCTAAGCAGGATCGGAGACAACGCCTCTCAAACAGCCGTATCCTTTCCATGTAGGATGGTGAAATATTGAACCACACAGGACAACCGTAGGCGATGATCGGCCTTATGAGGGCCATGTAGCAAATGACTTTCACCCTTGAATCAAGTTGACTGCTTTGAAACAATCTTCTTGTCAGAGCAAAAGCCCCCCTAGCCCTAGCCAGACAAGCATCCACATTTTTATTAAAATACAGAAACTTGTCAAGCCAGATGCCAAGGTATTTGACTTCAGTTCTCAGCGCCAACGGCCGTCCATGCTGTCCAATAATGCACAATTTTTTCCAGTTTTTTCTGGTATCGTAAGATGCCCTCTGCACTGGGGTCCTGAACAGAATTGTTTCGGTTTTTTGGAAATTGATCTTCAATTTCCAATCGTCGCAATATCCCTTAATGTGATCGAAGTCACTTTGCAAGAGTATGTTGATGACTCCGATTTTCGGACCTGATCTGTACGCCACTAGATCATCTGCATACGCTATAGCGTGACTAAGGGAACCTACAAGATCACTTGTATAAATGTTAAACAATATCGGGGAGTTCACCGCCCCCTGTTGTAAACCGTTTTTAATTTCAAAGACTTTACTCGAAGTTACGTTGCCACATTTGACAACGAACTTCTTTCCCATAAGCATTTCATAAATCATATATAGCATGGGTTTCCGCATACCCAGTCTGGTTAGCCTGTAGAAAAGCCCTTCTAACCATACGGTGTCGAAGGCCTTCTCAAAGTCAAGCAGACAGGCCCCTGTGCATTTGGATTTATTCCATTGGATGTCGGAGACTAGTTTCGACGCGGCATGAATAGTGTCGTGCCTCGCTCGAAAACCAAACTGATTTTCCGGGATAATTTTATTTTCCTCGACCCACTTAAGCAGAGCTCTATTGACTATCTTCTCGAATACCTTGCTTACATTCGGCAGAAGGCTTATTGACCGAAGATTTGCAGGGTTTGTTCTGTCCTTGTCCTTTTTGGGGATAGGATGTACCACCGCCGTTTTCCAGTGCACCGGATAATGTGCATTATTCAGTGCATTGTTAAACAGCGTGGTGAAAATATCGACTGCCTCTACCGGCAGGTGTCTCAATACGACGTTTGGGACCCCATCCTCTCCCGCCGACTTTTTATTCTTCAGTGATACAAAGATGTCCTGGAGTTCATCTTTTTGCACGAACAGTATCATGCTATTGGCGACTATGCCATTTGAACGGTTTTCGTCATTGAATACGGTAAAACCGTTATTCTCAGATCGCCAAGCTTGAAGTTCGGTACGTAGATAAAAGTGATTCAGAAAGGCTCTCTCCTCAATATCGCGATTTGGGCGAACAGGATTGTTCACCGTATACACGGTCTCGAAGACAGCGCCTATCGAATTCGCCTTCTCCTGTGGATCTTCGATCGTGAAAAAACCGTCGTTAGAGTCAACACTTTCCGGACTTATACCAACAGCCGTGAGTGTCTGTCTGTTCTCTGTCGTTTGGGAAATTCTGACACATGGAATGTCGTTATGATCCTTTCGCCTGAAAATTTTATTTATTTGCGGGAACATATTCGGGCTACTGGTTTTTATAGCCCGAATTTTCTTGCCCCAGTACAAACTTACAGATTGTCTGTAATTCTCTGTGATTAGCTGTTTAAGGTTTTTGATCAACGACTTCAATGTCCGAACCTCCGGGTCTTGTCTGTCAGTTAATTGCCTCCGCAGCCGTTTAAGCCTCGAGACGAGTCTGCTTTTATGTTTATAGAGTGCATCGATTGTTGGCGTTCGATACTTCTCCGTCTGGTCGTCAGAACTAGTTACCTTGGGGATAACTCGATCAATTGACCTTTTAATGACCTCATTTATTTTTAATAAATTTTGGTCGATTTCGTCGTTAGTAAGGTTTCGGTTTGTCGGAGGGTTGATTTCGCTCAAACGTAATTCTCGCTTTACAACTCTGGCGAAGCGCGGCCAGTTCGTCCTTCGATAGTCGAAAGAACGCACCTGGTCGAACTCCTCCAGTTGAGTTTGCTCGTTTGGGATCCTGAATACGGCATCGATTCCGAGGTGGTCACTATCGTAATCGAATGCTCGCACACAGTTCCGCGCGTGTTCGTTGTTTGTCAGTTCTAGTCTATTGTCCATAAGGGCTAAGTCCAGAAAAGAGTTTCCTCTCGGGAATGACTGTATATCCGTCGCATACAAACTAAGTTTGTACTCAATCATACTTTTATCCCTCCAATTTTGAAGAAGTCGACCTCTAGTGTTCGAGATTGCATTTCCCCAAGCCGCGTGCTTAGCGTTAAGATCTCCGGAAATTTGCATGGATCTTTGTTCATTCAATCATCTATTGTGAAAGTGAAAAGACACTCAAGTCCAAATTACAAATTAGGTTTTTGAAATGGATAGTGAATTAGTTAGTTTGTTTTCCAGCTTTGTATTTAACCAGGTCGTTAAAGCTTACTTCTGCTCAGATCGGAGCACATATCTAAAATATTCCAAGACAACTTGGGCTGAAGTTAGAGTTTGAAGAAGTATGCATCATATTATTTTTTAATCTTATCAATCAAATAATTTATTGTTTATTTATTACACACAGCAATGCATATTGGGTTGAAGACATCTGCATCATCAAGCAGCTCTCAAGCATCGTATTCGTATTCAATTTAATTATATGTATGGAATTAAAACAGTTAATCATTTTATTAATTTTCTATAAAACAGCCAGTAAAGGATATTCTGTTGTTATCCTTAGCGGGAAGGGATATTTTAAATAAACATACCTAAAAGAGATTTCTCAACCAGCGACAACAAAAACAAGTAGTGCAACTAATTCTTGAGTACTACAAACTAAAGAAACAAAAACAGCATACACACGAATTAGACAAAATTGAGAGGACAAGGTGGGTACACTTTTAAAATTACTTTCTAATTTATTTACGTACGATTAATTAAATTAAAGTACAAGGGAACTCGGTATAAAATTGATAACTATGTAAATATTATTGAAACTGATATTAAACGTCTTTTCAAGATATTAAATATTCTTATTGATGAAAATGAGGAAATATTTTTTGAATGCTGCTAATATAAAATGTTGTATTTCAATTTTCAATTCAGTTGGTATGTGGTGGATTTAAGCAAAATACTTTAAAATGTTGTTATATTAAATATTTATAATTTTACAAATCCTCCAGAAATAATTGTATTTAATTTTTCTACATTAAAACATGGAACTTTTTATGTAGTAATTATTATAGATTATTCAAATAAATAAATAAACAATAAATTTTTTGTTGTATATTTTTTTATTTTGGAGCAAACATTTCTCAAAAATAGTTGTATGAATGAGATCAAACAGCTGTAAGAATAGCACAAACTGTAGTAGTTTCTACAAAATTGAGCTGTCGATTCAACTGTAGAAATTGCTTTTTGTCACTAGAGAGTTTTGCATAATACAAAAAGTGTATTTTTTACACATAAATGTTGTGTATTTTACAAATTGTGTTGTACATTCAACAATGAATGGTGTTGTTTCCTATTTTTTCTAGTTATAAAACATCCAACAAATGCTGTAATATGCACAACTCGGTTTTAGAATGAACAACCCTGTCTTTGTTAAATTTACACCATTGGATGTCGGGTCGATTTTATTAATGCAGTAGAATTGACAGCGGTTTTCAACAATTTTACAACATATTTTTTTGGGTGAAAGGTCACACAAGTCGTGGTAACAAAAAGGCACATACAAGGGCTACTTGGGTTCATGCCGAACCGCCACTTCTACCTACCTACCACGTTAATATTTCTACAGCTAAACGATATGAAAAACCTTGCGACTCTTAGTGTTATGACAATAGAGGGTTTAACCAAAAACAAAGTTTTTTCTAAAAAGTGGGTGTGGCAGTGGGCGGATATCAAAACTTTTTACATTTGTTCTGCTTCATTGGCCAGACAGTCTATATACCAAATTTCAACACTCTCCTTCACAATAAAACGCTGATTACAACTTTCCCTAATCGGTCTACCTGTAACAGCGGATGATGGTGGTCGATTGTATGATATGAAAGATACCGGTTTTAACTTAATTCATAAACCGGATAAACGGGTCGATCAAAATATTAATGTTCTTGTAAATATCACTGCAGCTTCTACTTAAAATCACAAACTGTTCAAAATTAGGAAAATTTCCTCTTGGTAAATTATCTTAAACTATTTTTGCAACCCACACAGTATCTTCCACAGTTGGTTATCAGCCATCTAAAAAAGATTTACATTTAAGCGGTCACTCATTCATACTAAAGAAAACCTGATCAGTTTCCCATGGCTAAAAAAAAACGTTCTCCCCCAAAAAAGCCGATTAATTAACCAAATCATATGACTGCCTGAAACAAAAATACCAACCAACATTCCAACATGTGTCCGCACCGTAATCAGTCGAAAATCTAAATTCGTCAATGAAAGTGAATACATTCCCATAAACCGCATCCCATCCAAGCTCAAGCACATATCGTCTACAAAACCGCGCACGTCGACGTCCCACCGACTTCACTTTTCATTTCATTTTGAATTAATTAAAAAAGAAGAAAATAAATTTATCAATGAATTTCTTCACCTCACAACCGGAGACAGCATACGAATGTATCCATATACCCGCACCTGTAACTTATGGCCGACTAATTAGAAAGTTGCAACCGCATTTGTTCCAAGCCCGCACATATCGAACACGTAAAGTTATGGCTTCAAATTAGGTAAGCCCTCTACAAATACCATAATCAGTGAGAGATGATGACCACGACCGGACCGGACCATGTTAACCCGAAATGCCGAAGAAGAAAAATCTCCGCTCAGGCCTGAGAAAAAAAAAACCAAACTTGTACTTTCTCTGATAAGAAGACCAACAAAAATCGAAAAACGAAAGATGAAACTCTCAGAATGATGAAAAAGAGAAACAAAAAGTCGTCGCCATCGTTGTCGCAAAATCCATAACCAAGCCATAAGTCGATGGCACTTTTTGGCCAAGTGACCCATTTCCAGCTCATATTTTCATCGAACTCGTGTTTGCAAACACACAGATACACGGCAGGCAGTGATTTCTTATTTTTTTGTTGTCGTCATCGGCTTTATGTGTTGGTGGTCGACAAATTTGGCATTCAGAACTTGTACTTACGATTTCCACCGCAGCGCCGCCGCCGCCGCCGCCGCATACCGTACAGCAGTCACTTTGGCATCTTGTCAAAGAGTTATCTTAGCGACCACTCGGCATCACGTTCAACAGGCCATGCACACGAGGCGGGTTATCGGCACACCTTAATCTGGCGACGAGGCCGACAGACCGACCGATGGACCGACAGTCGAAATGGCATTTAGCGTGAGATGTTAACAGAATATTTCCAAAAATTTAAGTTTTTGTTGTCTCGGATGTAAGTACAGTGTGGTGGAAAGGAAAGTCACAAGGGAACATTGGTAGCCTTTGGTTGTAGTAATAATAGTTGATGGAATTATGTTTTGTCAAAATGAGAGATTCCATGTGCCCATGGTCCTATGGTCGAAATGCCGATTTTTATTGATGTGTCGTAACTTTTTACGACTGTGAGATACATCAGAGATACAAACCTGCAGTACAGAAATAAAGTGGAGCATCAAAAGACCTGACCCTACAATCTGTTGGGGTTATTACAATACCTTAAGACAAGCTTTATTGTACAAAATTACCTTTTTAAAGCCAAAAAGATTCACACGAGTCCAACTGCTTTTTCCAGATTTTCAAGTTCTACAATTTAGGCATTTCTGCCAGAGCCTTGATTTGTACGTACCAACATACTTGAGAAGGCTACAACGTTTTCCCATCACATCGTTAATATTAACTTCGGAAACCCTCGATTGATACAACAAAGATCACCGCACCCTCATAGAACAACAGTATGGTCTCCCATTTGGGCCGGCGCGGCGCTGCGTACAGTGGGCCGGATTTTTATTTTTATATCCCCAGGGGTATATTAGTTTTGATATATAGTTTGTAACATAGAGAAATAATTTATCTAGATATACTTTTAAGTATATCTAGGTTATATATAAATCGCTAGCTGAGTCGATTAAGCCATGTCTGTCTGTCCATCCGTCCGTCCGTCTGTATGTATGTCACCGATTTTTAGGCCTTACATTTTGAGTTAGGATAATGAAACTTGGTAGATAGGATCCTTGCCCGCGGCTACAGAAAAAGTGTAAACATTTTTAAAATCCGCCCACTGCCAGGCCCACTTTTAAGTAAAACGTTCTTTTTGGTCAAACTGCTAAGAACAACAATCTTTACTGAGGGAGCGCTACAATGCGGTATGAACATGGGCCTCAACCAACATGCCTCTCCAATTAGCCCGGTCCTTAGCTAACTTCCTACAGTTTCGCACTCCAAGTTGGCTGAGGTCGGTTTCTACTTGTGCGTGCTAATTAATGCGAGATCTTCCTATACTGCGTCCGACATCTGGCTGGGAATCGAAGACTCTGCGAGCCGGAGTATTGGTGTCCATTCGTTCTACATGTCCTAGCCATTTTAAACGTCCAATGCGGAATTTTTTGGTGCTGAGGCCTTACCACTGAGCTGTATAAATCTGGCGGAGATGACTTGGTAAGTAACATCCACCAACTCATAAGCCAAATCTGGTCGGATAAAAGTATCCCTGAAGAATGGAACCTCAGCATCGTTTGCCCGATCCACAAAAAAGGAGAAAGGAAAGGCTCAACATCGCCTACAAGATCCTATCTGCCTATCTGCCTAAAACCGTTTACCAACAACCTGATCGGCCCTAATCAGTGTTGTTTTAGGCCAGGAAAGTCTAAAACCGATCAAATTTTCACACTTCGGCAGATTCTGGAAATACCCAAGAAGTCCAAATCGATACCCACCACCTATTTATCGATTGTAAAGCCGCATACGACGGCATTTATAGAGACGAACTATACAGAGCTATGTCTAGTTTTGGTATACCGCCCAAACTCGTCCGTTTGTGTAGGATGACGATGGAGAATTCTCGCTGCTCCATCAGGGTCGGAAACGACCTCACCGACACATTAGATACCAAAAAAGGATTTAGGCAAGGCGATGCGCTGTCATGTGAAACTCCCGCGCTAACACCAGAGGCACAATTTTCCAAAAATCGGTGCAACTACTCGCATACGCCGACGATATTGACATCATTGGTAGGACTCAACGTGATGTCATAGCCACGTTTTCTAGTATAGAAAAGGGAGCGGCAAAAATGGGTTCAGCAGTAAATGAGGGAAAGACAAAGTTTATGCTGTCAACACGAAAGGACACACAACATCGATGAATTGGACAGAACCTCACCATTGACAGATATAACTTTGAGTTCGTACGGGATTTTGTCTACCTCGGCTCCGCTATTAACTCTGACAACAACATCTCGTCAGAAATCAAACGAAGAATTACTCCTGCCAATCACTGTTTCTTCGGGCTAAGAAGGCAATTTAGTAGTAAAGCCCTCACTCGTACTACTAAGGATATCCTATATAAGATCCTGATTATCCCAGTCCTGCTCTACGGTGCTGAAGCATGGACCGTACCAAAAGCGGATGAAGAAATCCTTGGTCGATTCGAGAGAAAAATTCTTCGGAAAATCTTCGGTCCCGTTTGCGTTGACGGGCTATGGAGACGAAGATTCAACCAAGGACTATACGAGGTGTACAGCGACATGCCCCTAGTCAAAAAACTCCGCAATGGACGGTTAATATGGCTAGGACATGTAGAACCAATCGGCACCAATACTCCGACTCGCAGAGTCTTCGATTCCCAGCCAGACTTCGCGTCGGACGCAGTAGAGGGAGACCTCGCCTTAAGTGGCGCGCACAAGTAGAAACCGACCTCAACCAACTTGGAGTGCGCAACTGGAGGCAATTAGCTAAGGACAGGGCTAATTGGAGAGGCATGTTGGTTGAGGCCCAGGTTCATCCCGGACTGTAGCGCCACTTAAGTAAGTAAGGTTGCAGAGGAGTGGTTAGACATTTCCAATTATCTGATTATAATCTGTTAAAGTTCTATTTCTTGTCAGTTTGTCAGTTATTTCTTTGCTGGTCATATCCATTTGAGAGGGAACCTTAATCTTCATTATACTCTGAGCCAAGAGCGGTGTACACGTGCAACAGCGGCGAGCTTCCTTTATCCCTCACCTTTATCAAACCTAAGGCAAACGGGTGGTATGACTCGAGCTGCAAAGAGGCAGTTAGGTTGAAAGAGTTATGTTTTCGGTTATATAAGACCAATCCTACTGAGGAAAACCGACTTAAGTTCAAAGGAGCCAGAAACGGCTGTCATGCTCGCATCAAGCGTGTCAAATTATCCCACGACCAAAAAGCTGAGGCAAAAATTTCTACTATGTCCCAAAGGTAGTAAAAACTTTTGGTTGTTTGTCAAAAACATTCAGAATTCAACCTCATCTACCCTTCCCACGCTCATTTACAATCACATTCCAGCTATCACCTCTTTAGACAAAGCCAATCTGCTTGCTGCCCATTTTGCAGCCAGTTCCACGTTAACAGATTGTGCCCAGTCTCCTCCTATACTTGAGAATGTAGAACATTTTATGGGACCAATCCACTTCCGTACTCGTACAGTCGCAAGAGTATTATTAGATCTTAAAATTCACAAATCGTCTGGTCCAGATGGTATCTCCCCATAATTCTGAAGAGGTGTTCTTTCACGCTGGCAAAACCACTGCGTAAGCTTTTCTATCTATCTTCCCGAGTAGATGGAAAAGAGCATTTATCCAGCCCGTCCCTAAAAAAGGCGAAGAAACGGCTAAATATGTTAATCTCATTAAATTCCGATCCTGACAGCATAATTAAATGGGGTAAATCCAATAGAGTGGAATTAAAACACAATGCTGTCTTCTGTCATCTAAGCGGTATCAAAATTTACAGCCATTATCCATGAGTGGCACTTGCATCGTCGAAACCGAAAAACTTTCCATGCTCGGTATGTGTGTTACTAACGACCTTCGTTTGAACGACCACATATTCGAAATCGCTAAAAACGCATCGAAATGTCTAGGTTTCCTTAATCGATGCAAAAAATATTT
The DNA here is from genome assembly GCA_932526625.1 of Rhingia campestris. Lineage (NCBI taxonomy): Eukaryota > Metazoa > Arthropoda > Insecta > Diptera > Syrphidae > Rhingia > Rhingia campestris. Next base: position 7,921,539 of record OW052183.1, read on the forward strand.
CACCCCTTCTAATCTGGCCTCAATATATAAAGCGTATATACGCCCCAAACTTGAGTTCAACTCCCACATATGGTCAGGTGCAGCAAAAACATCATTGCACCTACTGGATAGGATACAAAAGCGTGCGATAAAATTGATAGGAGATCCAACCATAGCGAACTCTGTAATCTCGCTTGAACATCATAGGAATATCCCTTGCCAAACACTTTTTTACCGCTATTTTAACAGGAAATGCTCAATCGAAATAGCCAGCTGCATTCCGCCCTTTCTACCATTCAACCTTAATACTCGCCTTGCTATGAATGCTAATCAATTCACCCTCAAGGCTATCTTCGGACGTTCTTTGAAATATTGAGATTCATTCAACACGAATATGGAATGCTTTACCAAACTCAGTCTTTCCTCCCCATTACAATTTACAAAAATTTCAAACCAATGACATCGGTATCTCCTCTTTTCTTCTCCCCAATTTCCTTAATGCCCGCGCTGTGCCAAAACACTATAGGGGTATTCCTGAACCCTTTAGCTCGCGCTAATTATAAAAAAAAGCTTCTGCTGTTTTTGGGATGCAAATATTATGACAATTTGTTTCCTGGCCACAATGAAATTTTCTAAAAATCATCAAAATAAAATAAGTACATAGATACTCTTGAAAATTGCCTTCGCAATAACTACGGATTCGGTGCATTTAACAGCAAAACCCAAATCTTGTTGAACAGACTTTAATTTGTTTGCAGGCCAATCTTTATCGCCAATATAGACATTTAATTTTTGGTTCGTCGAACGTATGCAAAGGACTGTAAAGGCAGTCCATACTTTTGGTGAGGTTTGGTCACCACACCAATGAAAACTAGAAATTCCCGTTTACAATTTGAAAAATTTTAAATAACAATCCATAAACATGGAGACAAACATGTAAGACCGTAAGACTCCCTTGTTACCGCAGATACAGTCGTACACTTGTGGCGGAAACCGCACAACACGGGCTGACAGGTCGTATGCGCAACCACCTTACTGCCACATTACCAGACTCCGATTCCGACTATGACTCCGACTCCACCAACCTGGTACAGCATTCCATCGATTTCTTCGTCTTTTCTCTTTCTATCTCCCTTTCCTCGTTTTCTTCTTCATTGGATCGGAATGCAGTAAATTCACCCACTTTTTCTAAATAAACACAAAGAAACTCACAGAGTCACCGCAGTAGACTGCTCAACATGAAAGCGGGTCCGAGTAAGACACCGCGCGCTGACACGGACACACGGACGCGCATAAGAAACCATTGACAAGAAGTCAAGTGGGTCTGTGTGTTGTATGCAGCACCATGGCGAGGAAGATGGTGGGTGGTGGTGGAGAATGACCGATGTTTGGCATCCATTTAGTTCCACATCTGCATTACGACAACTAGATACACCCAGCGGCGATGATAAAATGCGAATGCGGTGTGGGCAAACAAGGTCGCCATGGTAGTACGCGATAGTATCCAATCCATCCAATCCATCCAATCCACAGCACCACATATCCCATCGATCGGTGTGATTATTCCTGTTAATATAATATTTCTGTCGATTTATCTTTTTTTTTGCATTTTTTCGACAAAAAAAAAACATAAATGCTCGACATATCGACCGACTCAACGGTGGCGAAGCACTTTGCTTTGAGATGAGAAGAAATCGAGTTCCGATATTGATTAATGGAAGCGAAACAACACTTAATGGAAGTTTAATGGTTTCTTAGTTGAGTGTGGTAATGGCCATTTAATTGCGGGAATGTGTTTCCGTTATAGTGTGTGTGTATCTGAACATTTTTTTTAGCTTTTTTCTAGATCAGGAAATCGGAACTGGGTTTCTTGACATGAAATTGGATTTGAAGTGCCCTGTGTGGAATGATCGCTGCATGCTGACGCGACCTCGTTCAACTCATGCCAAATGTGGTATTTTTTGTAATGCGTCATATGTGGAACAATCTACGACTGAATTGATTGGAAACGGTTGTCTAGAAATTTGAGCTGCTTATAAGGCATATGGATCATTTGTAGGAAGCAGCTATGGCTGATTTCGCGAGCATGCAAAAGGATGTAAAAACCTTAACAAGGTGGACGTGAATGTTTTTTTTTCAGTCTTGTGTTCAGAAATATATACAGTTTACAATGTATCACCCTATACTCCTGATGAAGATGGCATAAATTTATTGATTCTTAATGATGATTTTGAAAACTAGTTCATCCGCGATTTTGGCGACACTTAGATTCCGAGCCCATTTTCCTGTTCGCCCGATTTGCACTGATTGTTCTTATTGGCGTAAATTAAATATAAGACTTTCGAGGTGGAGCAGTGAAAAACTTAAAACTTACTGCACACACTTGACCATATTAAACGAAAACGAAGATATGCAGCAGAATAACTAATGAAAGCCCTAAGTTGCTACAAAGCAGACATTACTGCCATCCAGGAAATACGATGGGATGTTCCGCGTAAAAAGAAAAAAACTGTATCATCTACTACGGACCGTGTTACATTGAGCATAAAAAGCGACTACTCGGATGTGGATTTGTTATAAGTGCCAGACTTAAGCAAAAAGTCTTATGATTTGAAGACATTAGCAAACACATTGTAACAAACCGCATGAAGTGCAAATTCGCCAACATAGGCCTTCTATACGCTTACACTCCGACGTAGGAAAACGATGATATAGCGAAAGACAGCTACTACGAGCTATTTGACGAAACCTATATGAGCGACTACCGAAGTACGATGTGCTGGGAGATTTTAACGCAAAGGTAGGAAGAGCAGACATCTTTAGCAGTACTGTCGGAAAATATAGCCTACACGATAACACGTCTGGTACCGGACTTAGGCTAATTGACTTTGCTGCGGAACGAAATTGAACTATGGTCAGCACACGGTTACCTCACCTCGATATCCATAAGTGGACATGTCGATCTCCAAGATCAACGAAAGGTCAATCAAATTGATCACATTGCGATAGAAAACCAGAACGCATCTAGTATTTTGAATGTCCAAACATTCCGAGGGGCAAAAATCGACTCGAATATCTACCTTATTGCAAGCAAGGTAAGAATGCGGATATCTCCCTGGCTACAGCAATTGAATTTCGCAAGCCTGCAATGCTGACAGATGCTCCCAGCCAAGTCCGAATGCCGACAGTTGCTAGTAGCCAAGAAAGAGGACTATAGGGCTAAGCTGCAGGTGATGACGAAAGCTGACATTGAGCTATTAGAAGGAGGGAAGAACACTTGCATTTCAGAAAAAAATAAAATAAATCACGATCAAGGATATAGAGAAACAAAACGCTCCAGGAATTATGTTCGCAGGTTTTACCAAACTAACGGGTGGTTAAATTTTAAGGGCCGATGTTGAATGTGAACCACACCTAAACGTCAAGTTTTTTTTCTGCATTTCATTTGACATTTCTCAATTTCAGACTTACTCAATTTGAACCATGGAAAGATACACAATCGAGCAACGCGTTAAAGTTATTCAGGATGATTATGAAAATGGGCGTTCAAATCAAAATGTATATCGTGCACTTCGTGATTTTTTCGGTCAATTTAATCGTCCGTACAATCGGAATCGTGCAAAAATTAGAGCAAAGCGTATCTGTAGGAGATGTGTCCACCTCAATTCGTCGTCGTTCCCAACAATTGCATCTCTCACGCCTATCGTTGATGAACATTATGCATAAAGACTTGCATTAAGACGCTTACAAGGTGGAATTGACTCTTCTAGTCTAAAGAACTAAAGCCTCTTGAACATTTCAAGCGTCGTTAATGGTCAGAATGGTGGCAAGAAATGGCAACAGTGGATGATCAATTTTCGAAGAAAAAACCCAAGAAGTCCAAATCTATACCCACCACCTATTTATCGATTTCAAAGCCGCATACGACAGCATTTAGAGACGAACTATACAGAGCCATGTCTAGTTTTGGTATACCACCCAAACTCGTCCGTTTGTGTAGGATGACGATGGAGAATTTTCGCTGCACCATCAGGGTCGGAAACGACCTCACCGACACATTCGATACCAAAAAAGGATTAAGGCAAGGCGATGCGCTGTCATGTGACTTCTTCAATATTATTGTCGAGAGGATTGTGCAAAACTCCCTAGCCAACACCAGACATTGGTAGGACTCAACGTGATGCCATAGCCACGTTTCCTGGTAAAGAGAAGGAAGCCGGAAAAATGGGTTAAGCAGTAAATGAGGGTAAGACTAAGTATATGCTGTCAACACGAAAGGACACACAACATCGACGAATTGGACAGAACGTCACCATTGACAGATATAACTTTGAGGTAGTACGGGACTTTGTCTACCTCGGCTCCGCTATTAACTCTGAAAAACACATCTCGTCAGATGTACTCTTGCCAATCGCTGTTTCTTCGGGCTAAGAAGGCAATTTAGTAGTAAAGCCCTCACTCAAACTACTAAGGAAGTCCTATATAAGACCCTGATTATCCCAGTCCTGCTCTACGGCGCTGAAGCATGGACCGTATCAAAAGCGGATGAAGAAATCCTTGGTCGATTCGAGAGAAAATTTCTTCGGTCCCGTTTGCGTTGACGGGTTATGGAGACGAAGATTCAACCAAGAACTACACGAGCTGTACAGCGACATACCCCTGGTCAAAAAACTCCGCATTGGACGTTTAAGATGGCTAGGACATGTAGAACGAATGGACACCAATACTCCGGCTCGCAGAGTGTTCGATTCCCAGCCAGACGTCGGACGCAGTAGAGGAAGACCTCGTCTTAAGTGGTGCGCACAAGTAGAAACCGACCTCAACCAACTTGGAGTGCGTAACTGGAGGCAGTTAGCTAAGGACCGGGCTTATTGGAGAGGCATGTTGGTTGAGGCGCAGGTTCATTCCGGACTGTAGCGCCACCTTAATAAGTAAGTAAGGTCGGTCAGGCAGTTACTGCGAATGGTGTTCGCTATCGTGAGATGATAACGAACTTTTTATGGCCCGAATAGGAAGATATGGATGTATACGATATGTGGTTTCAACAGGACGGTGCCACTTGTCACACAACTAACGAAACAATGGCTCTTGTGAGCGACAAATTCAATGGCCGTGTTATCTCAAGTGGTGGCGATGTCAATTGGCCGCCAAGATCGAGTGATTTGACACCGTTGGACTTCTTTCTTTGGGGTTATTTGAAAGAAAAGGTGTACGTCGAGAAGCCAGCAAACATTCAAGAGCTAAAGGATGAGATAATTCGGCACATTAACGGCATAGAACCTCAATTATGCCTCAGCGTCATCGAAAATTTGGATCATCGGATGGAGGGGAGGCCATTTGGCCGATCTTTTGTTCCATTAATAATTGAACCAAATTCAAAATCAACATCGGCCCTTAATATTTAACTACCCTTTGTAAAACGTGAAAGCTAGGGTTATAAGGCTCGAACATAATCCTGTAGAGATCAACAAGGAAATATCGTAGTTGAGATACAGTTGCTACTGAAGGAATACTTTTGCAGACAGTTAAACAGCGATGACGAACAATATCCTGCTGTCAGAAAGAACGAACTATTCAATATTGGCGACGACAGCGAAAACTATTAACCAACGGAGCTAAGTGAAGTGAGGATAGCCATATCTAAAATCAAGCTTTACAAGGCAGCTGCAAATATGACGGTCATCCCTCCGAGCTATAAAAAGCCGGTGCAGATGAATTGGTTAAGTATGCCTGAAGAATGGAACCTCAGCATTGTCTTCCAGATCTACAAAAAGGAGACCCTGTGAACTGCGCCAACTGCAGAAGCATAATTCCCCTTAACATCGCCTACAAGATCCTATCTGCCGTAATATGTGAACACCTGAAACTGTTTACCAACAACCTGATTGGACCTTATCAGTATAGTTTTAGGCCAGGGAAGTCCACTAAGTAAGTGTATATATACCCAGTCCGGTAATCCTGTAGAAATGTCCCTTTTACGATGAGGTATCAAGGCCTTCTTAAATCTATAACAGGCGCTCGTGGATCAATCTTTTTTTGGACTTATTTCATTGAATATCACCAGGTTTGACTCTACACGAATAGTGTCATGCCTCGCTGTAAAACCAAGCCGAAATAATTTTCTTTCCCTCGGCCCAATAAAACGGAACCATTTTTTTAACCAACCAGTTGTTTTGATCTTCATTTCCCATTCCTGGTACAATAATGATCCTAAATGCTGGCTGATCCATGCTGCAATCCATCATTATAAAAATCCGTCCACTATTTTTTGCATGATGCCCCCAAACACGATCCTGGTTCTAATTTTGTTATCTGCCTATGTATTGGTATATAATTATTTCGCTTAAAGTTAAACAAAATAAACAATAATTGGCTACAGCCTCAAGACAATGACAATTCAGCTGGCGTCCTAAGCCCGGACAAATCACATCAATTTTATTGGATTTATACGATCAAATAATGAATTAAGGAATGCAGATACCACCGCAGCAGAATTATCTCATAGATGAGTCGTTTCACTGTGCACTCGTACGTTGTTAGCTAACAGCAACTCATCTCCGCGCCACCTGCAAGACGATCTGCACCCAGTGAATCTTCGAAACTTGTTCGCAAATCACAACTTGATTGCGGAATTCGTACCATCAATCGTGGACCTGTGTTGTTGGACGGTGGTTATGTTTGTTTCATTGGAGTCGACGTAAAGTGTTACACCCACCTTAATCGATGGTGACGACTCTTATTAAATTTTTTTTTTTTTTTTTTATTTTTATTAGTCAGATGTCACTTGAAGGTGGATAACATTCCTTGATTCTTGGGATTGCCTGAGGATGAGTGGCAAGCTATTTGCAAATCTGAAGATTGAGGATTGAGGGTGCAGTCAATGGAATGCTTGCTGAATAGGCATATCTCTGGAATTAAAGAAATTTAGGGATCAGCTTAGGATGGAAATGATTTATTAGCAAGATTAGGTTTGTGCTTGAGATGAATATTCTTAAGTGGCGCTTTAGTCTGGGGTGAACCTGGGAATGAAACAAATATGCCTCTTCCGTTAACCAAGTTTTAAGGTAGGTTTGATGGGTTTTTGACGCTCAGATGAGATGTCAAGCCAGTAGAGGCCTGCATGAATCCTAAATGTTAAGTTCTTAACTATTTTATATTTCAGGTAGTCAAGATCGATTAACATTTAAAAGCTTTTGTTAAGGTAAGTTCTTCCTCTTCTTCGTCAACGATCTGCTGATAAATACGAAATAGAAAGATAGTGTTGATTTGCATATCCTAGCCATCTCAAACATTCTATATGAAGTGAGTTATCCTTTGTGATGTACAACTTGTAAAGTTCGTGGTTCAATCTTTTTCTTGAGGGTGCAGTTATAGCTATTAAAGCACACCCCTGTCAATTCGCCTACTAGAAAGGTAAATCTACGGAAGGAGCAATTCTAAGTCTAACATCTCAAATAAAAAGAGCATACCAAAATAAAGAAGTTGCACTATGCGCTTTCCTTGACATTGAGGATGCTTTTGACAACATATGACTCCATATCAAATGCTTTGACCCATAGAATAGATCATCCCACCATTAAATCGATGCTTGAAAGTCGAAAAACAACTGATTCGTCAGCAATGACCTCAGTATCAGTAACAGATGGCCTCAGGGAGGAGTACTACTATGGTCTCTGGTTATCGATAACCTACTTCAAGACATAAGTAATGCAGGCTTCAATATAATTGGATACGCCAATGTCATAGTCATCATTATTAGGGGCAAAGAACCAAACGAGGTTACAACACGTTTGCCAAACTCCCTTAGGATAGTCATAGACTTTAGAAGAGAAAGTCTTTCTATAAACCCCAGCAAGGCTGTCATCGTCCCTTTTTCAAAAGGACAAAATTAATTTTACCCAAATTTCAATCAATGATACATACATTGAGTATTCCAACGAAATAAAATATCTTGGAGTGATCCTCGACAAAAAAACTAAGCTGAAACTACCTCATAAACAACAAAATTCAAAAAGCAACCAAAGCTTTCTGGGCTTGCCGAATCATGTATGGTAACACCTGGGGAATCTCTCCAAAGACCACACACTGGATCTATACGATCATGGTCAGGCTTATTATAACATACGCTTCAATAGTATGGTGGAACAAAGTCACCCAAAAAACAACCATAAATAAATTAAACAAGGTACAACGGCTTGCCTGTCTGGGCACTACCGGAGCCATGAGTACCTGTCCCACTGCGGCTATAGAAGCCTTAATAGGACAAACGCCCCTCCACATATATATAAAAAAAGTGGCAATTCGCAGCTCAGCAAGTTTGACCCAAGGGGAAGAGTTAAACATTAGCGAACACCCAGAACTATTTGAACTACTCTACCCGAACTTCCAGAACTTGACATGATCTATGCGGTTACAGACCGCTTACCGAAGACCATATGCTTCAACAAAAATTCTCAACGGAGATCACAACCAGAGAAGCACGGGTAAGCAATAACCCCCAACCTACCAAAACGGCCTAAAGTGGTATACGGATGGTTCTAAAATGGACTCAGGGGTAGGAGCTGGTATCCATGGACCAAATCGGAACGTATCAATACCTATGGGAAAAAAAACCCTAGTGTATTCCAAGCTGAGCTCCATGCCATAAAAGAATGCGCAAACCTAATACACAACTCAGGTATTAAAGGCGCCAACCTCCATATTTTCAGGGACCGTCAAAAAAAAAAATACAAATTTTTGGCGCAACAGGCTCGTTAGTACCCAGGGCCTAGCTTTCTCACAACCATTCATGTGTGCGTGCATACTTCTTGCACGATGTCGGACCTCCTGTTTTATGCCGACTCCCAACGGCTAACTTGAGATATCATATTCTTGACAATTGATACTACTCGGACGATTTGTCAGATCATCACGAGAGGAGGGCCAGTAAAAAATCATTTAGGTGGTTGCTACGGCTGGGAATCGAACCCAGACCTTCTGCGCGGCAGTTCATCGCACTAACTATCGCGCCACTGAGCCCTCAGGGACCGTCAAGCAGCTATAAAAGCCCTTAGCTCACACATTATTGACTCCAAATCAGTACTACACTGCTTCAATTCCCTCCAAACACTCAGTTCCAGGAACAAAACCAGACTATGGTGGGTCCCCGGACATAAGGGGATTGAAGGTAACGAAAAAGCTGATGAACTAGCCAGAAAAGGTTCGGAAACCCCCTTCATTTGGCCTGAACCCTTCTGTGCAATCTCCAAATCAGCCATAAATCTGGCTATAAAAAAACTGGGAACAAAACAAATGTAATTCATACTGGGAGAACATCCCAGGCCTAAGACAGCCCAAAAGAGCTATTCAGCCCTTCAAAGCAGATGCCAATAAGATACTTAATCTTCGCAGGCACGATATCAAAAACTTAGTAGGCTACCTAACTGGTCATCACGGTCTGTGATATCACCTAAATAAAATGCATCTAGTCGACTCACCGGAGTGCAGACTATATCTAGAAGAAGACGAACCAGCCGAACATATCATATGTGAATGCCCGCCCTTTACGGTATGAGAAGGAAATCTTTCTTCAGGGAATTTTTAAGTCCCGAAGAACTGAGAAAATCTTCGGCTGAAAGTATTGTCAGCTACATTAGGAAAGTAGAAGCGATACTAACCTAAAAAAACATCTGACGGCAAGCACAATAGATCTTTTAGGTCGACGTGCATCTTATTGCTTCGACAAGTCAGAATTAAAAAAAAAAATATGTATGGCCATCATTAAAAAACTTCATTAGAATAAAAAACATATGAGAGGCTACAATCCGCTATGCGGATCGTTGAATACCCTATCCCATCCCATCCTTTAAATTAATATCCTCAAAATATAGGCCTTATGGCGATGAAATACAGAAAATGACATTGTCACAATATATTGCTCAGACAGTTTATCAAAATCTTTTGTGGTTCGACAAAAACCAACGTATTTCTATTGCTAATGCCTTGGGATGGGGTATACAAATGGTTTTTGTAAGAAAACGCCCCCAAAATGTGGGCGTAGGTGAAAATGGTCTATGGACAAAATGTTTATATTACCATTTCGGAAGTATTTGCATCAAAATTTTTTTTCGAAAGTTTTAAAATTTGGACAAAAAGCGTTTTTTACTAAAAACGCCCCCAAAAAGTGGGCGTGGCAAAAAACTTTATATGAACGAAATATAGATATTATGATTGTCTAAATAAATACTTTTTTGAAATTCCTTACGGTTTGGCCAAAAAATAAGTTTTCCTAAAAAGGGGGCGTGGCAGTGGGCGGATTTCAAAAAATTTTACACTTATTCTGGTGGCACGGACGAGGATCCTATATACCAAATTTCATTATCCTAGCTCAAAATTTAAGGCCCAAAAACCGCTGACGAACAGACAGACGGACGGACGGACAGACAGACATGGCTAATTCGACTCAGCTAGCGATTCTGAGCCGATCCATATACTTTGAGGTAGGTATATGTAGCAAAATTATTTCTCTATGTTACAAACTAAGTATCAAAACTAATATACCCCCCTATGGGATAGGGTATAAACATGATGGAATTGAAATTTTACCTCCATTGCTGCTTATAGGAATTATTGGAATACTTCGTTTACTTAAGTGGCGCTACAGTCCGGGATGAACCTGGGCCTCAACCAACATGCCTCTCCAATTAGCCCGGTCCTTAGGTAACTGCCTCCAGTGAGGTCATTTCCGACCCTGATGGAGCAGCGAGAATTCTCCATCGTCATCCTACACAAACGGACGAGTTTGCGCTGGCTCTGTATAGTTCGTCTCTATAAATGCTCTCGTGTGCGGCTTTGAAATCGATGAATATGTGGTGGGTATTGATTTCGACTTCATTGGTTTTTTCCAGGATCTGCCGTAGTGTGACAATTTGATCGGTTGTGGACTTTGCTGGCCTATAACCACACTGATAGGGGCCGATCAGGTTGTTGCTAAACGGTTTCAGGCGTTCACATATATCGCCGTTTAACAGTCTGCAGAAGTGGTTTTTCCATATCCTCAGCATCGACTGTGTCTCAACTACGATATTTCCTTGTTCATCTCGACAGGATTCTGTTCGAGCCTTGTATCCTTGGCTTTGACGTTTTACACTTTGATAAAACTTGCGAACATCGTTCTTGGCACCTCTCTAACCTCTCTATATCGTCGATCGCGCGCTTTTCTTGCTCTTTTTTCTTCTTTCTGAAAAACCGATGTTCTTCCCTTCTTCTTTGCCTATAGAGATCAGTGGCAGCTCTCGTCTTCACCTTCAGCTTAGCCTTGTAGGCCTCGTTCTTAGCTGCGAGCATCTCTCGGCATTCCTCATCGAACCAGGGGTTTCTTGCTGGTGGCCGCGAGAAACCTAGCGCAGCAGTTGCGGCTGATCTAATGGCTTGTTGGCATCGTTGCCATTGTTCTTAGACATTAGATGCTGGTGGTATGATGTGAATCGAGAGGTTAAGGGATACACGTTGCGCGAATGCCTTGGCGGTCTCTTGTGATTGCAGTCTTTCGACATTAAATTTTTTTACAATTCTGGTTTGTTGTGGCGTTATGGATTTCCGCATCCTTACCTTGGCTGCAACAAGGTAGTGGTCCGAGTCGATGTTGCCCCTCGAAATGTTCGCACATCCAAAATGAACCGGGTACGAAGTTTTTCTAAGAATTTTCCGTTCGAGTATATCCTTATCCGCTTTTGATATGATCCATGCCTTAGCAAGGGCATAATTACTTTATGCACTGGTTGGAAAAAGTGATCCTCGTTGGATTTCTGATGAAGTGTCAGAATTACTATCGGATCCTAGGTAGACAAAGTCTCTTACTACCTCTAAGTTGTAGCTATCGATTTGAATATTCTGTTTTAAAGCAGCCGATTAGGTGTTAGAAGAATATTTTCAAGGGTTCACATATTGTGGCAGAGAGGATCTTGTAAACCTTGTTAAAGAGACTCCCTTTTCTTTACATAGTGCTGTTCAGATGGTCTAATTTCTTGTGGATCGGGTAAATGATGCTGAGATTACATTGTTAAGGCACATGTATCGGGGTTATTCATAGAACCATAACGCCTTTGTATTTTTATTTGATCTGTCAAAGCCAAGTCAGTCAAAGTTTACAATTTTATCGTGGTGATATTTACAAGGTTTTAAAAATGACTAACAGAACATTGATTGCACTTTTAATAGCACCTACTCCCATTTTTGGTCGTAATAATCGTCCCAATTGACAGGCTGTGTATGGTAAAGTGAAACGAGTCAACATTTTTACTATTAAATGTCCCTGCGCCAGTATAGTCCGTACCAAATCAGTTGGCCATTCTACTGCGCAGGTCTCTTAAAATTTATTTTATAATATCTTAAATTTCTCTTAAATCCTCTCTCTGCGCATTCAACCGTTGGCAAACTAGTGCAAACCAAACCAGTTGGGCATTCTACTGCGCAGGTCTCTTTAAATTTATTGGAAAATATCTTAAATTTCCCTTAAATCCTCTCTCTGCGCAATCGACCGTTGGCCAACTGATTTGGTACGGACTATACGGACTATAAGACTACACATTGGTCAAAGTCACGAAAATATCGCAGCTGTAAGTGTTTTAAATCAAGATGAACCATATTTACGCTCTTCACAGGAATTGAGAATCTCTCAGTCCACATTGTGACGGATTTGTTTATAATGATATTGGCCTACTCCTTTACAAAGCCAAATTAACTGAAATGCTGAAGCTTCTTAATCAAATAAGGCGCCGAAGCATCTCCTATTGGGTTGTACAGAAGTTTGAAAAAAAAAATTTTTTAGCGATAAAGCACTATTGGTACCTACAAAAGATTGAAACAAATCTTCTGAATTTCGTCAAAAAGCATTTTTAGCGTTAAATCACTTAATTGGCTTAACCGCTATGAAAATAAGCTAAATATGACTAATTGGACATTTGCTTCAAGAGACACCATTGCATCCACAACAACGAACATGTGATGTGGGTTACATGTCGGAGGTGCGATTGGACCATATATTTTCGTCGATGAAGATGATAGCCATGTTGCGTTCGCTATTATTTGCTATAGTATCAACGTTTGATGGACTTTTTTTGCTCAGAATGGGATGAACTTGACATCAGTTATATTTGTTACCAACAAGATGGTGTTCCATACCTACTATACAATTAGCCAACAAATAGATTTTTTGAAGAGGAAGTTCAGCAACTTCAAAAAATGATCCGCAGGAATGGTTACACCGCTCATGCGATTTAATGCGGCTGAATTTCTGTTTATGGGGTTACGGTAAATCCTTGGTTTATATTTTATACAGCAACGATATTCAATGCGAAATTACCAACGTTCCATCCGATATGTATGAAAGAGTGATAGAAATTTGGGTCCAAAGAATTCACTGCAAATATGCTTCCGAACGAGATATGAACTAGATCGAATTTCGTGCTTAAATGTAACGTTTGAACTACACCAGCAATGAATTCCAGTTTTCTTGTGCAATTATTAAGAAACGTTGTACTTTTATCCAATTATAGTTTTCTAATGAGTTGCTGTGTTGTTCTTACTAATATCATACGCATACCCCGCAGTTTTATTTGCGTCGATAGGTAGGCCGTCCCTTCCAGTGAAAGATTTAAGCCGAATGGATAGTGGATTTCAATTTCGTTGAGGCTTGCTAGTCACCGTCAACACCCAATAGTAGTGGGTTTTCAATTTTTCTGTATCAATTGAGACTTAACTTTGTGTTTTCATGTTCATCTTTGAAGGATTCTGTCATTGTATTACTGACGTTGGCAAAACTTACGAACCTCTCTATGTCATTGATCGATCGTTTTCTTGTTCTTTCTAAAAATCTTCTGACAAAAAAATCAGAGGTACAAAAATACCTTAAAATAATTATTATTATAATCCATTAGTTTCAAAAAGCTCTGCACGAAACTGTATTTACAATTTGCTAGCAAAGTATTCCAATCAACAATAGATTTTAGCAACGCAATTACCACTACCACGGTACATACCACAACAACGCACAGGTGTTCTTAAGGAAATAGAATACTCATTAAAAACAAAACATTTTAATTGTTTTGCTCATATTTATCCATAAATAGAAATACGTTCCATCCGCACTTCACCATCACCCCACCGCCCACAAGTCGCCAAACAAAAGAATGCAAAGAAAAGAAGTTCCATCCAGTTTGCAGCTCAACTCTTTTGTTTTAATTCCATACAAATTCATATTTTTTTTTTTGCGTTTCCCTCTTTCTAAATTTGCCAAAACAACAAATGCAATAAAATTCCATCCCATATCAGAATAACATCCATAAACGTTGCAGAAACAAATTCGTTCGTCAGTGTGAGTGTGTATAAACTTGGCGATATCTGAATACGTAACAGAGAACGACTTGCAAAAGAAAGCAGCCAACTGATCAAAGCAAACCTAACTTGAAAAGAAAATTCCCCCAAAAGGAGAAGAAAACGGCAAACTGGGAGAGGAATAAAAATAGAGAATCGGAAAATTTGTTTTCACAGAAAATCAACAGAAAAGAGAACAAAACACACAAGAAAACGAATGCAAAGAGAAATGGTAAAAACAAAGAAAAAAATAGTATTCCACACAGCTAGTTGGATTTTTTTCTCGAATTTTACGACAACGGCAACAGTACCGCCCAACACGACTACGACTAATCCAGTACCGAGCAACCAACACATAGAAAGGCTAAAAACAGTCAGGTCTACTTCATACGATTGGCATGCGCATTCAAATTAAAATACTTAATACTACAAAAAAAAAACAGGAGAGATAATGCTTTTGAAGAAATTCTAGCAGCAGGGATTGGGAAAAAAGAGGAAAAACCGGTAGATTAGGTGGAATACACGCTGGACAAAAAGAAAAACAACACACTGGTGACGGTGCAGTAGTGTGCGCCTAAGGTAGGTATAGACAAGTCGGTACGGTATGTTGACTCAAGACCTGTCTGTGTGTATTTCCATTCGTGAATTTGAAAGAGCAACAAGTTTTGCTGGTAGTGTTCTGGGATGAGGGACGGAAAGGTGACTACCTGACAAAAATCTTTTGATTATAGGTGAATTCGGATCTAGGGGTTTTATTGCAGTTTAGGTTTATGAAGGTTTGGATGTTTGTAAATATTTTATTTCGAATGATACTTAAGTACTTCCGTGGAATATTGATAGTTTTAGGAGCTAGATTATGTCTATTTTGCTGCGAAGTTCAACCCTTTTCAGCACTTTTCGAAAAATTATTTCGTATTTATCAGGCATTCTTTTGCAGTTGTAAAATATTGTTTCGACGTCTGGAAAGTTTTTATTGAAGTAGACAGATGAAATGTCGATGGATACTACTCCCAGTGAGTTTCGCCCAGATATTGTGGTGGGGCTTATCAGGTGATGATCAACAATTCACCAAATTCATCTAATCAAAGGAACAATTTGAAACATTTGAAAGAACAATCCGTCATAAGGAACGAAGCTGGAAGAGAAGATACAACTCGTTAGCACTCAGGGCCTAGCTTTTTCTTTCAACCATTCATCTTTGCGTGTTAACTTCTTGCTCGATAGCAGAACCTCCTGTTTATGCTGAAAGGCTAAATTCAGATAAGCTTTTATGGAAAATTGATACCAACTCAGACCATCGCTCCACTGATTCAGTCGACCACACTAACTGGGCTAAATTAAACAAATAAATAATTCATATCAAGCCAAACCAATTTTTTGGATTTCTCCACACATGTTAGAGGCAATTAAGAAGACCAAGCCTACGGGAATCAATAATGCCAGAGGTTGGGATAAGATAATTGAAAGCAATGTGTCTAGGGTTGCAGTGTGATGAACTCTATGTTGTCTCAGACAGAAACTCTCAACTAGTATGATGCCCATTCAGTAAGTATGTAATAAATGATTTTTGCATACATTATTTGAAGAAGAAAGCAAAAAACAGTCTCCATCTTCTCTTTTATTTTTTTTGTGTTTGTGGGTTTTATTTTATTACCAGCAACGAAAACCCTAAATGTTTTGAAAGGTACATGTTAAAACTAGAGTATGCTACGACATATTACTTTGTCATTGTAACAGTTAGAGATAAAATGGAATAAAACACTTCATGGTTAGAGGAACCACTGGCTAGTGTCTAAAGACCCATTTTCCGGGATGTACACCGAGTCAAGACAGTAATCAGGTGACTCTTATCCCTTTAACGACTCTCTTCAGAGCTCCAAAAGAAGTTTTAACTGAAGGAAAAATAAATTGGGCAACAGATACATTTTCTCCCTTCAAATCCCCAGGAAGCGATGGAATATTTCCAATTATGCGCCAGAAGGCAGAAACCCTAATCATACCAGTCCTCACACGACGCGACGGTTTAAAAACAGTATAATGAGTGACTACATTCCAAGGGCTTTACTTACTTACTTGGGAAACTATTTCTTGAGGACGATGACAACCGATCCGTCGCCAGCTCATCCAATTTTTCCATATCGTCAACGACGTCAATCAGGAAAAAAGTCCTGAACTGTAAAATGACGATAAAAAAGTTGAAAAGAAAACCCTTACTAGAGGACAATGACAAACGGAGGCTTCAGAACGCCCTCAACTTTCTGGAGAGTCGAGCTTTGAACCGCGTGCCTTGTGCTAACGCCCCACCAAAGATTGCTCTCCCCGAAGTTGAGAGCGAGGAAGATCTTATGCGACCACCAGTGTCTCTTGTATGCCTTAGCCTATCTGAACACGGGTCGGTAGCATTGGATCCCGAAAAAGAAGCAGACAAGACGACGTCACCGGGAGAGGCAGACTCGACTCTAAACAGTATGTGTACAGTTGTTGACAAGCTGAATAAGTCGGAAGACAGTATAAGTTCGGACTTTACCGAAGTCGCTGCTGTCACGAAGACAAACCGGTGAGCAACACTGTAGAGCAGTCAGACAGGGTGGAGGACCCACTAAAATTACGCAGGAATGCGCGGCGACTGCTAGGTAGGTTTAAGAACCGTGAACCCAACTCCTTAACGGATAGGGAAACGGCTCAGATAAACAGGGCTCGGGAGATTGTCAAATCAACCGTGACAGCTTGGCGCAGCAGCTTAAAAACAGGGAGCAGAACCAAACTGGTGATGGGAGTTTGACCGGACCAAGGAAGGAATGTACTTCACAGTCCGCCTTGAGTAGGTCAAACCCCATGAAAGCTAGTGTCATCCCAGCCAAGGACAAGTCCAAAGCTGAGCCGATACCCAGCTGCTCCAAAACGGTTTTGCGAGGCAGAGCAGGGACCAGCTTAAATAGGGCGCTGGCATCTGGAGGAGACGGCGCAGGATTGACACGGTTCCACTTTTTGGACAGCTTACTACCTTCAAAGGATTCAAGATAATTGAATGTGACAATGATCACACCTTGAGTTGGTTCAAGAATTTAATCGTCAACACAGACTCACCTTGGTCAAATGCTAACCTGCGCGTCGTTGACAGAAAAGAAATCCTCAACCTCACCCGACCAAAAGGTCGTATACACATACAAGGACCTTATCTACCCGTGGACAGGATAGAACGCAACCTGCAGTTCCTTAACCCAGAACTGGAAAGCAGGGAGTGGAAAGTCCGTGAAACGGGATAACACACTGAAAGTGGTATGGAAGTCCTCGTACTTCAAAGCCACAAATCACTGCCCCTACTCCGCAAGCAAAGCTTCAAAGTCCGTGTGGGTATAACACGATGTAAGCTTTGGTTGGTAGCGGCAGACTACAAGATGGAAAGCAGAGAGTCAACTGGCCGTCATGAAGATAATGCAGATAAATCTTCATCACAGTAAGGCGGCCAGTGCTAACCTTGCTCTCCATATGACAAAGACCAATACTGACGTCGCCCTTATCCAGGAACCCTGGACTATTCGGGAGGAAATAAAAGGGCTGAAGTCAAAGGACCTGGTGGTCTATATCTATATCTACTATATTGCCTTCTTAGCCCGAAGAAACAGCGATTGGCAAGAGTAATTCTTCGTTTGATTTCTGACGAGATGTTGTTGTCAGAGTTAATAGCGGAGCCGAGGTAGACAAAGTCCCGTACTACCTCAAAGTTATATCTGTCAATGGTGACGTTCTGTCCAATTCGTCGATGTTGTGTGTCCTTTCGTGATGACAGCATATGCTTAGTCTTACCCACATTTACTGCTAAACCCATTTTTGCCGCTTCCTTCTCTATACTAGCAAACGTGGCTATGACATCACGTTGAGTCCTACCAATGATGTCAATATCGTCGGCATATGCTAGTAGTTGCACCTATTTTTGGAAAATTGTGCCTCTGAGTTGGCTCGGGAGTTTTGCACAATCCTCTCAATAATCAGATTAAAGAAGTCACACGACAGCGCATCGCCTTGCCTAAATCCTTTTTAGGTATCGAATGTGTCGGTGAGGTCGTTTCCGACCCTGATGGAGCAGCGAGAATTCTCTATCGTCATCCTACACAAACGGACGAGTTTGGGCGGTATACCAAAACTTGACATGGCTCTGTATAGTTCGTCTCTATAAATGCTGTCATATGCGGCTTTGAAATCGATGAATAGGTGGTGGGTATCGATTTGGACTTCTTGAGTTTTTTCCAGGATCTGCCGAAGTGTGAAAATTTGATCGGTTGTGGACTTTCCTGGCCTAAAATCACACTGATAAGGGCCAATCAGGTTGTTGGTAAACGGTTTCAGGCGTTCACATATTACGGCAGATAGGATCTTGTAGGCGATGTTGAGGAGACTTATGCCTCTGTAGTTGGCGCAGTTCAGAGGGTCTCCTTTTTTGTGGATCGGGCAAACGATGCTGAGGTTCCATTCTTCAGGCATATTTTCATCCGACCAGATTTGGCTTATGAGTTGGTGGATGTTACTTACCAAGTCATCTCCGCCGGCCTTATAAAGCTCAGCGGGAAGGCCGTCATTTCCGGCGGCCTTATTAAGCTTGAGTTTAGATATTGCTATCCTCACTTCACTTAGGTCGGGTGGTTGGCGGTTTTCGCTGTCGTTGCCAATATTAAATGGTTCGTTCTGCCTGACAGCGGAATGTTTTTCGTCATCGCCGTTTAACAGTCTGCAGAAATGGTTCTTCCATATCCTCAGCATCGACTGTGTCTCAACTACGATATTTCCTTGTTCATCTCGACAGGATTCTGTTCGAGCCTTGTATCCATGGCTTTGACGTTTTACACTTTCGTTGAACTTGCGAACATCGTTCCTGGAGTGGCACCTCTCTATATCCTCGATCGCGCGCTTTTCTTGCTCTTTTTTCTTCTTTCTGAAAAGCCGATGTTCTACCCTTCTTCTTTACCTATAGAGTTCAATGGCAGCTCTCGTCTTCACTTGCAGCTTACCTTGTAGGCCTCGTTCTTGGCTGCGAGCATCTGTCGGCATTCCTCATCAAACCAGGGGTTTCTTGCTGGTGGCCGCGAGAAACCTAGCACATCAGTTACGGCTGATCTACTGGCTTGTTGGGATCGTTGCCATTGTACTTCGACATTAGATGCTGGTGGTGTGGTGTGAATCGAGAGGTTAAGGGATACGCGTTGCGCGAAGGCCTTGGCGGTCTCTGGCGATTGCAGTCTTTCGACATTCAATTTTTTCACAGTATTTATGTTGTTTTTTTTGTGCCGTGGTGGATATCCGCATCCTTACTTTGTCTACAACAAGGTAGCGGTCCGAGTTGATGTTAGCCCCTCGGAATGTTCGGACATCCAAAATACTGGATGCGTGCCTCTTGTCTATCGCAATGTGATCAATTTGGTTGACTGTTCGTTGATCTGGAGACCGCCATGTCCCCTTATGGATATCGAGGTGAGGAAACCGTGTGCTGGCTATGGTGGCATTTCGTTCCGTAGCGAAGTCAATTAGCCTAAGTCCGTTACCAGACGTGTTGTCGTGTAGGCTATATTTTCCGACAGTACTGCTAAAGATGTCTTCTCTTCCTACCTTTGCGTTCAAATCTCCCTGCACGATTTTAACATCCTTCTTTGGTAGTTGCTCATAGGTTTTGACAAGGAGCTCGTATAAGCAGCAGTAATATCATCATTTTCCTCCGTCGTAGCATGAGCGCATATAAGGCTCATGTTGGCGAATTTGGCCTTGATGCGGATGGTTACAATGTGTTCGGGTTCAAATATGTCGAAGCAGCTCATATTGGGATTACACTACCATTCCGATCAAACTTAAGCTGTAGGCGCCACCGTTGACTCCATCTAGGGAATTTCTCCGCTGCCGCCTGAGAGTGAGTGCCTTAGTGAGAGGACACTCCTCCCTCCTCTCTCGTTTGCCGCCACCAACGACCTTCCACAGGGGTTTATTACCCCATCTCCTGTCGAGGTACTAGGCACCCATCAGTCACCAGCGTGGAGGTGAGAGTAGGAGTTTATAGTGAGGGGCTAGAGTAGAACGCTTGTTCGCATCACTATCCTTAAACACCAGTCAATATAGTTAGCCCATTACATGAATTGTTTCCAGTTTTTGAGATATCTTGCCCCACTGTACGACAGGTATGCTGCAGGGGATTGCGAGATATTGGGTTAATTGGCAGATGCCCCTACCTTTAGAGATATGTTAACAGATCAAAGTGGTTCTGCTAGTCTCACGTATTACCATGTATAAATTATGGGTCTCACAATGGAACTATAATTTCTTACTAAAAATGTGTACGCTTTTATCTAAACCTAAATTTTTTTTTAAATTATCATTTGCGCAATTTATGATCATTTCCATTCCATTGTCCATCTTAAATAAATGTGTCTGTTATACTGTCATTCTTATTTTTAGGGAATTTCCTAGGTGATGCATGTCTTAAAACTATCAGGGCTCAGAAAATGTGCTGAAAGGTACCTGCCTACCTTTTAAATTCTTTCTTGTAAAATTCATCGAAATAGACATAGTAAACTCTCTTGTTACTACTACCTACATGCCTCGGTAAATAATGTAAGGTGTACTTCCTTTAATCTCAGCTCCATTCATACCTACCTGCGCAAAAACCGATCACCAAAGCAGCACATTTCTTCCAAAAAAAAAAGTGCTATCACCTGTAATTTTCGCAGACATTCGCGAAACACCTGAAACACTAATACAACTCTGTCGCACACATCTACCAGCCCATCAAGCCAACACACACACACATCGATACAACCTCAAGACTTGTTAGACTTGCGGAATGTGGAAACGAAGCAAAAGATGGAGGAAAAAATACCACGTCGTCGCTCTAGCCACTATTCTTGAGTATACCTGCGCCGTGGTAACAACTCGAGCAAGCGATACCGATACGGACGTATGAACGCGCGCGTTCGTAAAACGATCTCGGAAGACGTTTTTTTTTTATATTTTTGTAATCACAATTCAATTCTCTAATCTAATTCAATTCCAATCTGCATATCTAAAACAAATACAAACGTGCAAACGAAAAAGTGAAAGAAATATGTGACCACCCGTGCAAAAGATACAAAATTTTCAAAAAAAAAAAAGTGATCTGCCCTAAAAGGAAGAAACTTCCGCCATATTTATTTTTCCTCCTGGATATCTCTTCGTTTGGTTTAATTCGGTGAAAGATACAAATTAGTATCTGAATGCTATTTCAACGCTAAAAAATAATTAGTGAACGTGTTACTAAAAAAAAAAAATTATAACCACCAAAAGAATTGAATTTGCCTCTCCATTCACC
Source organism: Rhingia campestris (assembly GCA_932526625.1). Taxonomy (NCBI): domain Eukaryota; kingdom Metazoa; phylum Arthropoda; class Insecta; order Diptera; family Syrphidae; genus Rhingia; species Rhingia campestris. The sequence continues at coordinate 7,943,197 of OW052183.1, forward strand.
CTGTATAGGTGCCAGTCAAGTCAAAGTAAAAGGAATTTAACACAAATACAAGGAGACCCCAACCACCACCACAACTATCATTGTCATCAGCATCGGTGTCAGTGTGTAAATAAAGAAAAGGAAAAACAAAAATAAAAATTCTTGATGATCGCTGTTTTCATCTGCGTCTCCTTGTGCTGTGATTACGCGAGTATCTGCTTTCGGTTCTTCTTCGGTTAACATTTTGTGCCCTGTGTGTGTGTGTCGTCGTGTTCTTTTGTTTGTGTCGTCGTCGTCGTCGCCTGTGGTACCTTGGGCAGTTGGATTAAATATCACGCCCTCGAGAACGTGTTATTGATGATCAAACGAGAAATATCAAATAATTAATGCGAATTAGCGGTGCGGTGTGACAAAAGATACATTTCATTCCTTCCATTGTAGATACGTTTTTTTTTCATTTCTTTCGGATATCAGAGCCCAACCATGATGATGGGCGATTCAACACCGATCTGCCGCTGCCGAGTCCTCTACTTGGGCAGCGCAGTACCACGACAAAGTAAGGATGGTCTGCAGGGTATACAGGAGCCTTTGAGGAGTCTCTATCCGTCAGAGGGTGCGGTTGGCGCCAAGGGCATCGACTCCTGGCTAAGTGTATGGTCGAATGGCATTCTGCTGGAAAATGTCGACGAGAATCTAAAACAAATCACACGATTCTTTCCCATCGAATCGTTGCACTATTGTGCCGCTGTAAGGCAGGTCCTTATACCGGAGCGTGGCAACTCGAATCCGGAACCGAAATTCCTTCCGCTGGATTCGCCATTTGCCCGCATGCCACGAGCTCAGCATCCGCCGATATTCGCTGCGATTCTGCGTCGGACGACGGGCATAAAGGTCCTCGAGTGTCATGTGTTCATATGTAAGCGTGAGGCTGCGGCCAACGCTCTAGTCAGATGTTGTTTTCATGCGTACGCGGATAATTCGTATGCCAGGCAGTTGGAGACGGGCGGTAGTGGGGTAAGCGGTGGCGGCGGAAGCAGTGTGTACGGGACATTGAAAAGCAACGGTGCAGTGAGTAAATCGAATGGCGATCTAACAGCTGCGGCTAGCGGAAGTGCATGGCGTTCACGTGCGGGCAGTACCACGACCCTTAATAGCGTGGGCCGGCAATCGAATGGACATCATCAACAACAGCAGCAGCAGCAGCAGCATCATCACATGATGAACGGTGGATTAACCATGAATGGCGGTGGCAGCAATAGCAGTGCGGCAGAAGGATACACGTCTGTTAAAAATTGTAAGTATTTTTTTTTTTAAAGCCAAACCCATGTCTAGGAAACTTTTTTGGAAAGTATTATGCAGATAAAGCTTATATCTGAGTGACCATGCCAATGATACCAATTGGTTGATTCCTCTGTTAAGCGCCATATACCCAGATGAAACTAAGTATAAAAAGTTACTCAGGTATTCGGCTTCGAATTTACCCTAAAATAGATCGTATCTAAGGGTCATCTTAAATAGGCAGCCAACATTATAGATGCTGAACCATGTTGTAATCACGAAATACTTGTAAAAAAAAATTGGTCGACTAAGCTAGGTTAAAGTGGCTGCCAAGGTACGCTTGCATAAATATACCTGATAAGTAGGTAGCGTGTGAAGATGCAGATAGTAGATTTATGTCAATGCTAAGTATTTCCAAGTCAGTTCGAAGCTAATCGTCCTTAGATATTTCGGACAAATTGAAGAACTTTAACCAAATTTAAGTGTGAACACTACTATCACTTTCTACATGCTTTGGAGTTATAAACCAGCTCGAGGTGCCTTTAAAATTTGGCATAGATTGGTCATCTGCATGGGACGTTGTTGAGGTGTGTAAGGCGCTGAGAGTCTTCTTTTGATCCCTTGTGACTTCAGATATTCATTAAATGTATTTGAACAGTATTCCTTACCATTATCTGTCTGCAGCGCTTTGATTCTTTTCCCGGTTTGCTTTTCAACAAAACGTTTAACGGGTGATTTTTTAAGAGGTTTAGAACTTAGAAACACAACAAATTCGAAAAAATGAATGAAATATTTATTTGAATCGATAGTTTGAACCTTGCAATTTAATGTTTAAAGATAATTTCATGCAAATGTTGACCGCGGCTGCGTCTCAGGTAGCCCATCCGCTGAGTCCAATTTTGGAATACTCTTTCACACATATCGGCCGGTATCTCACGAATGAATGCATGGATGTTGGCTTCCAGTGCGTCAATCGAAGCGGGCTTGTCCCTATAGACATTAGCCTTGACATACCCCCACAAAAAATAATCTAATGGTGTCAAATCGCACGATCTAGGCGGCCAATTGACCGGCCCGAAACGTGAAATTAACTGTTCACCAAACTCGCCTCGCAATTGCGCCATTGTTTCGCGTGCTGTGTGGCATGTGGCACCGTCTTGTTGAAACCACATATCATGCAAGTCAAGAACTTCCATTTCGGGCAAAAAAAAGTTTGTTATCATCGCTCGGTAGCGTTCACCATTGACAGTAACGCTGCGATTCGCATCATCTTTGAAGAAATATGGCCCAATAAAGCCGCCGGCCCATAAACCGCACCAAACAGTAGCTTTTTCGGGATGCATTAGTAGCTGTTGCAATGCTTCTGGCTGATCTTCACTCCAAATGCGGCAATTTTGCTTATTTACGTACCCATTCAACCAAAAATGAGCCTCATCGCTGAACACAATTTTTCGATAAAAAAGCGGATCCTCGGCCAGCTTTCCAAGAGCCCATTCACCAAAAATTCGGCGTTGTGGTAGGTCGGCTGGCTTTAGTTCTTGCACCAGCTGTATCTTAAAAGGCTTTACGCCCAAATCCTTCCGCAAAATTTTCCACGTAGTGCTGTAACAAAGGCCTAACTGCTGGGAACGGCGCCGAATCGACATTTCGCGGTCTTCTGTCACACTAGCTGATACGGCCGCAATATTTTCTTCACTACGCACAGTACGTAAACGTGTTGGTGGTTTAATGTCCAACAAAGTAAATTTGGTGCGAAATTTGGTCACAATCTTCCGAATAGACTGCTCAGAAAGTCGAGAATGCCGATCATAAAATGGAAGCAGCGCGCGATGAACATTTCGAACCGAGCACGAATTTTGATAGTAAAATTCAATAATTTGCAAGCGTTGTTCATTTGTAAGACGATCCATGGTTAAATTGCAAACCAAACTGAAGCTGTTTGACAGTGACACAAGGTACTAAACACACGTCAGCTGTCAAAACCAGTGTTGCCAAAACCAAACCAGCTAAAAAATCACCCGTTATTTCAGAAATATTTGATAAACATCGCTTTTGTTTTTGATGATGTATACTTCACACCAGCGCGTATAATCATCTATAAAGGTGACGAAGTACTTTCCTCCACCATTTGACTGAGTCCGCATAGGGCCACAGATATCTGAATGAACAATCACTAAAGGCTCAGCACTTCTAATCGTCCTGGTAGAAAATGGTTTCGCTGACAGTTTTCCCTTTAGACATATGGTACACGAAGGTAGTTCCGCACCAGTTCGCAAGATAATTCCTGTCGATGATTTGTTTTTCGCCATATTAATCAAATCACGGTAGTTTAAATGGCCTAATCGCTCGTGCCACATCTGGATATCAGATTGATTTGTCTTCTTATCCTTCGATTCTACAACCCGTGCAGACTATGTTGATTGTCGTAGGTAATACAAATCACCAACTCTGTCTGCTAAAAGTTTTATCTGGCCATTTTTGTCACGGACTAACGCAGTGTTGCGCTGGAAGACTACTTTACAGTCCTTGTCACAGATTTTAGCAACTGAAAGAAGATTTGTGCGCAGATCAGGAACTAATAAAGTATTTTCAAAATGTACTGACCTTGACTCGACTCCAACGGCTGCAAGGAGTCTAACAGTTCCTTTTGCCTTCACTGTGGTGGATTGATGGCTTGCTAAATTTAATTTTTCGCGATCGGTGGGTGACAATGTTTCGAATCTTTCTTTTTCACGACATAGGTGAGATGTGCATCCACTGTCTAGACACCAGTTTTCTTGTAAATCGATGGGCTCCGTGGTCATGCATGTTCAGAAGCATCTGATATTATGTAAAAAGAATCCTTAACACTTTCGCCACGTTGTGATATTTGACGTTTTACACGACAATCAACAGCCTTGTGCCCAAGTTTGTTGCACTTACTGCACCGAAATGGAATTTTTTTCTTGCCTGGTATTGGGCTAATTTTGTTTGTCTGTTTCGAAGAAAATTTTCTCGTTACCACCATCGCTCCAGATTCACATACCTTTGATTTCTGCTTGCGCGCTTCTGCTTCTTCCAAGATTTAAATTTTAAGCCTTTCGGCATCAGGTAGAACATCCTGAGTTTCGATGGCACAACGGACATTTTCATATGACTGTGGTTAACTGTACAGAAGCATTATACTCAACAAATCTTTATGAATTTTTACATCCATTGCCTCTAGCTTGTCGACAGCGTCGAAGAACTTCTACATGATGGCGTATATCATCTCCTTCATTCATTTTCTGTAGGGTGAGCTGCTTCAGTAATGTTGCTTTTCTGGCTGGACCTGATGACGCAAATATGGATTCGAGTTTCAACCATATCTGTTGTGAAGTATCACAGCCACGTATTTGTTTAAGCTCTGATGGACTAATGGACAAAATAAGATTAGCTTTAGCTATTTTGTCTTTACGTTGCCAGGCGGATAGAACCTTCTGCATCCTTGCCTCATCTGCTTCCGTGGGCTCCGGTGGTTTAGGTATTGCACCGGTCACAAAATCCCATGTGTCGTTTTTGACAAGAAGTGCTTCGACTTGAAGGCACCATGTGTCATAGTTGTCTTTGGACAACATCTCAAGCCTCGACGAATTGGTAGTGTTCGCTTGTGTCATTTTATACAGAATAAAAAAAAATCACGTGGATATCGCGGTGTATTTAAGTTCGTTTTTTTTTAAATATTTAAATTAATTTTTCTGGGCCCATAACCTGTTGATTATATTTGTTAAAAAGGATTGAATAACCAGAACAATTACTTACTTACTTACTTAAGTGGCGCTACAGTCCGGAATGAACCTGGGCCTCAACCAACATGCCTCTCCAATTAGCCCGGTCCTTAGCTAACTGCCTCCAGTTACGCACTCCAAGTTGGTTGAGGTCGGTTTCCACTTGTGCGCGCCACTTAAGGCGAGGTCTTCCTCTACTGCGTCCGACGTCTGGCTGGGAATCGAAGACTCTGCGAGCCAGAGTATTGGTGTCCATTCGTTCTACATGTCCTAGCCATCTTAAACGTCCAATGCGGAGTTTTTTGACCATGGGCATGTCGCTGTACAGCTCGTATAGTTCTTGGTTGAATCTTCGTCTTCGTCTCCATTATACAAACATAAACATTAAACGATTGCTTTAATAAAAAGCGATTTATTTAGTGACTTAAATAATTAATACGAGTTGTACTGTCGAAGTACAGCGAAAGAAGAAGGATTATAATATGTCAATCGAAATGACAGGTAAAATGAAAGAGGATAAAATAAACAATGACAGATTGAAATAAAATTAATGTTGGTATGGTTGAGCACGAATTGTCAGGGATGTCCAACAGACGTTAATGCCAAATATTTCATTTGATCAACATATAAAGTTTCTTGGACTCATCCAAAAAAAAAAACGGATAGCTATCTAGCTGTAGATATTTTTATAGATACTGTACTAGATGTCATCCAAGTACTTTCTAAATTAAGGGCTTTGGGTTTTCCGTGTTAACCTAAATCCCTTATGTAACGAAACAATCAAAACCCTCGGAAAGAAATGATGTCGCCCAAGTGCCATCTGATGTATTGCGATGGCTAATAATAATTGGAGTCGTAAAATTTGCTTCGAAGTCTTAGTGTCTCAGAGCTGTGTTCTATTGTATCGTATACATATTTCTGGTTTTGACTTCCTCAGCTAGGATCACTACATTCAATATCCAACTAGTAGCTTCGATGATGCTTTATTGAAAAATCTTCTGTACCTATCCCTGATGACTCCTAGATTTGCAAAACACCTTAAAGGTCCGAAGAAAAATATGGATTCGTTGAAAGTGTAGAATAATGCTAGCTGTAGTGTGGTTCTAGGAGAAGTAGGCTGTTTTTTTTTTCTGGGAATCGTTTACCTTTGACATCTGGTTTTCAGATCGACTTATGATATGATCGGCATTGGTCTAAGAGTTCTATCACCAAAATACGCTGCTATCAGAAATTCTTAATTTTAAACTTTTGCGTCGAGTACGTGAAGCGCCTTCAGTCTACATGATCAGATGTTTACATCAAAAATTTATAGTCACTGACAATCTAAGTATGGCAACGATCAAAGTGGATGTCGTCAGGGGCATTTTGGTGAGAATCACCAGCAACATCGACTCGTCGCTGCCTGATGAGAATATTGAAGCGTTTAGAGATCACAGCCAACATCGAGTCGTCGTAGTATTCAAAACTGTTAATTTGTTTTGTTTTGAAGTGAAATTATATTTTTGCCAAAAAAAAAGGACCCCAATATAACGCCGATCCCGAACGTCAAATTTAAGAAGCTTCTCATGAAAGTTTTATACTTTCTTCAGTTTCTCAGTTTTCACAAAAGGTTGTGCAGTGGAAATTTTTGTTTGATTTGAACCAGCAACACCTCGCTTAGTAGTCCATTGGACTAACCCACTGCAAAATTCTGAATTAACTCACGAAGAACATCTTCTCCAAATCCAACACATGATGTATGGGCTAGAATTTATGTGGAATGAAGCATGAGACTGTTTTTCTTTCATGACGATGCCGTAATTGTCAGTACAGAGCATTATAGAGCTATGATAACAGATTTTGATTTTTTGGGCCATAGCTCATACAGACCGATCAAGTATCGCGCTTTTTTACTTTTTTGTTCCTCGGATGCCTAATTTCATTTTTTTTTTATTTTGACTGGTCTCCACAATCACTTGACTATTTGCCTCCCCACTTGTTCCTGAGGATTTTTTGAAGATTATGTCAGCAAACCTAGAATCTATGGTCCTCATTTTGACTTAACTCCCGGATCACTCGATTTTTTCTTATTTTTGGGGAGGTTCGCTATAACTAGTAACCAACATGATTCTCCCATTAGCCCGGTCCTTAGCTAACTGCCTCCAGTTGCGCACTCCAAGTTGGTTGAGGTCGGTTTCTACTTGTGCGCGCCACTTAAGGCGAGGTCTTCCTCTACTGCGTCCGACGTTTGGCTGGGAATCGAAGACTCTGTGAGCCGGAGTATTGGTGTCCATTCGTTCTACATGTCCTAGCCATCTTAAACGTCCAATGCGGAGGGTATGTCGCTGTACAGCTCGTATAGTTCCTGGTTGAATCTTCGTCTCCATAGCCCGTCAACGCAAATGGGAACGAAGATTTTTCGAAGAATTTTTCTCTCGAATCGACCAAGGATTTCTTCATCCGTAGAGCAGGACTGGGATGATCAGGGTCTTATATAGGATCTCCTTAGGATCTCCTTAGTAGTTCGAGACGTTCTGTTCAATTCATCGATGTTGTGTGTCCTTTCATGTTGAGAGCATATACTTAGTCTTACCCTCATTTACTGCTAAACCCATTTTTGCCGCATCCTTCTCTATACTATGACACCACGTTGAGTCCTACCAATGATGTCAATATCGTCGGCGTATTGTAGTAATTGCACCGATTTTTGAAAGATTGTGCCTCTGATGGTGGCTCGGAAGTTTTGCATAATCCTCTCAAGAATAAAATTGGTGAAGTCACATGACAGCGCATCGCCTTGCCTAAATTATTTTTTGGTATCGAATGTGTCGGTGAGGCCTTTCTGACCCTGATGGTTCAGCGAGAATTCTCCATCGTCATCCTACACCAACGGACGAGTTTGGGCGGTATACCAAAACTAGACATGGCTCTGTATAGTTCGTCTCTATAAATGGTGTCGTATGCGGCTTTGAAATCGATAAATACGTGGTGGGTATCGATTTGGACTTCTTGGGTTTTTTCCAGGATATGTCTAAGTGTGAAAATTTGATCGATTTTGGACTTTCCTGGCCAAAAACCACACTGATAAGGATCTTGTAGGCGATAGGACAGATAGGATCTTGTAGGCGATGTTGAGCAGACTTATGCCTCTGTAGTTGACACAGTTCAGAGTGTCTCCTTTTTTGTGGATGGGGCAAACGATGCTGAGGTTCCGTTCTTCAGGCATGCTTTCATCAGAGCTGATTTGGCTTATGAGTTGGTGGATGTTACTTACCAAGTCATCTCCGCCAGCTTTATAAAGCTCAGGGGGAAGGCCGTCATTTCTGGCGGCCTTATTAAGCTTGAGTTTGGGTATAGCTATCCTCACTTCACTTAGGTCGCGTGGTTGGATGTTTTCGCTGTCGTTGCTAATATTAAATGGTTCGTTCTGCCTGACAGCGGAATGTTGTTCGTCATCGCCGTTTAACAGTCTGCAGAAGTTGTTCTTCCAAATCCTCAGCATCGACTGTGTCTCAACTACGATATTTCCGTGTCCATCTCGACAGGATTCTGTTCGAGCCTTGTATCCTTGGCTTTGACGTTGTACACTTTGGCAAAACTTGCGAACATCGTTCCTGGAGTGGCACCTCTCTATATCCTCGATCGCGCGCTTTTCTTGCCCTTTTTTCTTTTTTCTAAAAAGCTGGTGCTTGTCCCTCCTTCTTTGCTTATAGAGCTCAATGGCAGCTAACGCCTTCACCTGCAGCTTAGCCTTGTAAGCCTCGTTCTTGGCTGCGAGCATCTGTCGGAATTCCTCATCAAACCAGGGGTTACTTGCTGGTGGCCGCGAGAAACCAAGCACATCAGTCGCGGCTGATCTAATGGCTTGTTGGCATCGTTGCCATTGTTCTTCGACATTAGATGCTGGTGGTGTGGTGTGAATCGAGAGGTTAAGGGATACGCGTTGCGCGAAAGTCTTGGCGGTCTATGGCGATTGCAGTCTTTCGACATTAAATTTTTTTCACTGTCTTTCTGTTTTTTTTGTGGCGTGGTGGATATCCGTATCCTTACCTTGGCTACAACAAAGTAGTAGTCCGAGTCGATGTTAGAGCCCTCGGAATGCTCGGACATCCAAAATACTGAATGCGTGCCTCTTGTTCTATCCACTGGCTCTGTATTAAACGTCGTATTCGGCTTTGAAATCGATGAATACTTAGTGCGTTTTGACTTGGGATTTTTGGTTTTCTCCACGATCTGCAAAAGTATGAAGATTTGATCAGTTGTGGACTTTTCTGGGCCGATCATTTAAATCCATAACTTTCCACATGCCTGGCACATACCTTAATCTTAATCCAGGTTTATTATCTCCGTTAGGGGTTTCAGTTTTTTTTTTTTAGAGTTGATTTAGAAATTCCCCAGCGGTTAAATCAAACATTGGGGCCTTTTTAATACTTTTGACTTTTTTTATTTCTTTGGCAAGTTCATTAGCTATAACCTTCCGAATTGGGTGATCTTTTTTCGCACGTCTCTTTCATTCCTTGATATATAAGGCTTATCTTCATATGATTGGAAGACGTCTTCAAGATACTCGCAAAAGTATTTGCTTTTCCTTGAATGTATTTTGCCCAGTTTCCTTCTCTGGATTTCACTGAAGGGAATATGAGGATGTGAGTCTCTTGACTTAATGCCTCTAAACCTTTTCCTGTAAGGTTACTTGAAATTCAAAGAATATGTCACCAATGATGTCGTGAATGAAAATTTAAACCAAAGAGTATCATAATTCAGAAGTGATCAGAACAAATCCGCATGATTAGCAAACATTTATTGAATTTAAAGTTATCACAAAAAAAAACAACCCATAGGCTAAAATAGTCAACCCTATAGTGCCTAGTTAGTCTAAATGTTACTACTAAGCACGTGACACTTACCAAATCGACATGACAGCCCCCTTCGTAGCTAAAATACCTCTACATCACCCAAAATGTCCCCATACACTCTATTACGCAAGTAATGTCCATAAAAATATTGCAAAAAAAAAACTTCTGCAATATGTGCAAACATGCTGTTATCAACAGTCAAGCCCCAATTTCAAGCACATAAATTTGGTTCCTTTAATATACCCTAAGCACGATGACAGTTTTCTTTTAAATTATTGCATCAATTAATTGCCAACGAATATAAAAAAAATAAAAAAAAATTAAAATGCACAGCAAGACAGACTTTGTAGGTAAAGGTGTACCTGGGCGCAACATGAGCAATTATTGCGCAACATTCGCAGATTATTACAGCAACGCAAAAAAATTGTTTTTTTTTTTTTTTTTCATTTGAAATAAATTACACAAACAAATTCCTCACTTGTTAGTCTGTCTGTCCGCATCAGACTCCGTGATGGAATTTGAAAGTGCTTCGGTGTGAGTAGTGAGATCTCACGTCACTTAATTAGGATAACATTGACGGCGAATTGTTTACTGGTGACCCGAAGGGAAATGGAAATCCATTCGTCAGGTGTTTGTGATTTAAAGGCAATTTTATGCACTCTAAGTGTGTATGAGTGTGTCTGTGTATGGGTTGTTTACTTTCTTTTAATTAAAATGCGCCTTAAGGGTGTCGAGTTTAATTACCGGGTAGAGGAAAGATAAACAAGGCTGACATCTTAATGACGACTCGGATAAGTCCATTTGTCCATTCCGCATTCGTTTTTTGTGGTAACTGATGAGCTTTTAATTGGTTCATTTGATCTTGGAGGTGATGGCTTCATTTTTGGAGTTTGAAATCAGGTAGAGCTGTAATGACAGCGGATGATGCTAATCGCGGGGTAATAAAAACACTGACGGGAAATTATTTCACTTTTTTTCATTTAGTCATGTTGTAGATACAATGGACAATAAAGTGAATAGCTAAACGGTTGATGGGTGGAATGATTAAATGGGTTTGAAGATGTTTAGATGCAATAAATAAAGTTGAGGAATTTATTTGTTTTATAGTTCCGCAGTTAGAGATTATGCTGGGAGCACGATAATACCCCTTATTTGTTGACCCTCTTATAAATACTTAAGTTAGGTAAACCGGCTATGGAAAACAATAACAGGTTTGCAATATTTTAAAGGTTGGTAATCACGTTTCTACAATGACATTTGCAGTCAAAACAAATAAAAAACAAAAAAGGTTAAATACTAAAATTATATTGCACTAAAGGAAAATTAATAATTTCAAAGAAGTGGTAAGGAAATAAGTGTATCGAGTACCGAAAAACACTTGAATCCTATTGCGGAACTTATTGGCAGTAGGATATTGAAGGGTGATAACTTGATCAGTAAAGCTAGGTACATTCAGACGCTTGGAAGATCTTCCAAATTTGTCATATATGTCGGTAAAAAAAATGTTCCGAATGTCTTCCAACCGTCTGAACTCACAATTTTGTGTGAAAATTTTCTAACACAATATATTGTCGGCAATTGTTAGACCAAAATCTGACCAATCAATTAATTGCTAGGTATCACACAATCGTCTGAACACGCAATTTCAGTTTTAGCAATTTATTGTCAGCTGATTGAGACTTTGTGAGACAATTTTAAATTGTCCGATGTCATAGTTTTATACATCTTCCAATTGCCGACAATTTCTGCAAGATTACTTACTTACTTAAGTGGCGCTAAAGTCCGGGATGAACCTGGGCTCAACCAACGTGCCTCTCCAATTAGCACGGTCCTTAGCTAACTGCCTCCAGTTGCGCACTCCAAGTTGGTTGAGGTCGGTTTCTACTTGTGCGCGCCACTTAAGGCGAGGTCGTCCTCTACTGCGTCCAACGTCTGGCTGGGAATCGAAGACTCTGCGAGCCGGAGTATTGGTGTCCATTCTTTCTACATGTCCTAACCATCTTAAACGTCCAATGCGGAGTTTTTTGACTAGGGGTATGTCGCTGTACAGCTCGTATAGTTCGTGGTTGAATCTTTGTCTCCATAGCCCGTCAACGCAAACGGGACCGAAGATTTTCCGAAGAATTTTCAGCTCGAATCGACCAAGGATTTCTTCATCCGCTTTTGGTACGGTCCATGCTTCAGCGCCATAGAGCAGTACTGGGATGATCAGGGTCTTATATAGGATCTCCTTAGTAGTTCGAGTGAGAGCTTTACTACTAAATTGCCTTCTTAGCCCGAAGAACCAGCGATTGGCAAGAGTAATTCTTCGTTTCTGTCAATGGTGACGTTTTGTCGAATTCGTCGATGTTGTGTGTCCTTTCGTGTTGACAGCATATACCTAGTCTTAGCCTCATTTACTGCTAAACCCATTTTTGCCTCTTCCTTCTCTATACTAGCAAACGTGGCTATGACATCACGTTGAGTCCTACCAATGATGTCAATATCGTCAGCGTATGCTAGTAGTTGCACCGATTTTTGGAGAATTGTGCCTCTGGTGTTGGCTCGGGAGTTTTGTACAATCCTCTCAAGAATCAAGATCAGAGAAAAAGTCACATGACAGTGCATCGCCTTGCCTAAATCAATTTTTGGTATCGAATGTGTCGGTGAGGTCGTTTCTGACCCTGATGGTTCAGCGAGAATTCTCCATCGTCATCCTACACAAACGGACGAGTTTGGACGGTATACCAAAACTAGACATAGCTCTGTATAGTTCGTCTCTATAAACGCTGTCGTGTGCGGCTTTGAAATCGATAAATAGGTGGTGGGTATCGATTTGGACTTCTTGGGTTTTTTTTCAGGATCTGCCGAAGTGTGAAAATATAATCGATTGTGGACTTTCCTGGCCTAAAACCACACTGATAAGGGCCGATCAGGTTGTTGGTAAACGGTTTCAAGCGTTCACATATTACGGCAGGTAGGATCAGCGATATTGAGGAGACTTATGCCTCTGTAGTTGGCGCAGTTCAAAGGGTCTCCTTTTTTGGGATCGGGCAAACGATGCTGAGGTTCCATTCTTTAGGCATGCTTTCATCCGACCAGATTTGGCTTATGAGTTGGTGGATGTTACTTCGAAGTCATCTCCGCCAGCATTATAAAGCTCAGCGGAAAGGCCGTCATTTCCGGCGGCCTTATTAAGCTTGAGTTTAGATATCGCTATCCTCACTTCACTTAGGTCGGGTGGTTCACAGTTCTCGCTGCCGTTGCCAATATTAAAGGGTTCGTTTTGCCTGACAGCGGAATGTTGCTCGTCATCGCCGTTTAACAGTCTGCAGAAGTGGTTCTTCCATATCCTCAGCATTGACTGTGTCTCAACTACGATATTTCCTTGTTCATCTCGACAGGATTCTGTTCGAGCCTTGTATCCTTGGCTTTGACGTTTTACACTTTGGTAAAACTTGCGAACATCGTTCCTGGAGTGGCACCTCTCTATATCCTCGATCGCGCGCCTTCTTGCTCTTTTTCTTCTTTCTGAAAAGCCGATATTCTTACCTTCTTCTTTACCTATAGAGCTCAATGGCAGCTCTCGTCTTCACCTGCAGCTTAGCCTTGTAAACCTTGCACATCAGTTGCGGCTGATCTAATGGCTTGTTGGCATCGTTGCCATTGTTCTTCGACATTAGATGCTGGTGGTGTGTTGTGAGTCGAGAGGTTAAGGGATACGCGATACGCGAAGGTCTTGGCGGTCTCTGGCGATTGCAGTCTTTCGACATTAAATTTTTTCACAGTGTGCGTGGTGGATATCCGCATCCTTACATTGGCTGCAACAAGGTAGTGGTCCGAGTCGATGTTAGCCCATCGGAATGTTTGGACATCCAAAATACTGTATGTGTGCCTCTTGTCTATCGCAATGTGATCAATTTGATTGACTGTTCGTTGATCTGGAGACCGCCATGCCCCCTTATGGATATCGAGGTGAGCAAACCGTGTGCTGGCTATAGTGGCATTTCGTTCCGTAGCGTAGTCAATTAGCCTTAGTCCGTTACCAGACGTGTTGTCGTGTAGGCTATATTTTCCGACAGTTCTGCTAAAGATGTCTTCCCTTCCTACCTTTGCCTTAAAATCTCCCAGCACGATTTTAAAATCGTACTTTGATATTCGCTCATAGGTTTTGTCGAGGAGCTCGTAGAAGCAATCCTTAGTTATATCATCTTTTTCCTCCGTCGGAGCATGAGCGCATATAAGAATTATGTTGGCAAATTTGGCCTTGATGCGGATTGTTACAATTCGTTCGCTAATGTCTTGGAAACATAAGACTTCTTGCCTAAGTCTGGCACTTATAACAAATCCGCATCCGAATAGTCGCTGTTTCTGCTCTATATAGCACGGCCCATAGTAGATGTCACAGTTTTTCATCCTCTCTTTGCCCGGCCCATCTAATGTCTGCTTTGTAGAAGTTTAGGGCTTCCGCTAGTTGTCCGCCTGCACCTATCCTGTTTAATGTTCTCACATTCCAGGTGCAGATACGAACGTCGTTGTCCTTTTTTCGTTTGGTTGCTTCGTAACATAAGCTTTTTTTCCGTGGATGGGTAGTTAACCCAAAGCACTACCCCCAACCTGGAGGGATGATTGAATAGTTCCCAATATATTATAAGAATTTCTGTATAAATTTTGTTGATTAAATTTGACAACAAAAAGGTCAAAAAGGTTGAATAACGATTTTTTTTTGGTAACAAATACTATTACCATCAACCTTGAACTATACTTCCCAAAGTAAATTCAAAACTTCAGTTCTGCTATTATCTTAACCTATTTACGATCTCCATTTGACTGTGTTGTTGTATTTTTAGGGTCTCCTTAAACATGACAGCATTTACTCAGACAGTCGTTCTACATTTTTCTTGCGATGAATTCTCAGATTTTCTAGCTTATTAGGCACCTATGTCCAACATATATACCAAACCCAGATAAACTAAATTTTCTTAATCTTATTTAAAATGTCTGGAAAAAATAATAAAAATATCCGTTAATGTTTTTTTTTATAATACAAAAACGTTATTTCGATTTAATTTGCTTTAATTCTATATTTTAAACATCTCCTTCTTGACGTGATATTTTTTTATTTCCATTTTTTTTTTAAAGAACATTTTGTTGCTTTAAGAAAAATGAGAAGCTATATTGTTCCTTCTTCAAAATTTGTATCCAACATTTGTAATAATTTATAATTGGTCCCTACTTCTAAATATTTTTAATCTTTAAGTTTATTTTATATAAAACAAATCTCGCCTTTTCAAATATCTCAAACTGAAAAACTGAAGGTTTCACTTGAAAGATACAAAATACATCACTGATACAACCATCGTCTCGCATTGACAGTATTGCTCCCAAATGTTTTGCCATATTCTATGTTAGCACCAGGAACATGACCACCATAGTTCGGGATAACTCCGCTCGTACGATGATAAATTTTAAATGCTTCTTGACCCGGTAATGGTGTACCGATTCCAAAGTATTCGATTGGTTCCCGAATCCGTTGACGATGATAACACAAGTAGTTGGTATCACCATACTCACATAATGGAGTTACTCTGTTATCGCTTTGAATTGGTTTGAAGTGGTGAAGCGATTTTGGAATATGGCCACCATATCCTGGAAAGTTGAATTAAAAATTAAAATTATATTTTATTTATTCAAATATTCTTACTCGTCGAATATGCCATGATTGAGATTAAGTTGAATGAATATGAAAGGTTTGAAAACTAATGTGATACAGAAGCTATCGATCTAACAAATGAATGGCAATTTAGAGTCCGTAGCAACGATATAAAGCTTAGGGTGTGCATATGTTTTCAAAATGTGCTCACAAGCAGGGATGTGAAAATTATTTAAAAATTCCTCACTTGCTTTTTTTTTATATCAAAAAGCGATAATTATTTACCTAAAGTCATATGAATATATAAATGGAAATAATAATTGCAGTTTACCTATATTAAATTTTTAAATAGCTTATTTTGAAGGCTTTAATTTTAGTGAAATCTCTAGGTGATATTTATAATCATTTGCTCAAAATTCTTTTTGATACGCTAAAGACATTTTTACCTATAGTAAAACAAAAAAAACTCCCTAACTGCCATGGTTTAACGGGCGTCTAAAAAATTTAAAGAATATTAAATCTAAATTGTTTAAAAATGTGAAAAACTCGAATTCTACTGTTGACATACAGAATTTTCTTCGTTTGAGGAAGGAGTTTGATTTTTTAAACAGATTTCTATACCGCATCTATATAATCTCTATTGAATCAAAAATTAAAAGTAACAACAATTCATTCTGGTCGTTTTACCAAACGTAAATTATCTGTGTATCCAAGTGAAATGCAATACCAGACCGAATTAGGTATCTCAGGGTGGTAAGTCCACTTGTGAACTTTTTGCTAAATATTTTTCAGCAAACTTTCAGCCGTACAATATTTGAGTAATGTTGACCAAATTTCCGATATTGGACATTTAGTAATTTCGAAAAAAAAGATATTTTAGGAGCATTGTTAAATGTAGACACTAGTAAAATCCCAGGTTTAGACACCTTACATCCGATTATACTTAAAAAAATGTGCTGAATCTTTAGTTGTTCCTATAACAAAAACATTCGATACTTCATTATCAACTGGAATATTCTTAGACCAATGGAAAATTGCATATACAGGGTGGCGCACCAATTGTGCTACAATAAGAAATTCAAATAACTTTTTTTTTAATCGATGTATTTCATTTATTTTTTTTTATTGGTTAGAAAATTAAATTTTATTTTAAATAGTTAGTTGTTTTTAAAGATTATAGATCGCAAATGACCTCCACGCTCTCCCACGCATATGCGGCACCTGATCAAAAAATTATTCATTGCGGCCTGAAGAGTTGAAGTTGGGATCGCTTCAATTATTGTCGTTATGGACTGCTTTAATTCAGTTAAATTCCTGGGCTTCGTTTTATACACCTCTTGCTTGACATAACCCCATAAAAAGAAGTCTGGTGCAGTCAGGTCAGGTGACCTTGGGGGCCAGCGAAGAGTGGAGTTCCTAGAAATTAATTTGTTTGCGAATTTTTTGTTTAGCTCCGCCATAACTGGTCTGGCTATATGTGCAGTTGCTCCATCTTGCTGAAACCAAACGCTGTTGAATGGTATACGTCTTCGGCGCAGTTCTGGGTAAAAAAAACTCCTTCAACATCTTTAAATAACGGTCCCCATTGACAGTAACGGTTACACCGTTTTCTTCAAAGAAGTACGGCCCGACAATACAAAAGATCAAAATGGGCCTCATCAGACATGAACGAACAATTGATCAATGTGTTGTCTTCTTCGGCCATTGATATCATTTTTTGGCAAAATTCCAGGCGAACAGGCAAATCCTGAGGGTTTAACTTGCTAGTGATTTGGACTTTGTACGGAAACAAGTTTAAATCGTCATGAAGTATCTGTTGTAATGACCGTCCACTAACTCCAATTTGCCCCGATAAGTTTCGGGTCGAAACGCTCGGATTGGCCTGTATTGCAGATGCTACTGCTGCGATTGTATCCTGAACCCGAACATTGGCATCTCGATGGTACGGCCTTCGTGCGATGCTTCCAAATTCGGCAAACATGTTTACAAACCTCATAATGGTCCATCTACTCGGGGGATTACCGCCAAACTCCCGCCTTAATTCCCTTTTTACGGAAATGACGGACTGCAAAGCATGGTACCGTTGCACTATCCAAATTCTTTTCTCCGTATCCCAAGCATCCCTTTTTATAAATCTAAATAGTAACCTACAAAATAAAATAAAAATAAGCCGATTACTCACACAGAAAAAAAGTTATTACGTTTTATTTTTGTAGCACGATTCGTGCGCCACCCTGTATTTCATCCATTCATAAAAAAGGCGCAAGACATCTTATTGAAAATAATAGACCCATGACTAAACTTTCATGCATTCCTAAACTTTTATAAAAAAAAACAGTTAAAGAATACTTTATAGTGATACAAAGCAGCATATATCTCCAATGTAGCATGGTCTCGTTAAAGGTAGATCAGCAACCACAAATTTATCCATATTTACGAAATTTTGCCTTGACACAATCGAAAGTGGTGCACAAGCCGATGTTTTGTATATTGATTTCTCAAAGGCTTTTGACAGAATTAACCATGATATTCAAAAGCAAAAATTGGCAAAACTTGGTTTTCATTCTAAAATATTTCATTGGTTAAACTCATATATAGCAGATAGAAAATTGTTTGTTAAAGTTGATAACTTCTACTGAAATGTATTTACTGCGACTTCTGGAGTAACACAGGGTAGCCATCTTGGACTTTTATTGTTTACTTTGTTTGTGAACGAAATTCCATCACTTCTATCAATCAGCAAATGTCTTTTATACTCAGATGATATTAAGATATTTATGAAGATATCTGATATCTTCCTTTTCAAAATGAAATATTTATTCTCGAGCGCTGGTGTAAAGCAAATGAATTACAACTTAATCTGCCTGAATGTAAAGTACTATCAGTAGAGTATTGCTGCTGAATTATTGAGTGGGAGGAATGCAGCTGGCTATTTCATTTCAACTTTGGTTGTTAAAATAGCGATAAAACAAGGTAAGGCAGGAGATATTTCGACGATGTTATCCTATAAGTTTTTCTCACGCGTTTGAATCCAATCTAGGAGGTGCAATGTTGTTTTTGGTGCACAAGACCAGACGTGGGCGTTGAACTCAATTTAAGGGCGAATAAAGGCTTTATATATTGTGGCCAGATCAGATGGGGGGAAATATTTCTTACATCGATTAAGGAAACCTAGACATTTCGCTGCGTTTTTATAGATTTGAAATATAAGGTCGTTCCAACGTAAGTCGTTACTAACACACATATGTACCTAGCATTGAAAGTTTTTCGGTTTCTTCGACGTAAGTGCCATTCAATGGTTCTAGATTTTGATTTCGCTTTAACGATAGAAGACAGCATTGTGTTTTGGAAGCTCTGAATTCTATTCTGTTGGATTTACGCCATTTGATGATTCAGAATTCATTGAGCTTAACACATTTGGTCGTTTAGAGTCCACGTGCTAAGATGAGTGACGTGGACCTGAAAACGAATATGAGAAGCTGAGAGTACTGTCATCAGCGAAGGAATGAATTGGATTGAAGGTTGCAGACAGGAGATCGTTTATAAAAATGAGAAAGATAGTCGGATACAAAACTGAGCCTTGAGGCACACCAGAATTTATTTGGTGAGTTGCATACTTGAAACCATCCGAAACAACTTGAATTGAACGTTTCGAAAGATAATGTCTAATCCATAAAAAAAAGTTTTTCGTCAATTCCAAATGCACGCATTTTCGACAATAGGGCTTGATGCCAAACCCTGTCAAATGCCTTTGAAATATCAAGCGCAACAATCTTGCTACTTACGCCACCATGGTGGATTGATTGGTTCCACTTTTCGGTGAGATATGTCATCAAATTACCAGTAGACCTGTTGAAAACCATACTGACGGTCATATAGAAGTTTTCGTGTTTCGAGATATGTCATAAGCTGATGATTTATCAGCGTTTCCATGAACTTGGAAGGAAGGGACGTAAGTGCAATTGGTCGGTAGTTGCAAAGAAAAAAAGATTCGCCTATTTCTGATACAGACTGGACAAATGCTGTTTTCATCTACTCGCAAAGAGTCCTGATGAGTAGGACAGATAGAAAAGCTTACGCAGTGGTTTTGCTAGCGTAGAAGAACACCTCATCAGAATGATGGGGGATATTCCATCTGGACCAGCGGATTTGTGAATGTCAAGATCAAATAAAACTCTTGCAACTGTACGAGTACGAAATTGAATTTGTCCCATAGGATGATCTACGTTGTCAAGTACAGGAGGAGACTGGGCACAATCTGGCAATGTAGAATTGGCTGCAAAATGCGCAGCAGGCAGATTGGATTTGTCTAAAGAGCTGACATTGTAAATGAACGTCGGAACTGACAAAAGACCAAAAGTTTTTACTACCTCTGGGACATTGTAGAATTTTTCGCCTCAATTTTTGGTCATATAGGAATTTGAAAAGATCACAACATTATTGGAATATTGCTGTGTAATTTGGGACCCTGCTTACGATGTTCACTCTGACAGAATCTAGAGATTACAAAAATCGTTTACTCATTTTGCTTTAAGAAATTTTAACAGAGATGACGAGTTACCACCATAAAGTTGTTGTTGTTTCTTAATTAATCTCCAAACTCTTTTTGTTCGAAAAAAATGCTATAATTTTTATTCTTAAATGATCACGTAAATTGTGATGAGTTGCTTTCTTCGTTGCCTTTTAATGATCCTTTAAGGTATCTTATAGAACCAAGTTTATTTATTCCACCTTTACATTTAAAAAAAAAAAAATAAAATGTTTGATGGCACAATGCCTTGTGCTATATGAAGGTCGTACTCCCCGATTTCATAGCTATTCGAGCTTAAATGCCCCTCGTACATAAAAACCCAAATCCTATGTAGCTATGTCAGGTATAGCTGACTAAATTTAATAAATTCGTCAATTTATTAATTTAAATTATGCTATATCAATATTATTCATAAATATCTTTTGAAAATGTTCTTTCAGATACATTAGTTTCTATTAAGATAAATTCAAATTTATACGAAACTAGAATTTCTTTGTTCTTCTAATTAAGTAACCTAATCTCAATCTAGATGATTTCAACAAATTGTCAAGCCCGTTAAGCACTTCAATAAATTAGATGACCTACAACTATAATAAAATATTCGGTTCATTTTTTTTAAATGCAAAAAAACCACTAAGACTAGGGTTGCCAAGTGTTTTAGGTTCTATCTGAAAAGTTGTTTGTAGATACATGGTGTTTTGAAGAAAACCTGTATCTGTCACTTAAAGTGGTAAAGATTGAAAACAAAATCCCTATTAGGTTAAACTATTACATTAGGCCGTGAGTATTTATAAATTTTAATATAGTTTGGGTAACGCAATATATTGTCGTCATGGGGCATTTTTTTGTTGAACTGTCTGATTATGTTTCAGTTGTTTTAGGGTCGCATAGTTCATAGTTGATATTGTTCATGTGCGCTAGCGCCTTTTTTGAAACATAAAAAAAGATGAAAACGTAATCAAACAGATCGCTTAAAAAGAGGAAAATACCTAACCAAGCCAATTTGGTAATGTTACGTTTACGTATCGGTGAAGTAGCGCCACCTATACCTCGCCAAACATAAAGGGTGTTTTTTTTAGAGGTATAAAACTTCGAATTGAAATAAAACACAAGAAAATCGTTTTAATGTCCATCAATTTGGCTTTATTGGATAATTTTATGCCATTATATATGATTTCGGGCATGTGGCCGCGCGGCTAGTTCTAATAAAACCAAGTCTAGAGGTCCAATTTTCAACCACTTTTTCGAGCATTTGGGGCCGTATGTCGGCAATAACGCCACGAATGTTGGCTTCAAAGTCCCCTAACGTTTCTGGTTTATTGGCGTAGACAAGCGACTTCAGGCAGGCCAATTTTCGCCATAACATCTGGCGTATTTCAGATCTTCATCCAGCGAGCCTACTATGGAGGATCAATTTTGGGAAATCTTTTAGCGTATTAGGGTATTTTAGCTTAGTTTTATTTTTAGATATAGGGTTTATTTTTTTCAGATTTAAGTTTAGTTTAGGTCTAGTTTAGCTTAGGTTTAGTTTCGCGTGGTTTTCCCAAGCTTTGTCCTTCATAGGGGGTCAAGATCATTGAGCAGTTCTTCTTTTCCTCTTTTCTTCCTTTTTCTTTCTTCTATTTCTCGTCCCTTAGTCCGTCCGTGGTCTAGTTAACGTAGCTTTCTTTCCTCTTGCTTTCTGTTCTTTTGATTTAGGCACGATATAAAAAGTTTGTTGAGCAGGTGGTGCATGGTGGGACGGCAAGAACTTCCCCGTCTGACGAGCTTAGCCGAGCAACCGCGAGCGTGCCGCGCCTACCTCACTTGCACTGAAGATGCCCCTGTGGCCATCCTAAGCTCACAACAAAGAAAATAATCCAATGGTGTCAAATCACGCGATCTTGGTGGCCAATTGACAGGTCCATTCCGCGAAATTATGCGACCATCGAATGTTTTCTTCAATAAATCGATTGTGACGTGCGCTGTGTGGCATGTAGCGCCGTCTTGTTGGAACCACATCTCATCCAGATTCATGCCATCCAATTCGGGAACAAAATAGTCGGTTACAATGGCTCTATACCGGTCTCCATTAACGGTAACTGACTCTCCAGCACCATTTCGGAAGAAGTATGGCCCAATGACTCCACCAGCCCATAGAGCACACCAAACAGTCAGTTTTTGTGGATGTAATGGCATCTCAAGGGTTTCATGTGGATTCTCTTCACACCAAATCCGGAAATTTTGCTTGTTGAAGTAGACATTCAACCAAAAATGAGCCTCATCACTGGTCACCGGCCCATACACCAAAAATTACGACGCATTGCATAGTCTCGCGGCTTTAATTCTTGAACAAGCTAGATCTTGTAGGGTCGTAAGCAAAGCCAAGATTCCATAAGGTTGATGGACAAAGCTCCAATTGCTGTGCACGGTGGCGAATCGATTCATTCGGGTACTCTTTAACACTTTGCTCTACAGCGGCAATTGTTTCTTCGGTGCGCACTGTTCGACGTCTCTGCGGATGCGTATTATCACATAGAGTAAACGTAGTGCGAAAACGATCCATGGTTAAACGATATTAAGAAGGTTATGTCGATCATAAAATGGACGGAGCTTGAGGTAAACTTCGCGAACTGTACCATTATATTCGAAATAAATTTGCACGATATGCAAGCGCTGTTCATTTGTCAACCTGTTCATGATAAAATGGCCAAACCAAACTGAACATAAATGACATAACAGTTACCCGATTTGACCACAAAATGTCAGTTTTGTCTCTATTCGAAAAACCAACCTCTAAAAAAAACACCCGGTAGATCTTTGTTCTCCCATTGTGACACCCTTCAGTGGGAGTTAGATGTTGCGTGAGCTCTTTCTACTTATTAAGTGGCGCTACAGTCCGGATTGAACCTGAGGCTCATCAAACATGCCTGTCCAATTAGCCCAGTCCTTAGTTAACTACCTCCAGTTTCGAGCTTCAAGTTGGTTTCTACTTGTGCGATCCAGTAAGGCGTCTGACGTCTGGGTGGGAATCGAAGACTCTTGAAGACGGAGTATTGGTGTCCATCTGCTTTACTTATCCTGGCTGAGTTTTTTGAATAGATATGTCGCTGGACAGCTCGTATAGAATCTTCGCCTCCATAGCCCACCAACGCAAACGGGACCGAAGATTTTTCGAAGAATTTTTCTCTAAAATCGACCCAAGATTTCTTCATCCACTTTTGATATGGTCCATGCTTCAGAACCGTAGAACTGCGATGATGAGAGTCTTGTAGGGACGATGATGAGGTCGAGTAAGGGAACACTACTAGGGGTTTACGCTACCTCAAAGTTACATCTGTCAATGGTGAAGTTCTGTCCAATTCGTCGATGTTGTGTGTCCTTTCGTGTTGACAGCATATACTTAGTCTTACCCTCATTTACTGCTAAACCCATTTTTGACGCCTCATTCTCTATACTAGCAAACGTGGCTATGACATCCCGTTGAGATCGACCAATTATGTCAATATCGTCAGCGTATGCTAGTAGTTGCACCGATTTATGGAAGATTGTGCCTCAGATGTTGGCTCGGGAGTATTGCTCAATCCTCTCAACAATTAGATTAAAGAAGTCTTCACATCACAGTTCATCGCATTGCCTAAATCCGTTTCATTGAGGTCGTTTCCGACCATGTTGAAGCAGCGATAATTCTTCAACGTCATCCTGCACAGATGGACAAGTTTGGGAGCTATACCAAAACTAGCCAGGCTCTGTATAGTTCGTCTCTATAAATGCTGTTGTATGAGGCTTTGAAATCGATGAGTAGGTGGTGGGTATCGATTTGGACTTTTTCCCAGGATCTGTTGAAGTGTTGACGATTTGATCAGTTGTGGGGCCGATCATGTTGTTGGTAAACGGTTTCAGGCGTTCACATATTACGGCAGAAAGGTTTTGTAGGCGATGTTTAAGAAACTTATACCTCTCAGCTGAGCCAAACGAGATAAATCTGTTAATCTGAGTTTAGACGATTTTCAGACCTTCCAATGCTGTTGTATGAGGCTTTGAAATCGATGAATAGGTGGTGGGTACCGATTTGGACTTGTTAAGGTTTTTTTTCCAGGATCTGTTGAATTGTTGACGATTAGGACGTTCCTGGCCTAAAACCACACTGATAAGGGCCGATCATGTTCTTGGTAAACGGTTTCAGGCGTTCACATATTAGGGCAGAAAGGTTTGTAGGCGATTCTGAAGAGACTTATACCTTTCAAATGAGATAAATCTGTAAATCTGAGTTAAGATGATTTTCAGACCCTTCAATGCTGGTTTCAATGGAAAATGAGTACCAAAGGTGGTACAATTGCCTAAACAACGGATTTTGGAAAACCTTCACATATTCATTTCACCTTTTGATGTAGATTTTAGGCTGAAGGCATCATTGGAATATGAGGGTCATGCAAGAATTGATAATAGTACTCGATATCGCGACATGATAACCAAGTTATTTCTCCCTAAATTGGATGGTATTGATGTGAACGATATGTGGTTTGAATAAGACGCCACCATACGCCACACAGTCCGCAAAACAATTAAATTGCTGCATGAGGCATTTACTAACGCCTACTCTAACTTTTTGAAGATCCAATTTGGCATCCTAGGCCATGTGATTAAAGACCATCAATTTCTTTCAATTTGGTAATTTAAATTGAAAGGGGTCTATGGCAACAATTCCACAGCAACCATTCCTTAAGGAAAGATATTCAAGGCTGCATCAACGAAATTCAGGCAAATTTATGCAAAATGGTATAAATAGGAAGTAAGTGTCAGCATAGCTGTGGATGCCATTTCCCCGATTTGCAATGCCATGACCCTAGTGCCATCTACCCTATGTTCCCTTCGTTTCAATAAAGAAATTACAACTTGAAAACAAATCGGTGTTTCCTATTTAATTTAAGTCGTACATGAACCTTTTGCACACCTTTTACGTAGATCTGACAATCGTTCCAACATGCCTTAAGCAATCAGTAAGTGAAGTACCCCAAATGACAGTTTATTTCAATTCCGCTGTAGCTAATATGATACCGATGCCGATTCCGGAGGTTTGACAACCCTGACTGAAGCACTAATCTAGCGGCAAGCCAACTAATATGCATCACAAAACAACATACCAAGCCATTTGACAGAGCTAATTCGAAAGCAAATCCCGACATAATACCGTTCGATTAACTGGTTTTTAAATACGAAATTCCACATAAGAAAAAATGCGAAAACAACAACAATAGCAATTCGCTATAACAATGCAATTGCAGTTCTCGATTAGATACATTCTACAATGCCAACGACATTATTTGTCGTCTGACATGTGTCCGACATGACTTGGCCGATTATTTATTTTTTTTTTATCCGGCGACGTAAATTGCTTCAAGCGTCGTAAATTGTTTCAAGCCTCGTGACTGTGATTGTGATTTAGAGTCGGTGGATCGATTCCATCATTCCGAGAGAATGTGTGAGATCTTGAGTCATTCGACAAATTTGAGTTTCATTTCACCACTAATTAGCTCATTTTGATTATCACTTGATTGGAGTTTTGATTCAACGAACGGCTGATCCAGATCTAGATACGTGTGTGTTAAGTTATCTGGTCACGAGCAAAACAAAATCACAGTGAAAGATATTTCGGTATGTGGTTCTGCAGTTTGCATAGCTATTAGCACTCAGCCACTCGTCGGACATACCTACCTATCTGGTGAAGGGGGTCTTGGAAAATCATTAGAAATGGGCAACCTAACCTAAATCGAGTCCACATGTTGGGTAAATATTTGTGTGCTTTTGCCAACCGAGCCATAAGAGGTGGCTTAGCGCGTTTGGGTATACAGACACGTTTCGGATGAATGTTGTAATTAGAAACGCCAATAACAATAAATAATGCTGTTGGGATACCCATACCAGTTGTGTAAAGGTGCGTGCATGTGATGGTGCAAAATGTGCTAACGCGCAGAGAGTTGGAACTGCGATTAACATTTTACCTGGTAATGGCAGGTGATATCGGTTTGGTTAGTAATTATCATAATATGTGACGAAAGACAGCTTACTTAGGCTTGACGCGAATGCCGACCGAGAGGCGGTCGATTGCAGATTTTTGCCCGATGATTGTGTTAATTATGGAGTTAGAGGAGTGCCCAAAAGGTTTAAACGCGTCTTTATGCTAATTATATCGCCAACCGAGAGTTGTAGGAATGCGGAAAAAAATTTTAAATGTTTGTACGATATCGGTCTTAGTATGATAAAGTAAGGTTAGGTAAGGTGGGGTCCTGTCCCCTCTTCTCTGGAACCTAGTGGTAAACGAGCTTTTACTTATCCTGGAAGCAGAGGGATGCCACGTGATTGCCTACGCGGATGACGTCGCTATCTCAGGGAAACACCTGAATATACTCAAGGAGCTTCTCCAAAACGCACTACATAAACTTTCCAAATGGGCGGTCAACTGTGGACTGGGTGTCAACCCACATAAGACTGAACTGGTCCTATTCACTAGGAAAATTCCTCACATTGACCCTCCGTCACTAAACGGAATCGAACTAGTCTTCTCAAACAAAGCAAAGTATCTGGGACAGGAAGCTTAACTGGAAGCTAAACATAACAGAAAGAGTAAAGAAAGCGACGGTAGAACTTTATTCCTGCAAGAAAGGAACTTTATTCCCCAAAAGGCACTTTATTCCCCATTTCTAGGATATCCTTGTAAATTGGGGAATGAAACCTCGTATCACGTATTGGCTCTATATATCGGTTATAAGACTGATACTTCTTTATGGAGTAGTAGTATGGTGGACAGCACTAGAAATAGCTTTAAACAGCAAAAAACTAGCCAAAGTGCAGAGAACTGTGTGTCTGTGCATTGGTGGAGCACTCCGTACGACACCCTCAGCGGCATTAGACCTTTTTTTTCACCTAGCTGCCATTTGTTTGCCGAAAAAATCTATGGGTAATATACGTCTTAAAGCCATCCAACAGTGGTCAAATATTAAATATGACCACTCAAAAATTCTAAACGAATATACAAATGTTCCTGAAAACACCGATTACACCCTCACCAGATTAAACTTTGATAAGAGTTTCCGGGTCACAATCCCAGACAGAACGTCATGGGAGAGCAACGAACCTGTGCTAAACGACTCGATCCACTTTTATACCGATGGTTCCAAAACAAATGACGGAGTCGGTGCTGGTGTCTTCTCCGACAGGCTAAATCTCAGCCTTTCTTTCCGTCTTCCTGATCATTGCAGCGTGTTCCAGGCGGAACTCATGGCGATCAAAGAAGCCTTCGGATATTAGCATTTTCTGGGACAGCCAAGTGGCAATCAAATCCCTGGAATCAGTCTCAACAAATTCAAAGACAACCCTAGATTGCCGATCATCTCTGCAGGAGATGTCAAAGCGTTTTAACATTCACCTATGCTGGGTGCCTGACATTCCAGGGAATTGTAAGGCTGGTGAACTTGCCAGAAATGGAACTAGATTACCAGTTGTACCCGACACGGGTGCACTAGGTATTCCTATCGCTACATGCAAAAGCTTATTAGCGCAACATGCTTACAGCAAATCAAACCTCAGATAGAGTCTTGGCACGACTTGTCAAACAACCAAACAAATTTGGCCAAAGCTAGATTTGAGAAGATCAAAGGGACTGATTTCGCTCGATAGACCGCATATTTGCGATACCATAGGTTTCATCACGGGACACTGCTTAATAGGTAGGCACGCAGAAAGGCTAGGCCGCTTCTCAAACGACTTCTGTAGGAGCTGCATGGACGAGGAGGAGGAGGAAACAATACTTCATTTCCTTTGTAACTGCCCGGCCCTATCAAACAAAAGGAAGCTACATCTCGAAGCTTACTATTTTCAAAATCTCAATGATTTGGCAAAAACTGAAGTGAAAAGCCTCCTCCGCTTCTGCAAATGCTCAAAATGGTTTTCCCACGGATAGAAAGGAGATTGGACAAGATCCACGTGGTATCACAACGGACCAAAGTGGTCTAAGTGTGCTGGCGAACGTCGGCAGCCACTCTAACCTAACCTAGGTTAAGGTAGCTCACGTAGACTTAGGAAGGTCTCCCATTACGTGTTGCAAAGGGAGAGTCTTATGCAGCAGATGAGGCTAGGGATGTTTTTTTTAATCCAGGTCGCCTAGATTGTCAAAGGTCTAGATTGGTCTGCTAGAATGTGTTTGTTTTTTCCTTGACGTGTTGTCAGTCTGATGCAACAGAGGAGGCTAGCGATGGTCTTTTTTTAATCCAGAACACCTAGATTGTAAAAGCCCAAGGTTAGGCTGACAAGAAACCTTTGATAAGGTTGCGAGTAAGAGCTCTCGTGTAAAGATAGAGTATCTATATCCATATTTATTGATTGCCAACCGAAAAGTCTTATGAACCAGAGTCCCCTATATTGTCAAAGGCTTAGTAAGGTTAAAGTAGCTTACTTTGACTTAAAAGGTTCGCTACCGTTCATCGTTTCTTCTTTGTGTTCCGAACTCTAGATTCTTGTGAAGCGATGGACCCTACTAATGCGCTCTTGGATTGGTAAAAGTTCAGGTTTTAGCTAAGGTTAGGATAGCACAATATGTAAATCAATAATTGTTGGTTGTGATACCAATCACAGGCATTTGTCGTCGTTTTGTTGTGTGTTGCATTTGCGAACCCCCTACAGAATATTGCGAAGCAGGAGGCTACCGATGCAATTTGTACCCAGGTACACTTGGTTGTCGAATGTCCAGGTTAGGTTAAGGATGCTGAAGTATATTTAAAAGGTTTGCTGCAGTATGTCGTTTTCTTTACGTGATAGGTTACGTTAGGTTATCGCGATTGCACAAGTTAGGCGTGCAGACTTGGACCAGGCAGATCAGCTTTGATACCACTTGAACTCAAGATTTTCTCACAATTTTCTTATGTGAAAGCTTCCTATAAATGGGAGTTATCTATGCTAGTATATACTAGATCGGCTCTGGGAAATAACCCCCTAACAAGGAAATGAAATAACCCCCAAAAAT
Organism: Rhingia campestris; assembly: GCA_932526625.1. NCBI lineage: Eukaryota > Metazoa > Arthropoda > Insecta > Diptera > Syrphidae > Rhingia > Rhingia campestris. The sequence goes on from OW052183.1 coordinate 7,972,196, forward strand.
TCGAGCATAATTTCACTGTGAAAATGGAACCCCCAATCCCCAATTTTAGGGGTTTATTTCAAATGAAAAAAAGCTACTTTAATACAAATTTTGGGGGGTTATGTCATTTTCTGTTTTGGAGAGTTATTTTTTGGGGGTTATTTCCCGGAGCATACTCTAAAAGTAATTTTGTCATAAAGTAAGACCTCTTTTATTGGAGGGATGACATAAACAGACAGCTTCTACAAAACTCATTAAAGACGATTGTAGACGAGGTCTTTACGCGAAAAAGTGAAATCCTATGGGGCGGTGTCCTACAATTAGGCCATGATAATTGACACAGTGTGGCATTCCTTCCTTGATGGTAACATTGCACTTTTAATACTAATATTTGAACTTGTCGTAGAATTTGGATGATGGTGTCCATTCAAACAGCCTTTCAGTTCCCTAAGATATCTCTGTGGTCCGGTGCCAAGAAGAGGTGAATATTAAAGTCCTCTGTGATGTTTTTGGAGCAAAAGAGGAAGGCGGCTTGTGCTGTTGAAGTCCACGAGAGAGGCGAGCGGTCCTTCTTTGTGGTACCCTTTAGCATCTGCGCAGGTGGGGCTTGGTCGGCAGCTGCATGTGGTAAGCACGGACGGAAAAAATTGAGTGCTCCCAGAAATCGTCGAAGCTCACAAATTGTGGTTGGTTGTGGAAACTCCGAGATTGCCTTGATTGTGTCGTGTGGTGGGCGGATGCCGGTACTGTCGACATGGTATCCCAGGAACACTAACGAGTTTTTACCAAATTCGCACTTTTCCATGTTGAGTGTGATGCCGTTGGACTGCAGGCGAATAAAAATTTCTTCTGGATGTTTTTGATGTTGTTCTGCGGAGCTTGATGCGATGAGCATATCGTCGATATACGTGAAAGCGTAGTTCAAATCCCCGAACACAGAATTGACAAACCGTTGTTGTGTTTGCGCTGCGTTGCGCAAGCCGAACGTCATGCGGGTGAACTCATATAACCCAAATGGCGTAATTATAGCCGTTTTTGGGATGTCCTCTGGCGCCATCTGAATCTGGAGGTATGCACGTGCGAGATCTATCCTGCTAAAAATGGTCTTGCCCGGCAAAATGAGCTGAAAATCCGTCAAGCGAGGCAGCGGGTATCGGTCCGGCAGCGTGACGGAGTTGAGACGGCGATAATCGCTACATGGACGAATGTCTCCGTTTTTCTTCACCACAATGTGGAGCGGACTGGCCCACGGGCTCCGTGACGGTCTACAAATACCTGCGTCCAGCATACGGTGAAACTCGATCTTGGCCAGTGCATAGAATTTTGGCGGAATTGGCATAGCACGGCAAGATAGTGGTGGTCCTGAGGTTTCAAGATGATGGCGCACATTGTGTGAAGGTAGGCACTCGGATGAGAATGGGAGCGTAATCGCCCTGTAGCGTGTGAGGAGCTCTGCGTATGTATGAGAGTGGTCAATGGAGTCTAACACGGTGTAGTCTGTGGAGATGAGCGCCGCCGGTGTGCCAAGGTTGGTGATTTGGTCGATGAGACGGCGACCATGGATGTCCAACAATAGGCGGAAATGTTGGAGGAAGTCTGCCCCTAAAATAGACTGTGGAACAGCTGCGCGAACAAACGTCCAACGAAAGGGTCGTCGTAAGCCCAGATCTAATTCTAACGTGGTTGTCCATATGTATTTATTTTTGTCCGGTTGACAGCATACAGTACGTATGGTTGTTGTTGAAGGTTATCGGTTTGTTTGACGGCTAAAACTGATATAGCAGCGCCGCTGTCAATTAAAAAAGGATGGCCAGTAACTTTATCAGAGATGAAGAGGCGGTAAGACTTACCAGTAACCGTAGACGCCTCCACTAGCGTTACTGGTTGCCGTTTCCCTGCGTGAATGTGCAAGGAGGTGAGCATTTGCGAGCCTGAGAGCCGTAGCGTTGATGATACCAGCAGCACCCGTTGTTTCTTGACTGGTGCTGACGGTCACGACTAGCTGGACGTGAGCGGCCGTTCGAGCTTTCACTTCTGGAAAAACGGCGTTGTCTCCGACTTCCTTCAAGTGCGTCCAGTCTGCGTTGGATGGCTTGCAACACATCGTCACTAGCCGTAGACATTTGGTTTGACCTTGAAGGTGGTTGATACATCGCTGCTAATGTAGCCGTTGGATGACAGTGGCTAATAACCTTGTTGGCTATTTGAGCGAGGGCATTTAGGTCACCAGTGACCGCGGACAATACAGCTCGCACATTGGATGGCAATTTTGACAGCCAAAGGACTTGAATTACTGCATCTGGAGTGCCTGAAGAGCCTGAGAGGTCCCTAATACGCCGAAGTAGCTGTGAGGGTTGTGCATCGCCTAGCTCAATACCTTCGACTAGCCGCTGAAGACGGAGTTCCTCACTCTCCTCGTACACTTGCATGAGTCTTACTTTAACTGCACTATATTTCTCCGTAGCTGGCGGCGACAAAAGAATATCCGAAACCTGCTTGAGGTCACGCCGCAGCAGTCGTCATGTTCGCAGTAGGAGGTTTAATTGAAACTGGGCTCTGTTCACAAGGCCTGGTTCCTTAAGTGGAGAGATTTATTGTGGGGTCGCCACAGATCGCATCTAGAGTTGCAAAGGGGGTTCTTCATAGAGCTCCGCTTTAATTGAATTCGTTGTTTGAACTTTCTAAATAGGTTGCGATTTGAGGCTATATCTAGAGCCGTCTTTCATACAAGAATATCATACAGGCGTATGATGCCCAAATAACGTAGAAAAAGGTGTGTATGCATACCCCCCCACCAATTAGGTTCTCAGCCCAAGATTCTTACGACTCCAATGAGGTTATCCTTCTTCACCAAGTTGTCTTAGTTTGTCAAAATTTTAGGTAAGTTTAGGATAAGGTGCCAAACTAAGACCAATGGTTGTCCGTTCAGATTTACGAACCAACCCCAGGTTGTAATAAAGCTGAGAATGTTACCGATGACGTTTTTATCCAGTTTCCCTAGATTGTCAAATGGGAGGTTGGGTCAAGGTAGTTTACATCGAATAAGGAAGGTCCAACGGCGTATTACACAGATTCCTGTATGGTGGAGGCAGTCTTCTTCTTCTACTTAGTGAAGGAGTTAACTTTCTAAGTGAAGGCAACTGAAGAACGCCAAGTTGATGAAGTCAGAACTTCTTACTTAATGAAGGAGGTCCCTTTTTTAAGTGATGGTAGTACGACAAGTTTAAGAGTTTGCTATAGGTTTGGCTGAAGTGGAAGGGCAGCTCAACAAGAAACATAGCGAGCATGTTTTCTAGACCCAAAGATTTAATATATTTGACATTTTGTAGCACCCCAGCCACTGGATGGGTTGTGCGGAGATTACCGCTTCTACAGACGTTTGAAGCTGATTCAGCGATGGTGGTATAAAAAGTTTTAAAGTTCAATTCCTTGGAAATAATCATTCGACATGAATCTCATTCCCTTGATCGCAATTCGTTGTTTAACCTAACCAAACCTTATAAAACTTCCTCAATATCCGACCAAAAACTCCTTTTTTACCAAGCTGAACCTGAACAGTCCTCTGCTGCTGGTGCAAATAAGATCAAGGCGATCACTAACTAGTTCGAGGTTAACAATTTTTGACATCGCTTAGGAATCGTAGGTCAATCACTAATATTTGTGAAAAGATTCAAAAAGTTAGAGAAGCGGCACCTCCTTTTCAAGCAGCTCCTGTAGAAGTCATTTGCATTGAAAAAGAAAGAAAACGAACTATTTGGCATGGCCAATACAGGGTCCAAAAGCTCGCTTCTCTCTTCATTAATGCGTCCCAAGTTATTATTTCTGCCACAAAGAAGAGGACCTTCTGCTTAAAGCCTAATCCAATCGGCAAATTTGAGAATCTTCTCATGATAGTGAGATTTTGGACTTTCGCAAGAGGAGGAGCTGTCAAAAAATTATGTAATGTCATTTTCAAGATTTGAACCAGGGACCCCGCGCTTAGTACGGTTCCCAAATTGTGGAATCATGTTCTAAAATGGGGACCCCTAAGTAGTCCAAAGCACTGACCACTAGGCCACTATTTTTTTTACCCATGTCACTGCATGAGCACAAAAGACTGGAGAAGCTATGAAGTATTTGCCATTTCCGGCTAATGGTTGCTATAGGTTCGAAAAAGATGGATAGATGTTACCTCCTTGTTCAAGCAGCTCCCAAGGTAGTCTAAGACTTATTTTCTATAAGAAATTGCTTACTCAACAAAATATAAAGACGTTTCAGATTCAACTTTGGCCAATCCTGTTTGATGACATATCTCGTAGTACCGCCATTTTTGGTTGAGTCGGAGAAAACCCTCAACCACTTTATAAATACTTTACGCCGGATTGACATTTTTGCGTTCTTCCAAAAATTACCATCAATAACACTGGCTAACATTGAGAGGCGCCACTAGTGAGTCACTAAGTCAACCATAAAATATCGACCCCTTATAAGGCGGCTACAATAACATGATATGATGTCAGTCAATTAAGCAACGCCATTCATTCCTGACAAATTACAAAATTACATCACGTTAGGCAGTCAAGGCATTCGCTCATGCACTCGCTTATTGATATTCAATCTCCAACGAAAAGACCCCTCACTACCCGCTCGTTATTACGCCTAAAGATGGCATCAACAGCTTTAATCATCCGACCAAATATAGCAACTTCCTCATCAGCATCACCTCACTCAAATCACATCAATCTCCGTGCCGTGAGCTATTCGGTTCATAAGTCAAGTGAGAGATCGTCGAATCTCATAAGTACCCCAAGCTTTCAGCTGACTTTACCTGAACCCCCGATGACTCAATGCCACATTGACATTCTACTGCATTTATAGGTTGCTGGTGGCTGGGTGTCATTGAGGAGGTTATCGGCTTACCAGAAACAATTAAAACGGAGATACAAGAGCAGTGTGCATCTTCATCTAATCGCCGTCATCTTTACCGGTGAAGACGATGACGATGACGATTACGACGACGAAGACGACATTCAAACCTCTTACACAATTCTCCTGCTTTTCTTGATCAACCAAGCGATGCAGTTGTTGGCTCTTCTGCTTCTGTTGTCGTTGTCCTCCTCCTACTTAATAATTTGTGCGCTCCAGAAAGTCAAGCCAAACGTAACGAAGCAGACTCGAGGTATACACAAAACATGAGGGGAAAAAATGCTAAGAGACGCGCCCGGTCAGCCCCCAGAGGTAATAGCGTGAGAAAATCTACTTTTGGCACGGAATCCATTGAACTTTGGTGTGTGCGGAGCCCCGGGCTGGAGAGTCGATAGGTGGGAGAATAGTCTTGGCACCTCTTTCGCGTCGCTGTAAACTCCTCAGAGTGACTCACTCAGCGGACTCGAATCCGCCTCTAGGGGAAAAAATGATAACTCGCGCAGTTCTTATAAAATTTGAAACAAGTCACCTGTTGAGCTCTCTTCTGGGCTCCATACAGGGGGGTTCATAAAAATAAAATTTGCACACCATTGTCTGACACTGTGCGTATACCGTACCTAATTAGCTGACAGTCGTTATGCCTTAACCTAGAATTTTTTTTTGCTGGGTTTGGATTTTTGTTTTGTGCCGCTACCAAGCCGGTTGGTTCCCGGCGGAATTATTTCGCGGAAAGCTATTCAATTATTTGGTCTTATGAGGTTTTTTTTTATTTCGAAAAAAAAAATGAAATTATGACGAATTGCGGTTGGCCTGGTGTTTCGTTAATCTCTGGGTGTGACGAAACAAGTCGACAGAATAGCATAGTCTGGGTAGGTGACTCGCATAAGGTGATAATTTGACCCACAAAGGTGGTTATCTGATTGTGGATTTTTATGTCTTTTTTTGGAAATAGGGCGGTTGTAGGTAGGAAAATTTATTGACTGTGAGTCAGGCGGTTTTCATTTTCGGAATGGGAACGGCTTGCTCTTATGTAGTTGGCAAGTTTGTGCTTGTGGACATTTTTCAAATGCAAAACGTTAAAGGCTTTGCATGTTGTAGTCTGTCATAAAAATATTGCACCTACATGCAACGATTACCTCTTGGGTACCGGTCGGTTCTTTGTTTTGCGAATTGCTGGATAGGCATTTTGTAACTTCTGTTGCGGCTGGAAATGCCTTTTTGTAACCACTGTTTGGAAAATAATTTAAGAGTACTTAAGAGCTCGGATCACTGTAAGTCAGGAGATCTTATTTTGGGAATTGGAACATAGGTGTTCTTACTTTGGGGATTTGAAACACTGCACCCAAATTGATGGTTGTTCTAAAGGCATGGTGTCCAGATCCAACGATTTACGTTCTGCCAAAGACATTCGTGAGTGTAATGTCTTATAGTGGTTAGTTCGTTGGACCAGAAAAGCGTGAGGTCTCTAAAAGCATGGTGTCTGGTTCTATGGTCTCCTGATCCAATGATTTTCGCTCTGCCAAAGACATTCGTGGGTGTAGTAGCCTAAAGTGGTTCGTTGGACTAGACATTCGTGGGTGTAGTAGCCTATAGTCGTTCGTTGGACTAGACATTCGTTGGTGTAGTAGCCTTTAGTGGTTCATTGGACTACAAAAGCGTAGGGTCCCTGTTTGAAATCCCGAAAGTGACAATACCAAATTTTTGTTCACTGCTACACCACTTGCGAAAATCTGACGAACATCCAAGAGGAACATTTTCATGAAAAACTTTTCAAATTTGCCGTTCGGATTCGCCATTAAACAGGAGGTCATCTTCATTGTGGCAAAAATAATTCAATTGTTGTAAAGGATGATTTTTTAAAAATCAAAGAAAACACTAAAATTTGTATCAAATATTTAAAATTTTTATTGTAATCGATAAATAGGCCTTTGCCATTTACGTTTTAAAGACAACTTCATGTAAATATTGTCCGCGGCTTGTGGCTGTTCATCACCTCAGATGCGTCAGTTTTGCTTATTTACGTATCCGTTGAGCCAGAAATGAGCCTCATCACTGAACACAATTTTTCGATAAAACAGAGGATTTTCACATTTTTTACAGAGCACGAATTTTGATAATAAATTTCAATTATTTACAGTCGTCGCTCGTTTGTTTAAATGGCAGAGAATACTGAAAACTTTTCACTTTGACAGACGACGTTTGGACGCCATTACTAACCAGTGCTGCCAACCTGAAAAACTTAACACTTAAAAAATCACCTGTTATATCAAAGACGCAAAAGCCACTAATTTGCGTAACTGAAAGCATTAAAAGAATGCCGAATGTATGGATTAAGCTTTAATAGCTTTGGATGTAATATATCTTTTCCAAGTACATCTTTTCTCCGATAGAACGATCAACGCTTGCTTGTATACTGCATCTATCAAGGAACTCATCTCCAAACGTCCATAAATTTACGAATTATAATATGTCTGGCGATATCAACGATAATTATCGGCCTCGGAGAAAATACCAAAGTGGTCCTTTCAAATCATTAAAGGAGCGTCAAATAAATAGTTAGGAGACATTTGTATAATCCAATAATTTCATCTTTGTATTTTCACGAACTGTGTGGCATGTGGCACCGTCTTGATGAAACCACATGTCAACCAAGTTCAACTCAGCCAACTGGGACAAAAAAAGGTGAAAAATTATGCTCCTTTATGTTTATTACCTCAGAGAAAACTTAACCTATCTTGTCTTAGATCCGTCCGTATAGACGTAAATGGAGTTTCCATACCAAGCAAATCTGATTCCCATTCGACACCAATGGTTGCCTGAATGTTACACTAGAAACCTAAATCTCGAATGTGATCAGTGTCCTTTACTGTGATCAGTGATTTATGAGCTTGGAGTGTCCACCTGACTTGCCTAAGCAGTAAGATGCACATCGACCTAAAAGATCTATTGTGCATGCCGTCAGATGTTTTTTTTGAGTTAGTAGCGCTTCTACTTTCCTAATGTAGCTGACAATACTCTCAGCCGAAGATTTTCTCAGTTCTTCGGTACTTAAAAATTCCCTGAAGAAAGATTTCCTTCTCATACGGTAAAGGGCCGGGCATTCACATAATAATATGCTCGGCTGTTTCGTCTTCTTCTAGACATAGTCTGCACTCCGGTGAGTCGACTAGATGCATTTTATTTAGGTGATATCGCAAACCGTGATGAGCAGTTAGGTAGCCTACTAAGTTTTTGATATCGTGCCTGTGAAGATTTAATATCTTATCGGCATCTGCTTTGAAGGGCTGAATTGCTCTTTTGGCGTGGGATGTTTTCCCAGTATGAAAAACATTTGTTTTGTTCCCAGTCTTTTATAACCAGGTTTATGGCTGATTTGGGGATTGCACAGAAGGGTTCAGGTCCAATGAAGGGGGTTTCCGAACCTTTTCTGACTAGTTCATCAGTTTTTTCATTACCTTCAATCCCCTTATGTCCGGGGACCCACCAAAGTCTGGTTTTGTTCCTGGAGCTGAGTGTTTGGAGGGAATTGAAGCAGTGTAGTACTGATTTGGAGTCAATAATGTGTGAGCGAAGGGCTTTTATAGCTGCTTGACTGTCCGTGAATATATGGATGTTTGCGCCTTTATTACATGAGTTGTGTATTAGGTTTGCGCATTCTTTTATGGCATGGGGCTCAGCTTGAAATGTACTAAGGTTTTTTCCCATAGGTATTGAGATGTTTCTATTTGGTCCATGTATGCCAGCTCCTACCCCTGAGTCCATTTTAGAAGACGAAACACAATTAGCTCTGGGGTGCGCCATTTTGATGCCAAATACTCGTGCGGTTAAATGTTGTGTCTTGTTGTAAGTTGGCGTGTACTAAATCCAACCAGTGGCATTAAGGAAGGCGATCAGTTCTTTGATGTGTTTACCAGAGAGCTCGCGGATGTTGTCAAAGAAAGGTTTGCCTAGAGTTCATTGCCTTACTCCTGACAGAGCCGGGCATTTGCACAGAAAATGAGTTAAAGATTCCTTCTCACCCACCTCCTTGCAGCTGCGACAGTTGGTGTTGTGGGGTGTACCCATTCTAACAGCATGGTCACCGATGGGCCAGTGTCCTGTGGTAATTGCTATCACCCTGGAGACTTCCTTACGGGATCTGCTTAAGTGGTCGCGTGTTCTTGTCTTGTTGTACCTTGGCCGCATATTTCTTGGCGAAACCTCATATGAGAGTGATACTGTACCGACTCCCAATGGAGGCCAGTTCGTTCTGGCATTGAAGTACTAGCTTTGATGTCGTCGATGCCGAAATAATCGCCTTAATAGCGGCTTGACTGTCAACAAAAATAGCGATATTTTGTTTGGGAGTACTATCGTGTCTAATCGCGTGACAAGCCTCCCTAATAATAGAGGAGTCAGGGAGGCGAAACGATTTTTTTATTTTTAGTATGTCCGAGAAAACATTGAGTAAACCTTGGAGAGCAGACTGTTATCACTAGCCATATACCTTGCGACATGCCTTCGAATCACATTAATTAGGAAATTGTCAGATCAATTCAACTGAGCCTTATCGTACGGGAATTTGTTTACTTACTCGGGTTCTGACATTCCAACGAACCAACCAGCGCACTGCACCATCATGTCATACAGCACCCACTTGCTCCTTTTTTGCGAGGAAATGGCCTGGAAAGTCTCTTGGAAAAATTTCGCTTTTTTTGTTGTGGGTTATGGGATATCCAGTCAATCTTTAGAGAATATTCGAACATACAGTAGAGAAATTGTCAGAACTGAAAATATTGCATAGGTACAGATAAGATGTTTTGTTCCCTCAAAGATATAGGCGTCCACTCTGATGATCTCTTATATATCCTTGATTTCGTCTTCTTACATATTGAACTTTACTGTAGCCCCTTTGAAATGCGACTAAGCCTGAGATTCCTTTTTTCAAAAACTAAAAAAAAAACGGAAAAATACAGCCAATTTGTTTGGTTTTGGTTTTGATTTTTACTTATCACTTATCACTTATGACAAACCATCCCGACGCATTTCCCAAATACCACATAACTGAATGTTAAAATTTGTTTTTCAAAACCCAATCGTTTCAAATGGCTCCACTGCACCATCGGCCTAATTACATTCAACCACATTGATCAACAAAACACTACTCCTCTACAATTATCCAATCGAATCGATTTGCATGTACCGACCTACTCACTCGTGGTAACATTCCGAATTTGCATTTTAATTGCCAATCTGCATTTGCAACTGGCGCTGCGCTGGCCCGAATCACTCATTTCATATTTCGTCAATCAAATCATTACAAGACAACGCATGCCGCCAACATGAGAAATCATTCAACAAGACCGTCAATTAAATATCTCTAAATGTGACAACAATACTTTGACAGACACTGGCAAAATGTCAATAAACCAGTTCTCTACTATTGCTGCGCGTATCTATCATTGTATCCATTGTATCTGCTCCCATGTAAAAGTATCTGTGTGCACTTTTGTTTAGTGGGCCAGCAAAATCACGTTTGTAGCCCACCGTCGCGCAACAATTGTAAGACAATCCAAGCCCATTGTTGTCAGTTTTGTTGCTATTTACCATTTCGCTATTGTTGTGCACGTGCAGCCATTTACCAATTTTTTTTTTTGTTTTCCTCTTCCACCTCTTACCGAAAATCCTAAACCCATTTAACTACCTCTAGCACTCAAAGAGTACGTTCAACTATAAGCCATACAATGTGGTCACCTTGTAGCCTGTTGTTGTTGTTGTCATTTTGGGCCAAATATTGTTCACGTATCTGGCAACAAACTAATGAGACAGTTAGACGATTGTTTTTTAGCGTGCCTATTGAAGCCGAAAATAATGCACGAACTGGAAAAGCATAAAAACCTGCTAACCAGTGACCACTTGACCATGACAACAACAGACCAACAAAGATACCGAGATACTGAGTTGTGGTAAAGATAGATACAAAACTCTTAGCCACCAGAAGGAATGCTGTTGGATGTGTTATGCAAACAACATAGCAGAGCAACAACGACAACTGTTTCTGGTGGTATGATTGCATTCAAGACCTGGGGTATGCCAGAGCTATTGCAACAACAACTGCTAGTACTAAAGATACAAACAAAAAACTGTTCATTTCATCTCATTGTTATGCGCGATTATGGCACATTTATGGCAACAATAGCAACGGATGTGATGTGATGCTGCTGCCAATACAATGAGGCAAGAATTTACATACAAGTATGAGTGCTAATGTTTTTGGATATGTGGTGGAGATTAGGTCTGGCTAAGTCTTTACGTGTCCTAGATAGGTTATCCGTTTGTTCGACAAAGAGTGCAAATGGTTGTGGTATTTCAAGTATTTTGTTTTTTTTTTTTTTTTTTTTGTGTTAGAAGTTGGGGGCCACTCCTTTTTTTATTCTTTTGAAGTCGTTTGGTGAGTGGAATGTCTTTGGCAAGAAGGTTGCAGCGTTTGGTAATGGTATGGTATTGGTGGTTTAATCGAGATCTTGATGATGTGGTAATGTTGCGAACATTTAATAGTAAATAGATATTTTTGATAGCAATTGCTTGGAAATGAAAAGAAACAACATCTGGTGGGGAACACCAGGCAGGGTTATGAATAACCCCGTTAAATACTAAAAAAATTAGGTTTAGCCATATATGATTAAGAGCCAAGATATGAAAGTTAGCAAGGCCCACGAATCTCATCTGTGCTTTGTAAGTGGTGCTGTATTCTGACGTTAACCTGGGACTCAACCAAAATTACTCTTCAATTATCCCGGTCCCAAGCTAATTGAATTCAGTTGCACACGTCAAATTCGTTGAGGTCGGTGTTAAACTGTCCGCTAGGTATCCAGAAATATTCAGAATATCCATACTACACTAGGTACAAATTTTCATTCTAATCAACGAGGTCGTACTTGAGAAAAAGTCCAATTATGCTCAGTTAGTTAGTTTTTGACCTAGAACCCCAATTCCATAAAGCCATCTATAGGATAACTGCCCATAGCCGATATCGAATGAATATTTTGGGCTCCAATCTCAATAACAGACTCCAGACCATAGACTCTAGACGGCATACATACATTTAAAAAAAAAACACTTTTTGGACTCATAGTAACTAAAAACATCAAAATTTGTAAAAATCTCAAATTCGAATTTAAAACGAATTTCAAACAAATAAAAATCCATGAGATAAAAGTACGTACCTATCACAAACGTCAAAAAATAGCGGAAAGCAAACGAATTTCCCAATTTTTTCCTCCAACAATCCAAGCGGGAAAGAACTGATCTTGACGTTGACGACAATGCAAAACGAAAAAAGGACAACGACAGATGGTCGTATCTGCACCTAGAATGAATGAACATTAAAGAGTAGAAGTGCAGGCGAACAACTAGCGGAAGTTTAGGTGCTACAAAGCAGACATTACTGCCATCCAGGAAAAACGATGGGATGGACAAGGCAAAAAGAGGATGAAAAACTGTGACAACTACTATGGACCATGTTATAGTGAGCTGAAACAGCGACTATTCGGATGCGTATTTGTTATAAGTGCCAGACTTAGGCAAGAAGTCTTATGTTTCCAAGACATTAGCTAACGCATTGTAACAATCCGCATCAAGGCCAAATTCGCCAACATAAGCCATATATGCGCTCATGCTCCGACGGAGGAAAAAGATGGATTGCTTCTACGAGCTCCTTGTCAAAACCTATGAGCGACTACCAAAGAAGGATGTTAAAATCGTGCATGGAGATTTGAACGCAAAGGTAGGAAGAGAAGACATCTTTAGCAGTACTGTCGGAAAATATAGCATACACGATAACACGTCTGGCAACGGACATAGGCTAATTGACTTCATCCACCACGTCACAAGAAACCAGAAATACTTTAAACAAATTTAACGTCGAAAGACTGCAATCGAAAGAGACTGCCGAGGCCTTCGCGCAACGCGTTTTCCTCAACCTCCCGATTAACACCATACCACCAGCATCTAATGTAGAAAAACAATGACAACGATGCAAACAAGCCATTAGATCCACCGCAACTGATTTGCTAGGTTTTTCGCGGCCACCAGCAAGAAACCCCTGGTTTGATGGGGAATGCCGACAGATGCTCGCAGCCAAAAACGAGGCTTATAAGGCTAAGCTACAGGTGAAGACGAGAGCTGCTATTGAGCTCTATAGGCAAAGAAGGAGGGGCAAGCACCGGCTTTTCAGAAAGAAGAAAAAAGAGCAAGAAAAACACGGGATCGAGGATATAGAGAGATGCTACTCCAGGAACGATGTTTGCAAGCTTTACCAAATTGTAAAACGTAAAAGCCACGGTTACAAGGCTCGAACAGAATCCGGTCGAGGTGACCAAGTATCGTAGTTGAGACACAGTCGATGCTGAGGATATGGAAGAACCACTTCTGCAGACTGTTAAACGGCGATGACGAACAACATTCCGCTGACCAGCAGAACGAACCATTTAATATTGGCAACGACATCGAAAACTGCCAACCACCCGACCTACGAGAAGTGAGGATAACAATATTATCCAAACTGAAGCTTAATAAGGCCGCCGGAAATGACGGCCTTCCCGCTGAGCTTTATAAAGCCGACAGAGATGACTTGGCAAGTAACATCCACCAATTAATAAGGCAAATCTGGTCGGATGAAAGTATGCCTTAAGAGTGGAACCTCAGCATCGTTTACCCAATCCACAAAAAGTAGACCCTCTGCACTACGCCAACTACAGAGGCATAAGTCTACTCAACATCGCTTACAAGATCCTATCTGCCGTAATATGTGAACGCTTGAAACCGTTTACCAACAACCTGATTGGCCCTTATCAATGTGGTTTAGGTCAGGATAGTCTACAACTGATCAAATATTCACGCTTCCGCAGATCGCGAAAAAAAAGGACCAGATTAATACACACCTCCTATTCATCCTATTCATCGATTTCAAAGCCGCATTCGACAGCTTTTATAGAGACGGACTACACAAACTACAGAGCCATGCCTAGTTTTTCGTATACCGCCCTAACTCATCCATCTGTGCAAGATGACGATGGAGAATTATCGCTGCTCCATCAGGGTCGGAAACGACCTCACCGACACATTCGGTACCGAAAGAGGATTTAGGCAAGGTGATGCACTGTCATGTGCTTCTTTAAGCTGATTCATGAGAGGATTGAGAAAAACTTCCGAGTCAACACCAGAGGCACAATCTTCCATAAATCGGTGCAACTACTAGCATACGCCGAGATCATTGGTCGGTCGCAACGTCATGTCATAGACACGTTTGCTAGTATAGAGAAGAAAGCCTCAAAAATGGGTTTAGCAGTAACTCAGGGTAAGACTAAATATATGCTGTCAACACAAAATGACACACAACATCGACGAAATGGACAGAACGTCACTATTGACATGTATAACTTTGAGTTCTACAAGACTTGTCTACCTCTGCTCCTCTGATAACAACATCTCGTCAGAAAATAAACGAAGGATTACTCTTCCCAACTGCTGTTTCTTCGAGCTAAGAAGGCAATTTAGTAGTGAAGCGCTCACTCGAACTACTAAGGAGATCCTATATAAGACCCTGATCATCCCAGTCCTGCTCTACGGCGCTGAAGCATGGATCGTATCAAAAGCGGATGAAGAAATCCTTGGTCCATTCGAGCGAAAAATTCTTCCAAAAATCTTCGGTCCCGTTTGCGTTGACGGGCTGTGGAGACGAAGATTCAACCATGAACTATACGAGCTGTACAGCGACATACCTCTGGTCAAAAAACTCGTTTAAGATCGCTAGGACATGTAGAACTCCGGCTCGCAGATTCTTCGATTCCCATCCAGACGTCGGATGCAGTAGAGGAAGACATCTCCTAAGTGGCGCGCACAAGTAGAAACTGACCTCAACCAGCTTGAAGTGCGCAACTCGGGGCAGTTAGCTAAGGACCAGGCTAATTGGAGAGTTATTTTGGTTGAGGCCCAGGTTTAGTTCGGACTGCTGCTCCACTTAAGAAGCAGAAGAGACAGTATTTATGTTCTCGTCATTGGATGTTTAATGTTCCTGCACCTGATTGGAAAATTGTTCAGCAAATTGATAAGTTCTGTGCTGAGAAAGTAGAAACACCTAAAATATATTTTCACTGACCCTCAATTGTCAACAAAAGCTTATCCCAACTCATCCGTTCAGAGTCGGCATGAAACAGGATGAATGCGTCACCATATAAAAAGTACACACGCCCACATGAAAAAAGGTACTAAGCTCGACTATTGCGCCAATCATTTAAATTCTAAATCGGCCGTAGCCATTAGAAACCCACTGCATAGGTTCATCACATCATTTTGATGATACGATTCGAAGTGATCTAATCCCATAAAGTAATTTTGGATCTAACAAGCAACTAAGTTAATTAAATTTATTTAACGACTTCCGAGGCACTTTTCCACCATTTTATAGTCCTCTTTGTTTAAATAATTTAATTACTCAAACTATTTACGTGCTTTCCTTGCAATGGGGCTACAAATTGCTCTCGCTGGCACTATCAAAGGTAGGACAACATGGATTACAAACTTCGCATGTGAATGCGTACTCGTCTCGGGCCATAAACTCTCTTGACAGACAGTATCCATCAAGCTATGTGGTCTGGTTAAGAACCAAGCACCGGAAATTCTCTTTTGGTTTCATATATCGACAAGGTATACCCACGATTGACCGTTAGGCGTCATGTCTCAAGGTGCCAAGTAACCTGTCAAGCCAACAAGTAAAAATGAAGAAATTCCACTTTTGGACACTTTTCTTTTGCTTTGTCTTTCTTCTTGGACGTCTTTCATATTTGCTTTCGTAGTTTGCTGGTCTTCTGCAGAAGACGTAACCACCATGTGACCATATAAAGTTCATTTCATTCCAACCGGAGAAATATACTTCTTGAGGTTAGGTAACAGCTACTTGCACTCACTTTTTTTTTCAGGTAACCTCTTTCGACATAATATTCTGAAGAAGGTATCTAAACTAGAAACGAGTTTTTTTTTAAATAGTTTGCCAACTTTTTTTTGAATGCAAATAAACCGTGTAGGACGATGATGTTGTTACAAGTCACTCACTCAGTTGTGAAGTGTGGGTACGAGTTTGTTGGCACGATCACCTGAGATGAATCATCCAAATGATCTCCAATCGATCAAGTGATTAACGATCTTAACCTTAATTTGTTTTACGACTTAGTTGCTATTGGTATATTTTACGACCAAGGTTCAATAAACCGATCGTTGGAAGGGGGATTTACAGTTGCAATTGTTTTAGGCCAACACAATGAAATAAATGACCTCCGGAATGTTGAACCGGAATACTGAAAATTATGTCAGAATATAAGAGAATGGACTTGGGCTGTTGTTAAGCCTACTTGGTAGACCTGGCGAAGTAGTTTACGGTCTGGATATACCACGCATGTTGCGCTTTAAGCCTTTTGTCCATTGGACTCGGTTATGAATATTCAGTTGTTGGTGTTTTTTTTTGCAAAAAGTTATTTTATTCATTCACTATTACTTAACGTCATTTACACTTGGTTTACATGTAGGTACGGTTACAAGTTTCAAGGTTAGAGAGTGAGTAATATTTTCATTGTGTATAGATGCTTGTTGTTAAGCTTAGTGAGCACAGACAGATACGAGTACTTGAGTATCAAATAGAAAATATTAACAGAATACGTAATAAATCCTCTTATAAGACGGGCCAACAAATTTTTTTTTTTATAAAAACGGACTTTAAAATTCATTTTTAAGGTCTCAGCTTAAAACTAGACAAAGATGCTTAAATCTAGCTTATCATTACCAACAAGAGTACTAAGTATTTAAACCATGTGTGCTTTGATATTTCAAAGGATACTACTTACTTACTTAAGTGGCGCTACAGTCCGGGATGAACCTGGGCCTCAACCAACATGCCTCTCCAATTAGCCCGGTCCTTAGCTAACTGCCTCCAGTTGCGCACTCCAAGTTGGTTGAGGTCGGTTTCCACTTGTGCGCGCCACTTAAGGCGAGGTCTTCCTCTACTGCGTCCGACGTCTGGCTGGGAATCGAAGACTCTGCGAGCCGGAGTATTGGTGTCCATTCGTTCTACATGTCCTAGCCATCTTTAACGTCCAATGCGGAGTTTTTTGACCAGGGGCATGTCGCTGTACAGCTCGTATAGTTCTTGGTTGAATCTTCGTCTCCATAGCCCGTCAACGCAAACGGTACCGAAGATTTTTCGAAGAATTTTCCTCTCGAATCTACCAAGGATTTCTTCATCCGCTTTTGATACGGTCCATGCTTCAGCGCCGTAGAGCAGAACTGGGATGATCAGGGTCTTATATAGGGTCTCCTTAGTAGTTCGAGTGAGGGCTTTACTACTAAATTGCCTTCTTAGCCCGAAGAAACAGCGGTTGGCAAGAGTAATTCTTCGCTTGATTTCTGACGAGATGTTGTTGTCAGAGTTAATAGCGGAGCCGAGGTAGACAAAGTCCCGTACTACCTCAAAGTTATATCTGTCGATGGTGATGTTCTGTCCAATTCGTCGATGTTGTGTGTCCTTTCGTGTTGACAGCATATACTTAGTCTCTCACTGCTAAACCCATTTTTGCCGCTTCCTTCTCTATACTAGCAAACGTGGCTATGACACACGTTGAGTCCTACCAATGATGTCAATATCGTCGGCGTATACTAGTAGTTGCACAGATTTTTGGAAAATTGTGCCTACGGTGTTTGCTCGAGAGTTTTGCACAATCCTCTCAAGAATCAAATTGAAAAAGTCACATGACAGCGCATCGCCTTGCCTTAATCCTCTTTTGGTATCGAATGTGTAGGTGAAGTCGTTTCCGACCCTGATGGTGCAGCGAGAATTCTCCATCGTCATCCTACACAAACGGACGAGTTCGGGCGGTATACCAAAACTAGACATGGCTCTGTATAGTTCGTCTCTATAAATGCTGTTGTATGCGGCTTTGCAATCGATTTGGACTTCTTGGGTTTTTCCCAGGATCTGCCGAAGTGTGAACATTTGATCGGTTGTGAACTTTCCTGGCCTAAAACCACACTGATAAGGGCCGATCAGGTTGTTGGTAAACGGTTTCAGGCGTTCACAAACCACACCGGATCGGTTCTTGTATGCGATGTTGAGCAGACTTATGCCTCTGTAGTTGGCGCAGTTCAGAGGGTCTCCTTTTTTGTAGATCGGGCAAACGATGCTGAAGTTCCATTCTTCAGGCATACTTTCATCCGACAAGATTTGGCTTATGAGTTGGTGGATGTTGCTTACCAAGTCATCTCCACCAGCTTTATAAAGCTCAGCGGGAAGGCCGTCATTTCCGGCGGCCTTATTAAGCTTGAGTTTAGATAAAGCTATCCTCACTTCACTTAGGTCGGGTGGTTGGCAGTTTTCGCTGTCGTTGCCAATATTAAATGGTTCGTTCTGCCTGACAGCGGAATGTTGTTCGTCATCGCCGTTTAACAGTCTGCAGAAGTGGTTCTTCCATATCCTCAGCATCGACTGTGTCTCAACTACGATATTTCCTTGTTTTCCTCGACAGGATTCTGTTCGAGCCTTGTATCCTTGGCTTTGACGTTTTACACTTTGGTAAAACTTTCGAACATCGTTCCTGGAGTGGCACCTCTCTATATCCTTGATCGCGCGCTTGTCTTGCTCTTTTTTCTTCTATCTGAAAAGCCGGTGTTCTTCCCTTCTTCTTTGGCTATAGAGCTCAATGCCAGGTCTCGTCTTCACCTGCAGCTTCTGGGCTGCGAGCATCTGTCGGCATTCCTCACCAAACCAGGGGTTTCTGGCTAGGGGCCGCGAGAAACCTAGCACATCAGTTGCGGCTGATCTAATGGCTTGTTGGCATCGTTGCAATTGTTCTTCGGCATTAGATGCTGGTGGTGCGTTGTGAGTCGAGAGGTTAAGGGATACGCATTGCGCGAAGGTCTCTTTTTGCCCGTCCCATCCCATCGTATTACCTGGATGCAAGTAATGTCTGCTTTGTAGGAGTTAAGGGCTTTCGCTAGTTGTTCGCCTGCACCTCTCCTGTTTAATGTTCTCCCATTCCAGGTGCAGATACGAACGTCGTTGTCCTTTTTTCGTTTAGCATGGTCATCAACAATAATATCAGTCCTTTCCGAGGCTATTGGTTGCTTCGTAACATAATCTTTTTTCCGTGGATGGGTAGTTAACCCAAAGCATAACCCCACCCCCAACCTGGAGGGACAGGCCCTTGTTTTGACCCTAGGATAGCGGGCCGGAAAAATACCGATGTCAGTAGCCCATTTTGGGATATGAGCGCTGCCGTTGACCCATTGAGGGCTCCTCCGCCACCAACTCTTTTCCAATACCCTGGCTCAGTATTGGAAATCCCTATAGACAAATATGTCGAAGCAGCTCATACAGGGATTTCACTACCAGTTCGATCAAACTGGAACTGTAGGCGCAACATTTTTTAATCACGCGGTATAACTCGATAACCGATGTAGAAATTCGACCAAAGTTCCACTCCTACCGCGTGTGAACCCACACTCTATTTTTTTTTAATGATTTATACCCCCAACAAATTTGTCATTTCCTTTAGATGAAAGAAATTTTCAAAACATTAAATAAACGGTTGTGGAACTAGCAGCTTACATTACTTAAAGGAGCTATCGTTACTTGTCGAAATACTATGCAATAGGTGCAGATATCTCTTGCGAAAGTGTTACAATTTTGCCACAAAGAATGGTCCACCTAAAAAGATTCTCATCACAGTTTTCCTACTCGTGAATGATTTTTTAGAATGTCCTTTCTGCGTTTTTAATTTGCCGTATTTGCGTCGAATGTAACCGTATACAAGTTGGTTGAAGTCGGGTTTCACCTGTCCGCTACACTTAAGCCTTCCGAGATCTGGCTGAGAATCAAGGCCCGAATTCCGCAAGAGTAAGTTTTGCTGTATACACAAAAAAAATATTACACTGTCTTGTTCCGATTTCTCAAGCGTGTAAGTGAGTTTTTTTTTACAGTTGTCGTGTACACAAGTAAACAAATTTATTCAATCTCGTATCGACTGTCAATAATGCAGCTTCAAAAAATGGTCGAACCGAAAATATTGCTCACCACAGAATTTAGTTCACTCGGCTGACAAAAATTATTCTTTAGCACACTCAAACTCACCACATGTTGCGCAGTTAGTGAATGTATGTTTTGTAAAGTGTGTATGTACACAGGCTGAAAATTCAATCTTGCGGAATTCGGCCCCCGTGTCCATTTGCTCTATATGTTCTGGACATCTTCGAAGTACAACATTTGTTTGACCAAGTCTTAGTCGCTGTACAAAAATTAAGTATCTTGCATTACTGACATAAATATGTAAAAACTCAAACTTAGCTTTTCCATTCACATGTATGTGCGATGGTTTTTTTTGTCACATTCTTGGAACTCCAGTTTAACGCCGATTCTGAACGGCAAAACTGAGAGTCTTCTCATGACAGTTTTATAAACTTGCAAGTTTTTCAGACTTTCGCAAGTCTAGGGATACCGCACTTGGTAGTCTGACGCAATGCGGTTAGGTCAAAAAAATGATCGTATGCTAATCAGCGTTCACCAATATCTAAATGGTCCAGATACCTGACTTTTCTGTTCTTGCGAAAGAAGCGACAAAGACTACCTATTTTCTTGTTACTTCCTCACTTACTTAAGTGGCGCTATAATTCAGAATGAGCCTGGACCTCAAACAACATGGCGCTCCAATTAGCCGGGTCCTTAGCTAACTGACTCCAGTTGCTTCAAGTTAGTTGAGGCGTCCGATGTCTGCCTGGGAATCAAAGACTCTGTGAGCCGGAGTATTGGCGTCTTTTCGCTCTACATGTCATAGATATCTTGGACGCTAAATTCAGTGTTTTTAAATATTTTTTCTTTCATAACGACCAAGGATTTCTGCATCCACTTTTGATATGATATGCTTCGGCGCCGTAGAGCATGGCTTTGAGACCCTGAGGTTTTGTATCGGATCTCCTTTAAAGCTCGAGTTAGGGCTTTACTACTGAACTGCCTTCTTAACCCTTAGAAACGGTGGTTGTCAAGAGAAATTCTTCGAATTATTTTTGATTAGATGTTGCCAGAGTTAATAGTGAAGCCGATTTAGAAAAAGATACGGGACATTGACATATATAACCTCAAAGTTGAGGTTCTCTCCAATTCGTCGATGTTCTGTGACCTTTCGTGTTGACAGCATTTACTTGGTTGTACCCTGATTTACTGCTAAACCGATTTTTGCTGCTTCCCTCTCTATACTAACTAGTAAACGATAATATCGGCATATGCCAGTAGTTGCACGTTTCTATGGAAGCTTGTGCATGTGGTGTTTCCTTGGGAGTTTTGCACAATCCTTTCAAGAATGAGATTTAAGAAGTCACATGATAGTGTATCGCCTTGCCTAAATCCTTTTTTGATATCGAATACTTCGGTGATGTTGTTGTTGCTGCGGCCTGATGAAGCAGCGAGAATTCTCCATCGTCATCCTGCACGACATTTGGTGATCAAATGTTTAGTGAATTGGTGTCAAAAATAATCAGCCAATATTATGTTCTTCACCGAAACGCAAGGGTTGCCGAAAACACCGCTGCTGTGCGTGAGTGTGAAAGTATCTAAAAACAGGACGAGGTTAATTTCTCATCGATCACAAGAAAAGGTCCTTTCTTTCATTAAATAAAGGATCTTGAGCTTTCGACCTGTGGGAAGTTGTCCCAATTTTTTGTAAAATCTTTTTTAGCGATGAGGTAATTTTGGTCTAATGGAATCGTCGGTCCGTATTTGATGAAAAGCGAAGTCGAAACCGAGGAGATAAATGAAAGACAAACCAGTCAGCTCGAGCTTAATATCCAGAAGAAGGAGAAAACATTTATTAGTGTACCATCAAAGTTCGGTTAACAATTATAAAAGTTACAATGAAAGTTGGTTCACAATGACATTAGAATTAATGAATGTATTCAGTCAAGTTTTATATTAATTATAAACAACACTCTTCCTGAATGAATACACATAAAATAAAAGTAAGTTAACACAATAAAATAAAAAAAAATCAAAGATAAATTCAAATTAACATAAGACTGTTAAGCAATATTTAATTTAATCTGATAAACCAATTCCTTGGTTATTCAAATAAAGTTTTGCGTTTGGCAAACCTTTCGTAAACATATCAGCCAACATTTCGTTTGTTGAAATGTACTTCAGTTGAATCATCCCACTCACAATTTTTTCACGGATGAATGCGGCTTTCGTTTCCACATGTTTGGTTCGAGCTGAATATGCGTTATTTGTTGCGAGTTGAATGGCACTTTTGTTGTCACAAAATAAAACCATCTGTTTCTTGCTACCTGGAAGTAACTCTTCTTCAAGGCGTTTTAGCCACATCGACTCTTGGACTGCGGCAACCATTGCCATGAACTCGGACTCGGTGCTAGAAAGAGCAACTGTCGGCTGCCGCTTCGATGACCATGACACTGCAGCACCTTGCATTGTAAAAACATACCCCGTAGTGGATTTTCGCATATCGGGGTCACTTGCCCAATCTGCATCACAGTAGCCTTGGATGGTAGTAGGTTCCTTGGTGAAGATTAGCTTCTTGCCAACTGTCCCTCTCAGATAGCGCAAAACTCTCTTTGCAGCAGCCCAATGTGCCTTGCCGGGATTATTGCAGTACCTGCTTAGTAAGTTCACAGCATAACTGATATCCGGCCTCGTTGTCTGTGCTGCGAAAAGCAAACTTCCGATTACCTCCATGTATGGCACCTTTAACATCTGTTCTTGTTCGTCTAGGGAGGTAGGAGACATCTTCGCAGTTAATTTTTGATTCAGATCCAGTGGCGTGGAGACTGGATTGCTATCAGCCATCCCAAAACGATCAAGGATTTCGAGTATATACTGTGACTGATCAATTGCTATCGTACCAGCCAATTTATTCCGAGTGATTTTTATTCCAAGCACTGATGAAGCGTCACCCAAATCCTTCATCTGAAAGTTTCTTTTCAACTGCTCCTTGAAAGCAGCTTCACACGATTTGTCATTGGAAAATATTAGAACGTCATCAACGTATACAGCAACGAATATGGTTTTGTGGTCGTCAACGTTATAATAAATACACTGATCGGCATCAGATCTCTTGAGTCCAGACTGCAATAGAACAGCATTCAAAGTCTCGTTCCAGACTCGGCTTGATTGCTTCAAACCGTAAAGAGACTTGTGTAATTTGCACACCTTCGTTGAGCCATCGCTGAACTTCTCTGGTTGAAGCATGTAGATGTCTTCCTCAATTTCGCCGTTTAAAAATGCCGTGACAGCATCCATTTGGCTAATCCGTAAATTTAGTTTTGCTGCTAACGCAATTAGAAATCGGATCGATGAGTACCTAACGACAGGTGAAAAGGTTTCCTGGTAATCGATGCCTTCTTTTTGAGAGCATCCCTTCACCACCAAACGAGCCTTATATCTTAAAACGTCGCCTTTCTCGTTTCGTTTTGTTTTGAAGATCCATTTACACTTAATTGCAGTCTTTCCATTGGGAAGCTCAACCAAACTCCAGGTGTTGTTTGTTTTAAGCGATTCTAACTCGTCATCCATAGCCTTTTTCCACATATGCGCGTCTGAACGTCTTAAGGCAGCTTCAACTGTCAATGGATCAAGATATTCACATTTAACATTAAAACTTGCCTCAATTCCCGCCTTGCGTTTAGCGATTCGTTCGGATCTACGAGTCATAGCACCACCACACTGAACTCTATCTTCGTGACGGGTATTTGGATCTTCGACACCAGCAACATCTTTCGCAGCAACAACATTTTCGACAGCAACAACATCATCAGCACAATCGAATTCTTTAACAACAGCAACAGGGTCATCCGTAGTAACAGCATCAACAGCGTCCTCGTCAACACCAATGTACAATTCTGTACTAGAAATACCACCTGAATTAACATTGGGTTCAGATTTACTTTCTTTTTCACAGTTGTCTCTGGATGGGAAAAGGAGATTATTAAACATATGTTCACTTTCAATTACCAGGTTCTTTTTTGTGCTTTCAAAAAAGATGACATTACGGCTGATCACAATCTTCTGAGTTTTCACGTTGAATAGACGATAAGCTTTCGATTCGCTGCTATATCCCATCAGTATACATGGATCGGATTTGGTATCAAGCTTGTGGCGCTTCTCGCTCGGAATGTGCACCATTGCCTTGCAGCCAAACACACGGATCATAGTCAAGTCCGGCTTAATTTTCGACCAAAGTTCCTCCGGATTTTTTGATTTTGCATTTCTACAGGGGATACGATTAAGCAAATATGCAGCAGTAGATGCTGCTTCCGCCCAAAATGTTTGCTTTAGGTTCGCGTCGAAAAGCATACAGCGCACGCGTTCGACTATACTACGATTAATTCTTTCAGCAACTCCGTTCTGTTGCGGCGTGTAAGGCGCTGACTTTTGATGTAGAATTCCGCAGGAAGATAAACAACGAATGAATTTATCATTACAATATTCGGTCCCGTTATCGCTTCGTAGAACTTTAATTTTGCGAGAACACTGATTTTCTACGAACGCTTTAAACGTCAAAAAAGTTTCATAAACGTCCGATTTTTGTTTTATTGGATACAAAAAAAGTTTACGACTATAGTCGTCGACGAATGTGACAAAATATTTATATCCTGAGCACGATTTTATAGGCATAGGGCCACACACATCCGAATGGATTAAATCTAGGACAGATTTCGCTCGAGTACCCACAGATTTAAAAGGATCGCGAGTTTGTTTTCCCTTGATGCACACGATGCATTTTTCATTCATTTTGTCACAGAAATCCACACCTGTCACTGCGTTTTTTACATTTCTTAGATTGTCGTGACATATATGACCCATTCGCCTATGCCATAAAAGCATATCAGTTCGAACATGCAAAGCGACTGCATATGAAGTGTCAGAATCATTGATCATGCAATTCAACCGGTACATATTATCGATTAACGACGCGGTAGCAATAAGATGATTATGTTCATCGTAGATTATGCAACTGCCATTCTTAAAACGCACTGTCATACCGTTCTTAGCAAGTTGACTAACTGATAACAAATTTGCGCACAGAGAAGGTACATATTGGACATTGTAAATGGTAGCGCGAGTTTTATTTTTCCCGTTGAAGAGAGTGACGTTAATATCACCTTTGCACTCAACTGCTAGTTTTTCATTGTTCGCGACGATTATCTCTTTATGATTCGGTGCTGTTTGATTTTTAAGGAAAGTCTTACTCATAGTCATATGAGCCGATGCACCCGAATCAATGTACCAAATATTCTCAGTTATTGCACTGTTAATAAAAAAAGACGAAAACATTGCGGTTTCATTATTATGTGATAACTTGTCTCTTTGTCGTTTCTTGGATGGACAATGTTTCGCGAAATGACCTATTTCTCCGCAATTAGGTCGCGGTTTAATTTTGTTTGATTTAAATTTCGTTTTCGTAAACATTACTTGTTCTGATGATTTGGAGTCATACTTAACTTGTTGCAGTAACAATGTTTTAACCGAATCACTTGTAAGCTTGGACGACGAATTTTCCACAGCCATTACCAACGGCTTATAGTCATTTGGTAAACCGGCTAACATTAGTGAGGCAACAATTTCATCTTCGATATTCAAGCCAGCTTTTCTAACCTTTATCGACGTCATTACCATTTTGTTAACGTAATCCTCCATAGACTCGCACTCGCTCAATTTCAATTGAACTAGTTGTTTCAGCAAATCTACTTTCCTGCATAGCCCGTTGTCCTCAAACGCACTCGTTAACCCATCCCATGCACTTTTCGCTGTCGTTGTGTCAGCGATATACGAATAATTTTGAGTTTCGAGTAGCAAAATTAATTCCGATTTAGCTTTGAGATCATTGGCTAACGCTGCCGATGTTGCATTCGCTTCTGGTTCACGCTCGAAGCAACTCCACAGCCCTTTAATTACCATGTATAATTTTGCGGCAATCTTCCAAACGTCATAGTTTTCTCTACCTTTCAGCTTTTCTACACACATAGCACTCGAAGCCATGTCTGATAAAATACAATTTTTTTTCGCGTTTAAAATAATGAATAAAGATCCGAGAAAGAAATTTATTGAATTATAAATTGTAAGTATTTTCTTTTGCGGGGACTGGGCCCATAACCTGATGAAAAGCGAAGTCGAAACCGAGGAGATAAATGAAAGACAAACCAGTCAGCTCGAGCTTAATATCCAGAAGAAGGAGAAAACATTTATTAGTGTACCATCAAAGTTCGGTTAACAATTATAAAAGTTACAATGAAAGTTGGTTCACAATGACATTAGAATTAATGAATGTATTCAGTCAAGTTTTATATTAATTATAAACAACAGTATTTTTTCCAAAACAAAAGTTTCATTGCCCTAACCATAACTCAAGCTCTAGATATTGATGATAACCAACTTCTCGGGACCTTAACTGAATCATAAGGATACCGTCAGCATGTTGTTTCAACAAAACGTTGCTAAGTGCCGCACCACGCCACGATGGTCGTTATACTTGAACGATTTGATGGCATGGTTTTGTCGTGGGATACAAAGACTTCTTCCTTCTATGCTGTCATAAATTGCAAGACTGTGCGAACAAACCCCAATCGATTGATGTACCCATGGTCAATACATCTAGGGTACGAAGTACCAAATTAAATTCAAGATTCGTTTTTTAAGGCTTTGCCATAACCCGTAGACGGTGGCCTGACATTGACAAGAAATAAACAGAGTCTCTAGTATTTTCAAATAAAAATCCAAGTACTCGTCGGAAACATATAAAAACATGGCTAAAAGTGGATGAATCGACTCCGTAGGCTGCAGTGACCAAAAGCAAACAGAGGCTGTAGAAAGTTTACTGTGGTACTGTCGATATGTACAGAAATGACGTTTATCCTGTATTGAGCCACGGTTCTTCAAAAGTTTGTACGACTTGGAAAAGATACTTCTGTCAGACAGTGGTTATCTTAGCCACATCTCCCACCATGTTAGGGAACTCGCAGTCAGCCTTTATGGGTGGTGAGGGGACATTATTTATAAACACGGTCCCTCAAACCTGAGATAACCTAATATATTTAACCCTTTAACCCACAATTCTGTCTGCCTCTTGTGTGGGGGACTGTTTATCGAGTATTCGAAGTTAAACAATATTTCTGCAGACCATCCACATGAGTTGCTTGAGCTTATCCTGATTGTAGGTTCGATCTCCTTTACGGAGTTCACAACACCAACTAAAAACAAGGATAACGAAGCAAATAAGTCTCTTCAGCCACTACAAAAGGTGGTATCTTTTCGGGTTGTACAATGGAACAGTTTCTGAAAGTAGCATATCACTTTAGGAATAAAACTGAATTTTTGTCAGATTGGCCTAAGACATTATCTACACTCCTGGACCTCTGTATTAAAAAACCAAACGAAAAACACACAGCCTAACTTGTAAGCACTCTGAGTAAACATCCAGGTTTGATATCCGTCTGATCCAAATCCAAGCCACACCGATATAGAAAATAAAAACGGCAAAACAAGTGAAACGCCTTAAATATATTTTTCCATTCATCCGCCTTTTTTATATGTAAATTCTTGCAAGAATTTGTATAGAAAACTGCGTTTCTTTTGTGATTTGTTGAATGATATTCCATCTCAGAAACTTTCTCAGCATCATTGGCCTCCAATTCACAGGAAGACCTCCCACTTTCATCACATAACCAAACCAGTTGCTGAAAATATTCATCCAATTAAACATAGAAAACCAAAAACAACAAAACAAAAATTCCACTCTTCCGCTTTGAAATTCATTTTCTCTTTCTTTTTCATAAAAAAAAAAATTTAATTTCCATAAAAAAAACATTCCTCAGCTAACATTCTGAAACAACAGAAAGCGGAAGACGTGAGAATTCGTCTGAATCGGAAGTGAATTCGCCGACGCAGCCGACGCAATAATGCATAATATTTTGCGCGCTCCTAAATCAAGTGAACACGCGTTTAATTGCTTTTTCTTTCGAAAGCAACAATCCGAATCCGAAACCGAAACATGATTAACAAATAAACAAGAGAGACACGTTACAGCGGGGCTGGGGCGGTCTTCAGCTCGTATCATGCAAGCTAGTTCCATAGAAATGCAAAGCTGGCACAATTCACATTGGCAAAGCGCCTTCACATGTTCATGTTGTATGTAGTCTGTGTACATTGTGAGTATGCGAAATCACTGTTTCTTAGGTCAGGGAAAAACTGACGGTTTTTTCTCCACCTAATAGACCATTGTATCTTCTTCCTTTTGCTGACGAAGATGACGATGACGATGAGTGCGACGACTACGACGTCTATGTGACTGCGATCATGACGGAGAAGAAATGCATTTCACGCACGCATGCATTTTGAAATTGGCCGGGAAGCAGTTTTATCTACCTAGTGGCATTTTGGTTTTGAACTTGAAGCCCGACCGTAGAGAGAACGCTTAGCGAGATGTTGTTTTGTATAATTGCAGATTTTGTGAGAAAGCTTACGTCAGCACTTCGGGGAGTTTAGGGCAATTAGGCGTAGTGGGGTTTAATGTATCCCGGCCTAATTGAATGGGTGTTGCATGTCTTAAGCAGATGAGTGGTGA
Organism: Rhingia campestris; assembly: GCA_932526625.1. Taxonomy (NCBI): domain Eukaryota; kingdom Metazoa; phylum Arthropoda; class Insecta; order Diptera; family Syrphidae; genus Rhingia; species Rhingia campestris. Next base: position 8,000,725 of record OW052183.1, read on the forward strand.
TATTAATCAACTGATTGGTAGTTAAGCTTGATGACAGTGAGTTCATCTTGAACCGTCTTGAAAGATTGATCTTCTTTACCATTTTATGTTTTCGGGGTTGTTGACTTTCAGATTGAAGTTATCGTCAAGTAATGTTGGAGCTTGGAGGTTACTTTGTCGCCGACAGGCAAACAAACGAAGCGTCCAAAGTGGACTTTTTTTAATCTGGTCTGCACTGCTGTACAGCTCAACTTTACGGTGTTTTGGATTTCCCGAACGCAAGACCTCTCAAAACTTGCGTAATTGGCCTTAGATTACAAAAATAATTTTAAAAATAAAATAAAAATATGTCTTGGGGTTGCTACCGACCTTCAAAATTTGTAAAAACTGATATTTTTATGATGATTTTTAGATATCCTTAGTTTCGGCAAACAACTTGATATTATAAAAAGTATGCACTTTTTGATCTTATTAGATGTAGAACATATTTGACGTTTCAGTTTGCATGCAGCAACACGTTTCCAGCGGTTTCAAATGTATAAGGTTTCAACCGACGACGTCTGGCTGGGAATCGAAGACTCTGCAAGCCGGAGTATTGGTGTCCATTCGTTCCACATGTCCCAGCCATCTTAAACGTCCAATGCGGAGTTTTTTGACCAGGGGTAAAGACATTGCAGAGGTTTTATCGCGAGGGAACCTTCTGCAATAGTGAGGGACTTTAACCCGATCTAAAAAACCTCCCGAAGACTGACTTTTGTATGTTTTCAAGGAATCGAACCTAGTCGTTAGAGCAATTTAGCAATTTATTTCTCATATGTTTTATAAATTGCGGAGAATAAAAAAGCTAGAGAAGCTGAAAGTATCACCAAACGCAGAATATATCAACCAACAAAAATTAACTTCTCTGCAACAGATTATTTATAATTTTTTGGGGGGAAGAGTGTCAGGTAACATCACTTTGTTTTAACCACTTTGGCGGTTAAAACAAAATTTTTTGCTCAAAACAACCAAGCATTTCTGCATTGGCCTTTGAGATAGTTCATGTTTCAGTAGGACTGGGACAATTTTAGGCTAAAGAAGCTGAATTTTGGTCAAATGATAGGCAATGCAATGAAACAAGCCTTTTCGCCTCCAGCGGGTGACTACTGCATACCAAATACTTTGACCGCATATTGGGTATTAACTCCCTCTTCAAATCTTTGAGGTAGCAGATGAGAGCGGGGGTGAAATGATTTTCCCTAAGGTACCTCATCCTTCCTCCAGCAGGTTATAAAAACGAGGTAACTTGAAAGGACACATTTTAGTTTTGAGTGCCTTTAACTTCTAAGCGCGGGGTCCCTGGTTCAAATTTGGAAAGTGGCAATTTTTTCACTGCTCCACATCTTGCAAAAGTCTGACAAACATCCAAGAGTAACACTGCCATGAGAAGCTTCTTAAATTCGCCGCTCGATTTCGGCGTTTAACAGGACGTCCACATCTTTGTTGCAAAAATTATGTCTTCGCACACACAAATTAAGTTAGAAGCTCGGTTTGAGGCTCCTTATGGGCCACTTATTCCAGATATTTCATTTCACATCAGCAATCCTCCCTTAACTAAAGCTCGATTGAGCAATAATCGGCCTCGGAATATATGCAAGACTAAACAAGACGTGCCACCTTGATCCACAAATAAATCCATTGACAGAGCCATCAGGCTCTGCATATCCCAATACAAATTTACTCATATTTGATTCAACAGGCTCGTAAGGACCCAGGGTCTAGCTTTTATTCACATTCACATCTGTATTGGTACATCTTTTGCGATGACAGTAGCTCCTGTTTTAAGCCGATTTCATACAGCTGACTTGAGATAAGCTTCTCTTGACAATTAAGGTAGCTAAGAGCTGATTTTTCAGATGTTGGTAGGTATTGCTACGATTGGCTGTCAAACTCAGACCTTCTTCACGGAATTTTATCGCTACCGAGGGGTTAGCCGGGGTAGATTACAGCAAATCTGGAGTGCTTCGAATTCAGAACACGTCGAATATGGAACAAAGGATTTTAAATAGTTTAGTTGGGGCCCTAGTTTATTTTTTGCCCCAGGGCCTTTGGTTACCTAGCAATGCCACTGCACAGACCCCTTCTTTTCTACAGAGCCTAAAAAACCAAGAATTCGAAATCGGTGCTCACAACCTGTTCATCGATTTTTTAAGACTCATCTGGTATAATTTAATACAGACCCACGTCAAGGTTAAGTAAACTTTTTCGTCTGTAAAGGAAGACAATGGAGAACTGGGTATTGATCTAGAGATCTTTGATTTTACAAAAGTCTGACAACCAGAAATAATTTTTTTGAAGAAAAGGCTTGTTAGGCCCAACTTTCTTCGCAACCATTGATGTATGCTGGTGCACTTCCTGTAATATTGCGAGACCTTCAGTTTCTTGCCGAATCCGAATGGCTAAGTAAAAGGTTTTGTTGCCATTTGATACCACACGGTGATTTGTCAAATGATCCCCAAAGTAGGGCCAGTGAGAAGATATTTTTATGTTGCTACGTCTGACAATCGAAGTCAGAAGTCAAAACTGTGCGACAGTTCGTCCCAGTAACTATCGCTCCACTGATCCTCTGACCAACATCAACATGAGTATTAAACTGTCATTCGAAGCTTCTTAAATGTTGTATTCTAACTTCGTTTGTGATAAATAGAAGCAGAAGCTTGGTTTTTACCGTCTATTACTCATTAATGAATAAATCCAGATCTAAAAGTTGGATGGAGCCATTGAGTCGAATAACTGATTCCGAAATAGGGTCCAAAATGCGTCTTTCCGTATGTACAAGGTGGGCCAAGAGAAGTCATCCGATGTTGTTTGGCCCTTCGGAATATCGGTTGTGGCTCGCGCAGTGTGTGCCGTTGCTCTGTCCTGTTGGAACCACAAAAAACTCGGTTAACATGGCCCTATAGCGCGCGCCGTCCACTGTTGTCGTTTGACCAGCGGTGTTCTCGAAAAAATGGCCTCCAACGTGAACAGCGCACCATGCAGTAACTTTGAGCGGGTGCTCGTGCATTACTCGTGGATTTTCGGTGCCCCAGAAGCGATAGTTTTGCTTGTTCACGTACCCGCTGAGGTGGAAATGAGCCTCATCGCTCATTATGATTTTGGTCGAAAAATCATCCACTTCGTTCTCGAGATTGAGGATGGCTTGGGCGTAGGTTACCCGCATTTGGCGGTCGACAGGCAGCAGCTGATGCATGGACTAAACTTTGTACGGGAACATGCGCAAGTCTTTGACCAAAATTCGCCTTATGGACGACCGGCTGATGGCTAATTGCGAGGCACGGCGTCTGGTCGATGTTTCCGGCGACAGCTCGACATCCTCGGCAACAGCGGGCGCTCCGGGGTCGGCCACTCTTGGCAACGTCTCGTATGGTCGCATACTCTTCAAGGCTGCTGGCGAAACGGCGCAGTGTTTGCGCAGTCGGTGTCGAACGGCAGGGAATCGGCGACGGAATTCACGCTGCGCCAACACTACAGACGAATTGTTACGCAAAAAAATAGACACGATTATTCCGCGTTCTTGGGGAGTGTATCGCTTCATGGCTTTTTCACTTGAATTCTATATCTGTCTAGTCCACAAATGTCAAAACAGATTTGATATTAGCGGCCATTTGCAAAAATGAGAGAATCTTCCAAAGGTTGATCTCTTTTGGCCCACCTTGCACGGAGTTATTTCTGTTGCGCTTGTGCACACAACTTACTGTCTATCTCCACAGGCTTGCAAAGCATTTAAAATAATACCAAGGGCACAATGGATGATCCTTCAAATCCACTTGAACCCCTAAGTGATAGTATAATGGGTTTTAATTGTCCTAAGTGCGATTAGGAAGGACGCACAGTATCTATCTCATCAACCTAACCTAATCTAACGCTGTAGCAGTAGATATCATGCATTATCAACTGCTGCAAACAGAAATGTGGTATTGAGTTCAAGGCGCATATTAGAGCTGCATTTGAGTCGCGACGCTTTTAGGAAATCTTGGGATTCTTGATTCATAAGATATACTCAATTGAATTGATGAAATGCCTATATAGAGCGTTCGTATTTCAAACTATAACATACAAACTGAACTTTTTTCGAAAATAGCTAGATTATCGTTTAGACCTCTCAGAAATATTGTTGTAGTCATTTATAACCTAGAACTTGAAAATTTATCCTCAAAACTTCAATGTTATGTCGATTTATCTTTCGCTTAAATTAAGCCCTCAACATAATAAGTCTCAATTACAAACCGAAAACCGTACAACACACACACACATATACCGTTTCACGAATAATTTCTGTTTGTCTACCAAAACCCGAAAGAACCTTCCAAAGCCAGTCGTCAGGGTCCCCAACTTATAACAAAATCGACGCTTCATTTCATACTTGAGGTCGGATTTATTGTGTCCACCTTGAGAGATCAATTTTCAATCTAAGCGAACGCACACTATGCCAGTGTACTGGTACGATATCGCCCTTCACGCAAGTCAGCGTAAAACGATCAGCTAATTGCCCATGATGGTATATCGACAGGTTTGTCGATGACTTGAAAACCTGATTCGCCTATTATGATGGAAATATCTCTTGCTGTAAGATAACCCGGAATTGATCTGCTGGGAGTGGAACGGTCGGTGGTATATGGAGGAGAGCAGACATCAACATATTGTCATATGATCTTCATATTGATGATCGTCTGTCAGATTTAGTACCTTCAGATGTGGTTGTGGCATGTGGAATATTGTGGACGGCGGAAATATTTTAATGAATCTGATTAGCACTTGTTGGGTTGAATAAATGTTTTTTTTTTTTGAGTAAAAATAGAAGATGGGATGAGCATTGGTTAGCCCTTTCGGCTTTTACGCTGATTGTAGTGAAAGTCGTAGAATATTGAAAGTTGTGATCAAAAAACAGTTGACACTATGTAAGTGCAGATGTTGAAGGCATTCAAGATATACAAATGAGTTGTATGTTAGGTTTAGTAAGTAACCATTCGTCCCACATAACGTGGACAGTCCCAAATTTACATCGAAAACTGTCCCACAAAATTAGAAGATGTCCCACACTGTCCCACAAAATCGAGCTTGCATTTTTCGATCGTTTATTCTATAAATGATCATAATAATTAAACTGAACGCTATCAAACATTTAACAAAGTTAGGTGCAGGAACATAAGGGCTCGGGAAACAACCACCCAATTAAATAACCTCCAAAAATTGGGGAATCATTTCACTGAAAATTACTCCCCAAATCAAAAATGCAATAAGTCCCAAAAAGGGTATGAAATAAGTACCCAATTTTTGAATATTTTTATTATGGTGCACCGCAATAACACCGTGGACCTAAGTCCCCAACACATATGCAAACTTTCAGTGATCTCAAGCAAAGTTTGAATATGTTTGGAGGGGGGTATGCTGCACCCTGTTATCCTCCTGCTTGGGCTTACTTTTGGATTTGGGTTGCGTACGAAGTTCAATGTATGCAAAGGAAATAAATCCCACGAGCCAAAGGCATTAACAGCGGCGGGGCTTATTTCCATTTCGAAAAGGAAATAACAACTGTCTACTTTTTATTTCAATAACAACAGATAAAATCAATAATAAAAATCAATGAATTTTATTTCACACAAATATAAGAGTGAAATAAACCCCTCATTTTGAGGACTCGTAGAAATGAGCCATCAAAAACCCATGAAATAAATCCCCAATGTCGGGAAGAATATACTTACTTACTTAAGTGGCGCTACAGTACGGGATGAGCCTGGGCCTCAACCAACATGCCTCTCCAATTAGCCTGGTCCTTAGCTAACTGCCTCTACTTGCGCACTCCAAGTTGGTTGAGGTCGGTTTCTACTTGTGCGCCCCACTTAATGCGAGGTCTTCCTCTACTGCGTCCGACGTCTGGCTGGGAATCGAAGACTCTGCGAGCCAGAGTATTGGTGTCTATTCGTTCTACATATCCTAGCCACCTTAAACGTCCAATGCGGAGTTTTTTGACCAGGGGTATGTCGCTGTACAGCTCGTATAGTTCTTGATTAAATCTTCGTCTCCATAGGCCGTCAACTCAAACGGGACCGAAGATTTTTCGAAGAATTTTTCTCTCGAATCGACGAATCCGCTTTTGTTACGGTCCATACTTCAGCGCCGTAGAGCAGGTCTGGGCTGATCAGGGTCTTATATAGGATCTCCTAAGTAGTTCGATTGAGGGCTTAACTACTAAATTTCCTTCTTAGCCCGAAGAAACAGCGGTTGGCAAGAGTTATTCTTCGTTTAATTTCTGACGAGATGTTGTTGTCAGAGTACTACCTCAAAGTTATATCTGTCAATGGTTTCGTTCTGTCCAATTCGTCGATGTTGTGTGTACTTTCGTGTTGACAGCATATACTTAGTCTTAACCTCATTTACTGCTAAACCCATTATTGCAGCTTCCTTCTCTATACTAGCAAACGTGGCTATGACATCACGTTGAGTCCTACCAATGATGTCAATATCGTCGGCGTATGCTAGTAGTTGCATAGATTTTTGGAAAATTGTGCCTCTGGTATTGGCTCGGGAGTTTTGCACAATCCTCTCAAGAAAAAAGTCACATGACAGCGCATCGCCTTGCCTAAATCCTTTTTTGGTTTGTTTTGGATCCACCGGTACAATGAGTTGTAGTTAATTATGGAATAGAAAATTAGGCTAATGTGATGGACCGATATAAGTCCTTTATTTCTTTTAAGACTGTCGGGCTTTAATTTTCAAAGTGTATACATACTGGGTGCGTTTTGTGTTTAAAAGTCGTAGAGAGTCGTCGATAGCAATTTACAATCGAACATCTAACGCAGTAATGACGTGTTGAATGATTAAAGTGCTCGGCGTTTTTGACAAAAAATCATTATAACCCACAAAGCATATTTCGACTACGCTGCGCTGGCTTTGTTTATAAACAGAATACCCTCTATTGGGGCACTGAAAACCTTCAAATGATACACCAAAGACAAGTATACCATCGTAGTGATACCGTATGGTCCGTCATTTATGCCGGCAGCGACATTGGACTCTTTCTTAGGAAATGCTGTATCCGGTACAGGCGACTGCTATCCCGATATGTTGGAAAACTTTCTTGTGCCCAAATTGGATCAATTATGCCTACAAAACATGTGGTTCCAACAAGACTTTGCCATATTAAAAACACCTCGTGCTACGATGCGAATTATAGGGAAAATTTTCCCCGCCGAATAATGTCAAAATGTGGTGATCGATATCATAGCGGCCCCCATGATACCCTGTTTGGACGCTTGGAAAATAAAACGCACACCGACCAATGTCGACCTGCAGTTACAAAAAATAAATTTTTAACGAACGTTTAATAGAGTAACCCAGGGTTTATCCAACATTCAAGATTTTGAACGAAATTTTAAAATAATCGTTAGCCCAGGGGAAGTCTGGGTACTCATTCCGTAACTTTTAAAATGATTATCGTTGACGATAGTGTAGGTACCCAGAAAGTCTCCTTTACTTTCATCAACGAATATCATTTTGAAAGTGAGGGAATGACGACCATAATATGGTCGTAACAAACGGTGCACATTCTTCACATAGAACAACTTTTGATAATAAATTTCAATAATTTGCAATCGTTGCTCGTTTGTAAGTCTTTTCATGATTAAATGGCAGAGTATACTGAAAACTAACCAGTGCTGCCAAACTGAAAAAAAATTAAGTCTTAAAAAATCACCCGTATATCAACTATTTATGAAATACAACTTATTTCATATGTTGCTACCTCGGGTAGTTGCATCCTACTAACTTTCTGCTTCTTTATTGGATAATATCGATCTTCGAAGGCACCCTACAAAAAAACCTCTTACGTGGCAAATCGCAGCTCTGTCGACCAGTCGACATCACAACTGTAGTTGACAATAGGATTACCAAATTAAGCGCTCAAAAGATCGAAAGTTAAATGAGCTGTGAGGAATGGAGCATCATCTTGGTGAAACCAAAGATCATTGAAGCACATGTCCGAAAAATTTAGCTCTCCAAAAAAAAGCTCTCTGTAAGGCTCACCATTGACAAAAATGGAATTTTTTAGATCATTTTCGAATTTGAATTCTTAATGATGCAACCATTTCGAAATGCATTTGATTCGTTATAATCACGTCCTGTTTTTCGATCCGTAGATCCCAATGTTAGCATGGTCTCCTTGATGAAAATGCGTTTCGTCAAAAAAATGATTTTGCCACCAAATTCGACGGTCAATACAACTTAAAAGCGACAACAAAGCGGATGGTCATTTGAGCTTTGTAAGAGAATTACCTTAGATCTATGTATCTGCAAAATTTTTATTGGGTCGATAGTATTGTGTTTATCGTTCTCGGCCACATCCACCCCATGTTTATCAGTACGCACCTCATAAAGAAGGAAACCGTGAGGATTGTCCACATGTTTGATATTCCCTCGAACTTCTGGGTCATTCAGATGTCACTACATAGGATGATATTGATAATTTCGTGGTACCTGTAAAAGAAAGATATTCTTCGTTGAGCCAAAGAAGTAGCTCAGTATGTAAAAATGTTTCAGTAAGACGTATTTAAATAGAATCCAATAAGTAATTGGTGATTTTCTATTTCCCAAAAATGATTTGTGTGAAGCAAAAATGAGTAAGTAAGGAAATTAATCCTTGGGATACTCCAGAGTTTATAAAAAATCACAAAATCAATCTAAAAGAACGCCACCTAGTACTATTTATAAAGGGTGATCAATTTTAAAATGCGATATAATAACGGGTGATTTTTTAGCTGGTTTGGTTTTGGCAACACTGGTTTTGACAGCTGACGTGTGTTTAGTACCTTGTGTCACTGTCAAACAGCTTCAGTTTGGTTTGCAATTTAACCATGGATCGTCTTACAAATGAACAACGCTTTCAAATTATTGAATTTTACTATCAAAATTCGTGCTCGGTTCGAAATGTTCATCGCGCGCTGCTTCCATTTTATGATCGGCATTCTCGACCTTCTGAGCAGTCTATTCGGAAGATTGTGACCAAATTTCGCACCAAATTTACTTTGTTGGACATTAAACCACCAACACGTTTACGTACTGTGCGTAGTGAAGAAAATATTCCGAAATGGAAGTTCTTGACTTGCATGATATGTTGTTTCAACAAGACGGTGCCACATGCCACACAGCACGCGAAACAATGGCGCAATTGCGAGGCGAGTTTGGTGAACAGTTAATTTCACGTTTCGGGCCGGTCAATTGGCCGCCTAGATCGTGCGATTTGACACCATTAGATTATTTTTTGTGGGGGTATGTCAAGGCTAATGTCTATAGGGACAAACCCGCTTCGATTGACGCACTGGAAGCCAACATCCATGCATTCATTCGTGAGATACCGGCCGATATGTGTGAAAGAGTATGCCAAAATTGGACTCAGCGGATGGGCTACCTGAGACGCAGCCGCGGTCAACATTTGCATGAAATTATCTTTAAACATTAAATTGCAAGGTTCAAGCTATCGATTCAAATAAATATTTCATTCATTTTTTCGAATTTTTTGTGTTTTTTTTTTAAAAAAAGTTCTAAACCTCTTAAAAAATCACCCGTTATAAAAAATTCAAATGTGTGTTTCGTGAAATCTTTATTATTAATCTGAAAAGTACCATTCTTGCAATTCACTTTTTAAAAGACAATCCAAATGTTGGCCGCAAATGCGGAGTAGATCGTCCATGCGGACGTTTCGATTTTCGATGACGGGTTCGAGCATATTCGTCGTTATCTCACGAATAAGACGGGTAATGATGGCAGGAAATGCTTCAATCGTAGCTGGCTTATCCACAAACACCTCAGATATCGCATGATCTTGCTGGGCAATTTACTGGTCCGAAGCGTGAAATTAATTGTCTCTCAATATATCCATTGTTTCACGGGCTGTGTGGCAAGTAGCACCGTCTTGTTGGAATAAAATGTTTTCGAAATCTTGGGCTTCAACTTCAGGTAAATATTAGTCCGCTATCATGTCACGATAATGAGCCCCATTTACGGCAATTTTGGCGCCAACCTCATTTTTGAAGAAATACGGACCGATGATTCCACCGTTCCATGGACCACACCACACGGTTGTTTTGAATGGATATAACTTCAACTCTTGAACCTCTTTCAGCTATTCTTCGGCACATATACGAAGATTTTGCTTATTGAAGTATCCATTTGCCAGAAATGGGCCTCATCGCTGAACAAAATGTTGGTCGAAAACATTGGAAGTCTCTCAATAGCCCATTTACTGAATTTGTAAAAGTTATTCGGGTATTAGTCTATCCATGAAGAAATGTCAATAAATATTGAGTAAATAACTCATGGCAACTTGACACGACTAACGCGCCATCTGTTAAATAAACACCTTTTGACAAAAATACTTGATTGCTCATCCGTTAGATATATCTTCTTCAGAAAAACCTTTTATTTAGCCGCAGACAATTTGTGGTATTCCGTATCTTGTCAATTTGTTAAGTTTGTTTGTTAAGGTCAGTGCAAGATTTAATCGAAAGCATTTGAAATATCCAAGTCTCGAGACTAAATGTTGCTCCATCGCAGATGGGTTGGATAGCTTAGGTGACCTCCAGTTTCGCGTTTCTTTCAAAATTCCTTTCTAAGAAATCGACAATATAGGTTGAAATAGATTTATCCATTACATTTGAAAGTATTGTGTTGTGTTTAGGTCTTGGTTTTCTTGCATGTTCTCCACCCTTGAAAAGTGTCCACAAATATCTGAATGCCAAGCAAGTTTAACCCCGTATGAGCCATCATTACTTTTTGATCCATCCCATGTTTGGCAAGCTCGTCTGTCCACTTCGCCACCTGGTAACAGCTACTTAACGATGCCTATAGCATAAATTCGTGGTATCTCACCAGCCGACAGAGGTTGGATTCTCGTCTACCACCTGTTAACTCATTAAAATCTCTTAGAAGACTGTAACACATCTCCGATCATACATTGTGCGTTCAAATTTATTGTTCAAACCTTTTGCGCTCTCAAAGCCTTTTCCCAGCGCACCTAACAATAACATTCTTCACTTCCAAGTTGGTTATGAGGAATGCGCGATCCAATTAATCACATCCGACCTTTCTCAAGTGCAATTAAGTGAAACTCGTACTTCACTCGCATCACTAATCATGTGAGCTGAGCCCCTTCGCGTGAACTACTTACCACTTCAATCTAACCTTGAAACGCAATCCCAAAGCGATACGAGTGACTTGAAGTTCGATTAAACCCTGGCAAATCGAAATTAAGAGCTGAACAAAATTGCGGTCCATAAGCAAACAATTAACCCTGCGTGTCAATAAGCCCGCTAGCGCCTCATCAGTTACCTATCGCGAAACAAAATTCCAACAAATTACTCTCACCGTCCAATTGAGTTTTTGCGAACTTTCACTGTTTTGAGGTTTCCAATTGATTTTTCCTCAGCTCCTCTGACCGCTGCGAACGTGCGGTCAGTTTAACAGAACGATTTTCTTTTCTCTTTCTAATTCCGCGTTTTTTTCTTCTCTTCTCCTTTCAGTTTACGGTAGCAGTGCGGATATACACGTTGCCGACGACGGTGACGGCAGCATCTACAATGGCGACGAAAATCACAAAGTCTGGAATGGATCCCAGGATCAATTAGACGGCATCGCCATGGAAAGTCCTTATGAGGTGTTCTCCGGCAATACATCGACCCTCGGCCGGCCGATACGTGCTCGTCAGATGAGCGCCCCCATCGATGTACCTCCACCACCAATGAAGGAGGAGAGTAAAAAGAAAAAGGACAAAAAGTCCATGAAATCATCGGGTGGAAGTCAAAGCCTATCGGGCACCTTAATCCGACCGAAACCTATCCACGCAAACACTCTGCAACGGCCGGGAATGCATCATGGCGGAGCGGCTAGTGTGATGTATGGTCCAGTCAGCGGCGGTCCACCTCCATCGAGGCATTACCACACAATTAGTCATCGGGGCTTCCCCATGAATGGTGGTCCACCACCACACCATCCACACCACCCGCACCACCCACATCATCCGATGATGGGACATCCAGCGCATCACATGGGCCCCGGCGGAGTTGGCGTTCCAATGCAGGTAATGATGCCACAACAGTATGCGACTCTGCAGCCTTCACGATCGTCAACTTCGTCGAAAAAGAAGAAAAAGGACAAAATGAACGGAGGCATACCCGTGGGCATGCCAATCGTCCCATCACTATACGCCTACCACGGACACCCGCAACCTCCAACGGCAGGCCAGGCACAGTCAATGATCGGTGAACCACGTCCCCTAGCGATGAGCAATCGAAAGCTGGCCGCATCACTGGGCAACGGTTTGGACGAGTCAGCTGGGAATTCTGGAGCGGAATCACCAAACGGCACCGGCATCTATAGGCGAAAGGGACACTTGAATGAACGCGCGTTCAGCTACTCCATTCGACAGGAGCACCGAAGTCGAAGTCATGGATCACTTGCTAGTCTACAATTCAATCCGCCAGACATGAAGAAAGAACGTGAAATCGCTCAAATGGTCGCCGGATTGGATCTGAACGAGGGTGAAGCGGCGACATTGCATCGAAAGATGGCACAGGGTGGTGGTCCAATGATGAACGGTGGACCAGGACCCAGTCCACAAGCGATATACGGGAATGGAGGTGGTGTAGCGATTTACGGCAACGGCGGAGGTCCATCGGGCAGTTTTGGCAAGCCAAGGAGATAAAGCGGGTTCAGTCTTCACACGGAGGAGCAAGATAGTTAGCTTGTAGTTGTTACATAATATTATGTTTTTCATTTAAATATATAATTTATATAAATGCCTTGCGAGGTCAAGGATATCACATGTAAATTTTATTAACTGCAAAAAAAATTAATTGAAGAGGGTTTAGTGTAAAAGTGAAGCAGAAGTCAGTAGAGAATGCGGCTCGAAGGACCAAACGTTGGGGGAATGGTTTACTTTAGGAGTTTAAAATGGCTTTATGTGAGGCGACAGTCGGGATTTAGGTATCTGAATCTGCGGCATTGATGGTCGTACAGATGGATTAAGGCAAAGTGCGTCTATGAAGGAATGGGTTGAAGAGTTGTTGGGTGTTTTTAAGACTCAAGAAATAACGAATCGTCTTTTCGTAGGTTGACTTTCAAGATCATGCCTTAGAGCTAAAGAATTTGAGTATTATACTACGAAAAATATCAATGAGACAGTGTGACCTGAAAACTTTATATATTTGACACCCTTGTGGTTTACATTTTGCTTCAATTTAGTTTTCGTATATCGAAACATAGTATTTGTATTAACAGACTATTGTTGTGGCAGAATAAGATGCAGATATTGAAGGTATTTTCTATTGAAAAATAATTTTCATGATTTTTATATTTTATGGTCATCTAGGTATTTTTTTTTTTGTATAAAGACAGGCTCTAGAAATATTTCAGTTTTTATGCATTTTTTGTTTCAGAAAATTGATCTAGACGATTTATACCTTTGCGTAATAAATTTTTAGCGGTCATGTACATCAGGCTAGTAGTAGAAATCAAAACCTAATTGATTTACAAACTACACTGCACCATTCAATCAACCCTTTCTATCAACCATTCCCCGGGAGTTAACACCTCAACCGTAGGTTAAAAATTTGAAATACATACCCAGCTCGAAGGACCAATTTTTGTTTTAAATTGACCAAAAACACTCAACTCCTTTTAATGAAAAGAACTTGAGCATGTTTAACACCACATAGAACTCATACTAAAATACGTAGTCATCAATAAATATTGACAGAAATAAAAAAGCAGACAAAAATTTGGCACATTCAAGTGTCGATAACGAATACAAATTAAGAACAAATAAAGTTAAACAAAAATACTCTAAGCTTATATTTATTTTTAAAAGAAAAAGAGTATTTGGGTACCCATCAACATTTATACAAACAAACAATAAAAAAAAACTCCACATTGACACACCAAAGCCAAGCAAAATAGCCTCTAAAATGAGAAACAAATCTTTTAAAATAAATATAAATTTGTTTTTAAAATGAATTAGCATATATGCCAAAAAAAAAAAAAAAACATACACAAAAATATAAAAACAAATAAAATTCGGTCATACAACAAAAACATCACAAACTTAGCAAAAATATGTAAATGTATGAGAGGATAATAATAACAATAAAACAAATTAAAATAAAATTACTATTATAATGTGCCTTATTAGGTTTTAACGTTGAAAATATAAACAAACGAAAATGTTAAAATATGTTTTATTTTTTTTAAATTAAATTGATTATAGAAATTTGTGAATATTGAAAAGAATTATTTTTTTTTAAATAAAATTCATGTATATTTTATTTTATATTTAAAAGAAAATTATGTATGAAAAATAATGTTTTTTTTTATTCGTTTAAGTTTATTATTATTATAAATATGTTTATGCGTTGTAATGATATTTTGTATTACACAAATTATATAACCATTAAATTTTTGTCCATATTAGTGCGAGTAGTAATAGTGCGAAATTTTCAAAATGGTTTATAAAAAAAAAATAATATGAATTATTGAAAGTAAATAAATTAATAAAAAAAATATATTTTTGACTTTTTTTAATTTATTCACTAGCAAACGTTATTTTGTCTTCATTTCGCTCTTTAAGGTGCTCCGCAGTTTAGTTCGATCGAAGACACGCCATTTTTTGATACATTGTGGCGACGTTGGCGACATTGCAAGGCTCACTTCGTTCTTACCTTTTAACCGTTTACAACTTCAAGAGCCACCGTCTATAGAAGGAATTATATGGAACGATAATTTTTCCACTGTCGACATGTGACAAAATAAATTGGATTGCTACGAACATTTGAAAAAAATATAAAGATCGGTCCAGCCGCTCACTGATTTTAAATAAATCAAAAAAAGTGGGCTTGATCAATATTTCATTCCGTAAAAACTAAGTTGGGTTATGACGAACATTTTAAAAAAAAATGTTAGCCAAATCGGTACAGCCGTTCTCAAGTGATGCGGTTACCAATGAACGAAATCTATCCTTTATATAGAGAAGATAGATAAAAGAAAGAAGATTGTGTGTCTTCTGAAGGGAGTATCTATGCCAGCGTTTTTAAGGTTTTTGAAACGTTTGCTTGTTCTGTTGTTCTGTTCTGTTAAGTGGCGCTACAGTCCGGGATGAACCTGGGCCTCAACCAACATGCCTCTCCAATTAGCCCGGTCCTTAGCTAACTGCCTCCAGTTGCGCACTCCAAGTTGGTTGAGGTCGGTTTCCACTTGTGCGCGCCACTTAAGGCGAGGTCTTCCTCTACTGCGTCCGACGTCTGGCTGGGAATCGAAGACTACGAGCCGGAGTATTGGTGTCCATTCGTTCAATATGCCATATCCATCTTAAACGTCCAATGCGGAGTTTTTTGACCAGGGGTATGTCGCTGTACAGCTCGTATGGTTCTTGGTTGAATCTTCGTCTCCATAGCCCGACAACGCAAACGGGACCGAAGATTTTCCGAAGAATTTTTCTCTCGAATCGACAAAGGATTTCTTCATCCGTTTTTGATACGGTCCATGCTTCAGCGTCGTAGAGTAGGACTGGGGTGATCAGGGTCTTATATAGGATCTCCTTAGTAGTTCGAGTGAGGGCTTTACTACTTAATTTCCTTCTTAGCCCGAAGAGTAATTCTTCGTTTGATTTCTGACGAGATGTTGTTGTCAGAGTTAGTAGCGGAGCCGATGTAGACAAAGTCCCGTACTAACTCAAAGTTATATTTGTCAATGGTGACGTTCTGTCCAATTCGTCGATGTTGTGTGTCCTTTCGTGTTGCCAGCATATACATAGTCTTACCCTCATTTACTGCTAAACACATTTTTGACGCTTCCTTCTCTATACTAGCACAGGTGGCAATGACATCACGTTGAGTCCTACCAATGATGTCAATATCGTCGGCGTATGCTAGTAGTTGCACCGATTTTTGGAAAATTGTGCCTCTGGTGTTGGCTCGGGAGTTTTGCACAATCCTCTCAAGAATGGTGTTTAAGAAGTCACATGACAGCGAATCGCCTTGCCTAAATCCTTTTTTGGTTTCAAATGTGTCGGTGAGGTCGTTTCCGACCCTGATGGTGCAGCGAGAATTCTCCATCGTCATCCTACACAAACGCACGAGTTTGAGCGGTATACCAAAACAAGACATGGCTCTGTATAGTTCGTCTCTAAATGCTGTCGTATGCGGCTTTGAAATCGATAAATAGGTGGTGGGTATCGATTTGGACTTCTTGGGTTTTTTTTCCAGGATCTGCCGAAGTGTGGAAATTTAATCGGTTGTGGACTTTCCTGGCCTATAACCACATTAATAAGGGCCGATCAGGTTGTTGGTAAACGGTTTCAGGCGTTCACATATTACGGCAGATAGGATATTGTAGGCGATGTTTAGGATACTAATGCCTCTTGCTATTGCTATCCTCACTTCACTTAGGTCGGGTGGTTGGCAGTTTTCGCTGTCGTTGCCAATATTAAATGGTTCGTTCTGCCTGACAGCGGAATGTTGTTCGTCATCGCCGTTTAACAGTCTGCAGAAGTGATTCTTCTATATCCTCATCATCGACTTTGTCTCAACTACGATATTTCCTTGTTCATCTCGACAGGATTCTGTTCGAGCCTTGTATCCTTGTCTTTGACGTTTTACACTTTGGTAAACTTGTGATCATCGTTCCTGGAGTGGCACCTCTCTATATCCTCGATCGCGCGCTTTTCTTGCTCTTTTTTCTTCTTTCTGAATGTTCTTCCCTTCTTCTTTGCCTTTAGAGCTCAATGGCAGCTCTCGTCTTCACCTGCAGCATAGCCTTGTAGGCATCGTTCTTGTCTGCGAGCATCTGTCGGCATTCCTCATCAAACCAGGGGTTTCTTGCTGGTGGCCGCGAGAAACCTAGCACATCAGTTGCGGCTGATGCCGCTTGTTGGCTTCGTTGCCATTGTTCTTCGACATTAGATGCTGGTGGTGTGTTGTGAGTCGAGAGGTTAAGGGATACGCGTTGCGCGAAGGTCTTGGCGGTCTCTTGCGATTGCAGTCTTTCGACATTAAATTTTTTCACAGTATTTCTGGTTTTTTGTGGCGTGGTGGATATCCGCATCCTTACCTTGTCTACAACAAGGTACTGGTACGAGTCGATGTTAGCCCCTCGGAATGTTCGGACATCCAAAATACTGGAGGCGTGCCTCTTGTCCATCGCAATGTGATCAATTTGGTTGACCGTTCGTTGATCTGGAGACCACCATGTCCCCTTATGGATATCGCGGTGAGGAAACCGTGTGCTGGCTATAGTGGCATTTCGTTCCGTAGCGAAGTCAATTAGCCTAAGTCCGTTACCAGACGTGTTGTCGTGTAGGCTATATTTTCCGACAGTACTGCTAAAGATGTCTTCTGTTCCTACCTTTGCGTTAAAATCTCTCAACACGATTTAACATCGCACTTCGGTATTGCTCATAGGTTTTGTCATGGAGCTCGTAGAAGCAATCCTTAGTTATATCATCTTTTTCCTCCGTCGGAGCATGAGCGCATATAATGCTTATGTTGGCGAATTTGGCCTTGATGCGGAATGTTACACTGCGTTCGCTAATGTCTTGGAAACATAAGACTTCTTGCCTAAGTCTGGCACTTATAACAAATCCGCATCCAAAAAGTCGCTGTTTCTGCTCACTATTACACGGTCCATAGTAGATGTCACAGTTTTTCATCCTATTTTTGCCCGGCCCATCCCATCGTATTTCCTGCATGGCAGAAATGTCTGCTTTGTAGCAGTTTAGGGCTTCCGCTAGTTGTTCGCCTGCACCTCTCCTGTTTAATGTTCTCACATTCCAGGTGCATTTACGAACGTCGTTTTCCTTTTTTTCGTTTAGCATGGTCGTCCACAATAAAATCAGTCCTTTCCGAGTCTATTGGTTTCTTCGTAACATATGCTTTTTTATATGGATGGGTAGTTAACCCAAAGCACAACCCCCAACCTATAGGGCCAGGCCCTTGTTTTGACCCTAGGACAGCGGGCCGGAAAAAATACCGATGTCAGTAGCCCATTTTGGGATATGAGCGCTGCCGTTGACCCATTGAGGGCTCCTTCGCCACCAACTCTTTTCCAACACCTTGGCTCAGTATTGGAAATCCCTATAGACCTGGTGTTCAAATATGTCGAAGCAGCTCATATAGGGATTTCACTACCAGTTCGATCAAACTGGAGCTGTAGGCGCCACCGTTGACTCCATCTAGGGAATTCCTCCGCCTGGGAGCAAGTGCCTTAGTGAGAGGACACTCCTCCCCCCTCTCTCGTTTGCTGCCACCAACGACCTTAAACAGGGGTTTAATACCCCATCTCCAGTCGAAGTACTAGGCACCCACCAGTCACCAGCGTGGAGGTGAGAGTAGGAGTTGATAGTGAGAGGCTAGAGTGAGAACGCTTGTGTCCTCATGTAATCGCATCACTATCCTTAAGCACATTATATAATACAAGGTGGCGCAAAAGTTGTCACCCGTCGCAAAAGTTGTCACCCGATGATTCTTGGCCGTCATTTTTTTAAGTGTTTTGCAAAAAAATCGAAACAATTATTATAGGTGGCGCATAGGACATGAATCATGGAATAAATTTTTCTACTTTTTTTGCGGAAAAATTCAAATATTTGCAACCAAAAAACATCGGGTGACAGCTTTTGCGACGGGTTACAACTTTTGCGCCACCTTGTACATATGAAAAATAAATTGCTGATTAGTCTAACGATTAGGTGCGATTCCTTGAAGACATATAAAAGTAAGTCTTCGGAAGTTCTTTTTAGATCGGGTTAAAGTCCCTCACTATTGCAGAAGGTTCCCTCGCGATAAAACCTCTGCAATGTCTTTCAATGATTTTTCCTTCCAGCGAACCTCCACAAAAAAAATTGACAATCTGTAAAAACAGTTCTGCCAGTTCAAAAATCAAATCTCTTAAAAAACACCCTTTACAAGCAGCATCCCAGAGCAGTAAAGCATAGATTTTATAAAGCTTCATTTAGCGTATGTGTTAGAGAGACATAACGGAACATGGAAGCTATTAAATTAAACATCACTAGCAAAAGGAACAATGGGATTTCATCCACAAAAATGTGTAAAATAATTTGTTTTATCCACATTCCGAATATCAAATGTTTTGTTTTGAAATTCTATTTAGTTTTATAGACTTTTGAAATGCTGTGCATTTTTTCCTCGTCTTTAGAAATGTTTGTTATTAATATGAAAAGGAAGAAAATAAAAGCTTTTCCCATACAAAATTATTCAATAACCCCTAGCCATACAAGTTTTAACAGTGCGCAGGACTATGCTTTTTCGCATTCGTTTATATAATTCACCCTCTCTTCCAGATGCATTACAATACAAGTATGGTGTCATCGCTCCATTTGAGTAACATACAACACAAATATTAAAAAAATATTTTATTGAATATTATAATATATGTTATCATAATATAATATGATATTGATTATGATTTGATTATGTAAATATTTGTAAATTTTTCGAGGCCATTGCATGGAGGTTGCATGATATGTGGCCACTAGACAATTTATTATTAATTTTCGAATGGACAAAAATGAAAAATAAATAAAAAAAACAAGACATACCTTTTTTTATTTATTTTTATATCCGGCCTGCTGTCCTCAGATTAATGTGGGTGGGTTAACTATAACTACCCACCCACATTACAAAACAGATTGTTACGAAGCAAAAACAGCCTTGAAAAGGCATTATTTTATTGTTGACAATCATGCTAAACAACAGAAAGGATACTGACGTTCGTGTCTGCACCTGGTACAAAGCAGATATTACATCCATCCAGGAAATACGAAGGTATGGGCTGGGCAAAAAGAGGATAAAAAACTGTGACAGTAGTTGTCGGTCCGTGTTATT
Source organism: Rhingia campestris (assembly GCA_932526625.1). Classification (NCBI taxonomy): domain Eukaryota; kingdom Metazoa; phylum Arthropoda; class Insecta; order Diptera; family Syrphidae; genus Rhingia; species Rhingia campestris. The sequence continues at coordinate 8,020,626 of OW052183.1, forward strand.
GTGAGCATAAACAGGACTATTTCGATGTGGATTTGTTATAAGTAGAAGACTAAGGCAAGACGTCTTATGCTTCCAATATATTAGCGAACGCATAGTTACATACAATCCGCATCAAGTCCAAATTCACCAAACATAAGCCCTATAGCGAAAGACTGTTCAACGAGCTCCTTGACAAAACTAATGAGCGACAGCCGAAGTACGAAGTTAAAATCGTGTTGCAAGATTTTAACGCAAATATCGGAAGAAAAAGACATATTTACCAGTATTGTCGGAAAACACACCCTACATGTCTGACTACAGCTGCGGAACGAAAAGACACTATAGCCAGCACATGGTTTCTTGACCTCGATATCCACAAGAGAACATGGCGATCTTCAGGATCACATTGAGATAGAAAACAAGTAAGCATCCAGTATTTTGGATGTCCGAATATTCCAAGGGGCTAACATCGACTCGGACTACTACCTTGTTGCAGTCAGGGTAAGAATGCGGATATCCACCATGCAACAACAAACCAGGAATACTGTGAACACGTTTAATGTTGAAAGACTGCAATTGCAAGAGACTGCCAAGTCCTTCGCAGAACGCGTATCTCCTAACCTCTCGATTGACACCATACCCCCAGTATTTTATGTCGAAGAAGAATAGCAACGATGTCAACAATCCACCAGCCCTTGGTTTGATGAAGAGTGCCGACAGATGCTCACAGGCAAGAACGTGGCCGCAAGTAAAGACGAGAGTTGCCACTGAGCTCTATAGGAAAAGACAGATGGAAGCGGATACCGGCTTTTGAGAAAAAGTGCAACTGATGTGTTAGTTTTCTCCCGACCACCAGCAAGAAACCCCTGGTTAGATGAGGAATGCTGACCGATGCTCGCAGCCAAGAACGAGGCCTACAAGCTGCAGGTGAAGACGAGAGCTGCCATTGAGCTTTATGGGCAAAGAAGAAGGGAAGAACATCGGCCTTTCAGAAAGAAGAAAAAAGTGCAAGAAAAACGAGCGATCGAGGATATAGTTAGTTGCTACTATGATATTTGCAAGTTTTACCGAAGTGTGAAACGTCAAAGCCAGGGATACAAGGCTCTATGAGAATCCCGTCGAGATGAACAGGGAAATATCGTAGTTGCGAGATACAGTCGATGCTTATGATATTGAAAACCACATTTGCATAGACTTATAAACGGCAATGACGAACAAGTTCCCACTGTCAGGTAGAACGAACCACTCAATATTGGCGATGACATCGAAAACTACCAACCTACCGACCTAAGTGAAGTGAGGATAGCAATATCTAAACTCAAGCTTAACAAGATCGGGGAAAATGACGGCTTTCCCGACGATTTTTATAAAGCCGGCGGAGATGACTTGGACAGTAACATCCACCAACTCATAAGCCAAATCTGGTCGGATGGAAGTATGCCTGAAGAGTGGAACCTCAGCATCGTTTGCCCGATCCACAAAAAAGGAGACCCTTTGAACTGCGTCAACTACAGAGGCATAAATCTCCCCAATATCGTCTTCAAGATCTTATCTGCCGTAGTATGTGAACGCCTGAAATCGTTTGCCAACAACCTGATCGGCCCTTATCAGTGTGGTTTTAGAATAGGAAAGTCCAAAACTGATGAAATCTTCACACTTCGGCAGATCGTAAAATAAACCCAAGAAGTAAAAATCAGTACCTACCACCTATTCACTGATTTTAAAGTCGCATACAGCAGCATTTATAGAGACAAACAGCATTTATAGAGAGCTATGTCTAGATTTGGTATACCGCCCAAGTTCGTCCTTTGTGCAGAATGACGATGGAGAATTATCGCTGCTCCAACAGGGTCGAAAACGATTTGATACCGAGAATGGATTTAGGTAAGACCACGCGACAAACTATACAGAGCCATGTCTAGTTTTGGTATACCGCCCAAGTTCGTCCGTCTGTGCAGGATGACGATGGAGAATTATCGCTGCACCATCAGGGTCGGAAAAGACGTCACCGACACATTCGATACCAAAGAAGGATTAAGGCAAGGCGATGCGCTGTCATGTGACTTCTTTAACACCATTCTTGAGAGGATTGTTCAAAAATCCCAAGCAACACCTGAGCCGCACAATATTCCATAAACCGGTTCTGCTACAACCATACGAAGACGAAATTGACATCATTGGTCGGACACAACATGATGTCATAGTCACGTTTGCTAGAATAGAGGAGGAAAGCCCAAAAATGGGTTTTAACTCGAAAGGACACCCGACATCGACGAATTGGACAGAACATCCCCATTGATTGATATAACTTTGAGGTATTCCTGCTCTACGGGGCTGAAGCATGGACTGTATCAAGAGCTGATAAAGAAATGATTGGTCGTCTTGAAAGGAAAATTCTTTGAAAAATCTTCGGTTCCGTTTGCGTTGACTGGCTATAGAGGCCGAGTTTGAACCACGACCTAGACAATATGTACATCGACATGGAATTGGTACAAAAACTCCCCGTTGGATATTTTAGATAGCCTGGAATATGTAAAGTGAATGGACAACAATACAATACTCCGGCACGCAGATTCTTCGATTCCCAGCCAGATTTGTATTAGACGAAGACCTCGTCTTAAGTGACGCGCACAAGCAGAAACCGACATCAACCAACTTGAAATGCGCAACTAGCTAAGGACCGGGCTAATTGGAGAGGCATGTTGGTTGAGGCCCAGGTTCAATGTGTACTGTACCGCCACGGTCAGTGTAATAGGCACTCAATGGTCGCCATATGAAGACTGAGCGTCGGAGTTGGTAGACAACAGCTAGGTGAAAACTCAACGTTTCATATAATCGCATGACAATTTGACAGTTTTCAAGTTTAGCTTATAAGTTCAGAAGTGTTAAATCAGAAATTCCTACCTCTGGGGAAAAGGGTTCACGTGAAACCGCAACAAAACTACTTTCAACCTATACCTGTATTAAATGAGCAAAATTCAGTTCATAACGACTGCCCATTCAAGAGCTGAACTAGCTCCATCATCTGGTGTTAATGTCCTCCTTTAAGTGGCATACATTGTGTACCTTCCTCCAAACACTAATCACACATCAACATCAACTCCAATTCCAGATTCTCTCACAATGTCCACATCTTTCCAGCGCTGTCCCGCCCTCCTCGCAATTACTCCAACTCCCAATTACCGCTTCACTTAATAACAACACTCTTGCAAACTATTTAATATCCTGCCATATAATTAATCACGATCTGCAGATCGGCTTATATTGCAAAAATAAAATGTTACTTTATTAATTTATTACCCAACGTTTTGATTAATGGCGCAAAAGTCTCCAGTGCGCGCCTTGGAGAGCGAGAGAGTCCGCGAGGAATTAATTTCTTTCGGCGATTATATAAAATGAAGAATTTCCTGTTGCGGTGCATGCCACCACCAAACGGGCGCTGGACTCAAGCCCCACAAGGCGATACTTTATGTGTTGCACTAGTTCTTCGTCTTGAGCCGCGCGCACGTATACCACGCGCTTTCCCGGTACTTCAAGTCGTCAAGTTAAATGGAGTTTCCCTACTCCGCTCAGCGTCGCATTTTTAAGTGAAAAAGGAAAAATCACTTTCACAAAGTACGGACACTCGCAGATAGGTATGCACCTCGGAAAGATTGTATGGAGTTAATGTTGGCCAGTGAGCGGAGGCGATGTACAGGTCATGACTAGGCCTATGCCTGTGTGTTGCTGAAAATCAAGTCAAAGGACTGAAGGGGTTGACCGATTTTATTCATAACGACTAAACAAGTTGTTGGACCTCTCGCTGCAGGGTGAGGCAAAAAGTTTCATTTTTGCTCGATGCTGAGTGTAAAACCTGAAAATGCGAGCATAATCGAACAACTCCTTCGACCTCTTTACCACTGGTAGACCGCATTGCAACAGAGGAATTGGTACTCGTGACGGTGGTATCAGGCTGGTGTCCAGCTGCGTCTCAGTGTGTCGCATAATTTATGCAATCGATTTTGATTTGCTGGCAGAGTCTGCGTATTCGATTTGGAAATTAGGCAACCACACTGATTCGATAATTGTCCATGTAGGTGTTTGGCAACGTGTGCTTGGCTTAGCGTTTGTAACACGAGTATTTTGTTGACACTTTGATGGAGGATTTTGTCACATTTAGTTTGATGTTGATACCTTACCCAAGGATTGCTTAATATGTTGCGTTTGTGACTGGCTAAGCGCTGTTATGCAACATCAAATAAAAGAGTTGAGTTGCAAACTGGCTGTTAAGGAAGTGTCAAATTTGTCTATATAGCACAATACGTTAGGACAGGGACTAATAACAAGGCAAGAAGTATTATGTTTTCAAGACATCAGCGAACGCCTTGTAACAATTCGCATCAAGACTCTCACTCCGACGAAGGAAAAAGATGATATAACTGAGGATTACTTCTCTTGACAAAACCTATGAGCGACTACCGAAGTACGATGTTAAAATCGTGGTGGGAGGTTTTAACGCAAAGGTAGGAAGAGAAGACATCTTAACAGTATTGTCGGAAAACATAGCCTACACGACAACACATCTGGTAACGGACTTATTCTAATTTACTTCGCTACGAAACGAAATGCCACGAAATGCATACGGTTTCCTCACCTTGATATCCATAAGCGGACATAACGGTCTCCAGATCAACGAACAGCCAACCAAATTGATCACATTGCGATATACAAGAGGCACGCATCCAGTATTTTGTAAGTCCGATCATTCCGAGGGGCTAACATCGACTCGGACCAATTCGTTGTTGCAGCCAAGGAAAAAATGCGGATATTCACCACGCCATAGCAAACCAGACATACTGTGAAAAACTTTAATATCGTAAGACTGCTATCGCAAGACACCGCCAAGGCCTACGCGCAACGCGTATCCCTTAACCTCTCGATTCACACCATACCACCAGCATCGAATGTCGAAAAACAATGGCAACGGTGCCAACAAGCCATTAGATCAGCCGCAACTGATGGGTTAGGTTTCTCGCGCCCACCAGCAAGAAACAACTGGATTGATGAAGAATGCCGACAGATGCTCGCAGCCAAGAACGGAGACTACAAGGTTAAGCTGAAGGTGAAGATGAGAACTGGCATTGAGCTTTAAAGGCAGAGAAGAAGGGAAGAACACCAGTTTTTTTCAGAATGGAGAAAAAAGAGCAAGAAAAGCGCGCGATCGAGGATATAAAGTCAAGGATACAAGGCTCGAACAGAATCCTGTCGAGATGAACAAGGAAATATCGTAGTGGAGACACAGTCGATGCTGAGGATATGGAAGAACCATTTCTGCAGACTGTTAAACGGCGATGACGGACAACATTCCGCTGTCAGGCAGAACGAATCATTTAATATTGGCAACGACAGCGAAAACTGCCAACCACCCGACCTAAATGAAGTGAGAATAGCTATATCTTAACTCAAGCTTAATAAGGCTGCCGGAAATGACGGCCTTCCCGCTGAGCTTTATAAAGCTGGCGGAGATAACTTGGTAAGTAACATCCACCAATTCATAAGGCAATCTGGTCGGATGAAAGTATGCCTGAATAATGGAACCTCAGCATCATTTGCCCCATCCACAAAAAGGAGACCCTCTGAACTGCGCTAACTACAGAGGCATTAGGATCCTCAACATCGCCTACAATATCCTATCTGCCGTAATATGTGAACGCCTGAAACCGTTTACCAACAACCTGATATGCCCTTATCAGTGTGGTTTTAGGCCAGGAAAGTCCACAGTCGATCGAATTTTCACATTTCGGCAGATTCTGGAAAAAAACCCAAGAAGTCCAAATCGATACCCACCACCTATTTATTGATTTCAAAGCCGCACACGACAGCATTTATAGAGACGAACTATACAGAGCCATGTCTAGTTTTGGTATACCGCCCAAAATCGTCCGTTTGTGTAGGATGACGATGGAGAATTCTCGCTGCACCATCAGGGTCGGAAACGACCTCACCGACACATTGATACCAACAAAGGATTTAGGCAAGGCGATGGCGCTGTCATGTGACTTCTTCAATTTGATTCTTGAGAGGGTTGTGCAAAACTTCCGAGCCAACATCAGAGATTTTCCAAAAATCGGTGCAGCTACTAGCATACGCTGACGATATTGACATCATTGGTAGGACTCAACGTGATGTCATAGCCACGTTTGCTAGTATAGAGAAGGAAGCGGCAAAAATGGGTTTTTAGCAGTAAATGAAAGTAAGACTAAGTAAGACTAAGTATATGCTGTCAACACGAAAGGACGGACAACATCGACGAATTGGACAGAACGTCACTATTGACAGATATAATTTTTAGGTAGTAAGTGGCTTTGTCAACCTCGGCTCCGCTATTAAATCTGAAAACAACATCTCGTCAAAAATCAAACGAAGAATTACTCTTGCAAACCGCTGTTTCTTCGGGATAAGAAGGCAATTTAGTAGTAAAGCCCTCACTCGAACTACTAAGGAGATCCTATATAAGACCCTGATCATCCCAGTCCTGCTCTACGGCGCTGAAGCATGGACCGTATCAAAAACGGATGAAGAAATCCTTGGTCGATTCGAAAGGAAAATTCTTCGAAAAATCTTCGGTCCCGTTTGCGTTGACGGGCAATGGAGACGAAGATTCAACCAAGAACAATACGAGCTGTACAGCAACATGCGCCTAGTCAAAGAAACTCCACATTGGACGTTTAAGATGGCTTAGACATGTCGAATGAATGGACACCAATACTACGGCAGAGCCTTCGATTCGCAGTAGAGGAAGACCTCTCCTTAAGTGGCGTAGAAACCAACCTCATCCAACTTGGGTGCGCAACTTAGCTAAGGACCGGGCTAATTGGAGAGGCATGTTGGTTGAGGCCCAGGTTCATTCCGGACGGTAGCGCCACATAAGTAAGGTAAAAGTTACAACTTATCACAGCCTGTTAGTTTGTCTAAACTCTCTAGATAAACCTGGATAGTTGAATGAATGCGTTGGTAAATATAAGTGGCCCTTAGTCTGATTAACCTCTGACCTTTTCGACGCTATGAGATGATTCGTGTATGCCATAAAACAAGTCTGGGATGTTCAGAATTTTATATCGTATTTTGTCAGTAGTACGAGTAAGAGCTTTATTAGTGGAATGCTTTCTGAGCCTGAAGAATCAGCGGTTCAAAAGAACACTTCTGACAGGTATCGTAGCAAAATAAAATTTGTTGGCACAACAGGCTTGTAAGTACCCAGAGTCTAGCATTTTCTCACAACCTTTCATGCGGCACGTGTACAGGCCCAATGGCGGGACCTCCTGGTTTATGTTGGATCCGGACGGCTATAAGATGGGGTAAGCTCTTCTTGAAAATTGATACTACTCAGATGATTTGTCAGATCATCACGAGAGGAGGGCCAGTGAATAATCATTTAGGTGTTGCTATGGCTGGGAATCGAACCCAGACCCTCTGTGATGCAGTTCATTGAACTAACCATCGCGCCACTGAGCCCGTAATTGTGTGGTGGTCAGAATTAAAAGTGGAGTCGATCTAGTTGTCGATTTTGATATTTCGATCAATTCGGTCATTCTTGATGAAGGCATAGACTTGGTCTTGCCTTCGAATACTGCTAAACCAGCTGATTTCTCCTCTACAATTGCAAACACTCCGAGGATATTTTGTTCATTTCGACCCATGATGTCAATATCAAGGCAAGCTAGTATTTCCATAGATTTGTAAAGGTAAAGGGCCTGTTGTTAGCTCAGGAGTTCTGCAAAATCGTCCTAAAAAATTGAAAAAATCACATGACAATAAGTTTCTCATCCTTCTTTTCTCCACCCCATCCCATAGAATTTCCCGGAAGGCAGTTATGTCTGTAGCTTTGAGCATTCATTAGTCATATTCTTGCACTTTTTCTGTTAATGATTTCAGCATTTTAGGTTATATAAAGTAAGTCCTTCCCCAAGCTCTTGATTGCTTCGAAACAATGCATGATTGATTAGTTAACATAAAGGACATCCCCGAAACCAGAAGACTATTTCAATTTGTTATAACAAAGACGCAGGGTCGGGTGTTTCGGTGTCATATTCCACTTACTTTCTTAAAGTCCGGAATTATCCTCAACCATCATTACCTCTCCTTATAACGAAATTGACTTCAAACACGACAAGGTCTGTAAATTCCGATTGCCATATCCAAACTAAAACCAAAGGGTCCGCCAAATAAAAAAAAATGCTTTAAAAAAAACTACTGGATATTTTCTCAATTTTTTTTTTTTTATTTGAAAGTACAATCCTTCCGGTTAATAATGGAAAATAATTTCATTCAAATGGCTGCCTCGGCTGGCCATGCAGTAGCCTACACGATCGGTCCAATTTTAAAGTACATTATCGATTGTGTGCAGCTGTATTTCACCAATGGCTTCACGAATATTGTCCTTTAAAGCGTCAATTGTCTCTGGCTTGTCGGCGTAACACTTATCTTTTACGGCACCCCACAAATAATAGTCCAACGGTGTCAAATCGCAGCTCCGAGGTGACCAAACGACATCAGCTCTGCGGCTGATAATGCGATCATCAAAAACAGGGCGCAAAACATCGAGTGTAGCTTCGGCTGTGTGGCACGTAGCGCCGTCCTGTTGAAACCAAAGGTTGCCAATATCCTCCTCTTCAATTTTTGTGAACAAAAATTCGTTCAACATGGCCCGATAACGATAGCCATTGATTGTAACGACCACTCCTTGCTCATTTTCGAAGAAAAATGGCCCAATTATGCCTCTGGACCAAAATCCGCACCAAACAGTGACTCGTTTTGGGTGTATCGGCTTTTCAATGTATGCGTGCGGGTTTTCTGTGCCCCAAATGCAACAATTTTGCTTGTTTACGTACCCGCCAAGATCAAAATGAGCTTCATCTGAAAAGATGATTTTTGGCAAAATCGGCATCTTCTCTAAGTCGATTGCAGGCCCACTTAGCGAAGCGAAAACGCATTGGATGGTCAGTTGTCTTCAACTCCTGAACCAATTGGACTTTGTATGGCGTCATACCAAGGTCTTTATGCAAAATTCGTCTCAATGATGTCTCCGAAATTTTCAATTGTTGAGAACGACGGTGAATTGATGTTGATGGCGCTTCAAGCACACTTTCTGCCACAGCCGCAATATTCTCGGGTGTACGCACTGTTTTTGAATTTTCACGCTTTGGTTTATCGATGAGGATGCCAGTTTCTTTCACTTTTTTCACAAGATAACGAACATACGGAGCTGACGCTGCTTCTCTTCTTCCAAAATCCGTACGCAATTTTCGCACACATTCTGCAACATTACCATGATTTTCAAAGTAATGTCGCAATATTTCCCAGCGTTGTTCACGCGTATACACAACCATATTCGTTTAGCGGAAGGATAAAACTAATTATCTGTCAAATCAGACATGAGCTTAGTGTTACCATTCACGAATTAAGTACTAGTTGAAAAAAAGACGTTAGATGGCGGACCCGTTAGATAGGGAAACAATCTGTTACAGCACTAACACATGTAAGGATATCAGGCCACAAAAATGTTAGTTTGTAAAACTTCGAAAAGTAGCTACCTATAGAGATTCCCTTCTATAGAACAGCTAACTTGGTAGCCGGTGGGACGCACCCTTCAGCTTTATTTCTATTGTTATACTCTGAGCTATTAAATAATCAAAAATTCAATCGCACACGCTCTTTAGGTAGATTACGATTCATCCGATTTGCATTTTTATTGCACACGTTTTTTTTTATAAAACCCAACTATTCACGTAAGAGACAATAACGCGTTTCGAAGATGCATACCTTCCTTTCGTATCTTCTCTGATGGAATCTAATGAATAACTACCTCAGTGATTTTGATTTCCCTACCAAATTAGGAACGATATAACCAGTCTCTCGGGTGTGTCAACTCTCTGATTACAGATTCATAAACGTCAGGCAATTTGTTGTGTGTCACCCGGTATAATACGAGTATTCTTGGGCCATTGCTTGTGGGTTTCATATCCGAAACTTGGATTTCTTTGTGGAAGAAATTCCGATGGTAATTAGCATACCAGTGTTTAGAGGTGCGTTCATAGTCTTAGACTCTTCATTCTTCTTTCCGAATCTTGCTTTTTCGACACATAACGCACGTTGGTCGTTGACTATCCAGCCCACCAAGCCAAAGTCGGAGATATATTTGAATATTCTTAGAGCTGGTTGGTGCGGTGCCCTGAATACGCACTGGTGCTGCTGCCTCTGTGGGTTAGGAGAAAATTGCATTTTAATTTTGCAGATAATTTGATTTTTTTTTCTTTTATTTGCGTAGGATCTGACACGGCACTCATAGGAATATTGAATTGGAAAGCCGCCTTATGGCCGAATGCATAATTCAATTATGTAAATGTTCGGTTGATTTAAGTACAGAATGGGAGTATGTCGCATGCGTGAGTGCGCACTCGTATACAAAGAAATTCCATCCATCGATTTGATTATCCAGAGCCGACGTAGCTTAGAGGTGAGGAATTTTTTATAAACCACAACTTGAGATATTTCTATGGTTGGATGATTTTTGCTAAGATACATTGAATCAAAGCGGGTATTCATATGAGTGCTAATGGAATAGATTGTAGCATTCAAGCTGGTTATATGGACAAGGTCAGAATGATGTATATTTGTAAAGATTTTTTTGGAATGCTTAGAGATAATGTCAAGAACAGATATTACCGAATTTTCTTGAATCTATTCTTTCTTTTTTGCTGTAACTTTGATGAATTTGCCTCCGATCAGATAGACTTTAATGAGGCTTTTATCAATATCGGGGATATTGTTAGAAGACCTATTTTGAACCAATAGCAATCGCATTTTTGCATCCTCGATCGCGCGCTTTTCTTGCTCTTTTTTCCTCTTTCTGAAAAACTGGTGTTCTTCCCTTCTTCTCTGCCTATAGAGCTCAATGGCAGCTCTCGTCTTCAACTGCAGCTTAGCCTTGTAGGCCTCGTTCTTGGCTGCGAGCATCTGTCAGACTGTCGGTAGTCCTCATCAAACCAGGGGTTTCCTGCTGGTGGCCGCGAGAAACCTAGCACATCAGTTGCGGCTGATCTAATGTCTTGTTGGCATCGTTGCCATTGTTCTACGACATTGGATGCTGGTGGTATAGTGTGAATCGAGAGGTTAAGGGATACGCGTTGCGCGAAGGTCTTGGCGGGCTCTGGTGATTGCAGTCTTTCGACATTGAATTTTTTCACAGTATTTCTGGTTTTTTGTGGCGTGGTGGATATTCGCATCTTTGGCTACAACAAGGTAGTGGTTCGAGTCGATATTAGCCCCGCGGAATGTTCGGACCTCCAAAATACTGGATGCGTGCCTCTTGTCTATCGCAATGTGATAAATTTGGTTGACTGTTCGTTGATCTGGAGACCGCCATGTCCCCTTATGGATATAGAGGTGAGGAAACCGTGTGCTGGCTATAGTGGCATTTCGTTCCGTAGCGAAGTCAATTAGCCTAAGTCCGTTACCAGACGTGTTGTCGTGTAGGCTATATTTTCCGATAGTACTGCTAAAGATGTCTTCTCTTACTACCTTTGCGTTAAAATCTCCCAGCACGATTTTAACATCGTACTTTGGTAGTCGCTCATAGGTTTTGTCGAGGAGCTCGTAGAAGCAATCCTTAGTTATATGATCCTTTTCCTCCGTCGGAGCATGAGCACATATAAGGCTTATGTTGGCGAAATTGGCCTTGATGCGAATTGTTACAATGCGTTCGCTAATGTCTTGAAAACATAAGACTTCTTGCCTAAGTCTGGCACTTATAAAAAATCCGCATCCAAATAGTCGCTGTTTCTGCTCACTATAACACAGTCCATAGTAGATGTCACAGTTTTTCATCCTCTTTTTGCCCGGCCCATCCCATCATATTTCCTGGATGGCAGTAAAGTCTGCTTTGTAGCAGTTGAGGGCTTCCGCTAGTTGTTCGCATGCACCTCTCCTATTTAATGTTCTCACATTCCAGGTGCAGATACGAACGTCGTTGTCCTTTTTTTCGTTTAGCATGGTCGTCAACAATAAAATCAGTCCTTTCCGAGGCTATTGGTTGCTTCGTAACATTATCCCAAAGCACAACCCCCAACCTGGAGGGCCAGGCCCTTGTTTTGACCCTAGCACTTTTGGATATGTAAGTAGAAATTCCTTGCATTAGGTCCTCAATGTACTTTGGCAATTCCTTGGAGGCGTGTGAAGTATAAGCAACTAAGGCTGGCGAATGGCAAATGCATTTCATGAGAGATAAGTTTGGGCACACTTCTTTGAGTTTAATATAAAAAGAGTTCCTCTTACCTACCATTACAGCAGCGTTGTCAGAGGCCATTCCAGTTATATTATCAAGCGGTATTTGTTTTGTCCTTCATAATTTTTGAAAATGCTTCGAACAGGGCATCTGCCCCAGAATCAATGGCACTTATGTTGAGCATCTCCAACAATTTGTTCGTGATCTTTGCAATATTGGGATCAACGTATCGAACCAAACATCATAATTGCTTGGCGTTGGCGATATTTGTTGTTTTGTCAACCAATATAGAAAATTTAGTTGTGCCAGGATTTTCACAAATTCGTTTTCTTCAGCAACAGCAATAAAATTTTTTATTAATTTCGAACAGTTGGTTCGTCCCAATGACACATTCGAAAGAAGTTTTGAATCGGGAAAGATGTCTTTCAGCAAAGGAATTAGATGTTCCACTACCTCAATAGCAACGTTTTTTTCAGCAATAAAAGGCACTTAATTTTAGTTGTTTGTGTTGATTTGTTTGCAAAAATATTTTCTATTGCAGGTGTTTCCTTTACTGCTTTTAAGTTTAATAAATGTTTGGGTGTGTTGCTATGCCGCACAATTTCCCACAAGCTTTGCAGAATGCCTTGAAATCATCATTTAAAACTGGCCTCAACCAAGCAGCAAATTTCTTATCCTCCTGCAAATTGATTTGAAAACGTTTCTTGCTGCCTTTTTCTGCGCTCATTTTACTAAAAACACAAATAATTTCCAATATAATTATTTAAATAATAAATCTGAACAAAAATATTACCTGACAAAATAATCCGCTCCCCATCGGCTTTTAGAATGAGAATGAGAATATGAGAAATTAATTTGACATTCGCTTCGCAAAATTTAAAATGAAATCATTCGGTAAACAAATAAAGATGGACACATTCAAACTTGAAATTATAGAGTGACTGCCTTCAGATATAATGTTACAATAAGTTGGAAAAAATAAAATGCACTTTTTTTCAACTGCGTGGCATGAAAATGCCCTCTCGCCCTTTTGGCGTATTTTATTTTGCAAATGCCCACGAAAAGGGTTTTCGCCCACGATCTGGGCATGGGCATCAGTGCATCACTATTCACTTCCCGTTCCCTGGTGAGCCCCTGCCGCAAGTGAGAAAGAAATTTACAATCGGATCCGACCGACCGAATACGTTATACGCACGGTTGCCACTTGAAAGTAAAATTTGTTACCAAAATTTAAGAAGAAGCGACCAAACGCAGTAAAAAGTTACCAAAGTACTTAAAATTTGAAAACGTTGTATGAAATACACCAAAAATCACAGAGTTTGCCATTTTTATAACCTATCCCATATTAGTTTTTAACATAGAGAAATAATTAAGCTACATATACCTCAAAGTATATGCATCGACTCAGAATCACTTGCTGAGTCGATTAAGCCATGTCTGTCTGTCCGTCCGTCTACATGTAAGCCCATGAAAATTTAAGCTTAAAGAATGAAATTTGGTATATAGCAGTGAAGCAAAACAAGTTCCACGCCCCTTTTTTTTAGGAAAACGTAATTTTTGGCTAAACCCTAAGGAATTTCTAAAAAGTGTGTGAGCAACATATTTACAGAATCTCTATATTTCGTCAATATAAAGTTTTTTTTTCCAAGTCCACTTTTTGGGGCGTTGTAAGTAAAAAACGTGTTTCGGTACATTTTTAAAATATTTGAACATATTCGATCATCTCGTGGATCTTGTTGGACGAATGGCGAATGCGATGGGAACTTGAATTATTTCTGTGGGGTAGGACACATTCCTGGTAAGAGATACCATCATGTCATTGTTATGCTGCTTCTGGAGTGATGCACTTAGGTTGGAGTTTCTTTTTGTAGAAACCTTCACTGGAATATTTTGTTTAGGATGGCCGATTAATTATTACATTGCAAAGCATGAAAAAGGATCTAGATTTGTGAATATTCGGGCTTGTTCCTTTATAGACAGCTAGAGCTATGAAGGCAAAACGGTATCTATCATCTTCTAGGGACTGCTGAAGTGAGCTGGACCAATCAATATGGCTTCCAATTTCGCCTCGTCACAAGCTTAATGCCTTTAGTTTAGTCGGTTATTTTCCAATTATTACGTTCCATATGGTCTTTCTGTACTGCATTACAAAATGATTTGAGTTGTGAATCTTGTAGGTTGGTCGTTAATTTCCTTACGCTTTAAACGTCTCAGGATTAACAGCCTTCAATGCTAGGTTTACACCAGATCGTTGGGCCTTAAATTTTCTTAATATTCGTTGTTAAATCTTCATCCCTAAAGCGTAAATTTGTGGAACCAGTGATCTCCATCCAGTATTTTGGATGTCCGAACATTCCGAGGAGCTAACATCGACTCGGATCACTACCTTGTAGCAGCCAAGGTAAGAATGCGGATATCCACCACGCCACAACAATCCAGAAATACTGTGAAAAAATTTAATGTCGGAAGACTGCAATCGCAAGAGACCGCCAAGACCTTCGCACAACGCGTATCCCTTAACCTCTCGATCAACACCATACCACCAGCATCGAATGTCGAAGAGCAATGGCAACGATGCCAACAGGCCATTAGATCAGCCGCAACTGATGTGCTAGGTTTCTCACGCCCACCAGCAAGAAACCCCTGGTTTGATGAGGAATGCCGACAGATGCTCGCAGCCAAGAACGAGGCCTACAAGGCTAAGCTGCAGGTGAAGACGAGAGCTGCCATTGAGCTCTATAGGCAAAGAAGAAGGGAAGAACATCGGCTTTTCAGCAAGAAGAAAAAAGAGCAAGAAAAGCGCGCGATCGAGGATATAGAGAGGTGCCACTCCAGGAACGATGTTCGCAAGTTTTACCAAAGTGTAAAACGTCAAAGCCAAGGATACAAGGCTCGAACAGAATCCTGTCGAGATGAACAAGGAAATATTGTAGTTGAGACACAGTCGATGCTGAGGATATGGAAGAACCACTTCTGCAGACTGTTAAACGGCGATGACGAACAACATTCCGCTGTCAGGCAGAACGAACCATTCAATATTGGCAACGACAGCGAAAACTGCCAACCACCCGACCTGAGTGAAGTGAGGATAGCAATATCTAAACTCAAGCTTAATAAGGCTGCCGGAAATGACGGCCTTCCCGCTGAGCTCTATAAGGCCGGCGGAGATGACTTGGTAAGTAACATCCACCAACTCATAAGCCAAATCTGGTCGGATGAAAATATGCCTGAAGAATGGAACCTCAGCATCGTTTGCCCGATCCACAAAAAAGGAGACCCTCTGAACTGCGCCAACTACAGAGGCATAAGTCTCCTCAACATCGCCTACAAGATCCTATCTGCCGTAATATGTGAACGCCTGAAACCGTTTACCAACAACCTGATTGGCCCTTATCAGTGTGGTTTTAGGCCAGGAAAGTCCACAACCGATCAAATTTTCACACTTCGGCAGATCCTGGAAAAAACTCAAGAAGTCCAAATCGATACCCACCACCTATTCATCGATTTCAAAGCCGCATATGACAGCATTTATAGAGACGAACTGTACAGAGCCATGTCTAGTTTTGGTATACCGCCCAAACTCGTCCGTTTGTGTAGGATGACGATAGAGAATTCTCGCTGCTCCATCAGGGTCGGAAACGACCTCACCGACACATTCGATACCAAAAAAGGATTTAGGCAAGGCGATGCGCTGTCATGTGACTTCTTTAATCTGATTCTTGAGAGAATTGTGCAAAACTCCAAAGCCAACACAAGAGGCACAATCTTCCAAAAGTC
The DNA here is from genome assembly GCA_932526625.1 of Rhingia campestris. NCBI lineage: Eukaryota > Metazoa > Arthropoda > Insecta > Diptera > Syrphidae > Rhingia > Rhingia campestris. The sequence continues at coordinate 8,036,644 of OW052183.1, forward strand.
GGTGCAACTACTAGCATACGCTGACGATATTGACATCATTGGTAGGACTCAACGTGATGTCATAGCCACGTTTGCTAGTATAGAGAAGGAAGCGGCGAAAATGGGTTTAGCAGTAAATGAGGGTAAGACTAAGTATATGCTGTCATCGCGAAAGGACTCACAACATCGACGAATTGGACAGAACGTCACCATTGACAGATATAACTTTGAGGTAGTACGGGACTTTGTCTACCTCGGCTCCGCTATTAGCTCTGACAACAACATCTCGTCAGAAATTAAACGAAGAATTACTCTTGCCAACCGCTGTTTCTTCGGGCTAAGAAGGCAATTTAGTAGTAAAGCCCTCACTCGAACTACTAAGGAGACCCTATATAAGACCCTGATCATCCCAGTCCTGCTCTACGGCGCTGAAGCATGGACCGTATCAAAAGCGGATGAAGAAATCCTTGGTAGATTCGAGAGGAAAATTCTTCGAAAAATCTTCGGTCCCGTTTGCGTTGACGGGCTATGGAGACGAAGATTCAACCAAGAACTATACGAGCTGTACAGCGACATGCCCCTGGTCAAAAAACTCCGCATTGGACGTTTAAGATGGCTAGGACATGTAGAACGAATGGACACCAATACTCCGGCTCGCAGAGTCTTCGATTCCCAGCCAGACGTCGGACGCAGTAGAGGAAGACCTCGCCTTAAGTGGCGCGCACAAGTGGAAACCGACCTCAACCAACTTGGAGTGCGCAACTGGAGGCAGTTAGCTAAGGACCGGGCTAATTGGAGAGGCATGTTGGTTGAGGCCCAGGTTCATTCCGGACTGTAGCGCCACTTAAGTAAGTAAGTAAGTGATCTCCATTTAGGTCAAGCCCACTTTTGGGACAGTTTCAATTCCTGACCTTATTGTCAAGCGGTTCAATAAACAGCAGATTTAGGTGTGTGATCAACCCTCCAATGGGCCGAACATTTTTAGTAGAATGCTCCGCCCAAGCTGACGCAGAACATAAGTTTATCGTGGTTCTTGATAATCACTTTTTTCCCATTGGGGGAAGACGAAATGCTTCATGCAAGATAAGGAGATGATTTTTTTGGAGTTGAGTATTCCTGTGTATCCGACTCCCCTTTATGAAAGTTATACGTCAACTAAAAACTCTTCCTGTCCCTTCGGTTTCCGAAATACTTCCGCGATTGCTCTTCTCTTTTTTCTAAGAACATGTTGAGCGTAGGTGGAGATTCCAGAGCAGCGTTACCAGATTTAGCAGTTTCCTGCGATTTTAGCAGTTTTTGATCATGAAAATGACCTGCAGCAGTTTTTTTAGCATTTTCTTAAATTTTAGCATTTTTTGGCAGTTTTCAAACCAAAAAAATTTATACATGTTTTTAACTGTTTGGGCGACAGTAAACACGAATACACGATCGTTTTCAAGAAAAATTATTATATTAAGTGTTTACTACACAAATGTCAAAACAGAACTGACATTAGGGGCCAATCGCAAAATGTATAGCATTTTCTGATAGGAGGATTACTTTTTCGCCACCTTGTATTATTTATATAGGCATTGCTTGGACAACGACACTCAATCCAAATTGTGTATTTATTAAATACGTACGTCACTCGGTTGCTCTAACTTTAAGTCATGGCAGTAAGAAATTGCCAAAATCCATTGAGCAATTGGTCAAAACCAAGAGTTTTTTTTGAAACAGAAAAGCATAGGAATTTGCGCCATTAAGACATTGGATGCCTATCGCTACATGCTTGCGTCAATCAAATTATAGAACAATGGAGTGCATTAAAATTGAGAATATTTAACAACAAATTCTGTCCCAAACGAATTTATTTTTAATAGTTTGAATGACAGTATACCTAATAATACTTTTTATGCTATGGACTACAATTTCCTATGGTAAACAAATTCAACCTTATATTTCAAAGCGATTATGCTTATGTATCCAACAATAACTAAATTTGCAATATTTAAGCTTACTGGCATCTAATACTGCTTGTGAAACAATAAGGGTATTCATGCAACATCGTAATTTTATTACGTGCGAAAGATTATAACTTTACGACGCCGTTTCATGAACGACCCTTAAACATCATCACTAAATAATGCGGTAACCCACTGAATTTAATCTCATTTTAGTAATTTATTTATTGATAGAATTTTGTTCTTATTGTTGTCTTTCCGTTCTCGATAATTTGTTTCAGTTTAGCGCATACTTTTGTTGTGTGATAGTGACTGATTAAATGTCAAAATAGCAATTCAAAAGTTTACAACATTTACCACCTCAGTTTAGGCACCCAATTCCTGTGAGAAAATTCCGATATTATTAGAAAAGATTTCCCATACAAAATTTGACAGTTCATTTATCACGTCGTAATTTTATCACGTTTACAACGTTTACGACAACATGAATACCCCTAATATTTTCGCAGGTAAATTCGTTAAAAACTAAAAACCGTAATCGCTTCAGTAACGAAAATGTTGCTTTACAAGTAAAGCAGGGGGTTTCTTAAGGTGAGGCTGTTATAACTTTGTTCCAACAAATAAACTTTAATAAATTCAAAAAGTCTCTATAAAGATTCCGAACGATTTAATTTAATAACTATGTACATATTTAAATTTAAAAATTTTCATCTTTTATAAATTATCATCTTATATAATAACAAATGTAACTGTATATGTATTTTTTGAACTAAAAAAAACGTATTTCTCAAGGAAAAATCGATCGCAGTTTTTTTAGCATTTTTTTACATTTTCGTCTAGCAGGTTTTGCAGTTTTTCGTCCTAGCTTTAGCAGGTTTAAAAAATTTTATCTGGTAATGCTGTTCCAGAGTCCACTTTTTGGGTGCTTTTTTAGTAAAAAAACGTGTTTCGGTAATTTTTTAAAATGTTTAAAAAAAAATTCGATGCAGGATCATTGGTTATGATAGTATAAACATTTCGTCTTTAGATCATTTTAACCCATGCCCACTTTTTGGAGGCGTTTTCCTACCCTACCCCATAGGACACACAGGAGAAAAACGTTGTTTTTTGTCGAACCATAAAATATTTTGATAAACTGTCTGAACAATATGTTGTGAACATTTTTTCTATATTTCATCGCCAAAGAGCCCACATTTTGGCGATATTAATTTTAAGGATGGGATGGGATAGGGTATTAAACGATCCGCACAGCGCATTGTAGCCTTCTCATATGTTTGATTTTAAGTTTTCATACAGCGAGAGCGACTTTTGCTTTGTTAAAATACAAAATAATTTAAATTTTCAGTCATCTGGATAATACTGTGCAGTGTGTTTACCTAAACACATTTATGCATCGTTTGCATATGATGAAAGAAAGTCGCAATCCATGAATTCAATTTTACTAAAACATACAAATTAAAGTTCGTGTTTTTTTTTTTAATTTCCTTAGAAAAAGCGACCATGTGTAGAAAATAATTACCAAGCGACCAGATGAAAAAAAAGTTTCTAAATTTGGACGCAAATGACCAAAGTGGCAACCGTGGCGAGGCATGAAAATGCCCTCTCGCCCTTTTAGCGTATTTTACTTTGCAAATGCCCACGAAAAGGGTTTTCGCCCACGATCTGGCATGGGCATCAGACCATCAGTGCATCACTTCACTTCCCGTTCCCTGGTGAGCCGCTACCGCAAGTGAGAAAGAAATATATAATCGGATCCGACCGACCAAATATGAAATACGTAACTTAGCTGCAAATAAATAAAGATATCAAAACACTAACACTTCTCACTCCCCCATCACCAAACATTTCATTTTTCATCTTCAATTGGCCACGATAAGTTCTAAATCCTATCGTTCTGGCCCCAAAAATTGTTAAGTAAGTAAGTAAGTATTGTTAACCCAATAAGGATTGTGGAATACAAATCTTGAAGTTACACAAGACATCATACATGTACTTAGGGTGTATTATTGCTTGAAGAGAGTGTGAATTATAAAAACGAATGTGAAAAAGCCGTGCCTTGCGCACTTCAGGGTTGGTGTTTCTGAGTTCTAGCTCATTGTCATTGCCATCTGTTAGAATATAAATAGATAAGTGCATGACGGTTTTGTACTTATCTATGATTATGATGATCTAATAATTAGTTATTGATATAGAATACAAAAGATATGAATGCACCTAGTGTAGTGTTGTTAATGGGGGGAATACCAGCAATTATGCTAAAAGGTAAAAGTCAAAGCTTTGCATATTTGTTTATTGCAGGTACGTTCATGTGTGTTGTGTACATAAATCTTTAATTTTTGTACGTACATTGTACAATCATTTTGTGTACAACAATTGAGATAGGTATGAATATTATTAGTAGACATGTGCACTTGCACTACCCTACTAATAGAAACACATACTTTACTTATATCGTGTGTTCCATGATTCAATCAAAATTTGAATTTTGCGCCATTTAATAATACTGTGCTGCCAACGGAAAAAAAGAGAAGTTGTGACAGTTCGGCGGGGTTAGAAAAATGGATTGCTATACGAAATAACAATGCATTTTCATTGTTGAGCATATTTTATTTATTTATTTAGATTGTTTTATTGTTGTCTTGTTTATAATACAAATTTATGTTACAAAAATCATTAAGCATGGCTTTGCGTCTGTCTGATTGACATGAGATTAAACAAATTACAAGTTTGTTTTAATGTATATTATATTCTTGAATTTAAAACGATTTAAAGATATGTAAAAAAACCAAACATAAAGATAGTAGACATACTATTTTTTTTTACAAAGTTAAAAGTTTTCAGTAATAATTTTAGTACGGTAAATAATTGCAGCTTTATAGAAATATAAAAGTTGTTTTACATCGCTTTCGCAGTTTAGGTAGGTTATAATTTCTTCCTGAGATTTTACGTCGTTTCCTAGAAAATATCTTCTTATTTCTTTAAGGATGGGGCATCTTCCGATGAAAAGTAAAACGTCTTATCTCTCGGATAAGTTGCAAAGACTACAATAAATTGGTAGGTCTGGACGATGTGGGATATTTAATTGAGGCGTATTAGTTTGCCTCTCATCTTAAAAAGAGCCGAAATTAGTTCTTTGCTGTTGTCATTGTGGAAATAATTTTTTTTCAGACAGATTGTGTTTTAAAACGCTGTACGTAGCTCGGTGAACGGATGATGAAGCCATATTTACGCAATCAGCTCTGTATTGTTCATCTACTTTGGCAATAAGATTGCGAAGCACATCCTTACGGTATCTTTCATTTCCATAACCTAAATTGCATTCGAATCTACAGTACGTTGCTAGCTCTTCGAGTTTTTTATACCAGAGCGTATTTCTTTCTACTACCTTCTTGGCAATTATTTTTGGAAGTCTATCGTCCGACAGTTCTAAGACTTTAATTACATAATCAACATGCAATTTCAATGATTTAATGAAAAGCGGTGATAGTCCTGTTTCGATATTGATCATATAGTTTGGTGTTGTGCTTGGTAAGTTAAAGCATCGTTTTATGTAGTATCTAAGGAGTTTCTCTACTGTTTCATATTGGCAATATCCCCAAGACTGCGCTGCGTACATCATAACAGATTCTGATACAGCTTGAAAGACCTTGTATTTTACGCTGTGGTCAATTAGTTGATTTGAAAAACATTTTTTCCGTGTAGCTTTTATTAGTCTTTCCTTTAGATGCGGTTCCATACTAAGATTACTAGCTATTGTCACCCCGAGGTATCTATATAGGTTTTCACAATTTCAATGGGCTGTCCGTTGAGATGCCATTTTTCAGTTCTGCACTCTCTACCAGCTCCCTTCTTAAAAATCATAATTTTTGATTTTGTAAGGTTAACCGTAAGATTCCATAATTGGCAGTACAAATCAAGACGGTTAATCATTAATTGTAAGGACTCTGGCGAGTATGCAAATAGAACCACATCGTCTGCAAATAGAAGTGCCTTTATTAAATGTCCTGCAAACTCTATTCCACCAGGTAAAAAGTCGGTGTAAAAAGTCATCGATGTACAAAGCAAAAAGATATGGGCTTAGTGTACATCCCTGTCTTGCTCCCATAGTTGTTTCAAACCATTCTGTTGTTTCGGTCCCGCTCCAGACACTCGATTGGTTCTCCTCGTATATATTTTCGATAACCTTCCCGAACTTTTGGCTCATTCCAGCGTTATACAGTTTGAATATTAAGGCTTTTCGATCGATATTATCGAAGGCTGCCTTAAAATCAACGAAAAAGGCGAATAATTTCTTTTTTTGTTCTATGAATGTCTCAGCTATATTTTGCAGTATAAAAATGTTGTCTACGGTTGAATAACCATTCCGAAAACCAGCTTGGAATTCTTTGATCAAATTGTTGTTTTCGATCCAAATTGACATACGCTCATTTAAAAGTTTGGTGAACACCTTGTAAGATGAGTTTAGGAATGATATTCCACGATAATTTGCGGGTTCGGCGATATTACCTTTTTTGTGGATCGGATATATTATGGCTTGTTTGAACTGTGGCGGTAGGTTGCCTGTCTCCAACATTCCATTGAAAATCACCACTATTTTGTCGATAAAATTATCTGTCGCATACTTAAAAAATTCAACGGGTATCCGATCAGCGCCAGGTGCCTTTCCATCTTTAAGTTTTTTTAGAACGTTACATATTTCTCACTGTGTAATGGGTGCATCTAAAATTTCATTTTCAATTAATGGTATTTCGTAGTGAAACGGTAGAATGCTACTTGGTGGGTTCAATAAAGTTTGAAAGTGGTTCATCAGTGTCCTTGCGTCTGAGTGCCAATTTGGGGTGCTCTACAGTTGAATTTTTTAATTGCACACCAGAACTCCTTTGTATATTTACAGTTCACCAATTTCAGAGCTTCGTTTTCAAAAAATCTTTTCTTTTTCTTCATACTTTATTTATTTTTTTTATTTAGTGTTGCCAAATAATTTAAGATAGGCAAATTGTAGACTAGTGTGGTCATTAACCTCAGTCTACAAATAATGATAATTATTCGATTTTTATTCGGCACCTTTTACCAAAATCGTTAGAGCCATTTTTGAAATTTTTCGGTTCTCATAAAACTGCTACACATTTGGGAGGCATAGTTAGTTTTTGACCTATATAGGGGAGAGGGGGGCACCTTTGAACACTTTTTGCTTCGAAGTCTCAGAAAAACGAATGTTTCTGAGTTATTGCTCTGTAACTTATTTTAACTTTTAGAAATAGAATTAAGCTTTAGCTTAAACACATAATTATACTCGTATCATGAAGATTTCGATTTATTATTGTTTTTTTTAGTGAAGCAGGTTCTTATGTTCAAATGTGTCCCCCATGTGGGGCAGCTTTGAACAAGGCTGGGGCACCTTTGAACAACAGTTTTTATAATACATTTTTTACCTGAAATAAGACACACATTGCTATCTTAAAATAATACGATAACAATATATAACATCAACAAAAAAAAAAAAACTAAGTATAGGTAGGTACATAAACTAGAATTCACAGATAACTTTATTAATGTGCTTACCTACATACATCAAAACAAACAAGTGTTTACATAAAAAAGTAGTTGCCTTATAAACCTAACTGAAATTTAGAAAAATCAAAAGCAAAAGTCATTATAGCAGCTGTCCTTGATGTTCCATGTCGACATAATAATTTAAATTTAATCAAAATTCAAAACCGTTAGATCAGGTAAGGTAGTTCTGGCCCTATTATTCCAATTCCAAAAACCGCTCTAGGTGTAAGAATAATTTTCGCATTAATATCAAATTTGTAGTACATCGGTGGCCATTTTAGCTTCTAGATGGATGCACTTAGCATTCAGCTCAGCACTGACCATGACAGGACAGGAGACAGCGAAGAACGCCGTCGAGACGACCCACTTCTTCGGGATTCTCCAATCTCCATCCATATAGACCAAGAACCCGCTGCAATTTTTTGGTGTGAGATATAACTAAAAGATTTGCCTATAAATATAAACCTCTTGAACGTTTAAAACTAAATATGACCGTCAGGCAGCATTTTATTGGTGCTGAGGTTAATAATGTTATGTTAAATATTATTTTTTTCCAAAATCTGGATCATTGATATAACCATTTAAATTTAGAATCAAACGAAAGAACAGAACGGTTGGAATACAAATGTGTAGGACAGGTCCCAGACGATTCACGTGGTGCTATTTTTTTGCCAGACGCACTAAGAGTATGTCAAAAATCAGAGTTTTAAATTATTGGTAGGTAGGTATTGGTATAACCACATACTGATTACTCTAAAACAATGATATGAACATCCTGATAACGAATATATAGGTCCCAGACATTTTATATGGTGCTACGCTACTGCTATCTACCAAAAAATTTCAGCGGGCTCTTGGTCTATATGGATGGAGATTGGAGAGTTTAAGTAAAGTTAACACAAATTTTTACAAATTTATGAACCGACAATTGTAAAATAACTAGCAAGAGCAACCCCAAGTGTAGCATCCAAATCCAAAGTGTGCAGTGGCCAGTGATTGAGTGATGCGAATATGCGATGCGATGTCCAACCAAACACTAAGTGCAATGAAAAAAATTATATCATCGCTGATCATCAAAATTCAAAATACAATTATTTATGTCGGGACGGCGCGAACGCCATTCCCGGCTACCAAAAATTACACGCACGAGTTGTTCGCATTAGGAACAATCGCGGAGGTCAATCCAACCGAATGTGCAATGGCCAGACCTCACTCCGGGGGAACCGCCTTCATGATCACGGTAACCCCTACGCCAGGTAAGTATGCTTTCTCGTCGACATGGATGCGTGTTAGTAGAATTCACCGCAAGAAGTGAGTGTGAATTATATTATAGACTGTAAAGTAAGGGATAAAAATAGAAAAAAGATATTCTAACACATCATTGCTTGGAACAGATTTTCCTCCCAGTTGATTTTGCTATGTCAATATGTTTCACTCACCAAACTATAGTGTTTGGTGTAATCGTTGAAAATTTAAAAATGAATACAGTTAAAAGAATTCAAATGGTAAATCTATTTTATTGCAATCGGCTTTCCAATCGTGGTAATAATTGTTTGTATATATACGAGTCACGAAGGAAGATTTTATTCCCAAATCCATTAGCTCAGAATACCGACTTGCTATTACTTTGGTGTAAGTGTCTGAAAATTTAAAATTATTGAATAATTCACTGAAAATAATAACTATCAGCCTTATTCATAAATTCATTATAAGGAGTGTATAAAGTTATGCAATATGCACTCCTTAAAATGCCTCTAAACGCAAAAACCTTATTGAAAAAACTTATACAACGTTGAATAGAGGCTGCACATCCTAAACGCGTCTGATGGTTGAATAGTGCCTGTATAAGGATTAAGGCTATGTATATAATTGTTTTTATTTCTTTATACACAGACGGCTGAGCATCAGGGCTACCAATGTTCAATTGTAAGTTGAAAAAAAATCATCCAGGGTATTTTTGTATTTTAGCAGTTGTGTTTCACTGTTTAATTTGTTCAAATGGTAATTCTTCTTTACCTACAGACTCAACATTGTAAACGATGTTATTGAGTCAACATAAGTCATCATTATGTTATAAAAATGTAGAAAATAAAATTGTCACCATGAGTTTCACAACCATAAAAATGATCCTTTGTTAACTCTGCCGAGTTTTTTGGGAATTTATTTTACACAAACCCTGTATAACTATTATGGATGGGGAAATATGTTATGAATAAGAAATTATGCGAGGCTGTATAAATACTTATGCCCTGTAAAACTATACAACCGTTGAGATGTGTTTTTGTGAAATCTAATGAATAAGGGGGTATGTATTTTAGGTATTTAGCACAACGTGTTTGTTACCAAATTTTGGCGTGGTCCTTTTGAATTGGAGTTTCGACAATCCGCAAATAGTGTGAGGTGATTTGGGAAGAAGTGAATAGATTTTACAAGTTACAAATTACAAAAGAATTTTATAGAATGTCGGTGATGTCGCATGTTGTAGAAGCAATCGATGGAAATCATAGCCAAAGCGAAATGAGGTCATACCCTGGAAGAAATATTTCACCGGACAAGGAAACTTTCAACAAAACCTTATCAAAAGTCCATGCGAGGATAGTGAAAACTTTTGGAATTCTATCAAAACAGACTGTTTACCTGATTTAGTGCCCACGAACCGCATTTGTACTGCGAGATTATTTAAAACATTATTTGTATACGAATGTCTAAACCCTTTTTATTAATCAATGGGTTAACAAAAAACAAATCAATAAAATATAAATTCATATTTTAGTTTGAGAGCTCATACCTATTTTTGGGTGTGAATGATATAACAAACATTGGCTACCTATGGATAGGTATTTACTTTATGTTATTAAATACTAACTTCTTGCAGTTCGTAGTGGGGCCGTTTGTGAGTAATTTCGCAAAGTGACAGTTTTGGTGTTGACTTTTTATTTAAAATGATGGCGACAATTTGTTTCTATTTGTGCACGCCACATAAACCAAGATCTTCCTCTTCTGAGACTGGGAATCATAGACTATGCGTTCCGGAGTATTGGTTTCCACTTTATATCCTTGCCATCTTAAACATCCAATGCGGAGTCCAAAACGGAGAAAAAGGTCTTGGTTGAATTTTCGTCTCGAAAGGCTGTCGATGCAAAAGGGGACCGAAGTTTTTCCGAAGAGTGTTCCGCTACAAAAAAAAATTAAAATAAATTAATTTTAAATATAGTTTTGAGTGAAACACTCTTCGGTCCCCTTTTGCGGTCCCCTCACACTATTTTTCGGTTTGTCGAAACTCCAACTCGAAAGGACCACGCCAACATTTGGTAACAAACACTGTGTGCCAAGTACCTAAAAGACGATGTTATTATTTTCAATTAATTATTCAATAATATTAAATTTTCAGACACTTACATCAAAATAATAGCGAGTCGACATTATGAGCTAATGGATTCGGGAATAAAATCTTGTTACGTGATTCATAGGTATAAATACAAAAAATGATAACACGATTGGAAAACAGATAACAATAAAATAGATTCAACACTTTGACTTCTTTTAATTGTATTCATTGTTAAAAGTTCAACGGTTACACCAAACACCACAGTAAAACAAATTTGAAAGCTAAATGTTATGACAGGAGCCACTGCACTGCATGTATGTCAAACAAAAAATTAATGCACGTGTGTCTTGGTTGCTGCACTGCGTGCTGCACTGCATGCAGAACCACTGCACATGTGTTTCAGCTTCAGGCATAAGAAATGTAGGGTCGGGATTTCCATTGCTTACTTTCTCATTCAAAAACACAAATGTCAAACAGAAACGACAGGAACAGGACAGCCCATAGAATACTATCCATAGAAAGCAATGGACTGAGCAATACATTGAAAGACATTTTTCATAGAATACTATTTGAAGTCTCCATAAGCAATTTTCATAGAATGCCACATTGCATGCTATGAAATAATGCTCGTGGAGACCCCGGGTAAAAGTGAAACACTCAGACTCAGAAATTGTGCTACGAGAACAAATTAATGTACATAATGATTAATTGATTAAAAATGCCAAAATAGCGGCCAGTACGACATCTGGTAAACATTTGCTGAAAACATGTCCTACAAGATATCGACTATTGGACGTAGATAATATTATATGAACGCCGTTCACAACATGATCGTCCGTTATCTCTGTGTTAGGCTATCACGTAAGGTGATAGTTGATTGTCAGATTCTTGATTGACTAATGACTGTATATCTAATATTCTTTGTTCTATATAAAGTGAAAAAAAAAACTTAAAATTCTGTCAAAAATGTCATTTTGGGTGCCCGCTTTTTTTTCGCGATCTTGGATAATTGTTTAGTTTATTTAAGTAAAATATGTTTCAGGCACTTGAAGAACATGTGGTATATGCGTCGACATTACTCCAGACCGTAAATCGAGCAACCGCAAAACCAACAAAAAGGTTTATGTCGTGAGAAAAAAATTGTTAAAAAATCGAAAATGTTATTGTTAAGTACTAGGAATTATTATCAGAGGATATCCACAAAAACATTCTTACATTGGGTTAGGCTTAGGAAGTTCCAGAATATATTCATTACTTCTTAGGTTTCTGCTGAGCAGTTGGAAATTGAGATAATTATTTTCTTGATCTCTCACTCTATTTAAGTTATGAAAAATTACCAATGACGGAAACATTACATTCACAGTATTCACATTCAACTTATGTTCTTTATAAAATAAACTTTCCCTGTAGTAACATACACTTTTTTGTTTATTAATTATTAAATTTTACTTTCTTACGGAGTTGAAGTGAACCATGCAAAACCTCTCATGAAAATAAAGTAAATGTATAGAAATGACAACTAAATAACTGTCATTTGAATTTAATGCAAAATTTTACTGTCAATATTGATAATCAATTAATCACCTTATGTGAAGCAAAATTAATTATTTTTACTGTCAACTATAAACTACCACCCTAAGTGATTTCACCCCTAATAAAATCCTCACACTTCGGAAGATCCTACAAAATTCAAGCTCTCCTATTAATAACGAAAAGATAGTCTCGGAATAGTGTTTTGTTCTGGTAGTATTCAATTTTCACTTTTTGGTATGATGTAGCAGTGGGCTAACAAAATCGAACTTATGGTAGTTAGAGTGATGTTACTCATCATTTGTCAAAAATAATATTCTTGTCATCAAAACAAACGATTTTTTACAGGTAGAAATTACCGATGGACAATAAACAAAGGGTGTTTTTTTTGAAGGTATTGAAGATATAAAACTTCAAATTGAAATAAAACGCAAGAAAATAGTTTTAATGTCCATAAATTTGGCTTTATTAGAAGGATCATTTTATGCCATTCATTTTTAAGTATGGTTCGAATAAATCAGGTCTAGAGGTGCAATTTTCAACCACTTTTACCAGCATTTGGGGCCGCATGTCGGCAACAATACCACTAATGTTGGCTTTCAAGTGCCCTAACGTTTCTGGTTTGTTGGCGTAGACGAGCGACTTTACATATCCCCAAAGAAAATAACCAATGGTGTCAAATCACCCGATCTTGGTGGCCAATTGACAGGTCTATTCCGCGAAATTATGCCTTCATCGAATGTTTCCTTCAATAAAGATTGTGAAGTACGCTGTGTGGCATGTAGCGCCGTCTTGTTGGAACCACATCTCATCCACATTCATGCCATCCAATTCGGGATCAAAATAGTCGGTTATCATGACTCTATCCCGGTCTCCATTAACGGTAACTGACTCTCCAGCATCATTTCGGAAGAAGTATGGCCCAATGACTCCACCAGCCCATAGAGTACACCAAACAGTCAGTTTTTTTGGATGTTATGGCGTCTCAAGGGTCTCATGTGGATTCTCTTCACTCCAAAAGCGGAAATTTTGCTTGTTGACGTAGCCATTCAACCAAAAATGAGCCAAACTGAACCATTATTTTCGAAATAAATTTGCACGATTTGCAGGCGTTGTTCATTTGTTAACCTGTTCATGATGAAATGGCAACCCAAAGTGAACATAAATGACCTTGGAGTTTCCCGATTTGACTACAAAATGTCATGTCAATGTCATAAAAAAATCAGATTTCATCAGGGTTCTCACTTGCATTCCAGTTTTTTCAGATTATTCCCAGAACATTTTATTAATATGAAACTATTATTAGAGTTATACTAAATTTCTTATTCCCAGGCTAGTTATTCCTCAGATTTTTCATGGATTGGAACTTTCTTATTAATACGGGGGAAGAAGTCACCTATTCATCTATTTGAAACCCAAATCGTATACCAGAACATAGAATGGTATATTGGCCAAACCAAATCACCGAAACATTCGATCCAAAACAGTGATTTTACAAGGTGACGTTTACGTGTGACTTCTTTACAATCATAAACGCGATTTCTTCGTCGAAACATTTATTTTTATTATATGATATTGCAGAGCCCTAATTTTTGGTATAGCTCTAGTCCTTAACATAATTCATCAAATTATCTGTAATTTTAGATGCGTCAGTTGTATGTAAATGTCGCATTCTTATTATTAATGTACCAACAGGACCTGCTACCAACTCATTTCTTCAACAATTCGATAATTATCTGACTGAAAACATAGAAATTACGGGTCAGTTGTACAGTTGGACAATTTATAAAAAAATAACTGCAAGTGGCTTAAGATATACATACCTAGTACATACAAGGTGGCGCAAAAATAACCTTCCGATGTTTTTTGGCTGTAATTTAAAAAAAATTAAAAACTTAAATAGTCACCAATATTCCGCGTTCTGGAGCAGTGTAGCGTAACATTGTTTATTAACGTGTATTTCGCATGTGTTTACTACACAAATGTCAAAACAGAACTGACATTAGGGGCCAATCGCAAATTCATAGCATTTTCTGATAGGAGGATTACTTTTGCGCCACCGGTTATATCAACTTTCATTATTTGTTTTAAATACGCAAATAAAAACTTGTGGCTCATTTTAACCTTTTTAACAAATTAGATTTTTAATATACTTAACAAAAGTTTAAAGTTTTCTTATAATGAGAAATGATTTGGGCCGGTTCACTGATGAACTTCGTCGATTTGACGAAAAAATAATTTATTTTGTATGTATTATGTATATATGTATAAATTTATTTGAGAGTTTTGTGCAAAACTGCTGATCCAACGCCAGACCCGCAATCTTCCATAAATCTGTTCAGCTAAAAAAATCGTCGGAAAATGTTCGGTCCCATTTGTATTGACGGACTATGTGACGAATATTCAACCACGAACTTTGCGAGCTGTACAGCGACATAGACATTTATCCAACAGAACCATCTATATTATTAATTATTTATTCTGCAATATGTATACAAACTATGTAGGAAGCGGGTAGTATGTACATATCATGTATGAATGTAGAATCAAAGAGTATAGAACTACATAGAGTGGGCATCAAATATTTACTATGTGGGATACTGATGATATTGATACCCCAGTGTTTACAATCACATTGCTATCCCAGCATTAAACAACAGCATAGCCGATTCATATGAATGACGAAACTTCCCCTTCGCACTTACCGCCCGCGACTGAAACGGCTATAAATTGTTTAGATGTGATGCGCACTCTATGTAGTCAGAGATAAGGAAAGTAAACTTACTTCCCTTTCCCTTATCTATGTAGTTCAATACTCTTTGGTAGAATGTAGCTGCTTCTATATTCTTTGTCATACTAAATTTTACACATTGAATATAATTCGCACTCACTTCTTGCGGTGTATTCTACTAAGTCGCATCCATGTCGACGATTAAGCATACTTACCTGGCGTAGGGGTTACCGTGATCATGAAGGCGGTTCCCCCGGAGTGAGGTCTGGCCATTGCACATTCGGTTGGATTGACCTCCGCGATTGTTCCTAATGCGAACAACTCGTGCGTGTAATTTTTGGTAGCCGGGAATGGCGTTCGCGCCGTCCCGACATAAATAATTATTTTTAATTTTATTGAAGAGATTATTTTTCTTAGTATGAAGAGCGTATGGATTAATGAAATAACATAAACGTAACGTAATACAAGAATGATAGACGATGGGATTGTGCCTTCGTGTTCGTGTGTTCATTTCTTGTTTCTTTCTGCGCATACGACGTTGGCGCCTTGGCGGAGGCCATGCCAAGTGTTTGTTTACATACAAATTACGAAAAGGATTTATTTTATTTGTTAAATAAATTACATTTTTGAGGTAATAATATTTCATTATTATTTATTTGTCGGTAAAATTTCGATTTAGAAACGAATACAACCAATAAATCAACCAACAGTGCATAAGATTTATACAGCCTCTATTCAGGGTCGCACACTTTCTTATTCATAACATATTTCCCCATCCATAATAGTTATACAGGGTTTGTGTCAAATAAATTACCAAAAAACTCTGCAGAGTTAACAAAGGATCATTTTTATGGTTGCGAAACTCATGGTGACAATTTTATTTTCTTAATTTTTATAACATATTGATGACTTATGTGGACTCAATAACATCGTTTACAATGTTGAGTCTGTAGGTAAAGAAGAATTGTCATTTGAACACAAATAAACAGTGAAACACAACTGCTAAAATACAAAAATACCCTGGATGATTTTTTCATATTACAATTGAACCTTTGGTAGCCCTGATGCTCAGCCGTCTGTGTATAAAGAAATAAAAAAAAATTATATACATACCCTTCCATAGCAGGCACTATTCAACCATCAGACGCGTTTAGGATGTGCAGCCTCTATTCAACGTTGGCGTTGTATAAGTTTTATGAATAAGGTTTTTGCGTTTAGAGGCATTTTAAAGAGTGCCTTTATACACTCCTTATAATGAGTTTATGAATAAGGCTGCAAATATATTGTAGCAAATTCAAAAATGTGTATTTTTATAAAGGGTGGTTATGTTGATTTTGAATAAAACACAAATTATTTAGGAAATAATTATTGTCATTTCTTTTTATTATGATAATATTGGTATGGTTCAATTATGTATGGAACAAAATATCGGCCAAATGGGCGCCGTGACCTTGGCGGCACACTTCCATCCGATGGTCCAAATTTTCGATGACGCTGAGGTATAATTGAGGTTCTATGCCGTTAATGTGCCGAATTATCTCATCCTTTAGCTCTTGAATTGTTGCTGGCTTATCGACAAAGAAAGAAGTTCAACGGTGTCAAATCACATGATCTTGGCGGCCAATTGACATCGCCACCACGTGAGATAACACGGCCATGGAATTTGTCGCGCAAAAGAGCCATTGTTTCTTTAGCTGTGTGGCAAGTGGCACCGTCATGTTGAAACCACATATCGTCCACACCCATATCTTCCAATTCGGGCCATACAAAGTTCGTTATCATCTCACGATAGCGAACACCATTCACAGTAACTGCCTGACCGGTCTCATTTTGGAAAAAATACGTCCCGATGATGCCGCCAGCCCATAAAACGCACCAAACAGTCATTCTTTGTGGGTGCATTGGTTTCTCGACAATCACTCATTCGCCCAAATGCGGCAATTCTGCTTATTGACGAATCCACTGAGGTGAAAATGTGCCTCATCACTGAATGACTGAAGATGATTTTCTTCGAAAATTGATAATCTACTGTTGCCATTCTGACTATTGACGACGCTTGAAATGGTCAAGAGGCTTTTGCACCTTGTAAGCACTGGTGTTTTCGTATCTCCTACAGATCCGGTTTGCTCAAATTTTTGCACGATTTTTCCGATTATACGCACATTTGGACGATTAAAAAATTACGAAGTGCACGATATGCATTTTGATTTGAACGCCCATTTTCATAATCAGCCTGAATAACTTTAACGCGTTGCTCGGTTGTGTATCTTTCCATGGTTCAAATTGATTTAGTCTGAAATTGAGAAATTTCAAATGAAATGCAAAAACAAAAAACTTGACGTTTAGGTTTGGTTCACATTCAACATCGGCCCTTAAAATTTACCCACCCGTTAGTACTTCAATTGGAGTGTAATGTGAAATTCGTTAATGACATATGATGTACTTATAATTAAGTCAAAGGCGTTTAAAATGCTTATAATTTATCATTAGTGGCTATTAAAATAACGACCAATACAAATTGTGAAAACAACGAGTGGTTGGTGCACGACTGGGTCGTACCGTACGCAACTTTATCTTTCACAGCGAATTAGGTCAAGCATGAGAGAATTTGACGATTTTCACATTTTTGCGTTTTGCCAAAATACACATAATATTCATTTTTATTATAACACAAGCTGGCCCGTCAAACGTTGTTTTGCCGCCTACAGCGCCACCTGTTGAGAATTTTTCAATTTTTCTTTTTACCTAAACCTTCGCGGAGCAATTACGAACAAATCCGCAGAAGGAAGTATCCAATTTGGTCCAGTCGTTTTCGAGTTTTAAGCATCCGAACAAACCAAGATACATTTTTATATATATAGATTACAAGCTGGCCCGTCAAACGTTGTTTTGATTTACAAAAGGGTACAACTTCTCTATCAGTACATTATTAATTGACTATTTGATTTTAGTTAATTAATTCATTGAAAAAAAGTACAAGAATCTCAATTTTTTATACTAGATTTGTAAATTCTACTACGTATTTTGACATAACCTTCGCCTAGTTAGGCAGCAAAGGAAAATCGATTATAGATAAGAAATTTAGGCAATGTTGCCTAGAGATAACTTAAATATTTAGGCATGTCTAACTAGGCAACAGAGATGGTGGCGGATGAACCGAAAGGCCAACGGCAGCGCTCAATCCCGTAGTGGATACTGATGGCCCCGTGTCCTAGGGGTATCTAATAAATTGGAACTGGCCCTCCAGGTTGGGGGTTGTGCTTTGGGCTAACTACCCACCCACAGAAAAAAAACATGGTTACGAAGCAACCAATAGCCTCGGAAAGGACGGATTTTATTGTTGACGACCCTGCTAAACGAAAAAAGGACAGGACAGGAGAGGTGCAGGCGAACAACTAGCGGAAGCCCTAAACTGCTACAAAGCAGACATTACTGCCATCCAGGAAATACGATGGGATGGGCCGGGCAAAAAGAGGATGAAAAACTGTGACATATACTACGGACCGTGTTATAGTGAGCAGAAACAGCGACTATTCGGATGCGGATTTGTTATAAGTGCCAGACTTAGGCAAGAAGTCTTATGTTTCCAAGACATTAGCGAACGCATAGTAACAATCCGCATCAAGGCCAAATTCGCCAACATAAGCCTTATATGCGCTCACGCTCCGACGGAAGAAAAAGATGATATAGCTAAGGATTGCTTCTACGAGCTCCTCGACAAAACCTATGAGCGACTACCGAAGTACGATGTTAAAATCGTGCTGGGAGATTTTAACGCAAAGGTAGGAAGAGAAGACATCTTTAGAAGTATTGTCGGAAAACATAGCCTACACGACAACACGTCTGGTAACGGACTTAGGCTAATTGATTTCGCTACGGAACGAAATGCCACTATAGCCAGCACACGGTTTCCTCACCTCGATATCCATAAGGGGACATGGCGGTCTCCAGATCAATGAACGGTCAACCAAATTGATCACATTGCGATAGATAAGAGGCACGCATCCAGTATTTTGGATGTCCGAACATTCCGAGGAGCTAACATCGACTCGGATCACTACCTTGTAGCAGCCAAGGTAAGAATGCGGATATCCACCACGCCACAACAATCCAGAAATACTGTGAAAAAATTTAATGTCGGAAGACTGCAATCGCAAGAGACCGCCAAGACCTTCGCACAACGCGTATCCCTTAACCTCTCGATTAACACCATACCACCAGCATCGAATGTCGAAGAGCAATGGCAACGATGCCAACAGGCCATTAGATCAGCCGCAACTGATGTGCTAGGTTTCTCGCGCCCACCAGCAAGAAACCCCTGGTTTGATGAGGAATGCCGACAGATGCTCGCAGCCAAGAACGAGGCCTACAAGGCTAAGCTGCAGGTGAAGACGAGAGCTGCCATTGAGCTCTATAGGCAAAGAAGAAGGGGAAGAACATCGGCTTTTCAGCAAGAAGAAAAAATAGCAAGAAAAGCGCGCGATCGAGGATATAGAGAGGTGCCACTCCAGGAACGATGTTCGCAAGTTTTACCAAAGTGTAAAACGTCAAAGCCAAGGATACAAGGCTCGAACAGAATCCTGTCGAGATGAACAAGGAAATATTGTAGTTGAGACACAGTCGATGCTGAGGATATGGAAGAACCACTTCTGCAGACTGTTAAACGGCGATGACGAACAACATTCCGCTGTCAGGCAGAACGAACCATTCAATATTGGCAACGACAGCGAAAACTGCCAACCACCCGACCTGAGTGAAGTGAGGATAGCAATATCTAAACTCAAGCTTAATAAGGCTGCCGGAAATGACGGCCTTCCCGCTGAGCTCTATAAGGCCGGCGGAGATGACTTGGTAAGTAACATCCACCAACTCATAAGCCAAATCTGGTCGGATGAAAATATGCCTGAAGAATGGAACCTCAGCATCGTTTGCCCGATCCACAAAAAAGGAGACCCTCTGAACTGCGCCAACTACAGAGGCATAAGTCTCCTCAACATCGCCTACAAGATCCTATCTGCCGTAATATGTGAACGCCTGAAACCGTTTACCAACAACATGATTGGCCCTTATCAGTGTGGTTTTAGGCCAGGAAAGTCCACAACCGATAAAATTTTCACACTTCGGCAGATCCTGGAAAAAACTCAAGAAGTCCAAATCGATACCCACCACCTATTCATCGATTTCAAAGCCGCATATGACAGCATTTATAGAGACGAACTGTACAGAGCCATGTCTAGTTTTGGTATACCGCCCAAACTCGTCCGTTTGTGTAGGATGACGATGGAGAATTCTCGCTGCTCCATCAGGGTCGGAAACGACCTCACCGACACATTCGATACCAAAAAAGGATTTAGGCAAGGCGATGCGCTGTCATGTGACTTCTTTAATCTGATTCTTGAGAGAATTGTGCAAAACTCCAAAGCCAACACCAGAGGCACAATTTTCCAAAAGTCGGTGCAACTACTAGCATACGCTGACGATATTGACATCATTGGTAGGACTCAACGTGATGTCATAGCCACGCTTGCTAGTATAGAGAAGGAAGCGGCGAAAATGGGTTTAGCAGTAAATGAGGGTAAGACTAAGTATATGCTGTCAACACGAAAGGACACACAACATCGACGAATTGGACAGAACGTCACCATTGACAGATATAACTTTGAGGTAGTCAGGGACTTTGTCTACCTCGGCTCCGCTATTAACTCTGACAACAACATCTCGTCAGAAATTAAACGAAGAATTACTCTTGCCAACCGCTGTTTCTTCGGGCTAAGAAGGCAATTTAGTAGTAAAGCCCTCACTCGAACTACTAAGGAGATCCTATATAAGACCCTGATCATCCCAGTCCTGCTCTACGGCGCTGAAGCATGGACCGTATCAAAAGCGGGTGAAGAAATCCTTGGTAGATTCGAGAGGAAAATTCTTCGAAAAATCTTCGGTCCCGTTTGCGTTGACGGGCTATGGAGACGAAGATTCAACCAAGAACTATACGAGCTGTACAGCGACATGCCCCTGGTCAAAAAACTCCGCATTGGACGTTTAAGATGGCTAGGACATGTAGAACGAATGGACACCAATACTCCGGCTCGCAGAGTCTTCGATTCCCAGCCAGACGTCGGACGCAGTAGAGGAAGACCTCGCCTTAAGTGGCGCGCACAAATGGAAACCGACCTCAACCAACCTGGAGTGCGCAACTGGAGGCAGTTAGCTAAGGACCGGGCTAATTGGAGAGGCATGTTGGTTGAGGCCCAGGTTCATTCCGGACTGTAGCGCCACTTAAGTAAGTAAGTACTAGGCAACCTCTGAGACAGTGCCTAAGGAAATCTAATAAATACGGCCGATACTATATACTTATATTAACAAAAAACAAAGCTGTGAATTATTTTTTTTTGAATCTTAAGTTTCTGTACCTATTCAGTTGAGCTAAAATAAATCTAAATAAATTTTTTGTTATGTTTTTGGAAAAAAAATAAATAACGAATATATATATATATGTGTTAGACACCGCATACTTTTGTGTTTTTCTAATAATTAATTAATCTATGGGAGAAAATTTATTTCATTAAAATTGGTAAGTTGGTTAAAGATATATCGCCATATTACTTTTAAGAAATGTAGAACCTATTCATGGAGCGGGAGTGTATAATGGGGTGAAGGGATAGCTGTTGCATGGGAATGGATTGTTGGAACAATTCCTTTCTTCAACTTGAATCTATTATTTTTGCACAGTCCTGCAATTAATAGCGATTTAACAGTATGTTTACATGAAGCAATGAAAATATTAATTTAACCATTTCAAATTGTAAATTTCGACTTCGAGTTGCTGTATTCGGATTTAAATTGTCCTTCCTTCTGCTGAAGTGAATCCACTACTTCCACAAGATATTGTCTTTTGCAAAAGCAATAGAATCGCACATTCGGCTTTCTTTTATTATAAATTTCACTGCAATTGAATACTGCAACCTCGTTTTGGAAATATTATATTTCTTCAATCTTTTAATCAGAAAAAATAGTTTAATATTTTTTTCTAATTTATCGCGCGGATATCGCCAAATCTCACATCCGTATATATAGAAGTAAATATCCGCTGGTCACGGCCTACGTAAGCAACAATTGACAGCTGGGGACAAACATGCGCAAAGCGTAATCTTGGAATATATCATTCTTGAACGTTATATGTTCTGTTCCCGTACAAAATAATATTTACTGATTCTTACTGATTTTTACTTATAGCCGTTCCCGTACGCCAAAATAAGTAAAAGAGAGAGCTCACGAGAGAGCAAAAACTACCCCTCCATAAAAATCTGTAAAAAAATTTACTGCAGAAATAAGTGACAACTCGCTTGTTTTGACAGGTGTTTTGTGTCATTTGTTCTTTCAAAGATATACAAAATATATAATTTTACTGTTTTTTACTTAAACGCGTTCCCGTACTTTTTGGTAATTTTGTCTCTTTCTGAGATAATTTACCCCCACTCCAAAAAATTTGAGAATTTAATAATTTTTACTGCAAAAGTACGGGAACAGACCTATAAGCTATAAGTGAATAGATGACCGAATAAGTCGTTCGAATGTCACCAGTTTTGAGCCTCTGCTCGTTTTCGTTATCCCATATACTATACACAGATGAACACATTTGGCGAGGATTCATTTCGTATTGATTCTTCCATACCGTGAACATAAGGGCTACTCTATCGTCAACGAGAATCATTTTGAAAGTTACAGAATGAGTATTCAGATCTTATTGAGATTTAAGCTGTTCCATTTCAATAACCAGTCGATCATAGATCTAAAAAAAAATATTTTTATAAACTAAGTCACTTAAATCATCACCTAGTCACATATGCGATTTGCAAGTGTCAGATAAATCCACTCTCACTGTATGTAATCCGTGTTTAACCAGCACTTAACGCCTTAACAACTCCTGCGTCGCGACATAAAAAAAAATGAGATCATGCGACTGGTTAACGCAATTAAACTTTCAGAGAAATAATCTTCAAATTAAACAAATCATCGCTTCTGTAATTGCGATTGACACAACCATCGGCAAACACAAACCTACAAAAAGATGGCAAAAAGCCAACCTAGACGAAAGAGAAATCACAGCTTGGTACCGAACAAACAGCTGCGCTACACCTGATTCATTGGAAGAGTTGATCTTCAATTCAATGATTGACAGCTGAGAGTCTGTCTGTTTTGTATTTTTTTTTTCACTTTGAAAGTTCAAGTTCAAGAGAAGATACTAAATCAAAATGTATCTTCAACAAATCGCATTCGTGATCCGACACGGTGACGAATTTCTCTGTTTTTTTTTTTTTTTTTTTTTTCATGGTTCCACTTGCGATCGCGAAGGTATATAAAAGCGTCCACTCGAGTTGGGTAATTAAATTGTGGTGGATCTTCCTACCTCTCGAAGGCATGATTCTAATTTAAAATTCTGAACATGTGTTGGGTTGTAGGTTTTTTTCAGAGAACAGGATAAACTTTCGATGACGGGTTTTTGGTTTGTATTGATGCGTCTTATGAATGGAGAGGGAACAATGTGAATGCACCTGTCTATACATTCATAAGGGACTTCCGGTGAAGTTAAAGACCTTTTTTCCCTCAGGCGGTATCGTGTGTGTTGGTAGATGCCGCTCGTACGTGCTAAGAGACATCAAATTTGAAAATACGCGATTTTCGTTGTAAACTTGTTTTTGTTTTGGAAGAAATTTATTTTTTTTTTCGATGCAGGTCACGTTGCTGAATCAGAAAAGAAGAGCTTACAATGGAATTTATTATCATTTTCGATTTCACTTAAAGACGGGTTTTGTAGGGCAAAACGGCGTTGTTCTCATTATCGAATGGAAGTGTCAATGGTAGAAGGAAACACTGGTATCCTTTTTAGTTTGGTTTTGAATTAATAGCGTCATTAGGACGTCATTTAAAAAAGGACTACCTAGAAGAGTAAATAAATTATTTGGACTTGCAATCTAGGTTTGAGGAGTGTATAGGGTTTTTTTTATCGGGTTCTGGGTTCTTTTATGTACATGAAAAAATTTTTTTTCATTTAGAAAATGTATGCTTAGCTCTCTCCAGGGGGAACGCTATTAATTTTTCAAATTCTGCTAAGGTTAGGGCTAGGTTTTATGGGTTTTTGAAGCCTGAACAGCGTCAAATCCGCATAAGCATGTGTGTGCAATTGTGCACTAAGAAATGCCTGTTTTTGAATAGGTTGGAGGTTGATCAAGGATATAATTATATTTTAGTGTGTGGTGCTCCGAATTTCTGAACGAGATAGTAACTCAAGCACGATCTTTTGCAGAAGCGGACGACCTTTACCATAGCGGTTTTGGTCAGATCCTATAGGCCATCGAAGTAGTGGCTTCCTCGATATATTCCTCAGCTAATTTGTATTGTAGTGTAAGTGTGTGATACTTTCTTCTACTTCAGGATCGTTACATTTCCTGATAAGGTGGAAAGGTTGTGACCTTTATTGGAATTGATGCTCTACTTATGGCAATAAGCCATTTTAATTTACCGCAGTTTATTTCCGGACAGGGATCTTTAGTTTCTGTCATGTGCTAGAGTTGCGCCATCTGGCTCTTGCTTCTTATTGTGTTTATTTTATTTTTTCTGTTTTTGTTTAGAGCCAGCATGAGATTTACCCTGCTTTAGGCAGTCAAATGGTGGGCAATGCGATTATATGGGACCTTGATTTTTTACCTGGCTGATGCCTGCCAACTCCGACTCTCAGCTACATGTGGAGACAGTTGAGGACCTAATACCTTAAGCGTAGTTATAGAGTTCCAATCCGTGTGGCAAGTCTTGGCGATAGAACATGAGTGCGGGGAAGACGTATAATCACACTAAGGCTGATGCTTGTATTAAGCTCGCTACGACACAGATCTGATAGTGTTAAGGCATAGGTATATACCATTTCAAAGGCGGCAGTGGAAGAAAACACAACAGGGAGTCAACGGTGGCTTCTACGGTCCCAGTTGGACAAACTGAGCAACCTATTTGAGCTAGTCATCTAGGAATATCAAGGGTTAGTCAGGCCGCTTGAACAGAGATGGGGTGGTTGAACCGAAAGGCCAACGGCAGCTCTCAATTCAGTACTGGGTACTAATGAACCCGTGTCCGAGGGAACCTAATAAATTAGAACTGGCTTTCCAAGTTGGGGCTTGTGGCGTCAGGGTAATTTCAAAAATAGATAGTTATTGGATAACGGATCCCCTCAAATAAATACTAATCAGACCCAGAACGACCACGGACAATGACTTACGAGTTGCACTAGGAACGTACGCAGTCTATAAGCTACTACTCAAAAACTTGAATCAGTCCTCTATCAATACAGGGCAGACTATACCGCGATCGAGGAAATACATTGGAAAGGATCAAGAATGCAGAAAAGAAAAGCATGCGACATTTATTACAGCTGCCACCCAAGGCTACACATATTTGGATGCGGATTTTGGGGAGCCGTCTTAGAATCCAGAGCTGGGGCACACGCTCCTACCGATGAGACTGAAAGTCCTATAAAGGAGGAATTCTACGACCTCCTGGACAGAGCCCAGAATATGATGTGAAAGTCGTACTAGGGTTAAGAAAACATCTTTCGCTGGTTAGCAGGAAAGCACAGCCTCTATTAAACGAAAACAAACAATGGCTTCCGACCAACAGACTTCGCTGCAGAATTTTATAAGCAGCAATAAGTTCCTACAACTTTAAATCCACAAAGCCACCTTGATGATCGAACGGTCAAACAAATGCGAGGCACGCATCCAGCATCCTGGATGATCAGAGTTGCAAAAGTCGACTCTGACCATTTTCTCGTGGCACCCAAATTCAGAGCCAGACTGTCCGACGAGAAGAAGCTACGAAAAATTGGTGGGCCGGAGATTGGCAAAGCATACAAACAACAACTGAGTGAGAGACTCCCGGCTGTGCCCTCATCGTCCACCAATATCAACATCCAGTGGATACAGAATCACAATGTCATCAAAGAAGTATAGACGAAACCTTCATAGGCTAAAAGCCACCAACGAAAAGATATCTGTGGTGTGATGAGGTTTGCAAGTACCAAAAGGGGTAACGGAAGGGGCACATGTCAAGGCGCTACAGCGCAAACTACGCGTCGAACAGGATGTGTATCGAACCAGAAGAAGGGAAAGGAAAAAAATCCTGTGTAGGAAGAAAAGAGAACATGCAGCCTACCAGCTCAGGGAAATTCAGGAGTCTCGCTACAAGAATTCCAAACAATTGGCTGGATTCAAAGTAGGAACGCAGGCTTTACGAAGTGACAATGGCAACCTAGTCACTTACGCGCGGAAGGAATTGTAGATGTATTTAGGCAGCATTTCCAAGTAGCTCCTTACTGGGCATAAAGTGATATGGTAAGAAATTGGCCCACCTCCAGACAAGGAAGAGGTATCGCTCCCTCCCAGTATTGAAGGAGTTTAGGCCATCAATAAACTGTAGAACAACAAGGCAACCGTCTCTAACGGATTACCAGCAAAACTCGTCAAATACGGTGGTGATGTCATAGACTTGTACAATGTACATGCGTCAAGCCATCAACAAATTCTAGATGGATGAGAACATGCCCGATGACTGGAATATAAGATCCATATGCGCCATCTTCAAAAAGGCGATCCCATATCTTGCATACCAACTACCAAGGCATGCCACTGCTAAATCTCGCATATAAAATCCTACCCAACGTACTGTGTAAACGTCGGCGTCGTAAGCCTTTCTGCAACACACTATCGGCACGTACCAGTGTAGTTTCAAAACCGGCAGATTGACCATAAAACAAATGTTTATTCTAAAGCAAATCCTAGAAAAGACCAACGAATTTCAAGTCGAGACACACCATCTTTTCATCGACTTCAAGGCCGCGTATGATGGCATTCATTGCCTAGACCTAAATAAAGCTATGCCCTCGTTTACTGCTTAACCAACTGTAACCCTCCCCTTCTCAATGCTCTCAAACGCGGTGGTGACATCTCGTTTGATCCGACCTAAGATGTCAATATCGTGAGCGTAAGTGTAGTAGTTGCACAGATTTTGGCTCAGGAGTTTTGCAAAACCCTCTCAAGAATGATGATACAGACGGCACATGACCATGTTTGAATCGAATGCTTTGGTAAAGTCGTTTCCGCCGGACTAGTTTCGTCGGTACACCTAAATTAGGCATGGCATTGTATAGTTCGTATCTATGTTGGTTTGAAATCGATATCAATTTAGACTATTTGCTTTAATCAGTTCTAGATACTGATAGGATCGATCAAATTGTTGGTGAACCGTTTCAAGCATTCACATATGCGGTGTTTAGTGATTTTGGTGATCGCGCAAATGTGCGGTTTATTCTTTGGGCATACTTTCATCCGACTAAATTTTGCTAATGAGTAGGCATATGTAACTTACCAAATCATATATACCGATAATATATAGCTCAGTAGGAAGGTCGTAATTTACGACAGCCTTGTAAAGCTGAAGTCAAGATATTGCTATGTTCACTTCATTTAGGTCGGGAGATTGGTAGCTTTCGCGTTTCATTCGGCCTTACACGACAGAAGTGGTTCGGAGAGACCATGTTGGTACTTTTTTGGTACTTTTGGAATGAACAAGGAAAATATGTTCATTCCATTAGGATTTGCCTTGCCACAGCACATGCAAAATGGTTGTGACATGCATCGAGGTATTTCAGCAGACGTGTAACATTGGAAGATAATTAAGCTACAGAAAGCGATTAACTGTCTATCAAAGTTTTTTATTTTTTTTTATAATTTGCGCGCACTCAAGGGGTTATGAATACCCTTTATATGTTTTAGCACAGTGCGGGTATTAAGGAAATTCGGGATAAGAAGAAAGGAGGTATCGATGCACATTGATTTTAAATGCCTGTAGGTTATAATGGAAAGGGAAAACAGAGTTTGGTAGAGCATTCCACATTCGTGTTGTTCGGTTTATGTACGAATCTCTGTATTTCAGTGTACGTCCGAAGATAGGCTTGAGGGTAAACTTATTTGCATTCATTGCGTAACGAGTATTGCGGCTGAATTGTTGAATGGGAGGAATGCAGCTGGCTATTTCACTTGAACATTGGTTGTTAAAATAGCGATAAAACAGTGTAAGGCAGGAGATATTTCGACGATGTTCTAGCGAAACTAAAGAGTTCGCTATTCTAATGTCTCCTATAAGTTTTTTCGCACGCGTTTGAATCCTATCTAGGAGGTGCAATGTTGTTTTTGGTGCACCCGACCAGACGTGGGCGTTGAACTCAAGTTTAGGGCGTATAAACGCTTTATATATTGTGGCCAGATCAGAAGGGGTGAAATATTTCTTACATCGATTAAGGAAACCTAGACATTTCGCTGCGTTTTTAGCGATTTGAGATATGTGGTCGTTCCAACGTAAGTCGTTACTAACACACATATTTTTTCGGTTTTTCGATGTAAGTGCCATTATTGGATAATGGCTCTAGATTTTGGTTTTGCTTTAACGACAGAAGACAGCATTGTGTTTTGGAAGAATTGAATTCTACTCTGTTGGATTTACCCCATTTGATGATGCTGTCAAGGTCGGAATTCAATGAGCTTAACATATTTTGTCGTTTGGAGTCCACGTTCGAAGCTGAGAGTACTGTCATCAGCGAAGGAATGAATTGGATTAGAAGTTGCAGACAGGAGATCATTTATAAAAATGAGAAAGAGAGGCGGAGACAAAACTGAGCCTTGAGGGACACCGGCATTTATTTGGTGAGTTGCAGACTTGAAACCATCCAAAACAACTTGAATTGAACGTTTCGAAAGATAATGTCTAATCCATAGTTAGTAACTGAAATGCAAGAGGTCTTAAGCTTCGATGCGTCATATACTAAATAGCTGTTTGAAGGCTTCTCGAATATAAATCAGTTCTTCCAACCCTAAAATCATTAAGGAAAAACCGAATCCTTTTAACAAGGAACTTCAACCACCGAAATTAATGAGCTGAGCATTCCACCTTCTAGTGTTCCACCTTCAATTGAAACAGTTCTGCTGGCAGTACAACCTAATCTTCAGACGGACGCTAATGAGACCAGATCTGAAGGATTAAACTGCTCTAGCCTGAATCAAACTGTTCAACAAGGAGTAAATCAACTCAGACAAAAAAACGTACAAAAAACTACATGATAAACCATCCTCGACCTTTAACTTGTATTACCAAAATACGGGCGGTCTTCGTACACACTAGATTCTGGCGGTATTGTATTTATCGAGAAATAAACGGATATGCTTTCTAACATTTCTGGGAGTTTCTTGCGATCGCAGTCATTCGACATAAAAATATTTACAGCATTTCGTATTTTATGTGACGTGGTGGATATTCTTACCTTGTCTAAGTCCGATTCGATTTTAGAGCCTCAGAATGTTCGGAGGTCCAAAGTAATCTGTGCGTAAGGCTAGAAAAAAAGGAATCCAACGGTTAAGAGTGGGAGAAGAAACAAAGTCAAGGAAGTAGAAACCAAGTCAAACCTCATATCTGATAGCGTTACCAGACTAAAGAAGATTTCCGATGACTTGGTGTACCACATCGGAGACGAAGTCGACCGAAGATGCATATTACTTACGATCCAAGAAAATCACACTTTCTAGCGCCAAAAAAGCAAGCATTATGTATTTTTTAGCGAGTTTAAAACCGCCTAATAAATGTTATTCGGAAAGTTCAACCTTAACAATGTTTTTCCCACATTGTTGCCATATTACAAAGACTTAACAGCTAACATCCATTAACAGCTCCAATTGCGAATCAAATGCGCCGCTCCATACACGTCTCTGACCAAGGAAATGCATTTTTTTGGTAAACATGAATGAATTTCGTTTAAGTTTGTTTACCTTGCCCGGCCAACATCCAACAGATACGTGAAAGTATTTTCTCTTTCATTTCCGCGAAAAGCAAATAAATAAAAAAAAACGAAACGAAATGCACCTCACCTCAGCACCTGATATTAATGGCGGCCCATTCGCCAGTTGCCCCAGCCGCGCCACATGCCCATGGCTAACAATGACTCAATTACATTGGTCACCTTAGCCGATAACCCCTGGCGACCGATACCACTTTAGTGTGCTACATATCGCTCCCCAGCTACATCACGGGCAAACGAAAAAATGTTATTCCGCTCAGCCGCGAAAACTTTCCCAAAAACGAAAAGAAAACGCAACCCCTCGTCTACAAGCCGCGTTGCGATTGCGCGAAACGAGCCCAATGATCGATTGGCAAGTGGCCCATTCTGTTTTGAGTGATGTCCATAAAAAGTCGCTTTGCGGAAAAAGGCCTTTTCGTGAAATTCCAGCCGGACATGATTGGCATTTGGAAAATGGATTTTGGCGTGCCACGACGAGCTACCGCGGCGCGCCGCCGCAGAGAAAGGGTCTAAATTTGCTTAACGTGCGCGGATTATGCAAGACGATGAGCCATGAGTTGCAAGCGTGGAAATCGGTGACATGTACGAGTATGGACATTCTAAGACCCGCACAGCTGCTCCGGCCACGCGAGATGGTTAAGAGACCCCGCCGGTTGCAACCAGTTCGTGAGGCGGAGTGAGGCGGAGAATGAAGATGATTGCAAGATTGCTCCATCGCACCGGTTTGAATTGAGCTTCGATGTGTAGACAACGTGGATATCTTCTTTTTGGGTGGAGTAGGTAGCTATTAACAAGTTTACAATGACTAGTGGTTTCTGGTGTTTTGGGCTTTGGGGCACTTGTGAAGCACACCTGTGAGGTGATGGCACTGGCAGAAGAACTCGCCAATGAATGCTGTGCTGCGATAGGAATTTACTTCTCCATCGACGATGATAATAATCTGTGGAATGCGGACGGTCTAGTGTGGAGATTATGCCAATTTAAGTGGGGAGGGGGGAGTGGGACATAGAAAACTGGTAATCGGTTGGTGTCAATGAGGTTGTAGGTCAAATGGATTGAGTTAAGGAAAGCTTGTCAATAGGTGTGTGGCAGTTAAAGGTGTGAGCTATAATGTTGGAAAGTGCCAGGTTAAGAAGGTTTTTGTAATGAATTTAATATGTTAGGATGGTTTGAATTATCTGGCATCTACCACAAATAAAGGGCATCAAACCTAGCCTCTCCCGGTATTTGAAGTTTTGTATTGAAAGTGTGTGAAGTTATTATTTTTGCCCCAAAGAAGAGCTTGGACCTCCTTTTTAACTCAGAATCTGAATGGGAAATTAGAGAAGCATCTAATGGCCGTGATATTCTTGGACGCAATGATGAGAATAAGGAGTAGATGTATTTGTAAAGGCAGGGAAATTCAGAAAATCAAACGAAATTCATATATATTAGGTAATAAATCCTCATCGCACCTAACCAATAGGTGTAATGCATTTGTTGGCAAATGTTCTTAGAATTGAAGCAATAAGCTAGGATAGGTTAGGTTAGGTTCGAGGGGTTGTATTTATAGAATTTACAAAGGACCATAATTGTGAGTGACTTCAATTATAACATCGTTGGGTATGTGACTAACAAAATCACTTGGATCTGCTGATAAATCTAGCCGTGCTCCCATTGCAGAATCAAATGCGTTCGTTAGAACTGGGTAATGACGCTGGAGATGTTTTACAGAGTCAATTTTTTCTTCGTCTCTTCTGTTGAAATCATTTATTCCTATGAATGAAATCGGTGGGATATTAGGCCGAAATATCTGACTTAATAACCCCATACCAAGATTTCAATAAGATTTCAGTCAGGATACGAAGTCAGTAATGTTTGAAAACAGGAACTTACACGAAGTATCAAAATTAGAGACCTGAGTAAGATCCGAAGTCATCACTGAAAATATCAAGCTAATCACATTTTTAAGATACGCAAGCTCGTATAGTCCATTGCAAACAGATAACCATACTTGAAGATGAACAATGGGCTATTGTACTAGGCATATCTAAAACTACATCAAGCGTCTGTTAGGGCTTTTGCATCAAATTTAGTAAAATCTAGTAAAACAAACTAAAAGACGAGCTCGAAAGAAGTGTGCCTACACTTATGCATGGTGGCAGCGGAAGAACTGCCAAGTTGACGCACTGCACAGACAAAAAAGCGGACTTCTGACAAGACTAAAAAACTTGTACAGACGACTGACAAACCCACGTGACCCGGAGATTAGAACACTGAAGGCGTCGATCAAAAACATCAACCAACTGATCAAGGAGAACTATCGGTTGTCCATTAATTTGTTTTGGAATAACAGAATTCGGGCCGTAAATTCCAGCGACCCGAGTATGTTTCCACAAATTAATAAAATCTTTAGGAGGAAAGGTCATAACGACCTTCCGTGTATTAAGCTCCAACGAACAACTGACAATACAAACATACTTTTGACAGCAGGAATCGATCCAGGGGAAGCCGTCTTCAACGACGATTTCTATGTTATTGAAGATCCTCAGGAGAAAGTGGAGGCAGTGGGGGCTGTTTTTCAGGAGGTGTATAAGGTGAATGATAGCATTCGCCCGAACCGCATCCTGGAAAACAATGCCCTGCTCCATCACTTCTACCTAAGAAATGACATAACGCAATGGCGATCTGAGAACCGCGGTTTCACGCGGTTCGATGACGAAAACTTGGCAAACGCCATAGTCGCCGAGCGAAGTGGGTCTAGTCCCCTGTTAATTTCGAAGGTGGAACTCCAGACCATCTTCGATTCCATAAAGAAAAAGAAGTCAGCGGGAGTCGATGGTATATCCAACATTGTACTGCGACACTTACCCCCTGAAGCTGTGGACATTTACGCCACGCTGTTCAACAACGCGCTGAATAATGCATATTATCCAGCTCGTTGGAAGACGGCGGTGGTTCATCCTCTCCCGAAAAAGGGAAAGGACAACTCCAATCCGGCAAATTTCCGGTCGATAAGTCTCCTTCCGAGTATCAGCAAGGTATTCGAAAAGATTCTCAATCGGGCTCTGTTCAAGTGGTCTGAGGACAACAATATTATACCAGAGAACCAGTTTGGTTTCAAGGCCGGACATGACTGTATTCATGCCGCCTCCAAACTCGTCTCTGATATACAATGGAACAAAGCGAAAAAACAGTGCACGGGTGCATGTCTGGTTGATTTGGAGAAGGCTTTCGACACCGTATGGTTAGAGGGCCTCTATCTAAAGCTGACCAGACTTGGCATAAGTAAACCTCTACTATATATGCTTCATGACATGTTGACTGGTAGAACGTTTGTTGTCAAAAGTGGCAATGTAACTTCTACCACCGAATTTTTCATTAAAAATGGTCTGCAACAGGGAGCGGTGAACTCGCCGATTCTCTTCAGCATTTACACCAGCGATATGATAGGTAGTCTTACTCAGGCAATTGCGTATGCGGACGATCTTATCGCATACAGAACAGCACCTACTGTCGAGGTCATCCGAACTCTTTTGCAGCGGGACTTCGATAAGATCCAGATATATTGTGATGACTGGAAGTTAAAAATCAACTTTCAGAAATCGGAAACTATCCTGTTTAGGACACCGTTGTCTAAGGCCTATAGGGATACGAGAAAGAACTGGCGCAAGCTGGTGATCGTTGGACCAAACGGACATCCACTGGCGAGCAAAAGTGTAGTAAAGTACCTTGGCATCTGGCTGGATCAGTATCTATATTTCGGAAGACATGTAGATGCTGCTCTGGCGAGAGCTAGGGGAGCATTTGCCCTGACAAGACGATTGTTTTATAGCAGCCGTCTTGACAGCAGAGCAACTGACAATACAAACATACTTTTGACAGCAGGAATCGATTGCAGAGGGGCTCAGTGGCGCGATGGTTAGTGCGATGAACTGCCGCGCAGGAGGTCTGGGTTCGATTCCCAGCCGTAGCAACACCTAAATGATTTTTCACTGGCCCTCCTCTCGTGATGATCTGACAAATCATCCGAGTAGTATCAATTGTCAAGAATAGCTTATCTCAACTTAGCCGTTCGGAGTCGGCATAAAACAGGAGGTCCCGCCATCGTGCAAGAAGTACACACGCACACATGAATGGTTGTGAGAAAGCTAGGCCCTGGGTACTAACGAGCCTGTTGCGCCAAAAATTTGTATTTTTTGTCTTGACAGCAGGGTGAAGGTGATTTGCTACATGTCTCTTATCAGACCGATGATTGCCTATGGGTGCCCGGTGTGGTTCAACGTTGCCCCATCTCAAATGGAAAAGATACGGGTGTTTGAGAGGCAGTGTCTGAGAAGCTGCCTTGGACTTCACAGAACACCAGTATCTGACTACACAAAATATTATTCCAACCAGGTCCTATACAACGGGGCCAACATAAACAGGATAGACAATTTTCTGGTGAAACTCATTCGGTTTCACGCGGCAAGAGCGATGACCTCGAGCAATAGTCTCATCTTTGGGGCCTTCTACCCCAATGATGAATATTTTGAAAGTGCGCGTTTAAGCGGCTTTATTCCGCCTGAAGCTTTCCTATTTTTGGATAATCGAGGGCTGATACAGGACAGATCGGCGGTTCCGCTAATCTACCACGTCTTCCGACGAACTGTGGATAGGCGGCTCCTGTACGACCGAGACGTAGTCGCTCAGGGCGGAGGAGAGCGCCTGCGGTTCAGCAGGAGTGTGTCCGATTGGGACCGTCGGAGTAGGTGGCAACAGGAGGGCCTGTTGTGGTGGCTGCAAGCTTAGTTAAAGATAGTTGACTTTTTGAAGTATGGCCGACTTGCATATATCTAAGGTTTTTAAGGTTAGGTTAATAAAAACAGTCGTGGTGGCACAAAAAAAAAAAAAAAATACCAAAATACAAAAAAAAAAAAAAATATAAAAAAAAAAATGTTTGCTGTGGCTGTTCTAGTTTTTAAGTTATTTTTAAGTAGTTTTAATTAGTTCTATGTAGTTTTAGTTAGTTCATAAGTAGTTTTAATTAGTAAGTAAGTTTAAATAAAAATAAAAAAACACATGACACCAAGTTTTTTAAAAAAAAATGTTTCTTGGTCAAAAAAAGATAAATTTATTGTAAAATAATTAAATTAGATTTAAGGCCGAAAGGCATTAGTTTTTAAGTTGTTCTTATTTAATTTAGGGTTTCCGCAGAGGACAAGTAAGTTAGTTAAGTTAGTAGATAAGTAGGCTAGTTTTTCAGTAATTTTTGTCTACTGGAATCTCAAGGCTAAGTCAGGCAACAGCGGAAGGGTTCCCATGGTGGAGTCAACGGTGGCATCAATGTTGCCATGGAATAAACTAGATGTGTGTGAGTTTAAAGTTATATTTGAAAGACCCATGTAGGCATGCCATTTTGTATTTAATATGACACTGTCCTATGCTATATACATTTAGCCTAATTTAAGCAATGTCCTAGGTTTGAGGGCATCATTCGATTGCGGCTTATTGCCGTAGACGTGCGACTTTAGGAAATATTACAAGAAAAATCCTAACGTGGTCAAATTTGACGATCTTGGAGGGCAATTCAAGTCACGAGGGAACCCCATTTCCAATGAATGTCCATTGTCACGTTCGCTGTACGGCACATATAGAAGCACATTTCGTCCACATCCATATCCTCCAATTTACAAAAAAATACTAATTTTTGGCGCAACAGACTCGTTAGTAGCAGGGCCTAGCTTTTTCTCATAACCATTCATGTGTGCATTTGTAGGACAGGCCATTTGATTGCCATGATTTCCGCCTGGAAAACGCTATAATGCTCGGGAAGGCGTAAGGCTTATTAGATTAAGCATCTCGGAGAAAACGCCTTCAACCACCCCAGATTCTGTTTAAGACCCATCCGTGAAGATGTGAATCGAGTTATTGGTTCCGATCGAATCCGACTTCCATTCAAGGCAACTGGGAATGGCTATCCTGTAGTTATGCTCAAAACTGAGTTGGGTAGTGGTGTGGTCGGTGTTTTCTGTAATGCTAAGGTGATTCAGAATCTTTGTGTGTTCACCCTGACTGTGTGTATATTGTGACTATGCTCTCAGTCTCACAGCTGCTCGAGCTGCGGTCTGTTTGCCTTAGATCTTACAGCTCCGCTAATGCATATGCAAGCTGATTTTTGAACTTTACCTAGTAGCTTCCGGTTGGAGGCTGTTTCTAAAGCCATCCACCAGACTTAGACACCATACAGCTGTATGGATATAATAATACACACGTAAAGCCAGAAAGAGATATGGGATTTCTTTCCGATTGCCTTTTTACAAGAGTATAAGGCTACGGTGGCTCTCTTAGCGCGTTCTTGGATGTTGGCTTTCCAGTAAAGTTTCTTATCCAAAACCAGACCCAGGTAATTGGCTGATTCTGCGAACTGGAGACTGGCGCCATTAAGTTTAAGAAAGTTAATGTGCGGCAATGTTTATTTCCTGCTGAAAAGGACCAATTCGGTTTTTTTGAGGGTTCACGTCTAGTCTTCATCTGGCGGCCCATTTGGAGAGTACAGAGAGACCATTCTGTAATAATTCTCTAAGGGTATTAAGGTATTTCGCTGATACAGCTATTGCCACGTCATCTGCGTAGGCAATCATCTTCTTCATCCTTCTTTACTTCTTGATTTACTAGTAGCTCGTTGACCACTAGATTCCAGAGAAGTAGAGATAGGACTCCCCCTTGTGGGGTGCCACAGATCTACGTGCCTATGAGACGCCACGATTTGTGTTAATGATTCTGCCTGTGAGTAGGTGATTTATTAACACCCCCAACGAGTCAGAGGCATTCACATTTCAAATCCAAAAGTGCTTTTGTGATTGTTCCTTCTATATCAAGAAAATCAAGAAAACCATGGTATACACTTTTGTTCTTAAAGGCCTGCTCAGAATGCATATCTGTAGCTGGTATCTTGCATCGCTGTCAAAAGGGAGATACATTTCTTGCATGAAGTTGCCCTCTATTCAACTTCAAGATTCAGATTGTGTAAGCTACATTGTGTAATCGCTTACGGGTTGCCGTGTTTTTAACTTTTTACTCAGCTACAAGCATCAGATACGATACTCATTCTGGGCGGCCCTTTAATGAATTTTCGATGATGCGTACTCTGTCTAAACCGACTTCCCCTTGCAATATGCATGTTGGGAGTTGGATGCTGCAGTCGGTTCTATACCAGTATGGAGGTGTAGATCAATTAATCTATCCAAGGTTTTAAGGAGAAAAGAAGACAACTGATCGGATGGAGATCCTTCGGATTTATATGAGAACTTGTGCCTGCTTTTGGGATGAATACAAGTTAACAAAAACTAACAACCAAAAACTTTTAGCAAAAAAGTGGTCTGTGAAGTGCTTTCCCCGAAATGGATGAGAATTTAAGGCTGAACTATAATAGTCGAATCGCCACGTAAGACCACGTCCGTAAATGTGCGAATACAAGGAAATTCGACTATAATAGCTTTTCACTCCGTTTCGTCCAGTTTTGTAAACTATTGCTTGCATCGGAAGGAAACAGCGATCTCATTCCCTTTTTCATATGAAAGTTTGATAGACAACATTTGTACCAAAAAGTGTTTGTAAAATATAAACATTTTCCTTGACACGAATTATATGACGATATAGAATGATATCACGTCTCCATGACGATTGCTTTTGTTTTTGTATTTGAAATTGAATTGAAATTTCATAATAACAATAAACAATCAGCAAAATTCATTGATGGTCGCTTCCCTTCACCAAGTTCTATTATAGGCCATGAATGAAATGAAAGAAAGAAAGAAATGAAAAACAAATGAAAGAACCAAAGAAAACCAATCGTAAAAATTTTACATTTGCTACTGACTGCACCGACTATTACTTCCATAGACATCTGGTAACCTTATTAAATCGGTTTATGCCATTTTTGGTTAGTGTATACGATAACCGGTTAATACGGTCTGGTAGCATATCATCTTTGACACGAACCAACGTAATGTGTGGTTAAGCTTTACATACGATATTCAACAAATCTCGTTAGTCGGGAGCACAACCAATCGGAAATACTCCATTAATGTTGATAAATACAATTAATATTTTGGTGTGTGCATTTAGGATTATTGATAGCCAATAATTCCTACACCTTTTTATTACTCAGCGAAACTAACTTATTCACCGTGGATGAAAGCCTTAGTGGCTAGTGCCGTAGACAAAAGATTAATGGTGTAATTTATTACTACTAACTTACTTAAGTGGCGCTACAGTCCGGTATGAAAATGGTCCTCAATCAATACTGCCTCCAGTTGCGCACTCCAAGTTGGCTGAGTACATGTCCTACCGAATTTTTTTGACCAGGGGTATGTCGCTATACAGCTCGCATAGTTCTTGGTTGAATTTTCGTCTCTATAGCCTGTCAACGCAAACGGGACCGACGATTTTTCAAAGAATTTTCTTCTCGAATCGACTAAGGATTTCTTCACCCGCTTTCGATACGGTCTATGCTTTAGCGCATGGGATCTCCTTAGTAGTTCGAGTGAGTGAGGGATTTACTAACATCGAATACGAACATCGTTCATGGAGTGGCACCTCTCTATATCCTCGGTCAGGTGTTTTTCTTGCTCTTTTTTCTTCTTTATAAAAAGCTGGTGTTCTTTCTTTCTTCTCTGCCTATAGCGCTCACTGCGAGCTCTCGTCTTCACCTGCAGCTCATCAAACCAGGGGTTTCTTACTGGTGCCCGCGGGAAACCTAGCACATCAGTTGCCGTTGATCTAATGGCTTGTTGGTATATTGGCATTGTCCTTCGAAGCTGGTGGTATATTGTGAATCGAGAGGTTAAGAGGTACGCGTTGAGCGATGGCCTTGACGGTCTCTTGCGATTGCAGTCTTTAGACATTAAATTTTTTCACAGTATTTCTGGTTTGTTGTGGCGTGGTGGATATTCGCATCCTTACCTTGGCTGCAACAAGGTAGTGGTCCGAGTCGATGTTAGCCCCTCGGAATGTTCGAACATCCAAAATACTGGATGCGATATCCCCTTATGGATATCGAGATGAGGAAACCGTGTGCTGGCTATATTGCTAAAGATGTCTTCTCTTCCTATACCTTTGCGTTAAAATCTAGAAGCAATCCTTAGAATTATCATCTTTTTCCTCCGTCGGAGCGTGAGCTCATATAAGGCTTATGTTTGCGAATTTGGCCTTGATGCGGATTGTTGCAATGCGTTCGCTTGGAAAAATAAGACTTCATGCCTAAGTCTGGCACTTATAACAAATCCGCATCGGAATAGTCGCTATTTCAGCTCACTATAACACGGTCCATAGTAGATATCACAGTTTTTCATCATCTTTTCGCCCGGTCCATCCCATCGTATTTCCTGGATAGCAGTAATGTTAGCTTTGTAGCAGTTTGTACCTGTTCTGTTGTATGTTCTCACATTGCAGGTGCAGTTACGAATGTTGAAGTTTTTTTTTTCGTTTAGCAGGGTCGTCAACAATAATATCAGTCCTTTCCGAGGCTATTGGTTGCTTCGCAACAATGTTTTTTCCATGGGTGAGAAGTTAACCCAAAGCACAAACCCCAACCTGGAAGGCCAGTTTCAAATTTATTATATGCCCCTAGGATACGGGGCCATCAGTATCCACTACGGGATTGAGCGCTGCCGGGCGGTTCATCCGCCACAATCTCTGTTTAAGGGGCCTGACTTACCCTTGAGATAACCTTTTATCCGAATATGTCGAAGCAGCTCATCAAGGTTCGCCTGGATCGGCAGACCGGATATTTATTCTGCGCCATTCTGCATTCTGACCAGGGTGATTATAGTGTTGCTGTTTTACGTCTTGTAATCAACACTCGCACGTATCGTTTAGGAAGTCAAATCCGGTTGGATGAGACCAGTACCCGGTGGTTACCACATGGAGGTAAAAAATATACACATTTGATGTGTAGTCAGAGTTACAACCAATGAGCATTGCCAAGTTAAAGCAATCAGAGTCTACCCTCGTTCTACAACACCCAACCCATCTAATCTATTTATCACAAAACGTTCTAACTACAAAACAACTTTGAACTGTCAATTTGACAATCTGTAGAAACAGTTTAAAAACCAAACCTCAGAAAACCAGCCTTTATAACTGAAAAATCTGGGTTGATATAGTTGCCAGTGCGTTAAACTCAACGGTTTCCATGGTTCAAATCCCTCTGACGAAAGTCTGTGGTATAAAACTGCCCAAAGAAGCTTCTCAAATTTATCATTCGGAGTCGCCGTTAAGCAAGATCTTTATGGGAAAAAATATAACTTCGGACACACATGTGTTTGGAGATTCAAGGTTTGAGACTCTTTATGGGCTGGTAATGGAAGATATTTCATTTCAAAAAAATTCTTAACAAAATGATCTGTTTTGGATCATAATGGAATATTACTATTTTCTGGCCCATTTAAGAGTTCATAAATACAAATTAAAAGTTGAGCGCAACGACCAAGCACGTACGACCTAGTCACGCTCTCACCATTCGTTTCACTTAGCGTGGTCATCGAAAATAAGCCTTTTTGAGGTTTGAGCAGATAGAATTATCAACCCAAGGCGCAGCCCCTACAAGGGAGGCACGACATTTTTTTCTTTTATCCCAATGAAACAGTAATAACAACGGGTATCCCCAAGATGACGCCGACCAATGTCTACTCTCTTCCTGCAATATCCACGACCCAACTACGAATTTGGAGAAAAAAAAATACATTGTATCAAAGAAAATCTTAACCTCCTGAGTATTGGAATTCGATTGATTGCGGAACTATTTTTTAAGCATAAATTATTTGGTCCATTATGCCTCACACCATATTTCACGTACAAAGAGTCTGTTAAACAGGAACACGTTTACCTCCTTCATTATCAAGATAAAAGCTAAAATTGTTAGCCAACTCATTCCAAATAACGTTGCAAATAGCATGCTCTTTTCAATTGGTCAAATTACACCCCACCAGTGCCATAAATCATCCGCGTGTGCCACACAAGATACCACAAATCTGACTTCTCCTCCACGTCAATACGGAAGAAGCCCAGAATAATTAGACCATCAGAACCGCAGTACAACAACAAATTTACCGATGACTATTATTAACATTTCTATCGTATAATTGTCCCACATTTGAGGCAGCACACTCCTCAGCTTCTGAAGGTGTCGCGCACCATCATCAACATATACCCGCACAAGAGCTCCTCCATGAAACCCGATGCTCCATCAGTCATGGAGTGCGGTTGCACTATAAACACAAACATCATGCAGTCATACTTGTATCTTCGAGTGGTGTACCAACAATTATTACTAACGGGTGAGTTACCCCGAAAAACCTGCTACCAGACCAAGTCGTCCGACGAAATTTTCCTCCACCAGAAGATGCAGGCAGCAGCCACCATCACAATTGGCGTCTCCGTCTTAGTCGACTTCGCGAATGCATCGCGAAATCTGTAACGAGCCAATCATCCGCCATTGTCGGTCTTGCCTTGAAACGTATCGCCGCGTTCGTTGTTTTTCCGCCGAGTGCGAGTGTTTTCTTTTGAACAGTTTTCCTTGTGCCCCCCCTTTGCGCTCCGCTGTTCGGAGAAAAAAAAGTTGTTTTTCAGTTTTCGCGAAACGAACATGGATTTGTGAAAAAACAAAAATTATGTCTCGTGGCGTAGTTTTTATGTGAATTTTGGAACACCCTTGTGGATACTTAAGGTCACCCTGACAAGGCCAAGGTAAGTGATAAAAAAAGAGTGAAGTACATTTTTGGAATGCTCAGATATATTTTATGAATTGTAATACTAAAGTTCTATACAGTCTGCATCTAGTTTCCAATCAAGTCCTTAACGTCCGAATCTCATATGACCGTAGTCATCGAACTGGTCCTCGCCACCGCGTTTGCCAAATCGCATATGTCCATAGTCGTCGAATCTTTTCGTCCTTTCGGCGTCGTTTTCATTGTCCACAAGGAGGTCTAGTTCGATGGGAATTTTCGAGCGGGATATCTGCAGCATTCTAGGACCCAATCCATAGAGTGATCTGAGGTTTCTGTGTTGTCGGAATCCTCGGTTGTCACTTACATCACGGGAATCGGCTTTTGGCTGGTTATCGTTGTATTTTTCACTGTTCACTGATAGTCCTGGTACGATTAGGACATAGCAGCAGATTAGGATGAATGTACAGAGAAATACTGGTGTTGGAGAGGACCACATTTTCTTTAGTGCTATGTCTGGAAGCTGATGCTATAAACTGACGTTCGATTGGACCTATTTCTTCCCTTATATAGGTAAAATACTTTCAAAGGATTCTGTGGAAAAATTCATATTTTTGCATTTTAATATTCTAAGGGGATTTTTACTCATCAAGGTATTTGCGAGCGTAATGACAGTAATTGACGGTTGAAAGGTAACTCGGTTAGGCGCATCAAGGGTGGATTAGGTGTTAGGTGAAGTTGTTTCTGTTTCTTTCAGCGGATGGTGTTAAAAAGTCAATAGCGGCTGACTTTATTAAGGAAAAAGTCAGGTTGTATGACAGGGGGATGATTATTTGCTGACATATCCTGATCGATTTTTTTTCAACTCAATGTAACGTTTTGTTCCTCTGCGGTAAAAATAACTCAAAATAATCCGAAAAAAAATAAATTAACAAAAATTTCACGATTTAAAAAAATCGTTCGGTTTAAGAAACATTTTGTTAGTTCCCCATAGTATAGAAGTGTGGTATTCGTTTTGCCAAATGTTTTGTCTTAATAACTTCCTTATAGGCATCTCAACTTGTTGAGGTACCCTATATAATATAAAACATACGTTCATCATTTTAGATTTTAGGCCTGCTGCTTCCACTTATTCAATTCAAGCGCCCTAGCATCAACGGTATCTGTATTTTTAACTATAGGTTCAATCTTCCTTGTCATCTAGAAGTTGGGAGTTTTTAAGTCATTCTCTGGCTGGAACATTATTGCTTAGCTGTCCAATGGAGGCTGCATGATTTTTCCTTGCATATCTTGGTATAGCTCGAGATTGTATCTTCTTCGCATCCTTGTATACAAGACCTACGATTCGACGAATGTTGTGTCATGTAAAAGCCCCTAATATGTACGTTTCCTGTTTCCCTACTTATTGTCCAGCACCCTTAACCGTAAAGTAGGGCTCATAATATTAGGATCAGGTAAAGCAAGCATTTTGACTTTTCAGTAAAACTTTTGTTTGTTTGACATTTGTTTCGACTAAGCAAAGTAGCATCAGTTTTAAGTGCGTTGGACTAATAAGCTCGGGGTCCCTGGTTTACATCCCAAGTGACGACACCTAAGATTTTTCACTGCTCCACCTCTTGCGAAAGTCTGATAAACATCCAATAATAGCACTGTCATGAGAAGCTTCTCAAATTGCAGTTCGGATTCGGCGTTAAACATAGGTGTTCTTCATTTTGGCAACATTTATAACTCCGCACACACAAATGAAGGGAAAAGCTAGGTTTGTGGACCTGTACGTGCCGTTAATGCCAGATAGTTGATATTTTAAGGTTGACTTCCAGCTCGATACGCTCTCTACGGGCCGCCTATTACAACTCCTTCGTGCATCTCGTCTGGCACTTGTTTTTGGTTATTACGAACATTATTGAACAACGGGGTATCATTTTGAAGGTACCTAGTGGACTAGATTGGATTTGGCTACTTCTTTCTTAATGTTGCAACCACTGCGTGTTTAAGTTGTTGGTGGTTGAATGCACAGGGGGAAGTCGCTCACTTAGTAGTTCTTTGTATACTCTGCATATCTCCAGTACTTTAAG
Source organism: Rhingia campestris (assembly GCA_932526625.1). Taxonomy (NCBI): domain Eukaryota; kingdom Metazoa; phylum Arthropoda; class Insecta; order Diptera; family Syrphidae; genus Rhingia; species Rhingia campestris. The sequence continues at coordinate 8,080,357 of OW052183.1, forward strand.
AGCCATTTCACACATACCCGGCAGTCGTCTAACCGGTACCGGCTAGCCGTCGTTGGGAATACATTCTTATGGGCGTGTTCACACCTGCAAACCGAAACCGTCGCCGGTTAAGCATAGGAACGATCGGGTAGCCGGTACCGGTTAGACGGCTGCCGGGTATGTGTGAAATGGCTCTAAGACGATCGGCATGAAGTCTCTGAACTATTCGTAGCTTTTTCTCGTTGTACAGTCGAGGTCTGAATTTGTTTTCCTGCGGGCTAGTGGAAATCTTCTACAGACATTATGAGGACCGTCGGCACGAGCTCACAGTAGTGAGTATTTTTTTGTATATGTATTGCGACTTATATAGCAATTCTTTTATCACGCGTATATATAAATATTTGGCAAGGTAATTTACCTATGAGAGTTTCTGCTTTACCGTAATTTATAGTGCGATTGTGATTATCGGACTAAATCCAAAGGATAGTTCTTCGAATACGCCGGCCGCAATAAATTTGTTTCGTCAAGAAATTGGAGGACCTTTGCGTTAACTAGTCGTAATAAATGTTTTTTTTATGTTTTTGTGCAACATTTTTCGTGTCAACTTTAACCGCGAGAATACCCGCCTCTTCGCGGAGATCTTCGTTTCTTATGTGCCACGGCGACGAATGACCTTAATATTTTATTTTCTAAAGATTGTAAATTGTTTATTAAGGTTAAACTTCGAATATTTTCCGAGCAACCAATATAGTTCTCTTTATGAATTTTTAAGGCTTCACTTTTTTTTTAAATGCGGCTTCCATTTTAATTTTGCGTCGAGACTCGAGATTCATTCCGAGAATACTATGTATATTCGAGCTTAACTAGCCTATCGAAAATAAGTTTATTCGTTTGACTTTGTGCCTCAAGTTTTGAAAGAAAAACGGTCTCAGGTGAGATATTCTGATATTGTAGCTTGGGCAGGTTTTGTTATAGGTTGATGGGTTGATGCTGTAGGCGGTCTTCCCTCATCACACTCAGGTGAATATAGACCCATTGTGATGCCCGTTGGGGGTCCTCGGATGTGGTTAGTTCCTTTATTTGTCCCGTAACTGTCCATTATTGCTAGTCCCTTTCCAGCCATCCAGGTGTTATTGCAAACCTGAAGAGAATAGAGAGATGAATTTCCATAGATCCGGGAGGTCATGGAAAAAGTATTTTCCTAAGGTTCTTGCTATTTATTGATTGAGGCCTGGGCAGTGGCACAGAAAGTGGAGGGTATCCTCGTGAAGCCTCTCCTAAGGTCATCATCTATAAGATGCATTTTCGGTTTATAGCTCTTAAGTATGTTGTGTCTAATAAAAATCCCTACTAGTGTCAAACCAGATTTCTTGTTTCTTTGAAATAGTTTGTGGGTTCTTGACTTGTCATACTCAGGACATCCTCTTCGAAGTCTCACAGTTCCACCTCTTTTTGGCGATATTCAGTGTTTTCTGTCTCACCCATGATTTGAGTCCCATGGCGGTTTGACTGGGCTTGCCTGATTAATGCTAGTGGCAGATCCTTTCTTAGCCAGTTCATCAGCAATTTCATTGCCCTGTATGCCTCTGTATCCGGGAACCCAGCAGAGGTTAACATTATGTTTAAATGCAAGGAACCTTTAGTCCTTTACGACAACGCTTAACAAGTTTAGATTTTATTTCGACAGTAGAGCAGGTGATATCATCCGGTAGTATGGCCAGCATTGAGGTCGCTTTCGTTGCCTCTGCTACTGCCAATATCTCAGATTGGTGCTCAGGAAGACGAAAACTGCTGTTAAGCTTTAGTGTTTCGGAAAATACTCCCGCTCAGACGCCTAAGTCCATTTTTGAACCATGAGTATACATGGATATGGTTACTGTGTCCAGTTTGTTCCTCTCCCACTCATCTCTACTTGGAAAAATTGGAGAAAAATGGTCTTTGAAAATCAGGGTGAGGCAGCATGTATCTGTTAAGAATTTGAACGTGTCCTTCTGAGTTTATTTTCCAGCAGTTGAGCTGGCTGACTCTTAGTGCACTTTTGGCTGCAGATTCTTGCATGTAAAGGTCTAACGGTAGCAGGTTTAGGATGGTTTCCAGTCCCGATATTGGTGTGGTTCTCATTGCACTAGTAGCGATGCTATCTTTTGAACCTTTGTCGTATTTTTTTAGATGGATGACTTAATTTGTGGATTGCCAAAAGGCAAGTCCTCCATGTTAATATAAGTCTTACAATTGCCGTTAATCCTGTGGTTCGGTAGGTATAAATAGAGGAAGGCTGCGATTTATCACATTTTCTTCACCATATTTTTGCTATTTTCGACCATGTTAACGGAGTCAATAATTGTATATTGTCTGATTTTTAGATCGTTTACGATATCATCCTTTAAGCACGAATCATGTAACTCTCTAGCTACAATGCGTAAAGGCCTTTCAGATTTATTCTCAAATGAATACCATTCTATGTAATCGGAATTTGGTTTGTGGAAGACTTCAGACGCAGACTTCCAATGCATTTTTTAGTGAAGTTACTTGGTAGCATGATAAAGGTAACAATTTTATCAAAGTATGCAACTTGCTGTAGTCGTCAATACCGATTACATTAATTGGGGTATGGGGCGTTGTTTTAGATGTTTTCCCTTTATATGTCTTCATCTGGATTTATTATTTCAGGTGAGGATAAAGCTTTGCTTTTTTATCAGTCTTTTCTTTAGAATCCAGTCGGTTTCGCGACTGACTTCTTCTTCATCTGTAACGGTGTGTTTTGCACTCGGTTTTTGCTCATTGGGTATTTTACACTTTAGGGTCACATTTTTTTACTAGAAGAAGAGAACTTCTTTATGAAGCAAAGCACTTCGCAAAACAATTAAGAATTGCTAAGCATTGTTCGAAGAACGTCGTTTTTGTCCTTAAGGTTTCAATTTTCCATTGAGTGTTGTTTTTCGTGAACTGATACTTCTGGTGTTGTGAAGTATGTATTTTTTTTTTGATATCCAGATGTAGGTGACCTAGATAGCCTTGAAATTTTAACGATAAGGTTAGAATCCATTAAGCCGAACTCCGAAGTGGATGGATTTTCAACAGAAACTGAGTTGCCACCTGGGGTAAATCGTTTTGTTATACTCATTGCATTTTTATTATGTTTGTATACGCTTGCGTAAATGAGTTAATAAATATTAATAATTGTAAGTCTTGTTAAAAGTGTAGCTTCAAGTTTAACGGTTGATACTTATTATAACGGGTGGTTAAATTTTAAGGGCCGATGTTGAATTTGAACCACACCTAAACGTCAAGTTTTTTTCTGCATTTCATTTGACATTTTTCAATATCAGACTAATTCAATTTGAACCATGGAAAGATACATAATCGAGCAACGCGTTAAAGCTATTCAGGCTGATTATTAAAATGGGCGTTCAAATCATGCATATCGTGCACTTCGAGTTTTTTTCGGTCAATTTAATCGTCCAAATCGGAAAAATCGTGCAAAAATTTGAGCAAACCGGTACAGGCCGTACTGCAGAAAATATTGCTGCTGTTCGCGATAATGTGGCTGAAGAGCCGTCCATCTCAACTCATCGTCGTGCCCATAAATTGCACCTCTCAAGCTCGTCGTTGATGAACATTATGCATAAAGACTTGCATTTGCACGCTTACAAGGTGCAATTGACTCAAAAGAAATAAAGACTCTTGACCATTTCAAGAGTCGGCAATGGTCAGAATGGTGGCAAGAAATGGCAACAGTGGATGGTCAATTTTCGAAAAAAAATCATCTTCTGTGACGACTGATGAGGCACATTTTCACCTCAGTGGATTCGTCAATAAGCAGAATTGCCACATTTTAGCGAATTATAATCCAAGAGTGATTGTCAAAAAACCAATTCACCCACAAAGAGTGATTGTTTGGTGCGGTTTATGAGCTGGCGGCATCATCGGGCCGTATTTTTTCCGAAATGAGGCCGGTCAGGCAGTTATTGTGAATGGTGTTCGCTATCGTGAGATGATAACGAACTTTTTATGGCCCGAATTGGAAGATATGGATGTGGACGATATGAGGTTTCATCAAGACGGTGCCACTTGCCACACAGCTAACGAAACAATGGCTCTTTTGCGGGACAAATTCAATGGCCGTGTTATCATGTGATTTGACACCGTTGGACTTCTTTCTTTGAGGTTATTTGAAAGAAAAGGTATACGTCGGAAAACCAGAAACAATTCAAGAGCTAAAGGATGAGATAGTTCTGCACATTAACGGCATAGAACCTCAATAATGCCTCAGCGTCACCAAAAATTTGGACCATCGGATTGAGGTGTGCCGCCGAGGTCACGGCGTCCATTCGGCCGATATTTTGTTCCATACATAATTGAACCATACCAATATTATCATAATAAAAAGAAATAACAATAATTTCCTAAATAATTTGTGTTTTATTCAAAATCAATATCGGCTCTTAAAATTTAACCACAATTTGTATATCAAGTCTTTAGTTTTCATAGAATCTTTAGCACCATTATCTTTTTATTTTTATTTATGATTTTCTAAAAAAAAATATTTTGTCGTGAAAAACATATATTCTCTAGTAGCAAACTTTCTTGTGTAACAAAATACCGTCGTAGGGTGTTAAATAATTCACACAACAAAGGGTAGTCTTATTATATATTTTTTGAATATATTTTCATTCATTATGCATAAATCAATAATAAATCGATAAATCCATCCACATGCCAAAGGGCGCTTGACTTCGATGGGGCTATTTAACTTCTCTGCATCGTTATCAAAATACCGCTAATTAAGAAATATGTAAACAAAAAACAGAATTAAATACGTTTTAAAATGTTTGTTTATTTTTTATTTAATTTGTTTCTGTTCATCTTATACTTCAGTCTTTTTGAGCAAAAGATGCTTGAGGTTGAGTGTCAATTAGAAAACAGTGTCTAGATTAGAATGTTTTTTTTTATTGTAAATTACGAACTTAATTTATTCTAAAGGGCCGATGAATGTATAATTTGTCATGTCTAGTTTTCCATAGTTTTCCACAAAAGAAGGTCACATCGATGATTTGAAACGATTTATAATCACTGAATTTAATTAAGTTTTGATAAGTTGATTAAAATGCACTTTAATAGTGTCCCGTTTTTGACAGTGCCTCTGGAGAATTACGAGTTTTGACGAACTATGTCAGTCGACAAAATGCTGTTCTCATCGTTAGCTTTTGCTATTTTTTTTAAATATTTTCTGTCTACGAAAAACAATATTTTCATTAGAATGTAAATTTCATTAAAAAAATGTTGTAACTTTCTTTTCGATGTGAATTCAACGAATGAATATTTATCCGACTCACATGGTGACTTTTGTCGTCAAGGGTTTAAAGTTTTTTTTTTCCATTTTTATCATGGCTTTTGTGAGCTTGAGTTAGGAGCTTATGTGGGTCGATTTTACTAAAATTCTAAGGTACTTTGAAAAAACGTTATACGTTACTTTTGCAGTATGTGCAGGCTTAAAAAAATAACAAAAAAGCATGATATAAAATTAATTTGATAATTAAAACATATTGATATAAATACGGAGGTATATATTATATATATAATGTAAATATATCGTTCCAAAACATATGGAAAATCATATCGGTTAAGTGGCCACCATTAGAATGCATGCACTCATGTATTCTTTTGATGGCAATTTCCTTGGCTTTTTGAAGTGCTGCCGGTGTAATAAAGGGTCCGCCAAATAACTTTTTTTTTTTGAAAATGCTTTAAAAAAACTACTGAATATTTTCTCAATTTTTTTTGTATTTGAAAGTACAATCCTTCCGGTTAATAATGGAAAATAATTTCATTCAAATGGCTGCCTCGGCTGGCCATGCAGTAGCCTACACGATCGGTCCAATTTTTAAGCACATTATCGATTGTGTGCAGCTGTATTTCACCAATGGCTTCACGAATATTGTCCTTTAAAGCGTCAATTGTCTCTGGCTTGTCGGCGTAACACTTCTCATTTACGGCAACCCACAAATAATAGTCTAACGGTGTCAAATCGCAGCTCCGAGGTGGCCAAACGACATCAGCTCTGCGGCTGATAATGCGATCTTCAAAAACAGGGCGCAAAACATCGAGTGTAGCTTCAGCTGTGTGGCACGTAGCGCCGTCCTGTTGAAACCAAATGTTGCCAATATCCTCCTCTTCAATTTTTGTGAACAAAAATTCGTTAAACATGGCCCGATAACGATCGCCATTTACTGTAACGACCACTCCTTGCTCATTTTCGAAGAAAAATCGCCCAATTATGCCTCTGGACCAAAATCCGCACCAAACAGTGACTCGTTTTGGGTGTATCGGCTTTTCAATGTATGCGTGCGGGTTTTCTGTGCCCCAAATGCAACAATTTTGCTTGTTTACATACCCGCCAAGATCAAACTGAGCTTCATCTGAAAAGATGATTTTTTTGGCAAAATCGGCATCTTCTCTAAGTTGATCGCAGGCCCACTTAGCGAAGCGAAAACGCATTGGATGGTCAGTTGGCTTCAACTCCTGAACCAATTGGACTTTGTATGGCGTCATACCAAGGTCTTTATGCAAAATTCGTCTCAATGATGTCTCCGAAATGTTCAATTGTTGAGAACGACGGTGAATTGATGTTGATGGCGTTCACGCAAACTTTCTGCCACAGCAGCAATATTCTCGGGTGTACGCACTGTTTTTGGCTTTTCGCGCTTTGGTTTATCGATGAGGATGCCAGTTTCTTTCACTTTTTTCACAAGATAACGAACATACGGAGCTGACGGTGCTTCTCTTCTTCCAAAATCCGTACGCAATTTTCGCACACATTCTGCAACATTACCATGATTTTCAAAGTAATGTCGCAATATTTCCCAGCGTTGTTCAAGCGTATCCACAACCATATTCGTTCAGCGGAAGGAAAAAACTAATTATCTGTCAAATCAGACATGAGCTAAGCGTTACCATTCACGAAATAAGCACTAGTTGAAAAAAAAACGTTAGATGGCGGACCCGTTACATTATTACAAATATGTTTTCTCCTAATTTATTTATTGCTGTATCGTTATTCAAATCGAATTGTAGGTATCCGGGCGAATTTGGGCCGGGTTGCAAGTTGAACATAAGACGCAATAGGGTGTTAAATAATTCACACAGCAGTGTAGTGTAGTCTTATTATATGTTTTTGAATATATTTTCATTTATTATGCATAAATCGGACGGCAATGAATTAGTGCCGTTAATAAATCGATAAATCCATTCACATGCCAAAGGGCGCTTGACTTCGATGGGGCTATTTAATTTCTCTGCATCGTTATCAAAATACCGCTAAATTAGAAATATGTAAACAAAAAACAGAGTTTAAATACGTTTTGAAATGTTTGTTTATTTTTTATTTAATTTGTTTCTGGTCATCTTATACTTCAGTCTTTTTGAGCAAAAGATGCTTGAGGTTGAGTGTCAATTAGAAAACAGTGTCTAGATTAGAATATTTTTTATTGTAAATTACGAACTTAATTTATTCCAAAGGGCCGATGAATACATAATTTGTCATGTCTAGTCTTTCATAGTTTTCCACAAAAGAAGGTCACATCGATGATTTGAAACGATTTATAATGACTGAATTTAATTAAGTTTTGATAAGTTGATTAAAATGCACTTTAATAGTGTCCCGTTTTTTACAGTGCCTCTGGAGAGTTTTGACGAACTATGTCAGTCGAAAAAATGCTGTTCTCATCGTTAGCTTTTGCTATTTTTTTTTTAAATTTTTCTGTCTACGAAAAACAATATTTTCATCAGAATGTAAATTTCATTAAAAAAATGTTGTAACTTTCTTTTCGATGTGAATTCAACGAATGAATATTTATCCGACTCACATGGTGACTTTTGTCGTCAAGGGTTTAAAGTTTTTTTTTTTAATTTTTGTTATGGATTTTGTGTGTGAGTTTGGGTTAGGAGCTTATGAGGGTCGATTTTACTAAAATTCTAAGTACTTTGAAAAAACGTTATACGTTACTTTTGCAGTATGTGCAGGCTTAAAAAAAATAACAAAAAGGCATGATATAAAATTAATTTAATAATTAAAACAACTTAATATAAATACGGAGGTATATATTATATATATAATGTAAATATATCGTTCCAAAACATATGGAAAATCATATCGGTTAAGTGGCCACCATTAGAATGCATGCACTCATGAATTCTTTTGATGGCAATTTCCTTGGCGTTTTGAAGTGCTGCCGGTGTAATGGAACGATTTCTGTAAGAATGTTGAGTTTTAGTTTCTGTATACCTGTTTCAATCACGTAAACCTATAAAAAAGAGTCCAGTCCCAAGAGATCAGGCGATCGCGGAAGTCATTCAAATTCACTCATTTTTGAGATAATGCGATTTTGGAATTGTTCGCGCAACGAGTTAATTGTCTTGCGAGCGGTGTGAGCGGTACCCCCATCATAAAAAACAAACAAACAAATTTTTGGCGCAACAGGCTCGTTAGTACCCAGGGCCTAGCTTTCTCACAACCATTCATGTGTGCGTGTGTACTCTTGCAAGATGGCGGGACCTCCTGTTTTATGCCGAATCCGAACGGCTAAGTTGAGATAAGCTATTCTTGTCAATTGATACTACTCAGATGATTTGTCAGATCATCACGAGAGGAGGGCCAGTGAAAAATCATTTAGGTGTTGCAATGGCTGGGAATCGAACCCAGACCTCCCCCCATACTGAAACAAAATCATGTCCTGAAGCATTGTTCTGTGTAGTGGCACCCGCATCATTTTCAAAGAAATATGATCCATAAATCGTACACGAGGTTATTTCACCCAAACAGTGACAAGAAATGAGTGTAAGGTCCGTTGATGAAGATTTTTGGGATTTTGTGTGCCACAAAATCTGCAATTTTGCTCGTTCACAAAACAGCTCAGATGAAAATGCGCCTCGTCGGTCGTCATACAATTTTCTTAAAATTCCTTATCATTCTCAGCGATATTTAGGACAGTTCTGCAGTACTCCAGACGTTTTTCTTTATCACCAGGATTGAACCAACTGGATCTTGTTAGGGTATAAAAAAAAATACAAAATTTTAGCGCAACAGGCTCGTTAGTACCCAGGGCCTAGCTTTCCCACAACCATTCATGTGTGCGTGTGTACTTCTTGCACGATGGCGGGACCTCCTGTTTTATGCCGACTCCGAAAGGCTAAGTTGAGATAAGCTATTCTTGACAATTGATACTACTCGGATGATTTGTCAGATCATCACGAGAGGAGGGCCAGTGAAAAATCATTGAGGTGTTGCTACGGCTGGGAATCGAACCCAGACCTCCTGCGCGGCAGTTCATCGCACTAACCATCGCGCCACTGAGCCCTCATATATAGTATAGGTGCAGCTAATTCCTAATGAGCGACGAAGTTAAAAGATATGGACAAAATAAACACAGAAAGTTTAATTTCAGCTGTCCAAAGCCGTCCAGTGCTATGGCAGGATGTGTGTGTCCTGCCATTTGCTTTTAGCCATGTTATTAACGGTACCTGCCATATAAAAATTACACATAATCTCAATTTTCTCGAAAACGGCTCTAACGATTTTGATTAAACTTTATATATACTATAAGCATATTAGTTTCAACAAAACTGCATACCCAGTTTTTTCGAGAAAATCCATAAAACGGATTTTGTCATATAGGCCATGATAAGACAGCTTTTAACCGTCTTAACAATGACCTTAAAAAACGAATTAGTGAATTCAAAAATGAATCACTTAGCAGTTTCCTACAAAATCTAACGACGGATGCGTCTACCGAATACTCCTTATGGAAAGCATCTAAATACCTGAAAAGACCGCAGTTACAGAACGCACCATTAAAATCACAAGACGGAAAATGGATCGGAAACCCGAAACAGAAGGCTGATCTCTTCGCAGAACACCTTTCGAGGGTTTTTAAGCCGTTCCCATCAAGTGCTCCAACTGAAGAAATACAATTCATTGATAGAAAAGACGAATGCGAAATTCCTATTGTCACACTCAATGAAGTAAAAAGCGTGTGTCAACATAAATTGTCGAACAAAAAAGCACCAGGGTACGATTTAAAAACTGCTCAGGTTTTGAAAGAATTGCCACCAATAGCTTTTTAAAAATTTCAATTTATTATATGCATGTCTAAAGCACCGACATGTGCCGCATCACTGGAAAATTGCTGAAGTCATTGTAATACCTAAAATAGGAAAACCTCCAACTGAAGTTTCTTCTTACAGACCAATATCGATTATACCACTTCTAGCAAAAGTTTTCGAAAAATTGCTACTGAAAAGACTTAGCAAAATTATAGATGAAAGAAGACTCATTCCGAATCACCAGTTTGGATTTAGAAATAAACATTCCACGATTGACCAAGTGCATCGTATTAATGATGTTATAGAAAAGGCACTGGAGGAAAAACAAGTCTGTTCGGTTCTATTTCTAGATGTTGCTCAAGCCTTTGACAAGGTTTGGCATGAGGGACTTGAGTATTAATTGCATAGGGATTTACCAAGACAGTATTATGAAATACTAAAATCATTTATTTCAGACCGACTCTTTAGGGTTAGATATGAACAAGAATATTCAGAACTTAAGAAAGTCGAAGCAGGTGTTCCGCAAGGAAGTGTCCTAGGACCAACCCTGTATCTGTTATATACTAGGGATATTCCAGTGGATAACAATGCTTTCATGCCTACCTTTGCCGATGATACAGCAATACTGGTGCCTGAAAATAACGTTCTGAAAGCAACAGAAAAACTGCAGAATGCAGTCAATAAAGTTCAAAATTGGACGGAACAATGGCGTATCAAACTCAATTAGACAAAATCCACTCATATAAACTTCACTAATAAGAAGACAATGTTCCCTTATTCATTAACCACCAAGCTGTACCTTACGCAAATATGGCTAAGTACCTTGGAATGAACTTGGACGCGAAGTTAAAGTGGAAAGAGCACATCAAAAAGAAAAGAGAAGAACTTAACCTAAAATATAGAAAAATGTACTGGTTACTGGGAAGAAACACAGACCTTTCCATCCAGAATAAACTCATGCTATATAAGCAAGTGCTGAAGCCTGTTTGGACGTATGGCATCCAATTATGGGCCTGTACTAAGAAAACAAATACAGAAACCATACAAAAATTCCAAAACATAGTACTTCGTGGAATAGTAAATGCCCCTTGGTATATTAGAAATAGCGATTTGCACCGTGATCTACAAATCAACATGGTTACAGAAGAAATTAAAAACCACGCTATATCACACAATCAGCGTCTACAAAATCATGAAAACTCCGAGATGGAGAGAGTCCTAAATGTACGAAACAACATAAGGAGATTAAGAAGAACCAAGCCTCATGAGCTTAGGCCTAATTATATGGGAAAATGTTACATTTGTAAATCTTCCCCAAAGCGATTAAAAAAAATAAGAATATAAAATCTGTCGTCGATCTTTCATAGATTGGTACTGATTTTCGGGTGGTTTTTGTGCGGTAAAATCCAACACTACTTGATACCGAGAACTATCAAGTGTCTTTTTAAGATTTCCACCAAAAAAGCGCAATGGCACTTCAAGTCTTATAAAATAAGTTTAAGAATCATTGTTGCAAATGGGATCCTTAGAATATTTACTTACTTATCGGGCTACCGACCCGTGAAGATTCTCTGCCTAAGACACTGCAGCCTTCTACCTCTACGATCCCTGGCTCGCTGCTTCCAGTTGTCTAAACCAAGCGCTCTGTCATCCGCGATGGCTTGATCTTTGAAACGGAGGTTCGCTCTGCCTTGCCTTCTCGAACCTGGGGCTGGGATTCGAAGATCCTCTTAGCTGGAGCATTATTGTCCATTCGCTCGATGTGGTGAGCCAATGTAGTCGACGTGTTTTGGCTTTTTGGACTACATCCATATCTTGGTACAGCTCATAGACTTCGATGTTATATCTTCTCCTCCATACGCTCTCCTCGTGCACAGGACCAAAAATCCGCCGAAGTATTTTTCTTTCGAAGAAGCCCAGTATCAGCTCTCCCTTCTTGCTTATCGTTCAGCACTCGGAACCATAAAGCAAGAACTGGCAGGATAAGGGTTTTGTAGAGCACACATTTCGTCCTTCGAGTTAGGAGTTTTGAACCCAGTTATTCGCCAAACCGAAGTAGTAACGGTTTCCTGGGGTTGTTCTTCGATGGATCTCCACTAGGATGTCATTTGTGGAGTTTATGGTAAGTCCGAGGTAGGTGAACTCCTTAACTACCTCGAAATTGCTGCTATCAATAGTGACGTTTTGTCCAAGGCGGTGGACAGATGCTTGTTTGTTTGTTGATAGCATGCACTTAGTCTTGTCCTCATTTGCTTCAAGGCCAACGGATTTCGCCTGTTATCCAATCGCCGTGAACGCTTTTATCGCGGCACGTTGGGAGCGACCGATGATGTCAATATCGTCAGCATTGCCCAGCAGTTGGACGGACCTGTTGAAAATAGTGCCTTTAGTGTTTACACCTGACCTGCGCACTATCTGCTCCAGTACAAGATTGAAGAAGTCACATGATACCGCGTCTCCTTGCCGAAATCCGGTGCTTTTTTGGAATAGTTCGGAGGAGCTACTTCCAAACTGCACGTTGCATCGCGTGCTTTCCAGCGTCACGCGACACAGCTGAATCAGTTTTGCCTCGATTCCGAATTCTGCCATCGCCATATGGAGCTCCTGACGATTTATGCTATCATACGCGGCTTTGAAGTCGGTGAATAGGTGGTGAGTTTCGACTTGACGTTCGTTGGTCTTTACCAGGATTTGCATCAGTGTGAAAATTTGGTCTATAGTCGATCTGCCGGGCCGGAAGCCACAATGGTACGTGTCGGTTAGTGTGTGGCAGAACGGTTTTAGACGTTCACACAGTACGTTGGATAGGATCTTGTATGCGACATTTAGCAGGGATATGCCTCGATAGTTCTTGCAAGACATAGGATAGCCTTTTTTGTAGATGGGGCAAATGGAGCTGATAGTCCAGTCACCGGGCATGTTTTCTTCTACCCATACTTGGTTAGTGATTCGGTGCATGCTCCCTACCAAAACATCACCACCGTATTTAAAAAGCTCCACTGGTAAGCCATCGGAACCTGCGGCCTTGCTGTTCTTAAGCTTTTTTATAGCTAGGCCAACTTCTTCTATACTAGGTGGTGGAACTAGTTCTTCATTGACTGGACGTGAGTTCTCTTCTTGTCATATCACTCTCTCTACATGATGCTCACTTAGCAGCTGTTGGAAATGCTGCTTAAATACATCTACTATTCCCTGCGATTCGGTGAATAGGTTTCCTTCTCTGTCTCGAAGAGCCTGCGTTCCGGTTTTGTAGCCAGCAGCCAGTTGCTTGGCTTTTTTATAAAACTTCCGGATGTTGTTATGATCGCGCGATTCTTCGATCTCCTTGAGCTGGGAAGCTGCGTAAGCTCTCTTCTTTCTACAAAGGGTCTTCTTTTCCGCTCACTGTAGGCTCTGGCTGCTCCAGATGTGCTAAGGCGTCCAACGTCGAATTTTTTGTTCTGCGCAGTTCGCAGCTTCTTCTCATTGGACAGTCGAGCTCTGAATTTAGCCGCGACAAGAAAATGGTCAGAGTCGAAGTTTGCCCCTCGGAATGTATGTACGTCGTGGTTGGATGCGTTCCTCGCATCGATTAGCACATGGTCGATTTGGTTGGCGGTTCGACCATCTGAAGAGCGCCAGGTTGCTGTGTGGACCCTTTGCCTTGGGAACCTAGTGCTTTTTATCACCGTATTACGAGCTGCTGCAAAATCGATTAATCGATTAATCGGTAGCCGTCGTTTCGTGGATTCTGTGCTTACCAGCTAAACCGCCAAAGATGTTTTCCTTTCAGACTTTAGCATTGAAATTCCCGAGTACAACTTTTACATCATACTCATACTGCATCCAGGAGGTCATAAAACTCCTCCTTGATGAGATCTTCAGCCCCGTCGGTAGGGGCGTGTGCACATATTAGGCTTATGTTTTGGAACGTTGCTTTGATGCGGATCACAGAAAGGCGATCACTTATCGGCTTAAAGTCTATGACTTTTGTCCGAAGCCGATTTCCTACGACGAATCCGCATCCTGCAATCTTTCGTTGCAGATGTAATAAATGTCGCAATTTTTTATCTTCATTATACTTGATCCCATCCATCGTATCTCCTGGATTGCGGTTATATCTGTCCTGTACCGCGTGAGGACAGATTCAAATTTTTGAGTAGCACCCGGGGGTGTAGAGTGTTCGTACATTCCAGGTGCATACTCTTATATCATAGTCCATTGACGTTTCGGGGGCTTATTTAGTTTCATTATCCGAGGCTGGATGTGTCTCTCTCATAACTAATGGTTTTTTTCATGGTCGGGAAGTTACCCCGACGGCACAACCCCCAACCTGGAGGGCCAGGCCCTTGTTTTGACCCTAGGACAGCGGGCCGGAGATACCGATGTCAGTAGCCCATTTTGGGATATGAGCACTGCCGTTGACCCATTAAAGGCTCCTCCGCCACCAACTCTTTTCCAACACCCTGGCTCAGTATTGAATTTTGGAAATCCCTATAGACCTGGGGCCTGTAACACAATACAACAAGTGCTTGTTAAACAAGTAAAATTAAACAACTGTTAAAAATTTGTGTAACACATAACAACAAGTCTGAGAGCGGCGCAACACTTGTTTCGGAATCTCTCAACAAGTGGGACATTTTATAAATTCATCGTTTCTGTAACTGGAAACAACAAGTGTGGAAGAAGAAAGAGGCTGCACTTGTTGAGAAGTTAATGAATTCTAACTGACGTTTGTTGACTTGTTAGAAGTCAACAAATTAGAATTAAATATTTGCAATAGTGTTCCAAGTAATACTATTTAGTGAAGAGGTTGTATAGAAATAATTTAATTATTTGCTGTTTAAAATGTTTTTTTTTTTGATTCTGAATCAGACAGTGACAATGAAATTCAAAAAAATAAAAAAGTATTTAAACACAGAATTAATTTCGAAATAGAACCTCATTTATTTGTTGAAAAATTTCGTGTGCCAATAGAAGTCGTTGATTACCTCACGGAAAGTCTCTCCCACAGATTGCGTTCTCCAACTAATAAGAGCAAAGCGCTAAGTGTTAGGCAGAAATTATTAATAGCTTTACACTGGTTTGGTACAGGATGTCAGTACCATGTTATAGGTGACGCACATGGTGTTAATAATATGACAGTGTGTCGCTGCATAAAAGAAGTCACTTCTGCAATAAATGAAGTTGAGTTTCAAAAACAAGTGTGTTGGCCCGAAGGTGTACACCTTACGATTCAGGGCTTTTTTGAAAAAGGTGGTATGCCGGAAGTGTGTGGTGCAATCGATGGTATTTTGATCAACATTGATGCACCTTCAAATAATGAATCAGTTTTCGTTGACCGACATGGCAATCATTCATTAAATTGTATGGCAGTATGTGGACCAGACTTACGATTCTTTTATGTCAGTGCTAACTGGCCGGGAAGTGTGCATGATGCACGAGTGCTGCGAAATAGTACGCTGTTCCAAAAAATGGAAAATGGATGGAGGCCTTTTCCCAATAGCGTAATACTAGGTGACAGCGCTTACCCATTCAAAACATGGCTAATGCCACCTTCCACCTCATCTGCTAATACAGTATCTGTTATCCGATAAAACAGAGCACATAAAAAACACGGCGATTGATTGAGTGCGCATTCGGCGTTTTAAAAGAAAAGTTTCCGTGCCTGAATCACCTGCTTTACTTTCCATTAATATATGTATGTACCTGTTAACTTTCGCACAGCGCCAGCGTTAGAAAGAGATGCAGAATTACTCTGTGTGAATTCTGTACGACTTCCACTAGGTCGGGAATCTATATAAAAAGTTAATTTGTAGTAATTTAATTTTTATTTCTCTAACCGTTATTGCCAGGTTCCATAGACTCTTCAACTCCAAGGCCAATTATAACTGCTGACTCTTTTCCAATAATATCAAGTACGATATTGTCACATGAACTGAGCTTGCAGTCTTTGCCACCTGAAGAGTTTTTGGAGTTGTCTAATTTGGCCTACCAATATTTTTTTTAATAACTTAATTTTAAACATTTTGCAATCAATACTTACTATGGCATATTTCCTACAATTTTGCCAAAACACATCTCTGATGTACGTCCAATCTTTTCCCTCAGGAACTATATTTAAACTTTGTGCCAATGCGTACACCTCTCGCCATTTATCACTTTTATTCGATTTTGTTAGCAAATCAGAGAAAGCACCAAACAAAATGTGTTTGTTTTCTCTTATTTTAGATAAAATTATTACTTTCTATACTTCACTGATTCTCCGACTCATCGCGTTAGACAGACTTATTGAACTGATCAACAAGTCCGGGGAAATTTTTATTTTCAACAAGTATTGCAGTTTTTGTTGTGTTACAGAAATGATCTTCACTTGTTGAACAAGTATAGTTCAACAAGTACTTGTTGACTAGTTGACTTGTTGTTCTGTGTTACAGGCCCCTGGTGTTCAAAAATGTCGAAGCAGCTCATATAAAGATTACATTTTGAGATCCTGTGTTAAAACTAGAAATAAAATCGTAATAGTTAACGAAGTCAAACTGATTAGAAACTGCAGGGTTATATTCTGAATAGAGAATGGTCAACCCCTCCAATTTATCTTTAAGGAGAAAAAAAGAATAAAAAGAAAAAAACTTAATATAGGACGGATGCCATAATGCAATGGTATTCATGAATATCTCTCTCATATATAGGTTAAGTAAAAAAAAGCCAAACCACACCATAAAACATCGCAACTGTAATATGCTTAAACTCGTTTTGTTATTTTAAACTGTTCAGCACACACCTAGTATCTTTTTAAATCCATTAAGACGATTGATCCGCGATGGTATTGTTTGATCAACAGGTATGAGTGACCGCATTTGGTTGCTCAACTCCTGGTTGCTTTTCGTCATTCATAAATCGTAGCATGGGCATGGCGTTATCAAATATTTTGTTTTAAGATTTTAAAGGTGTCAAGCTTCCAAAGGCATTTTGCATAATTGATGGTGCTGCTCTTGCGCGATGGCAAATATTTGCTACTGTGGATTTTGTATTGAGATTTACATGTGTGTGAGTAAAGGAATGTTATTTATGTTGTGGATATAAGTATGAATATTGCATGAAGTTTTTGCTTTCTACCGACTTCGATAAGATATTAAAATTTCTTTAAATGAATATTTAGGCTTTGATCACCAATTTGGTACAAATTCGCATTGAAGATGCGCACAATATATTTTCAGATGATTAGGGTACTTATACGATTACAGTATGACTCTATTAAATCTTCTTTATTGGCATTATTTTATTATCAATTTGAGAAAACTTCTTGATCATAAATTTTCAATTGTAAACTCTCGGAATTTCAGAAATGCTTTCCATTCAAATGAATATTTGCAAAAGGTCGGGCTTACTGAGAAAATAATCTCTAAGTTCAAGTTTAAGTTGCACTCATACCTCCAAAGTTCCAACTACTGACTTTTCACCAAAGCCTTTGTTTGTTATAGCAGGAATCCAAAAGGCTTTATCCCGGTCATTTCTGATCTACTATGACCATACCCATGGTTAGTACTGGTAGACTGAGGTAAAATATTTATTTAAAAGTCCAGACCCCACATCTACTGACGGTACCGGAGCAAAACCCTCTTTTGATTTCATTGAGGCGAGAGACTTAAGAGATAAAATTCCATTGAAGTATCCTGAGTCTTAAATTCGAACGGCTTATCATAAACATCTTTGAAACAGCGATTCCGAATCTTGAAGGTAGGATCGAAAATGCACTTGCCCTAAAAAGCTACGCAAGACATTTACTAAAGGGACTTCTGAACGTTGACAGTTGATAGCCTCCATATTTTTTTTTTTTTTTAAATTCTGACCTGCCTAATAATAGCAGTAATATACACATCGACCTAAAAGATGTATTGTGCTTGCCGTCTTCTAGACATAGTCTGCACTCCGGTGAGTCGACTAGACGCATTTTGTTTAGGTGATATCGCAGACCGTGATGACCAGTTAAGTAGCCTACTAAGTTTTTGATATCGTGCCTGCGAAGATTTAGTATCTTGTTGGCATCTGATTTGAAGATGTGAATAGCTCTTTTGGCCTGTCTTAGGCCTGGGATGTTTCCCCAGTATGAAACACATCTGTTTTGTTCCCAGTTTTTTATGACTAGATTTATGGCTGATTTGGGGATTGCACAGAAGGGTTCAGGTCCAATGAAGGGGGTTTCCGAACCTTTTCTGGCTACTTCATCAGCTTTTTCGTTACCTTCAACTCCCTTATGTCCGGGGATCCACCATAGTTTGGTTTTGTTCCTGGAACTGAGTGTTTGGAGGGAGTTGAAGCAGTGTAGTACTGATTTGGAGTCAATGATGTGTGAGCTAAGGGCTTTTATAGCTGCTTGACTGTCCGTGAATATATGGATGTTTGCGCCTTTAATACCTGAGTTGTGTATTAGGTTTGCGCATTCTTTTATGGCAAGGAGCTCAGCTTGGAATACACTAGGGCTTTTTCCCATAGGTATTGAGATTTTTTTATTTGGTCCATGTATGCCAGCTCCTACCCCTGAGTCCATTTTAGAACCATCCGTATACCACTTTAGGCCGTTTAGGCAGATTTTTGAAGCTACATCTGTCGAATATGCTACCTGTTTATTAACACGTGCAAATGATAAATTTTTATCAAAATGGGTATTCTTTTCGGGGAACGTTTCGCACTCTTCGCCCATTTTACGGTCGCCATAATCGTCCTTCCGAGAACACCCGTACGCCGATGAAACGCAATATCTGCCGAAAATATCGCCGCTATCCGTGAGAGTGTGCAGAAGAATCTCAGTCGATTTCGAGTCGTTAACAAGAACTCGGCCTTTCGTTGGCCACAACTTGTCGAATTTTGCAACGTGACTTGAGCTTACACTCGTACAAAATTCAACTGACCAAGGAGCTGAAGGTAAACGACCATAGACAACGAAGTCTCTTCGCTGAATAGGCTCTAGAGCAGTTGGAAACTGACCCTAGTTTTCATCAAAAAGTCATCACAGCAATGAGGCACCTATTTCGAGATGAATGGGTACGTCAACCAACAAAATTGTCGAATTTGGGACGATACCAATCTACATGTGATCCAAGAGCGTCCAATGCATCCCAAAAAAGACAATATTATGTGTGGATTTTGGGCTGGCGGCGTCATCCAGACGTTGTCCAGGCCACCACCTTCAACGGCAAGCAGTATAGGTCGATGATTACTCTCTTCTTATGGCCTGAGTGCGATTCGAGAGCATGGTGATATCCGTGAAGGTGATGTGAACTGGCCAACGATATCGTGCGATTTGACGCTTTTAGACTTTTTCTTGTGGGGTTGGGACGTCTATACCAATAAACCACAAATCAAAGAGGCCCTCCTTCCTCTTTAGACCTTTGTTGTAAAGGTTCCATATTAAATATTCAAACACAGGTCTTTCTGAGCTGTGCCCGAAGACAGAAGGTATGAATATATTAAATTAAAAGGTAAACAAGGTTCCAACCTATGTTAAGTCTTTCCTAAAATAACACGAGCCTGGTGATAAATCTATCGTGTTTACCCTGCTTGATAAAGTATTGTTTAACAATCATATAATTCCTGATATTTGTACTACTTCAAGGGTATTCTTACTATAAGTTGGGAGAAAAGACCGCATACGACTTATAGTAGTCACTACTAGACATTTTCTTTTTCGCAAAAATCTGAAAGAACTACAATCAGGCCCAACTATAATACCTGTAAAAATGGATACAGCAAAACACATCCTCTGAAAGTGACCCTGGGAAGGTCCCCGATTTTTGACGCTGACATGTTGAATCCAGAAATGCTACACTTCATTTCTTAAAAGAAGCCGGGGGAATTGAGGAAACAGAAATTTTCTCTTGACTGCGTAATGAAGCAGAAGTAGAGTCTGAGTGTTCCAAAAAATATTCTTCAACCAATAACCAGCCAAATTGTCGTCGGTAAAATCAGATGAAACTAATTGAAAAGTATCTAGTTTATTTGTTTTCTCTACCTAAGGTGAATTCTCACATGACGTACATCCCATTGGACACTTCGTTGACACCTCCATAAATGGATTAACCTCAAAATGTCGAATGTCACATCAAACATGTATCTAGTGTAACCGTACCATATTGGTCTCAATTTGTAAATTCCAAGTGTCAACAAATAACTCGCACTTCACTTGAAATATATCTCATCGAACTTGACTTTAATCTCCTTTTTCATCAGCACTCGCACCTGATTACGATTTTTTTTATCAGCGTCAAAATAATTTTCCACATCCATTTGAATAACGTTTTAGGAATCCCCATTTAATTAGAACGACAAATTCTTTTAGTTTAATCACCTCGAACTGAATCTCATCGACCACTAAACGAGTTTTTGTGTACTATCTGCGACGATGAATCCAAAATGTGGAACAGCATCTCAGATGTTTGGTGGAGAAACAAGTTCTATACTTGAATGCGGTCCAATCTCATCTCAAATTGAAAACAAAAATCGCATCTAAACGAGATTTTGGGAACATTTCTATGCGTTCTCATAAATGCAAGATTTTACACGATCCATGACATTTGTATGTCACTTGGGGCGGTGGGGTGGTGTGCGTACGGTCAAGTTTCAGATATTCGGCGCGGCGCGCGCTTTTATAATTTCATCTCTGTCTTGTTTGGAGGATCGACTCTGTCGGTGACATTGATAGTCAACCGATTTTGTGAAAGTCATTGAATGGATGTTTGTCTTATCAGAAAATACATATCATCGCTGATGTGACATTTGAGAGAGTGACGTGATCGTTATCCCGTTACTTGGATTTATCTAAAATCAACAGTTCTAATGATATTCATATGCAAATGGTTATTGAAATTGTAACGACTAATTTGCAAATTGGATTCTTAGTCATCATTAAATTAATTAAGAGCGGCTGTAACTACCGGAATGATATAAATATGCAAACATAATTAACATGATATTATCTGATTGCATGGGCAGATGGGCTTTCAACGGGTGAACCATCTGTTGGTTTATTTTTGAATGAAATTGTATTTTGACATTAATTAGCCATATGTGCTCAGAAAATTTATAGATTTTCTGTGCCCTGGATTAAAATTGGAAAACTAGTTAACTCGAGTTTAATACTGAAACTAGGATAATCTCGCACTGAAAAACCTGTTTGTGTTTGGGTAAAGCATGACGATTATTGTTGAAGTGCCGGCTTGAACATTTGTTGTTATATTAGTGCTAAAAGATTGTAAGACAGTTGACATTCCTACGATGTTCAATTGAGACATCCGTATTCGCTACGATTGAGTCTCCCATAAGATTAATCGCAGGCTTTTGTATCAGTAGGTGCAATGATATTTTTGCTGCAACTGACCAGATTTTGGTGTTAAACTCGTGTTTGGGGCGTATATACGCTTAGTCATAGAGATTGCAATGGATGAACGTGTGACTATTTAGTGTAGTTTTTGGAGTGGCGGCAATATTGATCCATATTTATCCAAAACGACGATAGAAGAAACACTACAGGCAAGAAATCCAGACCGAAGCATGACAATCGCTTTTCGTATGGGCAGAAACTTTGGATTTGGACTTGGTCGAGCTATGGTTCCAGCATGATGGGCTTACATGACACTAAAGCCATCCAACAAATCGATTTATTAATCATCCAATTAACCCTTAAATGCTTCTTGTATCCTTAAAGATACAACCACTCAAAAAATTCCTGTGGTCATGGATATATATTTTTTTTTTTAAAGTGAATCTTTGTAATTTATAATATTATAGTTATACATGCAATGTTATTTTTTACTTTTATCTGCAATATTTAAGAAATAAATTATAAATATAGTTATGAAACGATAGCATCGATAACATAGATGACGACAGCAATGATTTAAATGATGATGGGGGGAAAGGGATGGCAAGTGAATCTCAAAGGGTGGGAAATATGGAGATTATTGTTGATGAAGAGCACATGAATGAACAGAGTACGATTGACCTCAATACATCTGTTCAAGATTTCTTTCTCAATATGATCAATGATGATACTGATCACGGAGATTTGATTGAATTGGAATCAAGTCATTTCGGACTGCTTGGTACTGAGCCATCTACTTCATCCTGTAATGTTCCACCTACCAGGTTAACAAATTCTTGGAATGAATTGCCTTCAGAATTCCGTAATGTAGAAATTATTAGTAAGTCTTCTGAATTAAAAAAGGTTATTTGGAAAAAAGGTAATATACGGTTTAATGACCAGCAAGTTACATTTAGAGGTGATAACAGTTTACCACAAAATATAATGGATTTGGAAACACCATATCAAGTTTGGAGCTATTTGTTTCCTGAATCTTTGGAGCAACACATAGTTGACGAAACCATAAGATATGCTGAACTTGACGAGACGTTTCGTTTCAATATATTTGAATTACGAAAATATATTGGAATACTTTTGCCATGACATATTACAACCTTCCAAACGTTAGAGACTATTGGTTTGATAAAAATAATCATTCCGTAAATGTGGTGAAAATTCAAATGAATGTTCGGCGTTTCAAAAAAATAAGGGAATACATTCATTTAAATGATAAAAGTAATCATCCACCCATTGATGCTCCTAGTCGAGACTACCTTTATTTAATTAGACCTGGTATTGCCACCCTCAATACCACATTTGGAAGAGTGCCAAAATTAGATAGGCTGTGTGTTGACGAGAAAATGTGCTCTACCAAAATTGGGAGCTACATGAAGCAGTATTTGCCCAACAAACCGAAAAAAATGGGGCTTCAAGCTTTTTGTTATGTGCGACACAACGGGATATGCATACAAATTTGAAGTATATATTGGAGCGCTGGAAACACCAGCTCAACGTGAACCTGATCTTCAACCTTCGGCCAATGTAGAGGTCCGTCTCCTTGGAGAAGTACCAAGATTCCAAATCACATAATATATTTTGACAACTATAACACAACGGTGCCATTAGTAGTATACTTGCGAACACTAGGTATACTTTCGGTTGGTACCATTCGACGTAATAGAATCAAAAACTTTAAGCTTCCCGAGGAAAAAGTATTGCAAAAGTTCGAGCTAGACCTACGTCGGAGTAAAACCGATATCAAACAGTATGGGAAATGAAACGGTACAACCAATAACCATAAAGAGATTTGACAAAAAGGAAAAAAACTGTCAAAATGATTCCATGTCCTCAAATTATAAAAGATTATAATCATCATATGGGTGGTGTCGATCTGATGGATAGCTCTATGGGCCGGCATAAGATAAATATGAAAAGCCGAAAGTGGGCAAATAGAGTGTTCTATCACCTTTTGGATATGCCTGTTGTTAATTTCTGATTGTTGTACAAAAGAATAAATAAAAATCGGCCTGAGTTAAAGGCCATGCGATTGATTGATTTTAAATTAATTATTCGCCTTCAAATCGACACAACCCCCCGCTCGCGGACGTCCACGCTCATATACCACCACAGAAGGACACCCGATTGGACAGAATTGATCATTGGACAACGATTGATAAGAAGTGTTGATGTAAATTTCCGAACTGCTCAGGGCAGACAAGGATGTACTAAATGCAAAGTGAATTTGTGTTCAACTGCAAAAAAATTGTTTTTATAACTACCACAATTCGTAAAAAGGCATTTTTTTTTATTATTTTCTATTATACAAATGAATTTACAAAATGCATATGTAACGGGTGATTTTTTAAGAGGTTTAGAACTTTTTAAAAAAAAAAAAACACAAAAAGTTCGATAGTTTGAACCTTGCAATTTAATGTTTAAAGATAATTTCATGCAAATGTTGACCGCGGCTGCGTCTCAGGTAGCCCATCCGCTGAGTCCAATTTTGGCATACTCTTTCACACATATCGGCCGGTATCTCACGAATGAATGCATGGATATTGGCTTCCAGTGCGTCAATCGAAGCGGGCTTGTCCTTGACATACCCCCACAAAAAATAATCTAATGGTGTCAAATCGCACGATCTAGGCGGCCAATTGACCGGCCCGAAACGTGAAATTAACTGTTCACCAAACTCGCCTCGCAATTGCGCCATTGTTTCGCGTGCTGTGCGGCATGTGGCACCGTCTTGTTGAAACCACATATCATGCAAGTCAAGAACTTCCATTTCGGGCAAAAAAAAGTTCGTTATCATCGCTCGGTAGCGTTCACCATTGACAGTAACGCTGCGATTCGCATCATCTTTGAAGAAATATGGCTCAATAATGCCGCCGGCCCATAAACCGCACCAAACAGTGGCTTTTTCGGGATGCATTGGTAGCTGTTGCAATGCTTCTGGCTGATCTTCACTCCAAATGCGGCAATTTTGCTTATTTACGTACCCATTCAACCAAAAATGAGCCTCATCGCTGAACACAATTTTTCGATAAAAAAGCGGATCCTCGGCCAGCTTTCCAAGAGCCCATTCACCAAAAATTCGGCGTTGTGGTAGGTCGGCTGGCTTTAGTTCTTGCACCAGCTGTATCTTAAAAGGCTTTACGCCCAAATCCTTCCGCAAAATTTTCCACGTAGTGCTGTAACAAAGGCCTAACTGCTGGGAACGGCGCCGAATCGACATTTCGCGGTCTTCTGTCACACTAGCTGATACGGCCGCAATATTTTCTTCACTACGCACAGTACGTAAACGTGTTGGTGGTTTAATGTCCAACAAAGTAAATTTGGTGCGAAATTTGGTCACAATCTTCCGAATAGACTGCTCAGAAGGTCGAGAATGCCGATCATAAAATGGAAGCAGCGCGCGATGAACATTTCGAACCGAGCACGAATTTCGATAGTAAAATTCAATAATTTGCAAGCGTTGTTCATTTGTAAGACGATCCATGGTTAAATTGCAAACCAAACTGAAGCTGTTTGACAGTGACACAAGGTACTAAACACACGTCAGCTGTCAAAACCAGTGTTGCCAAAACCAAACCAGTTAAAAAATCACCCGTTATTATTTCCATTTTATTATGTTTCTGCCTTATTTTTACTTTAGTTATTAATGTTCATATTTTAAATAATAATATGAAAGAAATTCCTTAAAATAATAATATATTAATAATAATATATTTAAACTTGAAAAATAAAATGAATTTATAAACATTTTGCAAACAAAATCTTTTATTTTGGCGCATGTGCATAAGAATTTAAGCAGTGGGTGAATGCCTAGTATATCTTTTAATGGGCATGTTGATGTGGCTTGGTGGCTACGAAGCTCTAATTTGACGCCAAAGTATAATCCATAAATGACTCAGGGTTAAGAACAATTATTAAGGTACTTGCCGATATCATGAACTTTGTATTGAAAAATTAAGTTAGTTGACATGATGTCTAGTCATTTTAATTAAAACCAAAGCCTTCCACACCTGAACATTAGTAAACATTGTTCATTCTTTCCTATTTCTCGTATAGAAGCTAAAATATATGCCAAACTTATTAGAAGTCCTATGGAAAATATACTCACAGGACCTTTCAAAGTGAGAAGCATTTAGACCTTAAACAGGACGTCCTATTCTTTGTGGCAAAAATATAGCTTCTATATGTGACCTTGCATGTTTGTAAAATCTTCCGAGCTTTTAGCAAATTAATAAAATAGGTAGGTACACAGTTTTGAAAAACATATCAGGTAGGTGCCGCTACATGTTGGTCAATTTCTGGCGTTTATTATGTCTTTTACAATAATACACCGCAGCGGGTAAGTTGGAAGTTTTTACCCAGATGTGGGCCTCCAGGTCTTGTGAAACCTAGAATTTAAAAAAATGGTCAAATAGAGGAACAAGGCTGATCACTACAAGTCGCCCTTTTTTGAGACGAGGCGGTCTGGAAACTATTTTCTCAACACAGCAATCAATGCCCTTGAAGCGTTGCTTCGTCGATTGAAAACGCAGTAAAGCAACATGCACTTAAGTCGGCGCAATTATACGGAGACTTATGTACATTATTTACTTATTAATTAAACGGCAATCAAATCCCTAGAAGCAATCTCGTTCAATTCGAAATCAGACCACGAATGCCGACTGTCTTTTAACGAGATGGCGGAGCATTTAACCATTCACAACTTTTGGGTGCCGGGCCACAGAGACATACCAGGGTATTGCAAGGCAGATGAGCTTGCCATACAGGACACAACCGTTGATATTCTAACGCCAATAGATATGATAGGCATGCCCATCGCTACATGTAAATTACAGATCTAACTGGATGCGATCAAGAAAGCCAACCGCAGATGGATAAACGTGTCAACTATCCATTCCACTCTGGCCTTACTTTAACCAGAAGTGCTCCATCTGCTTGACAATGCTGAACAGTTAAACATCAGCACCATAATCGTTGTCCTTACAGGACACTGTTCCATAGGCCTACACGCAAAAATACTAGGCCTCTTCAGCAATGACTTCTGTAGAAGCTGCTAAGACGAAGAAGATTAGGAAAGTATTACTCACATTCTATGCTCTTGTCCAGCTCTCTCAGTAAAAAGGAAGCTTCATCTGGGAGAGTGCTTCTTCGATAATCTAGATGAGCTGGCTAATATTAATGTCAGAAACCTCCTACGCTACATAGTTAGCTCTGAATGGTTCAATTAGGCGAACGAACATAGGAAAGTCGAGATCCACGTGGTACCAGAACGGACCTTTATGGTCTAAGTGTGCACGCGCATAGCCTGCAGTCACTACAACCTAACCTAACTTAATGATTAATTTTCTTTTATTTATTTAAAGGAGGATTGTATTTTATGTTCGTTCTTACTTCTGTACGACTTTCCGTCAAAATCTGTTGTCTCTGTAAAGATTCGATAAGTAATCTCTAGCAATACTTCATAAGGTGGCTACGAACTTAAAGCGCCATCGAAAAAGGACAACCATACATACTGCAGGTTTTCAGTGCCGGTAGAAGTGGCGGTTCGCAATGAACCCAAATAGCACTTATGTGCCTTTTTGTTACCAGGACTCGTGTGACCTTTATTATAATGATTGTTGTGGATGTGATACGGGCGGTCTCTAGATCCACCCTGTGAGGTGAGAGTGTAGAAAACGGATAAGATCTTGTATCCTTTTACCCGTGATGTCCATTTGGAGTCGGCCTTCTTCAGGTAGTATGAGTGGATTAACCGCGCACCTAGCGGGACACGGACCTTTGCCGCCAGTGAGCCATCAAGAGCTGATTCTTGCCTAG
This sequence comes from Rhingia campestris, assembly GCA_932526625.1. NCBI lineage: Eukaryota > Metazoa > Arthropoda > Insecta > Diptera > Syrphidae > Rhingia > Rhingia campestris. Next base: position 8,107,607 of record OW052183.1, read on the forward strand.
CCAGCTCGTCTGGACGCTCGTGGAACCCGGAGAAGTGTGACCCTGAAGCGTTCGCCAAGGTGTTCAAGTTCGTTCCGGCATTCCTATACCAGTTTGGAGGAAATGGTAGCCGAGTTGATTGCCTTTATGGATGTTTGGCGATCTATGAGAATATTTTGCTTTCTCGTAGTGTCACACCCCAGTAGCGTGCAAGCCTCTCGGATAGCCAGTAGTTCCGCCTGGAATACGCTGGCAAAATCCAGTAAGCGTTATGAAACTGATATTTTCCGTGATTCCGAGTAGACTCCAGACACCACACCACAGTTCATCTTAGATCCGTCGGTGTAGACGACCGTGTCGACAACTCTTACTATTTCGTTTCTCTTCCACTGAGCTCTGGTAGGAAAGCCTACATGGAAGCCTTTCTTGAAGTTTAGTATAGTTGCTATGTAGTCTGATGGAAACATGACCATGCCATTTGGTAACGAGTCCAGGATATTACTGTGGCCATACGGCCTTGAATTCCAGCATCCTGAATACTAGTAAGCCGTATGTGAGAATTGGACGTACCACTGCTGTGTACATCCACAACGTCATCTTTAGTTGAAGTCCTCACTTCATTCCAAAGGTTTTGCTGCAAGCATAGAAGGCAACACACGCCTTCCTTACTCTATGTTCGATGTTGTGTTTCCACTTCAGTTTTTGGTTGAGCATGATACCGAAATACCTAGAGCTAGAAGAAAGTGTGAGTGGTTGGCCATTAAGACGGGGGAGGGCGAAGTCGGGTATTTTGGTTTTTGTGATAAATAGCACCAATTCCGTTTTTCTCGGGTTTACACCGAGTCCACTATTTACAGCCCAGGTGCTAATCTTGTCTAGAGCAACCCCCATGATTTCACTTATCACGGAGGGGAATTTTCCTGACACTAGTATCACCACGTCATCCGCATACGCGAGAATTTTATTCATAACCATTAGTCAGAGTAGAGGAGAGATGACGCCGCCCTGTGCCGTTCCTCTATGGGCAAATTTGGTTAAGTGGGTATTTCCAAGTGTTACCTGGATGATTCTTGTTCCAAGCATAGAGAGTGTTCATTGGCTTATAGATTCCTCTTTACCTAGCTCGATTTTCGTCGAGATTCAAAAATAGCTCCAGTGAGGGCGTTGCTCAAAACTCCCCCTAAATCTAAGTAGGAGGCTAGAGTGTGTTACTTATAGTGTAAGGATTTTTCGATTATCCATACTACCTCGTGGAGAGCTGTTTCAGTTGATCTACTCTTGAAATGGGCGTGCTGTGATTTGGATAGCGAAGATTCTTCTAGAAAACTTCTCATGTGGATGTCTAGAACACGCTCCAGAGTTTTTAGTACAAAGGAGGTTAGACTAGAGTTAGTAAGCTGAAGTCCTTAATCTAGAGTATGTTAGCTCTGGATTAATTAAGGGTTAACACAGCACTGAAACTATACTGCTTCCGGATACAAATAGGTTCCACAAAAGCTCTATACAAGTAATTGCTTCACGAAATTTAAATCTTTAACTTTATCGAAGAAAATTGTTTTTTTTTGTTTCTTTCTAATTGGTTATGAATACGCGTTTTCGAGGCTATATTACTTCGGGTTCACCCACCCCTCATTCGGTATTCTGGAAATATTCCTTCCCACTCTTAAATGATCTATTGCGAGTAGAATGGACCAGATGCTAAGTCTGATTGCTCCAATTGATATTCACAAATACGAAAAAGAAAAATGTATCTACAATCGAAATAGATACTTATTGAATTCATTAATTTACCCCCGCAATCAACATATTAGAATGCAATCTCGGATATACCTTTTGTTAAAAATTATCTCACGGATAATAAGAACCACATCTAGACACCACAAATATCTCACAACTTTCCCCAAGGCAATATACACTCTCAGTTCAAGGCGGCGCTGCGTCGCATCACGTTGTTCATCGTATGGCCATTCACCGCCCATGTAGTTATTTTTCAATTCTTCTCATTCTATCCCCAATCCCAATCACCGCAATCAATTGAATATGCAAATTTCCATCAGCCACACTCATACAACGATTATTCGCATCTCATCTTGACTCTCCGCACCTAAACCGTTAGATTCCGCCAATTCGTATGCATAATACCAATAGTCCCATCACCTCCTCGATATATTTGTCGCCAATGTTTACCTTCCACACAGTCGCCTATTGCAATCCAAACAGCTCCAAATCAAGCTGAACAATCAATGTTGACCCAATTCTAAGAACACGATAGAGCACCTCTCCAGCTGAGTTCAAAATGCCCACCACACAGCGTTATCCTCTTGTCGACCTATATTTGATCAAGATTCCGTCCGAACAAGTTCGCTGACATTCTAATATCTCCTTCTCCTGACCCAATCCCGAGAGCACACAGCAGATTCTAGACTCGAGCACCGTTCGTCGGACTCCTTAGGAACATGTTGTTGAATATAAGTCAAGGCAGTCCAGAGACGGGCATTTAAATTTATGTTCCCTGAATGACCCAAAAAGCATGCGCAAACCTCTTTGGAAGAGAGAGGACTCCACAGCAACGGATTTTCTGGTCAGAAAACAAGTTTCGCCAATCATCTTCGACGATAGGCCAGAACGTATCTAATTGAGGATTTTTTTTGCGAATTCCCCCATGGAAGATAGTTCGGATGCAGTTGAGGTGGATCGCTTGGCTCGGTTGGTAATGTGATCGCGCGAACTGTTCGAGGATCATTTGCATAGACTATCGGAAGTTTGGTTTTGAATGAGCGCTGACGCCACCGCCGAAGCACGCAGTGTGTTGATCGGTGGTTACATAGTTTTTGTTGTTGTTGTTTGCGGGATATAGAGTGCTGAGCAGAGTTCATCTGCGAGAAGACATGAATGTTCGCAGTCGAGTAAACAAACGCGGGAAATTATACGAGAAAAGAAATTTTCAAATTTGAATTCGTTTCGAATGCGAGCAGACTTCGGGGTGATCTGTCTATTGACCTGATCGAGTGAAAGTGATGTGCTTTTGAATTTGTTTGTTCAACTTTGAGCAGTTTGACGGAATTGGAAGGAAGTGTATGAAGCTCTGTGAATGCATTCCGTCAGAGATTGCTGATTTCTTGATGAAGATTCGCAATTGGATTACGTAAGGTATGTGATGCAAGAGGAAATGAAGAGCAAGCATGTAAATGAAGTAGATTTGCTTTACTGAGTGAGAATTTAGTTCAGTAGTTTTTGTCGATGAAATTTGGAATATTTGACGAGTTAATATGTGCCAGGAGGGTGGTATTAGGTTTGTCTTAGTTTGCAGACGGGCAGAATTAATTGGTTCAAATGGGAAGGTGCTAAGAGCAAACAACTTATTTACTTACTTCGCAGTGAGGCTGCAGCAGAGAAGCTGGGCCAAAATCAAAAATAACCTATAAATGTGTATTGCTTACTTTGATTTACGTGCTCTCGTCTAGGATGTAGGTTGACATCAAGAAAAGCTTTAGCATGACTCTTATGGAAAAGTAATACCTCAGTAAAATACACCTAAATGTAGCAGATAAAAGCTAAACGACTTAAATGGTCAAATGATGATCTGTCAACACATCATAATTGCAAAGATTATTAAAAATAAGCTTTTAAGTATGAAATTAAATATTTGGCATTACACATCCATTCAGGGCCTCAAACCTAGCTTCTTCATTTGTATGGTGTATCTACGAAGTTATTATTTCTGCCACAATGAGGATTATCTCCCGTTTAACGCCGAATCCGAATGGCAAATTTGAGAAGCTTAACATGACAGTTTGGGATGTTTGTCAGACTTTCGCAAGAGATGGAGCAGTGAAAAAACTTGGGTATTGTAATTTGCGGGATTAGAACCAGGGACCCATCACGTAGTTGCCCAATGCACTAACCACTAGGCCACTGCAGCCACCTTTATCAATACTTACTTACTTACTTAAGTGGCGCTACAGTCCGGGATGAACCTGGGCCTCAACTAACATGCCTCTCCAATTAGCCCGGTCCTTAGCTAACTGCCTCTAGTTGCGCACTCCAAGTTGGTTGAGGTCGGTTTCTACTTGTGAGCGCCACTTAAGGCGAGGTCTTCCTCTACTGCGTCCGACGTCTGGCTGGGTATCGAAGACTCCTCGAGCCGGAATATTGGTGTCCATTCGTTCTACATGTCCTAGCCATCTTAAACCTCCAATGCGGAATTTTTTGACAAGGGGTATGTCGCTGTATGTATCTTCGTCTCCATAGCCCGTCAATGCAAACGGGACCGAAGATTTTTCGAAGAATTTTTCTCTCGAATCGACCAAGGATTTCTTCATCCGCTTTTGATACGGTCAACGCTTCAGCGTGGACTGGGATGATCAGGGTCTTATATAGGATCTCCTTAGTAGTTCGAGTGAGGGCTTTACTACTAAATTTCCTTCTTAGCCCGAGGAAACAGCGATTGGCAAGAGTAATTCTTCGTTTGATTTTGACGAGATGTTGTTGTCAAAGTTTATAGCGGAGCCGAGGTAGACAAAGTCCCGTACTACCTCAAAGTTATATCTGTCAATGGTGACGTTCTGTCCAATTCGTCGATGTTGTGTGTCCTTTCGTGTTGACAGCATATACATAGTCTTACCCTCATTTACTGCTTAACCCATTTTTGCCGCTTCCTTCTCTATACTAGCAAACGTGGCTATGACATCACGTTGAGTCCTACCAATGATGTCAATATCGTCGGCGTATGTTAGTAGTTGCACCGAATTTTGGAGAATTGTGCCTCTGGTGTTGGCTCGGAAGTTTTGCACAATCCTCTCAAGAATCAAATTGAAAAAGTCACATGACAGCGCATCGCCTTGCCTAAATCCTTTTTTGGTATCGAATGTGTCGGTAAGGTCTTTTGCGACCCTGATGGTGCAGCGAGAATTCTCCATCGTCATTCTACACAAACGGACGAGTTTGGACGGTATAACAAAACTAGACATGGCTCTGTATAGTTCGTCTCTATAAATGCTGTCGTATGCGGCTTTGAAATCGATAAATAGGTGGTGGGTATCGATTTGGACTTCTTGGGTTTTTTTCCAGAATCTGGCGAAGTGTGAAAATTTGATCGGTAAGACGTTTGCAGCTGGCTAAAAAAGGCATGGGAAGACGTTACTCCAATAACAATTTCAAATTGTTTTATAAAATTTGGGTTTTTCGAGGAAGAGGAGAACAATGTGGGCGATGAGCAGATAATAGCCGAACCTGTGGTGCCAGAAGATTTCTTGACTGTGGACGATAATGTTGCGACATCTAACGACTGGTCGGAAAATTGGGAAAATTAATTTTTAAACTCCATTCAGCCAGCACCTTCTGACACTGATGAGGGAACTACGTCTGCCGATTCTTCTTCAGAGGGAGAAATTGAAGCAGTTCCAGGTGCTTCAAGATCTCTCTCATACAAAGAGGCCTTTTCGCATCTAAACATTTTGAAGGATTGTGCATGCAAAAATGGTTTGGACGAAATATGGAAATGTTTAAACAGTTGTACTCAAAAATTATTGACAAGTTTTAAGGATACAGCTGTAGTTGAGCATTTTAGCATTTCTAACAGATTAAAATCTAATCGAATGTGCAATGTAACTGTAAAATAATCGAAATTTGGATAACAAAAAAAATACATGCTTACATATTAAAACAATTCCCTCTCTTTTAATTCTTAATCAAAGTTAAATTCAAATACATTTTCTGGAAACTTATATGTACATACACAAAAATGAACTGACAGTCGCTTTTTATGTAACGGGTGATTTTTTAGCTGGTTTGGTTTTGGCAACACTGGTTTTGACAGCTGACGTGTGTTAAGTACCTTGTGTCACTGTCAAACAACTTCAGTTTGGTTTGCAATTTAACCATGGATCGTCTTACAAATGAACAACGCTTGCAAATTATTGAATTTTACTATCAAAATTCGTGCTCGGTTCGAAATGTTCATCGCGCGCTGCTTCCATTTTATGATCGGCATTCTCGACCTTCTGAGCAGTCTATTCGGAAGATTGTGACCAAATTTCGCACCAAATTTACTTTGTTGGACATTAAACCACCAACACGTTTACGTACTGTGCGTAGTGAAGAAAATATTGCGGCCGTATCAGCTAGTGTGACAGAAGACCGCGAAATGTCGATTCGGCGCCGTTCCCAGCAGTTAGGCCTTTGTTACAGCACTACGTGGAAAATTTTGCGGAAGGATTTGGGCGTAAAGCCTTTTAAGATACAGCTGGTGCAAGAACTAAAGCCAGCCGACCTACCACAACGCCGAATTTTTGGTGAATGGGCTCTTGGAAAGCTGGCCGAGGATCCGCTTTTTTATCGAAAAATTGTGTTCAGCGATGAGGCTCATTTTTGGTTGAATGGGTACGTAAATAAGCAAAATTGCCGCATTTGGAGTGAAGATCAGCCAGAAGCATTGCAACAGCTACCAATGCATCCCGAAAAAGCCACTGTTTGGTACGGTTTATGGGCCGGCGGCATTATTGGGCCATATTTCTTCAAAGATGATGCGAATCGCAGCGTTACTGTCAATGGTGAACGCTACCGAGCGATGATGACAAACTTTTTTTTGCCCGAAATGGAAGTTTTTGACTTGCATGATATGTGGTTTCAACAAGACGGTGCCACATGCCACACAGCACGCGAAACAATGGCGCAATTGCGAGGCGAGTTTGGTGAACAGTTAATTTCACGTTTCGGGCCGGTCAATTGGCCGCGTAGATCGTGCGATTTGACACCATTAGATTATTTCAAGGCTAATGTCTATAGGGACAAGCCCGCTTCGATTGACGCACTAAAAGCCAACATCCATGCATTCATTCGTGAGATACCGGCCGATATGTGTGAAAAAGTATGCCAAAATTGGACTCAGCGGATGGGCTACCTGAGACGCAGCCGCGGTCAACATTTGCATGAAATTATCTTTAAACATTAAATTGCAAGGTTCAAACTATCGATTCAAATAAATATTTCATTCATTTTTTCGAATTTTTTGTGTTTTTTTTTTAAAAAAAGTTCTAAACCTCTTAAAATATCACCCGTTACATATACTACATAGTTATAATACCTCACTCGTAACGGACAGGTATACATGAGGGAAAAATCTTTGTAAGTGGACCGGTCCAAATAAAAAGCGACCACCATCTAATCAGACCACTTTTTTTCAATCCCAAGGGTGATCCAATTTGTCAGGTTTAACTGTAATTATATCGTTGACATGACATTGAAAATTGATTTTACTATGGGCATGACTTTTAATTAGTTTTAGCCCAGAAAGATCTTAATTTTCAGTTTTGACAAATAATGGAAAATATACTGTATCCCATCAGAATACAGATCCAGAATCACTGGCTGAGTCGATCTGTCCGTCTGTCCGTCTGTCCTTCGTCATTTATTTATTTATTTTAACGAAAACACTAAGGTAATATATATAATTTTTAGCATTTCGCCTGTAGGTCATTTTATTTCACGGCACCTTTTTGGGGGCGTTTTCCTTCAAAAACGATTTGTAAACCCCCATCCCATAGTCATAGAAAACTTTATTTTTTTGTTGAACCGTAAAAAATTTAACAAACTGTCTGAACAATATGATGTGATTATGACATTTTCTATATTTCATTCCCATAATGTTTTTACCCACGCCCACTTTTTGGGGATATTGGTTTTAAAGATGGGATAAGATGGTACACGATTCGCACAGCGGGTTATAGCCTTTTCATATGTGTTTTTAAGTGCGAGGAGTTCCTAATATCATAATGTAATGTGGAGCACTCTAGTAGAAAGTACGTTCGACCAAGTCGCGCCACTCGTTGTTTTTGAATCCACCAACATTACATTTTAGATATAAGATAAGTTTTAGCCTAAAAAAGAGAAAATAAAATTAAAATATTACCTGGATTCTTGATGATAGGTGTAAGCAACATGTTGCCTCGACTTCTGACGTCACTTGGTCTTCTGTCGAACGAATAATATAAAAGTCGAATACATTTCTTTTTATAGCTTGTCTTTGTTTTATTATTGACTGGCGACTGGTGGGCGATCCAATCCTGAAATATTTTACGGTTTTAATTATATAAACCGTTAGTTTTAAAACATGCAAATTTTTAATAGAATTTTTAATTTAAGATTTTACATAAAACTTGACGATTATCGGGTGCTAATATTTATAAGCATAAAATTGTAAATTTGTAATCTATGTTAATGTATTCAAAGTCGAAATTTATTTGGTTAATTTCATTATACCAGGAGTTTATTGATCAAATCTGTAGTTTTTTTTTTCTAACGAAAATAATTTTAAGAACGGCGGAACTAATTAATGTGAAACTTTTACCATTTACCCATGCAATGATAATATTTACCACGACAAGTGCGAGATACCTTTTTTGGTTATATTTTAAGCCTCTGCAATTGTATGTTGGACCATTTAATATTATACCGACTACATACAACAGAAAACTACATTTACAAAATAAACAGCCCGTCTCCTTCTATACTGCATTATCTCTCAGGGATGGTAACGAATATTCTGAGGATCAGATCAGATCATTGATTCTTAAAGCGCCTGAAGCGCAGTTCGTTGACTAGATCAATGAAGCCCCTCTATACAAGCTAATTCATCATCGAATCTCTTCCTTCAAAGTCCACCAACACGAACTGTACCAATAATCTTTCTTTCCAGTGCCCTAAAAGACGACTGGCTTGATCATAGTTTGCATATAATATATATTTTCACTGTTCAGAAAGGGTCTCTTGGCACATAGAAAAAGTTGCTGCCAAGAGTTATTCTTCGCTTAAATTGTGCTGAGGCAGAGTACATGATTTATACGATAACCAGGATATAAAAGGTTGCATTCTACCTCAAAGTTGTAGCTGTCAAATGTTACGTTCTGCTCGTCGGGTCTTTGTATCGCTATTTCTTGAAAGAACAACTTGGTTTAATATATTGCAATGCCAGCACGGTTCGTTCCTACTGTTATGTCAAAATTTTGACATTTTCGCGAGTATTTGTTATGAGAAGAACTATTATGTCATTGCTCACTGCTCAATTCGTTGTGTCTTCTTGTCGCTTTTTCCTGATAGGATAACTTGGTTTCATTTATTGCAATGCCAGCCCGATCCGTTTCGAAAATTACGTCAAAATTCAAAATGATTAATAAACGCTGACTAGCTATTCAGTGACAAACTTTTGACATTAGCGCGAGTAGTTGTAGAGAAGATTTTGTATGTCATTGATTAGCTAACCACCATTTATTAATACAGGGGAATGTGTTTAAAGTGTTTAGTAAAACGATTCAAAGAAATTTATTTGGCTTCTTATTTGGCATACACCCGAAATCGAAAACGGAGTTTTCTACAGAAAGTTTTTGAAATCTACCTGAAGTTTTCACACCGAAAACCAACCAGTGTTGACGTTTCATTAGGAAAAAAATAATAATAAATATCTGTGATAATATGACAGAGTAGCTTATGTTGAAAAAGATGATTTCTAGAAATTTGCATTTTTATCTAAAATGTTTATTTTTATTTTTTAAATTTATCTTTGTTAAATTTCACTGATAATCTAGTCAGCGTTTATATTATAATTTTGAATATTGAATTTGAATTTGCCCAGTAGCGTAATGAGATGTATAGCTACCCCCTTATTAATAAACGCTGCTAAGCTAATCAGTGACTTACTTTTGACATTTACACGAATATTTCTTATGGGGAAAACTATCAAGTTAGCCATTGATTAGCCAATCAGCGTTTATTAATACGAGGGCTAAAGTTTTATGTTCATATCTGAAGAAAATAAGTAAGGAAAGCAGTAATAATTGAGTTTTTAAACTTAAGTGCTTATGTAAAAATCAATTTGTCATCAATCAATATTTTAGGTAACTTATGTAGAAATAAGTGAAATGGGGATTAGATAGAAAGATAGCTCTTATACTGTAGATCACTACCACTTGCAAAACAGAAAATTCGCTTATGTCGACTTAAGCTACTCATCATACTGCCACAGATAATTATGCACCAAATTATTTTTGAATTATAAACTCAAATTCTCTGTCGATTTTTTTTTACAAAAACTTTAACCCCCGTATAAATAAAAAATCACTATCCGCTCCTTAACACACGAGTTATGTAGCTAACGGATAGTGAGCTTATCCGTTTGCTATCATTTGTTATTAAAAAATTAATTTTAAATCAATGTTTGTTATACGCTCTCTTTCATAAAAATCATGAAAGAGCATGGCAGCACTTTACTAAAACGTACTTAAAATAATACGATCCAGGTATACGTATGATAAAATAAAATAATAAAAAGTACGATAATGTGAGTAATGTACATGTATGTGTAAAGTCAATGAAATCGAGAAAAATATTTTTGAATTAAAAAGCGAAACGTCATCTTACAAATATTAAGAGTAATCCGCTCCTTATACACGAAATTCGATGAGTTAAGTTATCCGTTGTACAAATGTTTTTTTTAATAAGAATTACAAGTTAACCGATGTGTTAGTGTTAACTCACCGTTGTTCGTTGTTTATTAATAGGGGGGTAAGAAAATACAATTTTTTGCAAACATAAAACAAATTAGAACGAAAAGAAATTAATTTATTATCATTTGATCTGTCAAAAGTGTGGAACATATTTGTGGAATGTATCAAAAGATTTGTTAGCTCCAACAACCTTTAACAAAATGATGCCTGCAAAGCGGTTTCGATACGGTTTCGAAAACCGAACATTTATGGAATCCGTTTTCCGATGAAGGTTTTGGGTGTTTTTTTTTTGCAAAAGCCTGGTTTTGGTTGGTTGTGAAAACCATGTTAGTCACAAACCTTTAATGCTTAAGAAAAACACATCAGAGAACCCCACCCGAAGCCAGCACAACACTATAACTGAAAAGATAGTGAAACATCCATTCAGTTGTAAAGGCTTAAGAAAATGATGCTCCCAGCTAATCAGATTCATGTCTAGTATAGGCATCCTTTTAAAATTCGTCCACTTGTTAAATTGCAAGATCAGTACGGAAAAATTTTTGTCAAAAATAAGATTCAAAAAAGGTTATGTCCTGTCTTATAACTGAACATAATACGCGTTCGAGCTTAGATTGGCTGTGTAATTGCTGAGCATGGGAGGCCTAAATTCTTGGATCTTTTTTTGAAGGCTATGTCAAAGTATGAAAATTCAATAGGGACATAAGCTTCTCTGGCATAAAACCAGATAGATTGGGTTCCACAAAAAATGAGACCATCTGAACTGCGCCAACTACAGGGCCATAAGTCTCCTCAACATCGCCTACAAGATCCTATCTGCCGTAATATGTGAACGCCTGAAACCGTTTACCAACAACCTGATTGGCCCTTATCAGTGTGGTCTTGGGCCAGGAAAGTCCACAATCGATCAAATTTTCACACTTCGGCAGATCCTGGAAAAAACCCAAGAAGTCCAAATCGATACCCACCACCAATTATCGATTTCAAAGCCGCATACGACAGCATTTATAGGGACGAACTATACAGAGCCATGTCTAGTTTTGGTATACCGCCCAAAACTCGTCCGTTTGCGTAGGATGACTATGGAGAATTCTCGGTGCTCTATTAGGGTCGGAAACGACCTCACCGACACATTCGATACCAAAAAAGGATTTAGGCGAGGCGATGTTCTGTCATGTGACTTCTTCAAACTGATTCTTGAGAGGATTGTGCAAAACTTCCCAGCCAACACCAGAGGCACAATTTTCCAAAAATCGGTGCAACTACTAGCATACGCCGACGATATTGACATCATTGGAAGAACTCAACGTGATGTCATAGCCACGTTTGCTAGTATAGAGAAGGATGCGGCAAAAATGGGTTTAGCAGTAAGTAAGGATAAGACTAAGTATATGCTGTCAACACGAAAGGACACACAATATCGACGAATTGGACAGAACGTCACCATTTGACAGATATAACGTTGAGGTAGTACGGAACTTTGTCTACCTCGGCTCCCTATTAACTCTGACAACAATATCTCGTCAGAAATCAAACGAAGAATTACTCTTGCCAAGAAGGCAATTGAGTAGTGAAGTCCTCACTCGAACTACTAAGGAGATCCTATATAAGACCCTGATTATCCCAGTCCTGCTCTACGGCGCTGAAGCACGGACCGTATCAAAAGCGGATGAAGGAATCCTTGGTGGATTCGAGAGAAAAATTCTTCGAAAAATCTTCGGTCCTGTTTGCGTTGACGGGCTATGGAGACGAATATTCAACCACGAACTATACGAGCTGTACAGCGACATACCCCTAGTCAAAAAAAACTCCGCATTGGACGTTTAAGATGGCTAGCACATGTAGAGCGAATGTACACCAATACTCCGGCTCGCAGAGTCTTCGATTCCCAGCCAGACGTCGGACGCAGTAGAGGAAGACCTCGCCTTAAGTGGCGAACACAAGTAGAAACCGACCTCAACTAACTTGGAGTGCGCAACTGGAGGCAGTTAGCTAAGGACCGTGCTAATTGGAGAGTCATGCTGTTTGAAGCCCCGGACTGTAGCACCATTTAAGTAAGTAAGTAAGATTGGGTTTCAGGTATACACACTGTATGCCAGATAAATTGTTATAAGTTATGTGTCATGTTGATCCGACTGATACCGAAGTAAGTAATTAGCGCAGTTGAGGGGAACTCCTTTTTTGGAGATCAGTCAATCGATGAAAAAGTCCCGTTTGTTTGGCATAAATTTGGCTGACAAAATCTTTGAAATTATTTAGATTTGAATACCTCTGCTGGAAGACTGTAATATCCAGAAGGCCTGTTGGACTTTAACTTCGAATTGGTCATTAAAAGTCGGATTTGCTACGGTCAGTCATCGTCTGTGTTGAATTGTTCATTTTTCCCAACAGAAAAATGTTGGCACGATGAAGGTTTGGTTCAAATTAAAGCCCTCAACTTGCGATTGGCCAATCATCTGTGTACATCGTAATTAAAATCTTATATGCACTCAGCTGTTCTGATTTTGGGATAAAATTGTAGGTGCCACAATCGTGCAAAAAGTATACGCAAATGGGTCCTAATGAGCTGATTGTAATTCTATTTGGTCGGGTGAAAACCAAGACATCAGTTACGGTATGTCGGATCTGAAGATGTATTAAGCATTGGCGTGGGTTCCATGTAAGCAAATTCCGACCGCTACTGTTTCTAAAATTTAACCTTGTACCAATATATTTGCTGCTATGCTGGGTAAAGTATTTTTTGTGACATACAGGAACCAAAAGATACCCCTATAAGCCTACACATACTTGTTTGTTGCTTGACAAAGAGAAATGGATTACTTACGTATTGTCAGAGAGGGTAAAAGTTAGTCTTCCTTAACTCTGTTTGTCAAGTGGTCCACGTTAACCATAAAACGGTCGCCTTAAAATTTCGGCGTTCCTTCGCAAACAAGTGACCCCACGACGCTGATACCTAGTAAGTCATAGGTTGTTAATTTTCTTTCGGATTAATGGTTTTTCTAATGATACATTACACACATTGCTATATGTCCGATAATGGTTATGTTTCGGCCACATCGGGTGAATGAACGATATTTCTCCAGCAAAAAGGATTCCAGCCTTCCGATTCGAGGGTACAAAGAAGACCGAGCCTCCGATTGAAGGATCAAGCGATCGCGGATGTCAACGCTTGGATTGCATAACTGGAAACAACGTGCTCAGCATCGAAGAGTATGGAAGGCTACTTTGTCTCAAGCAGAGACCCTCAACGTGTCGGGAAGCCGTTTAGTAAAAAGTAAGTAATGGTTATGTGAAGCCTATGAGGAGTTTTCCGTTGCATATTCCACTTTTTTCCATGATTTTGTAGATCAAATTTATGAACAAGACTAAACTGCAGATAAGAACGATAGGAACAAATAAACAGATTGATTCTAGCCATATTTTGAAGCTACATTCAAGTCATTATGTGTGGAATAGGCCATTCGGATGGCCACCTTTACTTTTATGACAGTTTTCAAGCGTTCGGTCTAATTTCGTAAGACTAGCTCCAATATCAAGGGCGGTTTTCCGGCAAAACCGGCTCGAATGTAGGCCTCGATCTTTCCAAACTGGTTGATGTCATTGCATAGACTTAGGACTTGACGTCCTTCCATCCTTAAGTGGCGCTAAGTTAGGAATGAACCTGGTCCTCAATATGTCTTTTCAACTAGCCCGGCCCTTAGCTAATTGCATCCAGTCGCGCTTTTCACGTTGGTTGAGGTTGATTTCTCCTTGTGCGCGTCACTTATGGCGAGGTCTTCCTCGACTGCATCCGACGTCTGGCTGGGAATCAAAGACTCTGCGACCCAGAGTATTGGTGTCCATTTACTCTAGATGTCCTATCTACCTTAAACATCCAATGCTGTTTGTTTGTTTGTTTGTTTATCGGGCTACCGACCCGTGAAGAGTCTCTGCCTGAGACACTGCAGCCTTCCATCTTCTACGATCCCTGGCTCGCTGTTTCCAGTTGTCTACACCAAGCGCTCCGGCATCCGCGGTGGCTTGGTCTTTGAAACGCAGGTTCGGTCTTCCTTGCCTTCTCGAACCTGGGGCATGGGATTCGAAGATCCTCTTAGCTGGAGCATTATTGTCCATTCGCTCGATGTGGCCGAGCCAATGTAGTCGACGTGTTTGTACCAATTATCTTGGTACAGCTCAAAGAGTTCGCGGTTGTATCTTCTCCTCCATTCGCCCCCCTCGTGCACAGGATCAAAAAATCCGACGAAGTATTTTTTTTTGAAGGCCGCCAGTATCAGCTCTCCCTTTTAGCTTATCGTCTAGCACTCGTCATTATTAAGCAGATCTGGCAGGATAAGGGTTTTGTAGACATTTCGTCCTTCGAGTTAGGAGTTTTGAACCCAGTTGTTTCGTCAAACCGAAGTAGCAACGGTTTCCTAGGGTAGTTCTTCGACGGATCTCCACTAGGGTGTCATTCGTGGAGTTTATGTTAACTCCGAGGTAGGTGAACTCCTTAACTACCTCGAAATTGCTGCTATCAATAGTGACGTTTTGTCCTAGGCGGTGGACAGATGTTTGTTGATAGCATGTACTTGGTCTTGTCCTCATTTACTTCAAGGCCAACGGATTTCGCCTGGTCTTCAATCTCCGTGAACGCTTTAGTGCGGAGTAGTGAAATGTCGCTGTACAGCTCGTTTAGCTCATGGTTGCATCATCGTCTTCATTGCCCGTCAACACAAATGAAGATTTCGTCGAAGAACTTTTTACTTGAATAGACCAAGGACGTGTCGTAGCCCCACAAAAAAGTGGTGTCAAGTCGAAGCGGACAATTGATGAACACTCACCGTATGATGACCCAGTCGCCGAATTACTCCTTCATAATGTCGTGCATTGCGTCGCTTGTATGGTATGTAGCGCCATCATGTTGAAATCGCAGCTCGAATATATTGATGCTCTGGTTACTGAAAGTCGGTTATTATCGCGCTATACCTGAGACCCTTGATGGTAACGTTGTCTCCTTACTCGTTATGCAAAAAAACAGCGCCAAACACTTAATCTTTGTGGATACATTGATGCTTGGTCTAACACTTGTGGATTGTGTTCGCTCCAATGCAGCTATGCGAATGCTGACCCGGAAATGGGTCTCGTCCTAGAAGATTAAGCTTTAAATGATCTTACGACGCTGTCTCTAGTCTTCAATTCTTGAGTCAGCACAATCTTTTATTTGGGCCTTCATCCCAAATTCGACCACAAAATAAGGTGGGTTGACACTCTTGCAATGTCTAATTCAGCTGATTAGCGCCGAATCGATCTTTGAGGGTTTTTACGGCCGGCCAGCGGCTTTCTTCATTTCGCAACAATCTCTGCCTGGATGGTGGCTAAAGATACAAAAATGTGTACCCACGTTCAAACTTTTCCATGGTGAGCAGAATTGTATGAACACAGTAGTCATGATTTTTTTTTTCGTGGGCTGGTGAAATCTTCATAGACACGATGAGCACGTGCCCAAAGTAGTGTGAGATTTTTACTCACTAAAGCCACCACCCATTTTGTATTTCTATTGCAACTAAGTATTCGACTTATCTAGCAAAGTCATGATGACGACCGACTTCACGGTCTACCTAATATTTGTATAGACACCCAGCTATCAAAATATTAAGATAGGTTCCGCCGTAAGGTCGGTTGTCATCATATGGGTTCCTTGTTACTTTGACAGATTCTGACACATAACAATTGGAAAACGTATTATTTCTATCCGGTCATCCTATACCTATCAGAATGATACCTAAAGCCTGGATTTTTTGGAACCATAATTAAGGTTTGGTAGTCAGTTAATAATTTTTTTTTTCATTGGAATTCTTTAAGCCGGAGTTACTTTGTGACGGCCAAACACAATATTCTCGAAAAATTTTTTATACCCAGCGAGCCAATCGCCATAATTTTGAATGAATTTGTGATCAACATCTCATGTCAACATCTGAACGAACAACGTAAACAAATTCAACCTCTTGTTCATGTCCATGTCAACTGAACGTCGCATCTTCGGCCATTTAAGTGGCTCAAACTTTTTACAAGTCTTTAACTTTCAACCCGGGTAAAGAAGAGATTTGTACAACATCTCCGATTATATAAAATCAGAGTTTGCTTTGCTATAATAATTTCTTAAAGATGTCCACGATTCAGCAGTTAGTTTAGAAAATATCAATGTCAACCCCTTACAAGCTCCATGGATGCATGTCACTCCTTTCCGACTTCACCATCTGCATCTGCATGTCCCAGCTAAATAAACACGATTGTCTATTCCCAACTTAATTGCAAACACTTATGCCAACCTGATATAAAACAATCCGTCCGCTACCCTCCCGTAACAGACAAACTAGTCTATAATTGATCCAATCTTCATTCCGATAGTTCACCTCAGATATGTTAGTTCGTTAGCCAAGATTTTCTGTGTTTTTCTTGCTGTCTTGCCTCACAGCCTAACAGCACATCATATCGGTGGAGATGGATCGCCGAATCATTCTGTATTCCCCTCATATTTTCAATTATTTATTCCCGATGCATATTCGCAACGTTGCATAACGTTTTTGCAGTAATTGCCTCCATTTCAAGAGCACGACACATCACAGCGTCCCAGAGCAGCTACTCCAGAGCTCACATCTTGTCCGTATCGATGCCCAAAGAGGAATATCAGATCGAAGATAACCGTTCATCGCGAAGCAGTAAATATTTCTTGATTAGAAGGTATGCCTTTGACCCACCTATGAAGCTGGATAGACCAGCTTCAAGCTGCTCAATGTGCTCCAGTTTCTGATCTCGTGAACCCATCAGTCAGTGCACAGTCGCTATTGGCGAACAAACACATCGAGAATATAACTGTCGTGCACCCAGACCGAGGATCAACTGTGAACACGATTGCGCGCACTTCGGGAGTCGTCTCCTGCACAAATACACACTCAGGGTACCCCTCCCGAGGGGAGGACAGCTTGAAACTTGTTTGACGTTTTCTATTTTGCGGAACGCAAGACGATTAAGCTTCTGTGCGGCGTGCGGTAAACGGTATCTGTGCAGCTAGAGTATAGCGAGCGCATGCAGGAAGATTCAATAGTGTGGACCAGTTTTGTCTGTCTTCATGCGCAGACAGGAGACTTGATTCTCTACACGCGCGCACTAGCAAAATGTTGTCGCGCAAGTCTCAAGTTCAGTTAGTTATCACTATTTCTGTCACTATTGACCTAATTATTCTCTGTGCGCAAGCGCAGAAAAAAAGCAAAAAACTGGATTTGATGCTTAGTCGGTTCTTTGGAATGGATGGCTTTAAATGTATCTATAAGCTAAAAGAGAGTATCTGCAGCTTAAAGGAGCCACACATATGTTTAGCTGACCATAAAGAATTAATTGAGATGCGATGGGATACAGAGTGTTCCTTTTATCGGGACCATGTTGTGGATAATGGGCGATCGCTTGAATGTAATTGTTTGGATGAACTAAATTGGCTTTGGACAAAGATGCGATGTTCAGTTGACGTGGACACGAACAAGAGGTGGAATTTGTTTACGTTGTTCGTTTAGATGTTGACATGAAATGTTGATCAGGAATTCATTTAAAATTATGATCGACACTACATGCGCAACAAGTATCTGAGGACGGAATTATTTAATGATGGGCAGGTGGTAGGAATATCGAATGTGTAAGAGGTTCGAACGTGTGGTGATTCTAAATGAAAATGATGTCAGGAGATGGTTGAGGATTTTTTTTATTAAATTGTTGCACAATATTATCGACGGAGATGAAGCATTGAACTGATGTCGAAGGCTTCATTTTTTTAACTTGTTCAACAGCCCACCTTGTTATGAAAGGCTTATTTATGAGCAGGCATTAAAATCTTGTTCAGAAGGAATGCTCTTATAAATAAGTACTCATTTGTGATGAAGATGATCAGAACAATGTATATATGTGAGTTTGTAATTCTTGAATAACTGACGGGACCCGCACTTTTTGAGGAGTCCAAACGGTGCAACGTAGATAGGTTAGGTCCGGAAGCTTAGGAGAAGCTTTGTAGGGTTTGATACCAACAGATAATTAAAAGAAAAACCTGAAGATTTGCCTTCATAAGGTCTTCAACAGACTAAAACTACATCGGTCAACTGTAAAAATGCTCAGCGTCCACGCACAAGTACTATAGAAGTTCTATAGAAGTAATTGCTTCGCAAAATTGAACATTTGACCATTTTGGATTGACGGAATGACTAAAGTTTTTTTTTCTAAAATACGGTCAACGGTATGAGTTACCGTGAGATATTAAACAAATATTGCAGGGCCCAACTTGTTGAATTTGATCTTGAGGACATGTGGTTTCAATAGAAAGGCTCAACCTGAACAAAATAATGGATTTGTTGAAGCCAACATTTAATGGGAAAGCTATTTTGTGAAGCGGCAATATGGCATGGTTACCATGTTATTGGGGATTACATTTTCTGGGGTTTTTTAATGGAAATAATAACTAATAACCCCAGAAAATTTGTTTATCTGAAAGGCGAGATACCGCAAGGAATTGACGAAATTGATTAATTAATATGCCAAAATGTCATCTAAAATTTCCTCAAAAGGACGAAAGAATGCAATCACTCACAAGGTGGCTATCTATCGGGTATACATATCAACCATGTCTACACGCTTATTAGCTGATCTTAATGGGACGCCAGTTAATAGAGATCCACAAATAAAGTCACCCATCTAAAAAACAAGACAAAGGTACAAAGGATAGCATGTGTGGGCGTTACTAGTGCAATGAGAATAACACCAACAGCGGGACTGGTAACCATCCACAACCTGCTACACCTAGACTTTTACATGTAAGAATCTGCAGCCAAAAGTGCACTAATAATCAGGCAGCTCAACTGCTGGAAAATTAACTCAGGATGACCCGGCCATATTCTAAACACATACCTGGGCTCAGCTGTAGTCTCTGACTACAGGAGTGGGAGAGAAACGAACTGGGCACCGAACCTATATATATCTATACTGATGGTTCAAAAATGCACGTAGGCATTGGAGTGTTTTCCGACACACTAGCACTTTTCGTCTCCCTGAGAACAGCAGGGTCTTCCAGGCTGAAAGCTTGGCCGTTGCAGAGGCAGCCAAAGCGACCTCAATGCTGGCGATACCACCAACTTTATTGATAGTCAGGCTGCAGAAATAAAGTTCAAGCTTATGAAGCGTTTTCGTGAAGAGCTAAAGGTTCTTTGCGTCTGAACATAATGTTAAGTTCTGCTGGTTTCTCAGATACAGAGGCATACGGGGCAATGAAAGTGGTGATGAACTGGAAAGGAAAAGATCTGCCACCAGCATTGATTAGGCAGACCAGTCTATGTATATGTGACATCAAATCACGGGTAGGATAGAAAAGAATAAATATCGCAAAAACAGAAGGAACTCCATCTCCAACTGTAAAACATTCAAGACGATGTGGTCCGAGTATGGTAAAGCCATAACCCACAAACTCTATCAAAGAAACAGGAAATCTTACTGAACACAACTTACTCAAAAGCCACAAACTGAAAATGCATCCTTCGTACAGGCTGCAGTGATGAAGAAATACACGGAGATACAATCCACTTTCTGTGCCACTGCACAGGCCTCAGTCATTTTAGAACAAGAACCTTAGGAAAATACTTTTTCCATGACCTCACAGATCTATCTGAAATATCTCTTTCTAATCTGTTCAGGTTTGCAACAACATCTGGATGGCTGGAGAGGGTCTAATAATAATGGACACTAACGGGACAAATGAAGGAGTCACCCACACGCATGAACTCCAACGGGCATCACAATGGGTCTATATGTGCTTGATTGTAATGAGACGTACACCGCCTACATCATCAACTCACCAACCTAACCCAACCAAACCCTACCTAACAGAGATTCATAAGGATTAGTCTCAACAGTCACAAAACCATTAGATCAAGGCGGTAGAAAAGGCTTATGTTGGTAAACTTGATCTTCATTTAGATCGTCACAGTGCGTTCTTAAATGATGTCGAAAGATTGACTTAACCCTTTTTATCGGGTCCATCCCATCGTATTACCTGAATGAAATGTGTTCTGCTTTGTAAGAATTCAGGACCGTCCTAGTTCTTAGTCTTCAGCGATTCTGTTCATACTTTTATATGCTAAGTCCTGATATCAACGTCGTTATCATTTAGAGAAATAATTCCGGTAGAATATCATAATTTAGATACATATATCGATCGACTGTCCGTCTGTCCGTCCGTCAGTACGTACTTACTTAAGTGGCGGGATGAACCTGTGCCCCAACCAACATGCCTCTCCAATTAGCCCGGTACTCCAAGTTGGTGGAGGTCTTCCTCTACTGCATCCGACGTCTGGCTGGGAATCGAAGACTCCGCGAGCCGGAGTATTGGTGTCTATTCGTTCTACATGTCCTAGCCATCTTAAAGGTCCAATGCGGAGTTTTTTGACTAGGGGTATATAGCTCGTATAGTTCGTGGTTGAATCTTTGTCTCCATAGCCCGTTAACGCAAACGGGACCTAAGATTTTTCGAAGAATTTTTCTCTCGAATCGACCAAGGATTTCTTCAACCGCTTTTGATACGGTCCATGCTTCAGCGCCGTAGAGCAGGACTGGGATGATCAGGGTCTTATATGGGATCTCCTTAGTAGTTCGAGTGGGGGCTTTACTACTGAATTGCCTTCTTAGCCCGAAGAAACAGCGATTGGCAAGAGTAATTCTTCGTTTGATTTCTGACGAGATGTTGTTGTAAGAGTTGATAGCGGAGCCGAGGTAGACAAAGTCCCGTACTACCTCAAAGTTATATCTGTCAATGGTGACGTTCTATCCAATTCGTCGTTAGTCTTACCCTCATTTACTGCTAAACCCATTTTTGCCGCTACCTTCAATATACTAGCAAACTTGGCTATGATACCACGTTGAGTCCTACCAATGATGTCAATATTGTCGGCGTATTTTGGTTGCACCGATTTTTGGAAAATTGTGTCTCTGGTGTTAGCTCGGGAGTTTTGTACAATCCTCTCAAGAATCAAATTGAAGAAGTCAGCGGGAAGGCCGTCATTTCCGGCGGCCTTATTAAGCTTGAGTTTAGGTATAGCTATCCTCACTTCACTTAGGTCGGGTGGTTGGCAGTTTTCGCTGTCGTTGCCAATATTGAATGGATCGTTCTGCCTGACAGCGGAATGTTGTTCGTCATCGCCGTTTACCAGTCTGCAGAAGTGGTTCTTCCATATCCTCAGCATCGACTGTGTCTCAACTACGGTATTTCCTTGTTCATCTCGACAGGATTCTGTTCGAGCCTTGTATTCTTGGCTTTGACGTTTTACACTTTGGTAAAACTTGCGAACATCGTTCTTGGAATGGCACGTCTATATCCTCAATCGCGCTCTTTTCTTCTTTATGAAGAGCCGGTGTTCTTTCCTTCTTCTTTGCCTATAGAGCTAAATGGCAGCTCTCGTCTTCACCTGCAGCTGAGCCTTGTAGGCCTCGTTCTTGGCTGCGAGCATCGGTCGGCATTCCTCATCAAACCAGGGGTTTCTCGCTGGTGGCTGCGAGAAACCTAGCACATCAGTTGCGGCTGATCTAATGGCTTGTTGTCATCGTTGCCATTGTTCCTCGAAATTAGATGCTGGTGGTGTGTTGTGAGTCGAGAGCTTAAGGGATACGCGTTGCGCAAAGGTCTTGGCGATTGCAGTCTTTCGACATTAAATTTTTTCCCAGTATTTCTGGTTTTTTGTGGCGTGGTGGATATCCGCATCCTTACCTTGGATACAACAAGGTAGTGGTCCGAGTCGATGTTCGGACATCCAAAATACTGAATGCGTGCCTCTTGTCTATCACAATGTGATCCATTTGGTTGAGATGAGGAAACCGTTTGCTGGCTATAGTGGCATTTCGTTCCGTAGCAAAGTCAATTAGCCTAAGTAATTTACCAGACGTGTTGTCGTGTAGGCTATATTTTCCGACAATACTGCTAAAGATGTGTTCTCTTCCTACCTTTGCGTTAAAATCTCCCAGCACGATTTTAACATCGTACTTGGTAGTCGCTCATAGGTTTTGTCGAGGAGCTCGTAGGAGCATGCTCCGTCGGAGCATGAGCGCATATAAGGTTTATGTTGGCGAATTTGGCCTTGATGCGGATTGTTATAATGCGTTCGCTAATGTCTTGGAAACATGAGACTTCTTGCCTAAGTCTGGCACTTATAACAAATCCGCATCCGAATAGTCACTGTTTCCGCTCACTATAACAAGGTCCACAGTAGATGTCCCAGTTTTTCATCCTCTTTTTGCCCGGCCAATCCCATCGTATTCCCTGGATGGCAGTAATGTCTGCTTTGTAGCAGTTTAGGGCTTCCGCTAGTTGTTCGCCTGCACCTCTCCTGTTTAGTGTTCTCACATTCCAGGTGCAGATACGAACGTCGTTGTCCTTTTTTCGTTTAGCATGGTCGTCAACAATAATATCAGTCCTTTCCTAGGCTATTGGTTGTTTCGTAACATAAGATTTTTTCCGTGGATGGGTAGTTATCCCAAAGCGCAACCCCCAACCTGGAGGGCCAGGCCCTTGTTTTGACCCTAGGACAGCGGGCCGGAAAAATACCGATGTCAGTAGCCCATTTTGGGATATGAGCGCTGCCGTTGATCCATTGAGGGCTCCTCCGCCACCAACTCTTTTCCAACACCCTGGCTGAGTATTGGAAATCCCTATAGACCTGGTGTTCAAATATGTCGAAGCAGCTCATATAGGGATTACACTACCACTTCGATCAAACTGGAGCCTGAGAGTGAGTGCCTTAGTGAGAGGACACTCCTCCCCCCTCTCACGTTTGCTGCCACCACCGACTTTCCACAGGGTTTATTACCCCATCTCCAGTCGAGGTACTAGGCACCCACCAGTAACCAGCGTGTAGGTGAGAGTAGGAGTTGATAGTGAGAGGCTGGAGTGAGAACGCTTGTGTTCTCATGTAATCGCATCACTATCCGTACGTACGTACGTCACCATTTTTTTGGCCTTAAATTTTGAGCTAGAATCATGAAATTTAGTACACGAGATATATACCATTATTTTGCCACACCTACTTTTTGGGGGCCTATATTGTATAGCCTATGCCTTAGAAAAACGTTGTTTCTTTGTCGAACCAAAAAGGATTTAGATAAACTGCCTTAACAAGATGTGGTGACAGTTTTATATATTTCATCCCCATTTAGTTTATAGCCACGCCCAGTTTTGGGGGGCATTTATTTTAGGCATGGGATGAGATAGGTTATGAAACAATTCTCCCAGCGGATTGTAGCCTTCTGATATTTTTTTTAAGTGCAAATTCCTTTGGGACGGTGTGAATTTCATTTTATGAAACGAAAAAGTGTAACGAAAAAGGGATAGCTATAAAAACAATTCTCCCAGCGGATTTTAGCCTTCTGACATTTTTTCGAAGTGGAAATTCTTTTGGGACGGTGTGAATTGATTTTATGAAACGAAAATGGGACAACTTTAAAAATATTTATAGGGTTTAGACTGTAAGAGAATGAGATAAAACGCATTAACCAGAAGAACTGTGAACTCACATTTGACTTTTTTTTTTATTAAATCCGTCCTTTTCAAGGCAATACCTTTTTTTAGCATATTAGGTTAAGGAAGTCCGCTCCAAATACCTTAAAGTACCCAAAAGTGTGTACAAACCAAGTTTTTGGGACTAACCATGGACTATAAGTACACCTACTGAATTTCATGCACTCCTTGTGCCTTGTTGGGAACATAATTAGTTGATTTGTAATTGGTTATGACATGCAATAACTTCCCCGTCGGACAAGCTCAGCTCAGACCGACAACGTGGGTGCCGCACATTCCTCATCTTCATATGCCATCGTGGGTGTACCTAAGCTCACATCATATCCTTTGTAGGTCATTCCATTTTCCAGAGTTTGTCAATATTTATTACACTTCATCCCAATTGCGAAGGTTATGATCCGTCTCCTAAGCTCAAGCTCTTATTATTTGCGAGTGAAATCTCCCCGAGGCAGATACTCTAACCAACAGAGTTAAGGTGCGAACTTGAGTAATAGCATACGAATTCTTCTAGTAGTCGTCATCTAAAAATACGCAAACCCGTCTTAGCTAGCATCTTCCATGCGTTAGCAAACGACACCGACGTAACCAAAAGTAGGTAAACTAATATTTATTACCAACACACTTTGACAGCTCCACAGGCCCAAACTCAGCCAATAAATTGTAACCGAAAAGAAAAACTTCAAAACACGATTCCCATGCCCATTCATAACTTATCTCCCCAGAATCCACTATAGTAACTCAGCCTATTCCATTTCCATCCCGTGTCCAGTTCCAAAACAAACACAAACATTAGTGTTTGTGACTCAGCACAAGCAAAACCTGTCCGCCATCCAAAGCCCCTGATCAAAAAATAAATGATGGCCAAGTCATTAATTAACCGCTAAATTATCTCCAACATAGCATCTCACCTAGCCTCGTTTAGGTGCAGAATTGTTGACTCCTAGCCCGGCAGCGCAGTTCCGGACTTCAAAATTCGGTAATATATTAACCCGAATTCCGATTCCATATGCGATATGTTTGCCCAACCATGTGACCCATTTCCAGCACATCCATCCAGCCAAAAAGCCATCATTACCAGACTAGGCCCAATTGGCCATACTACCGAAAAGGTTCGAAAATTAAACTTAATAAGGAAAAGATATGCACGAGAGTGACCGCAATGCCTCATTGTGATCGGTCAGGCGGGGTAGTGAATTACAGGTTCATGACCAAGATCAACGCGCACACAATAAAGATGAGCTATGCCCAGAAGATGGGCTCGTTGCAGTTCTATAGAGTGGAAGAGGTAATGAAACGGTTTCACGGTCGAGAGGAGTCTCACATTTGCCATTTGGCTGGGTTTTATGCGATTTGTGCTCGCGTCCAAGTGCATTATTGCAGAGGGACGTTTAGCTGGCTTGATGCTATATGGGATGTGAGGTGCATAGGAATCGTGCTCAGATTGGCCGACAACAATACGAATGATTTGTGGATGACCACAGGGTCTGTAATTAGTTTCCAAATGGGAGTGGGAGATTATATTCTTGGTTCCATTGTCTCTAGGCTTGAGTTATGAGTGGAAGTTTATGAACAGGAAAGTAACAATGACTCAAAATGGCTTTATGGGTTTTAGGTTAAATTGAAAGGGCTGGAGGGTGCTAAGTGCGCATTCTAGTAATTGTGCCTGGTGATTGTGGAAAATGTTTGCAAGAAGTGAGGGTAGATCGTGAATGTCCAATTACCTTTATGGACTTCTGGGTGTGTTAGCGTTCGTAATTGACGTCTTCATTAGTTTTGCAATCTTCTCACGAGAAGAAGATGGTGATTGCTGAATGATTGCAAATGATCATTATAACCTGTGGCTGGATTTGTGGAATAGGGGAATATGCACCTTATATGGGATGTGCTAATATGGGAATGGGGCTGAAGCAAGAGATGAAACTTTATGAAAATTTCAAAGCTCGAACAGAAGATCGTATAGGCTGAGAAGCAGCATCAGAGCCAGAATTTGGGAGTTTTTTTCTGATGATCGCTTATATGCTTTGAGGATGCAGAACTAAGTTTGTGGCTGCATTAGGTTAGGTTAGGTTTACGGGTTGGTGGAGTAGAGGATCCTCTATTCCGCCACACTTAGGTCCATGTGGACCCATTGTGATACCCTTGGTGGGATTTCGTCCTTCCTTATCGTTACTACGGGTTACTCCACTCTATCCAGCCATCCTGATGCTCGTAGGAACCTGTAAAGATAGGGTGATGGAATATCGGAAAGCTCTTGGATGTCTTGGAAGTTGTAGCTTCCAAGTGTTCTGTTCCTCAGGTGACAGCGACTCGGGCAGTGACAGAGGAAATGAGGTGTATCCTCGTGTGTTTCTACATCACCGCAGATATCGTCATCCTTGAGATTTAGTTTCATTGTATGGTGACCAGTGAGAGCCGCTACTAGTTTAGATTAGGAGATTCTGTAGTACCGCAATAGTTTTTTGGTCCGGTTCCCGTTGTATTCTGGCTAGAGCTTCCGAGATATTTCGCAGGTTGTCAATGACTTCCACCTGGTATTGGCTTTCATTCGAGTCTTGTATTCCACTCGTTCTCTGAGGTTACAGAGTGGTGGTTCGACCGTTTGTAGTGCCTGGTCATGATCTGTAGCAGATCCATTTCTTGCCAGTTCGTCGGCCATGTCCCTGTGACCAGGAACCCAGATCAGCATTATGCTGTGAGCAGAAAATCTTGGGCTCTTCGCGACAGCGGCGAACTAGCTTTGATTTAATTTCGATAGCAGATACTGCTTTTATAGCCGCTTGGCTGTCAATGAATATGGTGATATCACTGTGTGGTATTTCCATTATTGACACCAAACGAGCCGCTTCAGCAATTGCTAGCACCTCAGCCTGGAACGCACTACTATGATCAGGAAGCCTGATTGATTTGTGTTTAACTAATTCCTCTGAGACTCTGCCAGCACCTGTTCCACAGTCCATCTTTGATCCATATCTGTGAAGATGAATATCGATTTCATTTTTGTGGATTCATTCTTGTCCCATTCGTCTCTGCTCGGAAACGAGCAGGTGAAGGGTCGATCAAAGTCTAGATAGGGAGATAGATAGTCAGAGTTTACTACGCTCCCTACGTATTTCTTTAGGATCTGCGCATGCCCAGTGAGGCTCGGGATCCAGCTGTTCGTTCGGCTGATCCTCGAGGAGCTTTTGGCAGCTGATTCCTGTATGTATAGATCTAAGGGCAGCAGATTCAGAATCACATCCAATCCAGAGGTTCAGGTTGTTGTCAATTGTCATCGCACTGGTTGTCCCTATACATGCTAGTCTTTGTATTTTTGTCATTTGCTTCAAGTTGGTTGCTCTGTCTGTGGCTTGCCACCAAACTATACTGCCATATGTGAGTATTGGTCGCACGATAGCCGTATATATCCACAGGATTATGTTGTTTTTCACGAATGTATATATTCATTAGTTTTCCAAACGTTTTCAGAATAAAGGACGTCAGACTTATAGGCCTAAAATCGTTTGCAGTTGTATGGCTAGATTTACCTGCTTTGGGAATGAAGACGACCTTTACTTCTCGCCAAGCCCTTGGAATGTAGCCACACATTATACTGCTTTTAAACAGTTGTGTGAGGACTGGTATGATTAGGGTTTTTGCCTTCTGGAGGATAATTGGAAATATTCCATCGCTTCCTGGGGATTTGAAGGGAGAGAATGTATCAATTGCCCAGTTTATTTTTCCTTCAGTTATAACTTCTTCTGGAGCTGTGAAGAGAGTCGTTGAAGGGTTAAGGGTCACCTGATTACTGTCTCAACTCTTGGTACATCTCGGAAAATGGGACTTTAGTAGGAGGTTGAGTGTATCCGTACAGGATTGTGTCCAGTTGCCATAACTATCTTTAAGATGCTGTGTTACTAAATTGACTTCTTAGACTGAAAAAACAGCAGTTGGCAAGAGTATTTCTTCGATTGATTTCTGAAAAGATGTCATTTTCAGATTTATTAGCGAAGTCGAGGTAGATAAATCGTTTACTACCTCAAAGGAGATGTAGTTTGACCTTTCTTGTTACCAATATATATTCAGTCTTGCTCTTGTTTACTATTTAACACATTTTTGTGGCTTCTCTATACCAGCAAACGTGTGTTTTACAAATTGAGTTACTCATGTCTATTGAAGATTGTTAACCTGGTATTGGCTCGGGAGCTTTGCACAATCCTTTCAAGAAATGTGTTAAAGAAGTCACACGACAATGCGTAACCTTGTCTAAGTCGATTTTCTCGAGAAGCAGCAACAATTCCCCGTCCTCGTCCTGGACAGACATAAGAGATTGGGCGGTATACCAAAACTAGACAAGGTTATATTTATGTAATGCATCAAGTTGACAAAGCATACAATCTCTGGAAACGCTTCCCGTTAGATGCGTTGAAGGGCGTATTGTTCACTCCGTAATAAAGTGGTAGCGGAAATTCGCAAGGTAAAATACAAGTATACTCCAACCAACTAAGTACATCCTTAAGCGGGCGTCAAATATGGAATAATTTACGCAATATAGGCATAGGTAAGTCAAGAGTGAACGTTCTGAGAATGTTGATGGTGATATGCTTAAGATATGTACAATTTGTTTCCTCATCATTGCCACTTCCGTTGAGTACAGAATCTTTTTTTTTTCGCTTCCGGATCAGTTGAATCGCCGAAATGGTTTTGGATTTTATTTGTGCTGATATTGTTGAAAGTGTGTTGCCATAAGGTCTAATACTGTTGGGCTATATGAAATCCACCCCTCGTCCCTAAGAATGATTTTACCAATCGTTCCACCATACATCGTATTCTTGTTCAATACCATACATCGCGACTTTCCAAATAGTGGAAATTGGCAAAAGTTGTACCTATCCCTAAAAACGCGAAAGGTGATGAGTTTAGACTGATCTCAATTTTGGCCTTTTTATCGAAATCTTTTGAAAGAATTCTTTTAAAACAAATCAGTGCTAAGCTTATCTAACTGTAAATAACATGCTCACTCCAAAGTAATCCGGATTTCGTGAAAAACACAGCTGTATCACACCATTGTTGAGTGTTACTGACTACATAAGGCAGGCGTTGGATAGGAATGAAGTAACTTTGGATAGGAATGAAGTAACTTTTCTAGTGTTGCTTGATTTTTCAAAGGCTTTCGACACTGTCAATCATGTCAAAATGTGAAAATAGTATGCAGAAATATAACTTTTCGTCATGCGCTGTTAAATTACCTTTTTCTTCCTTAACTAATAGAGAGCAGGTGGTTATAGTAACATGTTATGGTGACAAGTTATCCAATTTTCTACCTAATGCTACCAGCGTCCATACCTGGCCCTCTATAGTTTTAGATGTACGTTAATGAGCTTCCATTTAAAATTATGAATTGTTCTCTTTATATGTATGCTGATTAGTGATTACGTACAATTGTACTTCAGCTGTCCTATTGGGCTTATTGAAATTGGTGCCTTATGTGTCAACGAAGATTTGGAGAAAATAGTACACTGGTCCAATCTGAATGGCTATATTTTAAACCCCAAGAAGTCTAAATATCTGGTCTTTTCTAGAAATAATTTAGATCTCTTTTATTTTACTTTGATCGTGCTGAGCAAAGCTACCATCGAATATGTTGAGACAGCAAAAAATCTAGGGGTGACTTTCAATCGTTATCTGATTTGGGATAACCATATCAATGCACTTGTTGGTAAAGTATATGATATGTTACGTACCTTGTGGGTAAATCAATCGATTACGACTGTGAAGGTACGTTTATTACTTGCAAGGACCCTGGTTATACCCATATTAATAAGCAAAAGAAAGTTAAATGTTGCCTTTAACAGGACTGTACGCTACGTGTTTGGACTGCGTAGATATGACAGATTGTCTGACTTCTCTGTTCGTTTGCTTGGTATGTCTTTCGATAATTATCTTCAGTTTCGAACCACTTCATTGTTTCGATAGGATTAGATCAGAACATCCTCAATCAAATCTCGTCAATTAATTCATCCTCGATGCTCATTTTTAACTGCCTGCGAAGATTTAGTATCTTGTCGGCATCTGATTTGAAGGGCTGAATAGCTCTTTTGGCCTGTCTTAGGCCTGGGATGTTTCCCCAGTATGAAACACATCTGTTTTGTTCCCAGTTTTTTATGACTAGATTTATGGCTGATTTGGGGATTGCACAGAAGGGTTCAGGTCCAATGAAGGGGGTTTCGGAACCTTTTCTGGCTAGTTCATCAGCTTTTTCGTTACCTTCAACTCCCTTATGTCCGGGGACCCACCATAGTTTGGTCTTGTTCCTGGAACTGAGTGTTTGGAGGGAGTTGAAGCAGTGTAGTACTGATTTGGAGTCAATGATGTGTGAGCTAAGGGCTTTTATAGCTGCTTGACTGTCCGTGAATATATGGATCTTTGCGCCTTTAATACCTGAGTTGTGTATTAGGTTTGCGCATTCTTTTATGGCATGGAGCTCAGCTTGGAATACACTAGGGTTTTTTCCCATAGGTATTGAGATGTTTTTATTTGGTCCATGTATGCCAGCTCCTACCCCTGAGTCCATTTTAGAACCATCCGTATACCACTTTAGGCCGTTTAGGCAGTTTGGAGGGTTGTTGCTACACCATGCTTCTCTGGTTGTGATCTCCGTTGAGAATCTTTTGTCGAAGCATAGTGTCTTTGGTAAGCGGTCTGTAACCGCACAGATCATGTCAAGTTCTGGAAGTTCGGATAGAAGTTCAATTAGTTTTAGATGTTCACTAATGTTTAATTCTTCCGCTTGTGTCAAACTTGCTGAGCCGCGAATTGCCACTTTTTTTATATAAATTTGGAGGGGTG
Organism: Rhingia campestris; assembly: GCA_932526625.1. NCBI lineage: Eukaryota > Metazoa > Arthropoda > Insecta > Diptera > Syrphidae > Rhingia > Rhingia campestris. The sequence continues at coordinate 8,138,480 of OW052183.1, forward strand.
TCAGTCCTATTAAGGCTTCCATAGCCGCCGTGGGACAGGTACGCATAGCTTCGGTAATGCCCAGACAGGCAAGCCGTTGTACCTTGTTTAATTTAGTTATAGTTGTTTTTTGGGTGACTTTGTTCCACCATACTATTGAAGCGTATGTTATAATGGGCCTGACCATGATCGTGTAGATCCAGTGTGTGGTCTTTGGAGAGATTCCCCAGGTTTTACCATACATGCTTCGGCAAGCCCAGAAAGCTTTGGTTGCTTTTTGAATTTTGTTGTTGATGTGGGAGTTCCAGCTTAGTTTTTTATCGAGGATCACTCCAAGATATTTTACTTCGTTGGAATACTCAATGTATGTACCATTAATTGAAATTTGGCTAAGATTTAATTTCCTCCATTTTTGTTAAAGGGACGATGATAGCCTTGCTGGGGTTTATAGAGAGACTTTCTTTATTACACCAGTCTATGACTATCTTAAGGGCGTTTTGCAAACGTGTTGTAACTTCGTTTGGTTCTTTGCCCTTTATTATGATGACTAGGTCATCGGCGTATCCAATTATATTGAAACCTGCATTTCGTAGGTCTTGAAGTAGGTTATCGATAACCCCTACTATGGGGGTGAGAGTACTCCTCCCTGAGGGCAGCCCTTAACGGCTGTTACTGATACTGAGGTCTGTGCTGATGAAGCAGTTATTTTCCGACTTTCAAGCATCGCTTTGATCCATTTGATGGTGGGATGATCTATTCTTCTATGAGTCAAAGCATTTGATGTGGAGTCATATCCAGTGTTGTCAAAAGCACCCTCTATGTCTAGGAAGGCACATAGAGCTACTTCTTTGTTTTCGTATGCACTTTTTATTTGTGATGTTAAACTTAGAAGTGCTCCTTCCGTGGATTTACCTTTTTGGTAGGCGAATTGACATGGGTGCAGAGGAGTGCTTTCATTTAAGCACTCTCTAATGTGTACGTCAAGTATTCTTTCCATTGTTTTCAGGAAAAACGATGTTAAGCTTATTGGACGGTATGATTTAGGTAGTTCTATTGGTTTGCCTGGTTTGGGGATAAATACCACGTTTACCTCCCTCCAGGTTTGTGGTATGTAGCCCCAATTGAAACTAAACCTAAATAAGGCTACCATAGTGGGTAGGAAAAAGTCCAAGCCCTTTTGTATAAGAGCAGGAAAGATTCCGTCTGTCCCTGGTGCCTTGTATGGTTTAAATGAGTTGATCGCCCATTTGACCTTATCCGGGGTAAAAAGTTTGCCGGATAAACTATTAATCCTTTTCAGGTTTATAGGGGGTGAGTCATCTATCATGTGTTCATGAAACTCAGTTGTGATTGTAGAGCCGGGAAAGTGTACCTGAAGAAGTGTGGTCAACGTTTCTTCCCGGTCGCATGTGATTTTACCGTCAGCTTTGACTAGTAATCCCATGCAGTTTGTTTTATCTTTCGAGAGTGCCCTCTGGAGACGCGCCACCGCCGGAAGCTCTTCGAGTTCCTCACAGTATTTGCGCCAGGACGCTCTTTTTGATTTTCGCAACTCTATGTTGTATTGGGTAAGTAGAGATTTATATTGGTCCCACTTTCCGGTGCGTTTGGCTTTATTGAAAAGTTTTCTTACTCTTTTACGGAAACTTTCTAGGTTATCGTTCCACCATGGTGTGCACCTCTTTGCCACAGTGCGTTTAACCTTACAGCTATTTGTAAAAGATGAGATGATAATGTCATTTAGTTGACATTGTGCGACTTCCGCTTCACTTACACATGAAGGTTTTTCTGGAAGTATGTCACATTTAATCGATAGATTTTCTCGATACGTTCTCCAATTTGTGAGTTTGTTGTCGTATTTAATCGGCGCATCCTCGGTGTTGCATCTTAATTGGAAACTTATGTGCATGTGATCCGATAAAGATGCCTCACCAGAAACGTGCCAATTTTCGACGGTGTTTTGGACAAACGGAGAAGAGATGGTAAGGTCTAAAACTTCTTCTCTTAAAACGTTTCTAAACGTGGGTTTATTACCCTTATTTAGTATAACTAAATTGTTGCTATATAGGTATTCTAATAAGGACTCACCTCTTTTGTTTGTATCTCGACTGCCCCATATTGTGTTATGCGCGTTGGCGTCGCAGCCGAAGATAAGATGTAGTTGCTGGGTCTGGCAGTACTGGACAAGTTCCTGTACTGGGCGAGGTGGTATTTCGTCATCTCCAGCAAAGTACGCCGATGCGCATACAATTTTTTGTAGCTCTCGGCCGTTGCGTCTTTCTAAAAGGACAGCCACCAGATCTTTGGTAATGAAACCTGGAATGGGAGAGAATTTTATATCTTTTGCAACTAAAAGAGCTGCCCTTGGTCTAAAATTTCCCCGGGCGAAGATGAGCTCTCTGGTTTTACTTTGTAAACCAAATATCTTACCCTCTGTTGCCCATGGCTCCTGGATTAAACCTAGAGCGATGTTCCCTTCGGCACATCTTTGGTTGTAGGTGTCCGAGGCACCTATAGCTCGGTGCAGGTTTGCCTGCAGCACATTTAGTAGGGTGGTCATCGCTTCCTACCGTGCTCAGGGTTTCGTACCCTATAAGGCTTGTTATCGCCTCTTCTGCGTACGATACCCTGTTGAGAAAGACCTTCGTGTCTATCTCTCGGACCGTTTTTACGCTGTCCGTGTTTTTGCCGTTCACGCGCCCGTTCCGCAGCTAGCTTTGGTCTAAACTGTTGCTGGCTGATGTTAACGTTGCTCGTACTAGGGGCGTTTGGCGATAAAGTCGTAGGCAGTGAACCAGTCTTCTTTGTATCGCTTCCGGCGGCAGTACTAATACTGGCTGCTGGTTGCGACGAGCTGGCGCTTGTTTTTTCTGGCGACTTTTTCTTTTTATCAGTGTCATTTACACTATTTTTTCGGGTCTGAATTGCAGACTTGTCGGATCCTTTAAGGATGATCTTGATTTGGCCAAATCTGTATGATACCATCCCCTTTAGCTCCGCAAGCCTACGCATCGCACTCTCATTTATTGCAAAGACCATGTGGGCGATGTCTTTCTCGTCCGATCTTTGCAGAACTCTCCACGTTCTCGTATTTAGGTCTCTGTTTTGACCGTCTAGTATTGCCAGTATTCTCTCATTTGTGACACCGGTACTCTGCGGGAAGAAAGCTCTGACAATATGTGGTTTCGGAAAGTCATCCTCTCCCACAAGCATTACTTCCAACTCGCATTTCTCCTTTAGTCTGAGGAAGTTTGTTTTCATCCACTCTGAAGTGGTGATGTCCGCACATACTAACAAGAGCCATCCGGCTTTGAAAGTTGTCCCGCGGAAAGCTGGCTTTGCATCCCCGTCGCGCAGTTCGATAGTGATGTCCATAATCCTCTCTTGTATCTGAACCATTTGTTCATTCGTGAGAGGATTGCAATCGATATCGACTGGTACGACACCCAATCTGACATAGCTCGCTATATCTCTATAGGTGGTTCTGTCAGAGGTTGTTTTCCCAGTGCGAGCTCGCTTCGCTTCGGACTGAGGTGGTGTGTTGTCCTCAGATCTCATGCGTTTGCTTTCTTTGGCATCATCTTTTGTTTTTGCAAAGATGCGGGCTTGCTCTATGCTGCTACCCTGTTTCAGCGCTCTGTTGAAACGACGCTGTTCCGCTGGCGTGAACCTGATACGCTTGGAATCAGTTTGAGCCGTTTTGCCTGGGGTCCCTGGCGCTTCTGTATATTCCGGATGCAATTCATCCGAGAGTATACTGATGCTGTATACAGTACTTGATTCCGAGGCTGAGTCGCTCAGATGAGACAATTTCTCTTCTAGGCTCATCATCTCGAAATCACTGATTTGTGACCCTTCCCGATTGGCAGGTGTCGTGTCGGTTTCGACAGGGTGTTCTGAAACATCCCTAGTTGTTGATGCATTTGTAGAGGCATCATTCTCTATGTTTTTTACTTGCGAGTCTTTCTTTAACTTTTTCTACTTTCTTAAGAGCCGGTGTTCTTCTCTCCTGCTTTGTATATTGCGACTTTCACCTTCACCTGCAGCTTTTGCCTTGAAGAACTCGAGCATCTGTCGTCTTTCTTCATCGAACCAGGGATTTCTTCTTTTCTGTCTTGTTGATACTAGATCTGGTGGTAAGGTGTTAAACGAGAGGTTAAGGGATACGAGTTCTGCAAAGGACTTGGCCACTAAAGATGTTCTCTCTTGCGTTAAAATCGCTCAGCACGATCTTAACATCGTACTTCAGCACTCGCTTATAAATTACTTTTATCCATGAGCGTACAAATATTCCTCAGCAATGTCATGATTTTTTCTCCATCTGAGCGTGAGCGCATAAAAGGCTTAAGTTGGTGAATTCGTGATTGATGGGGATAGCTACAATGCCTTCGCTAATGTCTTCAAAGTATAGGTCTTCTTGCGCCTTATTCTGTTGCTTATTACAAATCCACATTCGATTATGAAATGGAGGGTAGTAGATGAGACAGTTTCCCATCTTCCTTTTGCCCACATCATCCCATAATATTTCCTGGATGGCAGTAATGTCTGCTTTTTTCAGCAATAAAGGGCTTCCGCTAGTTATTTGGCTGCAACTCTCATGTTAATCGTTTTAAAATTCCACGTGCAGATACGAACGTCGTTGTCCTTTTTTCGTTTAGCATGTAAAGTCAGTTCCTTCAAAGGTCCTTGGTTGCTTTGTAACAATGGTACTTGATGTGATTGGGTAGTTAACCCAAAGGAATATATTCAACTTGCAGGGACAGTTGCAATTTATCAAATATCAACACGGAACCAGCATCACAGCTACATGATTTAGCGCTTTCTTTTGCATTTCGGCGCATGCGCCACTATCTCAATTCATGGGGACTGAGTATATTCATATTCCTAAATAACCTGTTGGTCAAATGGGATAGTGAAGCTCATATCGGTTTTCCACTTCCTCTAGCCCAACTGGATTGTCTTGGGAATTCATCTGCTGCCGTCTGAGAAAAGAAAAAAAGTCTTAATAGAATAGGCCGCTAAATAGAAGAGCCCGATGCCTTGACCGCTGATTACCGATTAATCGTGTTGGTAGGACATTTTACTCAGATGGAACTGTTGATAATTCTTTTTTATTGTATGATGGAGTTGATGTATCTATGCTAAGTACCGTGCTTCCGTGCTTTAGCATAAGGAGGATTCCTAAGAGTGACACAAAAAAATTTCTTCAGACTCTATTTCTTCTTCTTTTGCCTAGTCTTTAAGCCATGCTTACTATCCAGTTAGAATACCTCTTCGAACACCCGGAATTGACATCTATCAAGAGATCTTCTGTTGTCAATATCGAGTCACCGACTAGTTCCTTCCATTTTTCGTTTCCTTTAGCTTCGAATTTTTCGGGAACTCAGTAATTTAGTAAAAAAAGCATCCTTGGGTCAATTCTCTAAAATTTCATTTCTGAAGAGGAACAACGCTTCAGATAACAAACTTCTCCAGATTCCCATTTTTTTACCAAAGAAAGGGCGCACCTTGTGTGCGGTTCAGTTATTATCCTATAGGGCGCAACCCCGGGCGGCGGATAGGGGCCCTGTGTGTGTGTTGGCCTTACAGACGGCATACTCGCAAGGCTGGTGGAAATATACAATAAAGCACGCTGACCACAAATAACTAAAGGGCTGGATTAAGGTATTAAACGAGCAGTGCCGATAACCGGCCAGACTGAGGGCCCTACCAAATGCTTAGTAGCTAACGGAGTATCATATGAATGACACATGGAAGCACTGCCGTAGCTATAAGCGAAAAATGGCACTGGGAAAACCTGGTCTAAGTCAAGTAGATAACTGTGGAAATGTAGAAACTCCAAAGGTTTCTGAGTGCACATCTGTGCCAAGGAAACGGTTAAGACAATGCTTCTAAAATTTAAAACCAAGTCCGAACCCAAACATCGGAATTATTTTGAAAGAGGATTTTCTCCCAACCACCATAAACCTCAAAAGATCAACCGGCTTTTCGGCTTCGAACTCGTACTGCGTTGATGTTGATGCCTCGCCTCTACCGAGAATGTTTCATCCACATCTCCGACCAACACCCTACTCCAGCATACTGGTTTCCCTTCCTGGAAGTATCACCGCCAAAGCAAATACAAATTTTTGGCGCAACAGGTTCGTTAGTACCCAGGACCTAGCTTTCTCACAACCATTCATGTGTGCGTGTGTACTTCTTGCATGATGGCGGGACCTCCTGTTGTATGCCGAATCCCAACGGCTAAGTTGAGATAAGTTATTCTTGACAATTACTACTATTCGGATGATTCGTCAGATCAGCACGGGAGGAGGCCCAGTGAAAAAGCATTTTGGTGTTGCTACAGCTGGGAATCGAACTCAGACCCTCGCCCAGACCTTCTGCGCGGCAGTTCATCACAGTAACCTTCGTGCCACTGAGCCCCGCCGCTAATATAAATACTTTAGAAAAATCTAGTTCAAACGTAGTGGATGGGTGTGCCAAGGATATGCCTGATATCGCATCCGGTCCATAGGAACAGACATTGATTTTGGAACCTAGTCCGATTTATTGCCAAGAGTATACCCACATCTTCACTCTGAACCATCGAATCATTAACAAACCAACCGTCCTCTAGTTCCAAGCAGGTCCACCCTGCCAAAGGTGCCTCAAGAATACACGGGCACATATCCCGACCTCAGATCAGACTGTAAGACAAAATTCGTCTCTAAGCTGGGCAAAGGAACAGCCTTAACGTTTCGCCAGCTCCTCCGAGAACACCGCGTCGAAAAGGCAAAGGTCGGTGGAAAACATTACGAGGTGCGCCAAAAAGAAAAAACTTGGCCCACCCCTTCAGAGCCCCTGATAGGACGTTTAGTCAAATGTTGAAAAAATCTAGAATTCGCGGTAACTGACCGCAGTGACCCGGATGGACGCAGCAGAGGAAGACCTCGCCTTAAGTGGAGCGCACAAGTTGAAACTGACCTCAACCAACTTGGAGTACGCAACTGGAGGCAGTTAGCTAAGGACCGGGCTAATTGGAGAGGCATGTTGGTTGAGGCACAGGTTCATTCCGGACTGTACAACTTAAGTAAGTATGTAAGACCCGGATGGAAGCGTAACACCGGATAAATAGAGGATGGTAGAAGTGAAACTTGCCTCCAGCTTCCTCCAAGGCTCATCCAGGCTCTGCGCCGACTTACCATAATCGGTGTCCTTACAGGACACGCCCACTAGGCATACATACAAAAAGACTATGCCTCTTTAACAATTACTACTACAGAAGCTGCTTGGACGAGGAAGAGGTGGATTGTATTCCTCACCTTCTCTGCTCTTTTCCATCAAAATCTAGGTGGGCTGGCTAATTAATTTATGTCAGATACCTCATCTGCTTGATAGTTGTCTCGATATGGTTCAATAAGACAAACAAATATTAGGAAAAGTCGACAGACCATGTGGAGGTACCACAACGGACCTTTTCTGGTCTATGTGTGCCCGCGCATCGCGTGTGCTGTCATAAGTCCGTTTTACATATAAAACGCATTCAGTGAACTTATTCAAATCAACCGATGCGATGCCACGAAACAAGCGCTTACCCCATTTTGTTTTTTCCCCAGTGTGCATAAATTACTAGAAAAATGTCACTTAACGCGACCATCACTGCCTCATATCATTATACCACTTAACTGCTGCCTAACAAGTCGCGCATGTGCAAGAAGCAAAGGTTAAACGATCAAACTGACGATCGTGCAATTTTGCAATAATGACGCAAAAGGGCTCGAGTCACTAACAATATAATCACAGTCGGGCTTGGGTGCAGATTGAAAGTGAAGGTTTTGGTTTTTCTCTTGAGGTCGTCGTCGTGACGAATTGTCTTGCCTCACTTTGTGTCACCGACGCGACGCACGGTGAGAAGATATCTGTCTCAATGTTGACTGATACACGTTTTTGCTCGCTGGGCTGCCCTAATTTAGACCTTTTGTGGAGCTGCGACGAGTGCTTCATTATTGCTTCTCGGATAAATCGAATTAGTCTCAGCCTAGTTTGTTGTCTCCCAATGTCGATGGCATTGTGTTTGATTAAGTAATGGATACAAATGAGATCAACTCACTAATTATAAAGTTACATCAATTTTTATTTAAAGATTCAAATGGGGACCGGGGCAGCAAGGTCGCTTGCAATTGAGAGCAATGCTGGGGAACAAACAAGTTCAACCGATTATGAGTGAGGCTGTCGAGTCTTTTAATTGCTTTCGATGCAAGAAGCTATTATTTGTCTTTTTTTGTGTGATTAGTTGACAGCATGAACTGATTTTGATGGATTTGATTTCACACGGTTTAATGGAGTTTTGAGGTATGAAGATGAGTTTCACCGATTAAGTGCATCTTTTTCCATAGCCTTGAGGGTGATTTAGAAATCAACGTTTTTTGGTAATCATGACTAAGTATCGGTTCGGATTAGCACCTTGAACTATTAATTAGTTGAAGTAATGAATAAAAAAACTAAACCGCGGGAAAATAAAGACCAGTGTACAAAATGAAGGATGCTTATGTTGGTTTAGTTTCCTACTGGAGTTAGCAGCCATAGGTCGGACGCAGTAGAGGAAGAAGAAACCGACCTCAATGAAGTTCAAGTGTGCAATTGGAGGTAGTCATAGCAAAGGACCGAGCGAATTGGAGAGACATGTGGGTTGGGCGGGCCCAGGTTTATTCCGGACTGTAGCAAAACTTAAGTAAGACGATCTTTAAGGAATTTTCTTAAGCGGACTGATAGCTAATTGTTCGCAAAAAAAAGACGTTTTGCTATGGCATATTTTTTTGGGATAAGGTATCAAATCGTGTTTTTAGGAAAACGTCCCCAAAAATGAAATAGAGACGAAATGCATATCACATTATTTTCATCAATTCGAATTATCATAGACATTTGCAAAAAATTGTTTGTTTTAATGAAAAGCCCACAAAAAGTGGGCGTGGGTTAAAAATAAATTTGTGAACTATTGACAATTACATAGTCAAACTATCTTGCGCAGATACTTTTTTTTAAATTAATTATATCTAGACGTTTAATTCAAATTGGTTGATGGTTGGGTGTTGTAGAACGAAGGTAGACTCTGATTGGATTTACCTTGGCAATTTCCAGTAGTTGTACTTCTGAGTACACATCAAATGTGCTAATTTTTACCTCCAAATGGTAACCATCGGGCACTAGTCTCATCCAACCGGATTTGACTTGCTAAACAAGCGTGTTGAAAACAAGACGAAAAACAGCAACACTACCTTGGTCAGAATGGCACGGAATGAAAACCCGGCCTGCAGTCCCAGATAACAATTTATCTAGGAATCTCAAGGGTAAGTCAGGCCCCTTGAACAGAGATGGTGTCGTATGTAAAGAAAAGTTCAACGGCAGCGCTCAATCTCGTATTGGGTACTGATGGCCCCGTGACCTAGGGGTTTCTGATAAATTGGAACTGGCCGTCCAGGTTGTAGGTTGTGCTTTGGGTTAACTACCCACTAATGGAAAAAAGAACTTGTTACGAAGCAACCAAAAGCCTCGGAAAGGACTGATATTATTGTTGACGACCATGCTAAACGAAAAAAGGACAACGACGTTCGTATCTGCACCAGGAATGTGAGAACATTAAACTGGAGAGGTGCAGGCGAACAACTAGCGGAAGCCCTAAACTGCTACAAAGCAGACATTACTGCCATCCAGGAAATACGATGGGATGGGACGGGCAAAAAGAGGATGGAAAATGTGACATCTACTATGGACCGTGTTATAGTGAGCAGAAACAGTGACTATTCGGATGCGGATTTGTTATAGGTGCCAGACTTAGGCAAGAAGTCTTATGTTTTCAAGACATTAGCGAACGCATTGTAACAATCCGCATCAAGGCTAAATTCACCAACATAAGCCTTATATGCGCTCATGCTCCGACGGAGGAAAAAGATGATATAACTAAGGATTGCTTCTACGAGGTCCTCGACAAAACCTATGAGCGACTACCAAAGTACGATGTTAAAATCGTGCTGGGAGATTTTAACGCAAAGGTAGTAAGAGAAGACATCTTTAGCAGTACTGTCGGAAAATATAGCCTACACGACAACACGTTTGGTAACGGACTTAGGGTTATTGACTTCGCTACGGAACGAAATGCCACTATAGCAAGCACACGGTTTCCTCACCTCGATATCCACAAGGGGACATGGCGGTCTCCAGATCAACGAACAGTCAACCAAATTGACCACATTGCGATAGACAAGAGGCACGCATCCAGTATTTGGGATGTTCGAACATTTCGAGGGGCTAACATCGACTCGGGCCGGGACCACTACCTTGTTGCAGCCAAGGTAAGAATATAGATATCCACCTCGCCACAACAAATCAGAAATACTGTGAAAAATATAATGTCGAAAGATTGCAATCTCAAGAGAGCGCAAAGGCCTTCGCGCAACGCGTATCCCTTCACCTTTCGATTCACACCATACCACCAGCATCTTATGTCGAAGAACAATGGCAACGATGCCGAAAAGCTATTAGATCAGCCGCAACTGATGTGCTATGTTTCTTCCGACCACCAGCAAGAAACCCCTGGTTTGATGAGGAATGTCGACAGATGCTCGCAGCCAAGAACGAGGCCTACAAGGCTAAGCTGCAAGTGAAGACGATAGCTCCGGCTGAACTCTATATGCAAAGAAGAAGGGAAGAACACCGGCTCTTCAGAAAGAAGGAAAAGAGCGCGATCGAGAATACAGAGGTGCCACTCCAGGAACGATGTTCGCAAGTTTTGCCAAAGTGTAAAACGTCAAAGCCAAGGATACAAGTCCCGGAACAGAATCCTGTCGAGATGAACAAGGAAATATCGTAGTTGAGACACAGTCGATGCTGAGGATATGCAGTAAATGACGGTAAGACTAAGTATATGCCGTCAACACGAAACGACACACAACATCGACGAATTGGACAGAACGTCACCATTGACAGATATAACTTTGAGGTAGTACGGGACTTTGTCTACCTCGGCTCCGCTATTAACTCTGACAACATCTCGTCAGAAATCAAACGAAGTATTACTCTTGCCACTCGCTGTTTCTTCGGGCTAAGTAGGCAATTTAGTAGTAAAGACCTCACTCGAACTACTAAGGGATCCTATATAAGACCCTTCAACCCGGAGATTCGGTCTTCCTTGTCGCCTTGCATATGAAAGCAGGGATTCAACAGTTCTTTTGGCTAGAGCCAATGTAGTCTACGGGTTTTTAACTTTTGTACTAAATCCGCATCTTGGTACAGATCATAAAGTTCGCGGTTGTATCTACTTCTCCATTCGCCTTCCTCTCATACAGGCCCAACAATTCGACGAAGAATTTTACTTTCGAAAGTGCTTAATATTTTTTCCGCTTTCCTATTTATTGTCCAGCACTCGGAGCCTTAAAATTCGATTGGTAGGCTAAGGCCAGCCACACATTGGACGCGTTTTCGTACGAATTTGACTCGTGCGGACACGCACAAACAATCCCGACTTTCTAAGTACTATGTTAGCGTGGACACTGTGTGCGAGTTAGTCGTACGTATACGTACGTCTATATACGATGTCCGAAAATAATCCGAACTTGTTAGGATTTTTCAATAGTTTCGTGCGTTGAAACCATTAAAACCACTTCATGAATGCGGGACACTGCCTATTTGACGCAAAAAATCGTATTCAGTGTGCGCAGGCGCACACAATTCGTACACAATTTTACGTAAGATACAAATTCGTATCCAATGTGCGGCTGGCCTTAGGGTCCGGTAGAGCAAACATTTGGACTTTCGGGTTAAGAGTTTTGATCCTATTTGTTTTGCTAAACTGAAATTGCATCGTCGTATATTCATCGTATCTCCACCAAGGTGTCATTCATAGGGTTGAGGTTGACTTCAAACTCTTTCACTACAAGACCAACGCGTCTCTTCCTCAATGACCGTAAATGCTTCTATAACGGCACGATGGCAACGACCAATGATGTCGATATCGTCTGCGTACCCAAGTAGCTGGACAGATTTGTTTAAAATAGTGTCTCCCTTATTTACTACCGTCCTACGCACTGTTCCAGCGCGAGATTGAAGAAATCGCATGATAGCGCATCCTTTTGAGGGAATCCCGTACCTACATGTTTGAAAAAGTTAAGATAAGCAACTTCCAACCTAAGCATTTCATCGCGTGTCCTCTAGTGGCGATACAGCTGTATCAGTTTTGATGGTGCTTACATCCAGATCGTTGGATACGTACCTCGCATCTATGAGCACATCTAGAGATCGCCAGGTTGCTTTGTGGATTCGAAATCTTGGAAACCTAGTGCTATTATACGATTTTGTTTCGAGGAGCCTGTAGTTTCCAACTATACCGATTTTCATATCATATTACGGGCAGGCTCCCTCCGTAGGCTCCGTCCAGCAGGACTTAAAATTCCTCCTTGATAGGGTCTTCAATCTTGTCAGGAGGGGCGTGTGCACATGTTAGGCTAATGTTGTACAACATGGCGATAACTAAAACGCTTTAATTCAATTACGCTTGACCCAGGTCAGTTCCCCACAATGTTTTCCGTTTTTGAATTCCCGTTCCTGTCCAATGTATTTCCTGAACTGCGGTAATGTCTACCATGTACCGCGCGAGGGTAGATTCAAGCATATTCGTGACTCGTTGCCCTTGAACGTTCCGGGTCTGGTTGGTATCTGTGGGGATCTGTTATCCGAGGCTGTTGTCTTTCTCATAGTCAGCTATTTTTTTTTACGTGCGATAAGAATGTGACCTTGACGACACAACCCCCAACCTGCAGGACCAGTTCCAATTTATTAGATACCGCCAGGATACGGGAACATCAGTATCTACTATGGGGTTGAGGGCTGCTATTGGCCTTTCGTTTCATCCGCCACCATCTCTGTTCGAGGGACCTGAATTTTTTGAGATGACCTGTTGTCCGAATATGTCTAAGCAGCTCATTAAGGTTTTCGCTTTGTCCACCCTAATTGGGACTGTATATGAATACGCCACCGTTGATTCGATTTTGGGAATTCTTTCGCTGCCGTATTGGCAAAGGACTACGTCCCTTAGTGTGACATATTTCCACCCAGCTCTCATCTGCAGCCGATGAGTTGTTGCACAGGAAATGAAACCCTATATGCGGGCCAAATACTAGGCACTCAGCGGTCGGCACTAGAAGACTGAGAGTTGGAATTGGTAGGCATAAGCTAGGTGAAAAGTCAAGTTCTTATGTAATCGCCTAGCTCTGCACTCGGTAACAAAAGGAAGAAAAGTAATAAATGGTGTCGATTCGACGAAGAAAGTGCGTCTAGGGTTAATAGACCAGACAAGCTGACTTCTAGCATTTAGACTCATCTTCCCGAAGAAGAGGAATAATGAGATGAGATGGTCATCATCATCTTCGTCTTCTTTATCTGCGAGCTTATGACGTTAAAGTCATTCTGGAATCTTTCAAAGTCAAAGTAGGAAGGGAGTACACATTGACCAGTGTTGTTGGAAAACAGCCATCGAAAAGCATTCTTCGGCTAATTGACTTCTCGATTAAACAAAATGCCGCAGTAGTTTCCTCACATTGATTATCACAAGAGATCATGTCGGCCTCCTCGAACCGTATCTCCTCCAAATAAGGTGAAATTTGTGACCCCCAGCAGTGCAGTAAAGTCACTTAAACTCCAATAAAGTTATTTTCCATTTTTTTTGATTCGAAATAATTAAAACCCTAATATCCGTTACACAACTCTATTAATTATCTCATTTCCAAACCGCCCTAAACCAATTGGCCACTAAAGCGTTTATTTAAAAAAAAAAAAAATAATCGATATAAATCTCAACACCTGCCCGTGACTTTCCGTGAATATCCGTTGAAAGAGATCCCCGATACAGATACACATCACCCAGCAGCTAATAAGCCGATCTGTGTAATTAAATATTTTCAATAAGGTGGAACAGCTCTTTCACGGCACAAAATCGGTATTAATTACACACTTTACCGTGGCTCCGGACCGGCACATGTACGAGTACTTAAGGTAAATCCAAACACGGAAGCGCTAAAGATCACAATTGTAAGGCCCCCCTTATTAAGATGACACCTTTCACTTTCGGTGTTATTATTATTTTATCGCACAAATATGCGTATCAAAGGAATACGAATGCGAAAATATCTCGCCCAACAGATGGTCACCGGAATAAGTCGTAAGATACATTTACTTTAGATACATCTTCGTCATGTAGCGTGGCCATCTGTCTGGCTGGTTGTTGGACGGTTTTGTTAATTTGGCGAATTATAAAAAAATGATGTCACATTGTGCGGCACTACTGACTCTTAATGATTTAATTAATTGCGCATAAGAGACTTAATGAATTTTCTGACAATAGGGGAACAGCCAAAAAAGATACAAGATAGCATTTGATGTGAGCATTTTCTATTTTTTTGTTGTGACAGTTGTGCGTGCTTGACACATTGCATAAGACTTTTATTACCTCTTGGGAGTAGCAAAGGCGGATTGCGCAACTAGTTTTCATGTATCTTCTTGTCCCCATATATATACGACATGGTGAAGAGACTTACGTAGGGATTTCAAAAGATGTGCCAGGGTGGTTTAAATGCATTCAGTGTCCTGGGTGTAAGTGGGGTTGGACTAATAAACACATTTTACCACCTCTTGCAAACGTCTGAAAAACCTCCAGGAGTACAAAACTTTAATATAAAGCTTCTAAATTTGCCGTTCAGAATTCCAGTAAGGATCCCATTCTTTGTGGCAGAAATATAACTTCGCAAACACAAAAAAAATAAGCAGTAGCTCTGTTTGAAGACCTATATATGGCCCGGTTATCCCAATTATGTTTCTTTTTTCTAAAAGGTGGACCATTCTTTAAAATTTTTATTTACAATACTTTTGGTATCCTTATCTACATTTGTCTTTATAATTTAATGTGCAAGTGTATCCAAAGCTTGTAGCCCCAAGAAACTCAAAACGGAAGTTTATTGGCGCAACAAGCTCGTTAGTACTCAGAGTTAAGCTGTTTTCCCACAACCATTTATGTGTGCGTGTTTAATTCTTAAACGATGGCGGGACCTCTTTTTACAGACTAGACAATTGATACTATTCGGATGAGAAGACATTTTAAGTGTTGCTAAGGCTTTGAATCAAAAACAAACCTTCTTCGCGCTGTTCATCACCACTAAGCCCCAAGTAACTTTTTATACTAGGTATAGGTGATTCTGCTCTTACAATAGATCTCCAATTTTTATTTTTATAGCAGCAAAGTATACAAAGGAGGGGGGGGGGGGGGGTTTTCAGAAAAGATATAGAGGATATATTGAGGTGCCACTCCAGGAATGATGTTAGCAAGTTTTACCAAAGTGTAAAGAGTGTAAAAAGTCAAAGCCAGAGATACGAGGCGCTGACAGAACCCTGTCGCCATGAACAGGGATGCTGAGGATATGGAAGAACCACTTCTGCAGACCGTTAAACATCGCTGCGATGACGAACACTATTCCGATGTCAGGCAGAACGAACCATTCAATATTGGCGACGACAGCGAAAAATACCAACCACCCAACCTAAGGAAGTAAGGATATCAATATCTAAACTTAAGCTTAACAAGACTGACGGAAATGACGGCCTTTCCGACGAGCTTTACAAAGCCGGCGGAGATGACTTCGTAAATAACTTTCACCAACTCACAAGCCAAATCTGGTCGGATGAAAATATGCCTGAAGAATGGAACCTCAGCATCGTTTACCCGATCACACTTCGGGAGATCCTGGAAAAAACCCAAGAAGTCCAAATCGATACCCACCACCTATTCATCGATATCATAGCCATGTCCAGTTTTGAACTGAACTGCGCCAACTACAGAGGCATAAGTCTCTTCAACATCGCCTACAAGATCCTATCTGCCGTAATATGTGAACGCCAGTGTCGTTTTCGGCCAGGAAAGTCCACAACCGATCAAATTTTCACACTTCGGCAGAAACAAGTCCAATTCGATACCCACCACCTATTCATCGATTTGAAAGCCGCATACAACAGCATTTATAGAGACGAACTATACAAGGCTATGTCTAGTTTTAGTATACCGCCCAAACTTGTCCGTCTGTATAGGATGACGATTGAGAATTCTCGCTGCTCCATCAGGGTCCGAAACGACCTCATCGACACATTCGATACCAAAAAAGAATTTAGGCAATGCGATGCGCTGTCATGTGACTTCTTCGATTTGATTCTTGAGTGGATTGTGCAAAACTCCCGAGTCAACACCAGACGGACAATTTTATAAAAATCGGTGGTACTTCTAGCATACGCCGAAGATATTGGCTAAGGACCGGGCTAATTGGAGAGGCATGTTGGTTGAGGCCCAGGTTCATCCCTGACTGTAGCTCCACTTAAGTAAAGAAAGTAAGCGGTTGGTACGACGAATTCTTCATTTAATTTCTGACGAGATGTTCTTGTCAGAGTTAAAAGCGGAGCCGAGGTAGACAAAGTCCCGTACTATCTCAAAGTTATATCTGTCAATGGTGACGTTTTTTTCGTCAATGTTGTGTGTCCTTTCGTGATAAGAGCATATAATAAGTCTTACTCTTGTTTACTGCTAAACTTATTTTTGCAGCTTCCTTATCTATACTAGCAAACGTGGCTATGACATCACGTTGAGTCCTACCAATGATGTCAATATCGTCGGCGTATGCTAGTAGTTGCACCGATTTTTGGAAAATTGTCCGTCTGGTGTTGGCTCGGGAGTTTTGAGCAATCCTTTCAAGAATCAAATCGAAGAAGTCACATGACAGCGGATAAATTCTTTTTTGGTATCGAATGTGTCAGTGAGGTCGTTTGCGACCCTGATGGTGCAGCGAGAATTCTCCATCGTCATCCTACACAAACGTACGAGTTTGGGCGGTATACCAAAACTAGACATGGCTCTGTATAGTTCGTCTCTATAAATTCTGTCTTATGCGGCTTTGAAATCGATAAATAGGTGGTGGGTATCGATTTGGACTTCCTGGGTGTTTTCCAGGATCTGCCGAAGTGCCAACTGCTTACAAGTTTAGAATTAAAGCCCTGACTCGAACTACCAAGGAGATCCTACACAAGACCCTGATCATACCAGGCATGGTCTATGGCGCTGAAGAATGGGACCTTATCAAAAGTGGTCGTTTGGAGCAAAAAATTCTTCGGAAAATCATCCCTCGTATGGAGACAAGAACTGTAAAAATCCGCTTTGGGCGTTCAAGATGGGTAGGACCTGTAGAGCGTCGGACGTAGTAGAGAATACCTTGCCTTGAGTTTGTGTTTTCATTCAGCATCACCACAAACAAAATTTGCGAGTTGGATCAGCTCTTACCAATCTCCGACATTAGAGAAGGTGTTTGGATTGTTAGCATCGACGATCGGTTGAAATGGTCAAGTCAAGGTGCAACATGTGCAAGAGAATGAATGCCAAACCAGTCATTCCGTCGATGGGTTAACTCCCTCGTGTTCGCTTAGCTTTCGGCGACAGACCGTCTTGTGGGCTAAGATTTACCTCCTCGAAACCGCTTCGTAGACGTAATTTTGTAGGACATTGTTGCAGCGAACACACATATGGATACGTCCCACAGAACATCTGACATACTAGCTATCAAATCCAATTAATTGTTTTTCCCGGAAACATTTCGTAGTTATTTTTATACCCTATTCCATAGGGGTAGATTAGTTTTGGCATTAAGTTTGTACATAGAGAAATAATTTCGATAGATATACCTCAAAGTATTAGGATCGATTCAGAATCGTTAGCTTGGTCGATCTAGACATGTCTGTCTCACCATCCGTCTGTCCGTCTGTGTGGCACCGATTTTTAGGCCTTATTTTGAGCTAGAAAGTTGAAATTTGGAATATAGACTCTCTGGTCGACGAAGCAGAACAAGTTAACATTTTTGAAATCCGCACACTGCCACGCTCCCTTTTTAAACCGTAAAGAATTTTAAAAAAGTGTCTGAGAAACATATTTAGAGAATCTTAATCTTATTTATATTTCATCTATTTAATTTTTATAAACAATCACGTAATTTATAAAGTATCTGAAGTTAGGAAATTCTATCCATCACATTGCTATATGTTCTATGTTAAAATTCGAAAATAGCTTAAAATTGAGTAATTAAAATTGTAATTACTCGAATAGTCCAACATATAATTTTTCTAAAGGTGATTTCGTGGCACTCAATCTTGAACACACATGTGAACTTTTCGCAACATTTTTCGAGTCAGTGTATATCAATCGTTCTGTCGTAGTCCCTCGTACGTTGCACATTCAAATATTGGTCATACTAATATAAGCAACCAGACTATGGTGGGTCCCCGGACATAAGGGAGTTGAAGGTAACGAAAAAGCTGATGAACTAGCCAGAAAAGATTCGGATACCCCCTTCATTGGACCTGAACCCTTCTGTGCAATCCCCAAATCAGCCATAAATCTGGTCATAAAAAACTGGGAACAAAACAAATGTGTTTCATACTGGGGAAACATCCCAGGCCTAAGACAGGCCAAAAGAGCTATTCAGCCCTTCAAATCAGATGCCAATAAGATACTAAATCTTCGCAGGCACGATATCAAAAACTTAGTAGGCTACCTAACTGGTCGTCGCGGTCTGCGATATCACCTAAACAAAATGCGTCTAGTCGACTCACCGGAGTGCAGACTATGTCTTAAAGAAGACGAAACAGCCGAGCATATCATATGTGAATGCCCGGCCCTTTACGGTATGAGAAGGGAATCTTTCTTCAGGGAATTTTTAAGTCCCGAAGAACTGAGGAAATCTTCGGCTGAAAGTATTATCAGCTACATTAGGAAAGTAGAAGCGCTACTAACCTAAAAAATATCTGACGGCAAGCGAAATAGATCTTTTAGGTCGATGTGTATATTACTGCTTAGGCAGGTCAGAATTAAAAAAAAAAATATAAGATCTATTTTAATATCTGAAATCGAGATCATAAAAGGTATAACAAAATTGAATTGTTCTATGAATCCTGGCCCCGATGGAATTCCATCATTTTTCTTAAAACAATGTAAATTTGCTTTGGCCGTTCCCCTTCAAATAATTTTTAATTTGTCATTGTCTTCAGGGATTTTCTTGGATGAATGGAAGCTTTCGTTTATAACACCAATACACAAGGCTGGTCCAAAGAGTAATATTGAAAATTATCGTGGAATATCAAAGTTATCTTCAATCCCAAAACTCTTTGAGTTGATCGTCTCTGATAATCATACCTTTTATTTTAAACAGCATATTTGTATTAAAAAGCATGGGTTTGTACAACCAACCTTATACTGCTTTTGAAATATGTCATTGAAGCATTTGAATCTGGTTATCAAGTCGATGTATTATACACAGATTTTATAAAAGCTTTTGATACTGTCTGTCATAACACATTGATTGCCAAAATTGAATCATTTGGTATACATGGGATGCTTTTAAATTGGATCCAAAGTTACCTCAAATGTAGGAAACAATGCGTTAAAATTAGCAATATTTTATCAAGGTACATAAATGTATCGTCGGGTGTTCCACAGGGTAGCCATCTTGGCCCTCTTTTATTTAATATATTCATAAATGAACGTAATTGTTCAGATTTCACCAATATGTGTGCCCTTAAATCTGTTTATATGTCTCTGGTACGTTCTTTAATTGAATATTGTTCTATTTTATGGTACCCCTCCCATTATAATGCTATAACTCGAATAGAAAAAGTTCAAAAATCATTTACTCGTTTTGTTATAAGAAAACTAAGCCCTAATATTGAAAAAATGCCTTCATATTTAGAAAGATGTTCCATTATAGGGCTTGAAACTTTAGAAATGAGACGGTGTGTTCAATTTTTAAAGTTTGTACATCATGTACATCATGTATTTTCGAGGCGTGTGAAATGTCCAGATATCCTTGAGTTATTTGATATATATGTACCCAAAATGAATTTGCGTCAGCGTCATTTTTGAAAGCTCAGAGGCATAAATATAATTATTGATGCAACGAACACATATCAAGATGTATTAAACTTTTTAAACTTTTCCAAATTTTTGGGGGCGTTTTCTCTAAAAAAAAACGTTTTTGGTACATTTTTTAAAATATTTGAAAACTTTCGGAGTAAGATCATTTATTATGATAATATGAACATTTCGTCCCTAGAACATTTTAACCCCCTCCCACTTTTTGGGTGCGTTTTCCTACGAAAACCATTTGTATACCCTACCCCATAGCATATGCCGGAGAAACACTTTGTTTTTTGTTGTCGAACCATAAAAGATTTTGATAAACCGTCCGAACAATATGTTGTAACAACGTCATTTTTAATATTTTATCGCCATAAAGCCCACATTTTGGGGATATTAATTTTAAGGATGGGATGGGATAGGATATTCAACGATCCGCAAAGCGGGTTTTGGCCTTCTCAAATGTTTTTGTTTCATATTTGCAACAAAATTAATGAGAAAATATTTTTCTTTATATGGCAGTAAGGTTTAAATGTGATTTAAAAATTAAAAGGAAGTATTAAACATTCTAAACGAAGTGGTTTATTTATTTATTTTTTTTAACTTAAGCTTAGTACGCAGCTCGCGCTAAATTTTATATTTACTACTCCCCATTTGTTTTCTCTGATCCAGAAATAAATGCTCGCGAAATTCGTTACAGCATATATGTAGATGATTCAGGGAAATGTCATTCATTCACAGATGTCAGTAAATGTCAGATAATCAGTCGCGTCAATAAAATTTGTTTACCATTTGAGGCAAAATAAAATTCTTCTAACAAGTATTCTTCTTCATTTTCTTCCATTTTGTTTTTATTTTTTTATTAAAATTTCGGCCTCGTACATTAATTTAGCGAGATAAATAAGTGGAGACCTGTCATCCGCCGATTATAACACTTTTCGTATAACACATAATATTGTTATACCCTACCTACATTTTGTGTGTCCCATCTTTATGAAGTTAATGGCGTTTTCCATTGGGAAATATTGATTTTAATCTGAAATTTGATCTTTTTGAGTGTCAATGGAACACGATTCAGATTTATTTTTTTTGTATTGGTGTCATTTCGTGTGTGTGAAGTTAGCGTCGGTGTAGCTGCCAACATTAAAAACATAACAAAAATTTTTTTCAATCAATTTAATAGTTCACGTATAACTTTCTTTTCTGTGTATATCCATTATTAATATCTAAACCCAAAGCACTCTTGTTTTTCACAACCGAAGTAAAAAATCAAAATGAAATTCACTCTTGTCAAACTGACAGCTATCATTTTTATTGGTATTGGTAAATCTGCCGAAAAATTCAGATTTGCAAACTTGATCTCTGGTCAAAAAAAAAATCAATTTTTTCGCCCAATGGAACACAACAACTGTCAAAATCGGTCTTCAGATCAAAAAAAAAATTGATTTTTTTCCCAATGGAAAACGCCATAAGAATTTATCTCGCGAGCTGCGTACTGCTCGCTAAATTTTATCTCTGTAGAGATTTTTGTATAGGAGATAAAATTTAGCGCAAGCTGCGTACTGGGATTTAAAGGAAACCTGGTCGATGTTTGGTGTGAAAGCGTCAAGAAAACTTTTTGACAAAAACTAAATTTTCGGTTCAGTGTGAAAACCATATAAGCCTATATAAATTATCAAAAAAAAAAAAGATGCCATATGTTTAATGTCTTTTTTGGGAAACGGTTAAAATCCAAAAAAATGCTGTTTTACTGTTTCTTAAAATTAGCGAGCATCTTGAATGACTTCATTATAATTATAGCCAACATTCTTCTAAAGGAAGAATGAAATTTACAAAACAACTAATAACATATATCGACATAATAATGGTAGCCAAAACGAGTTAATGATCCCCGCACCCTTTTCTAACTTCAGACTTAATAATAATTAATCATTTTATCAAAACAAATAAACCAGACAAACTAAATTCAGCTCAATTGGCTGTCAAAAGGAAGTCATTAGTACAAAAAAATAGACATGCGGAATGCAGCCGGTGATGCGATGGGTGTGTTCAGAAAGTTTTTGCAAACATGGGGAACACAAGGGTGGGCCGAAACTAATGTCATAATAGGTTTGTTCCCGTATTAGTTATTTTTTTTAATGATTTTTACAAGATTTTACTTAAAACCGTTTTCGTACATATTTCTTTTATGAAAAAATAAATAATCGGCAACAATAATATTGTACAGGAACAAACTTAATAGGAATTGGTTGCCATTTTGGTAGAACTGGAAAACTTAAGCTCTGTTTTCGCGGAGCTTATTTTTAGATGTAAAATGGATGGAGTTAATCAAACCATATTTTATCGGTTAAGAGATCATCTCTTAAGTTAATGTCTGCTCGTTTTACGGAATTTTGATTTGTTCCTAGGAAGACATCAGGCTCTAAATTCATGATTTTTTTAATGTCTGCGCTAATAAAAGGTAGCCGATAATTCAAGCAAAATTTAAAAAGATCGAAGCTTAAATTATTTTTTATTGATTCATAAATAAAACATTATGAACGGTACGTACTATTTTGTTGAAATTTTTTTATTACTTTTTCGTATAAATGTGACTGAATTTCATTAATACCACTCCTAATTTCCACTTTTAATGCATTCGAGGTCATGGGCATGTTTGTGTAGACTTTTGACTTTACAAACCCCCAAAGAAAAAAGTCCAATGGCGTCAAATCGCAAGATCTGGATGGGTAATTCTGATCGCAAAACCGGGCGATTACATGATTAGAAAATGACTCATGATGAAGAATGTTCTATTTTTTTTTTTCAAATATTGCTCAATATTAGCCGTGTTTTTTTTTCTTTTCATTCCAAGTTTATATAGGCTTAGCACACAATTTACGTGTAAAATACAAGGTGGCGCAAAAATAACCTTCCGATGTTTTTTGGCTGTAATTTAAAAAAAAAAAATAGTCACCAATATTCCGCGTTCTGGAGCAGTGTAGCGTAACATTGTTTATTAACGGGTATTTCGCATGTGTTTACTACACAAATGTCAAAACAGAACTGACATTAGGGGCCAATCGCAAAATTTATTGCATTTTCTGATAGGAGGATTACTTTTGCGCCACCTTGTACAACAACAGCTTAGCCTATATATTTCGCGAAACCTGGATAATTATCCAGTCTTACACCCTTAGCCTGGATAGAAAATGTGCTACAAAATCTATTTCTCAATTGCTATCGAAAAATGTTGTCGAAAATGCTTAAAATGGTTGCCGGTACCAGATCCGGTAATCATACGCTGCAAAATAGGTGGGAAATCAATGTTTTATGAAATAGCTAATTAGATTTGAAAATATTTTTATCTTTGCTTTGAATATAAGATCAAAATACTACAATAAGTGTAGTAGTGGATTAAGTGAACAAAATTGGATTTTATTTGCTAAAAAAAAATTAATGACACAAATTGAAACCCTAAACTGCCATCTGTTGGCTGGTACGTGCTTCAGTATCAGTGGTGCCAGATCAGCGATTAGCATTTTTTTCTCATGTGTATCTAACCCTGTATAGATTTAGAAAAAAAAACACGCCTATTGTTCTTTCGTATAGCGCTCCATTTTTACTAACCGGGAACTGTCAGCTTCACATTCAAAATTCAAATTTTCCATAAATTATGGGACACCCTATAGAAAGGTTTGTGGTTTGTGTTGGTAAACGAGAGATATAAAAATGAAATTAGCAGTAACACTCCATTGCTGCTTGTCATATATTAATTCTCTATCTTCCTACAATAAATGTCAAAGTACAATGAAATTTGACGCCATTTGCAAAAATTATCACACATTCACATTATGACATCTCGGTTGCTCCCCTTGTTCAATGATTAGAAAAAAATTATAGAGGACCGGAATCTTTTTTGGGTCAATCGAGGACGGTCAGTCACATTATCATAATGTCACGTTCGGTTCATTTACCTAAAATGCACAGTGAAAGCGAAAATAAAATGGCGCATGTAAATTTGCAGACTTCCCACACATCCGGCTGGGGTTTGTAAGCAAAAGTGTTACACTAATGAAATATTTATAGGATGACGATTGTATTTGGCGAAAGCTCGAGTTGATTGATAAATTGTGATTATTAATTGGAACTAAATAGATTTACATGGGGATTTTTATTTCTACATTATTGACAACGAAGATTAAGTTAGTTTAACCATACGGATTGTTCATTGGGCAATGATGAATATTTTGATAATGATAATGACCTTTGGAATAATCGTTACATAAGGACATGACAATTGTCGATAGTTTGATATCTTATAACAGGCGTGGGTGTTTACCGTTGAAAAGATATAACGAAATAGCAAACTGTATAAATGAAATGTTTGAATGTTGTAGGGTGGTATGAATATAGCGAAAAGTTCACTTATGCTGCGCCTGTTATCGATGAAAAATAGAAATTTAATACCGGCGAAACTCAAAGAAACGAATATCAATGCGAACTTCTTAATCAACAAATTTCTTGAACTTGATATAACTCTAAAAACTGCGAAAGGCACAGCTCCAGGTGATAAGGTAAGATAACTTAAAGGCTGATTCAGCAATGTGCGGATGACCAGAAAGACAGACTCTGTTCCTTATAAATGGGTGATCACGATCAGTCAGGAATTTTTTTTTTAAATTCGAAATAACACAAAAAATTCAAATACATTATAAAATTTTTTTTATTAATCTAAAACGCCATTCTTGACAGTCACTTTTTAAAGATAATCCCTTTCAAATGTTGGCCTCAACTGCGCCGTAGCTAGTTCATGCGGATATTCCAATTTTCGATGACGTGTTCGAGCATATTCGTCGGTATTTCGCGGATTACACGGGTAATGTTGCCCTCCAATAGTTCAATCATAGCTGGTTTATCCATAAACACTTTAGATTTTACGTAGCCCCAAAGGAATAAGTCTAAAGTCTATATTGCATGAATTTGCTGGCCAATTGAAATTAATTATTCACCGAAGCGGTCTCTCAAAATGTTCATTGTTGTACGGGCTATGTGGCAAGTAGCGCCGTATTGTTGGACCAAATAGTGTCGAGATCTCAGACTTCAATTTCAGGCAAAAAATAGTCTGTTATCATGGCGCTATAACGATACCCATTTAAACCGATGATTCCACCGGCCTATAAACCACACCTCACGGTTGTTTTGAGTGGATGTAACTGCAGCTCTTGAACCTCTTCCGGTTGTTATTTGGCCCATAAACGGCAATTTCGCTTATTGTAATATCCATTGAGCCAGAAATAGGCCTCATGTTGGTCGAAAGCAGTGGATCTTCAGCAACTTCCTCGAGAGTCCATTCACTAAAACGATGACGATTTGCAAACATTGTTCTATCCATGATGAAACGTCAATAAATACTGAATAAAAAACACATGTCAACTTGACACGACTCATGGCCATCTACCAAAAAAAAACCTTTTTCAAAAAAATACCTCTTGATTGATCACCCGTTATAGCAATATATTAATGACTTTCCAAATGTTTTTTTCAAACGATTGGAAAAGGGCTCAGCTTTAACCGCTTCCCAAATGCTCTCGAAATCGTCACAGTTTCGATAAGTATCGGCCTATTTCACTGCTTTCCTTTCTCTTCAAAAATTTTGAGAAAATTATCGCGAGACGAATAAGTTGGTTTGCAAGAAAAAAGGCACAATCGGGACAACATATTTTTAGACAGAACACAGATGTCCATCCACTTTTTCATCTGCTAGAGCACAAACTTGCAGAAGACCTTTCGAAAACCAAACATACAGTAGTTATGTCATCTGACCTATAAAAAGCGTTTGATCACCACGATTCCCGTCCTTAAACAGATGTTACAGTGGGGAGTCCC
Organism: Rhingia campestris; assembly: GCA_932526625.1. Taxonomy (NCBI): domain Eukaryota; kingdom Metazoa; phylum Arthropoda; class Insecta; order Diptera; family Syrphidae; genus Rhingia; species Rhingia campestris. The sequence continues at coordinate 8,164,290 of OW052183.1, forward strand.
TTTTCAGATAATTAAACTTATTGCCTCCTTTATGACTTCAAGAACCTTCCGAGTTAATATTGATGGTCATAACTCCTCACACTTCAATCTGGAAATGGAATTTCACAAGGATCTCCTCTCTCGATTGTGATCTACAACTCATATGTGGATTCAGCCAAACTCTTACAGCCTGAACTAAAACTTGACTTTGTCAAGTCAGCTAAAATCGAGGCTCGTAGACTAGAAACTGGGTATCACTTTCCCTCCTTCGGGTTATGGGTCAGAATATACGGAGGTAAGGCATGCATGTCGTATAGAAAGCGACTTAAATCCACTTCCCGTATACCGAGTGTAAAGCGTATACAAACAAAAATGCAATGAGTACAACACAAAGGGTAATTGTCATCTGGGGTATTACAGATGACAATTAAGTTTCACTGGAAAATTCACACTCTTCGGAGGTCGGCTCTACGGATTGTGTAACCCTTTCGGGAAAAGTTCAAGGGGAACTCGACAAAACCAGAATGGTCGGCTTACAAAAAAAGAGACTTAATGAAAAATAAAAGCCTTAAGGACGAAAATGACGTTCTTCAAATAAGGCTTCACAATGTCGAACTGCTCTGCGAAGATCTTCGTAAAGAAATTCTCCACCTTAAGGATGAAAATATGAACCTAAAGAGTTCATTAAAAAGCCAAAAAAAGTGCAAACTGCCCCGTCAATTCTGAATACCATACGGATGAAGAGGAACTCAGTCGCGAAACCAGCTGGATACTAAATAAAACAAAAAGGAAAGCTGTATCCTCTACTGAAATAATAAAACGTCACGAAAGGATAATTAATAAAGGGAAACAGCTAAAACAAGAGCTCCCACCGCCAATTAATGTGATCGGTATTGACGACTTTAACAAGTTGCATACCTTGATAAAAATCGGTGCCATTTTTGGTCTACAAAGTAACTGCGCTAAAAAAAAATACATTGCAAGTCTGCGTTAGAGACTCTTTTATCTCGCAGGCTAAATACTGATAAAATAGAATGGTATTCATATGAAACTAAATCTGAAAGGCCTTTATGCGTTGTAGCTAGAGGGTTACATGCGTCGTGCTTAAAGGATGACATAGTTAACGATCTGAAAAACAGACAATATAAAGTTATATATGAATTTACAAAATAAAAACAATAATTAAAATTTTTGTAAAAATTGAGCCTATGCGTAAGGATTCTATAGATCACACGCAAACCTATCAAAAAGAACCGCGGTGTGTAAAATATTCCGGAAATCATCTGACGGTAGATTGTATGTCAGATAAGAAAACTCCTGCTATCTGCACCAACTGTAAAGGCAATCATCCGACAAATTATCGCGGCTGCGAATTAGCTAAAGAGTTTCAAAAAAGACGGACGAAATTTAATAGTGTTAAGTCACAGAAATTAAATTTAAACAAGCGAAAGTCTAATGTTCCGGTTAAAAATCTGTCGAAGCCAAAACCGGCTATAATCGAAAAACCTAAATTTTCACAAATTACGCGGCCATCAGATATCCGTTCGCATCTTGTACATTTAAAACCAAACGCCCAAAAAAATATCTCACCTGACCCAAACGTATTTTCGATTATTCTTTCAAAACATGAGGAACAAAGCAAAACGAAGTAACTTATTTTTGACAGGCTCGTTAAGCTCGAAAATAGTATTCGCAATAGAAGTACCCCACCTTTAACATGAATAGATTGCTTAAAATTCTTACGTGGAATGCCAATGGCCTTTGGCAAAAACTTGGAGAACTTGGATTTTTTAGGCAGGAAAAAGATATATACATCTGTTTAATATCCGGAACTCACTCAAAGAGTAATTCGAACTTAAAGGGTATTAGTCGGGCGCTTACACCCCATAATTGATCAGAAACGCCTTTTACCTCCCCATGTATTCGGGTTTAGAAGTAAACATTCGACTGGGGACCAAGTACATCGAATTACTGATGTACCTAATTGAGAAGGCTTTCGAAGAAAAGAACATTTTCTAAGCCGTATTTTTTTTACGTGTCGCAAGCTTTTTATAAGATTTGGCATAGAGGCCTACAATACAAATTAAGACAAGTTCTACCTGAAAAATTACATGAAATCCTCGTGTCGTATCTCGAGCATAGACTCCTCCGCGTGAAAAATAATCCAGTTGAAGTGTTCCAAATGCTACACCAAGAGATGATCGATCGACTTCAACTAAACCATTGAATTTGGCCCGATAATAACGAACCGCGCTAAAAATTGCAGTTAAAGCAGGATTTCTCATAGGAAAGTTACCTGCCAAATATTCATATAAAATACTCTTGATAAAAAAAATACTAGAAAAGTCCAATACTTAGTTGCAATTGAAATCTTTAACTCGTCGGAGTTGTCAAAGGAGAACAATATTCACAAACTTCTACGGTCTGTTAAACTTCCCTTAAGAAGCAGGGAGCTACATTGCAGAATTAGCAGCAATCAATAAAGCTATATCCATTGTGAAATCTTACCTGGGACGATGTGTTATCTCGACAGATAACCTGGGATCTTAAAAGCCTTAGAAAGCCACACCAGAACAACTAAGACGCAGATTGACAGAAAACTTCATATTAGCATTGGTATCCTGGAATCAAAGGTAATGAAATTGTGAATGTTCCAGCCAAAGATGCTATCAAATACCCACTAATTATTGAATCCCCAAACCTCTACCAATTGATTCGCCAGATATTTTCAAGCAGTAGAAGTCGGGGCTTGAAAACAATTGGAATAATTGTCATACATTCATTCGCACTCACTAAAAAGAAAATAAATAAAATTTCATATGACAAAGTAGACAACTTACGCGAGGAAATATTGATTGCAGTGATGCAGAGTGTACGTGAATATTCGAGCAAACAATTTTAAGCGACAAGTGACAAGTCAGTAAAATCGCAGATACACCGGGAGGGGTTATTCCAACGTTTCGACTAAAATGACCAGACTATCCGACCCCTTTCCACAAAACTACCACTGTTAAGGCCCTGTTGTCAGTTATATAAAAGCATTTTCTCAATTCCAACTTCAAAACGTTTTATTACTAATAACTCCCAGTCTCACACTCCACGAAGCTGTAATTAAGTAATCCGTCAAACAAGACACAAAATGATATTACAACTTGTTGAGCATATTAAGGAATTCGCTGAGCCGGTGGAAACCGCATAATCGGCAAAGTTAAACCCTAACCACCAACAGGTACTTGGACGCAACCACAAAATGCTTGGATGCCTCCTCAAAGAGCACCACACTCCCATGGTGGCTTATGGAGTATTAAACTTAATTGTAAATAAATAACAAAAAATTATAAAAAAAACAATACTTGATACACAATTCATTGAAGCCAGCTAAGTGGTTAGAAACTAAAGAATGTACACATGGTTACGTATGTACGAGTGCGAATGCCTTATCCATCCAGTCAGCCATCCGTCCTATCTACACACCAAACACCATGAAGAGAAAGTGGTGAGTCTGCAAATAAAGATACATATTCGTATCTTTTGCACTTGATATTATTTATTAGTTCGTTACCACTGTTACCGTTGGGGAGCTTGTTTATCTATACGAGACAGCTCCCACCTTCTTGGCTCGTTAAATTCTTGCATACTCCCGAAGGCGCTCGAGTAAAAGTAAAAATTTTTTTTTTCCTCCACGTATCGTGATCTTTGCTACGAGCGACAAAACCACTCTTCTATGACCTTAGTGTGTAACTTCAAGAGCATTGCAGGGTGATCAAAATCTCGGCTAGCAAGCAAATTCAATTTCATTTGACCGACATGTGCACCAACACAGAGACACATGCAGGGTTACAAATGTATCTTCTCGGTATTTTCTCCTAGTTACACTGTGCTGATGGATACTATTTTAAGTATCGCCCAGACAATAGCAAAGGCACACGCAAACAGACAGACAGAGAGGAAATGCAACAGAAATTCGCAACTCACTGTTGCGTTGCGGAAAATCAACTCACAAGAAATGTATCTGCGAAGTAGTTTAAATGCGCAAATTAAGTCGATGCTACTTGAGGCAAATTAGCAGCGTGTGCACACTTTGTGCAGAGGCACCATTGAAAACGGTCCAAAAAGATTGCCCATCATGGTTTAAATGTAACGCTGCAACAGGTGACTAAGAGTGATAGCAGCTAGATGGCCATGGCAGATGAAAAGAAAGACTTAATTCGATTGTGGACAGTGAGTGGAGTAATGTGAGCTGAGGTCAGCACAGAGATTTGGTTGCCCGAGTCTCTGGATGACCTTAATGGAGGAAAACACCGGAGAAATGCTTTTTTTGAGCTACTTTGGTGCGATATAGAAAATGAAATTCGGCTAATGGCGTAAAAGTTGTGCGTGCGTACTGATTCCTAGAAGTAGGTGAGAATTAAAAACCCCGTCCAACAATTGTGGTTTGCAATTCTTAAAAATCATTTCTTTGACCGATAAATCAATATTCTAACGCTAATTGTATTCCGCGAAAGCGAAACACCAATCATTCAATTTTAGCTTATTTTCATATTAGGCTTGATTTCGTAATCTGATGAGCGGAAGCTTGCAATTAATTACTTCGAAAACGTTTTCGCTAATTTCGATTTTAGCAAAATATAACGAGGCAAACAACAACAAATGTAAACAGAATTTATATGAGTATATCTGAAAAAAGGAATGATAAGTGAGGTGCAATCAAAATGAATGTATGTATGTTGATTTTTATAGCGGAAGCCATAAACTAGGAAAGTTGGAGGAAGTGTATTTTTTCAACTGCGTAATGTAATATATACTTCAGTTTAGATTGAGAAGCTTTTATTACTTTTATGCATTCGATATCAGACAGTCTGTGTACGAATGGGCAGTAATAACTATGACATCTATGCAATTTTGATCTGTGCTGTCAAAGCTGGCCAATGACCGGTTGATCCTCCTTCTCATGTTAAAATCTATCAGGAAGAAATTATTGGAAATTGTTTTTCGCGATTGCAGTTTAAGTCTCTTTTAGTTAAAGTGTAATTTACATCTTCACGGATGAGTCTGAAACAGAATCTGGAGTGGGTGGAGGTGTTTTCTCCGAGATGCTTAATCTAAACTTATCCTTTCGCCTTCCCGATCGTTGTAGCGTTTCCAGACATGACAGTTAAAGGAACTTTGTACTGGCGGAGGAGTAATGTAATATCCACGAAGAATACTAACATCGTCAGTGACAGTCAAGCGGCAACCAAATTGCTGGGAATCATCACATTTAAATCGAAATCAGCCTTTTATACCGGGCCACAGAGCTATACCAGGGAACTGCTTGGAAAATGAGCTTGCCAGACAAGCCCTAGTAATACGTGTACATCACAAATCAAACTGTATGCGATCAAGAAAACAAACAGCAGATTGATAAACGGGACAACGTGTCAAATATCCATACAACTCTGTCCAAACTATAACCAAAAGCTCTTTATCTGCTTGATAATGCTGAACAGATCAATCATCAGCACCATAATCGGTTTCCTAACAGGACTCTGTATTCTAGGCATATATGCAAAAAGATAAGTAATGCCCTCTGTATAAGATACTTGGACGAAGATAATCAATGCATTCCCACCTTCTCTGTTCTTGTCCAGCTCTGTCCAACAAAAGAAAACTCCATGTTGGAGACTACTTCTTTGATAATCTAGATGAGCTGGCTAATATTAATATCAGATACCTCCTACGCTATATAGTCAGCTCTGAATGGTTCAATTAGGCAAACTAATATCAGGAAAAGTCAACAGATCGAAGTGATACCACAAACCATTTCTGGTCTAAGTGTGCACAGCCACTGCAACGTTACCTTTCCTAATGACTCTGAATCGCTAGCTGAGTCGATTTAGCTATGTCTGTCCGTACGTCACCAGTTTTTAGGCTTTACATTTTGAGCTAGATTGATAAAATTTGGTAAACGTGCTCTTTGTTGCTTCCAGTAGAACAAGTGTAAATCTGTTTTAAATCCGGCCACTGTCACGCCCCTTTTTAGAAAAACAAAATTTGAAAAAAAGTATCTGAGAAACATATTTTGAGATTCTGAATATATATATTTCGTCTATATACAAATTTTGACACGCCCACTTTGTTGTGTAGTTATCTAATAATAGGCGTATTTTTTTTGTAAAATCTATACGAAAAACAAAACCAAAATACCTACAAGTGGTAACCATCGGATACTGGTCTCATCCAACTGGATTTGACTATTTGTAGGTGCTAGTTTGGTTTCCAATAGGTACGAAAAACAGCAACACCATAAAAAGCCTGGTCAGAATGTCTGGCACGGTATATCCGGCCTACTGTCCTCAGGTTAACACATGGATCTATGCCTTTAGGTTGGCGGGTGGTGCTTTGAGAACTATTCAGTCAAGTAAGTAAAGCATTAATTGTTGATGATAATGCCAAACTAAAAAAGGACATCGAAGTCCGTCGTGTAAGAACATTAAACAGGAGAGGTGCAGCCAAACAACTAGCAGAAGCCTTGAGCTGCCACAAAGCAGACTTTACTGCCATTCAGGAAATACGATGGGATGGGCTGAGCTAAAAGAGGATATAAAATGGTGACGTCTACTATTCGTGTCATAGTGAACACGAAAAACTATTCGCATTTGGAATTGTTATAAGTACCGGACTTAGGCAAGGAGTCTTATGAAGACAAAAGCGAACCCATTATTACATCCTGCGACAAGACCAAATTCACCAACACAGGCCTTAATATGCGGTTGCGCTCCGACGTAGGAAATATATGATATGGCCAAAGACTGCTTCTACGAGCTTCTTGACAAAACTTGTGAGCGACTACCGTAATACGATGTTAAAATCGATGGGAGATTTTATCAAATTGATCACAAGAGCCACGCATCCAGTATTTGGGATGTCGTTACATTCCAAGGGGCTAACATCGACTCAGACCACAATAAATGAGAAACACTTCTACAAAATTTAATGTCGAAAGACTGCAATCGCAGAAAATTATCAAGTCCTTCTCAGAACCCGTATTCCATAACCTCTCGATTAAAACCATATCACCAGAATCTTATGTCGAAGGACAATGCAAATTAGATCAGTCGTAACTAATGTGCTAGATTATTGTTTCCCCTCCACCAGCAAGAAACGAGGCTTACAAGGCAAAGACAGGAGATTTGAGCTCTATAGGCAAGGGAAAAGGGAATATCGCCGGGTTGTCCGAAAGATGAAAAAATAACAAGAAAAGCACGGCATCGAAGACATATAGAGGCGCCACTCCAGGTTACATCTTCGTAAGTTTTTCGGAAATGTAAAATTTCATGGCCAGGGATCCATGGCTCGAACCTGTAGAGAGAATGTAGTTAAGACACAGTCGATGCTGAGGATATGGAAAAGCTACTTCAGCAACAGTCTAAACGGCGATGACGAAGAATCTCCCTCCGTCAGTCAGAATGAACCGTTCAATATTGGCGTCGGCCGACAGCGAAAACTACCAACCACCCGACCTAAATGAAGTGAGGATAGCAATATCTACACATTACCTTAGCAAGGCTGCCGGAAATTACTGCCTTTTCGCCGAGCTGAATAAAGCGGCGGAGATGACTTGGTAAGTAACATTCACCAACTCATAAGCAAAATTTGGTCGGTTGAAAGTATGCCTGAAGAAGCATCATTTAACTCAACTCAACTCATTAAGATGCTATCGGCCTTATTAGTTTCGTTTTGGGTCAGCAAAATCCACAACTGATCAAATCTTCATACTTCAGCAGATACTAGAAAAAACCAAAGAACAGAACTTTCCTAAGCAGGAGACCTAAAAAACATGCATGCCCTCGGATGTTTGTCAGACTTTTATATGAGATGGGTCAGTGAAAAATCTTCGGTGTTGTATGTTTTGAGATTTGAACTAAGGAATCCGCCCAAAGTAGTCCAACACACTAATCACGTAGCAATTGCACCAACATCTACAGCTCATCGACATTTGTGCGGCTTTCTTCTGGAAATTCCTCCATCTTTTTAGCGCTTCCAGATGTGTTTAGGCATTTCGATCTTATCGTCAGCCAAATAGCTTAGTATTATTTTTTCACATCAACCTGGTAATCAACCGTTAAAAAACAATTTTAAGTGTCAAGCTTACCAATATCAATTATAAAAAATCATTCTATTCCTTGCTGTGAACTAATTCCCCATCTGTATACAACATTAATGTCAAAGCACAATGACATTTGACGCCATTTGTAAAAATGACGGGACATTCACATTATGCGTTCCTTTTGACCCACAGTGTTTAGAAATACAAGCATCTGTATCTAACAGTGGCGTGGCGTTCGTACTAACCGATTTCTATGGGGTCACCTTTTGACAGCTGTCATTTTTTTTTATTGAAAACTTACAATTCAGCTTCGTAAAAAAGTTATTATATCCCGAAAGCGGGATAAATGAAATTGATTTACGAAAAAAAAAACATTTTCTCTCAAGCAGCTGAATCTAGAAGTAGAGAATAAACATGGCTCTGTTTGTCCAAACTTTTGGCTTAACAGGCTCATAAGTACCCTAGGACTAGCTTTTTTTTTACAATCTTTCATATGTGAATTTGAACCTCTTGAAAAATAGCAGGATCTCCTGTTTTATGCTGCAGCCGAGAGGGTGAGATGAGATAATCTTTTCTTGAAAATTGATACCTACTACTTACTTACTTACTTAAGTGGCGCTACAGTCCGGAATGAACCTGGGCCTCAACCAACATGCCTCTCCAATTAGCCCGGTCCTTAGCTAACTGCCTCCAGTTGCGCACTCCAAGTTGGTTGAGGTCGGTTTCCACTTGTGCGCGCCACTTAAGGCGAGGTCTTCCTCTACTGCGTCCGACGTCTGGCTGGGAATCGAAGACTCTGCGAGCCGGAGTATTGGTGTCCATTCGTTCTACATGTCCTAGCCATCTTAAGCGTCCAATGCGGAGTTTTTTGACCAGGGGCATGTCGCTGTACAGCTCGTATAGTTCTTGGTTGAATCTTCGTCTCCATAGCCCGTCAACGCAAACGGGACCGAAGATTTTTCGAAGAATTTTCCTCTCGAATCTACCAAGGATTTCTTCATCCGCTTTTGATACGGTCCATGCTTCAGCGCCTTAGAGCAGGACTGGGATGATCAGGGTCTTATATAGGATCTCCTTAGTAGTTCGAGTGAGGGCTTTACTACTAAATTGGCTACTTAGCCCGAAGAAACAGCGGTTGGCAAGAGTAATTCTTCGTTTAATTTCTGACGAGATGTTGTTGTCAGAGTTAATAGCGGAGCCGAGGTAGACAAAGTCCCGTACTACCTCAAAGTTATATCTGTCAATGGTGACGTTCTGTCCAATTCGTCGATGTTGTGAGTCCTTTCGTGTTGACAGCATATACTTAGTCTTACCCTCATTTACTGCTAAACCCATTTTCGCCGCTTCCTTCTCTATACTAGCAAACGTGGCTATGACATCACGTTGAGTCCTACCAATGATGTCAATATCGTCAGCGTATGCTAGTAGTTGCACCGACTTTTGGAAAATTGTGCCTCTGGTGTTGGCTTTGGAGTTTTGCACAATTCTCTCAAGAATCAGATTAAAGAAGTTACATGACAGCGCATCGCCTTGCCTAAATCCTTTTTTGGTATCGAATGTGTCGGTGAGGTCGTTTCCGACCCTGATGGAGCAGCGAGAATTCTCCATCGTCATCCTACACAAACGGACGAGTTTGGGCGGTATACCAAAACTAGACATGGCTCTGTACAGTTCGTCTCTATAAATGCTGTCATATGCGGCTTTGAAATCGATGAATAGGTGGTGGGTATCGATTTGGACTTCTTGAGTTTTTTCCAGGATCTGCCGAAGTGTGAAAATTTGATCGGTTGTGGACTTTCCTGGCCTCAAACCACACTGATAAGGGCCAATCAGATTGTTGGTAAACGGTTTCGGGCGTTCACATATTACGGCAGATAGGATCTTGTAGGCGATGTTGAGGAGACTTATGCCTCTGTAGTTGGCGCAGTTCAGAGGGTCTCCTTTTTTGTGGATCGGGCAAACGATGCTGAGGTTCCATTCTTCAGGCATATTTTCATCCGACCAGATTTGGCTTATGAGTTGGTGGATGTTACTTACCAAGTCATCTCCGCCGGCCTTATAGAGCTCAGCGGGAAGGCCGTCATTTCCGGCAGCCTTATTAAGCTTGAGTTTAGATATTGCTATCCTCACTTCACTCAGGTCGGGTGGTTGGCAGTTTTCGCTGTCGTTGCCAGTATTAAATGGTTCGTTCTGCCTGACAGCGGAATGTTGTTCGTCATCGCCGTTTAACAGTCTGCAGTGGTTCTTCCATATCCTCAGCATCGACTGTGTCTCAACTAAAATATTTCCTTGTTCATCTCGACAGGATTCTGTTCGAGCCTTGTATCCTTGGCTTTGACGTTTTACACTTTGGTAAAACTTGCGAACATCGTTCTTGGAGTGGCACCTCTCTATATCCTCGATCGCGCGCTTTTCTTGCTCTTTTTTCTTCTTGCTGAAAAGCCGATGTTCTTCCCTTCTTCTTTGCCTATAGAGCTCAATGGCAGCTCTCGTCTTCACCCGCAGCTTAGCCCTGTAGGCCTCGTTCTTGGCTGCGAGCATCTGTCGGCATTCCTCATCAAACCAGGGGTTTCTTGCTGGTGGGCGCGAGAAACCTAGCACATCAGTTGCGGCTGATCTAATGGCCTGTTGGCATCGTTGCCATTGCTCTTCGACATTCGATGCTGGTGGTATGGTGTTAATCGAGAGGTTAAGGGATACGCGTTGTGCGAAGGTCTTGGCGGTCTCTTGCGATTGCAGTCTTCCGACATTAAATTTTTTCACAGTATTTCTGGATTGTTGTGGCGTGGTGGATATCCGCATTCTTACCTTGGCTACTACAAGGTAGTGATCCGAGTCGATGTTAGCTCCTCGGAATGTTCGGACATCCAAAATACTGGATGCGTGCCTCTTATCTATCGCAATGTGATCAATTTGGTTGACCGTTCGTTGATCTGGAGACCGCCATGTCCCCTTATGGATATCGTGGTGAGGAAACCGTGTGCTGGCTATAGTGGCATTTCGTTCCGTAGCGAAATCAATTAGCCTAAGTCCATTACCAGACGTGTTATCGTGTAGGCTATGTTTTCCGACAATACTTCTAAAGATGTCTTCTCTTCCTACCTTTGCGTTAAAATCTCCCAGCACGATTTTAACATCGTACTTCGGTAGTCGCTCATAGGTTTTGTCGAGGAGCTCGTTGAAGCAATCCTTAGTTATATCATCTTTTTCTTCCGTCGGAGCGTGAGCGCATATAAGGCTTATGTTGGCGAATTTGGCCTTGATGCGGATTGTTACTATGCGTTCGCTAATGTCTTGGAAACATAAGACTTCTTGCCTAAGTCTGGCACTTATAACAAATCCGCATCCGAATAGTCGCTGTTTCTGCTCACTATAACACGGTCCGTAGTATATGTCACAGTTTTTCATCCTCTTTTTGCCCGGCCCATCCCATCGTATTTCCTGGATGGCAGTAATGTCTGCTTTGTAGCAGTTTAGGGCTTCCGCTAGTTGTTCGCCTGCACCTCTCCTGTTTAATGTTCTCACATTCCAGGTGCAGATACGAACGTCGTTGTCCTTTTTTCGTTTAGCAGGGTCGTCAACAATAAAATCCGTCCTTTCCGAGGCTATTGGTTGCTTCGTAACCATGTTTTTTTTTTTGTGGGTGGGTAGTTAACCCAAAGCACAACCCCCAACCTGGAGGGCCAGTTCCAATTTATTAGATACCCCTAGGACACGGGGCCATCAGTATCCACTACGGGATTGGGCGCTGCCGTTGGCCTTTCGGTTCATCCGCCACCATCTCTGTTCAAGGGGCCTGACTAACCCTTGAAATTCCTAGACAACCTGTTGTCCGAATATGTCAGAGCAGCTCATCTAGGTTCGCCTGGGACAGCAGGCCGGGTATTCTTCCGTGCCATTCTCACCAGGGTGTTTATAGTGTTGCTGTTTTTCGTCGTGTTATCAACACTCGCACTTATCGTTTAGCAAGTCAAATCCGGTTGGATGAGACCAGTACCCGATGGTTACCACTTGGAGGTAAAGATAAGCACATTTGATGTGTAGTCAGAGTTGCAACACTGGGCATTGCCAAGTTAACGCCAATCAGAGTCTACCCTCGTTCTACAACACCCAACCATCATTACCTACTACCTACTACTCGGATGATTTTTTCAGATCATTGCGAGAGGAGGGCCAGTGAAAAATCATTAAAGTGTTCCTTTGGCTGGGAATCAAACCTTAGACTTATGCACGGTGGTTCGTCGTACTATAGTTCGCTCCATAAAAACAGAGTTTAGAAATAGCTGCTGCGTCTCCGGGTACTACTTTAGTTTAATAGGTTAGCCTCACTTTTATAGGTTAGCCTTACAGGGAAGTGTGAAAAAATAATAAGCACTTCGGCTTCCTATTAAAAAAGTTACCGCACACCACTGTTACCTTAATCAAACGTCAAAACCCAGCATGACGTTACTTTTGAACGAAACAAAACTGTCGCTTTCTTCAATAGTACCACATATGCTTGCCAAATTGTATAATAAATCCACCGATTATATGAAATAATATTCCACACAAATACCCAACATCAATCTCCGAATCTACGGCACGTAAAATCCATTCAATCAATTTTTATTAAGCGTACAAGATGCAAACTCCAGATATACGAATGAAATATTGTGTTTTTCACGCGCTACCCCATGCCATTTTTTATCAAATCGCATAAAGTGCAGACGTTAACAGACACTTTATCAATCACGCACGCATTGTCTTAGTTTTGATGTTTTCTCACATGAAAATTTCTTTCATCTCTTTTCCAGGAATTTGGATCTCATTACACATCCACTCAATCATTTACCACCATCTGGTGGTAATTTTGAATGAAATTGCATGTCAAATTGTATGCAGATACTCACTTTGTTTCGACTGCCGGGAAGAAGACATACCCGTATCGACAGATTTTCCGCACACTTTACCCATTCAATGGATGGATGGCGTACCGCACAATAAACTGCAGGTCGAGGATCGATCAACACGATCGGCATGGCTGAGCAGATTCTTTTCTAAAAGAAAGATCTTATGAACCCACAAAAATTCATAAGTCTAGTGGTAGTTAAAGAAGAACACAGTAAAACATCAAACCACCGTTACAATATTATTTTTTTTTTTTCACAATAAAACCCAACACTCATACATACACACATATTCTGAGTGCTGTCGAAGAAGATCACAGCGCACGCGAGAAAACAAAACCAAATGCAGATACAAGATACCCGGCCAGAGTCTGTGTTGTTGTTTCTATACCACTCAAAGCTTAACTTTATTGCCTCTGTTACGATTTCAATTTACCTGGCCACTTCAGTTCGCGTAGACCATCAACAGCACAAGACGCACAACACTAGCACGCTGCCGTTTGCTGCATAACTCGCGCAACATCTAGCACACAGCGATCAGTGATCGTCACAAGCTGAAACAAGGTACATGCAACAAAACAAAAAGAACGATGTAAGATGTATCTAAACATTGAAAATCGCGGTTAAAGTGAATCGGTGGGTGGTGAATTACATTCAAATGTCAACTCAATTCTCTGGATTATCTTAGGATACCTCAACAAACTGAACATCAAGTGTGAATAGTGTCGGCAAGTGAAAAAAAAAGTGTGATTGAATATACATTAATCGTACACCCCCTATGAAAAAAAGTATCTAAGTGTGACAACAATACAAAAAAAATACCGAAAACAAATCATTCGCATCGAAAAGATACACGTATAAAATTTCCCAGTGAAAGTGCGCCGCACAAGTATCTTTTCTCGTATTTTTCGCAAAAATAAAAAATAAATCAAACGTTTTTCTTCGCTTGAATTTTGTGTAATCGTGTGTTAGAAAAAAAAAACCCTAACAACAAAAAAATGTGTGGTAACTCAAATTCAGTTTCGGTTAACAACGGAAAATATTTCTTTCATATTTTTTGGCATCTCGTCTATTAATTGGACGTCCGAAATTCGTAATATGTTTTCTGTTGTGTGTATTCAAGTGCATTTTTGAAGAATAACAAAAGAAGATACAAACAAAAAAAAGACGTATCTACTAATTGATTAAAAAAAATTGTTTGGTTGAAAGAGCAATCATCAAGAAAACCATGGTTACGTGCAAAGTGGATACAACTGCTGCCGTACCAAAATTGAGTATTAATAAGATTGTTAGTGGTAGTGCTGGAGGTGGACTAACTGGATCGGCTGTTGATCGGCGTCCCCGAAAGACATCGAGTAATTCGTCAGGATTTCGTCTGCTCGACGGTGACCAATTGGAAAGCACATCTAGTGTTAGCAGGAATTCAATATACAAACTAAAAATCGATCTGATGTTTGACGATACGAGGTGAGTGTAATTTTCTTATACAAAAGATACAAAGTGATACATTGTTCTGTTGGTGTGTAGGAGTATCTATAGAAAGAAAGAAAAAGGTCATCATGGCATTTGAAGTTGACATTTGAATTCTTTTGATGCGGTTGATGTTTTTATGTGTTTTTTGCTGCCGTCTTTAAAAAAAAATTCATAAAGCCAAGCAAAAACTAAATAATTACTTTGACATAGATAGTTTCGCAATTTTTTTACAAACAAGTTAAGATGAAAACACAATTTAAAGAGGTTAATCATTTTATTTGAATTTATCATCGTGGTTTAGGGTATGAAGATTCTTTCAACATCTTAGTTGTGCGACAACCTCAACGTCGAGAAGAAGATATTTCTTAATCAGAAATTGCATAGTAAAGTATAGTTACATTTGTGGATATTGCTTTAAAATCGTGTTTGTGGTTTTATTGATACTATTGCATGAAGCTAAAAAATATTTTGTTTGCAATGTACGTATAACAGTTTTTATTTTAAAATAAAACTTACTTATTGATTTCTATTGAATTAAAAAAATAATTGTACGTTTATTCTCCGTTAACGATTTATTCGCACTGCATTTAACTTAAATAACAACCTTTTCATCCACGGCCTACTTTTTCAATCACTGTTCTGAAAAACTTAATAGACTTTGAAAAGGCTTTTCACATTTGAATGACTAAAACGACGATATCGCATTTCCAATATTTTGAAAAGTCTTAATTAGGACTAATTTACACGGATTGCAATACAAAAAACATATTCTCTCAAACAGCCATATCTAGTAGTGGAGAACAAACATGGTTCTGTTTGTCCAAATTTTTGGAGAGCCACGCTCATGGTTTCTCACAACCATTCATGTGTACTTTTGAACTTCTTCGACGATGGCTGGATCCCCTGTTTTATGCCGAATCTAAACGGCTAAGTTGAGATAAGCTTTTCTTGACGAGAATTGAAGCTTTTCGGTTGATTTGTCAAACCATCGCTAGAGGAGGGCCAGTATTAATATGTTTGTACTTTATAAGGATTTCTTCTATTGGAGTAATTTGAGGTGCTCCCAACTAACAATTTCGCTTCGACAAAGCACTATGGGAACTATTTCCCCTACAAAAATATTGAAGCCTAATGGGAAAACATTTGGTGCACTATCTACAGGACTTCCTTAAGTCTTCCTTACCGAAGCCTTACCGAAACTCAAAACATCTAACGAAAATAAAATTAAAAACAAATTCTGTACTTTATTTATCAAACCATGTTGTGTTTATTTAATTCTTTATATCAATGATTGTTTGCAACAATTTTATTCTGAATATTGTTATTTATAGTACCTAGTATGATATATTATAACGAGTGTCCCATACTTCACCCAAAATTTAACAAAGACAGTAAAACCAGCTGAGATTTCGGGTCTAGTATAAATGTAGCGCTATACGAATTAACAACGCATTTTCACTGTTGAGCAAGATTTGAAAAAAAAAAAATGGACCATTCTTCGTCGAAAATGTGGTTGGGCTGGCAGTAACAATTAATGGTGTTCGTTATCGTGCGCGATAACCCAGATATGGATGTAACCAACATGTGGTTTCAAGACGGTGCCACCAGACATACAGCCAGAAAAACTATTTAATAACTGCATGAGTCATTTATATTTTGCGTGAATTTTGAGACACCATGACCATTTATTTAATCAAATAAATTAGGTTCTTACTGGGATTCGAACCTGGGTACCTTGCACGCCAGTCCATCATACCATCCACTAGGCTGTTCTCTCCAATTTCCAAGACAGGTTGATATCAGTAACAAAGCACTTGAAACGTGTTCTGAAAAATTATGAATTGATAGCCGAAGCAACGAGCTGTCTGATTCTATCACTTGCGTGCTACACATTCATTTTATAGTTATAAATCGTAAGCATCTGTTATAGCAATCAGTAAAATATTCACAAAAAATTAAAATATGTCATTTGTATTGTGAATTTGGTTTGAAATTGTACTGAGGAATGTATGATTGAATATATTCCACAACTGGGAATTGAACCCACCCCTTCGACTCGAAATTTCAATTCATATAAACCTACGAAATCACAGCTGCTATAAGCCTTACTTAGGAAACTATAAAAAGGTGATGTTCTATATAACTTCAGTGGAAGCTCTACCAAAACTTCTTTACAAATGTCAGATGTACCTACTTACACATATTCATCTTCTATAAATCCAGTTTATTTACCTACAAAAGTTATTAAACAGACTCAACTTCTGGGCACAAGTACTAAAAAAGCTCAATACAAGTTATTGCTTCTGCAAATTAGAAATTTGAACCTTTTAGAAGAAAAATTGTTAGTTGGGTTATGCTGCACTTTATTAATTTTTTTCCAAAATAACTTCTATACGAACTTAGTTCTTTAAGTTCTTAGCCAGTAGGTATGCCTTGTTACATTTAAATTACTGATGCGATCAAGAAAGCAAACAGCAGATGGATAAACGTCACAACGTGCCAAATATCCAAGCAACTCTGGCCTAATAGGTGTCCTCATTGGACACTGTCCTATAGGCCTACACGAAAAAAGACTGCTTGGATGAGGAAGAGGAGGAAAGTATTACTCCCGTGCTTTGCTCTTGTCCAACTCTCTCAGGAAAAAGGAAACTTCATCTGGGAGACCACTTCTGAAATAATCTAGGTGAGCTGGCTAGTATCAATGTCAGAAAACCCATACGCTACATAGTTAGCTCTGAATGGTTTAATTAGGCGAACAAATATAGGGAAGTCGATGAACCCATGTAGTACCACAAATGACCTTTATGGTCAAAGCGTGCACGCGCATCGCGTTCAGCCACTACAACCTTACCTTACCTAACATAGTTCTTTAAAAATCATAAACGTTTATTTGGCGTACCCAATTAGATATTCGAATAAGTACAAAAAGTAGCCCTAACAGGAATAATATGGGAATCATTTTACACATAAAGTTCATAAGTCAAACTGTCAAAATTTCAGCTCTATAATTCACTACAATCCGTTTTATCTGCCTTAATTTTATTAAATATTGACAACTTTAGCTAAACTTTCCACTAAGATGAAAGTTGAAAGAGTAAAATCTGTTGTATTTAGCGGATAGGTTAAAAAAGCTGTATTTAGGTCCCCTACCTAAGGTATCTCCTTAGTTTACAGTTTATTTGAAAAATAAATATTATACAGAATACTTTTCTTAAGTTTTTAAGACATAACAAGTGCAAAATATAGACACTTTTTCAAGAAATTCTGATAAATCATCACCTTATAAAAAACATAAATTGAATCCGAAATAACGTGTGTCTAAAAATGCAGCGAAGGTTTCAAGGTTTCCCAAGTCGATGCAAACAAAAGTCAACCCCTTCTGAACTGGTGTAAAGTGTTTATACGCCTCGAATTTGTGTTCAACGCTCACATCTGGTCAGGTGCAGGAAAAACCTAATTACTTACTACTTGATAGGATATAAAAGGGTGTTATAAATCTAATAGGAGATTCAACCGTAGCGAACTCCATAGTCTCGCTTGAACATCGTAGGAATGTCTTCAGCCGTACACTTTAGTTACTGCTTTTATAATAACGAATGCTTAAAGACATTTAGACATTTATCGCTCCGTGATCCTTTAAAATATTCATGACTTTCTTACTCACGCGGCGTCCTCACGAGCCGAAAAATTTCCCCCACCCCCATTTCTTTCAGACCTATCTACTCGCAAAAATGTCTTCCCCACCCATCAGTCCTCACCGACTCTTTATACACACAGTCTATATTCAGTGTATTGTGACATCAACTTGTTTATCAATTACTAGGATGGATTCTGCATTCGTGTTGTAAACGGGCTGGGTAATCCATATACCACCCATACATACTACGGCAAAATGCTCATAACCTTATTGTTGCTCCATCACTGTAACAACGTGGGAAAACTTTCATTTCTGGAGATGACTGTATGGATAGTTTGTAGAATCGCACAGCTTTAGAACCACAGGTAAATGGTTGAGAGAAATGAATTGTTGAGACAGTCAAACGGCCCTTACACGGTCAATCAATTGACATCATGCATCGTGTATGTGTGGATTGACGATACCCCTTCCACAGTTCAATCCATTGACGTGAACATTTTAGTTTTTGTGATTTTTAGTGGCGTACGTGCAATGAGTGCTCGGTCTTCATCATCCTTCAATTTCCCACAAGCACCAGTTATGTGTTCTCTTCCTCGGCACAGAACACAATGACATAAATACGTCAATCCCACCCTTACACACATCAATCAGCATGTCGTTCATCATGTAAAATCAAACTTGCTTTGATTTTCGTCAATCAGAATTCACCAAATGTTTGTGACTCATACATATAAATTTTCACAAACACATGTTAGTGATTGATGTCATTCCATTGGCCGTGTAAGGGCTGCTTAACTACTACAAGGTGGCGCAAAAATAACCTTCCGATGTTTTTTTTTTTTTTTTTAATAGTCACCAATATTCCGCGTTCTGGAGCAGTGTAGCGTAACATTTTTTTATTAACGTATTTCGCATGTGTTTACTACACAAATGTCAAAACAGAACTGACATTAGGGGCCAATCGCAAAATTTATAGCATTTTCTGCGCCACCTTGTATAATTATTAGTTTCTTTTTTTAAATCCGATATCTAAAACATTATTGGGTGAGGACAGATCAAGTAACGAATTATGATTTTTACCACCTTTCCACATAAAGACGTTGAATTTCAAAAAATACTATCCTAGGGTAAATCTGTGTTATAATCAGAATTTACTGTATATTACTTCTGTGCGTTGTTATTCAGAACTCTTTTTAACTTTTATAAATTTTCCTCCGCATTAACTAACGTTGTGTAGCTATCACTCATTTTTTTTTTAATGTTGACGTTCTATTTAAAAAAAAAAACAAATTATTTATTTTAGTTAGTGGATAACTAGCCAGAGTAGGATATAGAAGATTTGTGAAATGAAAATACCACATCTACACATCTAACTAGATACATGTATCGCCACAGTGGGCCAACTTTTTTATATCCGTTGCAAAATTTATGTTTCGCGTGTACTTAAAATCCAAAACTAATTATTTATTTACTGGATTCGGCTGATAAATGCAGTCAAAGTTTCCTTATTTTTAAAATCAAAAAAATTATGAAAATTTTCAGACTTTCGGCATAAAAATCTAAAATCGTAATATTAAAAAAATAAAGTCTTTTTCTTTTTGAGCTTGTAAAAAAGACCATTTGATTTACAATTATGATCCATTTTTTGTACATTGCAAAATTTTAAGATTTTCTGGAAGTTGTTTTTGACTCAATTTTTTACATTTGAGTTGACCTATAAAAAAAAACCATTAAGAGTCTTTAGTCTAACTTCAACGAAAATTTAATATTTGGCTTTTTCTGAAACATCTACTAAGAAAACCAGCTGCCACTTTTTGACTATTGCGTTTTAGAGAGATTTTTCGATAAAAAGCAGTCATCAGTTTATCTAAACTCTAAGTCAAGTTGAATGCAGCCAATAGAACCAAGCTCGTATTTTTAAAGAAAAATGATAGTTCTTTATATTGATTTTGAAAGGACAAATGAAACGGATAATGTACCAAGTATATAAAATAATTCTAGAGGAAGGGCAAGAAAATCAATAACTGAGTGCTCATCATTTATCAAAAAAATAGAAATTGTCTAAAACTACAGAGAACATTAGGACCGTTAATCTTAAAGCATACTAAGTCGGTCCTTACAGAAACATAATGTCAGTGTTCTGCCTTCTGTCTTAAAAAAGTATAACACTTGCGAAGAAAGCAACACTTCCGCACCATGTCGAAATAACAAAAATGTCTGCTTTCAAGAGTCAACAGAAATTAATTGGACTTAGTCTAACATAACTCAGCAAATGGGGTTGAGATATATCATCAGAGTGCCTGGAAACCTCATGACTTAAAAAGACAAATTGTTAAACTTCTACCGACTGAATTTTAAGTTTTTGACGAAAAAGTTATTGTTGTCAATCACGTTTTTTTTAACTATGATCGATGGAAAGGTTTTATATGAAAGAACTGAAAAAAACTTCGACAATGAGGAAGAATCAATAAATGACGAATACAATTACGATTCACAAAACAAGAAATACAAACAAAATTTCGTGAAGAACTTGGAATCGATGTTGATAAATCAAAACACCCGCACTTGTTAACATTATTAACTTAACTTTAGTCGACATTTTTAATTCGTTATTTTAAAAAACCGACATTTTCATAATCGACTTCTTGAGTCGTCATTTTTACCAATCGATTTTGTTTATCGGTAGTTTTTTGTTCGATTTTTTGCAATCAGTATTTTTAAAAGCGGTTAATCGTACCCAACTCCATGTCAAAATCATTCATTTTACGAGTCGATATTTTTAAAATCGATTTCTAAGCGTCGACATTTTGATCAGTCGGAATTTTTACCAATCGATTTTCGAAAGTCGACGGTCGATTTTTTTAAATTGACATTTAAAAATCGGCAAATCGTACCTATCCCCCAAAATACGTGTAAGGTTTTAAGAATTCACCACAATGAAGGCTTATTCCAGACGCTTGCAGCCATATCCGACCCACTTATTTCGTCACTCAGGCATGTTCGAACTGAAAAGGTTCTCCGAGAACGACACTCTGCAGAAATGATAAGTTGAAGTTTGTTAGAAGTTCCAACGAATTTAGATGAGAGTTTTCAAGAAATCGAGTGTTTATTTATTATTGTTTCGTTAACTTTGGTTAACGCTTTTTAACTTCAAATCTATAAACAAACCTTTAATTAAACTAATGTATTCTTGATAAAAATTTAAATATTTGGATAAAAAACATTCTTTAAGTTGAAGTTTTATTTTGTCCTACCAATATTCTTGCAGTTTTCACACTGTAAAAAAACCGCGGAAGAAGTGAAACTGGGATCGAATTACCACATCAGTTATCGAGTTATACCGCGTGACTGAAAAATGTTGATACCAAATCAACATTTTTCGCATACGAGATTCGAGTATCGAGTATCGACTTTTTGATATTCTGTAATCGGTGTACGATTATATATTCATACTCCATTTAAAATTTTAGAATTTTTAAGTACATCAATTTATTTTAATAACATTCACAGAAAAACAATACATTTTACATTGTCAGCCATCAAACATCAATGTAGCAGCATTCTGCTAGTACAATTGGTACAATTTTAAATGTGCATTCGATACGTGACCATTCGTTTGTGATCATCCCAATGTAGTTACACCATCATTCAATCACTCGGTAACTGATGTGTTAATTCGATCCCTGTACTCTGCTTAATTGCTCTCTTTCAGTTTTTCTCTCTGCTTACCACCTCCATAGTGTATTCATTTCATTCGAGATGAGTTGTACTGACATTTTGACAATTCATTGACTTAATTGGTGAAAAATGTGTTTTGATTAGTTTTCAACCTTGTTCTACAGCACTAACTAGGTTGAAGAATTTCAACTATATCTTACCCCGAAACACATAAAACCGGTTTTATGAAAGTTGAACTCATCTCATTCTCTTACAATTACCAACAACACGCGATGTTCCCAAGCGTTCCCATATCTAAGTACCGAATCTGCTTGGTTTCGGTGATCAGACGACAACCGATATTTTGTTTGGTCTCTTTTTCGTTACACTTTTTCGTTTCATTAAATCGAATTCACAACGTCCCAAAAGAAGTTTCACTTCAAAACACAACATATAAATATCGGCAGTAGTTCTTTCTGCAAGATCTCCAGTGTGAAGATATTCTCTTTTCAATGTAAGCACAAAATCCAACCAAAATCCAGAATCCAACGCTCCACCTTTCGGGAAGACTCCCAAATATCGATTATACCGTCAAACATTCAAAAGGCAATCTTAGTCAAAAGTAGGTACTGTTATACAACTCATACATCAAATCTGAATATGTCATCCCACCCGAATCAGACCACATACCAATTTTCATCTTCAAAATGCAGCTTCTCTCGTCCAATCTGTACCGCAATGTTTATTTACCCCCACAAACGTAAGAGCCGTTCATAATATCTAACATCTCGTTTTTAAAATGTCATCATATGAAAAACACCGTCCTTCCTGAAGGCAGTAGACCAATTTCAAAAATACATCTTCACTATCACTAATCACATACACATCTAAAACTCAATCAAATCTACCTGTTTGGATTCAAACTTCAATTACAATTACGTCAGAAACACAACATCTCTAAAACACATTTATGACAACCAATTCAGCTGTCATTTCATCATTCAAAGGGGACATATTTTGTTACCAAATGTCGCATCCATATATGTAGCAACTTTCGTTTGATTCCTTACAACAATGGATATTGCTTTCCTGTACTCATCGATGAGTTTAATTATTTGTGTATGCTCACACACAATCCTACGTAACTAAAATTACTTATTGACAGACAACACACTTTCTTGGTACATACCGGTGTACCAATGTCCTTTTTCCAATTAACATGCCAACAAGAAACCATCCTTTTTTTGCACAGCAACGTACGTGTTGCCTGAGATACAAATCGATACATCCGTTCATTACACACGATCAAACAGCCACAACAGCAGCCGTCCAAAAATAAGTTTCACTTCGAAGAAACCTAGTAAGCCAACAACAAGCGATCACCAACATCAAGCAGCGTCGGTTGTGGTTAGTACTTAGGTGAGGAACCAGATACGCATCGTCATCGTGATGTTTTTATGTTTCATAATATCCAATTCACACCGTCCCAAAGGAAGTTTCAATTCAAAAATCAAAGTATCGCAACTTGTCAAAATGTTATGGTTTTTGCAACCAAAAATGGAAATCGGGCCCACTGTGACGGCGCTGATATTTTGTACATTCTTCAGACGTAGCATTGTCTTTCGATCAGGAATATCCGCGATACCTTTATCGACACAGGCGAACATTTTGTTTGACTTTGTATTAGTGGTTGAGTAGCTTGCAATGTGATTGAAAGCCGGTTAGGTGTTCCAGTTGCCAAAGCTAATGAGAACAGTGGGGTTATTCCGTTACTTTGAAAACGATTATCACTCAGACTGTAGTCGAGACCTTAGAAGCAATCGCTCAGTAATCGTCTGTGCTTTGAGGATTATTGTATTACGTGAAGCAAAGAAAGTGATATCGCTGACAGCAAACACGACAATTGATCTTAGATGATGCAAGATGTACCGTCGAAATATTATCGTCAAACGATAATCACTTTACGGAATGAGGGACCAAGTCTCTTAATTTGAGACAATAGCAATTCTTTAATTATCTATTTCTAACACTAAAAACTGACAAAAAGGAATATTCAAGATTCCCTTGCGTATGAAAACAAGATCAAAGCTTGGTGGAGGCAAAGAGTATAAAACTAAAGGGTACCTACACATTACAGCTTAAAAATTTGTAGCCGTTTCAGACACTGGCGGTAAGTGCGAAGGGGAATTTTCGTCGTTGGTTTTGCGTCTGCTATACTCATGTTAAATGCTGGGGTACCAATGTGAACACTGGGGTACAATATCAGTACCCCACATAGTAAATTTTCGTTGTATGAGATGCGTACTCTATGTAGTTCCATACTCTTTAGTAGAGGTACTGATGAACACGCGCCTCGCTCTTGTGACAGACAGTCGGACACTCCTTTGACAGCGTTAATTGAGTGCTATCATTGACAAACCTGCACAATCCCCAAGGTAAAGCAATGCAATCCGACATTTAATCTCAATGCGACACATTCACTTGCGAATTTCCCCATCACTATGTAGGACAATTTTTAAACTTGTTGTTTCCCTACCAAGTGACCGCAATCTCAACCTCATTTGTGTAATCTGATCAATTACATTTCCTACATTCAATTAAGTGCTCTTAGATCATAACCCCTTCTAAATTCCTGACACAACACATTTTGTTCGTACAACAAAACATAATTACCAAAACGAAATCGTCCTTCAACAACAACAATACCCGAACGATGATGAAACTTTCAAAGGCCAATCATTAGTTACATAAAGTAACGACGACATTGTACTTGTACTCATACTCGTATGTCCATTCTCCAAATTACCAGTTTTCCAATCGCCTATTCTCTTCTAATCCGTTGAAGACAAAACAAAAAAAAAAACCTCAACTCCGATTTACCTGCATCCAACCGTCTTCAAACACAATCCATGGAAGTGTGTCAACACATTTAGAACGCCAAACAATTTATTGCAACATCACCGCCTCATTAGATCGAACTTGCATTTCCTGATCTAGCCGCGCAAGAGTCCCACTTTGGATGCCAGCAACAAAGTGGGCTGCTAATTAATACACGAACGGCTATTATTATGGAGGTCAATTTGAGATTCCTACCATCTGTCGGGGTTTACTCAGAAGCTTTGCAGTTACTCATCGGCTATGCAAATGCCGATAGGTGTTCAAGTGCAAGTGACACAGATGACCTGAAGTTGCCTCCCGAAAACGGTCCATCTCAGCATGAGCTGGGCAACTCGTTCTTCAACTTTCGAGATGCAAATTAATCTTTTTCCACCCATCAAGGTAGTGGTATCATGCAAATGCAATGCAAAGGAGTAGGTACCCTAAAACTGTATTCAGTTAGAAGATGTGGGCTTGAAAAGTTCAACTCGCATTAGATTCATCCTAAAGCTAAACCAAAGATACTGCTCAATAATATGTGGTATCTATCAGAAGAATTGTATCTTTTATTGTATGGTATGTTGGAAAATGTGTGTCATATGGAAATGAGACTTGAAAGAACGGAACTTTGTTTTATTTATCAGTGGATAATTTTATTCAACAAGTTTTTAGGCGGTCAGCACAAAGGTCGATAAAATACAACGGTATATAGATATTTATTTAAATAGGTATCTCGTTATAAAAATAATAACAGTCGATGGAGAAGAAGAAGAGTTTTTATTTTTTTGTTGGTGAAATGGTGCGCGGTTTGGTTTGCCGTGAGGTTGAAACAAGATTTTGAAAATACCCAGGGCGAGATCGTTTTAATATGGGTCGTTCTATTGGGTGGAGATATTGTCAATGAAAATGATAAATATTCATAGCGGGCTATTGAATATCAATAGCAGAATAGCAGTGCTTTAGAAAAGCAATCATTTCGTTCTGGTTTGGCATGCGCATACGTTCAGATTGGACAAAAAACCAAGGAAATTATTATTTAAGTGGACCTAGGTCTTATCATATACATTGACTATGAGGTAGAGAACTAAATAAACGACCGATGTTTAATTCAACACATACAAAGCTTTTTATTTCCCCCGTATTTTATTATAAGATGGAAAGATGGACAGTTCGGTTCTTTAACATGCATCATAAAATAATTTTTCATAAAGACTACGAAATTCCGTGCGCTGTTTTGACAGTTAATAAATTCGACAATATAGAGCAAAAGTCATCATTCTTTTGTAAGACATTGGAACTTTGACACTAGCTTTGGTAGTGTATGTTATAAAGGGTCCGCCAAATAACTTTTTTTTTTTGAAAATGCTATAAAAAAAAAACTACTGACTGTAGCCTACACGATCGGTCCAATTTTTAAGCACATTATCGATTGTGTTCAGCTGTATTTCACCAATGGCTTCACGAATATTGTCCTTTAAAGCGTCAATTATCTCTGGCTTGTCGGCGTAACACTTATCTTTTACGGCATCCCACAAATAATAGTCCAACGGTGTCAAATCGCAGCTCCGAGGTGGCCAAACGACATCAGCTCTGCGGCTGATAATGCGATCTTCAGAAACAGGGCGCAAAACATCGAGTGTAGCTTCGGCTGTGTGGCACGTAGCGCCGTCCTGTTGAAACCAAATCTTGCCAATATCCTCCTCTTCAATTTTTGTGAACAAAAATTCGTTCAACATGGCCCGATAACGATCGCCATTGACTGTAACGGCCACTCCTTGCTCATTTTCGAAGAAAAATGGCCCAATTATGCCTCTGGACCAAAATCCGCACCAAACAGTGACTCGTTTTGGGTGTATCGGCTTTTCAATGTATGCGTGCGGGTTTTCTGTGCCCCAAATGCGACAATTTTGCTTGTTTACATACCCGCCAAGATCAAAATGAGCTTCATCTGAAAAGATGATTTTTTTGGCAAAATCGGCATCTTCTCTAAGTCGATCACAGGCCCACTTAGCGAAGCGAAAACGCATTGGATGGTCAGTTGGCTTCAACTCCTGAACCTATTGGACTTTGTATGGCGTCATACCAAGGTCTTTATGCAAAATTCGTCTCAATGATGTCTCCGAAATGTTCAATTGTTGAGAACGACGGTGAATTGATGTTGATGGCGCTTCACGCACACTTTCTGCCACAGCAGCAATATTCTCGGGTGTACGCACTGTTTTTGGCTTTTCACGCTTTGGTTTATCGATGAGGATGCCAGTTTCTTTGATTTTTTTCATAAGATAACGAACATACGGAGCTGACGGTGCTTCTCTTCTTCCAAAATCTGTACGCAATTTTCGCACACATTCTGCAACATTACCATGATTTTCAAAGTAATGTCGCAATATTTCCCAGCGTTGTTCAAGTGTATCCACAGCCATATTCGTTCAGCGGAAGGATAAAACTAATTATCTGTCAAATCAGACATGAGCTAAGTGTTACCATTCACGAAATAAGCACTAGTCGAAAAAAAAACGTTAGATGGCGGACCCGTTATTAGGACTTCCTTGACATTTGAACTTAGAAAATCGAGTGAGTAGTTTTAAGCCACCAGCCTCTTTTTAAATCAAGGTTTTGACTATAAATATATCTGAAGCAAAAGAACAAAAATAAGCAAACAATGTGGATCTAGGAATTTTTACAAAAATCAGCAAAAACATATGAGCAGACTACAATCCCCTGTGCGGATCGTTCAATACCCTATCCCATCCCATCCTTAAAATGAATATCCCCAAAATATGGGCTTTATGGCGATAAAATATTGAAAATGACGTTGTCACAACATATTGTTCATACAGTTTATCAAAATCAATTGTGGTTCGACAAAAAACAACGATTTTCTATTGCATATGCCTTGGGGTAGAGTATGCAAATAGTTTTTGTAGAAAAACGCCCCCAAAAAGTGGGCGTGATCTGTAGACGAAATGTTTATATTATCATAACCAATGATCTTGCATCAAAAGTTTTTGAAAAATATTTTTATTTTTTTTTTAAATTCTGACCTGCCTAAGCAGTAATATACACATCGACCTAAAAGTTCTATTGTGCTTGCCGTCAGATGCTTTTTAGGTTAGTAGCGCTTCTACTTTCCTAATGTAGCTGATAATACTTTCAGCCGAAGATTTCCTCAGTTCTTCGGGACTTAAAAATTCCCTGAAGAAAGATTCCCTTCTCATACCGTAAAGGGCCGGGCATTCACATATGCTATGCTCGGCTGTTTCGTCTTCTTCTAGACATAGTCTGCACTCCGGTGAGTCGACTAGACGCATTTTGTTTAGGTGATATCGCAGACCGTGATGACCAGTTAGGTAGCCTACTAAGCTTTTGATATCGTGCCTGCGAAGATTTAGTATCTTGTTAGCATCTGATTTGAAGGGCTGAATAGCTCTTTTGGCCTGTCTTAGGCCTGGGATGTTTCCCTAGTATGAAACACATCTGTTTTGTTCCCAGTTTTTTATGACTAGATTTATGGCTGATTTGGGAATTGCACAGAAGGGTTCAGGTCCAATGAAGGGGGTTTCCGAACCTTTTCGGGCTAGGTCATCAGCTTTTTCGTTACCTTCAACTCCCTTATGTCCGGGGACCAACCATAGTTTGGTTTTGTTCCTGGAACTGAGTGTTTGGAGGGAGTTGAAACAGTGTAGTACTGATTTGGAGTCAATGATGTGTGAGCTAAGGGCTTTTATATCTGCTTGACTGTCCGTGAATATATGGATGTTTGCGCCTTTAATACCTGAGTTGTGTATTAGGTTTGCGCATTCTTTTATGGCAAGGAGCTCAGCTTGGAATACACTAGGGCTTTTTCCCATAGGTATTGAGATGTTTTTATTTGGTCCATGTATGCCAGCTCCTACCCTTGAGTCCATTTTAGAACCATCCGTATTCCACTTTAGGCCGTTTAGGCAGTTTGGTGGGTTGTTGCTACACCATGCTTCTCTGGTTGTGATCTCCGTTGAGAATCTTTTGTCGAAGCATAGTGTCTTTGGTAAGCGGTCTGTAACCGCACAGATCATGTCAAGTTCTGGAAGTTCTGATAGAAGTTTAATTAGTTTTAGATGTTCACTAATGTTTAATTCTTCCGCTTGTGTCAAACTTGCTGAGCTGCGAATTGCCACTTTTTTTATATAAATGTGGAGGGGTGTCAGTCCTATTAAGGCTTCCATAGCCGCCGTGGGACAGGTACGCATAGCTCCGGTAATGCCCAGACAGGCAAGCCGTTGTACCTTGTTTAATTTATTTACAGTTGTTTTTTGGGTGACTTTGTTCCACCATACTATTGAAGCGTATGTTATAATGGGCCTGACCATGATCGTGTAGATCCAATGTGTGGTCTTTGGAGAGATTCCCCAGGTTTTACCATACATGTTTCGGCAAGCCCAGAAAGCTTTGGTTGCTTTTTGAATTTTGTTGTTAATGTGGGAGTCCAGCTTAGTTTTTTGTCGAGGATCACTCCAAGATATTTTACTTCGTTGGAATACTCAATGTATGTACCATTGATTGAAATTTGGGTAATACTTAATTTTCTCCTTTTTGTGAAAGGGACGATGATAGCCTTGCTGGGGTTTATAGAATGACTTTCTTTTCTACACCAGTCTATGACTATCTTTAGGGCGTTTTGCAAACGTGTTGTAATCTCGTTTGGTTCTTTGCCCCTAATAATGATGACTAGGTCATCGGCGTATCCAATTATATTGAAACCTGCATTACTTAGGTCTTGAAGTAGGTTATCGATAACCAGAGACCATAGTAGGGGTGAGAGTACGCCTCCCTAAGGGCAGCCTTTAACGACTGTTACTGATACTGAGGTCAGTGCTGATGAAGCAGTTATTTTCCGACTTTCAAGCATCGCTTTGATCCATTTGATGGTGGGATGATCTATTCTTCTATGAGTCAAAGCATTTGATGTGGAGTCATATCCAGTGTTGTCAAAAGCACCCTCTATGTCTAGGAAGGCACATAGAGCTACTTCTTTGTTTTCGTATGCACTTTTTATTTGTGATGTTAAACTTAGAAGTGCTCCTTCCGTGGATTTACCTTTTTGGTAGGCGAATTGACATAGTGAGGAGTGCTTTCATTTAAGCACTCTCTAATGTGTACGTCAAGTATTCTTTCCATTGTTTTCAGGAAAAACGATGTTAAGCTTATTGCACGGTATGATTTAGGTAGTTCTATTGGTTTGTCTGGTTTGGGGATTAATACCACGTTTACCTCCTTTGGTACCTTTGGTATATTTAAAATATACCACAAAACCATTTTTCATATAAACGCCCCCAAAAAGTGGGCGTGGAAAAAAACTTTGACGAAATATAGATATTGAGATTCTCTAAATATGTTTCTCAGACACTTTTTTAAAATTTCTTACGGTTTGGCCAAAAACTACGTTTTTTAAAAAAGGATGCGTGGCAGTGGGCGGATTTCAAAAAAATTTACACTTGTTCTGCTTCGTCGGTCAGAGAGTCCACATACCAAATTTCAACACTCTAGCTCAAAATGTACGGCCCAAAAATCGGTGACGAACAGACAGACATGGCTTAAGCGACTCAGCTAGAGATTCTGAGTCGATCCATATACTTTGAATTTTTTCTCTATGTTACAAACTATATATCAGAACTGTTGAATGACTTAAATATCCGTTTTCCGAATTTTGAGCAAACTTTATTTTGTTTCTAAATGTTGTATTATTTACAGCGTTTGCTAAAATTTCCTACAATGAGATATTTATTTTACAAAGTATATCTATTAGTTAAACTATTAAGAATTTCTTACGTTTAGTTTGGATCTATAATTTTGAAGGGTTGTACACGCTTTAGAGTGTAACTTTGAAAGAAATTGTTCGATATTGCAAACCAATGGCAAGCACAAACTTAGTCTAGATAAATTCACGATGATACATTTGCAGCGAGCGCCATTTATTCAATGGTTGGAACGATGTTGCCAGGTTCGTCAATAAAAACTAATATACCCCAATGGGATAGGGTATAAACAACATATCACTAAATGTAAGTCCTAGTGTTGGGCGCCAGTCGAGAACTCTTTAACCAACTTGTGCTATTGGCTAAGTTTACACCGTAGACTTTATTTGGTTTGGCACTAAATATTTTATTCTCAGGCTTTTCTGCCTTTTCCGGACTAAGTGCAGACCTTACTGGACTTAGTAAAGAACGACATTTATACTTCATTAGACATCTTTGGTGCAAAAGTAGCCAATATCAGAGCCATTTATAAGTGATGTTTCCGATGACTCTTGAGTCTTGAGGAAAGTAGTAATATCTTCGAGAACGACATTTATACTTCATTAGACATCTTTGGTGTAAAAGTAGCCAATATCAGAGCCATTTATAAGTGATGTTTCCGATGACTCTTGAGTCTTGAGGAAAGTACTAAAATCTTCTATTTTATACCGCTTTAGTTGAATTTGTTGGGACTATGCGCAAGGTAGAATAAAAAGTTAAATTTATTATAGTCCAGGTCACCTAAATAAGTGAACTGACCTTAACAATTTAGTCCTTCTTCGATGTGTATAAACCGATGAGACGTACACTAAATGTAGGCTTAGTCCCGGTTATAGTCAACGTTGTAAAAGTAGCCATTGAAAGGCATTTCAGTCCCAGCTGATGTCTCATGGTGCGTTTACCATTAGAAACAGAAGGGCAGTGTACATCTTCGTCTTATATTTACATAGGTGAGGTTTACAGATTTCCGAAATTAGAATATAAGGCCTCATGTTGGGAGCCAACTGATGTCTATATTGAGTACCAATCAAAACAAGGGTTAAAGGCCACAACGGCAACCTAATCTCATCGAGAAAAGACAAAATTTTCGACTAATGATCCATGGATCCCCCAATAGTGTCCTCTTAAAATAAAACAGAAAATGATTGTTTTGACAGTTAAAGTTAAAAGTTAAGTTAAAAGCATATAGCGCTGGTCATAAAGCTCCTCATTAAACGTTTGATATGGCTAGGGTATTTGAAGCGAATTAAAACCTAATACTCTGGCCCCAGGGTCTTCGATTCCAAACCAGACGCTAGCAGCAGTAGAGGATGACTTCGCCCTAAGTAACGCACAAAAGTAGAAACTGAAAGTGTTCAACTGAAGTTAGAGACAGGGCTAGTTCGAGAGGATTGTTGGTTGATGCTTTGGTTTAATCCGACCTTAAGTAAGTAAGTGAGGGTTTCATCGATACTCCTGTTATTGATAAGTAATTGACATTCATTTTATGAACTAGTTGGATCAATAACGTGCTCTTTTATACTCTGCACCTATAATTTGGAGGTAAATGAAGAAATTTGATAGGATTTGAGCGTTTAGGTTTGCTTCACCAGAGCATTTTTTTTATAAAAAAAAAGGACACCATCCGCAAACCTGTTCTAACGAGTAAGAACTTTATAAGGTCTTTTGAAAGGTTAGCCTATACAAATGCCTTGGCTTTGTTTTGCCTAAAAGCGGTAGTTGGTCGGATCCACAAGATTAAATGATGAAAACCAAAACCTGACTAATCAAGTGTATCGTGTTCATAACCTTTCATCGAAGTATCGTCCCTTATATCTGCAGAAGTGATCTTGGAGTCATTCATGCCCTGTAACAATTATCTGTTTCGAAGCATAGTACAAGGTGGCGCAAAAGTTGTCACCCGTCGCAAAAGTTGTCACCCGATGATTCTTGGTCGTCATTTTTTTAAGTGTTTTGCAAAAAAATCGAAACAATTATTATAGGTGGCGCATAGGACATGAATCGTGGAATAAATTTTTCTACTTTTTTTGCGGAAGAATTCAAATATTTGCAACCAAAAAACATCGGGTGACAACTTTTGCGCCACCTGTTATAACCCTCTTTAATTGGGGTGGCAGGCGGTTATCATAAGATGGTTGATACAATGAAATGTGTGAGCACTTGAAGGACGTAAAATTCGGAGGAGCGATATTCAGCCAGAATCTCAGATTTTTTTCTTAACTCTTCTTAAGTGATGCGAACCTGTAACGCTCCATGAGCGCCTGTTTATTGACTCTGATACAGTATCAGCAGTTTTTTCAGACAAAAGTGCAACCAAATGGACTAAGGGTACACCTCTTTCAAAGCATCGAAGAGCTGTTTTTAAAACTCGATACCACAAAGAAGCTCTTTAAAGACACAGTCTAAGCCGTGATGTAAATTAAAATATAAGTCTATGTCCACGATGTACTTTGTGGTATCGAGTTTTATAAACAGCTCTTCGATGCTTTGAAACAGGGGTATCCTTAGTCCACTTGTGCCCGGTTTCACAGTGGGAGCTTAATCCGTTGCTTAGCTAAGCAAAAAGCAGAGCTTAAATTTGGTCTTAAGTTTTTTGGGTTTCACAGTCATCAAAAAAGTGTGGTTTAGCTAAGCCAAGTATAACAAGTAATTGTGAATGGTTCGTAGGTAATTTATTAGTTACGCGCCTAAAACTATACACCAAACGGGAATATTCTGCGAATATGTATGGAATTTAGTATGGACATCACCCATTGAGTAATTCTCTACTACATCCAACAACCAATCAAAATTTCCTATGACAGAAGTTAATCCAACACTTAAGCCACCAACATCGGGGGCTTAAGTTTTATCAACATTTAAGTGTGGTTACCTCTTAAGCCGGAACTGTGAAACACAAAGTTATGTTAAACCGCAGGTTAAGCTCCACGTGAGGCTTAAGCTCTCACTGTGAAACTGGGCATTGGTGTTCTATTGCCTGACAAAAGCTTGGACACCGATTCACGTTTATAGCGACAATCTTAAGCAGAATATAGAAGCATATAACCAATTCTTTGCTAACCAGGTAAAATTAAACTCCTGGATATCTCCAGAGCTATCACAGAATCAAATAATACAGAAGAAGTAGATTGCTAATCGATGGTCCTTATTTAAAATGCGTTAATTAACAATTTGTGGTTAACAACACCAACAAAAAAAATTGGTTCAACAGGCTCGTTGGAACACAGGACCTAGCTTTCTCACAACCACTCATTTGTGCGTGTTTACGATGGCGGGACCTCCAGTTTTATGCCGAATACGAACGGCTAAGTTGAGATAAGCTATTCTTGACAATTGAGACTACCCGGATGACTTGTCAGATCATCACAGAGGAGGGCTGGGAATCGAACCCAGACCTTTTGCGCGGCAGTTCATCGCACTAACCATCGCGCCACTGAGGCCGTTAACAACACCATCTATTGAAGAAGTCTAACAAACACTCAAGAGTAGTTATAATGTCATTAAAAGCTTGTCAAATTAGATATACGAAATCGTCAATTAATAATAAGTCACCTTGACATTGACAAAGTACTTACTACCTATCGTCTGGCATCACTGCCAGTAAGTAAGTTAATTCGCTTGTTCGTACGAGAAGAAACACAATTAGCGTGAACATGTGTCGGTTTGGCTAGATTATTGTGAATCTTGTGATATCGTTTATTAAATCGCATTTAAGCATTAAATCGTAGATGAGGTTATCAGAGAAATCGCAAAGATTGTTGAAGTAAGTGTGCCAAGTACTCCATGCCTTGCCCATCATAAGGCTGGTATTCGCATAGTATAGACTTTATCTCTCCCTCACATTCTTACAGCTGCAACAGTTGGTGTTATAGGCTATGACACGTCGAGCAGCATGCTCCACAATAGGCCTTACGTGATTTGCTATTAAGGCGGTGTCTCCTAGTCAACGTGGTCTTCTTTTTGATTGTCATTCATGTAGTGAGAATGCTGGATGCTCGTTGACTGGGTAGAGACGAGCCCGGTCTGGCAAAGGCACCAGCTTTCTTGTTTACACTTATAACACCATGACCTGAAACCCATATAAGATTAATTTAGTAACTCCTAATGGAAGTCTTTCCTTCTGGCATTGAAGTACTAGTATGGATGAAGTCGATAAATTGTCTTTAATAGCGGGTTGGGTGTCAACAAAAATATTTGTTGGGATACTATGCTATGAACATGCCCCCAAAATAACCCGTAATTCCGCTTGAAATACTCTGGAAGGTTCGGGGAGTTTAGTTTTAATGTATCGAAGTACTTGCACCGACAATACAGTACATTTTGGACCCGTCAGTTGTAAAAGCGTGTCAAAGACTTTTTCAGCCACTGAATTTTTCCAATCTTTTCGGGTTGAGAAACCAGCTGTTAACCGTTTATGGGCAGTCGATTTGGGTATGTGAGTGGGTGCAGCGGCACCCTACGCCATGCAAAAGTCTGACGAGCATAAAAGAGTATAAAATTGTCATGAAAAGCTCCTCAAATTCGCTATTAGTAATCGGCGTTAAACTGTAGGTCCCATTCTGTGTGGAAAGAAATATAGCTCCACGCACAGAAATAAATAAGAAAGCTAAGTTTGTGGTCGTGTATGGGCTAGATAATCCCTGTTTTGGGTACCTAATCGGTAGGAGGATCCACCAATCCTGATGCCATTGAATCAAGGATGTTGCTATGTTCTTAGAGCTTAGTGATCCAGCAGCAAATTCGTTGAGTCTGACTGCGCTGTACATTGTAACGCTTCCGATATGAATGTTTAGAGGGAGTACATGAAAGGGTACAGTGGAGAGCTTAGTGGAAGAAAAACGAAGTAGTAAGAGATTTCGTCACGGTCGTCTAACCGACAGAATTAAGATGAACTATGGTGTGGGGTCCGGAGTCTACTCAGAATCACCTAAAATATCAATATCATACCGCCTACCGGATTTTTCCAGCTTAATCCAGGTGGTACTACTGGCTATCCGAGAGGCTTGCACGCTACTGGGGCATAACACCACCGAAAAACAAAATATTGCTATTCTCATAGATTGCTAAGCGTCCATAAAGGCCATCAACTCGGCTACCATATCCTCCGAACTGGTACAGGAATGCCGCAACAAACTTGCCCACCTTAGCGAATGCTTCAGGGTCACACTTCTCTGGGTTTCAGGGCACAGTGACCTTGAAGGAAACGAGCGTGCAGACGAGCTGGCCAAGCAAGGCTCAGCTCTTCACGACTCACTTAGCCAAGGGTCCGTATCCCGCGAGGTGCGGTTAAGGGACAAATAAACTCATTCTTTCTGAAAAAGGCCGACTCCAAATGAAGAAGGTTAACAAATTGCGTCATATCGAGGACTATATGGACCTCCTGTGACAAAAGCAGAACAAACGATCTACTAAATAGAACCGGCCCAGATATCACAAGAATTACGGCGATAGTCACGGGGCACTGGCCAATTAGAGACCATGCGGCCAAACTAGGGATCCCATAAAACCTTTAATGACGCAGTTGCGGGAACACAAATGAGAGAAAAACCCTCTCCCATCTCATCTTTTAATGTCCGGCACAAGGAAGAGCCAGATTGCGTGCGTTAAACCAACCATTTTTCGACAACCTTAGCGACATCTCGGGGTAAAGAAGATCTTATCCCTTTTCTAAACCTAAACTTCACAGGCTAGATCTGAAGACCGCCTGTATCACATCCACAACAACGATCATAATAAAGGTCACACGAGTCGTGGTAATAAAAAGACACCTAAGTGCTACTTAGGTTCATGCCGAACCTCTACTTCTACCTACCATCTACCTGTCCTCTACCTACCATATACCATGGAGCATTCACGATTGCTCTTAGCATTTTGTTTTGAAATACTTGCAATAAAGCAACATTGCTTGGTTTGGTACAACCCCAAAGCTGTATCCCGTAAGTCCAAGAAGGTTTAGGACTTGCTTATACAGAAACAGTTTGTTGTATACGTTTAGCTTCGAGTATGTTACAAGTAGCCAATACATTTCTCTAAGTCTGATTGCGAGCTTAACGTGTGACTTGCAATTAAGTTTTGCGCCTAGGGTCATACCAAAATATTTTACCGCATTTGCGTATGTTAAGTTGTAACAGGTAAGTTGTGAAATTGGTATGGTCTTGACTTGTCCTCATTAAGGGCAATTTGCCAGGTCTTTATCCATTCGCATACTTTTTTTAAGAGCCCGTTGGAGTTTTCCCGTTGATGATTCGACTGACTCATCCATTGCAATTATAGCTGTATAGCCTGCGGATGTTGCTACGATTGTCCCTTCATCTTGTGGTATAGAATAGAATTGGACCGAGAATGCTTCCTTGCGGAACACCTGCGTTTATTTCTTTGAATTCTGAGTATTCAGTCTCATTTGTAACAAGAAAGAGTCTGTTAGGATTCCAGTATTTTGTATTTTGTAAACCTTCGTGCCATACCTAGGTAAACGCTTGTGATACATCGAAAAAGGCGCCAGATCGTGTTGATGTCTTCCGGGAGTGAGTATCTAAAGCTGCGATGAATGGCTTCCATGAGATTGTCAATTTAGTCTTATATTTCGAGCGGTGTCTTTAGTGACACATTTAAAGCAACATTTTCTTTGCAGTCTTTTCTTAAAACGTCCCAGTTTGTTTTGATCCTAGTTAACCTAGACGGCCCTTCTTTCTTTGCTGGACTTCCATTTATTTTCAGAGTGACTGAGTGGTCTGAGCATAGATCATAGCATTCTTCGACTTCAGTCAGATATTTAGTTAGCCCTTTTGTGATAAAGAATTCGATGAGGTGAGGGATTCTCTTTTTGTCAGTTGACTAATATGTTGGCTCTCCCGTCAAAAAAAAAGTCCATCCCACGCTTTATACAGGCTTTGTACAGTAGGCTGCCTTTGAATTGCAGTTTGAACCCCAGAAAGTGTATTTCGCATTAAAGTTCCCACCGATGGTAAAATAAGAATCGATTGAAACAATAAGGCGATCAAGATCGTCGCTTATCAGTCTATATCCCGGGGGGAATTTTCTAGATCCGATGAGGTAGTCTAAATGGATTACTTTCCATTAAACTGAAATTATTCGCATAGAATCGAGTTCTATTTTTATGTTTTCAGAGTGCTTAAATCCATCTTTGATGTAGAAAGAGCATTTTCCGAATGCGAGATATTTATTTTGGATCCAGGTCCCTTTTTTAAGTGGGTCTCGAATATCAAACATTAATTCAATCTATGTATATAAAAATGAAACCCGTTTTCCGTTGTCACGACATAACATGAAAACGGCTTGACCGATTTGGCTAATTTTTTTTTTTAGTTTTCTAATACTCTGTACAATACAACTAACACTAAAATACTATTACGGACCCTAAAACGAAACAGTACCCGGGCGAAGCCGGGCCGGACAGCTAGTTAAAAATAAAATGGCAGACGTGTAGCCTATATTTTGGATAAAAACTAGTCTGATGCGTCTCCAAGAGGTTGGAATACATGAATCCATTTTCATTTTAAATTGCCTAAGGTCATTTAGATAAGAATTGGAAATGGGCTAACCTCAAAAAGGTTCACATCGCTTTCCAATGCAAGACTCTTAATTTCATCGTTTTATTGATAGGTCATGACATTTATCTTCTGACAAAATTTACATATTTTCTAACCAGAACTGCGTTATTGTCACATTGTCAGCATGTGGACCTACAGAAAAGTTTTACGATGTGTATCTCATTTCCTTTAGTGAAAGTCTCTCGATATTCGAGCGAGATAATCTCACAACTGGATCATTGTGTGAAATAGAAATTCAAAATCTTTTAAGATGCCATAGATATTAGTCATAAATATTTTTAAAACGGTCCAAACACTCTAAATCTAAGCCTAATTGGTGTGAATTGGTTTGCAAAAAAAAAAACGAGCCTACTGACACATTTCCAAGCTACAGCGGAATTCATTAATCACTCACCACCAGACGCATTACCTAATTTGTCAGCCTGGGAAACTTGTAACGAGATCTCTATCATAGTGACGGAGGTGGATCAAATTAAAAAAAAAAAAACAAAACAAACAAATAAAACCTCACAATGACACCATCGACGACGCCTAATAAGATAATTGTCAACTGTTTAGAACGGTCCCGGGGGAACTCTTTGTCTTCTTCTTGATTGTCTGCACCCTCATCGTTTTTCTCTTCTCTCAACGTTTGTTGTTGTTACAAAATGTTGACGTGAGAAACCATAACCATGCCTAATGATACCCATTAGATGTAGTTGTATCATTATCTTCTTGTATCTGTTACTTTATCTATGTATCTTTATAACATACTTTCGCTAGAATGAATTTCATAGAATCAAATTTATGTTCTCTATTCTTCTCTGTTTGTTTTCAGATCGATTCGGAGCAACCGCTTGGATGATCCTCGCGGTAGCCATCGTACACGTTCTATTATCATGTACGGGAGAAGTGAGTTGGCCAGTACGGCGGGGGAGAGTGCAAGATCAATTTTACTGGAAGAACCCAGCGAGCCGAAACCTATTACAGAAACCATGAAAAAGGACGTTAGAAGGATTAGCAACAGTGTTCAGGCACAAATTGAACGAATGTTCACGGATGTAGCTAAAGATGCAACGTGTAGTTTTGCTGTCACCTGCCTTGGATCGTTACCACTGAAGGATAAAGTTACAAGTTTGCAGGGTCTACAGGAGCCACTGAGGAAGCTGTACTTGGCTGAAATTGCTAAAGATGTAAGTGCTTACGTATTAAGTTAACGTGTGTGTTTTTTTTTATTGTGCAAGATAGGGCACTCAAAGAGTTATAGCAGTTCAAGTTAAAGCTGTCTTAATGATGGCATACATGTTGCATGTTACAAAAAAAAAGGTTTAAGACTTAAGTGGGTACGAGTTCATTAATTGATCTTCCACGTATTTTGGTTATATAACTAATCCCAGCATAGGTGAACAATGAAGATACCCGTAACATGATTTATATCGATCATCGTGCTGTAGATGCTTGTAATTAGTGTCACTTTTTGCGGTTTGCGTTTTGGGAAACTAATTTTAAATTTTACAGTGGATTCGGGCAGTTCTGAGAATTTTTGAAAATAATTACTTTTAACATGTAATTAGACATCAACAGTTAGGAGGCCATAATGTCTCTATTCCACTGAAGTGTGTGATTAACGAAAAGTATTAGCGGTAGATACATGTAAGCATTGCAAAATGTTTAAGACATTCGTATCTGATAAGTTCCTTGAGACTTAATGCCAAGTAATATAAGTATGCTCGTACAAATCATAGCTACCAAATGTATAATTATCAGCCGGACCCACGATTTTTAAAATCTAACTTTTCCCAAAAGGACACCCAGGTTTATTACTCACTTAAGTGGTACTACAGGGCGAAATGAACCTGGGCCTCAACAAACATGCCTCTCTAATTAGCCCAGTCCTTAGCGGTCGGTTTCTACTTATGCGCGCCACTTAAAGCAAAGTCTTCGTCTACTGCGTCGGTCTTCTGGCTGGGAATCAATACTCTGCTACCCAGAGTATTGGTGTTAATTCACTCTACATGTCCTATCCATCTTAAACGCCCAATGCGGAGTTTTTTTTGAATGGGAATATGTCGCTGTACAGCTCGTAAAGTTCGTTGAATCTTCGTCTCCATAGCCCGTCAACGCAAACGGGACCAAAGATTTTTCGAAGAATTTTTTTCTTAAAACGACCAAAGATTTCATTATCCCCTTTTGATACGGTAAATGCTTTGGCAGAGTAGGACTGGGATGATGTATAGGATCTCGTCTCGTTAGTAGGTCGAGGGCTTTACTACTAAATTGCCTTCTTAGCCCGAAGAAACAGCGATTGGCAAGAGTAATTCTTCGTTTAATTTCTGACGAGTTGTTGCGTTAATAGTGGAGCCAAGGTAGGCAAATTCCCGTACTACCTCAAAGTTTTATCAGTCCTCCATCGTCATCAGTGCTGTCGAACGTACTGCAAAAGCAATACTTGTATTGCTTTTGCGTGCTGCGTATTGCCGTATTGCTCACCTCAGTTTTGTACTGCATTTTATTTTTTGTATTGCCTTTTGTGTTTCTTTTTTGTTATATGTACACAAGTAATTACATCGCTGGTATCGAGCTGGCATCACTTTTCATATTTTTTGATGTAGGTGTACACTTCCAGGATCCACGCTACATTTCCAGATGTAGATGATTTTTTGGTTCCAGACTTCCAGTTGTGCAGCGAACACAATACCACAATTTGAAATGGCTTTAGTTGTATCGGTATGTAATTTCGTTTCGCTAGCGGTCTATCAGAAAAAGTTTTTCCAAACATTTGTAACAAAATAATTTCATATCGCCGTGCCTTCGTATTGTTAAAGACTTAAAAAAGGAAATATAAAATAATCGAAATAGACTATAATATAAACATTTCCACAAGTGTCAGCCTCAGTGTAGGTAGCTTAGCAGATAACGATATCCGAAATGTAAAAGAGAAGTGTAGAGATTACTACATTGAATTAACGGGTGATCCAAGTAGAGATACTTTTTTCAATAGCCTTTTTTGACAAATCACGTGTGAGTCGTGTCATGCTGTCATGTTACTTTTGTTTAGTATTGGTTGGCATTTCATAATGGAAAGACTTACGCGTGAACAACGTTTACAAATTGTTCAACGTGAAAATTCACGTTCTGTGAGGAATGTGTTTCGTGCACTTCGCTCAACTTATGGTCAACATAATCGGCCTACTGAGCGTACTATTCGCAACACCATCACCCATTTTGAGACCCAGCATTCATTATTGGATAATATTCGACCGAATAGACCACGTCCAGCACGCTGTGAAGAAAATATAGCGGCCGTAGCTGAGAGTGTACACGAAGACCGTAGAGAGTCGATTCGGCGCCGTTCGCAGCAACTCGCACTGACGTATGGAACGACTTGGCGCATATTACGTCAAGATCTTAAATTGAAAGCGTACAAAATACAGCTTGTGCAACAACTGAAGCCGCTCGACCTTCCCAAGCGACATCGCTTCGCTCTATGGGCTCTTGAAAAGTTCCAAGAAGATCCGACGTTTTCGAGGCAAAATTTGTTTAGCGATGAGGCCCATTTCTGGCTCAATGGGTATGTAAACAAACAAAATTGCCGCATTTGGGGCGAAGAGCAACCTGAAGAGATTGAAGAACTGCCACTTCATCCAGAAATAACAACGGTTTGGTGTGGTTTGTGGGCCGGTGGAATCATCGGTCCATATTTCTTTAAAAATTATTCCGGTGCGAACGTAACCGTCAATGGCGACCGTTATCGTGCCATGATAACCGACTATTTGATGCCTGAAATTGAAGCTCGTGATCTCGGCGACATTTGGTTTCAGTAAGACGGCGCCACTTCATACACATCGCATCAATCAATGGACTTATTGAGAGAACATTTCGGTGATCACATAATTTCACGTTTTGGGCCGGTCGATTGGCCACCAAGATCGTGTGATATCACACCGTTAGACTTTTTCCTGTGGGGATATGTAAAGTCAAAAGCTTATGCCGACAAACCCGCTTCGATTCAGGCCTTGGAGGAAAACATCACGCGTGTCATTCGCCAGTTACCAGTCGAAATGCTCAAACGAGTGATCGAAAATTGGACTCAACGGATGGACCATCTGCGACGTAGCGACGGCCAACATTTGATAGACATAATCTTCAAAAAATAAATGCCAAAGAATTTTCTTTCAAATGATAATAAAAATTCTCCATTAAATTTGAATTTTCTGTGTTTTTTTCTTTAAAAAAGTAGGGAACCTCGAAATGGATCACCCTTTATGTTCGCAAATCAGAAAAAGAGTAAACTTTCAGACAAAGTTTTAGAAGCCGTACAAATAATAGATCCGCAAGAGAAATCCCCAAGCCTTACCCCACTTATACAATTGTTCCCAAATTTAATTGAAGAAGAACTTGTCGATGAGCTTGATCACATCAAAATGTTATCAGTAAGGACTTGAGTTTTGAAGATTTTTGGAGCGCCACATTTAATTTAAAAAATGCATTAAATGCTCCAATGTTTCCTCTTTTAAAAATATTTGTAGGTTCTATTTTATGCTTTCCGCATAGCAGCGCAAGTGCTGAGCGCATATTTTCCCAAGTAGCATTAATAAAAGACAAGAAAAGAAACTGTTTGCTCACATCTACAGTAAATGCAATATTAATGGCAAAAAAATAATAAGGCATAGTAGCGCCATTGAGTGGACTCCGTCTAAAGAATTTTTATCCAAATACTATAAATAATGTAAAATGCACCTAATGTAAAACTCAATAAATATTAATAAATGTTAAACTATTATTATTATTATTATACTGTAATAAAGGAAGATTGAAAACAATTTTTTTTATTATATGCGTATTGCCTTTTTCCCAAAATTATGCAAAAAAAAGTTTGGACGTATTGCTCTGGTCATTTCTAAAACGACAGCACTGATCGTCATCCCGTACAGACGGACTAGTTTGAGCGGCATACCAAAACTAGACATGGCTCCGTACAGTTCGTCTCTATAAATTCTGTCGTATGGGACTTTGAAATCCATGAATAGGTGATGGGTATCGATTTAGACTCCTTGGGTTTTCTGGATCTGCGGAAGTGTGAAGATTGGATGAGTTGTGGACTTTCCTAAAACCACACTGATAAGGGCCGCGATCAGGTTGTTTGTAAACGGTTTCAATCCTTCACATATTACGGTAGATAAGATATCGTAGGCGATGTTGAGGATACTTATGCTTCTGAAGTTGGAGCAGTTCAGAGGGTCTCCTTTTTTGTGGATCGATGCTAAGGTTTCATTTTTCAGGCATACATTCATCCGATCAGATTTGTCTTGTCAGTTGGTGGATGTTACATACCAAGTCATCTCCGCCGGCTTTATAAAGATCGGCGGGAAGGCTTGAGTTTAGATATTGCTATTCTGACTTCACTTAGGTCGGTTGGTTGGTAGTTTTTGCTGTTGTCGCCAATATTGAATGTTAGGTATTTCCATGTTCATCTCCACTTGAATCCATGTTTTTGACGTTTTCACTTCGGTAAAACTTGCGAACATCGTTCCTAGAGTGACACTTCTCTATATCCTTGATCGCGCGCTTTTCTTG
The DNA here is from genome assembly GCA_932526625.1 of Rhingia campestris. Lineage (NCBI taxonomy): Eukaryota > Metazoa > Arthropoda > Insecta > Diptera > Syrphidae > Rhingia > Rhingia campestris. The sequence goes on from OW052183.1 coordinate 8,207,789, forward strand.
GTATTTCTTCGACTTTCTGAAAAGCTGGTGTTCTTCCCTTCTTCTTTACGTATAGAGCTCAATGGCAGCTCTCATCTTCACCTGCAGCTTAGCCTTGTAGCCCTCATTCTTGGCTGTGAGCTTTTGTCGGCATTCCTCATCAAACCAGGGGTTTCTTGCTGGTGGCCGCGAGAAACCTAGAAGATCAGTTGCGGCTGATTTAATAGCTTGTGGGGATCGTTGCCATTGTTCTTCGACATTAGATGCTGGTGGTATGGTGTGAATCTAGAGGTTAAGGGATACGCGTTGCGAAAAGTAGTTTCTGATTTGTTGTGGCGTGGTGGATATCCGCATCCTTACCTTGGCAGCAACAAGGTAGTGGTCCGAGTCGGTTTTAGCCCCTCGGAATGTTCGGATATCCAAAATACTGGATGCTTGCCTCTTGCCGATCGCAGTGTGTTTAATTTGGTTGACTGTTCGTTGATCTGGAGACCGCCATGTCCCCTTATGGATATCGAGGTGAGGAAACCGTGTGCTGGCTATAGTGGCATTTCGTTTCGTAGCGAAGTTAATTAGCCCTAGTCCGTTACCTGACGTGTTGTCGTGTAGACTATGTTTTCCGACAATATTGCCAAAAATGTCTTCTCTTCCTACCTTTGCGTTAAAATCTTCCAGCACGATTTTAACATCGTACTTTGGTAGTCGCTCATAGGTTTTGTCGAGGAGCTCGTAGAAGCAATCCTTAGTTGTATCATCTTTTTCCTCCGTCGGAGCGTGAGCTCAGAATTTGGCCTTGATGCGGATTGTTAAGTCTGCCGAAGTCTGGCACTAATAACAAATCCACATCCGAATATGTAGTCGCTGTTTCTGTCCACTATACCACGGCCCATTGTAGATGTCACAGTTTTCCATCCTCATTTTGCCCGGCCCATCCCATCGTATTTCCTGGATGGCAGTAATATCTGCTTTGTAGCAGTTTAGGGCTTCCGCTAGTTGTTCACCTGATCCTCTCCTGTCTAATGTTCTCACATACGAAAGTTGTCGTCCTTTTTTCGTTTAGCAGGGTCATGAACAATAAGATCAGTACTTTCCAATGCTATTGGTTTCTTCGTAACATATAGTTTTTTCCATTGGTGAGTATTTATCCCAAATCACAAACCCCAACCTGGAGGTCCAGTTCCAATTTATTAGATACCCCTTGGAGACGGGTCCATCAGTATCCACTACATGATTAAGCGCTGCCGTTGGCCTTTCGGTTCAGCCTCCACCATCTCTGTTCAAGGAACCTGGCTTACCCTTGAGATTCCTAGAAAACCTGGTGTCCGAATATGTCGAAGCAGCTCATCTAGGTTCGCATGGGACATCAGCCGGATATTCATGCCGTGCCATTCTGACCCGGGTGTCTATAGTGCTGCTGTTTTTCGTCTTTTTATCAACACTCGCACTTAGCAAGTCAAATCCGGTTGGATGAGACCAGTACCCGACGGTTACCACTTGGAGGTAAAAATTTGATGTGCAGTCAGAGTTAAAACAGCTTACATTTATTTCCGCACCTAATGACATATTTCGTTGAGCATCCGAATAACTCTGTGCAAAGTATTTAAGGGTGGTAATCACCATCGTTAATCGGTCATATAGCTGCACGTTATAAATTATATCTATCATTGGAACACAATACATGGTGGAACTGGCATTTTATTTGATAAGTCCAAGTTAAGGATAAATATAGACAACAATGGTAATGGCAACCTGGTCACTAAGTATTCACTAAGTTATTAAATGAATCCCCTCCTAGTATAGAAAATGTCATTGCAGCAATCAAAAATCTGAAGAACATTAAGGCCGCCAGTTTGGTTGTACAACCAGCGAAACTCTTCGAATGCTGAGGTACAAGAAAGGCAATCCCATTCATATAGACCCAATTACCGAGCCATATGCCAGTGTTGCTTCCTTCCTGGCATATTGATCAGATACGGTTTTTATACACTAAGACAATTCCAGCAAAAAGGACGTGTATAATAGCATCCACAGTCTGAAGCTCTATTGAGCGACATCTATAGTTAAACAAATGGAATCTGAACTCCTTATCCGCAAATCCAAATGCTGGCCTTATAATTAACGGTAAAGCCACCATAATATCAAATGCTTCGAAATGCATGACTCCTAACATAATTGTTGACGTTGACAGACAACCGCCAAAATATAAAGATCCAATCTTCACAAAAGGTTTACAAAAGCGTAGTAACCTGAGTGGAGCTTAGGGTGCAACCATTGATTAAATCTCGAAAATTATTCAGCCGTTCCTCTTTCAATGCACCTAGTATAACTTGTTGCAAACATATAGACCTGTTGGCATTCAATCTTAAACTTTCATCACAGTAGTCTTCATAAACCGGTACACCCCGTATTGCAGGGAATTTACGACAAATATCTGAAATCTGAATATTCATACGACTTACCAGTTGTCACTTGCATCATATTTATTCAAAATACATGATTTGCATCACACTAATCCGTTAAAGTTTGTTTATGCTTCATTAATCAGTTGGGTTAAAGCGCCACTGAAATTCAGCCGGCGCGCGCTGAATGCATCAGTAAATATACCGTGACTCATACTGAGGGCAATGATTTTCATGGAAATTAGTCAAACACGTTATGGAACAGATATTGTATCTGATATATTGCATCTGAAGATAGTAAGTTTTAAAATTTCGTTGTCGACGGAAATTAAGCTCTCCTCGCCATCAATATATGAATCAATTTCAGCATTAAAGGCCTAAATAGGTCACAATAATGCATGCGAGTGGCTTTCTTATTTTTGAAAAAAGTCAACTTTATGGGATACTAAATCAAAGGTGTCGCAAAAGTCATTACCTTATGGGAGATGCTATAACTTGCAGATGGCGGCAAATGTCAGTTCTACTTTGACATTTGTGAAGTAAAGAGATACACATTACACTTCAATAAAACAACAAAAACTTAAGACATCAAATATACAGAATAGAATAGTAGAACCAAGGTCCTACATTTAAAAAAGCAATACCGTCAAAGAACATCTAGCAACAACTTTTGCTCGATCTTCTTTAGACAATAACGGCCTAAACAGGTCCATCAATAATCAGACATAGAATTTTACGCCAATACCGTGCTAAGAATCAGTCAAACTCTCCATGATAGTTTTGGACCCTTCTTGGTTGTTTGTCAAACATTCGAAAACAAAAATATCTACTGAAGAGGGATATGAACCTGGTACCTACCTCAAGGCAGAATTTATGTACCACTTTCCCAGCCTCTATCAATTACGCATTTATTCAACAAACCAGTGGTTAGTTGTCTAAAAATTAAGTTGGTCCAAGCCACCTTAATGGCGTTTTCCATAAAATAATAAATATTTGCTATCGGAACCAACATGGCCTTCTGATAGCCGTCAAAATGTAACATTTTATTTTTTGATATCGATTGTATACATCGATAATTCTCATGACAACTAGTGACTTAAAATAAGTAATCGCAAAACTTCTGAGAAATGTCTGAAAGCTAGTCTAAACATTTTTTCTGGCAATTCTCAAACCGCAAATTTTTTTATGAAAATCCTTTCAAACCGCCATAATGTACCCCAAACTTGTACAGTTTTCCATTGAAAAAATGTTGTCGAAAGAAAACCTTTACAAAGTATTCCAACTTGCTGCCTGCAATGGTAGGTCTGGGTTCGATTCCCAGCCGTAGCAACACCTAAATGATTTTTCACTGGCCCTCCTCTCGTGATGATCTGACAAATCGTCCGAGTAGTATCAATTATCAAGAATAGCTTGTCTCAATTTAGCCGTTCGGAGTTTTTATTCCAACTTGCTGCCTACAATGGTAGGTCTGGGTTCGATTCCCAGCCGTAGCAACACCTAAATGATTTTTCACTGGCCCTCCTCTCGTGATGATCTGACAAATCGTCTGAGTAGTATCAATTGTCAAGAATAGCTTATCTCAACTTAGCCGTTCGGAGTCGGCATAAAACAGGAGGTCCCGCCATCGTGCAAGAAGTACACACACACACATGAATGGTTGTGAGAAAGCTAGGCCCTGGGTACTACAATGGTGCTGCAAGAACTGTCAAAAAATTCACTTAATTCAATGAGCCTGTGCTACACAAAAAAGCAACACATTTTCATGTACAGAATTCAATTTTTTTCTCTGCAGCTCATGTATATTAAAAAGAAAACTGAACTTCGAATTTTGGCGCCGTCACAAAACTTCCCTATACCTACAGGAAAAGTAAAAATCAAATAAATACAAGCGTCTTCCAACTTCATTCCGGCATTGTATTAAATCATTCAGCCTCCTGAAATGAAATGGAGAACCGAAATTCCCTTCTAGGAACTGTTAGTCTCTATGTCATTGATGGCTGTCACATGCTTTCGATATCTAAACAAACTCACCCGATATTTCATATTCGAACAATAAAAACGGCGAAAAATTCCTTCAAAATTTATCTGCAAAATATTGCATGAGAACTGTCCATTTCTATGTTATTGACAGCTGTCAGATGCCTCCAATAACTACACAAAATTCATCCGATAATTAATATTCAAACAATAAAAAAAACTATGAAACAGTATGCATTTTCTAAATAAAATTCAAAAGGAAATTTCTTTCAAAAATATCTGCAAAATATTGCTGAGAATTGTCTGTTTCTATGTTACCTGCAGCTGTCAAATGCTTCCGATAACTACACAAAAGTCACCCAATAATCCAATTTCAAAAAAAATTTAAAATTAACCATCCGGTAACTTCAAAATAAATTTAAAAATGGAAAATATATCCCAAACCCCCTTAAAATGTTGCCTTTGACAATTTTCAGCTGCTTTTGAGAACTGCATAAAACTCACTCGTTAATTCATGTTCAAACAATAAAAAAGGCGGAAAAATTCCTTCAAAAATTATCTGCAAAATATTGCATGAGAACTGTCCATTTCTATGCATTCAGATGCTTCCGATAATTCATATTCGAAAATTAAAAAAACGATGAAACAGCATGCATTTTCTAAATAAAATTCAAAAGGAAATTTCTTTCAAAAAATATCTGCAAAATATTGCATGAGAACTGTCTGTTTCTATGTTACCTGCAGCTGTCAAATGCTTCAGATAACTACACAAAAGTCACCAGATAATTCAAATTCGAAAAAATTCGAAAACTAACCATCCGATAACTTCAAAATAAATTTAAAAATGAAAAAAAATATTTTCCAAATCCCCTAAAAATGTTGCCTTTCAGCTGCTTTCGATAACTGCACAAAACTCACTCGTTAATTCATGTTCAAATAATAAAAAGGCAGAAAAATTCCTTCAAAATTTATCTGCAAAATATTGCATGAGAACTGTCCATTTCTATGCATTCAGATGCTTCCGATAATTCATATTCGAACATTAAAAAAACGATGAAACAGCATGCATTTTCTAAATAAAACTCAAAAGGAAATTTCGTTCAAAAAATATCTGCAAAATATTGCATGAGAACTGTCTGTTTCTATGTTACCTGCAGCTGTCAAATGCTTCAGATAACTACACAAAAGTCACCCGATAATTCAAATTCGAAAAAATTCGAAAACTAACCATTCGATAACTTCAAAATAAATTTAAAAATGGAGAAATATTTCCCAAAACCCCTAAAAATGTTGCCTTTGACAATTCTCAGCTGCTTTCGATAACTATCCGAAACTCTTCCGATAACTTTTATTTCACAAATGCAAAACGTCATTGTCCCACCGGAATTAAAAACCTCAAGACTATACATTTATACACTATTCAACGTATCCTTTAACAAATTATCCACACTACTCCGACTCCTGTCAATGTCATTGCGGTTCACCATTTTCGACATCGATACGATTTCATTTCGTACGGTAATCTCTCTCGAGTGGTTCCGAAAAGAAAAATACCACAATTAAGATGGTTGCACCAGAAAATGAAAAATGTATCTGAAAAAACCAGATTGTAACTCATATGTGAGGCAATTAATAAAATGTTAATCCAATAACTCAATTGTAATAAGGTGGCCAAACCAGATTGTTATACAGGCTGTTCGAAAAAAAAATCAAAACAGGCTTCATCCAAGCTGCCACTTAACACTGGAATTAGTTTCGCTTGAGGTAAAGTGATGTGTAAAGTGTTTGAAATCACCGATTGCACAAGTTCCTTTCGATTGAATCAAACTCCAACCCCAAGACTATGGGCGCATAGAAAAAAAGTTTTCCCATATCAAAATCGAAACCCGACACGACAACATTTGAATTGCAAAATTCCTCCACGGCTTCTCTCAAGAGACTCATATTTTACGGGTGCTTTGCGTGCTTCAGGTAATTAGCTCTGTAAATTACACATTGGCCATTGCTCCAGTGGTTTGCCAGGGAGGGATGTTTTATAATAATAGAATGTAAGCTAAAGCAACAGCAGGAGTTTTCTTGGTTTAAGCATCCGCTTTAGACTTCAGGCAAAGCCTGGTGCTGAGTCGAGTTAAATTTATTTAACATCGTTTACATCGCGTGAACAGCGTATTTACTTGGTTCCACATGCACTTTACCATTGTTTGCGCCATAATCATGGTATTCATCTTGAAAGGGAAATTACGCGGGCCTTACACTTTGACGTATGTATCGCTATCATGTGGTCTGTAACATAATGCCAGCTTAGCTTATGTGTGCTTACCTTTTAGTGGCATAATCACAGATAAACTTTGCGGTTATTTCATTCATTAATAAATTATATTTCGTTTCTTGGTAGTGATATTGGTCCGAAAATAAGTATAATGAGGATAACGGAACATGAAACGTTAAAAAAGCAAATTTAATGGCTAAATTAGAATTTCATCGAATGGAAAAGAGAAATTTCGATTAATTGTGTGCCAGTGAATAAGAAATTATTATAATCGCTATCTGGGTAAAGCCGCAGTGGACATAAACAGGAAGAGTCATCTTACAGTGGGACATTTGAATAAATCGGTCTATAAAGCGTGATGAAGCATCGGCCCCTCTGATGGTTGAATTTCAACTTCTAGAGAAGGAATAGGAATTTGGTGATTTCGAAGTAAAAGATGCACCACGGTTTGGAATGCCAATTATCGAAAATGTCGCTAAAATCATGGAGATCGTCGAGTCTGACTATCATGTGAGAACTGTGCTCAGGTACTAAAAATTGGACGACGAGTCGATGGTTTAATGTCCAACAAAGTAAATTTAGTGCGAAATTTGGTGATAACAGCACGAATTGTTGATTCGCCAGGTCGATTATGATGACCATAATATGGTCGTAACAAACGGTGAACATTTTTCACAGAGCACGAATTTTGATAATAAATTTCAATAATTTGCAACCATTGCTCGTTTGTAAGTCTTTCCATGATTAAATGGCTGAGTGTACTGAAAACTTTTCACTTTGACAGATGACGTTTGGACGCCATTACTAACCAGTGCTGCCAATCTGAAAAACTTAACTCTTAAAAAATCACCCGTTATCAAGTGGATCACTAACGATAATCTCAAGTGAAAACTGTGGTGGTCGGATCGCGATGAGTTGTCGCAAACGGTAGCTAAGCCAGGATTAAGTGCCAGAAAGGTTTTGCTGTGTCTTTGGTTTAATTGGCTACGGCAAAACTCTTAGGCCCGTTTGCTGAAACGAAACATAAATCTTATACATAGCTATGTTCCACATACGTTCTATGTGAAACCTAAATTTATGTATGTTGCAGAAAAAAATTTATGTTGAACATAGTAAGTGGTGACTTTTAAATGAATACTAACTTCAAGTCGGTTTACACAACTGTCAAAATATTGTGCGCAAATGTTCTTTTTTTTTATTTTACCGTGTGTTGTGTTTAAAAAGCTGCGTCATGTCTGCAAACAATAAGAAAAGGAATCCGAACTTCTCGCAAAACGAAAAAACACTTCTTCTACATTGCGTCTACGATGAAAGGGACATCGTAGAGAATAAAAAAACTGATGGTGCAACGTGGAAGGATAAGGAGAACGCTTGGCTCCGAATCGAGACAAATTTTAACAGCCAATCCACAGCTTGTTTTAGAAATTGCGAGTCACTCAAGAGGTTTTATGGCAACTATAAAGCAGAAATAAGAAAAGAGGCGGCAAAGGAAAAAGGTTCAAGCATTCAAACAGGAGGGGGGAAACCATTTACACCTTCTGACCCTAATTTCGAACTAGCCGTTACCATTATGAACCCAAAAACAATTTTCGGGTTGGAGAACGAATTTGATGGTGACATACAGGTTGAACAAAAAGAAATCGAAAAGGTAACCTAAATGAATATTTAAAACAACAGTGTAAAATGTTTACTTAGACTAACAAATATTTTGTAGTGCAATGAGAAATCAAACGACATCGACGACTGGAGTAACTATAAACCATCAATGCTAACAAAAAAAGTTCATCCAAAATTAAAACTCCAAACTCCCGAATGCACAGTTAAGGATAACATTTTTGATGATTTTGAGGATGATATTTCGGGTGATGCTGAAAAGGAAATTACACCACAAATAATGATGTCAAAGGGCTTCAAAAAACAATTTGATAACACCATTCGACATAAAAATACTCCATGGACTTCCAGAAGAAGACCCGTCGCCTCAACATTGCAAAGCAGTAAGATTTCTGAACAGTATTTCGAACTTTCGAAGGTCAAAATCGAACTTGCCAAGCTACAATATGATACTTTAAAAGAAAAGAAGCAGTTCAGAAAAAATATCAAAGCAATATTGAGCATGACTTGAAGCGATAATCGTTGGAACTTGATATCGCAATTAAAAGTGAAATATTAAAAAAAATACAAAAAGGAGACTGCACAGCTAAAGATGCCAAAAGTGTCTTAAAAGACATTGAGTTTTTATTTTAAGACATTAACTGACAATCTTTTTATTTATCTTTTATGTTTTTATGCTACCGTAAATAAGTTATTTTGTGTTACTTTTGACTGAGTGAAATAATACTGTTATTTTGAGTTGAACGTTTTGCATATTTGTATTTATTTTGCTTAGTTTTTGAAATTATGTTTACAATCCTGCAAAATACTGATTGATCAAATCAGGTTGAGTTCGAGGTTGAATTATTGATTGGGGAAGAATTTTCATTATCTATCTGCCCAGCAGTAATAACGCGTTGTAGATCTTCGTCACTAAAGTCGAAACTTTCAGGAGGATCATCAAATATACCATTATGCCTCATTACATTGTGCAAAGTGCAGGTCGCAATGATAATTGTTAATACAGTACTCAATTTTAATCGGACACCATAAGCCAAAACAGGAAATCTTCTTTTTAAAATTCCAAAAGCCTTTTCGATTACACCTCTGGAACGAATTTGAGACTCATTATACAACTGTTCTGCTGTACTTCTTGGATTGAGAAGTGGTGTCATCAAATAAGATTTTTGAGGATAAGCCGAATCACCTGATTTTTTTTCAAAGACAATTAAATGAAAAAAAAAGTTCCTACTCAAACCCAACCAGGAAACTTACCCAACAGGAAACATTCTGCGTGGGCACTTGATTGTCTTTCCAAAACATTTCGTATCCTGCAATTACTGAAAATTGTTGCGTCATGAGTAGATCCAGGCCATCTAGCCACCACATTAGTAAATATCATTTTAGCGTTGCAAATCGCTTGAACGTTTATGGAGAAATAACTTTTTCTGTTTCGAAAAACTTCTGCATCGAGCCCTCCTTAATGTAATATTCATATAGATATTAAATTTGTAGTCAATATTAAATCTTAATATACCGGGGGACTGAATTTTAACATGAGTGCCGTCAATGGCTCCAATTACGTTTGGAAACGATGCTATTTCAAAAAAAATCGCGTTTGGTTTTTGAAATATCAGCTGGAGTTTCAGGAAATTTTATAAAATCATTTCCAAGTCCAGGTATTGCTCTCGAAACTTTAATAACCACTCTCGAAACTGTTGAGACATGCATTCCACCGAAATCGGCTATACTTAAGAGATGGTTTCCCGTTGCAAAAAAACGCAAAGCAACCAAAAGTTGGTTAATAGGAGCGATAGAATTGTTCCTAGAAAGGGAACATATTATATAATTTGTGTTCAATTTGATATAGCTTTTGTTGCACTGCATAACTATACCAACATGTTGGTTGGACATTCTAAAGATGATTCTATCTTATCCAAAACAACCATTGTTATTTCCTTTGTTAGTCGAAATCTTTTGTAAAAAGAAAGCTCATCAAAAGAGTAAAAATATTCATTTCTTTCGTAAATTTGGCGAGGAACTCCTACTTCTAGAATTTCAAGAATTTCCACGTCATCTTCAATCAAGTCCGACAATTCAAAATCCATTTTTATTATTTGTCTTTCGTAGTAGTCACTTCACTATTCTTGACAGATAGCGTCTAAATAACAGTACATGTAAATTTATGTTTGACATAAATATCTTAGGGGCCACTTTTTCTACCACCTAGGTTATGTTCAACATAGCGATTTCTATGTTTCAGTTTACGATTGGTGCAAAGCACTAAGTGTCACTTAAGGGTTTATGTTGAACATAACTATTTATGTTTCGTATCAGCAAACGGGCCTTAATTTTTCTTTGCTTTTTTATTACAATCTGAATGATGTGCTATTTTCCCACACATGTGAACACTGGTGTGCTTTACATCACTCTTACTCCTCAGTAGTTATACCAAATGTCAAAAATTAGCCACTGGATAAATTTTAGCGAGCTGTTGAGCAGTATAAAATTTGATGTCTCTATTCACCACACTAATGTCAAAAATTATCCACTGGCACACGGCCTTAAATTTTTTATTTTTTATTTGGTATATATGAATGAATAAATGGAAGTGGATCGTGGACTTGCGGGTCCGTCAATGATTTTCTTCGCAGAAGGGAACCAGCATATTGTAGTAGAATAATCCAATGTAAACGTGGAGTAAAGTAATGGTTTGGTACCACTAAAAGGTGATGCCATGAGGGTTTTTGTAACTTATCGAATTCCCGGAAGTATCCAGGAAGAAACAAATGTTATGTTCTATATTTTTCTTGTTGTTCAAAAAGAAAGTAATCAGTCTAAATCTGAAATATAAACGTAAATTCATACAATAGGCGTGTTTTTTTTTTTCTAAATCTATACAGGCTTAGATACACATGAGAAAAAAAACTCTAAATGGTGATCTGGCACCACTGATACTGAAACTCATGCCCGCCAACAGATGGCAGTTTAGGGTTTCAATTTTTGCTGTGTCATATATATATTTTTTTGCAATTAAAATCCAATTTTTTCACTTAATCCACTACTACACTTATGGCGTTTTCCATTGGGAAAAGAATCAATTTTTTTTTTTGATCTGAAGACCGATTTTGACAGTTGTTGTGTTCCATTGGGCGAAACAATTGATTATTTTTTTTGATCAGAGATCAATTTTGCAAATCTGAATTTTTCGGCAGATTTACCAATATCAATACAAATGATAGCTGTCAGTTTGACAAGAATGATTTTCATTTTGATTTTTACTTCGGTTGTGAAAAACAAGAGTGCTTTGGGTTTAGATATTAATAATGGATATAGACACAGAAAAGAAAGTTATACGTGAACTATTAAATTGATTGAATAAACTTCACAGACACGAAATGACACCAATACAATAAAAAAAAAAATCTGAATCGTGTTCCATTGACACTCAAAAAGATCAAATTTCAGATCAAAATCAAGATTTCCCAATGGAAAACGCCATTATTGTAGTGTTTTGATCTTATATTCAAAAGCAAAGATAAAATTATTTTCACATCAAATTATTTCATAAAACATTGATTTCCCACCTATTTTGCAGCGTATGATTACCGGATGTGGTACCGGCAGCCATTTTTAGCATTTTCGACAACCTTTTTCGATTGCAATTGAGAAAAATAGGTTTGGTAGCACACTTTCAATCCAGGCTAAGGGTGTATCTGTAGCTGAGTGATGTTAAAAACAAGGCAACCTGTAAGCGCTTACACAATGTGTATCTTCGTGAATCTGTAGCTTGAAGTTGAATAGAGGGCAACTTCATACAAGAAATGTATCCAGCTACAGATATACATTCTGGGAAGGCCTTAAGACTGAATTATTCACACTTATCATGAATTTCGCCTGAACAGCATTCCGCATGAAAAATTTCCCTTTTTTCTTTTCGCCTATCATAAATTTCGCGTGAAAAAGAATCCTATGTTCGAAAAAAATTCCCTTATTGCAAACATAAATTCCGGGCGAAATTAAATCTCAAACAGAGCTAAAATGTTCACTTGCTTTTTGGAAGTGAAGAGAAGGGAACACACAATTAAAATGTAAGTTACACTTTTAATTATGGTGCAAAGGAAATTTATTATTATTCTTATTATTTATTATATTTCCTTTTCGGTTATAAAAAAGGTGTTTATTTGAAGATGGCGATATAATGTTGACGTGCGTGTCATCAATACAGCCTATAGCACCTGGAATCTTATATCTTGAATAAAAGTCCTGAAAAATTTTCCGTTGTTCGTCTGTCGTTGGCCGCGTTATCCATTGTGGACAAAGTTTTTCTTGAAAAATATCTAATACTTCGGAAAGTATGACACTGAATGAGGATTGTGCCAGACCAACGTCATGATCTTTTCCTACTCCTTTCTGGTACCCACCTTATGCAAAAAAAACGTAAGCAAGCAGCGTTCCACTATTGTTGGAACAGCAATTTTTTTTTTGCTGGGACTGAATCGTTGACAAGTACATCCAGCAAGTACTTAAAAGCTGATATGTTAAGCCTATAGTATTGTTGATATCTGGTAAAATATAAATGTATTAATTTATTTTAACAAAGGCTAACATTTTGGATAACATACAAGGGCTCACGCAATTCTGAAGGATTAAAATTATCTCTTAAATGCCTTCGAATCCATTTCAATTGGTTAATTTCTTCTTCATTTGATAAAATCCTAATGGCTATACTGTGCATTTTAAATTAAATACAAAATTATAAAAACTGTTTACTCTATTTGAATATGCCAATTTTGTTTATTTTTCAACTGTTATTTCCCACTACTTGTGAAGATCAAAATTGTTCGAAATGTCACAGCTGATTCGAAGTGAAATTTCGTTCGGGTGGAATTCACAATAACCTTTTTGTATTTCGGGCGAACAAAAATATTTCCGGCGAACAAAAATATTTCGGGGGAAATGCTGTTCGGGCGAAATTCATGATAAGTGTGATTATTCAGATTTCGCGAAATCTATATATAGGTTAAGGTGTTGTTGTATTTTACACGGAAATTGTGTGCTAAGCCTATATAGATTCGGAATGAAGAGAAAAGAGAAAACACGGCTAATTTAGAAAAAAAAGGTCCTTGTATTTAAGCATTGATGAATTCCTTTCATGATAAATCAAATATAACCAGCTGTGGGTCTAGTTATAGCAATCAGAAAAATGGAGAACTAGCATTTGATGTGAATTTACTTAGAATTGGATAATTGAACACATCTTTGTACGCAAAAAGTAAATTAATTTTATAGATTATAATGAGTTCAATTTTTTAATTTGATCAGTTTTATAATTCAAAAGTTAAAATCTAATATTGAGTTAAGGCAAAGCCATTATTGTTATCTGATACGTTTTCCTGATTTATTTATTTGGCCCTATCTATAGGTACTTTTCTTTAAGGCCCGGTTTTTCAGTGCGAGATCATCCTAGTTTCGGGATTAAACTCAAGTTAACTCGAGAAAGTAGTTTTACAGTCAATTTAAATCCTGAGTTAACTTCGAGTTAACCCAGCAAGTTTGGTGAGTTACCTTACTCTGGGATTAAATGATCAGATGTTTTTGACAGATGATAAATACAAAGCAAACAGTTATTTTCACTTCCATTTATGTGGAAATTTTATTAAATTTTTGTTAACTAAATACGTATACGATATATTCAGAAATTGTTTTAAAAATTGAATTTGACTGTTTTAAGACCAAAGAAACTTGTAAGATCGCGACAAAAGCATTTTCATTTGTTGGGGAAAAAGAAACCAAACAGCTGATAACTGAGCTGTTGCAGATTCTATACATTTCGATAACTGTTTGACAGCAAAATCAATAAAGCATAAGTGCTACCAAATCAAATCACCACACACGGAGTCAAATTTAATCCTGCACTGAAAAACTGCTTCGTGAGTTAACTCTGGATTAAATTTATTCCGGCGTTAGTAAACTCTAGGTTAACTGAAGAGTTAACTCAGCATTGAAAAACCGGGCCTAAGAAAGGGTTAGGAGATGAATTCAAAAAAATGATTCTTACTAACTTAAAAGGCGCTATCGTCCGGAGTGATTCTGGGACTAATCCAACATGTATCTCCAATTTGCCTGGTCCTTAGCAGACTTCAAGTTGGTTGATGTTAGTTTCTGCTTGTGTGTGCCGCTTAAGGCGAGGTCTTCCTCTACTGCGTCCGACGCCTGGCTGAGAAACTAAGACTCTGGGAAATGAATATTCGTGTCCATTCGGAGTGTTTCGACATTCGATCCGTCTTACCGAAAAACGACTGCTCTAAGTCACAATTTTAGGCCTTTTAAACAGGAATGTTGACAATCATAATTTTTATTAAGAAAGCCTATTCTTTATTCTTTGTCGTAGTACTACCCTTATAGGAATATAAATAAAACAAGCCGTAATATTAGTTTACTCTTCTGACGCCATTATTCTAATAAGGTAGAGTTCTTGGAACCAGTGAGAATTGTTCTGACAATCCGTCCTAAAATATTATGTTGTCTTCTATATCACAGTTGAAATCGTCGCGACAATTTGCTCTTAATTTACACAAAACTATCACGATATTCCCATCATTTGTTTCACTTATGGCATAACTATACATTTTTTCAGAAATCGACTTCTGGATATCTGGACATCTGTGCAACAGGGCTCCGCGTTAAAGCTGGGAACAGCAATGACGCCAACATCACCCCATTTCACAACATTGCAGTTTGGTCGGCGGTAAAATTTGTGGTCTCAGAAAAAGAAGGTGGTGCAGCATTTCTGCCTCTAATAACCGATCCAGAAAATATTGACAAGTCTACACTATTCCAGCCTCTATCGTAAGTTTTAATTTATATCCACTTTTAGTCCCAATCTAACAACCTTTCTTTTTAGCTCATCAGATCAACGAAAGATCGCCTCTAGTTTACACGCACCAATCTTCGCTGTGGTTATGCGATCTTCCGGTGTCCCAAAAGTTCTCGAATGCCATGGTTTCGTCTGTAAGAGCACCGAAGATGCTATTGTCATCGCTGCCACTCTCTATCAAAGCCTAATGGCACATGTGAATTCCAGTACCCGCCGCAATACCAAACGCCGACCACCACGCAATCAAAATGGCGTCAGTTGCATAAGCATTGCCAGCAGTTCCGCTATGACCGGATCTAATTACATGGCACGATCAGCGGCGGCAAGTGTTTCTGTTGGGCGAAAGAACTCAGTACATAGCTCGCACCGTGGAGGACCGCTAGTGCCATCGCGAACGGGACGAAAGAAACGCAGTACTTCAGGAAATTCTCTCAACGCCAGCACTGATATGATCAACGAAAGCGTTGAGACAACAACGGAGGAGCGTAAACGGAAATCACATAAAACAAAACGAGCACCACCCATCCCGACAACAGTGAGTGTCGTACAAAAGGACACCATCACCAGTAGAATGTCTCAAAAGGATTCGAATCTCAATCAACACCGTTCGAACTCGGAGAACTCCGACCCATGCGATTCATCATACTCCGGGCCGAAGAACTGCCGAAGTGATGGAAATCCAGATCGACGGAACAATAAACATCCAAGTCATGGAACGGACAGTCTCTACCGCACTAATACGGGTACTGCGACCCGAGGCTACGACAATGGCGACATCCTGACCAGAGTGGCAATACCCAGATCCGGTAGCTTCCTTAATACGGGAGGGCTTACTCGGTATAAATCTCGTGCTGCTCGCCGTCATTCGGGCGGTAAAATTGGCGGAGGTGGCGGGTGAGTAAAGAACTAATTTCCACGTGATTATGTTTAAAGAGCAGTCTTCTTTACCAATAGGTCACCTCTGGGATTCAGCGAACTCTTCAACGAGTTTAGATTGCATGAGAATCTTCATTCATTGGATGACATTTTGAATGCCATAATCGATGCGGATGGGATGTCGTTTAACGACTTGAAGCCAATCTATAAGGAGTTCCTGCTAAAGTTGGCTGTTACATTGACAAAGGACGAACTGTATCAGAGGTCGAAGAATATTATGCGGCGGCAGAAGAAGAAGAAGTTGAAGCGGAGGAATAGCACAAGTTCACAGGTAAGGGAATTATATGTCGTAAACGATCAAAGTCTTCCTTAAGAATATTGAAGCAATGAGGTGCGTGGTTCATTTCGAACACTTGGCTTTAAGTGGTGACCTTTCTATGTGTACGTGCTCCCGTGTGTACCATGGATGAACCAATTTTATCATCCATTTACCTGAAAAGTCTCGATTTCTTAACCAAGTTCTAATAGTTGGGTTTGAGTGTCGGGATTGTTTTCATTAACTCGGCAGGGATTCCACCACGTTCGACAGGCCGCCTATCTCAGATCACATTTATTGCAGCAATATCTAAAAGATATGGACTTCGTTATTAAACACTCAGGTTACCTGAGAGACTTATTCATGGTTATATCGGCAGGATTCTATCCATTCCTCATATCCCTGTCTCTACTTCATAAATAATTACACCTAGTGCTCGTAGGCCACCTACTTATAACCTAACACTCCCAAAACTCCACTAACTTTTTTTTTTATTCCACAGAAAAAACCCAAAACGTTGTTTTTTGGTGCCAGAGGCCTCAAAAAGGTTTTTCAGTTAGGCCAGTTTCGCGCATGCCGCGGAAAACCTCCGAAACCGCCTCGGAATAAAGAGATCCAGCACTGTATAACCCCTCCAGCGCCGATAGCGACCAAATCCCAATCCATGGCAACATCAAAATCTACACCGTCGAATCCTCAACAACAGATGCACCATAACCGAAGCCGTATTGCCACCAGTGGGTCAGATGTATCTGTCATCCGGAACGAGCACGCGTTCAACGGCATCAATAGGAACAGCTCAAGTGGGTGAGTGTACAAAAAATAAAAAAAACACCGATCGACTGGGCAACTTTGAGAGATGGCTAACATTACACAGCCATTCTAATTATGTCCCTTTCATCCTTTAGATACGTATCATGCTCAGAATGCAGCTACGACTCGGAGGCATGCACCTGTGTATCCGCCGATCGTTGCTACTGCAGCCTGGGTGCCGACCACAACCAGTTACGCGAGAAACTACAAAAAAATGGTTCACAAAAAGTCGCCAGTGGCACCTACACCAAAGCCCACCGGGTACACTCAAAGACCTGTAACATGAAGCTTCCGTCACAAGAGATCCACTCCATCAATCGACAGTCGCTGATATCCTGCAAATCAGAGGACAAGTGTTACTGCTCCATGGTCGAAACCAACGGCGAGGAGGATACCACACATTCGGAGACCACGACATGGTGTGACACTGACAGCTGTGTCAGCGCCAGCAAATGTTATTGTCCACGTTCACATCGACGGCAAGAAAGTCCCCATCGAGAGCGACGACCAACCTCGAAGCAGGGTATGACACAACCTCGCAAATCGCGAGATAAACTCGCCTTGGACTATGAATTGTTTACGATCGGCGGAAATGGCAAATCCGTGCAGCCTCA
The DNA here is from genome assembly GCA_932526625.1 of Rhingia campestris. Taxonomy (NCBI): domain Eukaryota; kingdom Metazoa; phylum Arthropoda; class Insecta; order Diptera; family Syrphidae; genus Rhingia; species Rhingia campestris. Next base: position 8,225,505 of record OW052183.1, read on the forward strand.
CGAAGCTCTGAGCGTCAAGAAAAGTGTCGAGGCAGCAGCTCTTTTTGCCGATGTCAAACTCAGTCAGACCACTGACATCAAAAGCTTGTGTGCCAATAAAACACCGAGCCAATCATCGTCGGCGGCTACTGCCGGTAGGAGGCACTCAAAGCGACGAGACTCATCGAACTCAATCGATCGACAAAAGCAACGAACACCCGGATCGATATCATCATCTGGCGTTCGAAGCTCATCGTCACAAAAGTCATACTCCGCCGATGATCTGCTGACGAAGTTAAGCGCCATCGAGAAGAGTGTCAGCAACAGCGGTGGGAGTGGCTCGTTCAACGTCAGCGATAAGCTGAAAGATCACTCCACCTCGGGGCATTATCAGTCGATGCGGGCTGTTAGCGCTTCGCTAGAAGATACGCTTGGGTATTTGCCATGACAGAGCGAATGAGATAATCCGACTCGTGTACAGATGCATTTAGAGTTAAGCGGGAAAAAAACATGTCTTATAGATACGAGTGGTCGTTGTCGTTACACTACGTACGAGGAGGCATGACTGGGGACACAGCACATTCCACCTAAACATTGAAATAGTATCCAGATACCTTTTTGTTTGTTAGTTTCTTTGTAGTGATTGCTATTACGGATATAATTGATTTAATTTTATTTAGTTGACATTTTCACTTTGGTGTGCAACTTTGTTTTTGTTTTGCATTCGATTTGTTGCCAGCAGAGGGGGCAAGTGTAGAAAGTATTAAGTGATTAGCGTAAGGGAGGGATTGGATCGATTGCTCATCAGCATGACATTTCATTATTTCTCAGATGTAGAGAATGTATCTTTTGCAAGAGACAATCGTTTTTTTTCGCAACAACTTTTTTGCAAGACAAAAACATTTTTATAGTCTAGTAGATAAATACTTTTAAGTTTTTTTTTTTTATTTTAATTTCGCATTTAATTGGGGGACAATCTTCTTGGTAATGGAATTGCTTATTATTTATCTTATACACATGCATAAATTATATACAAATATTATGAAGCCATTGTGACAGTTGTGTCTTTTAATTATTATTATTTTATCATTTTTGTAATGAATGGAACAATTTAAATTTAATTTAATTAGAAATGTGCAATATGAAAATAATAATACCATTGCGAATTATGTCGACATTAACGTGCAATATTTATTTAAATAAATAGATTATGATACAATACAAAATACTATACAAGAGAATATTTATTTTTTATTTAAATTTAATTTCATTGCTTTTGATTTATATTAACAGCACTTTGTGCAGTTTTATTAATTTTTACTTTATTATTATCAACAGTAAGATGACTTTATTCGTAATAAATGAGAAATGTAAAAAAATTGGAGGTGTTTTAAATTTTTCTGATTCAGTGTTATATTTTATGGTGGAAACTTATTTAATTTGAGTGAATTTTAATTCTAAAACTGCTACAAAGCAGACATTACTGCCATCCAGGAAATACGATGGGATGGGCCGGGCAAAAAGAGGATGAAAAACTGTGACATCTACTATGGACCGTGTTATAGTGAGCAGAAACAGCGACTATTCGGATGCTGATTTGTTATAAGTGCCAGACTAAGGCATGAAGTTTTATGTTTCAAAGACATTAGCGAACTCATTGTAACATTCCGCATCAAGGCCAAATTTGCCAACATAAGCCTTATATGCGCTCATGCTCCGACGGAGGAAAAATATGATATAACTAAGGATTGCTTCTACGAGCTCCTCGACAAAACCTATGAGCGACTACCAAAGTACGATGTTAAAATCGTGCTGGGAGATTTTAACGCAAAGGTAGGAAGAGAAGACATCTTTAGCACTACTGTCGGAAAATATAGCCTACACGACAACACGTCTGGTAACGGACTTAGGCTTATTGACTTCGCTACGGAACGAAATGCCACTATAGCCAGCACACGGTTTCCTCACCTCGATATCCATAAGGGGACATGGCGGTCTCCAGATCAACGAACCAAATTGATCACATTGCGATAGACAAGAGGCACGCATCCAGTATTTTGGATGTCCGAACATTCCGGGGGGCTAACATCGACTCGGACCACTACCTTGTTGTAGCCAAAGTAAGGATGCGGATATCCACCACGCCACAAAAAAAACAGAAATACTGTGAAAAAAATTAATGTCAAAAGACTGCAATCGCCAGAGACCGCCAAGACCTTCGCGCAACGCGTATCCCTTAACCTCTCGACTCACAACATACCACCAGCATCTAATGTCGAAGAACAATGGCAACGATGCCAACAAGCCATTAGATCAGCCGCAACAGATGTGCTAGGTTTGATGAGGAATGCCGACAGATGCTCGCACCCAGGAACGAGGCCTACAAGGCTAAGCTGCAGGTGAAGACGAGAGCTGCCATTGAGCTCTATAGGCAAAGAAGAAGGGGAGAACATCGGCTTTTCAGAAAGAAGAAATAAAAGCAAGAAGGATATAGAGGATATATAGAGAGGTGCCACTCCAGGAACGATGTTCGCAAGTTTTACCAATGTGCAAAACGTCAAAGCCAAGGATACAAGGCTCGAACAGAATCCTGTCGAGATGAACAAGGAAATATCGTAGTTGAGACACAGTCGATGCTGAGGAAATGGAAGAACCACTTCTGCAGAATGTTAAACGGCGATGACGAACAACACTCCGCTGTCAGGAAGTACGAACCATTTAACATTGGCAACGAGAGCGAAAACTGCCAACCACCCGACCTACGTGAAGTAAGGATAGCGATATCTAAACTCAAGCTTAATAAGGCCGCCGGAAATGACGGCCTTCCCCCGGAGATTTATAAAGCTGGCGGAGATGACTTGGTAAGTTACATCCATCAACTCATAAACCAATTCTGGTCGGATGAATGTATACCTGAAGAATGGAACCTCAGCATCGTTTGCCCGATCCACAAAAAAGGAGACCCTCGGAACTGCGCCAACTACAGAGGAATAAGTCTAATCAACATCGCCTACAAGATCCTATCTGCCGTATTTTGTGAACGCCTGAAACCGTTTACCAACAACCTGATCGGCCCTTATCAGTGTGGTTTTAGGCCAGGAAAGTCCACATTCGATCAAATTTTCACACTTCGGCAGATCCTGGAAAAAACCCAAGAAGTCCAAATCTATACCCACCACCTATTTATCGATTTCAAAGCCGCATACGACAGCATTTATAGAGACGAACTATACAGAGCCATGTCTAGTTTTGGTATACCGTCCAAACTCGTCCGTTTGTGTATGATGTAGGATCCGCACCATCAGGGTCGAAAATGACCTCACCGACATATTCGATACCAAAAAAGGATTTAGGCAAGGCGATGCGCTGCCATGTGACTTTTTCAATTTGATTCTTGAGAGGATTGTGCAAAACTCCCGAGCCAACACCAGAGGCACAATTTTCCAAAAATCGGTGCAACTACTAGCATACGCTGACGATATTGACATCATTGATAGGACTCAACGTGATGTCATAGCCACGTTTGCTAGTATAGAGAAGGAAGCGGCGAAAATGGGTTTAGCAGTAAATGAGGGTAAGACTAAGTATATGCTGTCATCACGAAAGGACTCACAACATCGACGAATTGGACAGACCGTCACCATTGACAGATATAACTTTGAGGTAGTACGGGACTTTGTCTACCTCGGCTCCGCTATTAACTCTGACAACAACATCTCGTCAGAAATCAAACGAAGAATTACTCTTGCCAATCGCTGTTTCTTCGGGCTAAGAAGGCAATTAAGTAGTAAAGTCCTCACTCGAACTACTAAGGAGATCCTATATATGACCCTGATTATCCCAGTCCTGCTCTACGGCGCTGAAGCATGGACCGTATCAAAAGCGGATTAATAATAAAACAAAACGAAAACCACTCTAGTCAAACTGACAGCTATCATTTTTATAGGTAAGTGTAAGTGCAAGGATGGGTAAATTTGCGAAAAATCCAGATTTGCAAAATTGATGTGACATTATAAAAAATCATTCTTTTTGAGCAATGGAACACAACAACTGTCAAAATCGGACTTTTGACAGATCTAGATCAAATATTGTTTTTTGTTATTAATGGAAAACGCCAATAATGATCCAATTTCAAAATAATGTCAAAACGCTGCTTGTTCGTAAATTTCACCATGATAAAAGTTCCGCTCGGGTTCTTGTGTTTTAAGAAAAATGAAAAATGTCAAATCTCCAATATCTAGAAAACATTTTCTCATACACGAAAAGTACCTATACGATTTCGAAATGAAAATGAAAAGCGTCCAAATTTGAAGTACGTTGGAAGGGAGGTCAGCTTGAATGTTTGCTAGGGGCTTGAAATCTCAATTCACAACCATAGAATTGTGATTCTTTGAATAAAAGATGAATTTAATTTGTTTGTCAGTACCAGGGATTATGAAGAAGAATGTGTTAGTGCAGCAGCCAACATGTACTAAATAAATCCAAGAATATGAATCAAATATTATTTAAATGAAGTAGCTACATTACACATAAACCGAAAATGAATTTAGGAAGTACTTTGAAATAAGCAGAGCATTATATGAAAGTCTGAGTCACAAATTTGACAGCTCAGGTGACATTAAAATATTGCGCTCGGAATATCGCTTTTAGGGCCATCAAACATATTGCCATATGCCATTAGTCTGCCGGTCATGAAGCCTGTTGTATGGGGAGCCTTGGAGACTGTTTTGATCTTTCGCAAACCACAGTAACCTTAATTTGATATGGAACTATCGTGTTTTTAAGCAGTTGATTTACAATACAAAGTTCATAAATGTACATACATAGATACATATTCCCATGCGGTTACCCATCTAAGTACTCACCGTGCCAAACGCTGCTTGATTTCAGTGATTAGACAGGAACTGATATTTCTGTTTTACGTTACCCTTTTTCGTTTCATAAAACCCAATTCACACCGTCCTTAGAAAGTTACACTTCAAAGAAGTCGAATACATACAAATACTGCCATTAGTCCCTTCCGAAAAAAACTCATGTGTGAAGACATGCTCTCTTCATTGTAAACAACTGACAGAATCCAACCAAAGCTACACTTTCGAAGAGACTCCCGAATTTCGATAACAATGTTAAAACTATCCTCGAGAAACACAAACATTCAAATGGCAATCTTAGCAAAAAGTACAGTTGTACAACAGAATACATCAACAAATCTGATTACTTTGACATCGAAAACTCAATCAAAACAAATACCTGTTTGGATTCAAGCTTCAATAGCAGATTCCAGACGTCAGACACAAACCTTCTCAAACACCATTACACGCCAAAACACATTTATGACAGGCCAAAGAAAATACAGTATCATAGATCCGCGGTAATTTCAAGAGAACAATAACCATTTTAGCCACCTACCCGAGAGCAGAATATTTTTCAGAATAAGAATCAGAACCAAATGTCGCATCTATATATCTAGCAATTATCGTTTGATTCCTTTCAACGAAGAATATTGCTGACTGAAAAGCAAGTAAACCCGTTCAATTTAGTACACACGATCAAACAGCCACAATACTCCAGAACCAGCTGCGGATTTTTTTACTTATTTTCGTAACACTTTTTCGTTTCATAAAATCCAACTCACATAGTCACAAAAGAAGATCCACTTCAAAAACTGAGAAAAAATGAACGAAACTTAATTTCAACTTCGTTTATCTTTTTTAAATTTTCTCAGTACGCGTACGCCTTTGTGAAGTTTCCCACCCAAGCCTAATCAAATTTATTCTTGCGTATGAGTACCCGAACAGACCTTAAATTCGAAGTCTTCACCGAGGTTTTGAAATTGACAAACTATACAAAATGTTCAAGGGTCTGTTTGTATTCAAAATCATTCATACTAAACTGGCTTTTTAGCACGAAAGAACATTGGTTGGCAAGAAAAATTTATTTTGATTTCTGACGAAATTTCCTTGTCAGGATTTATAGCGGAGATGAGCTAGACAAAGCCCCTCATTGTGTTTGAATGCCTTAAATGTCGTTTCAATATTAAATAGTGAAATTCTTAAAATCAAGTACTTGATCAGGCTTGGGTTTGGTCTTCGACAACAAAATAAAAGCTGACGCCGACAGTGTTATCACTCATCAGCCGACAAAAAATATTTCCGCAGTTCTCCTGAGCACTCTATCATCACCACCCACCCTTATCAGCATTCCATTGAAGAAGACGGAGATTTTTCAATGTTTCAGGACTAAAAATATTTAATTTCTCTTCATTCTATTTAATACCAAACTAACAATTTCTAATGTTTAGTCGAAAGTCAAAGGTACCTATGTTTACGCGCTTCATTCATCGTCGGCGATAAGGAAGGAGGCGAAACAAGTATGCACAATTCCACCGTTGACAACACCATTGATGTAGTCTTCATAGAAAGTACTACAGATAAACAAACAATTTATTTATAAGCTCAATCAAGACCTCTAATCCAACAGCCTATTAATAATATTGTTGTTTTGTTTTCAAAATAAAATAACTAAGCCTACGCATCTACATGTTTGCGAGATTGTGTTTATGGATGTGTAGTTCTGTCCCTCTCTAGTATCCGTGACTCTTATTGAACTTTGGGTTATTAGTGATTGTGCTGTGATTCTGCTTCCGCAGTTGTATTCATATACGCGTGTACATCACGTTATACGATAATAGAGGCCAAGTATGCAAACGTGGTCATTTTTAGCAAGGAATCATCTATCATGAGCTGCTCCCCTACGTCAAAACTCTTAAAACTGTCAACAACAGTACCATCTGAAGGAGAGTTTTGGCCAATAGGAGAGAAAACTTGCGAACCATTTTGCAAAACCAAAAAAAAAACAAGTTTTCTGAGGTTATATTGATTAGAAAAAAATTAAACCTAACGAGTACCTAATAGATGCTGCGCTTGATGGTTGAATTGGGTATATAAGGGCGAGTATGAAAATTATAATTTCTGTTACTTATAAAGGTGTCCTATAGATAATTCACGCAAAATGTAAATGACTCAGGCAGTAATTGAATTGTTTCTCCGGCTGTATAGCCTCTGGCACCATCTTGTTGAAACCACAGGTTGGTCACATCCATATCTTGTAATTTAGGCACTAATGACGGGTTAGCATGCCACACCATTAATATTGTTACTGCCTCACCAGCAGTATTTTCGAAAAAGATTGGTCCATCATTTTTAAAATATTGCTTAACAATGAAAATGTGTTGTTCTTTCGTAAAGCGCTCCATTTTTACTAACCCTGAACGGTCACCTGTCACATTGTTATCTTTTTTCCCGTTGGCAACACAGTAAGTACTATTAATGGCGCAAAATTCAAATATTTGTCAGTGAGCACGAGAGCTCTTACTCGTGACCTGAATGGTCAAAGTTTTTTTGCCAAAGTGTAGGTCGACAACTGCTATAAAAGTAAATATAATGTTGGGTATGTTTTCCCTTTTACATGGCTGTGATTATCGTCGTATATTTGTCACTTTTTCACTTGAATTACAACCGGGAAAGCAGTTAGAACCCACTACCACTTGAAAGTTGCACATACACTCACAAACTGACCCCATGAGAGAACTTATAATTTTCATACTAAAAATATCTACTAAACCCCGGAACACGTATTAAATTGTTTTTTGATTCGGCTTGTCACAAACTGTTGAGTTCCAGGCTTACCAATAACAAATTTCAAAAGTTAAAAATTAGAAATCTTCCAGAGATAGATCCATTTATAATTATGTATCTCTTTTTACCAATAAACTTGAAAAATGATATTTTTCATCCAACTTAAGTCATACCAATGTTATAAAAAAAGTTTCGCTGCCAAAACATTGTCCGTGTTCCGGATTTCAGATTTGGTAAGATGAAACTCTGTTCTCATAGGTCAATCGACCATTTTATATGGGAAAATCAAATTGAAAAATATAGATTGGCATAGTTTGACATTAACCTTAACATTTAGTAAGATTTTGCATGGCACATCACCTTACCTTATTAATAACTGCTTCACATCTTCGTCTCATAGATTGAACTAAATTAGCACACGTTTCCATATAGGTATGTAGTATTTCAATGTATTTTGAATTAATGAGTATAATTCAGTTTTATTTTTAGCCTTAAAGTTTCTGAGCTTACGCTGAAGAACGCTCCATAAGTGTTCTATCGGGGTTAGATCGGGGGACTTACTGTGATGGGCGCTGTATAACATTAATATTATTATGTTGAACACATTCTTCTGCCAACTTTGAGGTGGGCTTAGTATCATTTTCCTGCATTAGCTCACATTTTATTCGCATGCCATCTCCAACAAATGGAGGTATAACTACATTTATTTTTTGAACGAAGTCTACAGCGAACATCCTGTTCTTGATCCATAAAATTGAACCAACCACAGACGATGAAAAAGCAACCCGACATTGACATTTTACACTAGTCTGTCAAATGTATAAAAGACGTCCAAATTCAAAACAGTCTTTGTGTAATGGTAATTATGTTTGGAGGTCTCTGGTTCAAATCCCAAAATTGACAACACCCATTTATTTATCACTGCCCCACCTCCTGCAAAGGTCCGACAAGCATACAAAAGTAACACTGCCATATGATAAGCGTCTCAAATTTGCCATTCGGAGGAGGCGTTAAATAGGAGGCCCTCTTGTTTGTGCCAAAAAAAATAACTTCGCACACACAAATGAAGGGAGAAGTTAGGTTTGTGGCCCTTTTTTTTTTTTTTGAAATTCATTTTTATTTTACTTCAACTTAGAACTAACTTAAATACTTACTTACTTAAGTGGCGCTACAGTCCGGAATGAACCTGGGCCTCAACCAACATGCCTCTCCAATTAGCCCGGTCCTTAGCTAACTGCCTCCAGTTGCGCACTCCAAGTTGGTTGAGGTCGGTTTCTACTTGTGCGCGCCTCTTAAGGCGAGGTCTTCCTCTACTGCGTCCGACGTCTGGCTGGGAATCGAAGACTCTGCGACCCGGAGTATTGGTGTACATTCGTTCTACATGTCCTAGCCATCTTAAACGTCCAATGCGGAGTTTTTTGACCAGGGGCATGTCGCTGTACAGCTCGTATAGTTCTTGGTTGAATCTTCGTCTCCATAGCCCGTCAACGCAAACGGGACCGAAGATTTTTCGAAGAATTTTCCTCTCGAATCTACCAAGGATTTCTTCATCCGCTTTTGATACGGTCCATGCTTCAGCGCCGTAGAGCAGGACTGGGATGATCAGGGTCTTATATAGGGTTTCCTTAGTAGTTCGAGTGAGGGCTTTACTACTAAATTGCCTTCTTAGCCCGAAGAAACAGCGGTTGGCAAGAGTAATTCTTCGTTTGATTTCTGACGAGATGTTGTTGTCAGAGCTAATAGCGGAGCCGAGGTAGACAAAGTCCCGTACTACCGCAAAGTAATATCTGTCAATGGTGACGTTCTGTCCAATTCGTCGATGTTGTGAGTCCTTTCGTGATGACAGCATATACTTAGTCTTACCCTCATTTGCTGCTAAACCCATTTTCGCCGCTTCCTTCTCTATACTAGCAAACGTGGCTATGACATCACGTTGAGTCCTGCCAATGATGTCAATATCGTCAGCGTATGCTAGTAGTTGCACCGACTTTTGGAAAATTGTGCCTCTGGTGTTGGCTTTGGAGTTTTGCACAATTCTCTCAAGAATCAGATTAAAGAAGTCACATGACAGCGCATCGCCTTGCCTAAATCCTTTTTTGGTATCGAATGTGTCGGTGAGGTCGTTTCCGACCCTGATGGAGCAGCGAGAATTCTCCATCGTCATCCTACACAAACGGACGAGTTTGGGCGCTATACCAAAACTAGACATGGCTCTGTACAGTTCGTCTCTATAAATGCTGTCATATGCGGCTTTGAAATCGATGAATAGGTGGTGGGTATCGATTTGGACTTCTTGAGTTTTTTCCAGGATCTGCCGAAGTGTGAAAATTTGATCGATTGTGGACTTTCCTGGCCTAAAACCACACTGATAAGGGCCAATTAGGTTGTTGGTAAACGGTTTCAGGCGTTCACATATTACGGCAGATAGGATCTTGTAGGCGATGTTGAGGAGACTTATGCCTCTGTAGTTGGCGCTTCAGAGGGTCTCCTTTTTTGTGGATCGGGCAAACGATGCTGAGGTTCCATTCTTCAGGCATATTTTCATCCGACCAGATTTGGCTTATGAGTTGGTGGATGTTACTTCCCAAGTCATCTCCGCCGGCCTTATAGAGCTCAGCGGGAAGGCCGTCATTTCCGGCAGCCTTATTAAGCTTGAGTTTAGATATAGCTATCCTCACTTCACTCAGGTTGGGTGGTTGGCAGTTTTCTCTGTCGTTGCCAACATTGAATGGTTCGTTCTGCCTGACAGCGGAATGTTGTTCGTCATCGCCGTTTAACAGTCTGCAGAAGTGGTTCTTCCATAACCTCAGCATCGACTGTGTCTCAACTACAATATTTCCTTGTTCATCTCGACAGGATTCTGTTCGAGCCTTGTATCCTTGGCTTTGACGTTTTACACTTTGGTAAAACTTGCGAACATCGTTCCTGGAGTGGCACCTCTCTATATCCTCGATCGCGCGCTTTTCTTGCTGAAAAGCCGATGTTCTTCCCTTCTTCTTTGCCTATAGAGCTCTCGTCTTCACCTGCAGCTTAGCCTTGTAGGCCTCGTTCTTGGCTGCGAGTATCTGTCGGCATTCCTCATCAAACCAGGGGTTTCTTGCTGGTGGGCGCGAGAAACCTAGCACATCAGTTGCGGCTGATCTAATGGCCTGTTGGCATCGTTGCCATTGCTCTTCGACATTCGATGCTGGTGGTATGGTGTTAATCGAGAGGTTAAGGGATACGCGTTGTGCGAAGGTCTTGGCGGTCTCTTGCGATTGCAGTCTTCCGACATTAAATTTTTTACAGTATTTCTGGATTGTTGGCGTGGTGGATATCCGCATTCTTACCTTGGCTGCGACAAGGTAGTGATCCGAGTCGATATTAGCTCCTCGGAATGTTCGGACATCCAAAATACTGGATGCGTGCCTCTTATCTATCGCAATGCGATCAATTTGGTTTACCGTTCGTTGATCTGGAGACCGCCATGTCCCCCTTATGGATATCGAGGTGAGGAAACCGTGTGCTGGCTATAGTGGCGTTTCGTTCCGTAGCGAAATCAATTAGCCTAAGTCCGTTACCAGACGTGTTGTCGTGTAGGCTTTGTTTTCCGACAATACTTCTAAAGATGTCTTCTCTTCCTACCTTTGCGTTAAAATCTCCCAGCACGATTTTAACATCGTACTTCGGTAGTCACTCATAGGTTTTGTCGAGGAGCTCGTAGAAGCAATCCTTAGTTATATCATCCTTTTCCTCCGTCGGAGCATGAGCGCATATAAGGCTTATGTTGGCGAATTTCGCCTTGATGCGGATTGTTACAATGCGTTTGCTAATGTCTTAGAAACATAAACTTCTCGCCTAAGTCTGGCACTTATAACAAATCCGCATCCCAATAGTCGCTGTTTCTGCTCACTATAACACGGTCCGTAGTATATGTCACAGTTTTTCATCCTCTTTTTGCCCGGCCCATCCCATCGTATTTCCTGGATGGCAGTAATGTCTGCTTTGTAGCAGTTTAGGGCTTCCGCTAGTTGTTCGCCTGCACCTCTCCTGTTTAATGTTCTCACATTCCAGGTTGTCCTTTTTTCGTTTAGCAGGGTCGTCAACAATAAAATCAGTCTTTCCGAGGCTATTGGTTGCTTCGTAACCACTTTAGTCATACCAATGTTATAAAAAAAAAGTTTCACTGCCAAAACATTGTCCGTGTTCCGGATTTCAGATTTGGTAAGATGAAACTCTGTTCTCATAGGTCAATCGACCATTTTATATGGGAAAATCAAATTGAAAAATATAGATTGGCATAGTTTGACATTAACCTTAACATTTAGTAAGATTTTGCATGGCACATCACCTTACCTTATTAATAACTGCTTCACATCTTCGTCTCATAGATTGAACTAAATTAGCACACGTTTCCATATAGGTATGTAGTATTTCAATGTATTTTGAATTAATGAGTATAATTCAGTTTTATTTTTAGCCTTAAAGTTTCTGAGCTTACGCTGAAGAACGCTCCATAAGTATTCTATCGGGGTTAGATCGGGGGACTGTGATGGGCGCTGTATAACATTAATATTATTATGTTGAACACAATCTTCTGCCAACATTGAGGTGGGCTTAGAATCATTATCCTGCATAAGTTCACATTTTATTGGCATGCCATCTCCAACAAATGGAGGCATAACTACATTTATGTTTTGAACGAAGTCTACAGCGAACATCCTGTTCTTGATCCATAAAATAAGACGATGAAAAAGCAACCCGACATTGACATTTTACACTAGTCTGACAAATGTATAAAAGACGTCCAAATTCAAAACAGTCTTTGTGTAATGGTAATTATGTTTGGAGGTCTCTGGTTAAAATTCCAAAATTGACAACAACCATTTATTTATCACTGCCCCACCTCCTGCAAAGGTCTGACAAGCATACAAAAGTAACACTGCCATATGAGAAGCGTCTCAAATTTGCCATTCGGAGGCGGCGTTAAATAGGAGGTCCTCTTGTTTGTGCCAAAAATAATAACTTCGCACACACAAATGAAGGGAGAAGTTAGGTTTGTGGCCCTTTTTTTTGAAATTCATTTTTATTTTACTTCAACTTAGAACTAACTTAAATGCTAGGCAAAAATTAATAAAATTTAGCATACTTATCAACTACTTAACTAACTTATTATCACAGGTTTGTGCCCCTGTAAGGGCCGTATATACCAGATATGTATTTCTTTTTAACTTTCTCTTTCAAATGTCATAAGCATAAGACCATAAAGAAAACAAAACGATTTGCCACACACACACACAGAACGCCGAACGAATACGATGAACCAGAAGAACCGATGAACCGATTTTCTTCAAACTTCGTATCCAAGCTTATTTTAGTCATAATTCTAGGCCATTTTTTGTTTGCTTTTAGCCATGTTAACAAGGGTACCTGCCATATAAAAATTACACATAACCTCAATTTTGTGTGAAGTGAGGATAGCAATATCTAAACTCAAGCTTAATAAGGCTGCCGGAAATGACGGCCTTCCCGCTGAGCTCTATAAGGCCGGCGGAGATGACTTGGTAAGTAACATCCACCAACTCATAAGCCTAATCTGGTCGGATGAAAATATGCCTGAAGAATGGAACCTCAGCCCCGTTTGCCCGATCCACAAAAAAGGAGACCCCCTGAACTCCGCCAACTACAGAGGCATAAGTCTCCTCAACATCGCCTACAAGATCCTATCTGCCGTAATATGTGAACGCCTGAAACCGTTTACCAACAACCTGATTGGCCCTTATCAGTGTGGTTTTAGGCCAGGAAAGTCCACAACCGATCAAATTTTCACACTTCGGCAGATCCTGGAAAAAACTCAAGAAGTCCAAATCGATACCCACCACCTATTCATCGATTTCAAAGCCGCATATGACAGCATTTATAGAGACGAACTGTACAGAGCCATGTCTAGTTTTGGTTTACCGCCCAAACTCGTCCGTTTGTGTAGGATGACGATGGAGAATTCTCGCTGCTCCATCAGGGTCGGAAACGACCTCACCGACACATTCGATACCAAAAAGGATTTAGGCAAGGCGATGCGCTGTCATGTGACTTCTTTAATCTGATTCTTGAGAGAATTGTGCAAAACTCCAAAGCCAACACCAGAGGCACAATTTTCCAAAAGTCGGTGCAACTACTAGCATACGCTGACGATATTGACATCATTGGTAGGACTCAACGTGATGTCATAGCCACGTTTGCTAGTATAGAGAAGGAAGCGGCGAAAATGGGTTTAGCAGGAAATGAGGGTAAGACTAAGTATATGCTGTCATCACGAAAGGACTCACACCATCGACGAATTGGACAGAACGTCACCATTGACAGATATAACTTTGAGGTAGTACGGGACTTTGTCTACCTCGGCTCCGCTATTAGCTCTGACAACAACATCTCGTCAGAAATTAAACGAAGAATTATTCTTGCTAAGAAGGCAATTTAGTAGTAAAGCCCTCACTCGAACTACTAAGGAGACCCTATATAAGACCCTGATCATCCCAGTCCTGCTCTACGGCGCTGAAGCTTGGACCGTATCAAAAGCGGATGAAGAAATCCTTGGTAGATTCGAGAGGAAAATTCTTCGAAAAATCTTCGGTCCCGTTTGCGTTGACGGGCTATGGAGACGTAGATTCAACCAAGAACTATACGAGCTGTACAGCGACATGCCCCTGGTCAAAAAACTCCGCTTGGACGTTTAAGATGGCTAGGACATGTAGAACGAAGGGACCAATACTCCGGCTCGCAGAGTCTTCGATTCCCAGCCAGACGTCGGACGCAGTAGAGGAAGACCTCGCCTTAAGAGGCGCGCACAAGTAGAAACCGACCTCAACCAACTTGGAGTGCGCAACTGGAGGCAGTTAGCTAAGGACCGGGCTAATTGGAGAGGCATGTTTGTTGAGGCCCAGGTTCATTCCGGACTGTAGCGCCACTTAAGTAAGTAAGTAACCTCAATTTTCTCGAAAACGGCTCTCACGATTTTGATTAAACTCTATATATACTATAACCATATTAGCTCCAACAAAACTGCATACCCAGTTTTTTCGAGAAAATCCATATAACGGATTTTGTCATATAGGCCATATAAGGAAAATTGATAATTTCTCGCAAACTATTATGTCAAATTGAATGAAATTTAATATGTATACTACTATTATAGCTTGAAGCAATTCCACATAATTCGTTTTAGCCCAACTATCACTAAACGGAATTTTCAGTTTTGGCCAATAACGAAAATTAATTATTTTTCACATAGACACCGATTCCTTCAAATTTCAAAGTTAACGTTCGTATAATCAAATTTCAACATTTTATATAATTTTTAGCATTAATAATCAAAATGCGCACTATTTGATCTAACGCCGAACTCGCTGTGAAAGAGAAAGTTGCGTACGACCCAGTCGTGCACCCACCACTCGTTTTTTTTACATTTTACCGTAAAAAAACGTACAAAAGTGTATTAGAGTCTAAAATAAATCTATTTAAACGTATAAAAGTGAATAAAATTTTATAAAAGTGTCTAAGATAAACAGATACCAAAAAACAGAGTATCTATCAAATTTTGGGTTTGTGTTTAGGGTGTTCTTGTTCTTTGTTCTTTGTTCCATTCTTCTCTCGCTTATGTAGTTTTTAACTAATTTAATTTATTAATTTATAACTTCATAATCAGATATATGGGAAATCACTTACTTGTTGAACGCTACTCCACTCTGGGACAGTTTTCAAAGTTGACCACTCAAAAATGCTTAGATTATCAAAATATTGTGTAGTCCACTGTTCAACGCCAACAAGTTGAATAAAATTCTTCAACCACAGCTAGAAAATTTGATATTTTTTTCTGCACTGCGACTGTCAATTTCATTGCTAGTGGCGTGTATTTATTTCGTCTCTTGCTACCGTGAAAATATTTTGTTCCTCAATTTTTAAAATTTTTTGTGAAATGTCACCGCTTGATTGTGAATAAACGAGTGGTGGGTGCACGACTGGGTCGTACGCAACTTTCTCTTTCACAGCGAGTTAGGCGTTAGATCAAAAAGTACCTACGCATTTTGATTAATGATATAAATAATGTCGAAATGAGTTTATACGAACGTTTACTCCGATATTTGAAGAAATCGATGTCAATGTGAATAATAATGATTTTTCGTTATTGGCCAAAACTGAAAATTCCGTTTAGTGATAGTTGGGCTAAAACTAATTATGTGGAATTGCTTCAAGCTGTAATAGTAGTATATATATTGAATTTCATTCAATTTGACATAATAGTTTGCGAGAAATTATCAATTTTCCTTATATGGCCTAAATGACAAAATCCGTTATATGGATTTTCTCGAAAAAAAACTGGGTATGCAGTTTTATTGAAGCTAATATGGTTATAGTATATATAAAGTTTAATCAAAATCGTTAGAGCCGTTTTCGAGAAAATTGAGGTTATGTGTAATTTTTATATGGCAGGTACCATTATTAACATGGCTAAAAGCAAACAAAAAAAATGGCCTAGAACTTTGACTAAAACTAGCTTGTATACGAAGTTTGAAGAAAATCGGTCTAGCCGTTTAGGCTGGGGAGACCATCACGGACAGACGGACCGACGGACCGACGACGGACCGACGGAAGGAATTCCAAAAACCACTTTTTTAGGCTCCGCTATCATCGTAATGTTAGAATCAATCAAAATCTCGAGGTCGAAAATTTTCACGAAAACAATATCTTTCTCTTTGTAAGAGAAAGTTAAAAACAACCACATTTCGGAAAACTCGTTTTCAAAACAAGATTTCAATATGACCGGTTCTTTTTCTATATTCAAAAAATACTCCCTTTAAAGACACATACAGTTTTAAAATACTTCCGCAGCAGACATTAGAGCTAGCCAACGAGTTTTGCTGTAACCCAACAGTTTTTTGTATTCAACATTAAAAGTGTCGCAGATTTCCTTAAACTTCTCAACTCTGACAGTGTATATATAAAAATGTGAATCGGATGCAGATTTAATATCATTGTGCACAATATGCGCGGCGCACCCAATTCCAATTATGTTCCTCCCCAACGAAGATTGAAGTTTCTTGAAAACGTTACTACTACCGTACTTAATTTATCTCCGCAGAAGGATACTATTTTATCCGATAAACTCAGCTCTTTTTTTTTTTCATTTATAAAATTTATAATTACATCTGACGATTCTCCTGGTTTAGTTTGTATACTCAAAATTCTTATTTTAACTCCCACTTTTGGCTGGAAATATCTCACACCTAACGGAAAAACTTTTGAAACGCCATAATTAGATGTATCTGTCATCAATGTTATGGCGTTTTCCATTGGGAAAAAATCAATTTTTTTTTTGATCTGAAGACCGATTTTGACAGTTGTTGTGTTCCATTGGGCGAAAAAATTGATTTTTTTTTTGATCAGAGATCAATTTTGCAAATCTGAATTTTTCGGCAGATTTACCAATACCAATACAAATGATAGCTGTCGGTTTGACAAGAGTGATTTTCATTTTTATTTTTTACTTCGGTTGTGATGTAATGGATATAGACACAGAAAAGAAAGTTATACGTGAACTATTAAATTGATTGAATGAATTAAATTAAGATAATTTCTGTATTTTCAAATGTTTGTTACGTTTTTAATGTTGGCAGCTACACCGACGCTAACTTCACAGACACGAAATGACACCAATACAATAAAAAAAAAAAAATCTGAATCGTGTTCCATTGACACTCAAAAAGATCAAATTTCAGATCAAAATCAAGATTTCCCAATGGGAAACGCCATTATATAATTGCAATCTCGTAATTACTTTCCGATTATTTTTTGAAATAGGGTGCATAAACTTTATTTACGATAGCTTCAGTCTTAGTCTTCTTGCACAATAAAAATTGTTTTCAAAGCAAACGTTGATTATTTTCGATGAACAATTATTTTATCTGAAGCTATGGTTTTCTTTAATAGTGTAATAAGCCCACAATCCTTCGTTAGCTGCAAAATCGAAGTCAAACGAGGAAAGGATTGATTGACTTTTAAAAAATGAAAAGACAAACTTACTCTAATTTTTGTTTTTGTGATTTTAAATGTTTTTCGATATTACTCATTTCACCGTGAGCAACACTGAATTCAGTCCTACATTTTTTGCAAATGACGTCTGAATCAGACTCTCTATTACCTTTTATTATTTAAGGATACTTTTGCTGCAAATTACTGTTCAAATTGCACTTACGTTTCGGCATTTATTGGAATATACAGAATAGATTTTGCGAAATACGATTAAATCTCTACGATCCATAGTGATTTAAGAAATCGTTTGGAGTTCAACAGATCCAAAAGGTTACCTAACATTTATTATTCCCTTAAAATAAAGGACTCAAATATATCAGAGCTTTATTAAAAATCGAAATGTTTTTTATTAGGGGTATTCATGCAACGTCGTAATTTTATTACGAGCGAAAGATTGTAATTTTACGACGACGTTAAATGAACGTTCCTAAAACTGGACAACTAAATAATGCGGTAACCCACTGAATTCAATCTCATTTTAGTAATATATATATTGATCGAATTTTATTCTTATTGTTCTCTTTCCGTTCTCGATAATTTTGTTCAGTTAAGCGCATAGATACGTTTGATGTGTGAAAATGTCAAAATAGCATTTCAAAAGTTTACAACGTTTACCATCTCATCTGTGAGAAAATTCCGATATTTTTGGAAAAGATTTCCCGTACAAATTTTAACAGTTCATTTATCACGTCGTAATTTTATCAAGTTTACAACGTTTACGACGACTTTCCGACGTTGCATGAATACCCCATTTTTATATCTCAAATGCTTATTTTTAGGGTATTTATGAGATTCTTTAACTTGCTTTTATACACCAGCAATATTTTGCAGACGTATAACACACACTTTTATACACTTAAAAAAGTGTGTATAATACCCTGGTTGTAAGGCCAATTCCTAAAACCTAAAGTGAGTGCTTATGTTTACGTCGATGCCGATGTCGTTTTTTAAAAGCGTTTCTAGCAGAAAACGAAATCATCTCTCCCCATTATATAAAAAATCACACATATCTTCCACCCATAAATCAATACACAAATTGGTTTGTTTATTAATTAATTTTATTAAACTACCCATCCATGCGTTTTTAAACCCCATAATATACTGAGCGAATTTCAAATGTCTATAGCTGCGATGAATGTATCTTTATTCTTTAGGTCAACCCTCTTCTTTTTCGAATAGTGAATCACCATTCTCAACTGCAAACATCCACTTTGCAACATCCACCACAAATTTCGATTTCGCGTTAAAGTTCACATTCACTCTCAACGGAGGATTTGTATAAATATCAGCAGGATTCCGATGCCAACACACTCAAAATATATGCTCAAAGCTTGCACTTTGTGCTTGCGTCTACTCCTAAATTCTTAGGAGTGAGCAACAATATTTGGAATGGCCCTTCAAAAGAGAATTAAATTTCCTCGGGGGCCAATAAATAATTAAAAAGAAAGAAAATATTTAATGTATCTTAAGTAGAAAATGAAATGGTTTCCGAAAGGATGAATAAATAATATATCTAGTATGTATGACACACTGATGGGGATGATTTTCTACAATTCCACAAACACAAATTCTGTGTAAAATTTAAAAATTCAATATTATCGAGTACAGACGTACGTCTTTGCAGATGTGGCATGTGCGTCGAATCGAAATCGAAAGTGTATCTACTAAGGCCGTGTGTCAATTGCGTAATGCGTTAAAAAAGGGGTTACATTTTATCCACTGGCTAAATTAAAATTTTTGTCATTTCTGCTGTGGTAAAATTTGCCTTTTTGCTGTGTCAATTGGATGAAATGGGATATTAATTAAATACTATTTTTAATAATTTCCCAAAAGAATTGGAACAAATTTCCTTTATATATATTTTCATGTAATAAAAAAATACCGAATAGACTTTAGAGATATCATACAAAACACCTTAATTATTTATTATTGAAATTAAAACATAATTGTTGTACAATTTCTGATCATTATTAAGGATATCCATTTTACTTTGTTCAAATTACACACATTTCGCATACAAAATATACCGAAACAAATGTAGTCATAACATTTTTGTAACCATCCTTTTTTTAAAAAACCCAATTTTAGTTTATGTTAAAGATATGTTTACATTTTCTGATATGAAATACACATTCTTTGCTTTTTATTAAAATCTGAATGCTGTGCTATTTTCCCACACATGTGAACACTGGTATGCTTTCCATCCCTCTCACTCCTCAGTAGATATACCAAATTTCAAAAATTGGCCACTGGGTAAATTTTAGCGAGAAGCATGGTGTAGCAACAACAACAACCCAAAAACTGCCTAAACGGCCTAAAGTGGTATACGGATGGTTCTAAAATGGACTCAGGGGTAGGAGCTGGCATACATGGACCAAATAACAACATCTCAATACCTATGGGAAAAAACCCTAGTGTATTCCAAGCTGAGCTCCAAGCCATAAAAGAATGCGCAAACCTAATACACAACTCAGGTATTAAAGGCCCAAACATCCATATATTCACGGACAGTCAAGCAGCTATAAAAGCCCTTAGCTCACACATCATTGACTCCAAATCAGTACTACACTGCTTCAACTCCCTCCAAACACTCAGTTCCAGGAACAAAACCAGACTATGGTCGCTCCCCGGACATAAGGGAATTAAAGGTAACGAAAAAGCTGTTGAACTAGCCAGAAAAGGTTCGTAAACCCCCTTCATTGGACCTGAACCCTTCTCTGCAATCCCCAAATCAGCCATAAATCTGGTCATAAAAAACTGGGAACAAAACAAATGTTTTTCATACTGGGGAAACATCCCAGGCCTAAGACAGGCCAAAAGAGCTATTCAGCCCTTCAAATCAGATGCCAATAAGATACTAAATCTTCGCAGGCACGATATCAAAAACTTAGTAGGCTACCTAACTGGTCATCACGGTCTGTGATATCACCTAAATAAAATGCATCTAGTCGACTCCAGACTATGTCTAGAAGAGGACGAAACAGCCGAGCATATCATATGTGAATGCCCGGCCCTTTACGGTATGAGAAGGGAATCTTTCTTCAGGAATTTTTAAGTCCCGAAGAACTGAGGAAATCTTCGGCTGAAAGTATTATCAGCTACATTAGGAAAGTATAAGCGCTACTAACCTAAAAAACATCTGACGGCAAGCACAATAGATCTTTTAGGTCGATGTGTATATAACCGCTTAGGCAGGTCAGAATTTAAAAAAAAAATTTAGCGAGCTGTTGAGCAGGTTAAAATTTTGAAGTCTCTATTCACCATACTAATGTCAAAAATTATCCACTGGCTAAAATTTTAACGCAATTGGCGCACGGCCTGAATACTAAACGCGTGATAATTAATTTAATTCGAAACATTTTACACTTAAAAAAATATGTGCGATAAATTTGTGACGCAGTGGTATGTTGGTTGGAAAACGCCGTAGAGCAGGACTGGGATGATCAGGGTCTTATACTCTTATATATGATCTCCTTAGTAGTTCGAGTGAGGGCTTTTCTGCTAAATTGCCTTCTTAGCCCGAAGAAACAGCGGTTGGCAAGAGTAATTCTTCGTTTTATTTCTGACGAGATGTTGTTGTCAGAGTTAATAGCGGAGCCGAGGTAGACAAAGTTCCGTACTACCTCAAAGTTATATCTGTCAATGGTAACGTTCTGTCCAATTCGCCGATGTTGTGTGTCCTTTCGTGTTGACAGCATATACTTTGCCTTACCCTCATTTACTGCTAAACCCATTTTTGCCGCTTCCTTCTCTATACTAGCAAACGTGGCTATGACATCACGTTGAGTCCTACCAATGATGTCAATATCGTCGGCGTATGCTAGTAGTTGCACCGATTTTTGGAGAATTGTGCCTCTGGTGTTGGCTCGGGAGTTTTGCACAATCCTCTCAAGAATCAAATTGAAAAAGTCACATGACAGCGCATCGCCTTGCCTAAATAATTTTTTGGTATCGAATGTGTCGGTGAGGTCATTTTCGACCCTGATGGTGCAGCGAGAATTTTCCATCGTCATCCTACACACACGGACGAGTTTGGGCGGTATACCAAAACAAGACATGCTCTGTATAGTTCGTCTCTACAAATGCTGTCGTATGCGGCTGTGAAATCGATAAATATGTGGTGGGTATCGATTTGGACTTCTTGGGTTTTTTTTTTCAGGATCTGCCGAATTGTGAAAATTTGATCGATTGTGGACCTTCCTGGCTGAAAACCACACTGTTAAGGGCCCATCGGTTTATTGGTAAACGGTTTCAGGCGTTCACATATTACGGCAGATAGGATCTTGTAGGCAATGTTGAGGAGACTTATGCCTCTGTAGTTGGCGCAGTTCTCCTTTTTTGTGGATCGGGCAGTCGATGCTGAGGTTCCATTCTTCAGTCATACTTTCATCCGACCAGATTTGGCTTTGATGTTGGTGGATGTTACTTACCAAGTCATCTCCGCCAGCTTTATAAAGCTCAGCGGGAAGGCCGTCATTTCCGTCAGCCTCATTAAGCTTGAGTTTAGATATTGCTATCCTCACTTCACTTAGGTCGGGTGGTTGGTATTTTTCGATGTCGCCAATATTAAATGGTTCGTTCTGACTGACAGCGAGAGTTTTTTCGTCATCGCCGTTTAACAGTCTGCAGAAGTGGTTCTTTCATATCCTCAGCATCGACTGTGTCTCAACTACGATATTTCCTTGTTCATCTCGACATTATTCTGTTCGAGCCTTGTTTCCTTGGCTTTGACGTTTTACACTTTGGTAAAACTTGCGAACATCGTTCCTGGAGTGGCACCTCTCTATATCCTCGATCGCGCGCTTTTCTTGCTCTTTTTCCTTCTTTCTGAAAAGCCGGTGTTCTTCCCTTCTTCTTTGCCTATAGAGCTCAATGGCAGCTCTCGTCTTCACCTGCAGCTTAGCCTTGTAGCCCTCGTTCGTGCGAGCATCTTTCGGCATTCCTCATCAAACCAGGGGTTTCTTGCTGGTGGCCGCGAGAAACCTAGAACATCAGTTGCGGCTGAACTAATGGCTTGTTGGCATCGTTGCCATTGTTCTTCGACATTAGATGCTGGTGGTATGGTGTGAATCGAGGTTAAGGGATACGCGTTGCGGCGGTCTCTTGCGATTGCAGTCTTTCTACATTAAATTAAATTTGGTCCAAAAAGTAGGATCAGGATGGAATGGTTAGTTATGCTCATTACCCCATAGCAGCACAGCTGCTAAAAGGAAATTTTCGCTAGTCAACTTGGTAAAAACAAATACTAGGAACAGCATTAACGCTAATAGCCTTCAAAATATTATTTTTGCCAAAGAGCTTACAGGCCCGAAAGAATATTGTTGGTCTCCCTCAGATTCACCAGGCTTACTGAGTATTTCAATAAATTTAAATTCATAATTGGCGAGTATAAAAGAATGTAAGTCCAAAATATTTTTTTGTATGTAGATATGAATTTTGCTAATGAAATTTAATTTTTTGGTTATTTAGTTTGAGAATTTTTTTTATTGTGGAGCTCGTTTTTAAAGTATTTGTTAAGTTTCCAGATTATCCTGTTTATACCCTATCCCATAGGGGTATATTAGTTTTAATTCATAGTTTTTAACATAGAGAAATAATTTAGCTACATATACCTCAAAGTATATGGATCGACTCAGAATCACTTGCTGAGTCGATTAAGCCATGTCTGTCAGTCCGTCCGTCTACATGTCACCGATTTTTAGCCCTTACATTTTGAGCTTAGAGAATGAAATTTGGTATATAGAATTCTTGTGCAGTAAAGCAAAACAAGTTCCACTCCCCTTTTTTTAGGAAAACGTAGTTTTTGGCTCTTCGTAAGGAATTTCTAAAAAGTGTGTGAGCAACATATTTACAGAATCTCTATTTCGTCAATATAAAGTTTTTTCCAAGTCCACTCTTTGGGGGCGTTTTTGGTTAAAAACGTGTTCCGGTACATTTTTAAAATATTTGAAAATATTTGATCATCTCGTGGATCTTGTGGGAGGAATGGCGAAAACGGTGGGAACTTGAATTATTTCTGTGGGGTAGGACAATTATTAAGATACATTCCTGGTAAGAGATACCATCATGTCATTGTTATGCTGCTTCTGGATTGATGCACTTAGGTTGCAGTTTCTTTTTGTAGAAACCTTCACTGGAATATTTTGTTTAGGATGGCCAATTAATTATTACATTGCAAAGCATGAAAAGGGGTCTAGATTTGTGAATAGGAGGACATGTTCCTTTATAGACAGCTAGAGCTATGAAGGCAAAACGCTATCTATCATCTTCTAGGGACTGCTGAAGTGAGTTGGTCACTAGCTTAATGCCTTTAGTTTAGTCGGTTATTTTCCAATTATCACGTTCCATATGGTCTTTCTGTACTGCATTACAAAAGGATTTGAGTTGAGAATCTTGTAGGTTGGTCGTTAATTTCTTTACGCTTTAAACGTCTCAGGATTAACAGCCTTCAATGCTAGGTTTACACCAGATTGTTGGGCCTCAAATTTTCTTAATATTCGTTGTTAAATCTTCATCCCTAAAGCGTAAATTTGTGACACCAGTGATCTCCAGTTAGGTCAATACGACTTTTGTGACAGTTTCAATTCCTTACCTTATTGTCAAGCGGTTCATTGAACAGCAGATTTAGGTATGTGATCAACTCATCAATTGGGTGAACATTTTTAGTAGAATGCTCCGCCCAAGATGAAGCAGAACAAAAGTTTATCGTGGATCTTGATAATCACTTTTTACCCATTGGGGGAAGGCGGAATGCTTCATGCAACATAAGGAGGTGTTTTTTTGGAGTTGAGTATTCCTGTGTATTCCACTCCCATTTATGAAAGTTATACGTCAACTAACAACTCTTCCTGTCCCTTCGGTTTCCGAAATACTTCCGCGATTGCTCTTATCTTTTTTCTAAGAACATGTTGAGCGTAGGTGGAGATTCAGTTTCAGCTCTGCTCCAAGTCCACTTTTTGGGGGCGTTTTTAGTAAAAAAAACGTGTTTCGGTAAATTTTTAAAATATTTAAAAAAAATTTCGATGCAGGATCAATGGTTATGATAGTATGAACATTTTGTCTTTAGATCATTTTAACCCATGCTCACTTTTTGGAGGCGTTTATCTACCCTACCCACTAGGACACGCAGGAGAAAAACGTTGTTTTTTGTCGAACCATAAAATATTTTGATAAACTGTCTGAACAATATGTTGTGAACATTTTTTTTATATTTCATCGCCATAAAGCCCACATTTTGGGGATATTAATTTTATGAATGGGATGGGATAGAGTATTAAACGATCCGCACAGCGAATTGTAGCCTTCTCATATGTTTTTATTTGTAAATAAAATGTATTTTCAATTATTTGAATTTTTGTTTTTGGTATATTGTAAGATCTACTGCGTTAAATTGCAATCTACTGCGGTTTTCGCTAATAACGGGTGATTTTTTAAGAGGTTTAGAACTTTTTTAAACAAAAAAACACAAAAAATTCGAAAAAATGAATGAAATATTTATTTGAATCGATAGTTTGAACCTTGCAATTTAATGTTTAAAGATAATTTCATGCAAATGTTGACCGCGGCTGCGTCTCAGGTAGCCCATCCGCTGAGTCCAATTTTGGCATACTCTTTCACACATATCGGCCGGTATCTCACGAATGAATGCATGGATGTTGGCTTCCAGTGCGTCAATCGAAGCGGGCTTGTCCCTATAGACATTAGCCTTGACATACCCCCACAAAAAATAATCTAATGGTGTCAAATCGCACGATCTAGGCGGCCAATTGACCGGCCCGAAACGTGAAATTAACTGTTCACCAAACTCGCCTCGCAATTGCGCCATTGTTTCGCGTGCTGTGTGGCATGTGGCACCGTCTTGTTGAAACCACATATCATGCAAGTCAAGAACTTCCATTTCGGGCAAAAAAAAGTTTGTTATCATCGCTCGGTAGCGTTCACCATTGACAGTAACGCTGCGATTCGCATCATCTTTGAAGAAATATGGCCCAATAATGCCGCCGGCCCATAAACCGCACCAAACAGTGGCTTTTTTGGGATGCATTGGTAGCTGTTGCAATGCTTCTGGCTGATCTTCACTCCAAATGCGGCAATTTTGCTTATTTACGTACCCATTCAACCAAAAATGAGCCTCATCGCTGAACACAATTTTTCGATAAAAAAGCGGATCCTCGGCCAGCTTTCCAAGAGCCCATTCACCAAAAATTCGGCGTTGTGGTAGGTCGGCTGGCTTTAGTTCTTGCACCAGCTGTATCTTAAAAGGCTTTACGCCCAAATCCTTCCGCAAAATTTTCCACGTAGTGCTGTAACAGAGGCCTAACTGCTGGGAACGGCGCCGAATCGACATTTCGCGGTCTTCTGTCACACTAGCTGATACGGCCGCAATATTTTCTTCACTACGCACAGTACGTAAACGTGTTGGTGGTTTAATGTCCAACAAAGTAAATTTGGTGCGAAATTTGGTCACAATCTTCCGAATAGACTGCTCAGAAGGTCGAGAATGCCGATCATAAAATGGAAGCAGCGCGCGATAAACATTTCGAACCGAGCACGAATTTTGATAATAAAATTCAATAATTTGCAAGCGTTGTTCATTTGTAAGACGATCCATGGTTAAATTGCAAACCAAACTGAAGCTGTTTGACAGTGACACAAGGTACTAAACACACGTCAGCTGTCAAAACCAGTGTTGCCAAAACCAAACCAGCTAAAAAATCACCCGTTATATACTGCGCTCAATAATCTATAAGGTGGCAGCACTGTTCCCAACCCTTCTGAATCCGTCTCCCCATATATACACCTAAAAGAAATAAGTTTTCGCTCAGCCAAGAGAGTTGTAGATACTTTATCAGAGTTGACATATTTTTTTAATTAAAAAAAAATCATAAAACTTTATATATGGCAACACTTTATTAACTGTAGACCACCAAAACAACAAAAACAATCCAATTGTAAAGCTTTCATCGTTTGTTTATATCTTTCATTTAAATTCCATGGCCATCCATAGCCCCAGTCATCAGCTGAACAACAACCGAAAGTTTGGTGAAATTTCGATTAAAAATAAATCATTCGAGTCGACGTAGTCAGCTGCCTCCAAAAGCTCACCCAGTTATTGGACAACACAGTCCCCACTTGTTATTTGGAAATACTTGTTTGTTTGTTTTGTAATTTTCAAAACAGAAAAAAAAACATCAAATACGACAACTATTGATAGAGAAGCTTTTTTCTTCATTCCCATTCGTTATTCGGGTTGGAAAAGAAGCCAACAAGTCAACTGACAAAAAGGTCATTGCCAGGGCGCACGGAAAACGAAAGCTGATAAGATAAGAGCCCTAAACTAAGTCGGTCCGTGCAAATATCACATTTGATAGTTCCGAGATGGAAATAGACAATTACAAGAGAACTCCACAACCAGATCAGTCAACTGGAATTGCTCAAACCGTAAAGATGACAGCCACAGCCGATAGTGTATTCGTAGCCCGTTCGCAGGGTATCTCCGCCGAAGGTGTACGTGATCAGTATGCCGATGGTAAGGCTGCTAAAGTCTGGGAAATCTTCATCGGAGATAAGCGCTCCCGCACGGATAACTACAAGAAGTTCCTTATCGATTTGCTGAAATCGAAAGGATGCAAGCGCTTGTTGGATGTCGCCTGCGGAACTGGGTAAGTAGTACTGGAAGGAGAGAGTGATATGGTGTTGTTTGACGAACTTTCTAACATGAGATGGAAATTTCAGAGTTGACTCAATCATGTTGCTCGAGGAGGGTTTTGAAGTTGTATCGGTCGATGCGTCCGATAAGATGTTGAAGTATGCCCTGAAGGAACGTTGGAACCGCCGCAAGGAAGTCGCTTTCGACAAGTGGAGTGAGTTTTAAATGGCAGGGCTCTGTTGAGATTAATATCTAATGTTGACTTTCTCTTGATTAGTCATTGAGGAAGCCAATTGGCTTACCTTGTACGATGATATTAAGGACGAGATTAAGGAAGGTTTCGATGCCGTCATCTGCTTGGGTAACTCCTTCGCTCACATGATGGACTCTTTCGGTGATCAGCGTGAACAGAAGCAAGCTATTAACAACTTCAGGAAGTGCTTGAAGCCCGGTGGTATGCTGCTCATCGATCATAGGAACTATGATAACATTTTGGAGACTGGAGCAACACCAGCCAAGAGCTTGTACTATAATGTAAGTTTGGATGGGAAGTTTTGTGTGTGTGTTTGTTTTTTTTTTTTGGTAAAGTTGGATTGTCGAATCCATACGCGGTTAGTGATAGGGATTTTGAAAGTTTGACGGTTTGCTTATCATGTTTGATGACGATAGATCAGCAATATTGTTTTGTGGTACGTTTTTGTTTTCACTAAAGGTTATCATTGGCGATAAGGCGACCTGTTCAGTTTCGTTTGTGGGTCAGTCATAAGCAAATCCGCATGATGCAATGACAGGCTTTAAAGTAGAGCAGAGATAAACAGTGAATTTGAATCTTAGTCTATCTGAATACTATATTCAGGGGTATCATTGAACAATGAACTATCGATTTTGACGCCTACGAACTAAATTTTATTTCATCATCTGAAAAAAAGTTAACTACCGTTAAAAATGCCTTCTGTAGAAATTTTTCGAGGGAATAAATTGTCCAAAAGTATGTCTGTCTACGATGTAGTCTCCAGTGATGATGTTGGTTAGTTAGGAGACCTACGAACTAAATTTGCTGCCATTAATTTCATCATCTGAAAAGGCTTAAGAACAGATAAAAGTGTCTTTTGTAGAAACTTTTCAAGGGAATAACTAGTCCAAAAGTATGTCTGTCTAGGATGTAGTCTCCAGTAATGATGTTGTTTAGTTAGGAGACCTACGAACTAAATTTGCTGCCATTTATTTCATCATCTGAAAAAGATTAAGAACCGATAAAAGTGTCTTCTGTAGAAATTGTTTAAGGGAATAAGTTGTCCAAAGTATGTCTTTCTAGGATGTAGTGTCCCGTGATGATTTTGGTTAGTTAGGTGAACTACGAACTAAATTTGCTGCCATTAATTTCATCATCTGAAAAAGATTATGAACCGATAAAAGTGTCTTTTGTAGACATTTTTCAAGGGAATAACTAGTCCAAAAGTATGTCTTTCTAGGATGTAGTGTCCCGTGATGATGAAGGTTAGTTTCAAGACAGTTATAGGTCACATTTTGATTAACGACGTACACTTGCTGAAATGAAGTGGTGGTCAAATTTGGGTGTCCAAGATTTCAGCTGCAGTAAGTTATCGGCAACGCTAAATTGCTGTTCAACAGTTTCGATAATGGCAAATGCGCCTGGACGTAGTCTTCAATTAGAATTTTGAGAGCTATGCATTACCAGTTCATCAGTAGCGAAGATATCTGAAATTGCAGAGTGTCCCGGAATCCAAGCAAGACATTGTACAGCTGGGCAATCTCGTTTAGATTTGTCAGATCATTGCGAAAGAAGGGCCAGTGAAAAATCATTTAGGTATTGCTATGGCTGGGAACTCAGACCTTCTGCGCGGCAGTTCATCACACTTAGCATCGCGCCACTGAGCCCCTGTTTGACAACTACGACTTGAAAAATATTCCAATAGTTATACAGTTTGAAAAAAAAAAACGATTGGCTTTTGTCAGTTAAGTCTTAAGTATACCCTAGTGGCTACGCCTGTTTTATAGCGTATTTGACGAAAGATTGACCCTCTCCATGTAGGCCTTCAAGTTGTTGATAGTCGATCCCATCCGGATCACAATATTTGTATTTTAGGTTGAAATCCGTTTTGGTATTTAAAAAGTTGATTTTGTTAAGAAAGTGTGATGTCAGTTTCGTCTGTACCTATATATGATGCAGCTTGACAGATGTAAGGAGCTCTGTTCTCATGGGTCAAAAAGATCGTTAAGATCTTAGTAAATCTGAAATCCGGAACACGGCCAGTGTCTTTCAAGTTGTCACCTGTTCTGTGCAATACATGTTCCAGAAATATATGTTGAAGAAAACACACGATAGCTCATCTCCTTGATAAAGATCCGGTTGATGTCAGGCGAGCATCTTTCAAAGTGAAGGGCATTGCGTTTTCTCGAGAGGTAAGTGACGTATATACTTCCTCTTCTCGGGGTTCACGTAATCACTTCACGTGACATTCAGTGATGGATGTTTTCATATGAGCTGATGATTAGTTTCAACTTTAAATTGAGTGGACTTTTCCAGATCCTGCCTTAGTCCAAAAATGTCGTCTGTTAGCGATCTGAAGGCCGAAAGCCATACGCCGATAGGTGCATTGCAGAAATTCTTCAAACAAAACGTTGGAAAGGATTTTATATGCGAAATTTAGCCGAGTTATACCTCTGTATTCACATAAATTCTTATTTTTTGGGACAAATGGAGCCAATTTTCATGTAGGTGACTGGAAATACATTCTTCCATTCAGAGTTTGTAGATTTTTTGGTGCATAAACACTTTTAAGGCCTCACGAGTTCTATTGGCTACCTTGTTTTATGATAGGTGCACTAACCTTTGAGATGAAGAGTTATTCTTTCATCGATTAAGTGCTGTCTTGCACTTGACGTTTCTTAATATATTACTTTCTTTCGTCTGAATACGTCAGAGCAGCTCTTCAAGGATAAACGCTTTGTTTAACCTACCTGGAACTGCCCCTAAAGCACTTTCGAAACTATTTCCCCCTCCAGAAATATTAACTTTATGAAGTCTTATGGAAATACATTTGGCGTACTCTACACGACTCTATAAGATTTCCTTACCGAAACTCAAAAAATAACGAAAATAACAACAAAAATTCGAATGTTGTATTTATTTTAAATATTTCTGCACTATGTCTATACTGCCCTTAAAAAAAAAACAAAGTAGAGTCAACAAAATTATAAAAAAAGGTATTTAACAAAGATTATGCAAGAAGACTTGTCTATTAGCCATTTAATATATTTCTATTGATTTTTACAATTTATATCAATTAATTTCTATAAACAACTCATTTTAGACCGCCCACACCGCCGACATCAAGACATCAGTTCTTTTCTACTGTGGCAAGCCAACCCTTGTCGCAATGGACTATCAAATCGAAGGCAACAACGAAGCCAGCGAATTCCGTCTCTCATACTATCCCCATGAGTTGAAGACATTCACTAGTATGCTGAAGGAAATTTTCAGCGAAAAAGCCGATCATAAAATCTTTGGAGACTTCAAGGAAATGAGTGTCGTTAAGAACCCTGCTTTCTACATTCACTTGATTGAAAAAGTTTAAGAATTTTCAACATGTTAAAAGATAGCTTGTAATTTTTTAAAGATCATTTTGTTACCGTTATACGATAAGAAAAATACATTTTAATTTGAAGTCATTTGAGTTTATTTGGATTTACTACGTTTTTATAAAAAAAAAAAGAGAAGTGTTCTGAGTTGAGTTGAACTCAGAACTAATTTTTGCCAAGTTGATGTCTTGGACTTGAATTTAATGTTTGTAGATAAGCGATAAGCGAAAAACTCGACGTTATATTGGGTGATTTTTTAAGAGTTAAGTTTTTCAGGTAGGCAGCACTGGTTAGTAATGGCATCCAAACGTCATCTGTCAAAGTGAAAAGTTTTCAGTATATTCTGCCATTTAATCATGGAAAGACTTACAAACGAGCAACGATTGCAAATTATTGAAATTTATTATCAAAATTCGTGTTCTGTGAAAAAAATAAAAATCCGCTGTTTAATTGAATGTGTTCAGCGATGAGGCTCATTTCTGCCTCAACGGATACGTAAATAAGCAAAACTGTCCAATCTGGACTGGAGTAATGAACAGCCACATGCCATACAAGAAATCTCGAAAAAC
This sequence comes from Rhingia campestris, assembly GCA_932526625.1. NCBI lineage: Eukaryota > Metazoa > Arthropoda > Insecta > Diptera > Syrphidae > Rhingia > Rhingia campestris. Next base: position 8,257,007 of record OW052183.1, read on the forward strand.
GGCAGTTTGGTCTGACTTATGGGCTGGTGGCATCTTATTTACTTAAGTGGCGCTACAGTCCGGGATGAACCTGAGCCTCAACGAACATGCCTCTCCAATTAGCCCGGTCCTTAGCTAACTGTCTTCAGTTGCGCACTCCAAGTTGGTTGAGGTCGGTTTCTACTTGTGCGCGCCACTTAAGGCGAGGTCTTCCTCTACTGCGTCCGACGTCTGGCTGGGAATCGAAGACTCTGCGAGCCGGAGTATTGGTGTCCATTCTTTCTACATGTCCTAGCCATCTTAAACGTCAAATGCGGAGTTTTTTTGAGTAGGGGTATGTCGCTGTACAGCTCGTATAGTTCGTGGTTGAATCTTCGTCTCCATAACCCGTCAACGCAAACGGGACCGAAGATTTTCCGAAGAATTTTTCTCTCGAATCGACCAAGGATTTCTTCATCCGCTTTTGATACGGTCCATGCTTCAGCACCGTAGAGCAGGACTGGGATGATCAGGGTCTTATATAGGATATCCTAAGTAGTTCGAGTGAGGGCTTTACTACAAAATTGCCTTCTTAGCCCGAAGAAACAGCGATTGGCAAAAGTACTTCTTCGTTTGATTTCTGACGAGGTGTTGTTGTCAGAGTTAATAGCGGAGCCAAGGTAGAAAAAGTCCCGTGCTACCTCAAAGTTATATCTGTCAATGGTGACGTTCTGCCCCATTCGTCGATGTTGTGTGTCCTTCCGTGTTGACAGCATATACATTGTCTTACCCTCATTTAGTGCTAAACCCATTTTTGACGCTTCCTACTCTATACTAGCAAACGTGGCTATGACATCACGTTGAGTCCTACCAATGACGTCAATATCGTCGGCGTCTGCTAGCAGTTGCACCGATTTTTGGAGAATTGTGCCTCTGGTGTTGGCTCGGGAGTTTTGCACAATCCTCTCAAGAATCAAATTGAAAAAGTCACATGACAGCGCATCGCATCGGTATCGAATGTGTCGGTGAGGTCGTTTCCGACCCTTATGGTACAGCGAGAATTCTCCATCGTCATCCTACACAAACGGACATCTCTATAAATGCTGTCGTATGCGGCTTTGAAATCGATAAATAGGTGGTGGGTTTCAATTTGGACTTCTTGGGTTTTTTCCAGGATCTGCCGAAGTGTGAAAATTTGATCGATTGTGGACTTTCCTGGCCTAAAACCACACTGATAAGGGCCGATCAGGTTGTTGGTAGCTTCAAGTTTTCAAGCGATTTCAAGCGTTCCCATATTACGGCAGATAGGATCTTGTAAGCGATGTTGAGTAGACTTATGCCTCTGTAGTTGGCGCAGTTCAGAGGGTCTCCTTTTTTTTCGTGGATCGGGCAAACGATGCTGAGGTTCCATTCTTCAGGCATGCTTTCAACCGACCAGATTTGGCTTATGAGTTGGTGGATGTTGCTTACCAAGTCATCTCCGCCAGCTTTATAAAGCTCAGCGGGAAGGCCGTCATTTCCGGCGGCCTTATTAAGCTTGAGTTTAGATATAGCTATCCTCACTTCACTTAGGTCGGGTGGTTGGCAGTTTTCACTGTCGTTGCCAATATTAAATGGTTCGTTCTGGGCTGGTGGCATCATCGGTCCATTTTTTTTCAAAGACGACCGTCAACGGCGACGACCGTCAACGGCGAACGATATCGAGCCATGATACGCGACTTTTTTTTTTGCCCCAGTTGGCTGAGTTGAACTTGGTTGACATGTGATTTTATCAACACTGTTCCACATGCCACACAGCTCGTGAAACAATGGAAATGTTGTAGGATGAATTTTGTGCGCAGCTTATCTCTCGAAACGGCCCTGTGAGTTGGCCGCCAAGATCATTCGATTTAACGCCTCTTGATTATTTCTTGTGGGATTATGTAAAGTCGTTAGTCTATGTGGACAACCCGAACTTGATTGAAGCCTTAGAGGATAACATAACACGCGTAATTCGTGGAATACAGGTCGAAATGCTCGAAAAAGTGACGCAAAATTGGACCTTCCGAATTGGCCATTTGAAACGGAGCAGCGAACAACATTTACATGAAGTTGTCTTTAAACGTAAATGGCAAAGGCCTGTTTACCGATTACAAAAAAAAATGTTAATATTTGATGCAAATTTGAGTGTTTTATTCGATTTAAAAAAAAACTACGCTTAATATCACCTGTTACTACGTTATAATTTTATTGGATGGTTTATGTGCGACTGCATACAAGCAAGTCTGTATACAAGCAACGTTTAAAATCATGTAGAAAGCACGCGAGAATTTGATGATTTGACGGAAAAATGTCCTAGAATTGTGGCCAAGAAAATCGATCAAGCCGCTTAGGATGGAAAGACCACTACGAAGAGACGGACGGAATTCCACCTTTTTGGGTTCCCCTATCATCGAAATGTTAGAATCAGTCAAAATCTCGTGGTCGAAATTTTTCACGAAACCAATAAATAAAAATTTGTAAGAGAAAATTAAAAATACAACAAAACCGTCATATTCAGAACATCCATATTACACTACATACTAATTTCATTTAGTCTGGTACAAGGCAGAGTTCCAGTTTCTCTTAAAACTGCTGTGGTAAGACCAATATATAAAGGAGGTATTAAAAGTCAAATCCGCAAATACAGACCAATATCGATCTTACCAGTCGTTGAAAAATGTAATTGCAAATAGACTATATACAAGGTGGCGCAAAAATAACCTTCCGATGTTTTTTGGCTGTAATTTAAAAAAAAATGAAAAACTTAAATAGTCACCAATATTCCGCGTTCTGGAGAAGTATAGCGTAACATTGTTTATTAACGTGTATTTCGCATGTGTTTACTACACAAATGTCAAAACAGAACTGACATTAGGGGTCAATCGCAAATTTATAGCATTTTCTGATAGGAGGATTACTTTTGCGCCACCTTGTAGTTATATGGAAAATTACTCACTTATTCACCCAAGTCAGTTTGGATTTCAGAAGAATAAAAGCACCAGAAAATAGCTTGGCGAATCCGACACTTGCGTTAACGAAAGCCTCAATAAAATTCATCATGGTTTAGTTATGTTTATGGACTTTAGCAAAGGGTTTGATACTCGAAATCTAAATCATGCAAAACTACTTGAAGCTCTAGAAAATATCGGCATAAGAGGAGTAATGTCGAACTAAAAGAGTTCCTATTCAACCGATTTTTTTATGTGTAAAAATAAATAATGTGTACAGTGAGAGGAAACAGGTAGATTATGGAGTCCCTCAGGGGTCTAAACTGGGGCCGATTCTTTTCATCTTGTATACAAATGAGCTTCTTCGTACTTTTAAAAAGACAGACCATTCCGTTTGCTTATGCAGGCGATACCCCCATTGTGGTACGTCACAGGCCTCTAGAGACGGCGACAAAAATAATACAAGAGGAGTTTAACAACGCGGTCAAATGGTGTCACAATTATGGCCTAGTTATCAACGCGTCAAAAACAAAGATGATGCACATCCGAAGTCCACATCATAAAGTTACGCAACAGTATACCTTCAAAATGATGCCTGTCCAAAATCAAGAAGACTGCAAATTGACATCGTCAAATATCTGGGAGTCATCATTTCATTTCATTTGGAATATTCACATTATTAAGATTCGCTCGGATCTTATGAGAACTATGTTTGCCTTAGCACATCTACGACATCATTCCACACCACAAATCCTAAAGCAAGTATACCATGCCTTGGTCGAATCAAAATTAAAATATGAAATATTCGCTTGGGCCAGCGCTTCAAGAACACATACCCAAGAGCTTCAGAAACTACAAAATCCAGCTTTGCGGTAAATCAATTTCAGATCTTTTACCGATGATAGAAGCTTTAAGGTACTTCATGTGCAAAATATCTTCAAGATGATGTTAATACTTGAATACTATGACGACAATCGTTTCATGAGGCCACTCAACCATGAATTCAATACCAGAAGACGTGCTCAAGCCATGCTGTAAGTACCCCGCAACTACACCAACTATGACAAAAGACAATTAAAACACAGCGTTCCTTCAGAACTTAATCTATTACCATTAGATCTGAAAAATATCTCAAATTTTAGAACAAGAAAAAAAGTATACAAAATTTTCTTTTAAATGTACAAATGTAATTTTAATTAAAATACACTAACCATAAAGCTCCACAAAAAAGGAGACCCTCTGAACTGCGCCAACTACAGAGGCATAACTCTCCTCAACATCGCCTACAAGATCCTATCTGCCGTAATATGTGAACGCCTGAAACCGTTTACCAACAACCTGATTGGCCCTTATCAGTGTGGTTTTAGGCCAGGAAAGTCCACAACCGATCAAATTTTCACACTTCGGCAGATCCTGGAAAAAACTCAAGAAGTCCAAATCGATACCCACCACCTATTCATCGATTTCAAAGCCGCATATGACAGCATTTATAGAGACGAACTGTACAGAGCCATGTCTAGTTTTGGTATACCACCCAAACTCGTCCGTTACTGTAGGATGACGATAGAGAATTCTCGCTGCTCCATCAGGGTCGGAAACGACCTCACCGACACATTCGATACCAAAAAAGGATTTAGACAAGGCGATGCGCTGTCATGTGACTTCTTTAATCTGATTCTTGAGAGGATTGCGCAAAACTCCAAAGCCAACACCAGAGGCACAATTTTCCAAAAGTCGTTGCAACTACTAGCATACGCTGACGATATTGACATCATTGGTAGGACTCAACGTGATGTCATAGCCACGTTTGCTAGTATAGAGAAGTAAGCGGCAAAAATGGGTTTAGCAGTAAATGAGGATAAGACTAAGTATATGCAGTCAACACGAAAGGACACACTACATCGACGAATTGGACAGAACGTCACCATTGACAGATATAACTTTGAGGTAGGACATGACTTTGTCTACCTCGGCTCCGCTATTAACTCTGACAACAACATCTCGTAAGAAATCAAACGAAGAATTACTCTTGCCAATCGCTGTTTCTTCGGGCTAAGAAGGCAATTTAGTAGTAAGGCCCTCACTCGAACTACTAAGGAGATCCTATATATGACCCTGATCATCCCAGTCCTGCTCTACGCCGCTGAAGCATGGACCGTATCAAAAGCGGATGAAGAAATCCGTCGTAGATTCGAGAGGAAAATTCTTCGAAAAATCTTCGGTCCCGTTTGCGTTGACGGGCTATGGAGACGAAGATTCAACCAAGAACAACCAGGGGCATGTTGCTGTACAGCTCGTACAGCAACATGCCCCTGGTCAAAAAACTCCGCATTGGACGTTTAAGATGGCTAGGACATGTAGAACGAAGGGACACCAATACTCCGGCTCGCAGAGTCTTCGATTCCCATCCAGACGTCGGACGCAGTAGAGGAAGACCTCGCCTTAAGAGGCGAGCACAAGTAGAAACCGACCTCAACCAACTTGGAGTGCGCAACTGGAGGCAGTTAGCTAAGGACCGGGCTAATTGGAAAGGCATGTTGGTTGAGGCCCAGGTTCATTCCGGACTGTAGCGCCACTTAAGTCAGTAAGTAAGTAACCATAAAGCTCTAACTTATTCAAAACTATTTTTAATATACAACCTTCTGCAGAAAAGTCATTAAGGCTTTGCAGAAACTTATAAAAATTGTTAGGTTTTTCTTGGATAAATAAAATTCAATTCAATTCAAAATTTCAATCAACTCCATTGTTCTTGAGAAATCTTTCATTTTAAAAATACCGTTATGTGCATTTTTTTGTGAAAAACTGCTCATGCCATCTTATTATAAATGGTGTTCCATACTTCCCGCAAAATTTGAATTTTGCGCCATTTAATAGAACTGTGTTGCCAACGGAAAAAATATAACAATGTGACAGCTGACAGTTCGGGGTAAGTAAAAATGGAGCGCTATACGAAAGAACAACGCATTTGCATTGTTGAGCAATATTTTATTGATGTTTTGGTGGTTTCAAAAAATAACTAACTTGATAGTTGTAGAAGAATAGCTATTCATCATTAGAGTCGTTATTGAGATAATCGTGTTCTATATGGGAGGTACCGTTAATTTTAGTACTTGGTGTCCAGTTCCAAAAACTCTTTTGTAGAACCACTAACAACACACATACCCGAAATTTCAGTCCATCGAATAGTTAGGACTCAAGTATTAAAAACATATGAGAAGGCTACAATCCGCTGTGCGGATCGTTGAATACCCTATCCCATCCCATCCTTAAAATTAATATCCCCAAAATATGGTCTTCATGGTCATAAAGTATTGAAAATGGCGTTGTCACAACATATTGTTCAGAAGGTTTATCAAATTCTTTTATGGTTCGACGAAAAACAACGTTTTTCTATTGCATATGCCTTGGGGAAGGGCATACAAATGTTTTTTTGTAAGAAAACGCCCACAAAAAGTGGGCGTGGGTTAAAATAGTCTATAGACGAAATTTTTATATTAATACTACCAATGATTGTGCATCAACAATTTTTTTGAAAATTTTAAAATTTGACCAGATAACGTTTTTTTATAAAAAAAACGCCCCCAAAAAGTGGGCGTTGCGAAAAACTTTATATTGACGAAATATAGATATTACGATTCTCTAAATATGCTTCTCAGACACTTTTTTAAAATTCCTTACGGTTTGGCCAAAAAATACGTTTTCCTAAAAAGGGGGCGTGGCAGTGGGTTGATTTCAAAAATGTTTACACTTGTTCTGGTGGCACGGACGAGGGTCCTATATACCAAATTTCATTATCCTAGCTCAAAATTTAAGGCCTAAAAATCGGTGACGAACAGACAGACGGACGGACGGACGGACGGACAGACAGACATGGCTTATTCGACTCAGCTAGCGATTCTGAGTCGATCCATATACTTTGAGGTATATGTAGCTAAATTATTTCTCTATGTTACAAACTAATTATCAAAACTAATATACCCCTATGGGATGGGGTATAAACAGACTCCAGAATACTGATTACAGACTGCAGATACCGGACGGCAGACATAGGGTCAACTACCCTAACAATGACCGCGTCCGTAACATTGACCGAAATCAGGAAACTTATTTCACACCCTCCAGTCAGCAAATCAATCGAACAAACCCATTTTTCTCTTCAGAAAATTGTTTCCCTATTAATCTCTAGATGGCATTTTCAGCACTAAGCTGATTTTTCGGGCAGAAGTGTATCTTTTGGCGGCAAATAGTAAGTGGTTAAAAAGTGGCGAATTCGAGTGCGGGAAACTTTTAATCGTAAAATATTATTAGGATAGTTGGTGCAGCAAAAAAACTTATCAGGTATGTTATTTAAAATGTTTTCTCTTAGAAATATGTAAATTCCATGCAATAAGAGAAGTTAATTCATCTTAAAAGTGAAAATTAAAAATTACACCTTAATTTTTATTTGTTATTCCTAACATTGACCGAGTGGTATCTACCATTGACTGCCGGTCAATTTTAGGGCACATTCATATTGTAGACGGTTCTAATCATTGACCAGTTCTTTTTTCAAATATTTTTGATTCAGGATGCCAAAAAAAACGAAAAGCGACGTCACAATAGCACTTCAGCTAGAAATATGGAGGTAGCATTGAAATAAATAAAAAATGGAACATCCAGCATCAATGCATGTGCTAAAAAGTATTAAATAGACATGGGAACATTAATGAACCGAATTAAGGGAATTAGAGGAAAAAAAATCGGGTGCCCAACGGTACTATCAGATATAGAAGAAAAGGAGATAGTTAAATCATTAATAAGAGTAAGTGAGTGGGGCATTCTTTTTACTGGGGATAATTTGAGGTGCCTCACAAAAAAACTATCTCGATTCCTGCAATCGTGAGGTTCCTTTATTTAAAAAAAAATAATATGCCGGGCAGAAAATGGTTAAAAGGGTTCCTTACAAGACACAAGCATGAGCTTTGTGTTCGAGCTTCCCAAAATTTAAAGCCATCCAAAGCCAAGGTCAGTCGTCAGCATGTTAGCGACTTTTTTAATAATTTAAAAACTACACTGACCCTGGAAAATGAGTTCATAGACCCTCAAAATATTTTCAATTATGATGAGACAAACCTTTCGGATGATCCTGGCTCAAAAAAATGCGTTTTTAAGAGAGGAGTAAGGTACCAAGGAATAAGGATTCAAAGTCAAACATATCGCAGTGATAAGGGAAGTAAAGAGATACCAAACTTCTGGATTTGCCTACAAGCTAAATTCACCCATTATTAGTTATCTTACACATACTATCACATTTTCAAACAAGTGTGCGTGAGATAAGTTATTCCCCACATTTTTTGATCAAAATTTTTCGATTTTCCCCCGCCACCTCACCGACCTCACCCATAACCTTCCCAGGAAAAGGTGGAAATTCACAACGGAATTGAGTTGCTTTAGCAATGTCACCATCAATAAGCGCATCCAACAGAAATTTTTGAAATAAGCTCCGCGTTCAGCATTCCGAAATAATTTTAAAAAATCGTAAAAACGTAAATCCAATGTAACAAAATAAACTAACTTAAAATTTCCGAAAAACCTAAAGAAAACGTAAAAGAATATCTATTTATTTATTTATTTATGATTGAAAAAATATTAGAAGCATAAAAATCTACTGGGAACAATAAAAAAGAATTCTGATTTTTCGTGTGCTTATGATTCATTAATACTGCTATTCGTTTTGTTTTTGAATTTTTATTGCATTGTGTAACAAAGACGGAAATCTATTACAGTAACCTGGTCAAACTAACCATGTTTTTTTAGTAGTGAAGTAAAACCAGTTATCGAAAATGCCAACAAAAACAATCAGCATCTGCCAGTCACATTTTTGCTTTCAATTGAAATAAAAAATGATGTCCACTAGATGAAATTGAATAGTTTGAAGAAGTTTAAACCAAAAACGATACTGATACTGAAACACGTGCCAGCCAACAGATGGCAGTTTAGGGTTTAAATTTTTGCTGTGTCATTTTTTTTTTTTTTGTGCAAATAGAATCCATTTTGTTTCACTTTATCCACTACTAAACTTATCGTGATGTTTTGATTTTACACTAGTCGGCATAAGTATTTTGACGAAATAAAAATCGTGCATTTTTGAGTTTAACTTGTAAATGGCTGGACAAGAATTCATGTTAATTTTTTCATTTTTATATATAACTAATACAAACTTAAAAATAGGCAAACAAATATTTTTTCATAGAAGTCAAAAAAGATATAAATTAATTTGTAATTTCGTGTGTTGGCATAAGTATTTTGACAAGTATATAACTCTAAGAAAAAACATTTTAAACTTAACAAAAGTAAATAAATAAAGAAGAATTTAGTAAAATATATAACCTCCTTTGGCTTCAATAACTTTTTGAAGGCGTCTCGGTACTGAATCTACTAAATTTTGAAGAATCTCTGGAGATATCTCTTCCCAAAGGGAAGTGACCTCAGAAATCGTCTCCTCTCTGGTTTTATTTAAAGAAACTGTTCTTTTGCGTTTCAAAAGAGACCAGACGTTTTCTATTATATTTAAATCTGGACTTTGAGGTGGCCAGTCCAAAGTGGCAACACCAACATCCGTCAAAAATTTAGTTATCGTCCGGGCTTTGTGGCATGGGGCATTGTCCTGTTGCAGGATAAATGATTCACCAATAAGCCTACCTCCGGAAGGAAAGGCATTATCATTTAGGGTTCTTAAATATTGACCTTGGTTCATCGAGCCGGTGATAGGAACCAATTCACCCAGGCCATTATACGCAACACATCCCCAGAATATGACAGAGCCTCCACCATGGCTCACCTTTTGACAAACGGGGCGTCTTTTTTGCCTTTCTACCTTTGGCAATCTAACGTAAAATTTGTTTTTTGATGAGTTATACTCCAAGGAGCTTTCATCTGTCCATAGAACGCTTCTCCAGTACTCCTTTGGCTTGTGCAGATGTTCCTTTGCGAAAGACAGACTTTTAAGCTTGTTTACCTTTGATATGTACGGCACGTCCTTAGCTTTAAATGTTTTAAAATCTCCTTCCATTAAACGTCGTCGGACAGTGCGCTCACTGATTGGATTCGTTGCCGTCAAATTCCATTGATTTGCAGCAGTTTGAGGCTTCAGGAATATATTTCTTTTAAATTCCCGTAGAAGGGTTCGGTCTTCAGTGGGCGTTGTTTTGCGCTTAGCACCTGATCTCATTAGGTTTGTGATGTCATTATGCTTTTTAAACTTATTGATTTGATAGTGCACAGTTTGACGCGACACATTAAACTCACTTGCTATGTCTTTTACTGCCGTTCCAGCGTTAAACTTCGCTACCATTGAAGATCTGACAACCAAACTCAACTCAGCCGTTTTACCCATGGTTTTTAATAAATTTTTATTTTGTTATCAACGTTTAATGTAAATTAAAGTTAACTACACATGTTTTTTGGTTATCACGTGCTCAAAACTGTTAAAATATTTACACAAAGTTTCCGTCAAAATACTTATGCCACGTAAAAATTCTTTGTCTGCATGCGTTCTTATCAGCAGAAAGAGAATGCAAAAGGTAAACAATACAAAACTTGGCATGCATAGAGCTAAAAATAGATTCTTTGTTTCGCGCATCATTTTGCACCGTTGTTTTAACGATACCAAGCAAAGTTAGTCTCAATAGTCACAAAAAGGTTTCGTCAAAATACTTATGCCGACTAGTGTAATAGAAAACGTCTGGTCTCTTTTGAAACGCAAAAGAACAGTTTCTTTAAATAAAACCGGAGAGGAGACGATTTCTGAGGTCACTTCCCTTTGGGAAGATATATCTCCAGAGATTCTTCAAAATTTAGTAGATTCAGTACCGAGACGCCTTCAAAAAGTTATTGAAGCCAAAGGAGGTTATATATTTTACTAAATTCTTCTTTATTTATTTACTTTTGTTAAGTTTAAAATGTTTTTTCTTAGAGTTATATACTTGTCAAAATACTTATGCCAACACACGAAATTACAAATTAATTTATATCTTTTTTGACTTCTATGAAAAAATATTTGTTTGCCTATTTTTAAGTTTGTATTAGTTATATATAAAAATGAAAAAATAAACATGTATTCTTGTCAAGCCATTTAGAAGTTAAACTCAAAAATGCACGATTTTTATTTCGTCAAAATACTTATGCCGACTAGTGTATTTAGGAGACCTTCAACGAGGGTAGCCGAGTAAGAGCTATTCAGCTCTACAGAAATGCTTTCCCATTTCGTTTGTGCTTCAGCTTTTGAGCAAAATCCTTTGGCAATTTTAACGTTCTGCTCCATCAACCCCACCAACCTGCACATCTGTTTTCTGTTGCTTACTACCTTTTGTGACCTTTGGAAATAATAAATAAGAATTTCATAACTTAAATATTTCGAAACTTACATTTTTGTTTTTTTTTTTTAAATCAGCATCCACTATTCCACTTGTCATTTGTGATTGAAAGCAAAATTGACAGGATGACAGGAAAGTCGACGACAATCAACGTTCGCAATACTGATTTTTCAATTTAAAATTGTTGATTGATACAAATCAACGATGGATTAAAAATCAATTGACAGTTGACAATCACAATACCAACTTCAAAAAATTGATTGGTAGATATCAATTATTTATTGAAAGTTGATCTTCGCAATAAGAGTGACTATCTTCAGAATCTTGCATATGAAACTACGCAATATGCCATCACTCTGAAGTATGAATCGACAACGAAAACTCGTAGAGGATTATTAAATTAATACATCCTCTAGGAAATCATTTTGTAAAAAAATTATTATTACATTTAAATAGTTTGTTTCCGTCCTAAACGAGGAGTTGAATACATTCAATTCATTTTATTTGAAAAACAAATATTTACTTTACTGAATACGTTCAAAAACATATGTTTTTGACGGCTATTACACGGCGCGTGTTTAGAGAGACTCAAATGAGTGCAAAAGAGAGGGATAATGAAACAAAAAATACGCCTGCCCGGTGTCTGCGGGCAAAATGTTCGTTGCATGTTTTTGACATTTCCTTTTCTCCTTCTTCTTTGTTTTTCGAATTTGCTTTATTATTCATTTGCTGTTGTTAGGAGGACAACATTAAAATAAAGCGGATGAAGAAAATAACCAGCGAATTAATCTTTAATTATTAAATGCACCCTATCTTATACGATTCCCGCCATCCCGATTATATAGATTGAGTAAAAAAAGATGTTTACCATATTGTTTTGGATTCATTAAGACTTTGAACCAAACATATCGATTGATGCAATCAAGAAAAAATTGCACACACTGCGGACTCAATTTTCCAAGGTGTTTCGTGATGTGGAAAAATCCAAAAAAAAGTGGAGCTGTCTTCTTGTTTTAATTGTTTAGTGTAGCTTAGTATAAGCACCAAAGATAAAATGAAAGATAGCTGTCAAAAAACATGCAAGACTGAGAGTGAGAAAAAGGCTTCGTGTAATAATGCGCGCATTATGGAATGACAGTTCAAAAGAAAATAACCAAACATGCGCGTCAAATACATGCGAGCTCTATATTCACCAATCGATAAAATTCTGAAGCTGTCACTTTGTTATTTAGTTTTGATTTGTTTACATTTTTATTTTTGTTTGTTTTGTGACTTCGCAAAACTGATCTACTTTTTAACTTTCTCTTACAAAGAGAAAGATATTGTTTTCGTGAAAATTTTCGACCTCGAGATTTTGATTGATTCTAACATTACGATGATAGCGGAGCCCAAAAAAGTGGTTTTTGGAATTCCGTCCGTCGGTCCGTCTGTCCGTAATGGTCTCCACAGCCTAAACGGCTGGACCGATTTTCTTCAAACTTCGTATCCAAGTTTCTTTTGGTCATAATTCTAGGCCATTTTTTTTGTTTGCTTTTAGCCATGTTAATAACGGTACCTGCCATACAAAAATTACACATAACCAAAATTTTCTCGAAAACGGCTCTAACGATTTTGATTAAACTTTATATATACTATAAGCATATTAGTTCCAACAAAACTGCATACCCAGTTTTTGCGAGAAAATCCATATAACGGATTTTGTCATTTAGGCCATATCAAGAAAATTGTTAATTTCTCGCAAACTGTTATGTCAAATTGAATGAAATTTAATATATATACTACTATTATAGTTTGAAACAGTTCCACATAATTCGTTTTAGCCCAACTATCACTAAACGGAATTTTAAGTTTTGGCTAATAACGGAAAATCATTATTATTCACATAGACACCGATTCCTTCAAATTTCGGAGTAAACGTTCACATTTCGACATTATTTATATCATTTTTATCATCAATAATCAAAATGCGTACTATTTGATCTAACGTCCAACTCGCTGTGAAAGAGAAAGTTGCGTACGACCCAGTCGTGCACCCACCACTCGTTTATCTGTAGTATACCGTTTAATATCCTCATCGACTCTAATCAGTGTGTTTTTATGACGGGAAAGTACGCATCATATCAAATCTTCACACTTCGGCATATGTTGAAGAAGTTAGCTGACAGTGCGTCACCTTGTCTGAATCCTATTTTGGTGTGGAATGCTTTGGAGAATTCTCAATCGTCATTCTGCACAGACGGACTGTATAGTTCGTCTCCATAAAGTCTGTCATAAGCTTGTTTACAATCGATGAATAGGTTGTGGGTATCGATTTGGGGTTCTTGGGTTTTTTTTTCAGGATCAGCCGTATCGTGAAGATATTATCAGTTGTGGACTTAGCTGGCCTATGCAGTGCTGCCACTCAGAAATTCAAAAAAGCATGATTTGAAAGCATGATTTGAGTTGAAAAAGCATGATTCATTTCGTAGTTGGATAACTAGTAAACAAGTACATTGACGGGGGAAGGAATGAGTGAAATGGAAGTACAGAAACAGCAAGTGAGCATACAAATAAAGTGTTACTGTCTGCTTTTCAGTTAAAGCCCAATATATGGGTCAGTTTGTTTAAAATAGTATAGTCGAGTCGTGTTTCTGTAGGGGAGGTTGGTCATGTAAGTGGTAAAGTTGCTTTAAAAAGTGATTATAGAGATACAAATCGATCTTTAAAAAGAAAAACATGATTTTTGACTCAAAAACATTAAAACATCATTTGAGTCCAAAAAGCATGCTAATCATGCTAAATCATGATTTCTGGCAGCACTGGGCCTATGTGCCGAAGTCTGCAGAATAAATAAAACGTCGGTCGATGTCGATTGAAACGTCAAAACAAAAATAAATCCACCACAATACTAAACAGCTGTTAATGAAAGTGTGCAAACCTAAAATTTTTCGTTTACTGAATTCTTTCAATTGGAAATACATGTTTTCACAGACAGGAGTGCATTGGTGGTGGATTACAACAAAAACAACCAACTCTTGCGGGGATTCAGGGTGAGAGAGGTAGAAGTTTGGTATCTCTTTACTTCCCTTATCTCTGCATATCGATAATGTTTTGTGGATCTGCGGCAGGGGAGCTCATTCCACCATATGTGGTTTATAAGACGGAAAATTTATGGGCGTCATGGTTTTTGGGAGGTCCTCCGAAGACCAAATACAACCGGAGCAAGTCGGGGTGCTTTGACGGAACCATATTTAATGATTGGTTCTTAAACAATTTGGCAAGTCACTTTTCCCCAGACGTAGTTTCAGCTGCTCAGGAAAACAATATACGGTTTGCTTGCTTGTTACCAAATGCCACCCATATTTGTGAACCGCTAGATGTCGCCTTTTTTGGACCGCTTAAAGAAGTTTGGCGTCGAATTTTGGACGAGTGGAAAGACAAGCGCGGTCACAAGGCGCAAATGCTCTCTAAAGACGCATTTCAGGGACTATTGAAAAATTAATAGAAGAAAGCCTGAATAAACAAAATCAATCTCCAAACCTTATATCAGGTTTTAAGAAATTTGGTAAAGTGCCTTTTAATCCAAACGATGTGATTTCATGTTTACCGGATCCAACAATTGGCGAAAATATTGACGAAGTACGGTCCAATGTAGCTGAGTCGGTTGTAGCAGTTTTAAAAGAACTGCATTTTGGTTCTGTGAGAATCACCAGCCCGAAAACGGCGTACAAAGGTGAAAACACAGCCAGAACTTGGAATTATGCTTGAGGATATATAGGGTTACGAGTCACCTGTAACCTCTGAAACTGTGGCAGTGGATCACGATGTTGCTATCATCGATCAGGATCTCGTTGTTGCAAATACAGACGATGTTTCTTATGAACCGGCTGAGATTGACGCACTCCAAGAACTCCAAATTGAATTCGTTGGTTCCAAATATGATGATGATTCGTCAGTCGAAGACCTTTTTCAGCAAGTCTTACTTAGCTCCAAAGATACTTTAAATTTTATTTATTTATTTATTTTTTAAGATACCTATGGTTATGAAATGAAGTGAAATAAAGACCTGCCCTCTGTATTTATTATTTAATTTAACTGAATTATTTTTTTTTTATTTTAACAATACTAAAATAAAAAAAATTGACCGTAGAAGTGCTACGAGGTTGAAGTGAAACTGTAACGAAGTTTCTCAAATAACAGTCCTTCCTTATCAAACTATTGACTTTTTATACCCTATCTCATAGAGGTGTATTAGTTTTTAAACATAGTTTGTAACATAGAGAAATAATTTAGCTACATATACCTTAAGGTATATGAATTGACTCAGAATCGCTAGCTGAGTCGATTAACCCATGTCTGTCCATCCGTCTGTACGTCACCAATTTTAAGGACTTAAATTTTAAGCTAGGATAATGAAATTTGATAGACTCATCTATTGTGATGTAATACAGTTTATATAGTGGTGTCGTTATTAAATACTGCAGCCAAACCTTAATGGTTCTTTTATTGACCAGACCGCTCAATAACTGGACTTGTAAATTTTCTTCTTTTTAATGTGAACATTGATGCAATGATCGTCATCTAGATGTCTTGAAAGTTTTTTTTACCATTGTATTTACTTCAACTGGAACGTTGATGATCTGGCCATATATTCCATATTGTCCATGCGGTAATCGTCGTATTTGCATGAATAGAATTCTTGGTGATATAAGTCTTTCTGATACCAAGTCTAGGTGGGGCAGATGATGGGGTATTAGTGGATAAAAGAAGCCATTATACATTGACAATGTTGGGACAGAGGTGGTGTTGAGTGATCGGAAGCAAGTATTGCAAACTTTCATTTGTTCTCTATTCATAGTCGGTGCAATTGTGTTCAAAATGTCAGCATGCTGAATCGCCGGAACTCTTAAATCCTCTTTAATCCACAATCGATCACAAATATAGCAAGGAAAGCCAAAGAGTTATTTTTAATTTTTTTTATCGAATTTTTTATGAATATTTCAAATCGAATGAAGTGTTTGTAAGGTAGGCTAGTGCTAGCTGTAAATTCTGGGGTGTCATTCCCCCTTATTGACGGTCCTGGGATGTCTTTAGCGACACATGGAATATTCAGGGTCGCAGATACATTAAAATCATTGAAGTATTTATCGGCTTGTATGACTTCCATTGCCAGTGAAGCGTTCGGAAGTTCTATGTTTCCGGACACGTTCTTTACTAGTTTTTGTTTTGTTTTTAGAACGAAGTCGAGCTCGATATTCTTTGCACCTCTGTGCATTTGATTTTGGCATTTTGATGAAGCGTAAAATAAAATTTTTGTTTTCCGCTATGATGCGTTCACCACAAGCAAAGATTATGAATTCTATACAGATGACGCATTGAGAACAAAAAACAGAAACTTTTGCTCAGTAGCTTCATGGTACGGGCGGGCTGTGCCAGCATCATTACGGAATTATGCCTCAGAAGTTTTTTTTTCGAAAGTGTTAAAAATTGGAGAAAAAGCGTTTTTTTACTAAAAACGCCCCCAAAAAGTGGGCGTGGCAAAAAACTTTGTATAGACGAAATATAGATATTAGGATAGCCTAAATATTCTGCTCAGAAACTTTTTTGAAATTCCTTACGGTTTGGCTTAAAACTACGTATTTCTAAAAAGGGGGCGTCGCAGTGGGCGGATTTCAAAAGTTTTTACACTTTTTCTGCTTCGTCGGCTAGAGAGTCTATATACCAAATTTCGTCGGCTAGAGAGTCTATATACCAAATTTCAACACTCTAGCTCAAAATTTAAGGCCCAAAAATCGGTGGCACACAGACGGACGGACGAACAGACAGACATGGCTTAAGCAACTCAGCTAGCGATTCTGAATCGATCCATATACTTTGAGATATATGTATCGAAATTATTTCCCTATGTTAAAAAACTAATATACCCCTATGGGATAGGGTATAATGCCTGAAACACACGTGCAGTGGTTCTGCATGCGGCACGCAGTGCAGCCAGCAAAACACACGTGCATTATTTTTTTGTTTGACATACATGCAGTGCAGTGGCTCTTGTCATTACATTCAGCTTACTGTGGTGGTGTTTGGTGATATATAATTGCCTCATAGTGCTTCATTATATGAAATAAATAAAAAAAATGCATATGGTAGGAACTTGGATTTCAGTTGGTTGAAGCATTCATTCCAAATACACATTGAAAAAAGCAATCTCATCTTTGATACTTTACTGGATTTACTTTATGCTCTTAGGTCATAATAAGATTGAATAGGTATTCGTTCAGTAATTGCTTCTTCATCAAGCCATTCAAATTGGAAAACATTTTCATGTATATACATTCGTTTTGTTATTGCATTTATTTTTTTTATGCGGATTAAACGTCATAATTTAATGATGCCAAATATATTAATATTACGTTTTTTTCTATTGTGTTGTGGTGCCATTGAATTTTTGCAGTGGATTTAGAAGTAGAGACATCTTGCAGTACTGCAACACTTGCAGATTTTACATGTGTTCGCTCCCATTGAAAACTGTGTGTTCTATGTTTTCTGCAAGGAGAATTCTGCACATGTGTTTCAGGCATAAGAAGGGTGTTATATCTGCATTTAAAGTTTAAAATCGGTCAATGTTGGGATAGTTAACGTACATTTTTAAAAAGCTACTTATTTGAATTTTTCCATTCACAATCGTTATGCCCGAAATACATGTGCAGTGACTCTTGATGCAGTGCAGCAAGAAAGACACATGAGCAGAATTTTCGTTTGACATGCAGTGCAGTGGCTCCTGTCATAACATTCAGCTTACTCTGGTGTTGTTTGTCGATATTTATTTGAACATACATATAACTCATATAATGGCTATAGCTGGTTATGTTTAAGCCTTGTGGTTCGTAATATGGGCATTCGTAAGTAATTTTGCCGCAAAGTAATTGTTTTGGTCGATTTGAAAAAAGTCTCTTTTCCATCTATATATATATAAATGAAACCCGTTTTCCGTTGTCACGACATAACATGAAAACGGCTTGACCGATTTGGCTGATTTTTTTTGTAGTTTTCTAATACTCTGTACAAGGTTCTTACGGAAAAAATTTTGAGAAAATCCCTCAGGTCAGCTTTGAGAAAATAAATACTACTAACACTAAAATACTATTACGGACCCTAAAATGAAACAGTACCCAGGCGAAGCCGGGCCGGGCAGCTAGTTTTTGATAATTTTGTTTTTTTTTTTTTTTCATTTTTTGTTCATTTTTATGCGGAATAAACGTCATAATCCAATGATCCCAAATAACTTAAAATTCTGTTCGACTTGTCTTTTGCAGTGGATTTAGAAGTAGAGACAACTTGCAGAACTGCAACGCTAGCATATTTTACATTCGTTCACTCCCATTGAAAACTGTGTGTTCTATATATTCTGCAAGGCGAATTCTGCAAGTGTTTTGCAGGCTTTAGGCTTTTAATTTTGAAGTGTGGTGATGGGCTAATCAATACATAAAATATTTGATGATTTTTCGGTGGCTCCTCATTCCCCAAAATCTTCAAACTAGCTACTCATTGAAATTTAAAAAAACGACAGCATTGTTTGCGACGCATTTGCAAATGAAGCGAAATTTCTCGGAATGACTATCGACCCAAAATATATAAAAAATAAATGCTAAGAACTTAAAAATAAATGCAGCGAATTTTATTGGTTGCTCGATAAACATTCGAAGCTTAACATTGATAACAAGCTGCTATTTGTTAAAATGTTGTCACACCTCTGAAAAAATTACAAAGGGTTTTATTTTGTAGTCCAGAGGAGGTAGTAAACAAAATTACTTACTCACTCAATGGACTCGAAATATGTACTTTTTTTTTGGTGAAATTAACAAATAATCAGTCCAATATTGCATCTAATAAACAAACGATCAAAATTTGATTAGATAAGCATACACTGTAGATTCTATATTCTTCCCAAGGGTTTTACAAGTAGACTGCCATTTGATAACCATCGAGAGATTAAAGTGCACTTTCAACTTTTCAGTCAGGGCATTCCTTAAAACAAAGTAAAAAGATGTATTTTTGAATATAAGGAAAGAAGTGAACATAATTTTTTAACGAACATCTATTTAGAAACAGAAGTTTTAGTGAATTTATAAAATTAATTATGAGTGAAAGACAGACCATTTGGTATTTAGATACCGCACTTCCTTCGGTTTCTGTAGAAAACGAATTAGAAGTGAAAATAAATAAATCAGCTGATGTACGGTCAAGTCAGAATTGTGAACAAATAACTAAATCAGTTGATGCAATACCAAGCCAAAGTTGTGCACAAAAGCTCAGAACATCATTATCAGTAAAAGAACTTATACAACAGTTTGAAATTCAGACGAATGTAAATGAGGAATCTTCTCAAGGATATAATAATTCAGATCAAGAAAATTCAAGTTCAGCATTACAATTTGATTCAAATTCTAAACAAGAGCATTTAACTACCTTAAGCAATGTTGGGTTTGAATATCAAGTTCCATCACCTAGTCCCAGTAACAGTGGTTCGAGTGCACCAATAACTCAGGATCCACTTCTTGACTGGTAAGAACACAATTTCGAAAAAAATTAACATGGGGCCATGTTGACATAAATTAACTCCATTTCTGTTTTTTGACACTTTTTTTGTAAAGTAATTTAACCAAAAAAGTGCAATTTTATTTCTTAACTTTCAGAACTTTTAAATCAAATGTAAGCGACAATTTTTTAAAGCGAGTGCAAGCTAAAGTAATTTTGTTCCACCAAGTTTTAATAAAACAAATTAAAAAAACAGAAAAACCAGTTAAAAATTGTAATTGTAAGATTGTAACTGAACGACTTTGTTAAACTCAATTGTGTCTAACTTAACGAAACTGAAATTATAAGAGAGAGGTATAGTGACAATCTTATATGTTAGAGCTAGCAGACTAATTTTCACACTTTTGACAGTTCATAAACAGTCAGTTAACGTTTACCCAGCTCACTGAAGAGCAGCTCATTTCATTTAACAGATTACTATTATATACCTAGAATAAGTGCTATGAGCCTATTGAAAAATGTATTTTTGTGTTATCTGACTGTTAAGCGTTATCTGATTGCTTATCTGGATTGAAAAATCGGCCCTTAGGTGGGCAAAATAAGAACGGGTTCTAGTAGAGCGAATAAATACAAGCACTTTTTTTATGGCAGGGGATCTATCTTACCCCTTATTTGGGGAGAAGCGATTTTCTTAAAAAAAATACCTACTTTATAAATTTAAAAAATATTACAAAACACATCAACAACAAATTATGCCTGCCTTTAATGTCAGGAAACCGTCCCCATCATCATATTATTAAATAGTTTTTATTAAATACTTTCAATCTAGAATTAAAAAAAAAATTTGATACTCATTTATTTTCAATTAGCTATAAGTATTAACCCTATATAGTATCTATTCTTAAGGCTGAACTTTAATAGACGGAAGCATTCGGAAGCTAATGTCAAAATTCTACAGGGTCCGCCAAATAACTTTTTTATACCCTATCCCATAGGGGGGTATATTAGTTTTGATACTTAGTTTGTAACATAGAGAAATAATTTTGCTACATATACCTCAAAGTATATGGATCGACTCAAAATCGCTAGCTGAGTCGAATAAGCCATGTCTGTCTGTCCGTCCGTCCGTCCGTCCGTCTGTCTGTTCGTCAGCGGTTTTTGGGCCTTAAATTTTGAGCTAGGATAATGAAATTTGGTGTTGGTTGGGTGTTGTAGAACGAGGGTAGACTCTGATTGGCGTTAACTTGGCAATGCCCAGTGTTGCAACTCTGACTACACATCAAATGTGCTTATCTTTACCTCCAAGTGGTAACCATCGGGTACTGGTCTCATCCAACCGGATTTGACTTGCTAAACGATAAGTGCGAGTGTTGATAACACGACGAAAAACAGCAACACTATAAACACCCTGGTGAGAATGGCACGGATGAATACCCGGCCTGCTGTCCCAGGCGAACCTAGATGAGCTGCTCTGACATATTCGGACAACAGGTTGTCTAGGAATTTCAAGGGTTAGTCAGGCCCCTTGAACAGAGATGGTGGCGGATGAACCGAAAGGCCAACGGCAGCGCTCAATCCCGTAGTGGATACTGATGGCCCCGTGTCCTAGGGGTATCTAATAAATTGGAACTGGCCCTCCAGGTTGGGGGTTGTGCTTTGGGTTAACTACCCACCCACAGAAAAAAATCATGGTTACGAAGCAACCAATAGCCTCGGAAAGGACTGATCTTATTGTTGACGACCCTGCTAAACGAAAAAAGGACAACGACGTTCGTATCTGCACATGGAATGTGAGAACATTAAACAGGAGAGGTGCAGGCGAACAACTAGCGGAAGCCCTAAACTGCTACAAAGCAGACATTACTGCCATCCAGGAAATACGATGGGATGGACCGGGCAAAAAGAGGATGAAAAACTGTGACATATACTACGGACCGTATTATAGTGAGCAGAAACAGCGACTATTCGGATGCGGATTTGTTATAAGTGCCAGACTTAGGCAAGAAGTCTTATGTTTCCAAGACATTAGCGAACGCATAGTAACAATCCGCATCAAGGCCAAATTCGCCAACATAAGCCTTATATGCGCTCACGCTCCGACGGAAGAAAAAGATGATATAGCTAAGGATTGCTTCTACGAGCTCCTCGACAAAACCTATGAGCGACTACCGAAGTACGATGTTAAAATCGTGCTGGGAGATTTTAACGCAAAGGTAGGAAGAGAAGACATCTTTAGAAGTATTGTCGGAAAACATAGCCTACACGACAACACGTCTGGTAACGGACTTAGGCTAATTGATTTCGCTACGGAACGAAATGCCACTATAGCCAGCACACGGTTTCCTCACCTCGATATCCATAAGGGGACATGGCGGTCTCCAGATCAACGAACGGTCAACCAAATTGATCACATTGCGATAGATAAGAGGCACGCATCCAGTATTTTGGATGTCCGAACATTCCGAGGAGCTAACATCGACTCGGATCACTACCTTGTAGCAGCCAAGGTAAGAATGCGGATATCCACCACTCCACAACAATCCAGAAATACTGTGAAAAAATTTAATGTCGGAAGACTGCAATCGCAAGAGACCGCCAAGACCTTCGCACAACGCGTATCCCTTAACCTCTCGATTAACACCATACCACCAGCATCGAATGTCGAAGAGCAATGGCAACGATGCCAACAGGCCATTAGATCAGCCGCAACTGATGTGCTAGGTTTCTCGCGCCCACCAGCAAGAAACCCCTGGTTTGATGAGGAATGACGACAGATGCTCGCAGCCAAGAACGAGGCCTACAAGGCTAAGCTGCAGGTGAAGACGAGAGCTGCCATTGAGCTCTATAGGCAAAGAAGAAGGGAAGAACATCGGCTTTTCAGCAAGAAGAAAAAAGAGCAAGAAAAGCTCGCGATCGAGGATATAGAGAGGTGCCACTCCAGGAACGATGTTCGCAAGTTTTACCAAAGTGTAAAACGTCAAAGCCAAGGATACAAGGCTCGAACAGAATCCTGTCGAGATGAACAAGGAAATATTGTAGTTGAGACACAGTCGATGCTGAGGATATGGAAGAACCACTTCTGCAGACTGTTAAACGGCGATGACGAACAACATTCCGCTGTCAGGCAGAACGAACCATTCAATATTGGCAACGACAGCGAAGACTGCCAACCACCCGACCTGAGTGAAGTGGGGATAGCAATATCTAAACTCAAGCTTAATAAGGCTGCCGGGAATGACGGCCTTCCCGCTGAGCTCTATAAGGCCGGCGGAGATGACTTGGTAAGTAACATCCACCAACTCATAAGCCAAATCTGGTCGGATGAAAATATGCCTGAAGAATGGAACCTCAGCATCGTTTGCCCGATCCACAAAAAAGGAGACCCTCTGAACTGCGCCAACTACAGAGGCATAAGTCTCCTCAACATCGCCTACAAGATCCTATCTGCCGTAATATGTGAACGCCTGAAACCGTTTACCAACAACCTGATTGGCCCTTATCAGTGTGGTTTTAGGCCAGGAAAGTCCACAACCGATCAAATTTTCACACTTCGGCAGATCCTGGAAAAAACTCAAGAAGTCCAAATCGATACCCACCACCTATTCATCGATTTCAAAGCCGCATATGACAGCATTTATAGAGACGAACTGTATAGAGCCATGTCTAGTTTTGGTATACCGCCCAAACTCGTCCGTTTGTGTAGGATGACGATGGAGAATTCTCGCTGCTCCATCAGGGTCGGAAACGACCTCACCGACACATTCGATACCAAAAAAGGATTTAGGCAAGGCGATGCGCTGTCATGTGACTTCTTTAATCTGATTCTTGAGAGAATTGTGCAAAACTCCAAAGCCAACACCAGAGGCACAATTTTCCAAAAGTCGGTGCAACTACTAGCATACGCTGACGATATTGACATCATTGGTAGGACTCAACGTGATGTCATAGCCACGTTTGCTAGTATAGAGAAGGAAGCGGCGAAAATGGGTTTAGCAGTAAATGAGGGTAAGACTAAGTATATGCTGTCATCACGAAAGGACTCACAACATCGACGAATTGGACAGAACGTCACCATTGACAGATATAACTTTGAGGTAGTACGGGACTTTGTCTACCTCGGCTCCGCTATTAGCTCTGACAACAACATCTCGTCAGAAATTAAACGAAGAATTACTCTTGCCAACCGCTGTTTCTTCGGGCTAAGAAGGCAATTTAGTAGTAAAGCCCTCACTCGAACTACTAAGGAAACCCTATATAAGACCCTGATCATCCCAGTCCTGCTCTACGGCGCTGAAGCATGGACCGTATCAAAAGCGGATGAAGAAATCCTTGGTAGATTCGAGAGGAAAATTCTTCGAAAAATCTTCGGTCCCGTTTGCGTTGACGGGCTATGGAGACGAAGATTCAACCAAGAACTATACGAGCTGTACAGCGACATGCCCCTGGTCAAAAAACTCCGCATTGGACGTTTAAGATGGCTAGGACATGTAGAACGAATGGACACCAATACTCCGGCTCGCAGAGTCTTCGATTCCCAGCCAGACGTCGGACGCAGTAGAGGAAGACCTCGCCTTAAGTGGCGCGCACAAGTGGAAACCGACCTCAACCAACTTGGAGTGCGCAACTGGAGGCAGTTAGCTAAGGACCGGGCTAATTGGAGAGGCATGTTGGTTGAGGCCCAGGTTCATTCCGGACTGTAGCGCCACTTAAGTAAGTAAGTATAATGAAATTTGGTATAGAGGATCCTCGTCCGTGCCACCAGAACAAGTGTAAAAATTTTTGAAATCCGCCCACTGCCACGCCCCCTTTTTAGGAAAACTTATTTTTTGGCCAAACCGTAAGCAATTTCAAAAAAGTGTGTTAGCAACATATTTAGACAATCCTAATATCTATATTTTGTCCATACAAAGTTTTTTGCCACGCCCACTTTTTGGGGGCGTTTTAAGTAAAAAACGTTTTTTGTCCAAATTTTAAAACTTTCGAAAAAAATGTTGAAACAAATGCTTCCGCAATGGTAATATAAACATTTTGTCCATATATCATTTTCACCTACGCCCACATTTTGGGGGCGTTTTCTTACAAAAACCATTTGTATACCCCATCCCAAGGCATTAGCAATAGAAAACCGTTGTTTTTTGTCGAACCACAAAAGATTTTGAGAAACTGTCTGAGCAATATATTGTGACAATGTCATTTTCTGTATTTCATCGCCATAAGGCCTATATTTTGAGGATATTAATTTTAAGGATGGGATGGGATAGGGTATTCAACGATCCGCACAGCGGATTGTAGCCTCTCATATGTTTTTTTTGAAAATGCTATAAAGTAATGGAAAATAATTTCATTAAAATGGCTGCCTCGGCTGGCCATGCCTACACGATCGGTCCAATTTTTAAGCACATTATCGATTGTGTGCAGTTGTATTTCACCAATGGCTTCACGAATATTGTCCTTTAAAGCGTCAATTGTCTATGGCTTGTCGGCGTGACACTTATCTTTTACGGCACCCCACAAATAATAGTCCAACGGTGTCAAATCGCAGCTCCGAGGTGGCCAAACGACATCAGCTCTGCGGCTGGTAATGCGATCTTCAAAAACAGGGCGCAAAACATCGAGTGTAGCTTCGGCTGTGTGGCACGTAGCGCCGTCCTGTTGAAACCAAATGTTGCCAATATTCTCCTCTTCAAATTTTGTGAACAAAAATTCGTTCAACATGGCCCGATAACGATCGCCATTGACTGTAACGGACACTCCTTGCTCATTTTCGGAGAAAAAAGGCAAAAATATGCCTCTGGACCAAAATCCGCACCAAACAGTGACTCGTTTTGGATGTATCGGCTTTTCAATGTATGCGTGCGGGTTTTCTGTGCCCCAAATGCGACAATTTTGCTTGTTTACATACCCACCAAGATCAAAATGAGCTTCATCTGAAAAGATGATTTTTTTGGCAAAATCGGGATCTTCTCTAAGTCGATCGCAGGCCCACTTAGCGAAGCGAAAACGCATTGGATGGTCAGTTGGCTTCAACTCCTGAATCAATTGGACTTTGTATGGCATCATACCAAGGTCTTTATGCAAAATTCGTCTCAATGATGTCTCCGAAATGTTCAATTGTTGAGAACGACGGTGAATTGATGTTGATGGCGCTTCACGCACACTTTCTGCCACAGCAGCAATATTCTCGGGTGTACGCACTGTTTTTGGCTTTTCACGCTTTGGTTTATCGATGAGGATGCCAGTTTCTTTCACTTTTTTCACAAGATAGTCAACATACGGAGCTGACGGTGCTTCTCTTCTTCCAAAATCCGTACGCAATTTTCGCACACATTCTGCAACATTACCATGATTTTCAAAGTAATTTCGCAATATTTCCCAGCGTTGTTCAAGCGTATACACAACCATATTCGTTCAGCGGAAGGATAAAACTAATTATCTGTCAAATCAGACATGAGCTAAGTGTTACCATTCACGAAATAAGCACTAGTTGAAAAAAAAAAACGTTAGATGGCTCAAGAGCTCTTGAATAAATCTTCGTCTTTAAAAGCCTGTCAACGCAAACGTGACCGAAGATTTTTCAAAAAAATGTTTCAATACTTCTTTATCCGTTTTCGATATGAGTATTGCTTCAGAATAGAACAAGACCGGGATTATAAGGGTCTTGTATTGGATCATCTTTGCAGTTCGAGTGAGGGTTTTACTACTAAATTGCCTTCTTAGCCCGAGGAAACAGCAATTGGCAAGAGTAATTCTTCGTTTTATTTCTGACGAGATGTTGTTGTCAGTGTTAATTAAAGTGCATCACCTTGATTAAATCCTTTTTTGATATCAAATTTTCCGACGAGGTCATTTCCGAGCAGCAGAAATTCTCCTTCGTCATCCTGCCCAGATCAGAGATAAGGGAAGTAAAGAGATACCAAACTTCTACCTCTCTCACCCTGAATCCCCGCAATTGTAAACAAGCTTATGACAGACTTTATGGAATTCTCCAAAGCATTCCACACCAAAATATGATTCAGACAAGGTGACGCACTGTCATCTAACTTCTTCAACATATGCCGAAGTGTGAAGATTTGATATGATGCGGACTTTCCCGTCATAAAAACACACTGATTAGAGTCGATGAGGATATTAAACGGTATACTACAGATAAAAAAGTAGATCAGTTTTGCGAAGTCACAAAACAAACAAAAATAAAAATGTAAACAAATCAAAACTAAATAAGAAAGTGACAGCTTCAGAATTTTATCGATTGGTGAATATAGAGCTCGCATGTATTTGACGCGCATGTTTGGTTATTTTCTTTTGAACTGTCATTCCATAATGCGCGCATTATTACACGAAGCCTTTTTCTCACTCTCAGTCTTGCATGTTTTTTGACAGCTATCTTTCATTTTATCTTTGGTGCTTATACTAAGCTACACTAAACAATTAAAACAAGAAGACAGCTCCACTTTTTTTTGGATTTTTCCACATCACGAAACACCTTGGAAAATTGAGTCCGCAGTGTGTGCAATTTTTTCTTGATTGCATCAATCGATATGTTTGGTTCAAAGTCTTAATGAATCCAAAACAATATGGTAAACATCTTTTTTTACTCAATCTATATAATCGGGATGGCGGGAATCGTATAAGATAGGGTGCATTTAATAATTAAAGATTAATTCGCTGGTTATTTTCTTCATCCGCTTTATTTTAATGTTGTCCTCCTAACAACAGCAAATGAATAATAAAGCAAATTCGAAAAACAAAGAAGAAGGAGAAAAGGAAATGTCAAAAACATGCAACGAACATTTTGCCCGCAGACACCGGGCAGGCGTATTTTTTGTTTCATTATCCCTCTCTTTTGCACTCATTTGAGTCTCTCTAAACACGCGCCGTGTAATAGCCGTCAAAAACATATGTTTTTGAACGTATTCAGTAAAGTAAATATTTGTTTTTCAAATAAAATGAATTGAATGTATTCAACTCCTCGTTTAGGACGGAAACAAACTATTTAAATGTAATAATAATTTTTTTACAAAATGATTTCCTAGAGGATGTATTAATTTAATAATCCTCTACGAGTTTTCGTTGTCGATTCATACTTCAGAGTGATGGCATGTTGCGTAGTTTCATATGCAAGATTCTGAAGATAGTCACCCTTATTGCGAAGATCAACTTTCAATAAATAATTGATATCTACCAATCAATTTTTTGAAGTTGGTATTGTGATTGTCAACTGTCAATTGATTTTTAATCCATCGTTGATTTGTATCAATCAACAATTTTAAATTGAAAAATCAGTATTGCGAACGTTGATTGTCGTCGACTTTCCTGTCAATTTTGCTTTCAATCGCAAATTTCTAGTCGACAAGTGGAATAGTGGATGCTGATTTAAAAAGAAAACAACAAAAATGTAAGTTTCGAAATATTTAAGTTATGAAATTCTTATTTATTATTTCCAAAGGTCACAAAAGATAGTAAGCAACAGAAAACAGATGTGCAGGTTGGTGGGGTTGATGGAGCAGAACGTTAAAATTGCCAAAGGAATTTGCTCAAAAGCTGAAGCACAAACGAAATGGGAAAGCATTTCTGTAGAGCTGAATAGCTCTTACTCGGCTACCCTCGTTGAAGGTCTCCTAAAAAAAGTAGAAACGTTTAAAAAAAAAAAACTAGGATGATTATTATAAGATTACATACCAAGAAGCCGAAAATCGTTGCGTCCATTTCGATAGTCGGCCGCGATTTTTGCTTTAAGGGCCGACATATTCCATATGTTAGAGTCATGAGAAGCACCAGGATGTTTAGCATTAATATATCTAATACACATTAAATAATCACACACCTGAAAACGCAATCGAATAGATATATAATTTCCTTAAATTAAAATATATCAAAATAATTACGATCAGAGCGTTAAGGCTATAGAACCCTTTTCTGTTGTAATATAAATGCAACAATTGTTACATAATAACGGGTGATTTTTTAGCTGGTTTGGTTTTGGCAACACTGGTCTTGACAGCTGACGTGTGTTTAGTACCTTGTGTCACTGTCAAACAGCTTCAGTTTGGTTTGCAATTTAACCATGGATCGTCTTACAAATGAACAACGCTTGCAAATTATTGAATTTTACTATCAAAATTCGTGCTCGGTTCGAAATGTTCATCGCGCGCTGCTTCCATTTTATGATCGGCATTCTCGACCTTCTGAGCAGTCTATTCGGAAGATTGTGACCAAATTTCGCACCAAATTTACTTTGTTGGACATTAAACCACCAACACGTTTACGTACTGTGCGTTGTGACGAAAATATTGCGGCCGTATCAGCTAGTGTGACAGAAGACCGCGAAATGTCGATTCGGCGCCGTTCCCAGCAGTTAGGCCTTTGTTACAGCACTACGTGGAAAATTTTGCGGAAGGATTTGGGCGTAAAGCCTTTTAAGATACAGCTGGTGCAAGAACTAAAGCCAGCCGACCTACCACAATGCCGAATTTTTGGTGAATGGGCTCTTGGAAAGCTGGCCGAGGATCCGCTTTTTTATCGAAAAATTGTGTTCAGCGATGAGGCTCATTTTTGGTTGAATGTATACGTAAATAAGCAAAATTGCCGCATTTAGAGTGAAGATCAGCCAGAAGCATTGCAACAGCTACCAATGCATCCCGAAAAAGCCACTGTTTGGTGCGGTTTATGGGCCGGCGGCATTATTGGGCCATATTTCTTCAAAGATGATGCGAATCGCAGCGTTACTGTCAATGGTGAACGCTACCGAGCGATGATAACAAACTTTTTTTTGCCCGAAATGGAAGTTCTTGACTTGCATGATATGTGGTTTCAACAAGACGGTGCCACATGCCACACAGCACGCGAAACAATGGCGCAATTGCGAGGCGAGTTTGGTGAACAGTTAATTTCACGTTTCGGGCCGGTCAATCGGCCGCCTAGATCGTGCGATTTGACACCATTAGATTATTTTTTGTGGGGGGTATGTCAAGGCTAATGTCTATAGGGACAAGCCCGCTTCGATTGACGCACTGGAAGCCAACATCCATGCATTCATTCGTGAGATACCGGCCGATATGTGTGAAAGAGTATGCCAAAATTGGACTCAGCGGATGGGCTACCTGAGACGCAGCCGCGGTCAACATTTGCATGAAATTATCATTAAACATTAAATTGAAAGGTTCAAACTATCGATTCAAATAAATATTTCATTCATTTTTTCGAATTTGGTGTGTGTTTTTTTTTTAAAAAATGTTCTAAACCTCTTAAAAAATCACCCGTTATATTTCCAACTCAGAGTTATTATGAGTTGGGTAATTTGTTATTATTATAAGTGATATAAAAGGTATTTGAAGTACAGACTTATATTGTGTCTCTGTTGATTAGAAATAATTGAGTTCATATTTTATAGTTACGATTCGCCTTTTTCTGCACAATGTTCCCGCAATAAATTCTTTATTTATTTTTATCTTTGCTTTGAATATAAAATCAAAACATCACGATAAGTTTAGTAGTGGATAAAGTGAAATAAATTGGATTTTATTTGCAAAAAAAAAAATAAATGACGCAGAAAAAATTTAAACCCTAAACTGCCATCTGTTGGCTGGCACGTGTTTCAGTATCAGTATCGTTTTTGGTTTAAACTTCTTCAAACTATTCAATTTCATCTAGTGGACATCTTTTTTTATTTTAATTGAAAGCAAAACTGTCACTGGCAGATGCTGATTGTTTTTGTCTGTCGCATGTTTCGAAATATCGAGAACAAAATTAATATAATTTGAGTGCGTTGTACATACGCAAACATTATGAGGAGTATCATTAATTGGCAGAATGTGAGCTGGTCTCTCATAATAAAAGACAGTCTTGCCTATAGATATTTCAGGATGAGTTTCTTTAAAAATTTCGAAGGCTTCTCGAATACTCATAATCATTGTTCTTTTCTGGATTCGCATTTTCGTTCCTGTATTGGTCTCGACTGTTTTCACATCTTTTATGCCGGGCATTTGTCTGCTTATGTCATCCCTATTATAAAAATCACAAATCAGTTTTTTTCCCTCCATCCGTTAACTTTCGAGGCGCTGCTTTAGGGATGTCATTTTTGTCAAATGCAGCATTATTGTATTCAGAAGCTATTTTTTTACAACTTCCACTGATTTGGTGGGACTTGCTGGTAGATTGCGTTATATTTTTCGTCACAGCCTTTCCTAGTGTGCGAGGACTGCTGTTTCTAGTAGATGTTTGTTTAAATTGTTCTTCCTTACGTCGCTTTCTAGTTGCCTGCATTCTTTCTTTTGGATCTTATTATAGCCAATATTTTCAAATCTACATCTGTCTCCATGTTAATTTTCATTACTTCTCTCGTTTGGAATCACTAGCCCTTTCCCGTTGGAGGTGTTCAGCATGAAGTTCAGGATTTTCTTTTAATTTTCGCCTATATTTCTGCGAAGCAGTCTCCTTATGTTGCTCTGTTGCCATTTTAAACAATATTTCTGTAAAAAAATACAGATTTATGTTTCTATATTATAAATCTGTATTTTTATCATCAGTCGTCATCAGCATGTATTATAAGTCAAGATATATCAAAACAACGAAATGTATAATTAATCACACAAAAAGGTTACGTGAAAAAAAGTTTAAGTTATCGTTTATTTTGACCTAACAATCATTACACTCTTAAAAACAAATAATTTAAGTTTGGTTTTGATTTTTTCTTACTTTTGCAAAGTTTCAGGACGTTAGCTCTTTATTTCTGTGATGAAAGTAAACTTTTATATCTTTTGCATCGCGGGTGCAACAAGTTAACAGTGTATTCTAGCAGTCAATAATTCTTAATAAATAACAACATATACTTACATTTTTTGGAACATGAAGATAAATTAATATTGTCACTTCACGTTTAGCCGATAAAACATAACATCAAACTGTCAACAACAACTGTTTCAGCCAGTGTTGCTAGTTATGATATTACAGTTTATACCAATTCTTCGGATGGTAATATTTTCATACGCGCCAAAAAAAAGATATATGGTATAAAATCAAATAAAAATAAATTGATTATTATATTTAGACTTTCTTCTTTGCAATAATAATAAAAAAAACATCTAATAGCGTGATTTAAAAAATCATGTCGGAAATCATCTATAGCGGAATCGCCCTGGTGAGGTCGGTGAGGTGGCGGGGGAAAATCGAAAAATTTTGAGCAAAAAATGTGGGGAATAACTTATCTCACGCACACTTGTTTGAAAATGTGATAGTATGTGTAAGATACGTAATTATGGGTGAATTTAGCTTGTAGGCAAATCCAGAAGACTGGTATCTCTTTACTTCCCTTATCTCTGGCCCAGATGGTATACCAAAACTAGAAATGGCTCTATATAGATCGTCTCTTTGAAATCAGTGAAATGTAGGGATCCCTTAGTAGAACTTGAATAATATTATTACATTCCGTTTGAAGATCATTTTGAACCACATCTACTTTTTTTAAGGATAATATGAGATGGAGTATTAAACGAGTCGCAAAGCAGTTTGTATCCCTTTCCTATAGTTTGTTAATTTTAAGCATTTTTTTAAAGGCCTAAAAAAGGTAGATAAACTGCCTCCTATATTAAAAAAATCTATACAAGCACCCGTTATTATTTAGTGTATGTGTTGGTAACACATTT
Source organism: Rhingia campestris (assembly GCA_932526625.1). Lineage (NCBI taxonomy): Eukaryota > Metazoa > Arthropoda > Insecta > Diptera > Syrphidae > Rhingia > Rhingia campestris. The sequence goes on from OW052183.1 coordinate 8,289,443, forward strand.
TAACAAATTTCACTTTTCTCCAAATTAAATTATTGATCCTTAGTTATGGATTTGCAACAAATACTCCACGTCACCGGTTTAGTATTGCGGATCCAACTTCAACAACTATGATTGCTTCCGAACTAAAACGAAATTCGACATTGGAGAAAACCGTATTAGAAGAGTATGTGCATTGATTTTTTTGTTTGATATATTTTGTAAAATTAACATAATCTTGGTTTTGAATCAGAGACAAGAAACAACTGAAATATGCTGCGCAAGAGCTCATCGACACCGAACGTAGTTACGTTCAAAATATGCTCAGCGACATAGATTACTTTGAAATGATGTTCCTAAGAAGTGATTGTCCGTCAATGATGCACTCAAAGAAGGAGCATCTCTTTGGTCCAATTAAACAAATTGCATTATTGCATCGCGATAAATTACTACCCGTATTACCAGAGAATCCATATAATCTGACAACATTTTTGGAGGAATTTTTAAAGCTCATTGAGGTATGTTACGATAAAAAGTTGCTGTTTTATTTAATTTCGCTTTTTTTATTTTTTTAGAACAATTCGATGTATCTGTACGTTTCTTATGCGATAAATAAACGCAGATCCCAGGCAGTAGCTGATAATTTCAAGAGATATCTCGAGGTATGAATGTAATTATTTGTCTTAATTTGTAAAAGAAAAGTGTAATTAGAATTTAATTAGGGTTACATAATAATAATATTTTTGCAATGAAGTTTAGAATGTCGCTTCATAAGGTTTTGCTAATTCACTTTGGTCAATATGTCCATTAATTTTCAACAATATACGACCTAACATTTTTATACCCTATCCCATAGGGGTATATTAGTTTTGATACATAGTTTGTAACATAGAGAAATAATTTAGCTACATATACCTCAAAGAATATGGATCGACTCAGAATCGATAGCTGAGTCGATTTAGCCATGTCTGTCCGTCCGTCCGTCCGTCCGTACGTCACCAGTTTTTGGGCCTTAAATTTTGAGCTAGAAGGATGAAATTTGGTACACGTGCTCTTTGTTGCTCCCAGCAGGACAAGTGTAAAAATTTTTGAAATCCGCCCACTGCCACGCCCCCTTTTTAGATAAACGTATTTTTTGGCCAAACCATAAGGAATTTTGAAAAACTTTCTGAACAACATATTTAGACAATCTGAATATCTGTATTTCGTTCATATAAAGTTTTTTGCCACGCCCACTTTTTGGGGGCGTTTTCAATAAAAAACGTTTTTCGGTCAAATTTTCAAATTTTCGAAAAAACTTTTGATGCAGAATCATTAGCAATATAAATATGAACATTTCGTCTATAGATCATTTTAACCCACGCCCACTTTTTGGGGGCGTTTTTATATAAAAACCATTTTTATACACCACCCCATAACATATGCAGTAGAAAACCTTGTCTTTTGTAGAACCGTAAAAGTTTTTTATAAGCAGTCTGAAGAATTTGTTGTCACCATTCCACTTTCTTTATTTTATCCACATCGTGTTTTTAGCCATGTCCACTTTTTGGGGATTTTAGTTTTACAGATAGGATGGGATAGGGTATTCAACGATCCGCACAGTGGATTGTAGCCTCTCATATGTTTTTTTTTGTTTTTCCGTGGGCTGGTGGAAATCTTCATAGACACGATGAGCAAGTGTCCAAAGTAGTGTGAGATTTTTACTCCCTAAAACCACCACCCATTTTGTATTTCTATTGCAGCTATGTATTCGACTTTTCTAGCAATTTTTTTATCACGAGTATATAATATGTTTTTGCCGGTGCTTAAGGATAGTGATGCGATTATATGAGGACACAAGCGTTCTCACTCTAGCCTCTCACTATCAACTCCTACTCTCACCTCCACGCTGGTGACTGGTGGGTGCCTAGTACCTCGACTGGAGATGGGGTATCAAACCCCTGTGGAAGGTCGTTGGTGGCAGCAAATGAGAGAGGGGGGAGGAGTGTCCTCTCACTAAGGCACTTACTCTCAGGCGGCAGCGGAGGTATTCCCTAGATAGAGTCAACGGTGGCGCCTACAGCCCCAGTTTGATCGAACTGGTAGTGAAATCCCTATATGAGCTGCTTCGACATATTTGAACACCAGGTCTATAGGGATTTCCAATACTGAGCCAGGGTATTGGAAAAGATTTGGTGGCGGAGGAGCCCTCAATGGGTCAACGGCAGCGCTCATACCCCAAAATGGGCTACTGATATCGCTATTTTTTCCGGCCCGCTGTCCTAGGGTCAAAACAAGGGCCTGGCCCTCCAGGTTGGGGGTTGTGCTTTGGGTTAACTACCCATCCACGGAAAAGAAATTATGCTACGAAGCAATCAATAGCCTCGGAAAGGACTGATTTTATTGTTGACGACCATGCTAAACGAAAAAAGGACAACGACGTTCGTATCTGCACCTGGAATGTGAGAACATTAAACAGGAGAGGTGCAGGCGAACAACTAGCGGAAGCCCTTAACTACTACAAAGCAGACATAACTGCCATCCAGGAAATACGATGGGATGGGCCGGGCAAAATGAGGATGAAAAACTGTGACATCTACTATGGACCGTGTTATAGTGAGCAGAAACAGCGACTATTTGGGTGCGGATTTGCTATAAGTGCCAGACTTAGGCAAGAAGTCTTATGTTTCCAAGACATAAGCGAATGTATTGAAACAATCCGCATCAACGGAGGATAAAGATGATACAGATAAGGATTGCTTCTACGAGCTCCTCGACAAAACCTATGAGCGACTACCAAAGTAAGATGTTAAAATCGTGCTGGGATATTTTAACGCAAAGGTAGGAAGAGAAGACATTTTTAGCAGTACTGTCGGAAAATATAGCCTACACGACAACACGTCTGGTAACGGACTTAGGCTAATTGACATCGCTACGGAACGAAATGCCACTATAGCCAGCACACGGTTTCCTCACCTCGATATCCACAAGGGGACATGACGGTCTCCAGATCAACGAAAAGTCAACCAAATTGATCACATTGCGATAGACAAGAGGCACGCATCCAGTATTTTGGATGTCCGAACATTCCGAGGGGCCAACATCGACTCGGACCACTACCTTGTTGTAGCCAAAGTAAGGATGCGGATATCCACCACACCACAAAAAAAAAACAGAAATACTGTGAAAAAATTTAATGTCGAAAGACTGCAATCGCCAGAGACCGCCAAGACCTTCGCGCAACGCGTATCCCTTAACCTCTCGACTCACAACATTCCACCAGCATCTAATGTCGAAGAATAATGGCAACGATGCCAACAAGCCATTAGATCAGCCGCAACTGATGTGCTAGGTTTCTCGCGGCCACCAGCAAGAAACCCCTGGTTTGATGAGGAATGCCGACAGATGCTCGCAGCCAAGAACGAGGCCTACAAGGCTAAGCTGCAGGTGAAGACGAGAGCTGCCATTGAGCTATAGGCAAAGAAGAAGGGAAGAACATCGGCTTTTCAGAAAGAAGAAAAAAGAGCAGAAAAGCGAGCGATCGAGGATGTAGGGAGGTGCCACTCCAGGAACAATGTTCGCAAGTTTTACCAAAGTGTAAAACGTCAAAGCCAAGGCTACAAGGCTCGAACAGAATCCTGTCGGGATGAACAAGGAAATATCGTAGTTGAGACACAGTCGATGCTGAGGATATGGAAGAACCACTTCTGCAGACTGTTAAACGGCGATGACGAACAATATTCCGCTGTCAGGCAGAACGAACCAATTAATATTGGCTATGACAGCGAAAACGGCCAACCACCCGACCTGAGTGAAGTGAGGATAGCAATATCTAAACTCAAGCTTAATAAGGCCGCCGGAAATGACGGCCTTCCCGCTGAGCTTTATAAAGCTGGCGGAGATGACTTGGCAAGCAACATCCACCAACTCATAAGCCAAATCTGGTCGGTTGAAAGCATGCCTTAAGAATGGAACCTCAGCATCGTTTGCCCGATCTACAAAAAAAGGAGACCCTCTGAACTGCGCCAACTACAGAGTCATAAGTCTTCTCAACATCACCTACAAGATCCTATCTGCCCTAATAAGAACAACCTGATTGTCTCTTATCAGTGTTGTTTTAGACCAGAAAATTCCACAACTGATCAAATCTGCCGCGCAGGAGGTCTGGGTTCTGGGTTCCCAGCCGTAGCAACACCTAAATGATTTTTCACTGGCCCTCCTCTCGTGATGATCTGACAAATCATCCGAGTAGTATCAATTGTCAAGAATAGCTTATCTCAACTTAGCCGTTCGGAGTCGGCATAAAACAGGAGGTCCCACCATCGTGCAAGAAGTACACACGCACACATGAATGGTTGTGAGAAAGATAGGCCCTGGGTACTAACGAGCCTGTTGCGCCAAAAATTTGTATTTTTATTTTGATCAAATCTTTACAATTTGGCAGATCTTGGAAAAAAAAACCAAGAAGTCGAAATCGATACCCACCACTTATTCATCGATTTCGAAGGCGCATTTGACAGCTTTTGTAGAAAAGAACTACACAGCTCCATGTCTAGTTTTGGTATACCACCCAAACTTGTCCGTCTGTGCAGGATGACGATTGAGATTTCTTACTGCTCCATCAAGGTCGGAAACGACCTTACCAACAAATTGTGTACCAAAAAAACTGTCGTCTGTCATAGTGTCATGTTGCTTCATTGATCTCATTCTTGAGAGGATTATGCATAGAGAAACAAGCGGCAAAAATGATTTCAGCTATAAATGAGGGTAAGACAAATAGTTATATGCTCTCAACTCGTATTGACACACAACATCGGCGAATTGGACAAAACGTCACCATTGACAGATATAACTTTGAGGTAGCATGGGACTTTGTCTGTCTCGGCTTCTGACAATAACATCTCCCCAGAATTTAAACGAAGAATTACTCTTGCCAATCGGTGTTTCTTCGGGCTAAGAAGGGCTTAGTAGTAAAGCCCTCACTCGAACTACTAAGGAGATCCTATATAAGACCCTGATCATCCCAGTCCTGCTCTACGGCGCTGAAGCATGGACCGTATCAAGAGCGGATGAAGAAATCCTTGGTCGATTCGAGAGAAAAATTCTTCGAAAAATCTTCTGTCCCGTTTGCGTTGACGGGCTATGGAGACGAACATTCAACCAAGAACTATACGAGCTGTATAGTCACATAGTTCAAGCAAAAAAATGTCTAGGGCATCTAGAACGAATGGACACCAATACTTCGGCTCGCAGAGTCTTTGATTCCCAGTCAGACGTGAGACGCAGTAGAGGAAGACCTTGCATTAATTGGCGCGCAGTTGGTTGAGGCCCAGGTTCATTTCTGACTGTAGCGCCATTTAAGTTAGTAAGTAAGCAGTATTGCCACCAATAGCTCTACCTAGCCAATTATTTCGTACAGCTGGAATTCTCTAGGTAATGTTCTACAAAATATCACTTACTTATATAAAAGGCAAATCAGATTCGATGTGTAGATATATGTATCTGCCACGAAATTTCCAAAACTACCTAACAGATTTAAGTGGAGTTTTCTCCTGTAGATTCAGAATTCTTCTGCGGAGTTTATTCTATAATACATATTTAGTTTCTTTAAAAAAAAAAACATTTTAAATAAACAAAAGAACTATTAAGAAGTGATCTCATTTTTCGGCCAGTTTCGGTGGTTTATCCCAATATTTCTTAACTCTCACCAAGCAGAACTTAAAGTTATTTACATATTTATGTAGAACTTTCATTAACAAATCTATTGGAACACGAATAAACACGAACGCCGCTTGGTCACCGACAGTGGCAATGGTCTCCAAATATTGAATTTAATTCAATTTGACCAAATAATTTTCGAGAAATTGACATTTTTCCTTATATGGCCTTATATGGATTTTCTCGCGACATCATCAAGGAGGTAGTCGAAACCACTGTAGGGTACCAGCTACCCCCGAGAAAGAGCCCGTGGTATGATGATGAATGCGTGTACAAGAAAAAGGTCGCAGAAGATGAACAAGGGAAGCGAGGGAAGAGTATCGAGCCAGGAGAAGGGAGCAAAAGAAGACCCTGCGTAGAAAAATGAGAGCCTACGCAGCCTACCAGCTCAAGGAGTTCGAAGAGTTGCGCGATCATAACAACATCCCGAGGTTTAATAAAAAAGCCAAGCAACAGGCTGCTGGCTACAAAACCGGAACGCTCTTCGAGACAGAGAAGGAAACCTAGTCACCGAAGCGCAGGGAATAGTAGATGTGTTTAAGCAGCATTTCCAACGGCTGCTAAATGGGCATCATGTTGTAGTGTATCGTAGAGAGAGTGATAGGGCAATTAGAGAACCCACGTACAGTCAATGAAGAATTTGTTCGACCACCTAGTATAGAAGAAGTTGGCCTAGCTTTAAAAAAGCTTAAGAACAGCAAGGCCGCAGGTTCTGATGGCTTACCAGCTGAGCTTTTTAAATACGGTGGTGATCTTTTGGTAGGGAGCATGCACCGAATCATCAACCAAGTATGGGTGGAAGACAACATGCCCGATGACTGGACTATCAGCTCTATATGCCCCATCTACAAAAAAGGCGATCCTATGGCTTGCAAGAACTATCGAGGCATATCCCTGCTTAATGTCGAATACAAGTTCCTATCCAACGTACTGTGTGAACGTCTAAAACCGTTCTGCAACACACTTATCGGCACGTACCAATGTGGCTTCCGGCCCGGCAGATCGACTATAGACCAAACATTCACACTGAGGCAAATCCTGGAAAAGACAAACTCACCATCTATTCATCGAATTCAAAGCCGCGTATGATAGCATACATCGTCAGGTGCTCTATATGGCGATGGCCGAATTCGGAATCCCGACAAAACTGATTCAGCTGACGCTGGATTACACGCGCTGCAACGTGCAGTTTGGAAGTAGCTCCTCCAAACTATTCCAAACATGCACCGTATTTCGGCAAGAAGACGCGCTATCATATGACTTCTTCAATCTCGTACTGGAGCAGATAGTGCACAGGGCAGGTGTTAACACGGAAGGCACTATTTTCAACAGGTCCGTCCAGTTGCTGGGCTATGCGGACGATATTGACATCATCGGTCGCTCCCAACATGCCGGGATAAAAGCGTTCACGGAGATTGAAAAATAGGCAAAATCCGTTGGCTTTGAAGTAAAGGAGGACAAGACTAAGTACTTGCTCCCAACAAACAAACAAGCATCTGTCCACCGCCTAGGACAAAACGCCACTATTGATAGCAGCAATTTCGAGGTAGTTAAGGAGTTCATCTACCTCGGAGTTAACATAAACTCCACGAATGACACCCTAGTGGAGATCCGTCGAAGCATTACCCTAGGATCAGCTAGCCAGCTAGTTTGATATATAAAATGTTTAGAAAATTTCCATCCTAAAGGCTGTTATTTTAGAGGTAAGAACTTACGATAGGAATAACTGTCAAACTATCTGTCATACTAATGAACTACGTTTGACTTTTTTCAGTTTACTTTGGCAAATCACCACAGAAAGAATTACGCCAAAAAAACGATTACAAATCGTGTGAACTTATTTCCAAAATTCACACTCTGTTCCCGAAACTTATAGAGCACTTCGTCAAGTTTACGATGCATATAATGAGCAGCTAATTGGCAATACAATGTATCGATTCATGACCAAATAGACCAAGCTATGATGTGTACTCTATGAAGTTCTATACCTCTTTGATAATATTCATCCAAATCGAGCCCATTCCGTTTGTACATCGCCGCTGTAGAAGTGAGTATGACAGAGGACCCGAATTTTTCGATGCGACGCCGCGCCGTTCTCAGTAATTCCGTCTCTGCGCGTCAACTACTTGAACCTACATCCATATAAGATCCAAATGGTGCAAGAATTAAAGCCAGACTCTGGAAAAAAAATCACTGTTTGGTGGGGTTTACATGCCGAAGGCGTCATAGTCCCATTTGTCTTTAAATCCAAAACTAGTGCCAACATTACCGTGAATGGCAAACGCTACAAGCAAATGATTCGTAATTGTTTTATTCCCCATGGCATTGGAAATCATTTGGAGGAGAAATGGTTCCAACAAGACAACGCAACATGCCATAACGTTTGATGACCTTTGGACTACTTTTTGTTGGGGTATGTCAAATCTGTGGTCTATGCTGGTAGGTTTAATGGGCTGCTGACTGAATCGTCAAACTCGCATAGGCCTGCGTGGGCCAATAGCGATACCCTTTGTTAAAAACAAGTGTGAACGTGATACTTAAGTTGTAATCTGCGTTGTTCCATCCGCTTCGAACAGATATTTGCTCCATCCCGAATTGCAGCAGAAACGGACGATCTGCGCTATAGGTTTAGTTGCTAGCTCCGTTAGGTCCTCGTAGTAGAAGCAACCAAAGAGTTTGTTGCGGCTGTTGCAGATCGCTGGACAGTGGCAGAGTAAGTGTGGGATGTCCTCCTCGACTTCTGGGTCGCCGCATTTTCTGCATAGTTGGTGCGAATCCGATAGTCCGATTCTATTGGGTAAAGATTGTGACCACCCAACTGACAATTTCGTTTCGATAAAGCACTATCGAAGCTATTTCCCCTCTAGCAATATTACTTGTAGAAAGTCTTATGGAATAACATTTGGCGCACTTTTAGGAAGCTATTTACTTCTAAAAGACTTCTTTAAATACTTCTAATAAGCCTTAAAGAAATAACTTTGTTTGCTTATAAAAGGCCATACATACATATAGGCTTCGCAAAAAGTATGTCTTAAACAAGCTTCTACCTAACCAATCGACTGCCAAAATGCTCAACCTCCGTGCACAAGTACTATATAATCCTACAGAAATAATTGCTTGTTGACATTACATTTTTGTGCCTTATAGAAGAATAATTGTTAGTTGGGTTTGGCGTGTTTACAAGTGTTAATGTTATGCCACCCAGATTTGGTTGCACTTTGCGTGTATTAGAAGCAAGTGGGGGTCTAACCCTGCTGTCGCATAAGGAGATGCAGCTGGACGATCCTAGTTTAGCTAACTCGTCTGCTTTCCCATTTTCTTGAATGTTATTATGTCCTGGCACGCAGATAATTTGGACTTTATTCTGGTTACATAAAGCCTTTAGCTCTGTGCGTCCAACTATTCGTAATAAATCAATCACTTAAAAAGACCCAGTATGCTCGAAAAAGTGGTGCGACCGACATGGCATTCATAAGGCGAATTTGTGGAAGTCATTTGCCAGAAATTATATTTAAACATTAAATGTAATGAAATTAGTGAGCTAATAAAGGCAAAATTTTCTTAATTCCATTTAATTTTTTATGTTTTATTTAAAAAAAAAGTTCTATGCCTCTATATATAACTAATAATTTTTATATTTTTATATAACTAATAAATAAATATGTAATACAAAATAATTTATAAAATAGTATGTATCTTCGTGCAAATTATAACTAAAATATGCTTAATCTTTTAACAGTACTACGAGAATCTGAGCGATAGAAAATTAGGTATTCAAAGCCTTTTACTCCAGCCGATCCAGAGACTTATGAGATATCCATTGTTGCTAAAGGGAATATTAAAGGTAAAATGTATAAATTTGTTTGAAAAGAATTAAATTAAATAACTGTATTAATTTTTGTAAACATAATTGACTAATATCCACTTTAAAACAATCATATCGGCCATATCGAAAACTTTACAAACAATTCTTACTTACTTACTTAAGTGGCGCTACAGTCCGGGATGAACCTGGGCCTCAACCAACATGCCTCTCCAATTAGCCCGGTCCTTAGCTAACTGCCTCCAGTTGCGCACTCCAAGTTGGTTGAGGTCGGTTTCTAATTGTACGCGCCACTTAAGGCGAGGTCTTCCTCTACTGCGTCCGACGTCTGGGTGGGAATCGAAGACTCTGCGAGCCGGAGTATTGGTGTCCATTCGTTCTACATGTCCTAGCCATCTTAAACGTCCAATGCGGAGTTTTTTGACCAGGGGTATGTCGCTGTACAGCTCGTATAGTTCTTGGTTGAATCTTCGTCTCCATAGCCCGTCAACGCAAACTGAATCTTATATAGGATCTCCTTAGTAGTTCGAGTGAGGGCTTTACTACTAAATTGGCTTCTTAGCCCGAAGAAACAGCGGTTGGCAAGAGTAATTCTTCGTTTAATTTCTGACGAGATGTTGTTGTCAGAGTTAATAGCGGAGCCGAGGTAGACAAAGTCCAGTACTACCTCAAAGTTATATCTGTCAATGGTGACGCTCTGTCCCATTCGTCGATGTTGTGTGTCCTTTCGTGTTGACAACATATACTTTGTCTTACCCTCATTTACTGCTAAACCCATTTTCGCCGCTTCCTTCTCTATACTAGCAAACGTGGCTATGACATCACGTTGAGTCCTACCAATGATGTCAATATGGTCGGCGTATGCTAGTAATTGCACCGATTTTTGGAATATTGTGCCTCTGGTGTTGACTCGGGAGTTTTGCACAATCCTCTCAAGAATCAAATTGATGAAGTCACATGACAGCGCATCGCCTTCCCTAAACCCTTTTTTGGTATCGAATGTGACGGTGATGTCGTTTCCGACCCTGATGGTGCAGCGAGAATTCTCCATCGTCATCCTACACAAACGGACGAGTTTGGGCGGTATACCAAAACTGTATAGTTCGTCTCTATAAATGCTGTCGTATGCGGCTTTGAAATCGATAAATAGGTGGTGGGTATCGATTTGGACTTCTTGGGTTTTTTTGCCAGGATCTGCCGAAGTGTGAAAATTTGATCGGTTGTGGACTTTCCTGGCCTAAAACCACACTGATAAGGGCCGATCAGGTTGTTGGTAAACGGTTTCAGGCAGATAGGATCTTGTAGGCGATGTTGAGTAGACTTATGCCTCTGTAGTTGGCGCAGTTCAGAGGGTCTCCTTTTTTGTGGATCGGGCAAACGATGCTGAGGTTCCATTCTTCAGATATGCATTCATCCGACCAGAATTGGCTTATGAGTTGGTGGATGTAACTTATCAAGTCATCTCCGCCAGCCTTATAAATCTCCGGGGGAAGGCCGTCATTTCCGGCGGCCTTATTAAGCTTGAGTTTAGATATAGCTATCCTCACTTCACTTAGGTCGGGTGGTTGGCAGTTTTCGCTGTCATTGCCAATATTAATTGGTTCGTTCTGCCTGACAGCGGAATATTGTTCGTCATCGCCGTTTAACAGTCTGCAGAAGTGGTTCTTCCATATCCTCAGCATCGACTGTGTCTCAACTACGATATTTCCTTGTTCATCTCGACAGGATTCTGTTCGAGCCTTGTATCCTTGGCTTTGATGTTTTACACTTTGGTAAAACTTGCGAACATCGTTCCTGGAGTGGCACCTCTCTATATCCTCGATCGCGCGCTTTTCTTGCTCTTTTTACTTCTTTCTGAAAAGCCGATGTTCTTCCCTTCTTCTTTGCCTATAGAGCTCAATGGCAGCTCTCGTCTTCACCTGCAGCTTAGCCTTGTAGGCCTCGTTCTTGGCTGCGAGCATCTGTCGGCATTCCTTATCAAACCAGGGGTTTCTTGCTGGTGGCCGCGAGAAACCTAGCACATCAGTTGCGGCTGATCTAATGGCTTGTTGGCATCGTTGCCATTGTTCTTCGACATTAGATGCTGGTGGTATGTTGTGAGTCGAGAGGTTAAGGGATACGCGTTGCGCGAAAGTCTTGGCGGTCTCTGGCGATTGCAGTCTTTCGACATTAAAATTTTTCACAGTATTTCTGTTTTTTTTGTGGCGTGGTGGATGTCCGCATCCTTACCTTGGCTACAACAAGGTAGTGGTCCGAGTCGATGTTAGCCCCTCGGAATGTTCGGACATCGAAAATACTGGATGCGTGCCTCTTGTCTATCGCAATGTGATCAATTTGGTTGACTGTTCGTTGATCTGGAGACCGCCATGTCCCTTTGTGGATATCGTGATGAGGAAACCGTGTGCTGGCTATAGTGGCATTTCGTTCCGTAGCGATATCAATTAGCCTAAGTCCGTTACCAGACGTGTTGTCGTGTAGGCTATATTTTCCGACAGTACTGCTAAAAATGTCCTCTCTTCCTACCTTTGCGTTAAAATCTCCCAGCACGATTTTAACATCGTACTTTGGTAGTCGCTCATAGGTTTTGTCGAGGAGCTCGTAGAAGCAATCCTTATCTGTATCATCTTTTTCCTCCGTCGGAGCATGAGCGCATATAAGGCTTATGTTGGCGAATTTGGCCTTGATGCGGATTTTTACAATGCGTTCGTCTTGAAAACATAATACTTCTTGCCTAAGTCTGGCACCTATAACAAATTCGCATCCAAATAGTCGCTGTTTCTGCTCACTATAACACGGTCCATAGTAGATGTCCCAGTTTTTCATCCTCTTTTTGCCCGGCCCATCCCATCGTATTTCCTGGATGGCAGTAATGTCTGCTTTTTTAGCAGCTTAGGGTTCGCCTGCTACTCTCCTGTTTAGTGTTCTCACATTCCAGGTGCAGATACGAACGTCGTTGTCCTTTTTTCGTTTAGGATGGTCGTCAGCAATAATATCAGTCCTTGCCGAGGCTATTGGTTGCTTCGTAAAATAACCTTTTTTCCGTGGATGGGTAGTTAACCCAAAGCACAACCCCCAACATGGAGGGCCAGGCCCTTGTTTGGACCCTAGGACAGCGGACCGGAAAAAATACTGATGTCAGTAGCCCATTTTGGGATGTGAGCGCTGCCGTTGACCATTGAGGGCTTCTCCGCCACCAACTCTTTTCCAATACCCTGGCTCTTATTGGAAATCCCTATAGACCTGGTGTTCAAATATGTCGAAGAAGCTCATATAGGGATTTCACTACCAGATCGATCAAACTGGAGCTGTAGGCGCCACCGTTGACTCCATCTAGGGAATACCTCCGTTGCCGCCTGAGAGTCAGTGCCTTAGTGAGAGGACACTCCTCCCCCCTCTCCCGTTTGCTGCCACCAACGACCTTCCACAGGGGTTTAATACCCCATCTCTTCAGTAAATATAAATTGACAACGAAATGTTCCCGGCAAAACAATTTATTTGTTTTGAAAGCTAGAACGTCAGAAGTTTTGTGAAACTAAAAATATGTACTAAAACTTCAGTCTCTAAAAAGGGTTTTAAGAGTTGTTTTGCGAAACTCTATTTTCGTTTCGGTGTAAAAGTCACATAAGGGTTGGCATCGATCGACGTTAACCTGACATCCAAGGTATGATCCTGCATTCCAAATCTTATCTACGTTTCGGAACGTGGCCGTTATAAAAAACAAAATGTTCAATATCACTTTATTATCAAAATGTTTATATTTGTTTACTAATTTAAGTTTTTATTCTATTTCATATAAATTAGAATTCCTATTCTACACTTTCCTTCATCAAGCCATGTATGCTTTTGATAAATGCAATCGAAAATAAACTTATAAGCGTTGCCAATGAGGCATATCAATTAAACGATATATTCGAATTAGAAAATGTAAGTATAACGTCATATTGTTATTGTAAATTAAATTTTTAAAACAACTTTTTCGTTTCAGTTAAATATTTCCATCGATGATAGTAAATTTCATAAAGTTTTGGATGCGTATATCGAAGATATGTATGAATTACAATGTAACTATCTTAATAGATATCAGGACAAACTTATTGGCTATCCTGGCAAATTATTCATATTTGACAAATACATCATATACACAGAACAAATGGAAGGTGGCTTAAAGTTTCGCGATTGTTTTAGTTCATCGGAGGAAATTGTTATTTTTAAATATAAAAAGTCGTTTGGCATGTATCAAGTAGGAGGGAAATATTATAATCTTAACCCGATCCACCCTAATACCGTTGAGCTCAGTCTGAAATATTTAGAAATATTGACATATGAATATAAAGAAAGGGATAGTGGCTTGGGATTAGATTGAGCTTATATGGCTTTTGATTGACTTTATCTAACTATTACCGTATACTACATATTCACTAATAAAATATTCCAATGGTACAAGGAATTACATAGTTTTTTTTTTACAAAAGTGGTTAAGATTGCAACTGCAAAGGTTAACTAATTCATATGTTAAGTAGAACAAATATTTTGCAGTAAATTTAATGTCATCTTAATTTGGCGAAAATGCAATATGGACTTTTGGCGGAAAGTGAGTATGCATATTTATTTAAAAAAAACTGCTTAAATACTAATAATTGTAAGTTTTGTTTGTGTTAATTTTTAAATTTATTTATCTACCAGGTAATACCTTGAAAGATTAATTATAATATTAACAACTTGATTTAATTTATTTAATATATTAAATTAATGCATTTGATAAATAAAAATTCAACAAAATGCAATATTAATTTATTAATTTAGCATATTTGGATTTAAAAATTTCAAGTGCAATTCGTTTAGCACAATCGGGATATAAAGTAAAATCTAGGTCAATGGGGACTACCGAATTGAATAAATTATTGCAATGCGCAATATAAACATATGAGAAGTCTACAATCCGCTGTGCGGATCGTTGAATACCCTATCCCATCCTATCCATAAAACTAAAATCCCCAAAAAAGGGGGCATGGCTAAAAACACGATGTGGATAAATAGAAAAAAATGATATAGTGACAACAAATTCTTCAGACTGCTTACAAAACACTTTAACGGTTCTACAAAAGACAAGGTTTTCTCTTGCATATGTTATGGGGTAGTGTATAAAAATGTTTTTTATATAAAAACGCCCCCAAAAAGTGGGCGTAGGTTAAAATGGTATATAGACGAAATGTTCATATTAATAATGTTAATGATTCTGCATCAAAATTTTTTTCGAAAAATTTAAAATTTGACCGAAAAAAGTTTTTTATTGAAAACGCCCCCAAAAAGTGTGCGTGGCAAAAAACTTTATATGGACGAAATATAGATAATAATATTGTCTAAATATGTTGTTCAGAAACTTTTTTAAAATTCCTTACGGTTTGGTCAAAAACTGAGTTTTTCTTAAAAGGGGGCGTGGCAGTGGGCGGATTTCAAAAATTTTTACACTTGTTCTGTAGGCAGAGACGAGGATCCTATATACCAAATTTCATTATCCTAGCTCAAAATTTAAGGCCCAAAAATCGGTGACGAACAGACAGACGGACGGACGGACAGACAGACATGGCTAATTCGACTCAGCTAGCGATTCTGAGTCGATCCATATACTTTGAGGTATATGTAGCTAAATTATTTCTCTATGTTACAAACTAAGTATCAAAACTAATATACCCCTATGGGATAGGGTATAATAAATAAACGTATAGTTCTCTTAGAAAACTTAAAGGAGCATTAAAAGGTAACGAAGAAAGCAACTAACGTGTTTATTAACCACATCACTTATAAATACTAATAATGGTTACTCTCTCTTCTTCCCTTAAATGGCGCTACAGACCAGAATGAGCCTGGGCCTCAACCAACATGCCTCTCCAATTAGCCCGGTCCTTAGCTAACTTCCTCCAGTTGAGCACTTCAAGTTGGTTGAGGTCGGTTTCTACTTGTGCGCTCCACTTAAAGCGAGCACTTCCTCTACTGCGCCCGACATCTGGCTGGGAATCCAAGGCCATCCTAGCCATCTTAAACGTCCATTATTGAGTTTTTTGACCAGGGGTATGTCGCTGTACAGCCGTATAGTTCGTGGTTGAATCCATAGCCCCTCAACGCAAACGGGACCGAAGATTTTCCGAAGAATTTTTCTCTCGAATCGACCAAGGATTTCTTCATCCGCTTTTGATACGGTCCATGATTCAGCGCCGTAGAGCAGGACTTGATAATCATGGTTTTTTGTTAATATTGTTATTTATTTATTTATTTATTTATTTATTTATTTGTTTATTTCTTTATTTATTTATTTATTTTTTTTATTTACTTATTTACTTATTTATTTATTTATTTTTTTTTTTTTTATTTATTTAATTATTCATTCACCTATTTATTTATTTATTTATTTATTTCCACATTATTTAATACATTATACATAAATAAATATTTTATATATTTATATTGTCTGTCTTATGGCTTTTTATACCCTATCCCATAGGGGGGTATATTAGTTTTGATACTTAGTTTGTAACATAGAGAAATAATTTTGCTACATATACCTCAAAGTATATGGATCGACTCAGAATCACTAGCTGAGTCGAATTAGCCATGTCTGTCTGTCCGTCCGTCCGTCCGTCTGTACGTCACCGATTTTTAGGCCTTAAATTTTGAGCTAGGATAATGAAATTTGGTATATGGGATCTTCGCCCGTGCCTACAGAACAAGTGTAAAAATTTTTGAAATCCGCCCACTGCCACGCCCCCTTTTAAGATAAACTCAGTTTTTGGCCAAACCGTAAGGAATTTTAAAAAAGTGTCTGAGAAGCATATTTAGAGAATCGTAATATCTTTATTTCGTCTAAAAAACCGTTTTTGGCCAAATTTGAAAATTTTCAAAAAAAAATTTGATGCAAAATCATTGGTAGTATTAATATGAACATTTCATTAGTAGACCATTTTAACCCACGCCCACTTTTTGGGGGCGTTTTCCTACAAAAACCATTTGTGTGCCCTACCCCAAGGCATATGCAATACAAAAACGTGGTTTTTTGTCGAACCATAAAAGAATTTGATAATCCTTCGGAACAATATGTTGTAACAACGTCATTTTCAATACTTTATGACCATAAAGACCATATTTTGGGGATATCAATTTTAAGGATGGGATGGGATAGGGTATTAAACGATCCGCACAGCGGATTGTAGCCTTCTCATATGTTTTTTTTTCATTTTGTGTTCTTTTTTATGCGGAATAAACGTCATAATCCAATGATCCCAAATATCTTAAAATTCTGTTTGACTTGACTTTTGCAGTGAATTTAGTAGTAGAGACAACTTGCAGAACTGCAACACTAGAATATTTTACATTCGTTCACTCCCATTGAAAACTGTGTGTTCTATATATTCTGCAAGGCGAATTCTGCAAGTGTGTTTCAGGCTTTAGGCTTTTAATTTTGAAGTGTGGTGATGAGCTAATCAATACATACTTTTTCGGTGGCTACTCATTCCCCCAAAATCTTCAAACTACCTACTCATTGAAATTTAAAAAACGACAGCATTGTTTGCGACGCATTTGCAAATGAAGCGAAATTTCTCGGAATGACTATCGACCCAAAATTTAAACGGAAGAGGCATATAAAAATTAAATGCTAAAAACTTAAAAATAAATGCAGCGAATTTTATTGGTTGCTCGAAAAACATTCGAAGCTCAACATTGATAACAAGCTGCTATTTGTTAAAATGTTGTTCAATGTCACCCCTCTGAATAAAATACAAAGGGTTTTATTTTGTAGTCCAGAGGAGGTAGTAAACAAAATTACTTCCTCACGCAATGGACTCGAAATAGCTATGTACTTTTTTTTGGTGAAATTAACAAATAATCAGTCCAATATTGCATCTAATAAACAAACGATCAAAATTTGATTAGATAAGCATACACTGTAGATTCTATATTCTTCCCAAGGGTTTTAAAAGTAGACTGCCATTTGCTAACCATCGAGAGATTTAAGTGCACTTTCAACTTTTCAGTCAGGGCATTCCTTAAAACAAAGTAAAAACATGTATTTTTGAATATAAGGAAAGAAGTGAACATAATTTTTTAACTAACATCTATTTAGAAACAGAAGTTTTAGTGAATTTATAAAATTAATTATGAGTAAAAGACAGACCATTTGGTATTTAGATACCGCACTTCCTTCGGTTTCTGTAGAAAACGAATTAGGAGTGAAAATAAATGAATCAGTTGATGTACGGTCAAGTCAGAATTGTGAACAAATAACTAAATCAGATGATGCAATGCCCAGAATATCATTATCAGTAAAAGAACTTATACAACAGTTTGAAATTCAGACGAATGTAGAAGAGGAATCTTCTCAAGGATATAATAATTCAGATCAAGAAAATTCAAATTCAGCATTACAATTTGATTCAAATTCTAAACAAGAGCATTTAACTACCTTAAGCAATGTTGGGTTTGAATATCAAGTTCCATCACCTAGTCCCAGTAACAGTGGTTCGAGTGCACCAATAACTCAGGATCCACTTCTTGACTGGTAAGAACACAATTTCGAAAAAAATTAACATGGGGCCATGTTGACATAAATTACTCTATTTCTGTTTTTTGACACTTTTTTTGTAAAGTAATTTAACCAAAGAAGTGCAATTTTATTTCTTAACTTTCAGAACTTTTAAATCCAATGTAAGCGACAATTTTTTAAAGCGAGTGCAAGCTAAAGTAATTTTGTTCCACCAAGTTTTAATAAAACAAATTAAAAAAACAGAAAAACCAGTTAAAAATCATTTAAATCCATTTTCCAAACCATAAAGATATGATTTTTTCCAAGAAAAAAAAAGAATCAACAAATAAACAAACAGTAGAAGTAGGATAACTTAGGGCCGATTTTTCATTTGTCAGCTAAACATCAGACTGTTTGCTGACTAATGAATAAATATATTCCACTCTTTATCTACTAGATAAGTAGGTGTTAGTTTTTCAATCATTGAATAACTCCTAGATTGTAACTGAACGATTTTGTCAAACTCAATTATGTCTAACTTAACGAAACTGAAGTAATATGAGAGAGATATAATCTTATACAAGGTGGCGCAAAAATAACCTTCCGATGTTTTTTGGCTGTAATTTAAAAAAAAAATGAAAAACTTTGATTCTTCTTGTGTATTATTTTTATTTGGTCTTTTAATTTTTTTTACATCATGTCGAGAATATGATGTTAATGTTAATGGCCGCCGCTACCGTTGATTGTCATTTGAGCCCTTTTTATGGCCAAAACTTCCGGCGATAGGTCCTCACATTCTTGACGGATATTGTCTTTAAGAGCTGCAAGAGTCTGAGGCTTGTTGACATAAACCCGCGACTTCAAAAAGCCCCACAAAAAGAAGTCTGGAGCGGTCAAATCAGGCGATCTTGCTGGCCAGTGCAAATCGCCAAAACGGGAGATTAGGCGCCCGGGAAATCCATCCTTCAGCATATCGGTTGTGGCACGTGCAGTGTGTGCCGTTGCACCGTCCTGTTGGAACCACATGTTTTCCAATCCCAATTCATCAAGTTGCGGCAAAAAGAACTCGTTGATCATTGCTCTGTAGCGCTCACCATTCACAGTAACCGTTTGGCCCGCGACGTCTTCGAAGAAAAAAGGTCCGATGACTCCTCCAAGGAAAACAGCACACCATACAGTGACTTTGAGCGGGTGTAATACCTCTTCGTGGGTTACACGCTGATTTTCAGTGCCCCAGAAGCGTAAATTTTGCTTATTTACGTACCCGCTAAGATGGAAATGGGCCTCATCACTCATGATTATTTTTGATGAAAAATCATCTTCCTCTTGGTGGTGATTAAGGATGGCTTGAGCGTATGTTAGACGCGATTGGCGGTCAGCAGCTACCAGCTGATGCACCGTCTGGACTTTGTACGGATACATCTTCAAATCTTGTACCAAAATTCGCTGTAAAGACCGTCCACTGATACCCATTTGCGTGGCACGTCGTCTGGTCGATGTCGACGGCGCTTCCATGACATCTTCGGCTTCAGCAGCAATATTCTCTGCAGAACGGCTACTCCGGGGTCTGCCACGCCTGGCAGCATCTCGTGTTGTGCCAGTCTCTTCGAGGCGAGCGGCTAAACGTCGCAGTGTTTTACCAGTAGGCATTGGACGGCTAGGAAATCTGCGACGAAATTCACGTTGTGCCAAAGTCACCGACCGATTATTGCTCAAATAAATAGTCACCAATATTCCGCGTTCTGGAGCAGTGTAGCGTAACATTGTTAAGTAACGTGTATTTCGCATGTGCTTACTACACAAATGTCAAAACAGAACTGACATTAGGGGCCAATCGCAAAATTTATAGCATTTTCTGATAGGCGGATTAATTTTGCGCCACCTTGTACATGCCAAGCACAGACAAGCCATTGGATTCCATAACTTCA
The DNA here is from genome assembly GCA_932526625.1 of Rhingia campestris. Lineage (NCBI taxonomy): Eukaryota > Metazoa > Arthropoda > Insecta > Diptera > Syrphidae > Rhingia > Rhingia campestris. The sequence goes on from OW052183.1 coordinate 8,309,382, forward strand.
ACTCCTTCCATTTTAAGTTTAGCTACATTTGTATCCTGTTTCAGAGATAGGAGAGAGCACTGAGTTTGTGACGCATTAAACTCAACCCGGTTGTTGGTACCCCAATTGATAATTGTATCAATGTCGGAGTTGAGTTCAGTTGACATTCGCTGGCGTAGTGACTCGACGACGTGGGGTTCTTGTCGCGGAGTCGTTAGAGAGTAAACGAAGTCGAGAGTACTGTCATCCGCGAACGAATGGATAGGATTACAAGTCAGAGAGAGAAGGTCGTCAATAAAAATTAAGAACAGAGTTGGTGAGAGGACTGAGCCTTGGTGTACTCCAGCGTTTGTTGAAAAGGGGGTGGAAGTTGACCCATCTAATACAACTTGTATTGATCGGTTACCTAAAAAACTCGTAATCAAAATTATAAAAGTGTTACCGACACCGAAAGGCCTAAGCTTATTAACAAGAGCGCTATGCCACACTCTATCAAAGGCTTTTGAGATATCCAGAGCAACAATTCTACATTAACCGAATTGGTGAATGCAACGATTCAATTTTTCACTTAGATAGACCATAAGATCACCTGTGGAACGTTGTTGACGAAAACCATACTGGATGTGGTAATTGACTGTACTCTCCATGACCTTAGTGAGTACTAAAGTTAGAGCTATGGGTCGGTAATTTGAAGTGGAGGTTTTATTGCCCTTTTTTGGAATTGGCTGAACATACGCAAGTTTCCACCTATCTGGAAATATTCCTGCAGAGTACGAGAAGTGGAAGAGTTTGCGTAGAGGTTTGGCCAGAGTGGAAGAACACCTCTTCAGTACAAGAGGAGGAATTCCACCTGGACCTGAAGCTTTATTTTGTTTAAGATCTTTTAGGACTCTAGCAACTGAACGGGTTCGGAAAAATATTTTCCCTAAAGTATAATGAACCGGATTCAGTGATGGTGGGGAAGAAGAGCTGTCTGGTAAGTTGGAATTAGCTACGAAAAGTGAAGCTAGCTGATTTGCTTTTTCTTGGGAGTCCGTGATATTTCTATCGTTGTAGACAAGCGATGGGATTGTTGATGAGTTACAACCTTTTATTCGTTTGACGAAAGACCAAAAAGACTTGCTGCCTTTAGAGCATTGCAGTATTTTTTGCCTCACTTTTTGGTCACGTAAGAATTTAGCACGTCTTAATATAATCTTACAGTTGTTTCTAGCCCGCCTGTAAAGACCGCTCCAATTAGCACTCTCGTATTGCCATATTGTTCTTCTAGGATATTTCTTTTTACCTGGTTGTTTTGAGTACGAGAGTTAAGCTAACACCAGACAATGGTCCGATGCTCCTTATGGAGATAAAACCGCGACTGAATACTTATCCGGATGTGAAGTAAGGAATAGGTCTAGAGTGTGTTGGATGTGACTGTCACTATATCAGGAATGCGTGTCGCTTTGTCTACAAGTTGAGTTAGGCTATTCAGCTGGGCAAAAATCTCTGCGTAATTACCTTCAGGTGTTGTTGGTCCAGAATGGCGAAGCCAACTAGTATTATGGACATTAAAATCAGCCGCAACGTTAATTTCGCTCGTGGGAACGCGGGAAAGAATACTAGTTATCGATTCAGTAATTTTATCGAGTTGGTTAAATGTCCATTCTTTTTCTGAATTGGGGCTTCGATATAGCAGGCATTCTCAGCTAACTGCCTCCAGTTGCTCACTTCAAGTAGGATGTGGTCGGTTTCTACTTATGCGCGCCACCTAACTCAAGGTGTTTGTTATCTGCGTCCGACGTTTGGCAGGAAATTGAAGAATCTGTAAGCCCGAGTATTAGTGTCCTTTTAAATGTTCTAGCCATCTTAAATGTCCATCGAGGAGTTTTTTGACCAGGTCTATGTCGGTGTACAGCTAGCTATAAGAGTTCTTGATGAAATCTTCGTCTCAAAAAGCCTGTCAACGCAAACGGGACCGAAGATTTTTCAAAAAATGTTTCAATACTTCTTCATCCGTTTTTGATATGGTCAATGCTTAAGAATAGGATAGGACCGGACTGATAAGGGTCTTGTATAGGATCATCTTTGCAGTTCGAGTGGGGGTTTTACTACTAAATTGCCTTCTTAGCCCGAAGGTGGTTGGGTGTTGTAGAACGAGGGTAGACTCTGATTGGTTAACTTGGCAATGCCCAGTGCTCGCAACTCTGACTACACATCAATTGTGCTTATTTTTTACCTCCAAGTGGTAACCATCGGGTACTGATCTCATCCAACCGGATTTGACTTGCTAAACGATAAGTGCGAGTGTTGATAACACGACGAAAAACAGCAACACTATAAACACCCTGGTGAGAATGGCACGGATGAATACCCGGCTTGCTGTCCCAGGCGAACCTAGATGAGCTGCTCTGACATATTCGGACAACAGGTTGTCTAGGAATTTCAAGGGTTAGTCAGGCCCCTTGAACAGAGATGGTGGCGGATGAACCGAAAGGCCAACGGCAGCGCTCAATCCCGTAGTGGATACTGATGGCCCCGTGTCCTAGGGGTATCTAATAAATTGGAACTGGCCCTCCAGGTTGGGGGTTGTGCTTTGGGTTAACTACCCACCCACAGAAAAAAAATATGGTTACGAAGCAACCAATAGCCTCGGAAAGTACTGATTTTATTGTTGACGACCATGCTAAACGAAAAAAGGACAACGACGTTCGTATCTGCACCTGGAAGGTGAGAACATTAAACAGGAGAGGTGCAGGCGAACAACTAGCGGAAGCCCTAAACTGCTACAAAGCAGACGTTACTGCCATCCAGGTAATACGATGGGATGGGCCGGGCAAAAAGAGGATGAAAAACTGTGACATATACTACGGACCGTGTTATAGTGAGCAGAAACAGCGACTAATCGGATGCGGATTTGTTATAAGTGCCAGACTTAGGCAAGAAGTCTTATGTTTCCAAGACATTAGCGAACGCATAGTAACAATCCGCATCAAGGCCAAATTCGCCAACATAAGCCTTATATGCGCTCACGCTCCGACGGAAGAAAAAGATGATATAGCTAAGGATTGCTTCTACGAGCTCCTCGACAAAACCTATGAGCGACTACCGAAGTACGATGTTAAAATCGTGCTGGGAGATTTTAACGCAAAGGTAGGAAGAGAAGACATCTTTAGAAGTATTGTCGGAAAACATAGCCTACACGACAACACGTCTGGTAACGGACTTAGGCTAATTGATTTCGCTACGGAACGAAATGCCACTATAGCCAGCACCTGGTTTCCTCACCTCGATATCCATAAGGGGACATGGCAGTCTCCAGATCAACGAACGGTCAACCAAATTGATCACATTGCGATAGATAAGAGCCACGCATCCAGTATTTTGGATGTCCGAACATTCCGAGGAGCTAACATCGACTCGGATCACTACCTTGTAGCAGCCAAGGTAAGAATGCTGATATCCACCACGCCACAAAAAAAAAAACAGAAATACTGTGAAAAAATTTAATGTCGGAAGACTGCAATCGCAAGAGACCGCCAAGACCTTCGCACAACGCGTATCCCTTAACCTCTCGATTAACACCATACCACCAGCATCGAATGTCGAAGAGCAATGGCAACGATGCCAACAGGCCATTAGATCAGCCGCAACTGATGTGCTAGGTTTCTCGCGCCCACCAGCAAGAAACCCCTGGTTTGATGAGGAATGCCGACAGATGCTCGCAGCCAAGAACGAGGCCTACAAGGCTAAGCTGCAGGTGAAGACGAGAGCTGCCATTGAGCTCTATAGGCAAAGAAGAAGGGAAGAACATCGGCTTTTCAGCAAGAAGAAAAAAGAGCAAGAAAAGCGCGCGATCGAGGATATAGAGAGGTGCCACTCCAGGAACGATGTTCGCAAGTTTTACCAAAGTGTAAAACGTCAAAGCCAAGGATACAAGGCTCGAACAGAATCCTGTCGAGATGAACAAGGAAATATTGTAGTTGAGACACAGTCGATGCTGAGGATATGGAAGAACCACTTCTGCAGACTGTTAAACGGCGATGACGAAAAACATTCCGCTGTCAGGCAGAACGAACCATTCAATATTGGCAACGACAGCGAAAACTGCCAACCACCCGACCTGAGTGAAGTGAGGATAGCAATATCTAAACTCAAGCTTAATAAGGCTGCCGGAAATGGCGGCATTCCCGCTGAGCTCTATAAGGCCGGCGGAGATGACTTGGTAAGTAACATCCACCAACTCATAAGCCAAATCTGGTCGGATGAAAATATGCCTGAAGAATGGAACCTCAGCATCGTTTGCCCGATCCACAAAAAAGGAGACCCTCTGAACTGCGCCAACTACAGAGGCATAAGTCTCCTCAACATCGCCTACAAGATCCTATCTGCCATAATATGTGAACGCCTGAAACCGTTTACCAACAACCTGATTGGCCCTTATCAGTATGGTTTTAGGCCAGGAAAGTCCACAACCGATCAAATTTTCACACTTCGGCAGATCCTGGAAGTCCAAATCGATACCCACCACCTATTCATCGATTTCAAAGCCGCATATGACAGCATTTATAGAGACGAACTGTACAGAGCCATGTCTAGTTTTGGTATACCGCCCAAACTCGCCCGTTTGTGTAGGATGACGATAGAGAATTCTGGCTGCTCCATCAGGGTCGGAAACGACCTCACCGACACATTCGATACCAAAAAAGGATTTAGGCAAGGCGATGCGCTGTCATGTGACTTCTTCAATTTGATTCTGGAGAGGATTGTGCAAAACTCCCGGGTCAACACCAGAGGCACAATTCTCCAAAAATCGGTGCAACTACTAGCATACGCCGACGATATTGACATCATTGGTAGGACTCAACGTGATGTCATAGCCACGTTTGCTAGAATAGAGAAGTAAGTATATGCTGTCAACACGAAAGGATACACAACATCGACGAATTGGACAGAACGTCACCATTGACAGATATAGCTTTGAGGTGGTACGGGACTTTGTCTGCCTCAGCTCCGCTCTTAACTCTGACAACAACATCTCGTCAGAAATCAAACGAAGAATTACTCTTGCCAATCGCTGTTTCTTCGGGCTAAGAAGGCAATTTAGTAGTAAAGCCCTCACTCGAACTACTTAGGAGATCCTATATATGACCCTGATCATCCCAGTCCTGCTCTACGCCGCTGAAGCATGGACCGTATCAAAAGCGGATGAAGAAATCCTTGGTAGATTCGAGAGGAAAATTCTTCGAAAAATCTTCGGTCCCGTTTGCGTTGACGGGCTATGGAGACGAAAATTCAACCAAGAACTATACGAGCTGTACAGCGACATGCCCCTGGTCAAAAAACTCCGCATTGGACGTTTAAGATGGCTAGGACATGTAGAACGAATGGACACCAATACTCCGGCTCGCAGAGTCTTCGATTCCCAGCCAGACGTTGGACGCAGTAGAGGAAGACCTCGCCTTAAGTGGCGCGCACAAGTGGAAACCGACCTTAACCAACTTGGAGTGCGCAACTGGAGGCAGTTAGCTAAGGATCGGGCTAATTGGAGAGGCATGTTGGTTGAGGCCCAGGTTCATTCCGGACTGTAGCGCCACTTAAGTAAGTAAGCCCGAAGAAACAGCAATTGGCAAGAGTAATGCTTCGTTTTATTTCTGACGAGATGTTGTTGTCAGTGTTAATTAAAGTGCATCACCTTGCTTAAATCCTTTTTTGATATCAAATTTTCCGACGAGGTCATTTCCGAGCAGCAGAAATTCTCCATCGTCATTCTGCCCAGATGGTATACCAAAACTAGAAATGGCTCTATATAGATCGTATCTTTGAAATCAGTGAAATTCACGGATCCCTTTGTAGAACTTGAATAATATTATTACATTCCATCTGAAGATCATTTTGAACGACATCTACTTTTTTAAGGATAACATGAGATGGAGTATTAAACGAGTCGCAAAGCAGTTTGTATCCCTTTCCTATATGTTTGTAAATTTTAAGCATTTTTTAAAGGCCTAAAAAAGGTAGATGAACTGCCTCCTATATTAAAAAAATTCTATACAAGCACCCGTTATTGTTTAGTGTATGTGTTGGTAACACATTTTAACAAATTTCACTTTTCTCCAAATTAAATTATTGATCCTTAGTTATGGATTTGCAACAAATACTCCACGTCGCCGGTTTAGCATTGCGGATACAACTTCAGCAACTATGATTGCTTCCGAACTAAAACGAAATTCGACATTGGAGAAAACCGTATTAGAAGAGTATGTGCATTGATTTTTTTGTTTGATATATTTTGTAAAATTAACATAATCTTGGTTTTGAATCAGAGACAATAAACAACTGAAATATGCTGCGCAAGAACTCATCGACACCGAACGTAGTTACGTTCAAAATATGCTCAGCGACATAGATTACTTTGAAATAATGTTCCTAAGAAGTGATTGTCCGTCAAAGATGCGTTCAAAGAAGGAGCATCTCTTTGGTCCAATTAAACAAATTGCATTATTGCATCGCGATAAATTACTACCCGTATTACCAGAGAATCCATATAATCTTACAAAATTTTTGGAGGAATTTTTAAAGCTCATTGAGGTATGTTACGATAAAAAGTTGCTGTTTTATTTAATTTCGCTTTATTTATTTTTTTAGAACAATTCGATGTATCTGTACGTTTCTTATGCGATAAATAAACGCAGATCCCAGGCAGTAGCTGATAAATTCAAGTCATATCTCGTGGTATGAATGTATTTATTTTTCTTTTCTTTTCAGTCCGGGATGAGCCTGGGCCTCAACCAACATGACTCTCCAATTAGCCCGGTCCTTAGCTAACTGCCTCCAGTTGCGCACTCCAAGTTGGTTGAGGTCGGTTTCTACTTGTGCGCGCCACTTAAGGCGAGGTCTTCCTCTACTGCGTCCGACGTCTGGCTGCGAATCGAAGAATCTGCGAGCCGGAGTATTGGTGTCCATTCTTTCTACATGTCCTTGCCATCTTAAACGTCCAATGCGGAGCTTTTTGACTAGGGGCATGTCGCTGTACAGCTCGTATAGTTCGTGGTTGAATCTTCGTCTCCATAGCCCGTCAACGCAAACGGGACCAAAGATTTTCCGAAGAATTTTTTGCTCGAATCGACCAAGGATTTCTTCATCCGCTTTTGATACGGTCGATGCTTCAGCGCCGTAGAGCAGGATTGGGATGATCAGGGTCTTATATGGGATCTCCTTAGTAGTTCGAGTGAGGGCTTTACTACTAAATTGCCTTCTTAGCCCGAAGAGACAGCGATTGCCAAGAGTAATTCTTCGTTTGATTTCTGACGAGATGTTGTTGTCAGAGTTAAAACGGAGCCGAGGTAGACAAAGTGCCGTACCACCTCAAAGCTATATCTGTCAATGGTGATGTTCTGTCCAATTCGTCGATGTTGTGTGTCCTTTCGTGTTAACAGCATATACTTTGTCTTACCCTCATTTACTGCTAAACCCATTTCTCACCGCTTCCTTATCTATACTAGCAAACTTGGCTATGACATCACGTTGAGTCCTACCAATGATGTCAATATTGTCGGCGTATGCTAGTAGTTGCACCGATTTTTGGGGAATTGTGCCTCTGGTGTTGGCTCGGGAGTTTTGCACAATCCTCTCAAGAATCAAATTAAAGAAGAAACGTGACAGCACATCGCCTTGTCTAAATCCTTTTTGGGGATTGAATGTGTCGGTGAGGTCGTTTCCGACCCTGATGGTGCAGCGAGAATTCTCCATCGTCATCCTACACAAACGGACGAGTTTGGGCGGTTTACCAAAACTAGACATGGCTCTGTATAGTTCGTCTCTATAAATGCTGTCGTATGCGGCTTTGAAATCGATAAATAGGTGGTGGGTATCGATTTGGACATCTTAGTTTTTTTCCCGGATCTGCCGAAGTGTGAAACATTGATCGATTGTGGACTTTCCTGACCTAAAACCACACTGATAAGGGCCGATCAGGTTGTTGGTAAACGGTTTCAAGCGTTCACATATTACGGCAGATAGGATCTTGTAAGCGATGTTGAGTAGACTTATGCCTCTGTAGTTGGCGCAGTTCAAAGGGTCTCATTATTTGTGGATCTGGCAAACGATGCTGAGGTTCCATTCTTCAGGCATGCTTTCAACCGACCAGATTTGGCTTATGAGTTGGTGGATGTGGCTTACCAAGTCATCTGCGCCAGCTTTATACAGCTCAGCGGGAAGGCCGTCATTTCCGGCGGCCTTATTAAGCTTGAGTTCAGATATAGCTATCCTCACTTCACTTAGGTCGGGTGGTTGGCAGATTTCGCTGTCGTTGCCAATATTAAATGGTTCGTTCTGCCTGACAGCGGAATGTTGTTCGTCATCGCCGTTTAACAGTCTGCAGAGGTGGTTCTTCCATATCCTCAGCATCGACTGTGTATCAACTACGATATTTCCTTGTTTATCTCGACAGGATTTTGTTCGAGCCTTATAGCCTTGGCTTTGACGTTTTACACTTTGGTAAAACTTGCGAACATCGTTCCTGGAGTGGCACCTCTCTATATCCTCGATCGCGCGCTTTTCTTGCTCTTTTTACTTCTTTCTGAAAAGCCGATGTTCTTCCCTTCTTCTTTGCCTATAGAGCTCAATGGCAGCTCTCGTCTTCACCTGCAGCTTAGCCTTGTAGGCCTCGTTCTTGGCTGCGAGCATCTGTCGGCATTCCTTATCAAACCAGGGGTTTCTTGTTGGTGGCCGCGAGAAACCTAGCACATCAGTTGCGGCTGATCTAATGGCTTGTTGGCATCGTTGCCATTGTTCTTCGACATTAGATGCTGGTGGTATGTTGTGAGTCGAGAGGTTAAGGGATACGCGTTGCGCGAAAGTCTTGGCGGTCTCTGGCGATTGCAGTCTTTCGACATTAAAATTTTTCACAGTATTTCTGTTTTTTTTGTGGCGTGGTGGATATCCGCATCCTAACTTTGGCTACAACAAGGTAGTGGTCCGAGTCGATGTTAGCCCCTCGGAATGTTCGGACATCGAAAATACTGGATGCGTGCCTCTTGTCTATCGCAATGTGATCAATTTGGTTGACTGTTCGTTGGTCTGGAGACCGCCATGTCCCCTTGTGGATATCGTGGTGAGGAAACCGTGTGCTGGCTATAGTGGCATTTCGTTCCGTAGCGATGTCAATTAGCCTAAGTCCGTTTCCAGACGTGTTGTCGTGTAGACTATATTTTCCGACAGTACTGCTAAAGATGTCTTCCCTTCCTACCTTTGCGTTAAAATCTCCCAGCACGATTTTAACATCGTACTTTGGTAGTCGCTCATAGGTTTTGTCGAGGAGCTCGTAGAAGCGATCCCAAGTTATATCATATTTTTCCTCCGTCAAAGCATGAGCGCATATAAGGCTTATGTTGGCGAATTTGGCCTTGATGCGGATTACCTGGATGGCAGTAACGTCAGCTTTGTAGCAGTTTAGGGCTTCCGCTAGTTGTTCGCCTGCACCTCTCCTGTTTAATGTTCTCACATTCCAGGTGCAGATTCGAACGTCGTTATCCTTTTTTCGTTTAGCATGGTCGTCAACAATAATATCAGTCCTTTCCGAGGCTATTGGTTGCTTCGTAACAATAGTTTTTTCAGTGCATGGGTAGTTAACCCAAAGCACAACCCCCAACCTGGAGGGCCAGGCCCTTGTTTTGACCCTAGGACAGCGGGCCGGAAAAAATACCGATCCATTGAGGGCTCCTCCGCCACCAACTCTTTTCCAACACCCTGGCTCAGTATTTGAAATCCCTATAGACCTGGTGTTCAAATATGTCGAAGCAGCTCATATAGAGATTTCACCACCAGTTCGATCAAACTGGAGCTCCACTCCATCAAGGGAATTCCTCAGCTGCCGCCTGAGAGTGAGTGCCTTAGTGAGAGGACACTCCTCCCCCCCTCTCTCGTTTGCTGCCACTAACGACCTTCCACAGGGGTTCAATACCCCATCTCCAGTCGAGGTACTAGGCACCCACCAGTCACCAGCGTGGAGGTGAGAGTAGGAGTTGATAGTGAGAGGCTAGAGTGAGAACGCTTGTGTCTTCATATAATCGCATCACTATCCTTAAGCACCGTCATGTTTACGATGCATATAATGAGCAGCTAATTGGCAATACAATGTATCTATTCATGACCAAATAGACCAAATCAAAGTTTATATAACTACAACATTTGGAGCTATGATGTGTACTCAATGTAGTCCTATACCTCTTTGATAATATTCATCCAAATCGAGCCCGTTCCGTTTGTACAGAAAAATCCATCGCCGCTGTAGAAGTGAATATGACAGAGGACCCGAATTTTTCGATCCGACGCCGTTCTCAGTAATTCCGTCTCTGCGCGTCCACTACTTGAACATTTAAAAAAAAAGATCTTGGCCTACATCCATATAAGATCCAAACGGTGCAAGAATTAAAGACAGACTCTGGAAAAAAATCACTGTTTAGTGGGGTTTACATGCCGAAGGCGTCATCGTCCCATTTGTCTTTAAATCCGAAACCGGTGCCAACATTACCGTGAATGGCAAACGCTACAAGCAAATGATTCGTAATTGTTTTATTCCCCTTGGCATTGGAAATCATTTGGAGGAGAAATGGTTCCAACAAGACAACGCGACATGCCATAACGTTTGATGACCTTTGGACTACTTTTTGTTGGGGTATGTCAAATCTGTGGTCTATGCTGGTAAACCAGCAACGATTGATTACTTAATAGGTTAGGTCAGGTTTAATGGGCTGCTACACTCTACACTACACTCAAGTGAATCGTCAAACTCGCATAGGCCTGCGTGGGCCAATAGCGATACCCTTTGTTAAAAACAAGTGTGAGCGTCATACTTAAGTTGTAATCTGCGTTGTTCCATCCGCTTCGAACAGATATTTGCTCCATCCCGAATTGCAGCAGAAACGGATGATCTGCGCTATAGGTTTCGTTGCTAGCTCCGTTAGGTCCTCGTAGTAGAAGCAACCAAGGCTTGTTGCGGCTGTTGCAGATCGCTGGGCAGTGGCAGAGTAAGTGTGGGATGTCCTCCTCGACTTCTGGGTCGCCGCATTTTCTGCATAGTTGGTGTGAATCAGATAGTCCGATTCTATTGGGTAAAGGTTGTGACCACCCAACTGACAATTTCGTTTCGATAAAGCACTATCGAAGCTATTTCCCCTCTAGCAATATTACTTGTAGAAAGTCTTATGGAATAACATTTGGCGCACTTTTAGGAAGCTATTTACTTCTATAAGACTTCTTTAAATACTTCTAATAAGCCTTAAAGAAATAACTTTGTTTGCTTATAAAAGGCCATACATACATATAGGCTTCGCAAAAAGTATGTCTTAAACAAGCTTCTACCTAAACAATCGACTGCCAGAATGCTCAACCTCCGTGCACAAGTATACTATATAATCCTACAGAAATAATTGCTTGTGGAAATTACATTTTAGTGCCTTATAGAAGAATAATTGTTAGTTGGGTTTGGCGTGTTTACAAGTGTTTATGTTATGCCACCCAGATTTGGTTGCACTTTGCGTGTATTAGAAGCAAGTGGGGTTCTAACCCTGCTGTCGCATAAGGAGATGCAGCTGGACGATCCTAGTCTAGCTAACTCGTCTGCTTTCCCATTTCTTTGAATGTTATTATGTCCTGGCACGCAGATAATTGGACTTTATTCTGGTTACATAAAGCCTTTAGCTCTGTGCGTCCAACTATTCGTAATAAATCAATCACTTAAAAAGACCCAGTATGATCGAAAAAGTGGTGCGACCGACATGGCATTCATAAGGCGAATTCGTGGAAGTCATATGCCAGAAATTATATTTAAACATTAAATTTAATGAAATTAGTGAGCTAATAAAGGCAAAATTTTGTTAATTCCATTTAATTTTGTATGTTTTATTTAAAAAAAAAAAGTTTTATGCCTCTAAAAAAACACACTTTTTTATATAACTAATAAATAAATATGTAATGCAAAATAATTTATAAAATAGTATGTATCTTCGTGCAAATTATAACTAAAATATACTTAATCTTTCAACAGTACTACCAGAATCTAAGCGATAGAAAATTAGGTATTCAAAGCCTTTTATTCCAGCCGATCCAGAGACTTATGAGATATCCATTGTTGCTAAAGGAAATATTAAAGGTAAAATGTATATATTTGTTTGAAAAGCATTAAATTAAATAATTGCATTAATTTTTGTAAACATAATTGACTAATATCCACTTTAAAACAATCATATTTGCCATATCGAAAACTTTACAAACAATTCATTTCAGTAAAAATGTTCGATATTATAGGTCTAAAAATATTTTTTTTTAATTTTTGATGAAGAATAATGCTGTGCCTAAAATAAAAGTTAAAACATCTTGTCAATTTCGTACACATTTAAGGAGTGCAATGGTGCTCTGAAAAATCGGAAATAGAAAATTCTTTCAGAGAAATATAGAAAAAAAAATATAATAAAAATTATAAAAAATTTAAGATTTAAATATTAGTTGAACAAATTTAGGCTTTTTTTTTGACTTAAGTCGTTTAACCCAATCAAATATGAGTACATTTTTAATCTTAAGTCACATAAATTTTTTTTTTTCAATTCACCGATTTACTTGTTTTAAAAACTTAAATTGATTTGGTAAATCAACTTAAGTCGACCTAAGAACTACAAAATCGTCACTTTTTTCGCGGTAAATAATCTTAGGTGCACATACGATTTTTTACTGTAACGTCAGTAAAATATTAATGTAGAAATAAGATGTTTTACCGTAACAGTTTCCGCAATATTTAAACATTAGCTGTTTTTGTTGGATTAAAAAGACAAAGTGAAACTTCAACGGAGTTTTATTGTAAACTGCACTTATGTATAATAAAGACAAAAGATTATATTGGAGTTCATACGGTAGTAATATTATAAAGAGCGAAAGTTTAAGAGTAATGTATTGTGGGTTGCCAATTGTATACAATTCAAGTTTAATAATATTTAATACTTCTCCTCAATACAATATCTCTTAATGTTTAAGTATTTAAACTTAATTTTACAAATAATTTACCATGTTTGGTTTTATTTAAAATTTTAGTGAAAATACCCGCTAACAATTCATCTGTAGTGACATACAAGGTGGCGCAAAAATAACCTTCCGATGTTTTTTGGCTGTAATTTAAAAAAAAAATAAATAAATAGTCACCAATATTCCGCATTCTGGAGCAGTGTAGCGTAACATTGTTTATTAACGTGTATTTCGCATGTGTTTACTACACAAATGTCAAAACAGAACTGACATTAGGGGCCAATTACAAAATTTATAGCATTTTCTGATAGGAGGATTACTTTTGCGCCACCTTGTATTTTAATTCATTTAAAGATTTGTTATATATCTCACGAATGTAGTGATATTTGATATCAATATGTTAAGATCTTGCATGGAAAACTGGATTCTTAACTTAAATGTTGTGCGCTTATGTTGTCTCCACACAGTTCCGTTGGCCCATCTGTTATTGAGCCAAATCCGATCTCTGTCAATAGCCTCCGAAGCTAAACGTCTTCTTTTGCAGCTGCCACTAATGCCATAACTCTGCTTCTGTGTTGCTTAATGCCACGGTAGATTGTTTACAAGACTCCCAAGATACTGCTGCACCAGCAAGAACAAATGTATAACCAGTGTAAGATCTTCGATCGTCGCAGCTACTGGCCCAGTCAGCATCAGCAAAACCTCTTAAGCGCTCTCCAAATTTTCTAAATGATAATTTATAATTAATTGTACTATTAAGATATCTCAGTAAATGCTTTGCTGCAATCATATGTTCCTTATGAGGATCGCAGTTTAATTGAGCCAATTTACTTACTGCATGTATTATATCCGGACTTGTTGAGACCGCCAGATAAATCAAAGACCCAATCAACGACTGATAAGTCTTTGGATCAACTTTGGTCGTCAAAGCTCTTCTTCAGCTTTTCCCCAGGATCAAGGGGAGTATGACATCTGCTCGTCGAAGCCATGTTGTACTGCAATACCATGTTCCGAATATATTGCTCATGACATAATGTTCCACTCTCTTCCTGCTTGCTTCAGTTCATATAAGGATTTCTTCAATTTACAAACTTGTTGCCTTTTAGTTGTTGCGACAAAGTGTTCTGGTTGATACATGTAAATTTCTTCCTTAATATCGCCATTCAAGTATGCACTTGATACATCCACTTGATGAACAATTAGATCGAATTCTACAGCCAATGCCAATATCAGCCTAATAGTTGAGTATCTAACAACTGGTGAAAATGTTTCATTGTAGTCAACGCCTAGTTGTTGGCTACAGCCCTTTTGCGACGAGTCTAGATTTATAACGGACTGCCTTCCCATGTTTATCATGTTTTACATTGAATACCCATTTTGATTTTATAGCATGTCTATTTGGAGGAAGGTCCACTAGTTCCCATGTGCCATTCGCTATTAAGGAGTTATATTCAAGATTCATTGATTCTAACCACAATTTTGCATCAGAACGCCCTAATGCTTCTGATACAGAAACATGATTATTTCCCATGAAGTATGTGACATTTCTTGTTCCAGGTCTGAGTTTCATGCCATGCTCCCTATTGTTTGCCACATCTTCTCTAGTTTCAACTATTCCATTGTTCGAAATATTTCTATTCCAGCCATCAACCACCATATCTACTTCCACAATTGATTCGGACTTATTGTCAAAATCGGCGTCACAAAACACATCACCGGAGTCACTATCTATTTCCTCAATACTATGTTGTTGAACTTTAATATTTTTACTAGATGCTGGTAAATCTTGGTTTATATCAATATTACACTCTATGGTGTGATCTACTTGCACATGGTTAGCAATATCCTCTATAAATTTTACATCTCTGCTTTTTAGAACTTTTCTTGTTCCGGGCTCATATAATCTGTAGGCTTTCAATTCTTTAAAGTAACCGACCATCACACATTCTATTCCTCATGCCTGAAACTTTGATTTGCCTGGTGTTTATTCAACATAATAGCCTTGGAACCAACAACTTAAAGGTGTCCTACGTATGGTTTTTGACCGCACCACATTTCGTAAGGAGTCTTGTTTTTCAGTAGCTTAGTTGGGGACCGATTTCTGAGGTACACAGCTGTATTAACTACTTCAGCCCATAATTACTCTGACAAATTAGAACTTAACAATAAGCATCTCGCCATCTCTACTATCGTTCTATATGCTCGTTCTGCTACGCCATTTTGTTTGTAAGTTGAAGCTTAATTCCCTGCTTTGATAAGTACCTCAACAATTCTGAACTAACATATTCACCACCATTATCACTTCTTAAGATCTTAACGTTGTATGCAGTTTCACGTTCTACCTCAGTTTTAAATTCTTTGAATGCACATAGAACCTCGTTTTTTGCCTTTAAGAAATACACATACATCTTTCGGCTAAAGTCATCTATAAACAACACGAAATATTTCGCACCTCCAATAGAAGTTTTTGGCATAGGACCGCATAATATGTCGGAGTGAGTAACTTCCAACAGTCCTTTTGTGGATAGTCTCTTAGCTTTTGGAAACAAGTCGTGCAATTTAATGATTTGCGAACATTTTTTAAATAATTGGTTCATGCTGTTTACATTGGGATGGCCAAGACGTGCATGCCATAATAGAAAATCATCAGCAGATGTTTTTATATTACACAATTTTAATGTTCTAATACTTTCATGCACAAACAAATCACCATATCTCTCAGCAATTGTGGGTTGCAAATTGTATACAATTCAAGTTTAATAATATTTAATAGTTTTACCTTATGTAAGGTACTACATTGATGGCTTATGCTATTTTATAAAAAGTTATAACTTCTCCAGATATAACAATCTCTTCCAGCCAAGATAAGGCTCCTTTGATCGCCATAAGTTCCACCTGGAACACGCTGAAATTATCAGGAGGACGGAAAGATAAGCTTATGTTAAGCCTGTCGAAGAACACACCAGCACCCAAGGGTCAAGGGCCAAGGATATTAGTATCTTCTCGGACAGCCAAGCGGCGATCAAATCCCTAAAATCAGTCTCAACAAATTCAATAGCCCTAGATTGCCGCTCATCTCTTCAAAAGACGTCAGAGCAGTTTAAAATGCACCAATGCTGGGTGCCTGGGCATAGTGACATTCCAGGGAACTGTAAGGCTGATGAATTCGCCAGACATGGGAGTAGCTACATGCAAAAGCTTACTAACGCAGCATGCTAACAGCGAGTCAAATTTCAGATAGAGTTTTGGCACGACGCACGTGTCAAATAACCCAACAAATTTGGTGTCATCAATAGACACTGTTTAATAGGTAGGCACGCAGAAAGGCTAGGCCTTTACTCAAACGACTTCTGCAGGAACTGCATGGAATAAGAGGAAGAAGAAACAATACTTCACCTTCTTTGTAACTGGCCGGCCCTATCAAACAAAAGGAAGCTTCATCTTGCAGCTTCCTACTTTCAAAATCAAAGCGATTTGACAAAAACGAAAGTGAACACTCTTCTCCGTTTCATTAATAGCTCAGAATGGTTTTCTCATAGGTAACAAGGAGAATGGGCAGTATAAATATGTTGTATCACAATGGACTTCGCTGGCAACCACTCTAACCTAACCTATAATTTCCCTATTTTTATACCCTATCCCATAGGGGTATATAAGTTTTGATACATAATACATAGTTTAGATACATAGTAACATAGAGAAATAATTTAGCTAGATATACCTCAAAGTATATCAATTTAGCCATGTCTGTCCGCTCGTCCGCCCGTGCGTCACCAGTTTTTGGGCCTTAAATTTTGAGCTAGAATGATGAAATTCGGTACACCTCCTCTTTTTTGGTAAAATTTAAAAATATATAAAAAAAAATTTTTGATGCAAAATCATCGGCTATAATAATTAAAACATTTCGTCCTTAGACCATTTTAACCCTCGCCCACTTTTTGGACGTAAATACCATACTTACTTACTTAAGTGGCGCTACAGTCCGGGATGAACCTGGGCCTCAACCAACATGCCTCTCCAATTAGCCCGGTCCTTAGCTTACTGCCTCCAGTTGCGCACTCCAAGTTGGTTGAGGTCGGTTTCTAATTGTACGCGCCACTTAAGGCGAGGTCTTCCTCTACTGCGTCCGACGTCTGGCTGGGAATCGAAGACTCTGCGAGCCGGAGTATTGGTGTCCATTCGTTCTACATGTCCTAGCCATCTTAAACGTCCAATGCGGAGTTTTTTGACCAGGGGTATGTCGCTGTACAGCTCGTATAGTTCTTGGTTGAATCTTCGTCTCCATAGCCCGTCAACGCAAACTGAATCGACCAAGGATTCTTTATCCGCTTTTGATACGGTCCATGCTTCAGCGCCGTAGAGCAGGACTGGGATGATCAGGGTCTTATATAGGATCTCCTTAGTAGTTCGAGTGAGGGCTTTACTACTAAATTGGCTTCTTAGCCCGAAGAAACAGCGGTTGGCAAGAGTAATTCTTCGTTTAATTTCTGACGAGATGTTGTTGTCAGAGTTAATAGCGGAGCCGAGGTAGACAAAGTCCCGTACTACCTCAAAGTTATATCTGTCAATGGTGACGTTCTGTCCAATTCGTCGATGTTGTGTGTCCTTTCGTGTTGCCAGCATATACTTAGTCTTACCCTCATTTACTGCTAAACCCATTTTTGCCGCTTCCTTCTCTTGATGTCAATATCGTCGGCGTATGCTAGTAGTTGCACCGATTTTTGGAGAATTGTGCCTCTGGTGTTGGGTCGGGAGTTTTGCACAATCCTCTCAAGAATCAAATTGAAAAAGTCACATGACAGCGCATCGCCTTGCCCAAATCCTTTTTTGGTATCGAATGTGTCGGTGAGGTCGTTTTCGACCCTGATGGTGCAGCGAGAATTCTCCATCGTCATCCTACACAGACATGACATGGCTCTGTATAGTTCGTCTCTATAAATGCTGTCGTATGCGGATTTGAAATCGATAAAAAGGTGGTCGGTATCGATTTGGACTTATTGGGTTTTTTTCAGGATCTGCCGAATTGTGAAAATTTGATCGATTGTGGACTTTCCTGGCTAAAAACCACACTGTTAAGGGCCGATCGGTTTATTGGTAAATGGTTTAAGGCGTCCACATATTACGGCAGATAGGATCTTGTAGGCGATTTTGAGGATACTTATGCCTCTGTAGTTGGCGCAGTTCAGAGGGTCTCCTTTTTTGTGGATCGGGCAAATGATGCTATGGTTCCATTTTCAGGCATACTTTCATCCAACTAGATTTTGCTTATGAGTTGGTGGATGTTACTTACCAAGTCATCTCCGCCAGCTTTATAAAGCTCAGCGGGAAAGCCGTCATTTCCGACGGCCTTATTAAGCTTGAGTTTAGGTATAGCTATCCTCACTTCACTTAGGTCGGGTGGTTGGCAGTTTTCGCTGTCGTTGCCAATGTTAAATGGTTCGTTCTGCCTGACAGCGGAATGTTGTTCGTCATCGCCGTTTAACAGTCTGCAGAAGTGGTTCTTCCATATCCTCAGCATCAACTGTGTCTCAACTACGATATTTCCTTGTTCATCCCGACAGGATTCTGTTCGAGCCTTGTAGCCTTGACTTTGACGTTTTACACTTTGGTAAAATTTGCGAACATCGTTTTTGGAGTGGCACCTCTCTATATCCTCGATCGCGCGCTTTTTTCATTTTCTGAAAAGCCGATGTTCTTCCCTTCTTCTTTGCCTATAGCTCAATGGCAGCTCTCGTCTTCACCTGCAGCTTAGCCTTGTAGGCCTCGTTCTTGGCTGCGAGCATCTGTCGGCATTCCTCATCAAACCAGGGGTTTCTTGCTGGTGGCCGCGAGAAACCTAGCACATCAGTTGCGGCTGATCTAATGGCTTGTCGGCATCGTTGCCATTGTTCTTCGACATTAGATGCTGGTGGTATGTTGTGAGTCGAGAGGTTAAGGGATACGCGTTGCGCGAAGGTCTTGGCGGTCTCTGGCGATTGCAGTCTTTCGACATTAATTTTTTTCACAGTATTTCTGTTTTTTTTGTGGCGTGGTGGATATCCGTATCCTTACTTTGGCTACAACAAGGTAGTGGTCCGAGTCGATGTTGGCCCCTCGGAATGTTCGGACATCCAAAATACTGGATGCGTGCCTCTTGTCTATCGCAATGTGATCAATTTGGTTGACTGTTCGTTGATCTGGAGACCGTCATGTCCCCTTGTGGATATCGAGGTGAGGAAACCGTGTGCTGGCTATAGTGGCATTTCGTTCCGTAGCGAAGTCAATTAGCCTAAGTCCGTTACCAGACGTGTTGTCGTGTAGGCTATATTTTCCGACAATACTGCTAAATATGTTTTCTCTTCCTACCTTTGCGTTAAAATCTCCCAGCACGATTTTAACATCGTACTTTGGTAGTCGCTCATAGGTTTTGCCGAGGAGCTCGTAGAAGCGATCCCAAGTTATATCATATTTTTCCTCCGTCAAAGCATGAGCGCATATAAGGCTTATGTTGGCGAATTTGGCCTTGATGCGGATTGTTACAATGCGTTCGCTAATTTCTTGGAAACATAAAACTTCTTGCCTAAGTCTGGCACTTATAACAAATCCGCATCCGAATAGTCGCTGTTTCTGCTCACTATAACACAATCCATAGTAGATGTCACTGTTTTTCATAATCTTTTTGCCCGGCCCATCCCATCGTATTTCCTGGATGGTATTAATGTCTGCTTTGTAGCAGTTTAGGGCTTCCGCTAGTTGTTCGCCTGCACCTCTCCTGTTTAATATTCTCACATTCCAGGTGCAGATACGAACGTTTAGCATGGTCGTCAAAAATAATATCAGTCCTTTCCGAGGCTATTGGTTGCTTCGTAACAATAGTTTTTTCAGTGGATGGGTAGTTAACCCAAAGCACAACCCCCAACCTGGAGGGCCAGGCCCTTGTTTTGACCCTAGGAAAGCGGGCCGGAAAAAATACCGATGTCAGTAGTCCATTTTTGGGGTATGAGCGCTGCCGTTGACCCATTGAGGGCTCCTCCGCCACCAACTCTTTTCCAATACCCTGGCTCACATTGGAAATCCCTATAGACCTGGTGTTCAAATATTTCGAAGCAGCTCATATATGGATTTCACTACCAGTTCGATCAAACTGGAGCTGTAGGCGCCACCGTTGACTCCATCTAGGGAATTCCTCCGCTGCCGCCTGAGAGTGAGTGCCTTAGTGAGAGGACACTCCTCCCCCCTCTCTCGTTTGCTGCCACCAACGACCTTCCATAGGGGTTTAATACCCCATCTCTTCAGTAAATATAAATTGACAACGAAATGTTCCCGACAAAACAATTTATTTGTTTTGAAAGCTAGAACGTCAGAAGTTTTGTGAGACTTTTGAAAAACAATTTCGTGGAGGCTACATGGTAACCTACAAGTTTTCAAAAACTTAAAATATGTACTAAAACTTCAGTCTCTAAAGAGGGTTTTAAGAGTTGTTTTGCGAAACTCTATTTTCGTTTCGGTGTAAAAGTCACATAAGGGTTGGCATCGGTTGACGTTAACCTAACATCCAAGGTATGATCCTGCATTTCAAATCTTATCTACGTTTCGGAACGTGGCCATTATATAAAACAAAATGTTCAATATCACTTTGCTATCAAAATGTTTATATTTGTTTACTAATGTAAGTTTTTATTCTATTTCATAAAAATTAGAATTCCTATTCTACACTTCCCTTCATCAAGCCATGTATGCTTTTGATAAATGCAATCGAAAATAAACTTATAAGCGTTTCCAATGAGGCATATCAATTAAACGATATATTCGAATTCGAAAAAGTAAGTATAACGTCATATTGTTAATGTAAATTAAATTTTTAAAACAACTTTTTCGTTTCAGTTAAATATTTCCAGCGATGATAGTAAATTTCATAAAGTTTTGGATATGTATATCGAAGATAGGTATGAATTACAATGTTACTATCTTAATATATATCGGGACAAACGTATTGGCTATCCTGGCAAATTATTCATATTTGACAAATACATCATATTCACAGAACAAATGGAAGGTGGCTTAAAGTTTCGCGATTGTTTTAGTACATCGGAGGAAATTGTTATTTTTAAATATAAAAAGTTTTTTGGCATGTATCAAGTAGGAGGGAAATATTATTATCTTAGCCCTATCCACCCTAATACCTTTGAGCTCAGTCTGAAATATTTAGAAATATTGACAGATGTATTTGAAAAAACGGCTTGGGATTTGATTAATCATATATGACTTTAAATTGACTTTATCTAACTATTACATATACTACATGTTCACTAATAAAATATTCCAATGGTACAAGGAATTACATAGTTTTTTTTTACAAAAGTGGTTAAGATTGCAACGGCAAAGGTTAAGTAATTCATATGTGAAGTAGAGCAAATATTTTGCAATAAATTTAATGTCATATTAATTTGGCGAAAATGCAATATGGACTTTTGGCGGAAAGTGAGTATGCAGATTTATTTAAAAAAAACTGCTTAAATACTAATAATTGTAAGTTTTGTTTGTGTTAATTTTTAAATTTATTTATCTACCAGGTAATACCTTGAAAGATTAATTATAATATTAACAACTTGATTTAATTTATTTAATATATTAAATTAATGCATTTGATAAATAAAAATTCAACAAAATGCAATATTAATTTATTAATTTAGCATATTTGGATTTAAAAATTTCAAGTGCAATTCGTTTTAAACAATCGTGATTTAAAGTTATATCTAGGTCAATTGTTTCTACCGAATTGTATAAATTAACTAAACACGTAATGATTTCAGATGATCCATAGTTTGTCCTATATAAAGGTGGAATAAAAAAAACTTGGTTCTCTTAGATAACTAAAAGGAGCATTAAAAGCTCACGAAGAAAGTCACTAACATGGTTATAACCACATCACTTATAAATACTTATAATAAGCAACGAATAGCCTCGTAAAGGACTGATATTATTGACCCTGTTAATCGAAAACAAGGACAACGACGTTCGTATCTGCAGCTGGAATGTGGGAACATTAAACAGGAGAGGTGCAGGCGAACAACTAGTGGAAGCAATAAACTGTGTCAAAGTAGACATTACTGCCATCCAGGAAAAACTGTGACGTCTACTTTATGGACGGTGTTATAGTGAGCAGAAAAAGCGTCTATTCTGATGCGGATTTGTTATAAGTATATGAAGTCTTATGTTTCCAAGAAATTAGCGAACGCATTGTAACAATCCGCATCAAGGCCAAATGATAAGCCTTATATGCGCTCATGCTCCGACGGAGGAAAAAGATGATATAACTAAGGATTGCTTCTACGAGCTCCTCGACAAAACATATGAGCGACTACCAAAGTACGATGTTCAAATCGTGCTGGGAGATTTTAACGCAAAGGTAGGAAGAGAAGACATCTTTAGCAGTACTGTCGGAAAATATAGCCTACACGACAACACGTCTGGTAACGGACTTAGGCTAATTGACTTGACGGAACGAAATGCCACTATAGCCAGCACACGGTTTCCTCACCTCGATATCCATAAGGGGACATGGCGGTCTCCAGATCAACGAACAGTCAACAAAATTGATCACATTGCGATAGACAAGATGCACGCATCCAGTATTTTGGATGTCCGAACATTCCGAGGGGCTAACATCGACTCGGACCACTACCTTATTGTAGCCAAGAAACCCCTGGTTTGATGAGGAATGCCGACAGATGCTCGCAGCCAAGAACGAGGCCTACAAGGCTAAGCTGCAGGTGAAGACGAGAGCTGCCATTGAGCTCTATAAGAAGAAGGGAAGAACATCGGCTTTTCAGAAAGAAGAAATAAGAGCAAGAAGGATATAGAGGATATATAGAGAGGTGCCACTCCAGGAACGATGTGCGCAAGTTTTACCAAAGTGCAAAACGTCTAAGTCAAGGATACAAGGCTCGAACAGAATAATGTCGAGATGAACAAGGAAATATCGTAGTTGAGGCACAGTCGATGCTGAGGATATGGAAGAACCACTTCTGCAGAATGTTAAACGGCGATGACGAAGAACACTCCGCTGTCAGGCAGTACGAACCATTTAATATTGCCAACGGTAGCGAAAACTGCCAACCACCCGACCTACGTGAAGTAAGGATAGCAATATCTAAACTCAAGCTTAATAAGGCCGCTGGAAATGACGGCCTTCCCGCTGAGCTTTATAAAGCTGGCGGAGATGACTTGGTAAGGAACATCCACCAACTCATAAGCCAAATCTGGTCGGTTGAAAGCTTGCCTGAAGAATGGAACCTCAGCATCGTTTGCCCGATCCAAAAAAAAGGAGATCCTCTAAACTGCGCCAACTACAGGGGCATAAGTCTACTCAACATCGCCTACAAGATCGTATCTGCCGTAATATGTGAACGCTTGAAACCGTTTACCAACAACCTGATCGGCCCTTATCATTATGGTTTTAGGCCAGGAAAGTCCACAATCGATAAAATTTTCACACTTCGGCAGATCCTGGAAAAAACCCAAGAAGTCCAAATCGAT
Source organism: Rhingia campestris (assembly GCA_932526625.1). Lineage (NCBI taxonomy): Eukaryota > Metazoa > Arthropoda > Insecta > Diptera > Syrphidae > Rhingia > Rhingia campestris. Next base: position 8,332,875 of record OW052183.1, read on the forward strand.
ACCCACCACCTATTTATCGATTTCAAAGCCGCATACGACAGCATTTATAGAGACGAACTATACAGAGCCATGTCATGTCTGTGTAGGATGACGATGGAGAATTCTCGCTGCACCATCAGGGTCGGAAACGACCTCACCGACACATTCAATACCAAAAAAGGATTTAGGCAAGGCGATGCACTGTCATGTGACTTTTTCAATTTGATTCTTGAGAGGATTGTGCAAAACTCCCGAGCCAACATCAGACCAGATCTTCCAAAAATCGATGCAACTAACGGGTGATTTTTTAGCTGCTTTGGTTTTGGCAACACTGGTTTTGACAGCTGACGTGTTGTTAGTACCTTGCGTCACTATCAAACAGCTTCAGTTTGGTTTGCAATTTAACCATGGATCGTCTTACAAATGAACAACGCTTGCAAATTATTGAATTTAACTATCAAAATTCGTGCTCGGTTCGAAATGTTCATCGCGCGCTGCTTCCATTTTATGATCGGCATTCTCGACCTTCTGAGCAGTCTATTCGGAAGATTGTGACCAAATTTCGCACCAAATTTACTTTGTTTGACATTAAACCACCAACACGTTTACGTACTGTGCGTAGTGAAGAAAATATTGCGGCCGTATCAGCTAGTGTGACAGAAGACCGCGAAATGTCGATTCGGCGCCGTTCCCAGCAGTTAGGCCTTTGTTACAGCACTACGTGGAAAATTTTGCGGAAGGATTTGGGCGTAAAGCCTTTTAAGATACAGCTGGTGCAAGAACTAAAGCCAGCCGACCTACCACAACGCCGAATTTTTGGTGAATGGGCTCTTGGAAAGCTGGCCGAGGATCCGCTTTTTTATCGAAAAATTGTGTTCAGCGATGAGGCTCATTTTTGGTTGAATGGGTGCGTAAATAAGCAAAATTGCCGCATTTGGAGTGAAGATCAGCCAGAAGCATTGCAACAGATACCAATGCATCCCGAAAAAGCCACTGTTTGGTGCGGTATATGGGCCGGCGGCATTATTGGGCCATATTTCTTCAAAGATGATGCGAATCGCAGCGTTACTGTCAATGGTGAACGCTACCGAGCGATGATAACAAACTTTTTTTTGCCCGAAATGGAAGTTCTTGACTTGCATGATATGTGGTTTCAACAAGACGGTGCCACATGCCACACAGCACGCGAAACAATGGCGCAATTGCGAGGCGAGTTTGCTGAACAGTTAATTTCACGTTTCGGGCCGGTCAATTGGCCGCCTAGATCGTGCGATTTGACACCATTAGAGTATTTTTTGTGGGGGTATGTCAAGGCTAATGTCTATAGGGACAAGCCCGCTTCGATTGACGCACTGGAAGCCAACATCCATGCATTCATTCGTGAGATACCGGCCGATATGTGTGAAAGAGTATGCCAAAATTGGACTCAGCGGATGGGCTACCTGAGACGCAGCCGCGGTCAACATTTGCATGAAATTATCTTTAAACATTAAATTGCAAGGTTCAAACTATCGATTCAAATAAATATTTCATTCATTTTTTCGAATTTGTTGTGTTTTTTTTTTTAAAAAAAGTTCTAAACCTCTTAAAAAATCACCCGTTACTAGCATACGCCGACGATATTGACATCATTGGTAGGACTCAACGTGATGTCATGGCCACGTTTCCTAGTAAAGAGAAGGAAGCGGCAAAAATGGGTTTAGCAGTAATTACACAGACCTGTACGAGCTGTATAGCGACATGCCCCTAGTCAAAAAAAAAAGTGTGCGTAGAGAGCTACGCGACAGAAGTGAAACTTCGTACTACTGCTGAGGATAGGATAGGATAGGCTCTAATATCAGTGTAAATCGGACTTTATCATTTAAAACAATCCAATTATATCAATATACGAAAGATTTTTTATTCGGTTTCCATCTCACAATTTTCTATAAATGAAACTATCGGTTTGTGGTAACTGAAGTAAGAAACGAAAACTTTCGATTGTAGTTGATCTAGAAATCTCGTTAAAACTGCATCAATAGTAGTCCCAGATCTCGTCGTTGCTTCTGTACGGTCATTCGTCATATGTAGTTCGAGTTTAGCATTAAGGAAGTCAAGTAATGGTTGAGATTCTGCAGATGCGAAATTCACATTGAAATCTCCACTGAGAATCATGGGTATCCTGCCAAGTTCAGGATCAATGAGCGGTGCAACCTCTACGGTATATACCGCCAGAGATCGATGGATGAATTTGATTATATCTGCAATCCAGTTGTTTGGGGATATATATATGGCCACCATTAAAATTTTCTGCTGGTTCTCCATGACGCACTCAGCAGCACATATGTCACCGATCGCTGAGGTATTCACGGATTTTTCAAGAAATCGCACACATACACTTGCATAATTCTCTCGCTTCTCGCTCTTCTCTACCGAAAACGTACGAGAACCAGGGTTGCAAAAGTCGATACAATTGTACTGTTTTTGATACAATCGCCCTAGCTTCAGTACACAAATACACTTTTATAAAATCCGATACAATTTGTGCTGCAGCTATTTTAAATAGGTATTTATCATCAAAATATGTTTTTAAAAACGAAAACATCACATAATTTGCTTTGCTACCAAAAATCTGTTCGAATTTATATAAATACCACTGAAAGTATGTGCCAATTTTCAATTCACAAACTTTTTTTCTATATTCGCTCCATTTTTTTTTCCTGAATAGGTACAGTTTATCAGGTGTTTGATGGTTCTTTTTTTAAATTTTTCTTATGAAAGTTTCGTACCAAAAATACATGTCTTCCTGTCTTCTTATTTTTAGTGATCTTGAAGATCTTATTTAGTCATTAACTAACAAAATAGATAATAAGGAGATTTTTTTTTTTAGGTTGTTATTTGGTTTTACTCACTTGATGTCATAATTTCTATAAGCAAAAAAACAGTTAATTTACATGATCTTAAAAGATATTTACTACGTATTTCGAACATTATTGTATTGTACACAAAATTATTTTTAGGGTATTTATTTCAAATAAAAATAAGTAAAGCAACGGCTTTTAACCATTTTCGAATTTTAAGTCACTCTCATGTTGATCAGGTTCCGGCAAGCACTCTGCATCTTTAAGACCGTTATACACGGCACAAGCTCTTTCGGAAAGCTTCACCAAGTCAATTAATGTTTGTTTTGATATGGGTAACTTACCCTGGTAAATGGGTTTAAGTACCACAGGAAATCCCCCAAACAGCTATATTTTTATAGTTGAAACTATTTTTCGTTCGTTTGTTTAGTGGAGTTACAGTTCTACATGGCCAGCCATCTTTGGGCCGGTTTTTCAGTGCTGAGTTAACACAGAGTTTAATAACTCCGGAATAAATTTAAGCTAGAGTTAACTCATGAAGCAGTTTTTCAGTATAGAATTAAATTTGACTCCGTGTGTGATGATTTAATTTGGTAGTACTCATGATTTATCGATTTTGCTCAGTTATCACTTCCTTTTCCCCAAACAAATGAAAATGCTCTTGTCGCAAACTTGCAAGTCTTAATCTTCTTAAAATAGTTAAACTCAATTTTTAATACAATTTCAAGCCGCTAAGATCTGCATTTAGTTTCTCAAAATTAAATTAAATGTCCACATAAATGGAATTGAAAAAAATGTTTGCCTGGTATTTCACCTGTCAAAACCATCTGATCATCTAGTTCCGTGGTTAACTCAGCAAACTTGCTGAGATTTAAATCGCCTGAAAAACTGCTTTCTCAAGTTAACTCGAGTAAGCTCCTGAAACTAGGATGAACTCGCACTGAAAAACTGGGCCTTAAACGTCTTTTTCGAATTTTAAGCGAATAAATTTTGTAGTATCTTTATATTTTTTGCATCCATAGAATCGCACTCCATTTGGGAACGCCTTGACTCTAAAAACTTTAACTCTATTTTTTGTAAATGACGAAATAGAAAAAACGAAATCTTGATGATTGTTGTAAGCAACGATTTCAAAAATTTAAACAATACTGATCCTGGCAAGCTATCCAGAGTACACTCAAAACAGAAATATTACAATCATTCGCTTGTTTTTTCCGTTAAATGACTAAAATGACTACAAGCTGACAAAAGAATGGCGATAAAAGGAAAAAATGATCATAAGTATTGACGGATACGGCCATTATGTGCATTGAAAAACAAAACTAAGTGAGATAGAGGTTTTTTTCCTTTTAAGAGAAATTATATGCTTGCTTTTAATGATTTTTATTATTTCGTAATTCTTGTAAAAATTACAATTATGCCTCGGTTATTATTTCCAGCTGTAAAACGTGAAAAATTAGAGTTATTTTCTTAAAAAAACATATTTTCACCATCTGTACACTGTACCTATAATTGTATGAAATAGATAGCTTATCAAAACACCAAACGATGATGGAAATCAACCAGTACAATTTCAATACAATTTTTTTTAAACTTTCAATACAATGTTGAAAAGCCATTTTTCATCCCTGACGAGAACGGGTCTAGATGTGCGTGAATGCTCTATCCTTCTCTCTCTCGTGTTCCCCTCCCAAAGTACCATTTATTTCATTCGCACACATTCATTCCCCAATGGTGTCGGTTTTTGTAACGATTATTGAGCGATTGCTTATGAGGGTCTCGACTACCGTCTGAGTGATAATCGTTTTCAAAGTTACGGAATGACCCCCCTGCTTGTGAAACAATATTTTCGCAGGTAAATTAGTTAAAAACTAAAAACCGTAATCGCTTCAGTAACGAAAATGTAGCTTTGCAAGTAAAGCAGGGGGTTTCTTAAGGTGAAGGCTGTTATAACTTTGTGCCAACAAATAATATGGTGACATTAATAAATTCTCTATAAAGATTCCGAACGATTATTTTATCACCTTTTATAATAACAAATGTCACTGTAATGTGTTTTTTGAATTAAAAAAAAAAAAAAAACGTATTTCTCAAGGAAAAAACGATCGCAGTTTTTTTTTAGCATTTTTTTACATTTTTGTCTAGCAGGTTTTTCGTCCTAGCTTTAGCAGGTTTAAAAAAATTATCTGGTAACGCTGACAATAGGGGTTATTTGAGAGAAAAGGTGTACGTCAATAAGCCAGCAACAATTCAATAGCTAAAGGATGAGATGATTCGGCACATTAACGGCATAGAACCTCAATTATGTCTCAGCGTCAACGAAAATTTGGACCATCGGATGGAGGTGTGCCGCTGATGTCGCGGCGGCCATTTGGCCGATACATAATTGAACCATATACCAATATTATCATAATAAAAAGAAATGACAACAATTTCCTAAATAATTTGTATTTTATTCAAAATCAACATCGGCCCTTAAATTTTAGCCACCCTTTAGTTTGAAACCCACCCGAAAAAATGTCCCTTTTTCAAGCCTACATTCCCATACCCTCTATATGTGTAAACCTACAAATAAAATTGATTATACCCTATCATAAATTCGAATTCTCCTACGTTGGAATTGCCACGAACTCAAGACTAAACGGATAAGGCAGTTGCAAAATGAAATTCCTGTAGTAAACATTGCGGGGCACGGTAAAGCACAACAATGGAAATCAGTTCGGTGGTGTCGTCAATTTTTGAATATTTTCGCGATAAACTGGACTTTGTTGTGGACATGGCTGTTTACATATTGTTCTTCGGAGCGATACTAAATAAATATTTAATAATTTAACAATCCACCATGTAAATACCGCTACAAATGGATTAACAATAACCAAGGAGCGAAAGAATCTACGACTGATGTTTCACCGCATTGTGAATATTTAATTATATTTGTTAAGTAAAATGGAGAACGCATAAATTTAAGAGTAATTAAAATATTGGAAAGCTTTAATTCATGTTGGGTTGTTGTTGTTTTTTTTTAGTTAGTGAAGAAACGAAACGATTGAGAATTGCGTGAACAAAGTGCAAAAATAAATTCATCAGTCTATGTGAATACCTTCAATCGTAAATACGATATTTATTTACATAGGTACTTATCGGTTATCGCATTTTTAACTACCTACCGAATTTTGTTATTCTAATCTAATCTATGAAATACTTTTGAGTTAAAGTAGATTAAATTGCCTTGTTTACATCGTAAAGGGTCCGCGAAATAACTTTTTTTTTTGAAAATGCTATAAAAAAAAACTACTGAATATTTTCTCAAATTTCTTTTTTTATTTGAAAGTACAATCCTTCCGGTTAATAATGGAAAATAATTTCATTCAAATGGCTGCCTCGGCTGGCCATGCAGTAGCCTACACGATCGGTCCAATTTTTAAGCACATTATCGATTGTGTGCAGCTGTATTTCACCAACGGCTTCACGAATATTGTCCTTTAAAGCGTCAATTGTCTCTGGCTTGTTGGCGTAACACTTATCTTTTACGGCACCCCACAAATAATAGTCCAACAGTGTCAAATCGCAGCTCCGAGGTGGCCAATCGACATCAGCTCTGCGGCTGATAATGCGATCTTCAAAAACAGGGCGCAAAACATCGAGTGTAGCTTCGGCTGTGTGGCACTTAGTGCCGTCCTGTTGAAATGAAATGTTGCCAATATCCTCCTCTTCTATTTTTGTGAAGAAAAATTCGTTCAACATGGCTCGATAACGATCGCCATTTACTGTAACGGCCACTCCTTGCTCATTTTCGAAGAAAAATGGCCCAATTATGCCTCTGGACCAAAATCCGCACCAAACAGTGTCTCGTTTTGGGTGTATCTGCTTTCAATGCGTGCGGATTTTCTGTGCCCCAAATGCGACAATTTTGCCGCCAAGATAACGAACATACGGAGCAGACGGTGCTTCTCTTCTTCCAAAATCCGTACGCAATTTTCGCACACATTCTGCAACATTATCATGATTTTCAAAGTAATGTCGCAATATTTCCCAGCGTTGTTCAAGCGTAAACACAACCAAAAAAAAATTAGACCGTAGAAGTGCTACGAGGTTGAAGTGAAACTGTATCGAAGTTTTTCAAATAACACTAGTCCTATTGACTTCTTATACCCTATCTCATAGAGGTATATTAGTTTTTAAACATAGAGAAATAATTTAGCTACATATACCTCAAAGTATTGACTCAGAATCGCTAGCTGAGTCGATTAAGCCATGTCTATCTGTCCGTCCGTGCGTCTGTACGTCACCGATTTTTAGGACTTACATTTTTAGCTAGGATAATGAAATTTGGTAGATTTTCCATGCTGTAATCGTCGTATTTGCATGAATAGAATTCTTGGTGATATGTCTTTCTGATACCAAGTCTAGGTGGGGCAGATGATGGGGTATTTGTGGATAAAAGAAGCCATTATACATTGACAATGTTGGGACAGAGGTGGTGTTGAGTGATCGGAAGCAAGTATTGCAAACTTTCATTTGTTCTCTATTTATAGTCGGTCCAATTGTGTTCAAAATGTCATCATGCTGAATCGCCGGAACTCTTAAATCCTCTTTAAACCACAATCGATCACAAATGGAGCAAGGAAAGCCAAAAGAGTATTTTTAAATTTTTTATCGAATTCTTTATGAATATTCTCAAATCGAATGAAGTGTTTGTAAGGTAGGCGAGTCCTAACTGTAAATTCTGGGATGTCATTTCCCCTTATTGACGGTCCTGGGATGTCTTTAGCGACACATGGAATATTCAGGGTCGCCGATACATTAAAATCATTGAAGGATTTATCGGCTTGTTCGACTTCCATTGCCAGTGAAGCGTTCGGAAGTTCTTGGACGATGACATCCCTCTTCCTTGCCCTATGTTTCCGGACACATTCTTTACTACTTTTTGATATGTTTTTAGAATGAAGTCGAGCTCGATATTCTTTGCACCTCTGTGCATTTGATTTTGGCATTTTGATGTAGCGTAATATAAAATTTTTGTTTTCCGCTATGATTCATTCACCTCAAGTGACTGTTCATAAATGTGTAATAGCATTTTCGATTGGGATACAAAAAGCACTCTTTTTATACTCTAGAGCACTTCTTTTTACTCTAGATCTATTTTTTCGTTTTCGATTGGGATACAAAAAACATTTTTTTTTTACTCTAGAGTACTTTTGAAGAATCTGGATTCTGGATTCCAAGTCAGATTTACACCAACATGCACCAACACAAAAACATTTTACATCTGTCAATTTGAAGTTTGCATTTCGCAGTTTGATGATTAAAAAGTGATTTTCGGGGAAAACTATAGTTAGAAATTAAAATATTTTTGGATAAGCATTGTCTAAAATTCATAAGCTTTGTTTTGACACCAACTCGCCAATGGTTGAGTTTATAAAAAAGCAATGAGTAAAAGAAAATTTCAAATGATGATTTACATTGATAGCTAATAGCTATAATTGCGGCCAAAACATAAACAATAAGCTTTCAAATGGCATACTTACACACACAGAAAATCAGAGTAACCTCTTTAATGTTCGATTGGGACGGGTAAAATCTGAAATCTGAGAGTAAATCTAAAAATCCCAATAGAAAACGCTATAAATGAAATGAAATATCGCATGCACCACTATGAAATGTCCAAAGTAACACACACAATGACACAAAACACATATTACATTTTCGGTATCCACGACCACAATCCACACTATGACTAAACCAACAAAATTCACAACAGAGCGCCCTCTTATGCTTGCGCTCTCACATGTTGTTGTTGTTGTTCCGTGTTCTTCTTCCACTGTTCGAACATTTGTTCTGTCCGCCGCGCTTGGCCCCCTCCTAACACATTTCATTTTCTGATTTTATTGTGCTTTGTCCTTTGGGTTCACATCACACTTAACTACAGAGTGCTCTCTCATCCTTACGCTCTTGCTTGTTGTTTGCCTGCCGTTGTCCCACCAAGTTAGCTTTCCCCTACCCTTGACTTTTCGAGTCGTTACATGTATGTTTGGATTTACCCCGACGAGCCCAAAGAAGTTTCACTTCAAAAAGTGGGTACACTGTCTTTGAGCTGACATGAAAAGATGAAAAGTGCATTCGACACAAGATTTTAGCAAACCGTGCAACAATTTGCATCGCTTGAAATTGGGTAGGTGCGAACAGTCTTTTTCCGTTTTCCAGGTACGGTATGTCGTATACTTGTCTTTCTTTGGTATATAGGCTCTGGTGGAGTGGACCTCTCTACGGACTACCGAATCTCCGATATCATTCTCTTAACTAAAACGGCAGATATTTAGAATATCTTAGGGACCTACAAGAAGCTCAGTTGCAGCACATAGGCACACAGTTCATCTAACATCTCTGGAGTCTTTTTCAGGCACAAGCGTGGATACTGTTATCAAACACTCAACAAAACACAGGTGATGTGCATAAAGGAGATACACTTGCTCATCCAAACTGACTTAGGTTGTGATACAGAGACACCTTAGTGGAGATACGACGAAGACTGACTTTTGGAAACCGATGTTATTTCGGTTAATCGAAACAAATAAGATCAGAACTCTAAACCCGAAAGTCCAGAGTTTGCTCTACCGGACTCTAATCTTACCAGTGCTACTATTATATTTTATAAAATGCTGACTTGCCTAAGCAGTAAGGTTCACTTACTTACTTACTTAAGTGGCGCTACAGTCCGGGATGAACCTGGGCCTCAATCAACATGCCTCTCAAATTAGCCCGGTCCTTAACTAACTGCCTCCAGTTGCGCACTCCAAGTTGGTTGAGGTCGGTTTCTACTTGTGCGCGCCACTTAAGGCGAGGTCTTCCTCTACTGCGTCCGACGTCTGGCTGGGAATCGAAAACTCTGCGAGCCGGAGTATTGGTGTCCATTCTTTCTCCATGTCGTAGCCATCTTAAGCGTCCAATGCGGAGTTTTTTGACTAGAGTGAAAATGTTGTTGTCAGAGTTAAAAGCGGAGCCGAGGTAGACAAAATCCCGTACTACCTCAAATTTATATCTGTCAATGGTGACGTTCTGTCCAATTTGTCGATGTTGTGTGTCCTTTCGTGTTGACAGCATAAACTTAGCCTTACCCTCTTTTACTGCTAAACCCATTTTTGCCACTTCCTTCTCTATACTAGCAAACGTGGCTATGACATCACGTTGAGTCCTACCAATGATGTAGTCTATATCGTCGGCGTATGCTAGTAGTTGCACCGATTTTTGAAAAATTGTGCCTCTGGTTTTGGCTCTGGAGTTTTGCACAATCCTCTCCAGAATCAAATTGAAAAAGTCACATGACAGCGCATCGCCTTGCCTAAATCCTTTTTTGGTATCGAATGAGTCGGTGAGGTCATTTCCTACCCTGATGGTGCAGCGAGAATTCTCCATCGTCATCCTACACAAACGGACGAGTTTGAGCGGTATACCAAAACTAGACATGGGTCTGTATAGTTTGTCTCTATAAATGCTGTCGTATGCAGCTTTGAAATCGATAATTTTTTGATTTTTATCCAGGATCTGCCGAAGTGTGAAAATCTGATAGATTGTGGACTTTCCTGGCCTAAAACCACACTGATAATGGCCGATCAGGTTTTAGTAAACGGTTTCAGGCGTTCACATATTACGGCAGATAGGATCTTGTAAGCGATGTTGAGTAGACTTATGCCTCTGTAGTTGGCGCAGTTCAGAGGGTCTCCTTTTTTGTGGATCGGGAAAACGATGCTGAGGTTCCATTCTTCAAGCATGCTTTCAACCGACCAGATTTGGCTTATGAGTTGGTGGATGTTGCTTACCAAGTCATCTCCGCCAGCTTTATAAAGCTCAGCGGGAAGGCCGTCATTTCCGGGGGCCTTATTAAGCTTATTAAGCTATCTTCACTTCACTTAGGTCGGGTGGTTGGCAGTTTTCGCTGTCGTTGCCAATATTAAATGGTTCGTTCTGCCTGACAGCGGAATGTTGTTCGTCATCGCCGTTTAACAGTCTGCAGAAGTGGTTCTTCCATATCCTCAGCATCGACTGTGTCTCAACTACGATATTTCCTTGTTCATCACGACAGGATTCTGTTCGAGCCTTGTAGCCTTGGCTTTGACGTTTTACACATTGGTAAAACTTGCAAACATCGTTCCTGGGATGGCACCTCTCTATATCCTCTATCGCGCGCTTTTCTTGCTCTTTTTTCTTCTTTCTGAAAAGCTTCTTCCCTTCTTCTTTGCCTATAGAGCTCAATGGAAGCTCTCGTCTTCACCTGCAGCTTAGCCTTGTAGGCCTCGTTCTTGGCTGCGAGCATCTGTCGGAATTCCTCATCAAACCAGGGGTTTCTTGCTGGTGGCCGCGAGAAACCTAGCACATCAGTTGCGGCTGATCTAATGGCTTGTCGGCATCGTTGCCATTGTTCTTCGACATTAGATGCTGGTGGTATGTTGTGGGTCGAGAGGTTAAGGGATATGCGTTGCGCGAAGGTCTTGGCGGTCTCTGGCGATTGCAGTCTTTCGACATTAAAATTTTTCACAGTATTTCTGTTTTTTTTGTGGCGTGGTGGATGTCCGCATCCTTACCTTGGCTACAACAAGGTAGTGGTCCGAGTCGATGTTAGCCCCTCCGAATGTTCGGACATCGAAAATACTGGATGCGCGCCTCTTGTCTATCGCAATGTGATCAATTTGGTTGACTGTTCGTTGATCTGGAGACCGCAATGTCCCCTTGTGAATATCGTGGTGAGGAAACCGTGTGCTGGCTATAGTGGCATTTCGTTCCAAAGCACAACCCCCAACCTGGAGGGCCAGGCCCTTGTTTTGACATTAGGACAGCGGGTCGGAAAAAATACCGATGTCAGTAGCCCATTTTGGGTTATGAGCGTTGCCGTTGACCCATTGAGGGCTCCTCCGCTACCAACTCTTTTCCAATACCCTGGCTCAGTATTGGAAATCCCTATAGACCTGGTGTTCAAATATGTCGAAGCAGCTCATATAGGGATTTCACTACCAGTTCGATCAAACTGGAGCTGTAGGCGCCACCGTTGACCATCATCTAGGTAATTCCTCCGCTGTCGCCTGAGAGTTAGTGGCTTAGTGAGAGGACACTCCTTCCCCCTCTCATTTGCTGCCACCAACGACCTTCCACAGGGGTTTAATATCCCATCTCTCCAGTCGAGGTACCACCAGTCACCAGCGTGGAGGTGAGAGTAGGAGTTGATAGTGAGAGTCTAGAGTGAGAACGCTTGTGTCCTCATATAATCGCATCACTATCCTTAAGCACCGGCTATCAGTGGTGGCGTTCTGTCCAATTCATCGATGTTGTGTGTTCTTTCGAGTTGAGAGCATATCATATTTGGTCTTACCATCATTTACAGCTAAACTCATTTTTGCCGCTTCATTCACTATACTAGCAAACGTGGCTATGACATCACATTGAGTCCGACCAATGATATCAATACCGTCGGCGTATACTAGTAGTTGCATCGATTTTTTGAAGATTGTTCCTCTGGTGTTGGCTCGGCAGTTTCACACAATCCTCTCAAGATTAAAGAAGTCACATGCCAGTGCATCGCATTGCCTTAATATTTTCATGTTTCCAATGTGTCGTTTAGGTTCCCTGATGGAGCATTGATAATTCTTCATCGTCATCCTGCCCAGACGGACAGGTTTGGTAGGTATACCAAAACTAGACATGGCTCTGCATAGTTAGTTTCTATAAATGCTCTCATATGCGGCTTCGATTTGGACTTCTTGGGTTTTTACAGGATCCAGGATCAACGGGAGTGGGAAGATTTGCTCAGTTGTGGACTTTCCTGGTCTAGAACCAAACTGATAAGAGCAGATCAGGTTGTTGGTAAATGGTAAAAGGCGCTGAAATATTACGTCAGATAGGATCTTGTAGGCGATGTTGAAGGGACTTCTGTCTCTGTAGTTGGCGCAGTTCAAAGGGTCTCCTTTTTTTAGATTAAGCAAATAATACTGAGATTTCATTCATCAGACATACTTTCCAAATTTGGATGAGTTAGTGGATGTTTTTTTCACCAAATCATCTCCGCCGGCTTTATAAAACTCGGCGGGCCGTCATTACCGGCACCCTTGTTAACCTTGAGTTTAGGTATTGCTATCCTTATTTCCCTAAGTTCCGGCGCAGCGGTTGGTAGTTCTCGCTGTCGTCGCCAATATTGAAGGGTTCATCATCGCCGTTTGCAGAAGTTGTCCTTCTATATCCTCAGCATCGACTGTGTCTCAACTACGATATTTCCTTGTTCATCTCGACAGGATTCTGTTCGAGCCTTGTATACTTCTATCCCTGTCTTTGACATTCTACAGTTTGGTATAACATGCTAACATCATTCCTGGAATGGCACCTCTCTATCCTCCATAGCGCGCTTTTCTTGCTCTTTTTTCTTCTTTCTGAAAAGCCCTCCATAATATGTCAGCTCTCGTATTCACCTGCAGCTTAGCCTCGTAGTCCTCGTTCTGGCCTGCGATCATCATTCGACATTCTTCATCAGAGCAAGGGTTTCTCCCTGGTGAGCGCGATAAACCTACCTATAAACGATAAAACATTACTTGCGACTGATCTAATGGCTTTTTGAAGGCGTTGCCATAGTTCTTCGATATTAGATGCTGGGGTATGGTGTTAATCGAGAGGTAAAGGGATACGATACGCGTTCTGGGAACAACTCTGCGGTCACTTGCGATTACAGTCTTACGACATTGATTCTTTTCACAGTATAAGTGGATATCCGCATTCTTACCTTGGCTCCAACAAAGTACTGGTCCGAGTCGATGTTAGCCTCTCTGAATCCAAATGTAGGATCGATATAAATAAAAGTCAATCAACGATTAGTTTAGTATTTAGTTTTATCACCAATTTAAGACTTGATCACCAATAATAACTTACATATCGCGTTACAGTCAATTCGAAAGAAAATAATTAAGTTAAACACCTCAAAGCTATGAATCTGAACATCTGCTCTCTGCAAAAAGAAATAATAGAGTCTTGTGTGGCCTGTGAGAGAGCGGCGTCAGCAACTGAATTATTGCATTCATGAGTAAAGCGTTTGGAAACCTATGATTCTATGATATAAAGGTGTTTAGTTACTTTCGGACATCACATCACAATTTGTGTTTATACTGATATAACATGCGCTTGTTTACTTAAATACTAATAAAAAAAAATTGAGCGAAAATTAAGTTGGAAGCTGCTTGCGTTCGTTTTTCACTAATGTATGCTAAAGTTCTACGTTCTTCAGATTTGAGCCCGACGATGTGGGCAAGTCGACGTCGTTGGGTGGAATAAATGTGCCCATTGATTGCACCGACTTGTTCTTCTCGGATAGCTTTTGCATTTCTATTTTAAGTTTATCCAAAATCGCGTAGTTTGGTTGATTGATGGCCGCTTTGCTCTGGAGTACGGTGATTTCTTGCTCTTCTAGCTTTTTCTCTTTGAAGGTTTTTATCGAGTTGTTGCCGTAGAGACGCAGCAGGGAGCCCCAGGTTTTTATGTGCGGATGTAGAATCTGAAATTGGAAGTGAAGACTAGTTAGATGGAAGGTGACGGTATCTTTTGGCGCAGTCCACATAGTTTTTCTAGTCATTCATCTGCTCCTGAATTCTATCTCTACACATTAGACAGTTTAACAGTACAGCAGTACTCCTGCGTTTACTACTTGGGCAGAAGAGAAGATCGTCATATGCAAAAGTAGCCCAGTTCGGTTACAAAAATCACTCATATTGCTTTGGAGAGCCGGTTACAAAGCCAAAAACAATTCGTTTCCCTCGTCCTTTTTCCACTTACCTGTAATATAGCCTGCGATGCGAGCTGCTTCCCCTCTTTCTTATTCTTGCAGACAACCTTAGCCTCATGCTTGCCCACCGTCATTGTGAACTCGTTTTTCTTGTTCTTCGTCCGATTGATTTCATAGTGTATCTGCACATCACCCAGTCCGAAATTCCTCTGCAAACATGTCAACAGTATAGCATGAGGAGAGGGCTCAGTCGTCTTATTGCAAAACTCAGCAACCCGAGGATCTTCGATCTTAATATCATCAAACACCTATAAACCGAAAAAAAAACACAAAATTACATATTAAACGATTCCAAGACTTCCCATCTCCTACCGACAGATCCTTATGATTCGACTTCACCGCCACCTTATCAGTCTTAATACCCGTTATCTTGTCTTTCATTTCTGGAATGAGAATCTCCAAAGTGTCACGAGCTGCGTCCGATTTCGCCTGTTTCTTACTTGTGCCATAGCCTGTTCCATATTTTAAATCATTTATTGAAACCGTCGCCGAATAAGGAGTCGCTGCGTTCTCCAGCTCTTTGAACTCATACGTCGGCTGCTTTTTCAGCGCATGCTGCACATATTCGTGCAGAATGCAAACGTAACTCTTGCCATTCGGATTCATAATCCACTCTTTGTGAGCACGCGAATCCTTTGCCCTTTTGCCTTGTGTCGCTAAAACAGGAAACTTTATCAGCTTTGTGCCATCGGGCAGTGTCGGCCGCTGCAGATTCTTGATGTGTTTGCGATTCTTGGTGAACTTCCGACGCGCATTCCACGACTTGAACCGCAGCACTCGGATAGTCTTGAATTTGAATAGTTTTGTGCAGTAATCAGTCAGTTCCTGGGCGGTCAGGGATTGTGCTTTTGTATTCTCCTTCACGGTGACTATTTTCGCAGATGGAACTGCTGATGGCTGCTGTGGACCAGTACTTGCTATTGTTCCTCCGTTCATGTCTTGTGGTCGATCTTCACTGCTGCTAGACTGGCTGTTCGTATCACCAGCTATAAACGGACACTCGTTAGAGTTAGAGTCAGTGGGCACTGAATTGGTCGCCGATTCGATTTTTATTTGCTCTTCGAGGTCTTCTTCTATGAGAGCTTTGCGATAGCTTAGGCAAGGCACTGCGCTGAGGGGGATTTCATGTTTCTAAAATAAAAGATGGGATCGGTCTTCTTTTTTTTTTTTTGCTTTGTGAATGTACTTACCCGCACGCTGCCGGCTCCTAGAAAATAGGGCCTTGAAACGGAGCATACTCGCGATGCCTTGTGGAGAAACAAAGGCATCCCGCTGTTGTGGGTTACTTGTACCCATCCCTCGGGCAGGACTTCAAAGTGATTGTGACCTTTCTCTAAATGGGATGTACCGATTTTCAGGTGTAATTAGAACTGAGGGATATCGTACCTTCCAGGACAGTCTTAAATCGCTCCTCATACTTGGGTTTCTGGGGTCCTTTAAGGTCATCGGGCAAGCCTTCATCTAATAACTTATCTAGTTCATTGTCGTCCAAGTCCAGATCGGATGAATCTGGCTCCTGATCGCTGCCATCTTTAAATATATTTATCTTTTGAGTTAGGAGAAAGTGTCGGAACGGCAGAAGGAATGCAAGGAAGCTAAACAAAATGTGACATCAAGGTTCTGATGGAGAATGGAGAAAATAGAAACGCACTCCAAATTAATCAATTGGAGTTTCTTATAAAATGTGAGTATGCTGAGATGAGGGACATAGAACCCTTGAGGGTCAGTAGAAATATGCAAAGAGCAAGACTAAACCTGTTGCATTTCTAGTTTATGGATATCTCAGGCATTAATAGAAGGAGTCCAATGTGATGAGTAAAGGTTGACTCGCAACTTTTTGTAGTTTCATAGTCTAGATTTCGACGGGTCGAATATCTGAAGAGGCAAGTCCAAAGGTGATCATGAGTTGTTTCCTTGATATGCACAAATCTAGTGCTGTTGAGTACTTTCGAATAATCAATTTTTTCGTGGTACAAATAGTCACTACACAACAGCTGGCAATACAAAGCGCGTAATAATCGAAAATATAGAGGATATCCAGGAGAATTTTCAATCATGATGTTTGAACGAGAATATACAGATCGCGGAGGAACGTGCATAGAATATTACTGCAGCTACCACAACATATAGCGCTTGTAGTGAAATAATTAACGTCTGGTCTTATTTGGAGCAAGAACCTGCCAAATATAAACACACCAACCTAGCCCTAGGGAAATGAACTATAAAAGAAAAGACACTGCCCGACTAGACCTTACAGATACTGGCAATACTGGTGGGACATGAACACAAAAACGTACGACAAAAACATGGAATCAGGACAACGACGTTTGTATCTGCACCTGGAATAACGCTTAAGGGTAAAGTTGCAGAACGCCTGCTAGGCAAAACCCTGGCAGTCACTCTAACCTAATCCAACCTACCTGCTACAAAGCAGACATTACTGGCATTCAGGAAATACAATGGAATAAGCTCCTAGACAAAACTTATTAGCGACTATCGAAGTACGGTGTTAAAATCGTGAAAGATTTACGCGAAGGTAGGATGTAGCCCTAAGGCAATGTGTCTAGATAGCACACCGATGTTGGTAATGAGGTTTGTTCTATTCAGCATTATCAAGAAGAGAGAGCGTAAGATAACTTAAGCTTTACATGACTGCCGGAAATTACGGTCTTCCTGGGGAGCTATATATAGCCGATGGAGATGATTTGGTAAGTAACATTCACCTGGTCATTAGCAAAATTTTATCGGATGAAAGTATACCGGAAGAATGGAACCTCAGCATAGTTTGCCCGATCCACAAAAAAAGGAGACCCTCCGAAATGCACCAACTACAGAGGCATATATCTCCTCGACATCGCCTACAAGATTCCATCTGCCGTAATATGTGAACGTCTGAAACCGTTTACCAAACCAGATCTGCTCCTACCAGTGTTGTTTTAGGCCAGGTAAGTCCACTACTTCAAACTATAGCAGATCCTGGGGAAAAAAAACCCAGGAAGTCCAAATCGATATACACTACCCATTCATCGATTTCAAAGCCGCATTCGACAGCATTTACAGCGACGAACTATATATAGCCAAAGAGGTATATAACTATAGAGACGCAGGCGGTAAGTGCGTCGTTCGCTTTGCTGTTGCTTGATGCTGGCATGGCAATGTGCACACTGGGGTATCAACATCAGTACCCCTCATAGTAAATTTTCGTTGTATGAGATGCACACTCTTGTAGTTGTATACTCTTTGATAAAGGCATGTCTAGTTCCATCGAGCTCTGCAGGATGACTATGGTGAATTCT
Source organism: Rhingia campestris (assembly GCA_932526625.1). Lineage (NCBI taxonomy): Eukaryota > Metazoa > Arthropoda > Insecta > Diptera > Syrphidae > Rhingia > Rhingia campestris. The sequence continues at coordinate 8,350,802 of OW052183.1, forward strand.
CGATGCGCTCCATCAGGGTCAGAAACGAAACATTCGATACCATAAACAGACACTCGTTAGAGTCAGTGAGCAGTAAATTGTTCACCTACTCGATTTTTATTTGCTCTTCTATGTCTTCTTCTATGAGAGCTTTGCGATAGGCTAGGCAAGGTACTGCGCTGAGGGGAGTTTTATGTTTCATAGCAAGGCACTGTCTTGTGACATCGTTAACATAATTTTTGAGAGGATTGTGATAACTTTCAAACCAACACCAGAGGCACAATCTTCAAAAAATCGGTGCAACTACTAGCTTACGCCGGACTCGATGTGATGTCACAGCCACGTTTGCTAGTAAAGTGAAGGAAGCGGCAAAAATGGGGGTAAGACCAAGTATATGCTGTCAACACGAAAGGACAACAACATCGACGAATTGGACAGAACGTCAGCATTGACAGATATGTATAACTTTGAGGCTAACGAGGCTTTGTCTACCTTAGCTTCGCTATTAACTCCGACAACAACATAACATCAAAAGTTAAGCAAAGAATTACTCTTGCCAACCGCTGTTTCTTCGGGCTAGACGGCAAATTAGAAGTAAAGCCCTGAGTCAAACAGCTAAGGAGATCCTATACAAGACTCTGATCACCAAGTGCTGCTCTATACTGCACTGAAACATGGCCGGATCAAATGTCCTTGGTCGTTTTGAGAGTAAAATTCTTCGAAAAGTCTTCGGTACAATTTCCGTTAACGGTCTATGGAGACAAAGATTCAATCACGAACTATAGAAGCTGTACAGCGACATACTCCTTGTCAAAAAAATCTCCGCATTGGACGTTTAAAATGGCTAGGACATGTAGAACGAATGGATACCAATACTCCAGCTCGATTTCAAGCCTGACGTTGGACGCATTTTTTTTTATAATTGGCGCGCGCTTATTAATACCCTTAAGGCCTGCTCAGAATGCATATCTGTAGCTGGTATCTGTAGCTGAGTGAAACGCCAAACGTGAATCTGAAGCGTGAAGTTGAACCCCATTCAACTTCAAGCTACAGATTCATGGGAGATACACATTGTGAAAGCGCTTACGGGTTGCCTTGTTTTTAACTTTCACTCAGCTACAGATACCAGCTACAGATATGCATTCTGAGCAGGCCTTTACGGTGTTTAAACACAGCGCGGGCATTAAGGAAATAGAGGAGTAGAGAAGAGGAGATACCGATGTGCGTTGGTTTTGAATTTCTGTAAATTGTAATGGAGAGGAAAAACTGAGTTTGGTAAAGCATTCCACATTCGTGTTGTTCGGTTAAGGAATGAATCTCTATATTTGAAGTACGTCCGAAGATAGGCTTTAGGGTGAACTGATTAGCATTCGTGGTACGGCGAGTATTACGGTTGAATTGTTGAAGGGGCGGAATGCAGCTGGCTGTTTCGTTAGAGCATTTGTTGTTGTAATAGCGGTAAAAGAATGTAAGGCAGGAGACATTCCTACGATGTTCGAGCGAAACTATGGAGTTCGCTATGGTTGGATCTCCTATCAATTTTATCGCACGCTTTTGTATCCTATCTAGTAGGTGCAATGATGTTTTGGCTGCACCTGACCATATGTGGGCGTTGAACTCAAGTTTTGGGCGTATGTACGCTTTATATATTGAGGCCAGATCAGAAGGGGTGAAGTGTTTCTTACATCGATTTAGGAAACCTAGACATTTCGCTGCGTTTTTTCCGATTTCGAATATGTGGTCGTTCCAACGAAGGTCGTTACTAACACACATACCGAGCATGGAAAGTTTTTCGGTTTCGACGATGCAAGTGCCACTCATGGATAGTGGCTGTAAAGTTTGGTTTCCCTTGGATGACAGAAGACAGCATTGCGTTTTGGAAGCATTAAATTCCACTCTATTAGATTTACCCCATTTAATTATGCTGTCGAGGTCGACATATTTTGTAGTTTTTCTTCCACATCCGAAGGTGAGGGGCTTGAATTCGAGAACGAATATGAAAAGTTGAGGGTAGGACAATAGGTCATTAATAAAAATGAGAAAGAGTGTCGGAGACAAAGCTAAGCCTTGGGGAACACCAGCATTTATTTGGTGAGTAGCAGACTTCAAACCGTCCAAAACTACTTGAATTGAACGTTTCGAGAGGTAGTTTCTACTCCATTGAAGAAGAGTATCATCGATTCCAAAAGCACGCATTTTAGACAAAAGGGCTTGATGCCAATCCCTGTCAAATGCCTATGAAATATCAAGTGCAACGATATTGTTTTCGCCACCAAGGTGGATTGATTGGTTCCACTTTTCGGTGAGATATTACATCAAATCACCAGTGGACCTGTTGCTACGAAAACCATATTGTCGGTCATTGAGGAGTTTTCGTGATTCAAGATATTTCATAAGCTGACGGTTTATCAGCGTTTCCATGACCGTAGAAAGAAGGGAGGTAAGTGCAATTGGTCGGTAGTTGGAGAGAGAAGATTCGCCTTTTTTTGGTACAGGCTGTACAAATGCAGTTTTCCATCGACTCGGAAAGATTCCTGATGAATAGGACAGATGGAAAAGCTTACGCAGTGGTTTTGAAGAACACCTCGTTGAAAAACACCTCTTAAGAATTATGGGGGAGATACCATCTGGACCAGACGATTTGTGTATGGCAAGATCGATTAATACTCTTGCGACTGTACGAGTACGAAAGTGGATTGGTCCCATAGAATGTTCTACGTTCTCTGTTGCAGTAGAGGAAGACCTCGCCTTAAGGCTCACAAAAATAGAAGCCGACCTCAACCAACGCGCAACTGGATACAGGATAGGTTAATTGGAGAGACATGTTGCTTGACGGACTTTACCGCCACTTAAGTAAGTAATCATATGCACGCCGATAAGGGAAGTAGATACAAAAATGTCCCCAAAACGATGAAAAGAAAACCCACTCCACACTAATGAACAACACAAAATCCACTGAAAATAAAAAAAGAACAGAAGGAGTTAACAACAAAAGTACACATAATGGATTTACCAAATTCCTCTGATCCAGATCCAACTTCATCCAACACCTGGAACTCTCTTAATTGCTTGCCAAGTGCGTTGTCTTTTTTCCCATCGACACTAGTCTTCATCTCCTCGATCGCACTTAACGAGAACCCGGCCACTTTCATGGCCAAAGCACACTCTGCGACCGCCTTCTTTTCAGCGTCATTATCCATTCGTGGTTTTTTGCACGGTTGTGACTGTTCCTCGTCCATAATTGTTGTTATGTACTTAAAATTTCAATTCACACACGCGAATTGTATACTACCAGTCTTTTGTGTTATTTTTCAAAACTTAAAAACTATTAATGCTATTGATTGACTTCTTATTGTTTTGTTTGTCGTTTCTGGGTTCTTCTAAAAAATATCCAATACTGATTGAATCCAACTTTTGTTGTTCAAAATTGGATAGTCACATTGGTTATTTCAGAAAACCCAACACCATTTTTTTATTGTAATTCCAAAAGAATATTTAATTTAAAAACAAAGATATTATGATGTGTTGTATAGTCCACGGTGGTTTTATAAAATTTTGTATGCTAACCTTAACAATATCTAAAAGGTGGTTGTGTGCAGAGAGGAGGATATGGTGCGCTTTCGAAGTATCTTTTACAATGGATTCTTTAGTTTTTAAGAAAACTTTCATTCACAAGAAACCACAGGAAAAGCACTTCTCTTTGAGTAGGGGATATGTGTGAACAGCGAAATTTATCTTAATAACTATAAATAAAATGAGGATTGGCTAACCGTCTTGAAAATATCGATTTTTAGTTTCTAATTAAATTTTTCTTTAAAGAATGCAAAGGAAATTTGTGGCAGTCGGAACGCAACTTGTTTTTTGAAGGGAAAACTTATTCGGAAATGACAGCTGTCATGCAATTCGGCGATGATAAGCCAGCTAGCGATTGCAGCGCCATGGAGTTGATTCGAGAGTCGAAGTTCAATGGAGAAGTAGAATGAAAGAGTGATGTTTAGCAATCCGTTGCAATTTGAATATTTTAATGAAGCCATCTGCACTCATAAATAGGAATACAAGATTACGACAATTCGATTTTCGTTTTCTCTTTTATATTAAGGATATTCATGCAACGTCGTAATTTTATTACGTGTGAAAGATTGGAATTTTACGACGACGTTTCATGAACGACCCTAAAACTGCACAACTAAATAATGCGGTAACCCACTGAATTCAATCTCATTTTAGTAATTTATTTATTGATAGAATTTTGTTCCTATTGTTCTCTTTCCGTTCTCGATGATTTTGTTCACCCGGGGTTTAGATTTGCATGTAATAAATTGATTAGTTCCTTAATGGTGTTCGTTTTTTGAGTGCATGTGTAACTTTCAAGTGGTGATGGGTTCTAACTGCATGCATGAAATTTCAAACATGAAATAAATCAAACCAAACAAGGGTAGGATAATTCCACTGAAAAGGGATATTGGTAATTAAAATAAAAATTTATACCTATTGGTAGGAAATGTGAAATAAAATCAAAACAACGTCAAAACATATGAGAGGCTACAATCCGCTATGCGGATCGTTGAATACCCTATCCCATCCCATCCTTTAAATTAATATCCTCAAAATATAGGCCTTATGGCGATGAAATACAGAAAATGACATTGTCACAATATATTGCTCAGACAGTTTCTCAAAATCTTTTGTGGTTCGACAAAAAACAACGGTTTTCTATTGCTAATGCCTTGGGATGGGGTATACAAATGGTTTTTGTAAGAAAATGCCCCAAAAATGTGGGCGTAGGTGAAAATGGTCTATGGACAAAATGTTTATATTACCATTGCGGAAGTATTTGCATCGAAAATTTTTTCGAAAGTTTTAAAATTTGGACAAAAACCGTTTTTTACTAAAAAGGCCCCCAAAAAGTGGGCGTGGCAAAAAACTTTGTATGAACGAAATATAGATATTAGGATTGTCTAAATATAATGCTCAGACACTTTTTTGAAATTCCTTACGGTTTGGCCAAAAAATAAGTTTTCCTAAAAAGGGGGCGTGGCAGTGGGCGGATTTTAAAAAAATTTACACTTGTTCTGGTGACTCGGCCAAGGATCCTATATACCAAATTTCATTATCCTAGCTCAAAATTTAAGGCCCAAAAATCGGTGACGAACAGACAGACGGACGGACGGACAGACAGACATGGCTAATTCGACTCAGCTAGCGATTCTGAGTCGATCCATATACTTTGAGGTATATGTAGCAAAGTTATTTCTCTATGTTACAAACTAAGTATCAAAACTAATATACCCCCCTATGGGATAGGGTATAAATATTTACTGATTCTTACTGATTATACCCTATCCCATAGGGGTATATTAGTTTTGATACATAGTTTGTAACATATAGAAATAATTTAGCTATATATACCTCAAAGTATATGGATCGACTCAGAATCGATAGCTGAGTCGATTTAGCCATGTCTGTCCGTCCGTCCGTCCGTCCGTCCGTCCGTACGTCACCAGTTTTTGGGCCTTAAATTTTGAGCTAGAAGGATGAAATTTGGTACACGTGCTCTTTGTTGCTCCCAGCAGAACAAGTGTAAAAATTTTTGAAATCCGCCCACTGCCACGCCCCCTTTTTAGAAAAACGTATTTTTTGGCCAAACCATAAGGAATTTTGAAAAACTTTCTGAACAACATATTTAGACAATCTGAATATCTGTATTTCGTTCATATAAAGTTTTTTGCCACGCCCACTTTTTGGGGGCGTTTTTAATAAAAAAACGTTTTTCGGTCAAATTTTAAAATTTTCTAAAAAAATTTTGATGCAGAATCATTAGTAATATAAATATGAACATTTCGTTCATAGACCATTTTAACCCACCCCCACTTTTTGGGGGCGTTTTTATATAAAAACCATTTTTATACACTACCCCATAACATACGCAGGAGAAAACCTTGTCTTTTGTAGAACCGTAAAAGTTTTTTATAAGCGGTCTGAAGAATTTGTTGTCACCATGTCATTTTCTTTATTTTATCCACATCGTATTTTTAGCCATGTCCACTTTTTGGGAATTTTAGTTTTACAGATAGGATGGGATAGGGTATTCAACGATCCGCACAGTGGATTGTAGCCTTCTCATATGTTTTAATAAAAGTGTTGTGCACCTGTGTTCAATCAGTTCATTGTCAATTCTAAAATTTTTAAAAGAATTGGTAAAATTACGATCTTCTGGCATAATGTTTGACAGATTTTATACGGAAGAAAAAACGCTGGTCATTACACCGCGTCTCCATTCCACGAGCAATATTTGATAGCTTACTATCTGTCACTTTTCATAGAAAGAAATAATGATAGAATGCTATGAAATGTAGGGTGGGCATTTCGATTGCTTACTATAGCTATATCTCATTTAAAAACACAAATGTCAAACAAAAACGGCAGCCCATAGAATAGGTACTATCCATAGAAAGCAATGGGCTTAGCAATACTAAAAAAATGTTTAATAGAATACTAGTTGAAGTCTTCACAAGCAATTTTCATAGAATGCCATATTGCATTCCATGAAATGTTGCTCATGGAGACCCCAGGTAAGAATCGAGTTTAAAACATTTGCTTTCTTATATATAAACTCATTATAAGAAGTGTATAAAGTTATGCATACCTTAAAATGACTCTAAGCTCAAAAACCTTATTCATAAAACGTATAACTACAAAGATGAATAGAGGCTTTATAAAATAACCGTGTCTGATGGTTGAATAGTTTCTGTAGCAGGGTATTTTATTTATTTTGTCATTTTATGTCATAAACGACAGAGCTTCAGGGTTATCGGTGACACAATTTTAAGTCTTAAAACAAACAACCAGAAGTAAAAGAGGGTCTTTTTGTATTGTTGTAGTTATTTTGCTATGATTAATTTATCGACACGCAAATTGTTCTTCTAAAGACCCATCATTGTAAACGAATTTATTGAGTCAATATACTCACCAAAATTTTATAAAAGTAATAATAATTTTTCATTGGTAACTCTGCTGATCTAATTGTAATAGATTTCCTCTTATAAGTGCTAATAATATGCTTTTGGTACTTTATTCGAAACTAACCATGTATAGCTATTATGGATGAGGAAATATTTTTTATGAATAAGAATATTTGCGAATCTGAATATAGGCTGCATAAATACTTATGCACTGGATAATTATACAACCGTTAAGATGCGATTTAGTAAATTTTAATCAATAGGGGTGTTGTTACATTTTGTAAATGTTAAATTGTGAAATTGTCCTATCCTCGGCAGATATTTTAGATTTTATGGTGTAGTAAGTTTAGCGCCAACTCCTTCATTCGCTTAAGAGTCATTCCATGATGATTAGTAACGTCTTGACTTTGACAGATATGACTTCAAGCTGTTTCACTTCTATTCGAAATGTTAATTCTCGGTTTTGATAAGATGGCTACGTTGTTTTGTTGGAATATGATTTTTGCACAACCCAAGCACATAGGAAATGATAAAAAAAGTTTAGAAAAATGATTGGTGTAGTAATGACTTCTACTACCCATGGATGGTGTCCGAATTGTCGGGAATGACTAATATTTATGCTATTTTGTGTCTGTAGGTAATACCTAATTCACACAATTTTAATTGAATCAAACAACACACTTTGTATACAATTTTGGAATAATTATATTCAACATCCGAACACAACTAGTGAAATGAATCCAAGTAGTATCGGATCAGACAAGCTGACAAAAACAGCTACTTTGGGAATCACCTGTTGTGAAATTAACCAATTATCTAACTGTGTAATTAAATGCTCTTAACTTGAATCATTACAATTATTTTTGCTTTCCATTTTAAAAATATATAAATATATTACGTCATTGTTAACCTTAAAGAGTCAAAAATGTAGTAAATTACCCTTTTGAATTGCACATATGACCTTCAAAAATAACAAAACAATGGGAAATGAATTCACAAACCAGAACAATATTTTTTTTTTAGTTTCGACAGGTAAACTAACAACCAATTATATCTTGAGTTGCTGCGCAAAAATCACGTGAATAAATTCGTTGAACTTAAAAATTAAAGAAAACACCGACAAAGTCACTGGATACATATGCAATGGGAACAAAAGCAATTATTACTTTTTTTTTTAAAAAAATAGCTAATCATTTTCGACATGCTTCACTGGTCCTAATGCCGGCATGACTGCAACAGTGCACTCAAAGCTTCGTTAGGAAAAAAAAATATTTTCATAGAAATGGATACTTTGAAAAAAAAATTAGTAGATATATAAAACAGGAGTACATATATACAATTACCCAACAATAAAAATTTGATAGATGGGAAGGTGGAACACAAGTTTTTGATTGATAAGATGGGGGTGCACGGTAAATGATTAATCGGTATATGATAGACAAATTGAGCTTTTCATGAAAACTTGTCAGTTTTACTGTGCTCATGTCTAGTCAATAACGAAATATCAGATGGGGTCGAATTTCATCAGTATGCCTAAACCACATGTGCAGAGAAAATAGAACATACACGTTTCGATATACGTGCCCAAATGCAAATACATTTTTGGCATTCCAATCGTATTAAGCGTGTTCCACTTAAGGATCCCTTAGACAGTCGATCTCTTCTAAAAAAAAAGTTTTTGATGTGAATGCATTAATGCCAAACAGGATGAGTTCACGAATGACTTCAACCCACACGTTCGCAGATGTAGTAATCCGAACCCAGATCCAAAATTTAATATATATTTTGCAATTTTTGATATTTAAACCTTAGTTTTAAGCTTGACATTAGCGAACGCATTGTAACAATCCGCATCAAGGCCAAATTTGCAAACATAAGCCTTATATGCGCTCATGCTCCGACGAGGGAAAAGATGATATAACTAAGGATTGCTGCTACGAGCTCCTCGACAAAACTTATGAGCGACTACCAAAGTACGATGTTAAAATCGTGCTGGGAGATTTCAACGCAAAGGTAGGAAGAGATGACATCTTTAGCAGTACTGTCGGATAATATAGCCTACACGACAACACGTCTGGAAACGGACTTAGGCTAATTGACTTCGCTACGGAACGAAATGCCACTATAGCCAGCACACGGTTTCCTCACCTCGATATTCACAAGGGGACATTGCGGTCTCCAGATCAACGAACAGTCAACCCAATTGATCACATTGCGATAGACAAGAAGCACGCATCCAGTATTTTGGATGTCCGAACATTCCGAGGGGCTAACATCGACTCTGATCACTACCTTGTTGTAGCAAAGGTAAGGATGCGGATATCCACCACGCCACTAAAAAACAGAAATACTGTGAAAAAAAATAATCTCGAGATACTGCAATCGCCAAGGCCTTCGCGCAACGCGTATCCCTTAACCTCTCTATTCATACCATACCACCAGCATCTTATGTCGAAGAACAATGGCAACGATGCCAACAAGCCATTAGATCAGCCGCAACTGATGTGCTAGGTTTCTCCCGACCACCAGCAAGAAACCCCTGGTATGATGAGGAATGCCGACAGATACTCGCAGAACGAGGCCTACAAGGCTAAGCTGCAGGTGAAGACGAGAGCTGCCATTGACCTCTTTAGGCAAAGATGAAGGGAAGAACATCGGCTTTTCAGAAAGAAGAAAAAAGAGCAAGAAAAGCGCGCGATCGAGGATATAGAGAGGTGCCACTCCACGACCGATGTTCGCAAGTTTTACCAAAGTATAAAACGTCAGAGCCAAGGATACAAGGCTCGAACAGAATCCTGTCGAGATGAACAAGGAAACATCGTAGTTGAGACACAGTCGATGCTGAGGATATGGAAGAACCACTTCTGCAGACTGTTAAACGGCGATGACGAACAACATTCCGCTGTCAGGCAGAACGAACCATTTAATATTGGCAACGACAGCGAAAACTTCCAAACCCGACGTAAGTGAAGTGAGGATAGCAATATCTAAACTCAAGCTTAATAAGGCCGCCGGAAATGACGGCCTTCCCGCTGAGCTTTATAAAGCTGGCGGAGATGACTTTGTAAGTAACATCCACCAACTCATAAGCCAAATCTGGTCGGATGAAAGTATGTCTGAAGAATGGAACCTCAGCATCGTCTGCCCGATCCACAAAAAAGGAGATCCTCTGAACTGCGCCAACTACAGAGGCATAAGTCTCCTCAACATCGCCTACAAGATCCTATCTGCCGTAATATGTGAACGCCTGAAACCGTTTTCCAACAACCTGATCGGCCCTTATCAGTGTGGTTTTAGGCCAGGAAAGTCCACAATCGATCAAATATTCACACTTCGGCAGATCCTGGAAAAAACCCAAGAAGTCCAAATCGATACCCACCACCTATTTATCGATTTCAAAGCCGCATATGACAACATTTTTAGAGACGAACTATACAGAGCTATTTCCAGTTTTGGTATACCGCCCAAACTCGTCCGTTTGTGTAGGATGACGATGGAGAATTCTCGCTGCACCATCAGGGTCGGAAACGACCTCACCGACACGTTCGATACCAAAAAAAGGATTTAGGCAAGGCGATGCGCTGTCATGTGACTTTTTCAATTTGATTCTTGAGAGGATTGTGCAAAACTCCTGAGCCAACACCAGAGGCACAATTTTCCAAAAATCGGTGCAACTACTAGCATACGCCGACGATATTAACATCATTGGTAGGACTCAACGTGATGTCATAGCCACGTTTGCCAGTATAGAGAAGGAAGCGGCAAAAATGGGTTTAGCAGTAAATGAGGGTAAGACAAAGTATATGCTGTCAACACGAAAGGACACACAACATCGACGAATTGGACAGAACGTCACAATTGACAGATATAACTTTGAGGTAGTACGGGACTTTGTCTACCTCGGCTCCGCTATTAACTCTGACAACAATATCTCGTCAGAAATCAAACGAAGAATTGCTCTTGCCAATCGCTGTTTCTTCGGGCTAAGAAGGCAATTTAGTAGTAAAGCCCACACTCGAACTACTAAGGAGATCCTATATAAGAACCTGATCATCCCAGTCCTGCTCTACGGCGCTGAAGCATGGACCGTATCAAAAGCGGATGAAGAAATCATTGGTTGATTCAAGAGCTGTACAGCGACATACCCCCGGCCAAAAAACTTCGCATTTGACGTTTAAGATGGCTAGGACATGTAGAACGAATGGACACCAATACTCCGGCTCGCAGAGTCTTCGATTCCCAGCCAGACGTCGGACGCAGTAGAGGAAGACCTCGCCTTTAGTGGCGCGCACAAGTAGAAACCGACCTCAAAAAATTGGAGTGCGCAACTGGAGGCAGTTAGCTAAGGACCGGGTTAATTAGAGAGGCATGTTGGTTGAGGACCAGGTTCATCCCGGACTGTTGCGCCATTTAAGTAAGTATATGTACACACAAATAAAGGGGGAAGCTAGGTTTGAGGCCCCATATGGGCCAGAAAATTTTTTTTCTTTATATATAACTTTGCTGTATAAATTTTTGATTAATATTGAAAGTTTTCTATTTTTAGACTAATGCAACAATTAAAATCGAAATAATTTGAAACTGACTTCATTTCGATTTGTAAATCGTTTTATATGATTGGGAAACAAGTCCTTCTGTACAGCAGATCATCTTACATCTCAACTAACGAAATGAATTCATAAAGCATTATGTTGTTGTATCTATCGGATCATATGCTTTCATTTTTTGACGATCCGAAATTGTGGCAAAAAATTAGCAAATGTTGTACATAAAACAAATATTTGAAGTAAACTCCAACTGTCTCGAACAACATTAAGTTATAATCGCACTTTCATTAATGAATGTTACTATCGCTACAAAAAGCACGCGAGCTTGTAAGTTGAAACTAAAATCCCACCGATAGAAAATGACTCGAGTCGCAGTCGGCTTTAAACGATCGTACCACTCACATCATTCCATCGTAATCGGAAGCACATATGTTAACGCGGTTTCAAGTGTTTTCGCACTAAACGGTTAGAAAGTGTTAAAAAGTGTTTCACAAAATACAACAACAATTGTTATATTCAACAATAAATAGGTGAATCATATATAAAAATAATCAGTTTGTGATTTAATCAGTGAAGCTCAACCATGTTGTATGTCATGAACCGGACTTTAATTTGAGTGTCCGATCTTCTATGCTCTTTGTCGCAAAAAATTCGGTTAATTATTTCCATAAAACATAAATTGATACAGGCCACAGAAAACAAATTGACATTGAGATATAATTCCATCTAATAGAACAAAGCATCAGTGAAGTCACTAGAGCAATGAGTAGGAACTGTTTTATTAGTTTGAATTATTTACCTACCGACATTGATATGAGAACATTAATTTAGGCCGATGAACGTTTGTTTTTGGATTCCTAACTGATAAATCAATTTGTTTTAAGTGATAACGAAAACAATTAAATAAGTGTGTTAAACTCTGAAAAAGTGGAATGATGAGTTAAGCTGAGATAGATTGTAGATAGAATATTATATATAATTATCTACAAAGTGTCCCCACTGACAATGGACTTTGGACGTACGAATCGGTCATTTAAACTGATATCCGGATTTATTACGAAATAATAAATGTTATTTATTTGATTTCGAAAAAAAATCCCCTTAATTCTGTATCTATCTATGTGTTTCTGAAGCAGTAATAGATTGATAAATAAAAAATAAAACTATATGTCAATGAATTGTAGATGCATTACCTTTTCATATAAAATTCTCATAAAATAGCATCTCCGGAACAGTTTAGCGACCTTTAACTCACGATTCTGACAGAGAAAACTTAAAGGTGCCGTCACACCTTGCAAGGAAAGTGCTCGCAGCATTTTTTTTTTTAAATCTGTGTAAGTGCTTGCAGTGAGCAGTTACACCATGCAAGGAAAGTGCTTGCAGCAAGCGGCTTTTTGCTTGCTCGCAAACACTTATTGAGCAAACTTTCTGCAAGCACTTTTCGGGTCGTTACAACATGCAAGTGCAAACGCTTGATGCAAGCGCTTGCCGCAAGTGATACTTCTTCGATTGCTGTGATTTGTGGACGGGTTTTGATTTGCCATTTTCAGTTCGGCTTCCTTTCTTATTTTCCCGAAAATTGATGCAAAATGGAAAGTGGGGAGGTTGGTGAAGATTTTTGTGGTGATCATATTGTGTTTGAAGCAGTAGCACACAAATGTTGAATAGACATAAAAAACATATGGGAAGGTTACAATATACTGTGCTAATCAATCGTTGAATACCCTATCCCATTTCATCCTTAAATTAACCATCCCCAAAAAGTGGGCGTGTCACCACATCTTGTTCAGAAAGATTATTTTAATCTCTTGTGATTCTACAAAAAAAAGGACGTTTTTCTATAGGATATGTTTTACAAAGGGGTTTTTTAGGGTAACGCCCCCCAAAAATTTGGCGTGTGTTAGAATGGAAACATCAAACCTTTTTTTAATTTTTCAAACATTCCACCTTTTTTTTACGGCAAAGCAGGTTTGCCGCGTGACCGTCGAACTGTCAAATAACTATAAACACACAAGCAAACTTTTTTGTTTCGCTTCAAAAACCAGGTTGCTTGGTGGAAAATTTACACGTTGCAAGCAAGCGAAAAACTTGAAGCTACATACCTTGTAAGCGGCAAGCGCTTGCTACAAGTGATTTGCTTGAAAGCCAAGGCTTGCATGAACTAGTCACACCATCCAAGCCTCCGTTGTGCAAGCGTTTGCTTGCAAGTATATCACTTTAGCAAGCGCTTGCATGCACGGACTTTTCGGATCGTCACACCTTGCAAGTTGTGCTTGGGGCAAGGATTGTACTTGCTGCGAGCACTTTCCTTGCATGGTGTGACGGCACCTTAATAGTGTATATCTATCGATTTGTTTGTTTTGATTTTCTCAAGGTTGAGCCAAGTCGGTTGTTAACTCATTTAAAATGTAAAATAAGTGATTCTAACAATATTTACAAATATCAGCGAGCTTGATTTTATTGTGTTTTTCTATATAATGGTAATTGATAATGACATTTGTACAAAATTTAGTACAATTAGTGCTTAAATCCGCAAGGCTGCTATGAACCAGCGGGTATTTAACGTATAACTCGGAGAATTTTTTCAGCTTCTTTCAGACGCGGGCGGTAAGTGCGAAGGGTAACTTTCGTTGTTCCTATGCATCTGCTATTGAGTTGCTTAATGCTGGCATTGTAATGTGCACACTGGGGTATCAATATCACTTATCAGTACCCCTCATAGTAAATTTTCGTTGTATGAGATGCGCACTCTTTTAGTTGTATACTCTTTGATGATTACTTAAGTGGCGCTACAGTCCGGGATGAACCTGGGCCTCAACCAATATGCCTCTCCAATTAGCCCCGTCCTTAGCTAACTGCCTCCAGTTGCGCACTCCAAGTTGGTTGAGGTCGGTTTTTACTTGTGCACGCCACTTAAGGCGAGGTCTTCCTCTACTGCGTCCGACGTCTGGCTGGGAATCGAAGACTCAGCGAGCCGGAGTATTGGTGCGCATTCGTTCTACATGTCCTAGCCATCTTAAACGTCCAATGCGGAGTTTCTTGACCAGGGGTATGTCGCTGTACAGCTCGTATAGTTCGTGGTTGAATCTTCGTCTCCATAGCCTTTGATGATACAAACAAAATAATCAGCTCTACTCTTTAAAGCATGCTGATTTTTAGTCTTTGTAAATATATTGCATATCAAGTGGGGAATACTGTTCGTCCTACGGAGTTTTCGAAGATGTCGGGGGCAGGGTTGCAAAAGTCGATACCACAGTATACAAATACACTTTTATAAAATTCGATACAATTAATGCTGCACCTATTTTAATAGGTTTTTTTTCATGTTTTAGAAACTCAAAACATCACATAATTTGGTTTGTTTTGAAAAATCCGTTCGACTTTACATCAATTTCACTTAACGTACCCATTTTTTGTCAGTTCAAAATCACTTTCTATATTAGTGCCATTGTTTTGCCTATATATAGTTGATCAGCTATTTGATGCTTTATAAGAAAAACTATATCTTATAAAAATTTAAAAATACATGGAACTTCCCAATTGCCTTTATATTTAAGTATGTGCAATGTATAGACCCATTGTGATGCCGTTGTTGTTAGTACTTTTCCAGCCATCCAGATATTGTTGCAAACCTCAAAAGGTAAGGTTCTCATTCTTAATTGGCTGAGGACATGGCAGTGGCACAGAAAGTGGAGGGTATCCTAGTATATTTCTTTATCACCGCACCCTCTACAAAGGTTATCATCTAGAAGTCGTGGCAGTTTGTAGCATAGTGACACAAAAACGTGTGTCAATATTAAAAAATTATCGATTTTTTGCGATATTTCATTTTTATGAGTTTCATGAATACTTTTGTTAAGTGCTAACTTCTATTCTACTTCACTTAGATGCACAATTTTTCGTCACAATATAGAAATTCTATATTTTAAGTAAGGCTGCATACCCAACCCAAAATCGAAAAAAAAATGTAGTTACGTTCTTTTGTCACTAAGGCGACGAATTTCTACTAGTGTCGAAACAGATTTCCTGTTTCTTTGAAGTAGCTTTGTCATACTCAGGGCATATCCATTGGATTTTTTCTGTGTTTTCTGTCCCACCCGTGATTTGAGGTCACATAGTGGTACTTTGATAGACTCATCTGGCTGATCAATGCTGGAGGCAGAGCTTAACATTATGTATGACACCAAGAACCTTTATCTCTTCACGACAACGCTTCACAATCTTAGATTTTATTTCGACAGCAGAGATTGCTTTTAATGTAGCATGGCTGCCAATGAATATGGTGATATCATCTGGTGGTGGCATTGAGATCGCTTTGGCTGGCTCTGCTAGTACCATTATCTCATCCTGGAAGACACTGCTGTGCTCAGGCAGACGAAAAGTACTATCAGAAGATACAGCCCAGGTATCTGTTTAGAATTTAAGTGTGTCCTTCTAAGTTTATTTTACAGCAGGCTTATTCTTAGAGCACTTTTGGCTGTAGATTCTTGCGGTAGTAGGTTCAGAATGGTTTCCAGTCCCGCTGTTAGAGTGTTTCTCATTGCGTTAGTAGCGCCCACACATGCTATCCTTTGTACTAAGACAAGTCCTCCACATGTAAGTATAGGTCTTACAATAGCCGTGTAAATAATCTTGAGGTTATGAATCCAGTTTTTTTTTCGAATATTCGGTTACACGTAAAGAGAGCTACTGTGGCCTTTTTTATGCGTTCGCACACATTTAGGTTCCAGTTGAGTTCTCTGTCATGATATTTTACCAGATATTTTGCGCTATCGGATTAAGTTTTAGGGTAGTCCCGTCGACAATCGGTAGGTCAAATATTGGTATTTTTCCCTTATTAGTAAAGAGAACGAGTTCTGTTTCCTTGGGGTTGATGCCAAGCCTACATTGATTTGTCTCCTCGTTGAGAGTTTTCAATGCATGCTCGAGCAGGTCACTTATAGTGACATATGGATATGTAAGTTTGTTTTTTAAGCTGTATGAACGTTTCTTCATACAAAGGATTTGTTATAATTGTATAAATTTCCAAAAAATTATGGAAATTATTAAGTACACTTTGAATACATTTTGTTTTCAAATTTCAATACATTGCTGAAAAGCCATTTTTCATCACTGATCTGGAGCGTTCGTTTTAGTTTTCTTTTTGTCTAGGTTGACCTAACTTAATCCCAATGAAAAAGTCTATAAAACTTCGACCACATATCGAATGGATGGTCGGGGGTACAAAAAACTGAGAGCTGTTCCTTAATTATGAAAATTCGCAACGAGGGGTCAAACCACTTCGCAAGCACTGAAAGTAAAACAACAGCTGTCAAACGTTCAACATTATTAAGAGAGATAAACTTTCGGTCTTATAAGACCAATTCCTCAGACAAAAAAAAATCAAAGAAGCCAGAAACAACTGTAATGCTCATTTAAAGCGTGTCGAATTCTTTTATGAAAAAACGAGTGGTGGGTGCACGACTGGGTCGTACGCAACTTTCTCTTTCACAGCGAGTTGGGCGTTAGATCAAATAGTGCGCATTTTTATTATTAATGCTAAAAATTATATAAAATGTCGAACGTTTACTCCGAAATTTGAAGGAATCGGTGTCTATGTGAAAAATAATTATTTTTCGTTATTGGCCAAAACTGAAAATTCCGTTAAGTGATAGTTGGGATAAAACTAATTATGTGGGATTGTTTAAAACTATTATAGTAGTATATATATTAAATTTAATTCAATTTGACATAGTAGTTTGCGAGAAATTAACAATTATCTTTATATGGCCTGAATGACAAAATCCGTTATATGGATTTTCTCGAAAAAACTGGGTATGCAGTTTTGTTGGAACAAATATGCTTATAGTATATGTAAAGTTTAATCAAAATCTTTAGAGCCGTTTTCGAGAAAATTGAGGTTATGTGTAATTTTTATATGGCAGGTACCGTTAATAACATGGCTAAAAGCAAACAAAAAAAATGGCCTATAATTATGACCAAAAGAAATTTTGATACGAAATTTGAAGACAATCGGTCAAGCCGTTTAGGCTGGGGAGACCATTACGGACAGACGGACCGACGGACGGAATTCCAAAAACCACTTTTTTGGGCTCCGCTATCATCGTAATGTTAGAATCAATCAAAATCTCGAGGTCGAAAATTTTCACGAATACAATATCTATATTTCTCTTTGTAAGAGAAAGTTAAAAATTGAGGCAGAAAATTCTACA
Source organism: Rhingia campestris (assembly GCA_932526625.1). Lineage (NCBI taxonomy): Eukaryota > Metazoa > Arthropoda > Insecta > Diptera > Syrphidae > Rhingia > Rhingia campestris. Next base: position 8,368,502 of record OW052183.1, read on the forward strand.
ATGTCCCAGAGGTCATAAGTCAGAAATATAAAAAAATTCGGCCTCATCTTCAGTTCCGACACTCATTTCGCAGTCAGTTGCAAGATTGTGCCCAGTATCCTCCTGTACTTGAGAACTTGGATCATTGAATGGGACAAATCCACTTTCGAACTCTTACAGTTGCAAGAGTTTTACTTGATCTAGACATTGACAAATCTGCTGGTCCAGATGGTATATCCCCCATTATTCTTAAGAGGTGTTTTTCTACCCTAGCAAAACCACTGCAAAAACTATCTGCCCTCCACATCGGGACTCTTTCCGAGTAGATGGAAAAAAAGATGCGAATTTTCGTCGTCTGCCTCCAGTTAAAGACCGATTGCACTTACGTCCCATCTTTCCAAGGTCATGGAAACGCCGATAAATCATCAGCTTATTAAATATTTCGAAACCCGAAAACTTCTCAATGACCGTCAGATGGGCTTTCGTAGCACCGGTCCCCTGGTGATTTAATGACATTTCTCACCGAAAAGCAAGATGTTTACTCTTGATATTTCAAAGTCTGCAAAGTTCAAATCATACGTCTGGTCTGGTGCACCAAAAACAAGAATGCAGAAAGCTGGGCCCTCATTCCGTAAAGTGATTATCGTTTGACGATAACATTTCGACGGTTATCTTGCATCACTTGCTGTTTTTGCTATCGGCGATATCACTTTATTTGCTTCTCTTAAAACAATAATCGTCAAATCACAGACGATAATTGAGCGATTGCACATGAGGTCTCCACTACCGTCTGAGTGATAATCGTTTTCAAAGTTACCTAATAATGCCCCTGGTCTTCTTACCTTATCATGGTTTGGCTGCAAGGAGCATGAGGGTTGACAAATTTACTTTGATTACGCATCACAGCTAAAAATGTTGTAGACGTTACAGACGCGGGCGGTAGGTACGAGGGGAATTTGCGTCGTTCGTATGCATCGGCTATGCTGTTGCTTGATGCTGGCATGGCAATATGCACACTGGGGTATCAACATCAGTACCCCTCATAGTAAATTTTCGTTGTATGAGCTGTGCACTCTTGTAGTTGTATACTCTTTGCTTGTATATACCTAAATTACTCAAAGACAACATTCCAAGCTGCTTTTGTCTTTGCACCAGCGTTGCGTCTATCTTCGTCAAACCAAGGAACGTCCCCTACAGACAGAAAAAGTGTAGCACAGCAGTTGAAACTATTTTATTAGCTTGTTGACAGTATTCGGCACTAGACTTTGACATGTGATAGGTGTCTTGCAGCATTTAAGATTGAACTTCTCACAAAACAATGCAATTTGAATGACTGTTTGTTAATCCGGAGGACTCCACTTATCATATTCTAAGCCCGTTAGATGTGTTTTTTCGATAAAACTGCTAAAAACGTCTTCTAGTTCAGCTTTGGTCTTAAAATAAATTTTGCTTTATAGTCTTGATTATACCAATAAGGGACGGTTTTCAGTGCTGAGTTATCACTGAGTTAACCCAGGAACTAACCCTAGATTAAATAGGAAGATCTCGCACTGAGAAATGTGTCGAAATGTGTGATTTCAGTGAAATTCGTGATTTCAGCCGAAATGCAAAGCATTCCGCAATACAATTTCACATTCTGAAATTCGGCATTCCACTGAAATGCTATTTCAAATGACGTCCAATCGAGTTTTCCCTACAAAAACCAGTTTTTTCTCCCAGAAACGTCAAATTGCTCTATAATTTGTTTTGGAAAAATCTGAAATGTTAAGCATTCCGCCATAAAATTTTCCATTCTGAAATTCGGCATTCCGCTGAAATGCTATTTCAAATGACGTCCAACCGAGTTTCCCCTACAAAAAACAGTTTTTTCTCCCAGAAACGTCAAATCGCTCTTTAATTTGTTTTGGAAAATCGTTCAGAATACAAATTTAAATTTAAGAAAATGCATTAACTCTTAATAGTTAAAGAACAATCGTATGATATCCTATTACTTTTTCCTTTCAAATAGCTTCTGCAAATGTCATATCAACGGAATAACAACACATGAAATTGTTGAACATGGGCCAGATTTGCTCGGTACCCGTTGTCCCTGGTCTTTGCTTTATTGATTACATACAAAAAACGACAAATACAATTTTATTGGTGTATTTTAATTTTTAATACACTATCAGATCTGTGTCGTAGCGAGCTTAATACAAGCGCATCTACGAGCAGAGATTTGCCACAGCATATAAAATGCATCCACAGGCTCATCATTTAGTGCATTTGTTAGTGGGACATAACAAAACACTGAAGTTAGTTTGACGTCACTAACAAAATCAATAAACGATGAAATTATTATTAACAAAACAAGAAAAAAAAATAAACATACACTTATTACGACTCTAGAATACAATTACGCAAAGTGTTTTTTAAACTACTTTTACTAACATGCAGTTCAACTACATCGCTATTTTTATTGTAAACTCTACTCATGCGACTTATAGCCTCATGCATACCATAGTTGTATTTATGATTAGGAATATGTAAAATATTTAGTCTACGAAGGTTATAGGAACCTCCACGGGTATTAAAACCAATAGCACTTAAAAGATCAGGAGCATCTATTTGTCCTGATAATATTTGGTGTAAGAAGACCATGTCATTGTTAAGTCTACGTTGAGACAAAGGCAACAACTGCAGCAGTTTAATTCGACACCTATACGGAGGCAAATTGTGTACATCATCCCATGGAAGTCCTCTCAAAGCAAATCTTATAAATTTGCGTTGGACTGCCTCAATTCTATTTGAGTGAACGACATAGAAGGGTGTCCACACCTGTGAGGCATACTCCAAGTGAGGGCGCACTAGACAATTATATAACGAAAGGGTGACATAAGGATCATTGAACTCTTTTGACCACCTTTTTATGAATCCCAACATAGAGTTGGATTTATTCACAATAACGTTTATGTGTTTATTAAACTCCAATTTAGGATCAAAATAAACACCAAGATCTTTAAAACTGTCAATACGACAGAGAGTGTGCCCCGACAGAGTATAACTGAAATTGGACGGAATACGTTTTCGTGAAAATGACATATGCTGGCACTTAGTGGGGTTCAGATTCAAACCGTTTTTAAAACACCATGTTGTAAAGCTATTCAAATCAGTTTGAAGTGAAAGCGAATCGCTTGGATCTCCTACACATTTGAAAATTTTCATGTCATCAGCATATATCAGTATTTTGCTCTCTCGAATACAAGCTTTTGCATCGTTAATAGCAAGAATAAATAAGATAGGGCCTAAATGACTACCTTGGGGTACTCCAGATTGGGCAACAAAAGGGTTGGATTTAGAGCCTCTAAATTTTACCTGATAAGTTCTTAGTGAGAGATATGATTGAACCCAATTTATGAAACCTGGAGGGAAACCATAAACCTTAAGTTTATAAATTATGATGTTATGTGATAACTGGTCAAAAGCTTTGGAAAAGTCAGTGTATATACAATCGACCTCTTTTTTATTTTCCAAACTATTGGAACAATGATGCATAAAAGTTAAGAGATTGGTGACAGTGGATCTATTTTTTACAAAGCCATGCTGCTCTTTACAGATAATGTTTCGACACAGGAATACCAATTTATCACAAATAATATGTTCAAATAACTTAGGAATGCAAGAGAGTTTTGAAATAGGTCTGTAATTAGAAATGTCTCCTCGTTCACCTTTTTTAAAAACAGGTGTAATAAATGCATTTTTCCATTGAGTTGGGAATACTCCTGTGGCAAGGGAGCTTTCAAACATATACTTAAGGTATGGCAAAAGAGCATCTTTGCATTGCTTTACGACTATTGGTGGGATTCCATCGGGCCCAGCAGAATAATCATGTTTTAATAAAGCGATATATTTAATTATTGTCTCATCGTCAAATGTGACGTTGCTGAAATTAACTTGAGAACAGTCATTGAGATAACTGAAATATTGTTCGTCTAAGACAAGAGGGGTATCAATAAATGATTTACTGAAATTCTCTGCGAATAAGTTAGATAAAATAATAGAGCTCGATATTTTTGAATTATTGTAAGAGAAGTTGGCTGGATATCCATCCGTTTTTCTCTTCGAATTGACAAAACTCCAAAAGCGTTTTGGGTCACTTTTAAGAGCGTTCTCCATATTGGCTATATAGCCATTATATAAACTATTTGACATCGCAGAGAATTCCTTAAAATAATTCAGGTATTTATCATAGTCGTATTGATTCTGACTTTTAACAAAATTATTCCAGGCCCGGTTACGTATATTCCGAAGAGATTTAAGATCTTTCGTGTACCAAGGATGCTGGATTTGAGCATTCTTAGAATGCTTGACTGGGATAGTTCTATCCATGCAATCTTTTATTAGAAGATAGAATTTGTTAACAGCTTCTTCTAAATTGGAGAGGCTGTCAATATTAATATTCGAAAGCATTATTTCTTCGGATAGCCTTTGAAAGTTCGCCTTCCGAAAGTCAAAAGAGTACGAACGATCATACGAGTCAGAATGTTCGTACAGATGTCCGCCTATGTCAATAAAAATATCTAATGGAGGATGATTTTTGTCTATGTTAGTGATACTGGTACTAGATTCTAATACTGCAGTACTAACAGAGTCAGAAGAAAAAACTAAATCGAGAATTCGATTATTATGATTTTTTATACAGCTTGTTTGCTGTAAGTCAAATGATAAAATGTTATCAAGTAATGATAGCTCTTGTTGTGCAGAGACTTCTGATGGTATAAAATGAGCTTCTCCTTCCGAAGGCACCCATTCTATGTGTGGTAAGTTGAAATCACCCAGCAACAAAATATTACTGTCACAACAAGATAAGTCAAAAATATATTCTAAAGCCTTTGATAGCTCAGAATACAGAGTGCCAAGACGATAGGAGGGAATGTACGCATTTGCGACATAAAGGTATTTATTTCCAATAGTTATCTTAACACAAATTATTTCGGTATTAAGAATGAATGGAAAATCAATTTTCTCAGAGGTAAGGTGACTGCGAACCGCAGTAAGAACACCTCCTCCAAGCGCTTTTAGGTCATTTATGTGACGGTCATTCCTATATACTAAGAACTCATGATTAAAGAGTTCCGAGTCAAGTATACTGGCGTTAAGCCACGTTTCGGTTAAGGAGAATATGTCGTGTGAAAAGGCTTGAGAGTTTAGAAATATATTTTTTGCTTTTGTTCGGAGCCCTCTTACATTTTGGTAGTAGAGGGACAGTCGGTAGAGTTTTTTGGTGCCGAGCTTTTAACTCCGCGTTTAGCTCTCCGTGGCTTAAACTCATTGACAATAGTATTTACGGGCCATGAGTTAGTGTCACATACTTTTTCGAAAAGATTTGGTGGTACAACTATTTTGAATGAAGAAACGAAACTTTCCGGTTTACTAATTTTGGTACATTTAATAGAGGTACCTGCGGGGACGAGGTTTGTTGAAACCAAGTGAGTCATCACATTTTCGGAGGAAGTACCTGGTTTCAATCTTGATATAAAAATCGATTTGGGTTTAGGAATCGATTCAATTGTAGATAATTCCGAAGTTAATAAAGGAATTAAAGTAGACGGTTTATTTGCTATATTGCGAGAAGTAAAAGAAGTCTCAGTCGGCGACGATCCTACCGACAAATTTGGATTCGAATTGGGTTTGTTTAGAATCTGACTTCTAAGGTTAGAGCGTTTAGCTCTTGGATTAGCCGATGATGAGTTCGCATCACGCTTTCGCTTTCCTTTACTAGCGACAACTTTATCATTGGCTACATGAGTCGGGGCAGATTGTATTATATCTGTATCAGTATACTTTTGGGTTTTGTGCTCTCCTATGGAAATATCTTGCTCCAATCTTGGCAAAGGCTCAGTAGATGTGGAAGCGTCAGCACGATCTTTAGACCCCGCGGCTTGGCTTTTTCTCACAACCGTTCATAGCTCTAATTTTATTCCGAATCCGAACAGTTAAGTTGAGATAAGCATTTCTTGGCAATTGATAGTACTCGGATGTTTTGTCAGATCATAGCAAGAGAAGATCCCGTGAAAAAAAAATGTTTTGACAGTCGGAATGCTTTTTTTTTTTTTGGTGGGAACATTATTTTCAAATGTAAAATTTCGGTTATGAAATGACGAGTTTCAAACCGGTGGAAACGTACTATAAGTCAGCAAGAATTGCCAGGAAGATTAATTTTTTGTCGAAATTGAGTTTTAATTTAAGGGTATTCATGCAACGTCGTAATTTTATTACGTGCGAAAGATTATAATTTTACGACGACGTTTCATGAACGACCCTAAAACTGCACCACTAAATAATGCGGTAACCCACTGAATTTAATCTCATTTTACTAATTTATTTATTGATAGAATTTTGTTCCTATTGTTCTCTTTCCTTTCTCGATAATTTTCTTCAGTTTAGCGCATACGTTTGATGTGTGAAAGTGACTGATTAAATGTAAAAATAGCATTTCAAAAGTTTACAACGTTTACCATCTCAGTTTACGCACCTAATTCCTGTGAGAAAATTCCGATATTGTTGGAAAAGATTTCCCATACAAATTTTGACAGTTCATTTATCACGTCGTAATTTTATCACGTTTACAACTTTTACGACGACTTTCCGACGTTGCATGGATACTAAATTTTGATAAATAAATATTGTCAGTGGGGGTTAAAAGTGGCATAAAACGAGAACAAATATTTATCAACTCATTTGACCGATATTGTTTTTCCAACTCAAAGTCATCGACCCAAATTTCGTTCATTTCAAACAAAATGGCAGCCATTTTTCATTATGACACCACATTAGCTCTCCCCCTCTTGCACTTACTTTGAAACAAAAATTAAAGGAAAAACAAAACCCCACATCAAAACCAAGATATAGACAGAAATAGTGGTGTCATTTTTTTATTAATGGTCAGTTTGCACCATTTTATATAGAACTATTCGAGCGGAAACAAAATCATTTTCTTTGTACAAACATTTTAGTCTATACAAACAAACAATTGATAAGTGACTCTCATTTATATTTATCAATAAAAAACAATTTTATCAAACGATAAGCCGACTGTAAAATTATCGATAGCAGGTTTCCAAACATATTTCAAACCATATTTGCTAATAAAAACTGAGGCAATAAAACACAACCTACATTTCACAAATAATATCTGCAACCAGTCAAACCATTTGACAACATACCTACCAACACACAAACTGACAGTCCGCTTGAGACAAAGAATAAATGGTCTCACACAACATGACGGCCTTAATTGAATTTAATCTGAAAATGAAAGAAATTAACTTTCTGGTCAATTACCTCAATTTATGATCACATTCTGTTTTTATCGAGTTCCTTATTTATTATTGATTGATTTTCTTTATGAATACATTTGCAAATCAATTGCAACGCTCGAACATTATGACGCTGTCAGTGATTCCAAATCAACTTTATTAATTTGAGCAAAGTTACATAACACAAATTATAACACTCTTTCTCTCTCTTTCTATTTTTACTACTCTGTTGATTGAAGTCTTGTCTGAATATTTGAATTGCAAATTTCCCGTTTTTGTATAGATGTTTGCAGTTGCATATCGTATTCGTTGTCGTATGGGTACTCGTACATAATGCAAACATAGAAATGTCATTTCAGCTATTTGGAGAGTGAAATAGATTTTGCACGCAATGTGTGCAGTAGTCAAGTCTGGTAGTCTAATCAGAGTGTTCACATTGAAATTAAATGCTAAAATGCTAAATCGTGTGGCATTGTTAGGAGACGTGCATTCTGTGTGGCGATTATTTTTTTCAATGCCAACCTGGACCGGATGATTGGGGGTTGTGGTTGTGGGGGATACTTTTAACAGCCATACGGATATAATTGCAAACGAGTGATATTAATAAAATGATGAGGACTTATAAAAGCACGAGCTATAGTGACGGTTTTAATATCCATTTTGAACTTGCGTTATGCACATGCTGTTTGAATGTGAGGCACGTGTAAATTGGATTTGAATGGTTTCATTACAAGGGTTTAGTTTAATTCATATCAAGGATGAGGAATAAGTAATTAGATTTGGAAGTTTTGTTTTGTTTGCCCTATTCTATGGGTTGTGTACGTTTTGCTATATGGGTTACACCAGCGTGAAGTAATGAAGACTGGCATAAAGTTAAGTAAAGGGTTACGTTTTTGTAAACTTGGCAGCACTTGACAGTTGATATTTAATGTAACAGCTAGAAAGGGTGTTTATTTAAGAGCTTTTTTAGGCTGACAACACTTAAGCAGTTCATTGTTGATCTGACAGATGTAAAGGGTGATTTTAAAGCCTTTTTTTTATTTGTGACCACTAAAAGCATTTCATAGTAAATCTAATTTTTGACATGTTTTCAGGGGTAAACAAAAAGTTCGCTTTTTGATGTGTCCATTGGATTAAGTGGGATATTATTTTAATACTGTTTTCAATAATTTCCCTTCAGAATTGCAACAAAATGTCTTTCTTTATATTTTCTTATAATTAAAAAAATGTCGAATAGATTTCAGAGAGAGCATGACTAATCCCCTAATATTTCTTTTACTTACCAAAAAATAAGCATGAACCTGGGCCTCAACCAACATGCCTCTTCAATTAGCCCGGTCCTTAGCTAACTGCCTCCAGTTGCGCACTCCAAGTTGGTTGAGGTCGGTTTCTACTTGTGCGCGCCACTAAAAGCGAGGTCTTCCTCTACTGCGCCCGACGTCTGGCTGGGAATCGAAGACTCTGCGAGCCGGAGTATTGGTGTCCATTCTTTCTACATGTCCTAGCCACCTTAAACGTCCAATGCGGAGTTTTTTGACCAGGGGTATGTCGTTGTATACAGCTCGTATAGTTCGTGGTTGAATCTTCGTCTCTATAGCCCGTCAACGCAAACGGGACCGACGATTTTTCGAAGAATTTTTCTGTCGAATCGACCAAGGATTCCTTCATCCGCTTTTGATACGGTCCATGCTTTAGCGCCATAGAGCAGGGCTGGTATGATCAGGGTCTTATATATGATCTCCTTAGTAGTTCGAGTGAGGGCTTTACTACTAAATTGCCTTCTTATCCCGAAGAAACAGCGATTGGCAAGAGTAATTCTTCGTTTGATTTCTGACGAGATGTTGTTGTCAGAGTTAATGGCGGAGCCGAGGTAGACAAAGTCCCGTTCTACCTCAAAGTTATATCTATCAATGGTGACGTTCTGTCCAATTCGTCGATGTGTCCTTTCGTGTTGACAGCATATACTTAGTCTTACCCTCATTTACTGCGAAACCCATTTTTGACGCTTCCTTCCTTATACTAGCAAACGTGGCTATGACATCACGTTGAGTCCTACCAATGACGTCAATATCGTCGGCGTATGCTAGTAGTTGCACCGATTTTTTGAAAATTGTGCCTCTGGTGTTGGCTCGGGAGTTTTGCACAATCCTCTCAAGAATCAAATTGAAAAATTTACATGACAGCGCATCGCCTTGCCTAAACCTTTTTTGGTATCGAATGTGTCGATGGTGCAGCGAGAATTCTCCATCGTCATCCTACACAAACGGACGAGTTTGGTATACCAAAACTAGACATGGCTCTGTATAGTTCGTCTCTATAAATGCTGTCGTATGCGGCTTTGAAATCGATAAATAGGTGGTGGGTATCGATTTGGACTTCTTGGGTTTTTTCCAGGATCTGCCGAAGTGTCAAAATTTGATCGATTGTGGACTTTCCTGGCCTAACACCACACTTATAAGGGCCGATCAGGCTGTTGGTAAACGGTTTCAGGCGTTCACATATTACGGCAGATAGGATCTTGTAGGTGATGTTGAGGAGACTTATGCCTCTGTAGTTGGCGCAGTTCAGAGGGTCTCCTTTTTTGTGGATCGGGCAGACGATGCTGAGGTTCCATTCTTCAGACATACTTTCATCCGACCAGATTTGGCTTATGAGTTGGTGGACGTACTTACAAAGTCATCTCCGCAAGCTTTATAAAACTCAGCGGGAAGGCCATCATTTCCGGCGGCCTTTTAAAGCTTGAGTTTAGATATTGCTATCCTTACTTCACTTAGGTCGGGTGGTTGGCAGTTTTCGCTGCCGTTGCCAATATTAAATGGTTCGTTCTGCCTGACAGCGGAATTTTGTTCGTCATCGCCGTTTAACAGTCTGCAGAAGTGGTTCTTCTATATCCTCAGTATTGACTGTTCCTCGACTACGATATTTCCTTGTTCATCTCGACAGGATTCTGTTTGAGCCTTGTATTCTTGGCTTTGACGGTTTACACTTTGGTAAAACTTGCGAACATCGTTCCTGGAGTGTCACCTCTATATATCCTCGACCGCGCGCATTTCTTGCACTTTTTTCTTCTTTCTGAAAAGCCGGTGTTCTTCCCTTCTTCTTTGCCTATAAAGCTCAATGGCAGCTCTCGTCTTCACCTGCAGCTTAGCCTTGTAGGCCTCGTTCTTGGCTGCGAGTATCTTTCGGCATTCCTAATCAAACCAGGGGTTTCTTTCTGGTGGCCGCGAGAAACCTAGCACATCAGTTGCGGCTGATCTAATGGCTTGTTGGCATCGTTGCCAATGTTCTTCCACATTAGATGCTGGTGGTATGTTGTGGGTGGAGAGGTTGAGGGATTTGCGTTGCGAGAAGGTCTTGGCGGTCTCTGGCGATTGCAGTCTTTCGACATTTTTTCACAGTATTTCTGTTTTTTTGTGGCGTCGTGGATATCCGCATCCTTACCTTGCCTACAACAAGGTAGTGATCCGAGTCGATGTTAGCCCCTCGGAATGTTCGGACATCCAAAATACTGGATGCGTGCCTCTTGTCTATCGCAATGTGATCAATTTGGTTGACTGTTCGTTGATCTGGAGTCCGCCATGTCACCTTGTGGATATCGAGGTGAGGAAACCGTGTGCTGGCTATAGTAGCATTTCGTTCCGTAGCGAAGCCAATTAGCCTTAGTCCGTGTTGTCGTGTAGGCTATATTTTCCGACAGTACTGCTAAAGATGTCTTCTCTTCCTACCTTTGCGTTAAAATCTCCCAGCACGATTTTAACATCTTACTTTGGTAGTCGCTCATAGGTTTTGTCGAGGAGCTCGTAGAAGCAATCCTTAGTTATATCATCTTTCTCCTCCGTCGGAGTATGAGCGCATAAAAGGCTTATGTTGGAGAATTTGGCCCTGATACGGATTGTAACAATGCGTTCGCAAATGTCTTGGAAACATAAAACTTCTCGCTTAAGTCTGGCACTTATAACAAATCCGCATCCGAATAGTCGCTGTTTCTGCTCACTATAACACGGTCCATAGTAGATGTCACAGTTTTTCATCCTCTTTTTACCCGGCCCATCCCATCGTATTTCCTGGATGGCAGTAATGTCTTCCGCTAGTTGTTCGCCTGCACCTCTTCTGTTTAATGTTCACACATTCCAGGTGCAGATACGACCGTCGTTGTCCTTTTTTCGTTAAGCAGGGTCGTCAACAGTAATATCAGACCTTTCCGAGGCTATTGGTTGCTTCGTATCAATAGTGTTTTCCAGGTGCTGATACGAAGGTCGTTGTCCTTTTTTCGTTTAGCAGGGTCATCAACAGTAATATCAGTCCTTTCCGAGGCTATTGGTTTCTTCGTAACAATAGTGTTTTCCATGGGTGGAAAACCCACCCTCCAACCTGGAGGGTGGGTTAATATATAGCGAAACAAATGCAGTCATAACATTTTCGTAACCATATTATTCAAAAACCCAATTTAAGTTTATTTGAAAACTTTCATTATCATTTCTGATTTATTTCAAATGCTTCTTGAGTTTTGATTAATAATCTGAACGATGTGCTGTTTTCTCGCCACATGTGAACACTGGTAATGAGGAATAATCCACGAGTGCGCTTTCCATCTCTTTCAATAGTCAAAAATTAACTACTGGAAACATTTTAGCGCTCTCCAGAGAAGGTTAAAAATTTGAAACTTATATTCACCATGCTACTGCCTCATGCTTGCAAGATTTAATTGCTGCATGAATAGAAACCTGTCGATCATCGTTTGCATATGTGATTGGCCCTTCAAGTCCAAGATCTTAATATTTTACGCTCAAGACCTTGAATGGTTCTGAGATTTTAAATAGAGTAAGAGTGTCAAACAACAATAAATAGCGTTACGTTAACACCAATAGAGTCTTAATTTAACCCACAGTATCAAAACCATCGAAAAGGTTAAGAAAACACTATCCCGTTACAATCAGTGATCATGATAAGACATAACCACCATCCATTTAAGGACCGAGATACATCTATCACCTATTGTACTCTTAGAATACAACTCCTTACAATACAATATGTTTACAAAAGGCTTTTTGGTTACCACGATACTCCCACTACGGGGATTGCCTTCTTAACAGGCTGCAAACTAGTGAGGTCTCAAGAACATCTGTATATAGCCTCTGATCAAGCTTCGAAACCTACCAATATAATTGAAGAAAACAGTTTTAGAAAAGCTTGGTTTGGGCTCGAAATTATATTACCTGAAACATTGCGAAGAAATCCCATCACCCATGATGACTTTATTAACGTCTTTGAAAGCAACAAAACGAAATGCTCTCGTCCGCATTTAAGACGGAGAGGACCAAGGGCACCGTTATACAAAAACGCTGACATTTCTCTTCACAGGCATTGCCAGTCATACATCTTAATGATGTTTTAAAAAATGGTGGATAGTTGCGCATCGATGATCGACTGCAGTTTTCGTGTTTCACTATTACTGTGACGTTACACTGTTATGCTAGCTTCGCCATATCTTGCAATTCGTAATTTTTGAATACATTTTGACTTTTAAGTTTTCTAAATTGATCGGATCTGTCTTGACAGCTGGGTCATACGACTTCCATCATTTGCCCATGCTTTTACAATGACCTTAATTTTTAATATTAAATATTTTATTTATTTCCAGCTCCTCAAAATGTGTGATATACCAATCGGTGACGAGCCTATATGGCTTGACTCGGATTACGTTTTAAAGATCATCACCAAATACTCCATGTCACCAGTTAAGGAAATAAAATCCTTTACAAAGGCACCAGCGACTGCAAAGGGAGAACACTATTACAGCGCAATGCACTTACTTAATGTTGAATATGTAACCGAACCTGATGATGCTACGGAATCCGTTTCGTTAATTGTCAAATCCCGTCTAGAAAGTGAGGTTATGTCAGCTATAGAAGAAGATATCAATGTTTTCCAACGCGAATCACAGATTTATAATGTCATTCTGAAAGAGTCTGAGAACTTATTGCGATCAATCGATGATAATACCGTTTTGGGACCAAGGTTTGTTAAAATTTATGTTGTTTTGGTTATTTGACATAAATGTCAACGTGAAACACGATATTGTTTCTTTTATTTCAAAACGTAACGTAATTTATAAAATTGAAAATTATCAATGACAGAAATGTCAACGTAAAACATGTTTTTTTTATTTATTTCAAAACGTAACGTAATTTATAAAATTGAAAATGGATATAAAAACGTAGTATTCAGGGCAATATTCATTTTAATTTTGACATTCAATACTAACATAAAGTGCTTTGTTTCATTTCCATATTTGAAAATTGATTTCTGAACATTAAAACATGACGATCACATTACGAAAATAATTTTTTTTTATCACTAGAGCTATTTATGTTGATGATCGTGTAATTGTCCAGGAGAACCTTAAGCTTAAGGGCTATCACATCGTTGACGTGAAAAATGGCCTCACTTTCGACCAGATAACATTGGCGTTGGAGAAATTAGCGAAATTCCATGCTACAAGTATGGTTCTTTACCGAAAGGTGGGAAAACGATTTTCAATTCAAAATTTAGACACATAAATATGTTTTTTGTATTTTAATTAGAATCCGGAAATGTTCAAATATCACATGGCTGGCAATATGTCAGAAAATCCAACGCCATTGCAGGATGTGTACGTCAACTGTATTCAATCGACTGTTGACTATTGCAAGACCAATGTAGACCTGCAAAAATATGTGCCAAAGTTAGAGGAATTCGGAGCGAAAATCATACCAAAGATAATAAACGTATTCAGTAGGAATATAGCGGATCGCTTTCACGTCCTTAACCATGGAGATTTGTGGGTGAACAACTTGATGTACCAGGGTGACCAGGATGTACTTTTTGTAAGTTTAAATTCAATATGCACTTTTTTATTATGAGGCAATATTAAACAGAAGAGGGCTCAGTGGCGCGATGGTTAGTGCGATGAACTGCCGCGCAGAAGGTCTGGGTTCGATTCCCAGCCGTAGCAACACCTGAATGATTTTTCACTGGCCCTCCTCTCGTGATGAACTGACAAATCATCCGAGTAGTATCAACTGTCAAGAATAGCTTATCTCAACTTAGCCGTTCGGAGTCGGCATTAAACAGGAGGTCCCGCCATCGTGCAAGAAGTACACACGCACACATGAATGGTTGTGAGAAAGCTAGGCCCTGGGTACTAACGAGCCTGTTGCGCCAAAAATTTGTATTTGTATTTGTAATATTAAACAGAATATCATCTTTTTATATAAAATCCAAATCATTATTTTTTTCATAGGTCGACTTCCAAGAAGGCTACTTTGGTTCACCGGGAATCGATTGGAATTGGTTCATGTTCTCATCATGGCCAACCGATGTATTCACAAATCATCGCGATGAATTAATAGGAATTTATCATTCTATCTTGCATGACATTTTACATCGACTTAACTATGATCAGAGAATACCTACGATAGAAGATATCAAGAAAGAGATTATCAATAAGGCCTACCATGGTGAGATTACTTTTATATTTTGGCACACGATGGATTGATTGCGTATTTTGTTTTAGGTTTGTCAACGGCCACATGTATTTTGCCAATTTTAATAAGTGAGCATCAGGAACTTGCAGATCCAATGAACTTTATTTTGGATTCTGAAGAGGCTATCGAAAATCGTCGAACAGTATTTAATAATCCTGCTTTTGGAGAACGCCTCACTGTCTTCTTAGAATTTCTAAGGAAACATTTAATTGTTTAAATGTTAAATGTTGTAAACACGTTATTAGATATTTTGTTCTCCATTTGTTAATCTTAAATTAAAATAAAATAAAGTATTTTTTTTATAGTATTAAAAATTGATCTCACTTTCCATATCTAAAAAATCCAAAAGGGGAACTCATCTTACAAGGAGCACGGAAACCAGATCTGCACGGGCGTGCGTAATCATATGATGTCTCCGTTGTTAAAAAATATAACATGCATTTCGACAATTCCACAACCGATCAAATTTTCACACTTCGGCAGATCCTGGAAAAAACTCAAGAAGTCCAAATCGATACCCACCACCTATTCATCGATTTCAAAGCCGCATATGACAGCATTTATAGAGACGAACTGTACAGAGCCATGTCTAGTTTTGGTATACCGCCCAAACTCGTCCGTTTGTGTAGGATGACGATAGAGAATTCTCGCTGCTCCATCAGGGTCGGAAACGACCTCACCGACACATTCGATACCAAAAAAGGATTTAGGCAAGGCGATGCGCTGTCATGTGACTTCTTTAATCTGATTCTTGAGAGAATTGTGCAAAACTCCAAAGCCAACACCAGAGGCACAATTTTCCAAAAGTCGGTGCAACTACTGGCATACGCTGACGATAGTAGGACTAGTAGGCTGACATTGGTAGGACTCAACGTGATGTCATAGCCACGTTTGCTAGTATAGAGAAGGAAGCGGCGAAAATGGGTTTAGCAGTAAATGAGGGTAAGACTAAGCATATGCTGTCTTCACGAAAGGACTCACAACATCGACGAATTGGACAGAACGTCACCATTGGCAGATATAACTTTGAGGTAGTACGGGACTTTGTCTACCTCGGCTCCGCTATTAGCTCTGACAACAACATCTCGTCAGAAATTAAACGAAGAATTACTCTTGCCAACCGCTGTTTCTTCGGGCTAAGAAGGCAATTTAGTAGTAAAGCCCTCACTCGAACTACTAAGGAGACCCTATATAAGACCCTGATCATCCCAGTCCTGCTCTACGGCGCTGAAGCATGGACCGTATCATAAGCGGATGAAGAAATCCTTGGTAGATTCGAGAGGAAAATTCTTCGAAAAATCTTCGGTCCCGTTTGTGTTGACGGGCTATGGAGACGAAGATTCAACCAAGAACTATACGAGCTGTACAGCGACATGCCCCTGGTCAAAAAACTCCGCATTGGACGTTTAAGATGGCTAGGACATGTAGAACGAATGGACACCAATACTCCGGCTCGCAAAGTCTTCGATTCCCAGCCAGACGTCGGACGCAGTAGGGGAAGACCTCGCCTTATGTGGCGCGCACAAGTGGAAACCGACCTCAACCAACTTGGAGTGCGCAACTGGAGGCAGTTAGCTAAGGACCGGGCTAATTGGAGAGGCATGTTGGTTGAGGCTCAGGTTCATTCCGGACTGTAGCGCCACTTAACAAAAAAAAAAAAAAATTCCGACAGTTCTCAAATGATTTTGATAACATATTTTTTAGGAATGGAAAACGCATAAATATATCCGTTTATATAGATACATTTTTGCAGTATATCGGAACCAGTATTGTGGCGGTATAATTTTGTACCGAATAATGTACGCTGATTATCGTTTTCAACGTAGCACCACCGTGTTGAGGAGTTGATTTTTGGAAATTCATCTTATGTAAGGCCGTCTACGATAAATGACATTTAAAACGTATATTAATCAAAGGTTTAATCTTTGAACTTATTACCACAACATAAAGTTAGAATAAACATAACCGACTTTTTGTACAGGAGTACCACAGGGATCGAGGTACGGACCAACTATACAATGCAATTGGATTCAATACGTTGCTGTATGATGACGACTCTATCAGCTATGCTAGTTCTCTTTGTTCTGGATTAACAACAGGAAGAGAGTATAAAAGGCCAAGCAGAAGCAACTAGCTGCTGGCTACAAAACCGGAACGCAGGCTCTTCAAGACAGCGAAGGAAACCTAGTCACCGAAGCGCAGAGAATAGTAGATGTGTTTAAGCAGCATTTCCAGCAGCTGCTTAATGGGCATCATGTAGAGTGATAGGGCAAGAAGAGAAGAACCCATATCCAGTCAATGAAGAACTAGTTCCACCACATAGTATAGAAGACGTTGGCCTAGCTATAAAAAAGCTAAATAACATGGCCGCAGGCTCTGATGGCATACCATCTTAACTTTTTAAATACGGTGGTGATGGTGGGACAGTGGCGTGGCGTGGAAAATGTTATATGGTAAGTCGGCAAAAATATGCACCTGCAAACGCTTTCTGAAATTATATTGTGTATTGCAAATCGCATATAAGTAAAGCAATTCAAGCCAATTTCGTATACTTCAAGTCATTAAAGCCAAAATTTACAATGAACCTGAAGTATAATAAAAGTGGCTTCGAAAGAAACCTTTTTTGGCAGATGCAAATGCAATACCTTTAAGAAAATTGATGGTAAAAAAAGGAACTTCACAAATTACTTTTTGTTAAATTAAATAAATAAATAAATACAATAATAAAAAAATCCACATATAATATATACAAAAAAAGTTAAAAATAGCAAATATTAATGATAAGTAGGAATTTAAAAACAGCAAAAGTTTGAAAAAATTGTGAAAAGTTTTGCTAAACTGATTTTTTTATTTGTACTCTAAGTCTATTCTCCGATCTTTTTTAACATATTCTGCAAGAACTTTTTCATAAAAGTTAGGTCTACTTTTCATTTTTAAAAGGAGTCGCTTTTCTATTGATAAAAGTGCTAAATCAGAGATCCTGTTTTCTCCTTGAGAATTTCTTAAATATGTATGAATTCTTTTCAGAGTGGAAAAAGATCTCTCCACGGAGGCAACAGTAAGCGGTAGTGTTAAAAATAGTGCAGCTAATTTTAAAATTTGGGAAAATGTTTCACGCAATATTTCGCTTCTCAAATGGTTATAAAGTGCTAGAACGTCAAGTTGTTGAAGTGAAGATGTAGTATAGAGAACTTTTAGTTCATTTTTCAAAGCTGTGAAATCGAAAATTCCAGGAAAAAAATTAATCAGAGAAGATATTTTATCATCTGGGCTTGATAGTGCAAAATTACTGTATTTTGATTTATTAAGTAGATCCAAAAAAATTAAATTCGTGAAAGATTTATATCTTGTCTGAAGTTGGGATATAATATTGTCCTTTATTTCTACAAGAAGGCGCTTATAGTGAGTTTTTAAATCAATATCGCGTAATCTGCGTTTTCGTGGAGGTTCAGCACAATCGTTTATGCTTTCAAAAATGGAATCAAATTTGTTTAGAAAGTCAGTACAAAGCCAAGACTCAAAACACTCGATTTCTCGCTTAGCAACTTCAACATCCGTTTGTTTATTTTGTATTAAATTAAACAATACATCGGTTTTAGCAAAAATCTCGGAAAGCGTGTTCGTGTTCAATATAAAACAAAACTCTTTCCCTTCTAATTTAAGCAATAAACTTTCGGCCATTGAAAGTGCGTCATTATCCCATTCTTTTGGATTGCCTAATATTTGGTTAAAAGTTTCAATTATATCTAATCTACAGTTACAAATAACGCGCCCTATCTCTATAACTTTTTTTTTTTTAAGAAAATTCAACTAACAAAAAGGATTTTTTTCTTCCAAAAGCAAATCTACCAAACAACAATTTACAGTTAATAATGCCATTATCTCTTAATAATTAGCTATTTGAAATTATCTGAATTCAACTGAAAATACCACAATTTAAACTTTTCACACTTTTCACTGTTTTAAATTTCTTTTTTATTGCACATCAATAATTACACTCAAAATTTTCTTAAAGTTACGCATCGCAATCTGCTTCATAACTATTTTTTTCCAACAGAAATAATCTAAAAGAAAAGACAAAATTCACCAATAAGTCGTTGAACATCGGGTTATTTTTTTGCATAAGAAAGCGTGTGTTAAACAGAGAGGAGTCAAACACGGTGAACGATAAAGGGAAAACAAGGAAAGAAAACCAATTTGTTCTAGTCAGCCAGATATTTTATAACACGGCGTTTGTCGGGTTACACTTTGCTTTGTTTTGCTAGCGCTTTGCAGTTGTCTTTCTTATGGGCTATGAAATATGTGGAGTATGGGATAGCATACATCGTCAGCAGCTCTATATGGGGTTGGCCGAATTCGGAATCCCGGCAAAACTGATTCAGCTGTGGCGCGTGACGCTGGAAAACACGCGCTGCAACGTGCAGTTTGGAAGTAGCTCCTCTGAACTGTTCCAAACATGCACCAGATTTCGGCAAGGAGACGCGCTATCATGCAGATAGTGCACAGGGCAGGTGTCAACACGGAAGGAACTATTTTCAACAGGTCCGTTCAGCTGCTGGGCTATGCGGACGATATTGACATCGCTCCCAGCGTGCTGATAAAAGCGTTCACGGCGATTGAAGAACAGGCGAAATCCGTTGGCCTTGAAGTAAATGAGGACAAGATCAAGTACATGCTATCAACAAAAACAAGCATCTGTCCACCGCCTAGGACAAAACGTCACTATTGATAGCAGCAATTTCGAGGTAGTTAAGGAGTTCACCTACCGAAAACATAGACTCCACGAATGACACCCTAGTGGAGATCCGGCGAAGAATTACCCTAGACAACCGTTGCTACTACGGTTTGGCGAAACAACTGGGTTCAAAACTCCTAACTCGAAGGACGAAATGTGTGCTCTACAAAACCCTTATCCTGTCAGTTCTGCTTTATGGTGCCTAGTGCTGGACGATAAGCAAGAAGGGAGGAGAATATACAACCGCGAATTCTATTAGCTGTACCAAGATGTGGATGTAGTCCAAAAAGCCAAAACACGTCGACTACATTGGCTCGACCGCATCGAGCGAACGGACAATAATGCTCCAGCTAAGAGGACCTTCGAATCCAAGCCACCAGGTTCGAGAAGGCAAGGAAGATCGAACCTCCGTTTCAATGATCAAGCAATCGCTGATGCCAAAGCGCCTGGTCTAGACAACTGGAAGCAACGAGTCCGGTTTTAAAGAGGATGGAATGCCGCAGTGTCTCAGGCAGATACTCTTTACTGGTCGGGAGCTCGATAAGTAAGTAAGTTAGAGTGTAGTAACAAATTAAGAAATTCTATCTGAAGTGTGATCAAGATGAACAGCAACAGTGCGGATTTTATCTGATTAAGAACTCAATGACTGCTCTGAGAGGAAAAAGAACAACTTTTGTATGAAGAAGCACAAACATCAAAATATCCTCCTTGAAGTGTTCAACCATATAAGCAGAGATGTTTATGTTTATTGATCACGTCAAGACCATTCTTAAGTGAGCCAGCTTGGCATTATATTTTATGAACTATTTATTAATGGTTATAATAAGGGCGTCTCCAATTTGCCTGTCTACATATCCATTTAGTCAAAATATCTTAATATCCATCTTAATTCTGCTCAGATGGACAATTATTCCGACAGTAAAATAAATGTAGCTCACGATAAGTTTGGCAAACCGAACCACGGTTTTCAAAATAAGTTTGTAAAATTTGCACTCGTTGTTCTAGAGTTATTTTCATGGTAAATGCTAAAACGTACTTACCACAAATCAACTTCCAACTGTCAAATTGACAATCTGTAGAAACAGTGTTGCCAGTTTCAAAACCAAACCTCTTAAAAACACCCTTTACAACCAAATGCAAACGAAATTCTATTATAGCAAAATTTCGATTAGAAATGAGATAATTAAACCGCTAATGATCATGAGATCCTCAGTGGCGCTATAGTTATTACGATGAACGAAATATTTTTCGCTGGCCCGGCTATGACAATGATTTGACATATAAGTATCAATTTTCAGGAATTGCTTATCTCGATTTGCCATTTGATTTTAACAATCTTTTAATTCAGTTTTTCTTGCTTTTTACATGACCATCTATAAAGGGAAAGGATGTCTACGGTATAGCTTAAGAGTATCCAGTCTTTTTACACGGGAAGCTCTATGTTGCATGTTCAAGAGTGGGAAAACCAACGAAATATGTTGGAAAATCATTTTAATGAAAAGTAGCTTTTTTTCCAAATTTGTGTGACTTACGTACTTACTTACTTAAGTGGCGCTACAGTCCGGAATGAACCTGGGCCTAAACCAACATGCCTCTCCAATTAGCCCGGTCCTTAGCTAACTGCCTCCAGTTGCGCACTCCAAGTTGGTTGAGGTCGGTTTCCACTTGTGCGCGCCACTTAAGGCGAGGTCTTCCTCTTCTGCGTCCGAGGCTGGGAATCGAAGACTCTGCGAGCCGGAGTATTGGTGTCCATTCGTTCTACATGTCCTAGCCATCTTAAACGTCAAATGCGGAGTTTTTTGACCAGGGGTATGTCGCTGTACAGCGCGCATAATTCGTGGTTGAATCTTCGTCTCCATAGGCTGTGAACGCAAACGGGACCGAAGATTTTTCGAAGAATTTTTCTCTCGAATCGACCAAGGATTTCTTCATCCGGTTTTGATACGGTCCATGCTTCAGCGCCGTAGAACGGGACTGGGATGATCAAGGTCTTATATAGGATCTCCTTAGTAGTTCGAGTGAGGGCTTTACTACTAAATTGCCTTCTTAGCCCGAAGAAACAGCGGTTGGCAAGAGTAATTCTTCGTTTAATTTCTGACGAGATGTTGTTGTCAGAGTTAATAGCGGAGCCGAGGTAGACAAAGTCCCGTACTACCTCATAGTTATATCTGTCAATGGTGACGTTCTGTCCAATTCGTCGATGTTGTGAGTCCTTTCGTGATGACAACATATACTTAGTCTTACCCTCATTTACTGCTAAACCCATTTTCGCCGCTTCCTTCTCTATACTAGCAAACGTGGCTATGACATCACGTTATATCGTCAGCGTATGCTAGTAGTTGCACCGACTTTTAGAAAATTGTGCCTCTGGTGTTGGCTATGGAGTTTTGCACAATTCTGACACAATTCTGACAGCGCATCGCCTTGCCTAAATCCTTTTTTGGTATCGAATGTGTCGGTGAGGTCGTTTCCGACCATGATGGAGCAGCGAGAATTCTCTATCGTCATCCTACACAAACGGACGAGTTTGGGCGGTATACCAAAACTAGACATGGCTCTGTACAGTTCGTCTCTATAAATGCTGTCATATGCGGCTTTGAAATCGATGAATAGGTGGTGGGTATCGATTTGGACTTCTTGAGTTTTTTCCAGGATCTGCCGAAGTGTGAAAATTTGATCGGTTGTGGACTTACCTGGCCTAAAACCACACTGATAAGGGCCAATCAGGTTGTTGGTAAACGGTTTCAGGCGTTCATATATTACGGTAGATAGGATCTTGTAGGCGATGTTGAGGAGACTTATGCCTCTGTAGTTGGCGCAGTTCAGAGGGTCTCCCTTTTTTGTGGATCGGGCAAACGATGCTGAGGTTCCATTCTTCAGACATATTTTCATCCGACCAGATTTGGCTTATGAGTTGGTGGATGTTACTTACCAAGTCATCTCCGCCGGCCTTATAAAGCTCAGCGGGAAGGCCGTCATTTCCGGCAGCCTTATTAAGCTTGAGTTTAGATATTGCTATCCTCACTTCACTAAGGTCGGGTGGTTGGCAGTTTTCGCTGTCGTTGCCAATATTGAATGGTTCGTTCTGCCTGACAGCGGAATGTTGTTCGTCATCGCCGTTTAACAGTCTGCAGAAGTGGTTCTTCCATATCCTCAGCATCGACTGTGTCTCAACTACAATATTTCCTTGTTCATCTCGACAGGATTCTCTTCGAGCCTTGTATCCTTGGCTTTGACGTTTTACACTTTGGTAAAACTTGCGAACATCGTTCCTGGAGTGGCACCTCTTTATATCCTCGATCGCGCGCTTTTCTTGCTCTGTTTTCTTCTTGCTGAAAAGCCGATGTTCTTCCCTTCTTCTTTGCCTATAGAGCTCAATGGCAGCTCTCGTCTTCACCTGCAGCTTAGCCTTGTAGGCCTCGTTCTTGGCTGCGAGCATCTGTCGGCATTCCTCATCAAACCAGGGGTTTCTTGCTGGTGGGCGCGAGAAACCTAGCACATCAGTTGCGGCTGATCTAATGGCCTGTTGGCATCGTTGCCATTGCTCTTCGACATTCGATGCTGGTGGTATGGTGTTAATCGAGAGGTTAAGGGATACGCGTTGTGCGAAGGTCTTGGCGGTCTCTTGCGATTGCAGTCTTCCGACATTAAATTTTTTCACAGTATTTCTGGATTGTTGTGGCGTGGTGGATATCAGCATTCATACCTTGGCTGCTACAAGGTAGTGATCCGAGTCGATGTTAGCTCCTCGGAATGTTCGGACATCCAAAATACTGGATGAGTATCTCTTATCTATCGCAATGTGATCAATTTGGTTGATCGTTCGTTGATCTGGAGACCGCCATGTCCCCTATGGATATCGAGGTGAGGAAACCGTGTGCTGGCTATAGTGGCGTTTCGTTCCGTAGCGAAATCAATTAGCCTAAGTCCGTTACCAGACGTGTTGTCGTGTAGGCTTTGTTTTCCGACAATACCTCTAAAGATGTCTTCTCTTCCTACCTTTGCGTTAAAATCTCCCAGCACGGTTTTAACATCGTACTTCGGTAGTCGCTCATAGGTTTTGTCGAGGAGCTCGTAGAAGCAGTCCTTAGCTATATCATCTTTTTCTTCCGTCGGAGCGTGAGCACATATAAGGTTTATGTTGGCGAATTTGGCCTTGATGCGGATTGTTACTATGCGTTCGCTAATGTCTTGGAAACATAAGACTTCTTGCCTAAGTCTGGCACTTATAACAAATCCGCATCCGAATAGTCGCTGTTTCTGCCCACTAAACACGGCCCGGCCCATCCCATCGTATTTCCTGGATGGCAGTAATGTCTGCTTTGTAGCAGTTTAGGGCTACCGCTAGTTGTTCGCCTGCACCTCTCCTGTTTAATGTTCTCACATTCCAGGTGCAGATACGAACGTCGTTGTCCTTTTTTCGTTTAGCAGGGTCGTCAACAATAAAATCAGTCCTTTCCGAGGCTATTGGTTGCTTCGTAACCATGATTTTTTTCTGTGGGTGGGTAGTTAACCCAAAGCACAACCCCCAACCTGGAGGGCCAGTTCCAATTTATTAGATACCCCTAGGACACGGGGCCATCAGTATCCACTACGGGATTGAGCGCTGCCGTTGGCCTTTCGGTTCATCCGCCACCATCTCTGTTCAAGGGGCCTGACTAACCCTTGAAATTCCTAGACAACCTGTTGTCCGAATATGTCAGAGCAGCTCATCTAGGTTCGCCTGGGACGGCAGACCGGGTATTCATTCCGCTCCATTCTGACCGGGGTGATTATAGTGTTGCTGTTTTACGTCTTGTTATCAACACTCGCACTTATCGTTTAGCAAGTCAAATCCGGTTGGATGAGACCAGTACCCGATGGTTACCACTTGGAGGTAAAGATAAGCACATTTGATGTGTAGTCAGAGTTGCAACACTGGGCATTGCCAAGTTAACGCCAATCAGAGTCTACCCTCGTTCTACAACACCCAACCATCACCAGCGATCCCTTCATGGTAAACAAAAAAAGTTGCGGTGTTGTCCCGAAGATCATGTATACAAAATACGCTAACAGTCAGTTGCCTTAAGGAGAACGTTTCCTGTACAGGTATACATGGGATTTGAAGATTTTGCATGTAGTCAATACATATCCCGCCAATAGTTTTTGATTCATCCAACTGTAATTTTTCCTGAATTAACTTGATGGTCGAATAGAATAGAATAGCCCGTCTTAGATGTAATATTTTTTCAGCAACTGCCGTCCTCTTTGCCACATCGTTCAAAAAAGTGCTTTTTATCTTTACTTCCAGCTCCTCACACGTGCAACATGTGTCCACCTGAGGACGTCCAAATAAAAGTTGTCCTTAACATTTGGAAACTCTGGACATATTTGTTGGAACATTGTAAACATTATCTTGATGTTTAATTTTTCACTCAAATAATGGCGTTCATCAGATGTATAATGCCCCATATTTTTTGGAAAAGATTCAATATGATTCTTTATTGCATTAATGACAAGACCTGGAGTTGCGTTTCCAGAAACATTTTTTCCACGTTGGTCGCTAGGATTCTTACCATGTACAAGAAGAGAACAAAGTCTTCTGACGCGTCCAGCGGTTATTCCATGAGCTTTAATAAACCCAGATTTGCAAACTTTGAACTTCCCTACAGAAGTTGTCAACTCATACCAGTAAGTAGATCCTCTTGATGGCCTAGGTGACTGATCTTCAGGCTTTCGACGCCTCCTTTGAGTAACAGGTTGAACAGAGATGAGACTCTGCAAATAACTGTCTTGTTCATTCTTCGAATTGAAGCTTATAAACTTGGTGAAAACTTCTAATTTTAAAGAATCATTCAATTTGTTAAGGCATTTGTTGTTACATCTATATAAAGGATACAGGATTGAGATTATCCAAGCTTATAAAGCTTCTAATTTTAAACTTACATGCATTCTACTGCGGGTGTCACAGCATCTACCACCTTTCCCTTCCAGTTTATGTACTGAGTTCAGGTTACTCTAGAACGTTTTATTATTTCGTCCTTGTATAGTTTAAGATTTTTAACGCCCCTCTTTCTCTTGGGGTTTCTTGTGCATATTTCTGAACATTCTTCCATATTTTTCACTTAACACGAAACTAAAATTACTTTAATAAATTGCAACGACCGATGTCTTTTTAATATACAAATCTCCTGTCAGAAAAATAACGGACCGTTATGTGTACAAAGTAAACCAGTTTTGTGGAGAACAAGCATTAGTCAATGACTTATGTCGTTTCTCTTCAAAACACTGAAATATTACTCTCGAATTTCGTACTTTGGGGGTCTGACATGTGTAGTTTCTCTTGAAAAGATGAATAACTATATAAAAATGAGAAATTTGCGAAAAAAAAAAAACAATTTGGAAAAAGCTGACTTATGTTGTTTCTGAAATAAACAATTCAAATTTGTGTGACTAAGTGAATATAAATCTTAATCATTAAAAAAAAAACTGGCATTATGCTTTGACTTTGTATTTAGCACTTTTCTTGAATTTTGTGTTAGATTTCTGTACAATAAAAGAAATATTAAATAAATAATAAAGTAATAATTTTCTTATACATTCCTTCCTATTTATTTTAACCTTATTTTATAAGTCCTTTGTAAGTAAAAATTAAAAAAATATATATATTCTCTTTAACGAGATTAAAACTGGGGAACTGATTGATATCGGTGTTGTTTTTGGCGCTTGGCAACTCGGAAGAGACACCGAGACATCATTAGTATGACACCACATATCAAAGCAAAAATTATACATATTGCATATACAATTAGATACATAAAACGATTATTGCTCCAGAGGACAGTGTAGCTTAGAATATTGTCTTCTAAAAATAAAAATATAAAAATATTAAGGCTCAGTATTTGTAGTGCAACTTACCTAAAACTGCATAGCCATAACCGATCTTATATTCTCCCATCCGGTAAGATGAGGTTGGCACCATTATTTCCAGAAATGTGTGCTCCTTTTTAAGTTCATCTAAATCATACATACGAACATCGTTTTCATAAAATTCTATAGACTTTCCTGATGGGTATAAGAAAACTTTCGATTTATGCCAGTGAGCAGAAAATATAACATGAGGATCTAAGTTTTTAATAACTCTATTTAGGAGTGGTCCAATAGACATTAGCAATGTCATGTGTGATAACCCAATTCGTGTACGATTAACGTTGTTATCCCGGTCCGGATTTGTAAAGTCGTTTACCATGCGATTAATTTTGAAAAAACGCAACCGATTCTCATAGTCGAATAGATCTCCATACATGAATTCTTCTTCGAATCGGAGAATGTTTGAATTGGATACATAGCCGCCATTTTCTCCGCCAATATCATTGTCGCCAGGTATGTGTATATGCTAAACAAATTATTTCTTTACAAAAAAAAAATTAATTATTTTTAAAAGGATTACTTGGATATTATTTCTGGTGCTGAAGATTCTTTTAAATCGCTTTACATAATTGCTATAATGGTAAGATGTTGCAATTTCACCCTCGTCCAGCAAGTCTCCCAAAAAGCAAATAATATCTGGCTGTGCAAATGCATTTGCACGTTCGAATGTTTTTCTAAGATATCTGAAAGAAATGATAATCTGCATTAAATAAATAAATACAAAAACTAAAAGCAAGTAATTCAATTAATCTGTAAGGCATATATCTTAGGAATCATATTGTGAACGTACTTGATCTGTTTTAAACATGAAATCGTTCACTGTTGCGGTAAAGAAAAACTCATATAAGTGAGTGGTTGATTGGGTATTGAAGAGTTTTTTACTATTTTACATCTGAGCTGCTTCGACATATTTGAACACCAGGTCTATAGGGATTTCCAATACTGAGCCAGGGTGTTGGAAAAGAATTGGTGGCGGAGGAGCCCTCAATGGGTCAACGGCAGCGCTCATATCCCAAAATGGGATACTGACATCGGTATTTTTCCGGCCCGCTGTCCTAGGGTCAAAACAAGGGCCTGGCCCTCCAGGTTGGGAGTTTTGCTTTGGGTTAACTACCCATCCACGGAAAAAGCTTATGTTACGAAGCAACCAATAGCCTCGGAAAGGACTGACATTATTGTTGACGACCATGCTAAACGAAAAAAGGACAACGACGTTCGTATCTGCACCTAGAATGTGAGAACATTAAACACGAGAGGTGCAGGCGAACAACTAGCGGAAGCCCTAAACTGCTACAAAGCAGACATTACTGCCATCCAGGAAATACGATGGGATGGGCCGGGCAAAAAGAGGATGAAAAACTGGGACATCTACTGTGGACCGTGTTATAGTGAGCAGAAACAGCGACTATTCGGATGCGGATTTGTTATAAGTGCCAGACTTAGGCAAGAAGTCTCATGTTTCCAAGACATTAGCGAACGCATTATAACGATCCGCATCAAGGCCAAATTCGCCAACATAAGCCTTATATGCGCTCATGCTTTGACGGAGGAAAAATATGATATAACTTGGGATCGCTTCTACGAGCTCCTCGACAAAACTTATGAGCGACTACCAAAGTACGATGTTAAAATCGTGCTGGGAGATTTTGACGCAAAGGTAGGAAGAGAAAACATATTTAGCAGTATTGTCGGAAAATATAGCCTACTTAGGCTAATTGACTTCGCTACGGAACGAAATGCCACTATAGCCAGCACACGGTTTCCTCACCTCGATATCCACAAGGGGACATGGCGGTCTCCAGATCAACGAACAGTCAACCAAATTGATCACTTTGCGATAGACAAGAGGCACGCATCCAGTATTTTGGATGTCCAAACATTCCGAGGGGCTAACATCGACTTGTACCACTACCTTGTTGTAGCCAAGGTAAGGATGCGGATATCCACGACGCCACAAAAAAAAAACAGAAATACTGTGAAAAAATTTAATGTCGAAAGACTGCAATCGCCAGAGACCGCCAAGACCTTCGCGCAACGCGTATCCCTTAACCTCTCGACTCACAACATACCACCAGCATCTAATGTCGAAGAACAATGGCAACGATGCCAACAAGCCATTAGATCAGCCGCAACTGATGTGCTAGGTTTCTCGCGGCCACCAGCAAGAAACCGCTGGTTTGGCCTACAAGGCTATACTGCAGGTGAAGACGAGAGCTACCATTGAGCTCTATAGGCAAAGAAGAAGGGAAGAACATCGGCTTTTCAGAAAGAAGAAAAAAGAGCAAAAAAAGCGCGCGATCGAGGATATAGAGAGGTGCCACTCCAGGAACGATTTTCGCAAATTTTACCAAAGTGTAAAACGTCAAAGCCAAGGATACAAAGCTTGAACAGAATCCTATCGAGATGAACAAGGAAATATCGTAGTTGAGACACAGTCGATGCTGAAAATATGGAAGAACCACTTCTGCAGACTGTTAAACGGCGATGACGAACAACATTCCGCTGTCAGGCAGAACGAACCATTTAATATTGGCAACTGCAGCGAAAACTGCCAACCACCCGACCTAAGTGAAGTGAGGATAGCAATATCTTAACTCAAGCTTAATAAGGCCGCCGGAAATGACGGCGTTTTATAAAGCTGACATTGTAGGTTACTTACAAAGTCCTCTCCGCCAGCTTTATAAAACTTAGCGGGGAGTTGGTGGATGTTACATCCACCAACTCTTAAGCCAAATCTGATCGGATGAAAATATGTCTGAAGAATGGAACCTCTGCATCGTCTGTCCGATCCACGTTCGATCTGAACTGCGCCAACTACAGAGGCATAAGTCTTCTCAACATCGCCTACAAGATCCTATCTGCCGTAATATGTGAACGCCTGAAACCGTTTACCAACAACCTGATCGGCCCTTATCAGTGTGGTTTTAGGCCAGGAAAGTCCACAATCGATCAAATTTTCACACTTCGGCAGATCCTGGAAAAAACCCAAGAAGTCCAAATCGATATTTATCGATTTCAAAGCCGTATACGACAGCATTTATAGAGACGAGCTATACAGAGCGATGTCTAGTTTTGGTATACCGTCCAAACTCGTCCGTTTGTGTAGGATGACGATGGAGAATTCTCGCTGCTCCATCAGAATCGGAAATGACCTCACCGACACATTCGATACCAAAAAAGGATTTAGGCAAGGCGATGCGCTGTCATGTGACTTTTTCAATTTGATTCTTGAGAGGATTGTGCAAAACTCCCGAGTCAACACCAGAGGCACAATATTCCAAAAATCGGTGCAATTACTAGCATACGCCGACGATATTGACATCATTGGTAGGACTCAACGTGATGTCATAGCCACGTTTGCCAGTATAGAGAAGGAGGCGTCAAAAATGGGTTAAGCAGTAAATGAGGGTAAGACAAAGTATATGCTGTCAACACGAAAGGACACACAACATCGACGAATGGGACAGAGCGTCACCATTGACAGATATAACTTTGAGGTAGTACGGGACTTTGTCTACCTCGGCTCCGCTGTTAACTCTGACAACAATATCTCGGCAGAAATCAAACGAAGAATAACTCTTGCCAATCGCTGTTTCTTCGGGCTAAGAAGGCAATTTAGTAGTAAAGCCCTCACTCGAACTACTAAGGAGATCCTATATAAGACCCTGATCATCCCAGTCCTGTTCTACGGCGCTGAAGCATGGACCGTATCAAAAGCGGATGAAGAAATCCTTGGTCGATTCGAGAGAAAAATTCTTCGAAAAATCTTCGGTCCCGTTTGCGTTGACGGGCTATGGAGACAAAGATTCAACCACGAACTATACGAGCTGTACAGCGACATACCCCAAGTCAGAAAACTCCGCATTGGACGTTTAAGATGGCTAGGACATGTAGAACGAATGGACACCAATACTCCGGCACGCAGAGTCTTCGATTCCCAGCCAGACGTCGGGTGCAGTTGAGGAAGACCTCGCGTTAAGTGGCGCCCACAAGTAGAAACCGACCCCAACCAACTTGGAGTGCGCAACTGGAGGCAGTTAGCTAAGGACCGGGCTAATTGGAGAGGCATGTTGGTTGAGGCCCAGGTTCATCCCGGACTGTAGCGCAACTTAAGTAAGTAAGTATAGTTTATTATGTTCCACCCTGCACTAAATAACTGAAAAGCATGTCCGGGATCAAAATGATTCTATGCTGCTTTGTCAATTTAAAACTCTTATTCATTAAGAAGGGGAGATCTAAATAAATTTATTGAAATAGACTGGTTTCTTCGTTAAAAACAAAACATACAAAAGTAAAATACACTACAAGAACAAGATGGTAATATCAATTTCATTCAAAACTCACCTGTCCGAGTCGTATATAGCCAATGGACTGTACAGTGCAGTGTCGTATGTTTCTCCTAGTAATTGCGGATCAGCTACAAACAATATTCGTGTACAGTTCTCTAAAAATAAGATATTGTATAGAAATAAAACAACAATAAACTTTTCGACTATGGTGCTGGAGCTGTAATACGGAGCTAGAATTGCAGAGATATCAAAGATATAAGGCACACTCCTTGCGGCGGTAGAATCATAATTCTTTCAATAGATATTTGACAGTTCATGTCAGACTAGCCGATAATATTCAAACCTGATTTGAGTCTAAGGCCAAGATTCCTCAACCACCAAGCTTTTTATAACCAAACTTCATTACACATCCAACCATTTCCCTACCCACCGTTCTCCCGAATTACCCGCTCAACTGCTGATGAAACATTTTTGGAGGTGATTCGATGGGTTATTTCGAGTATTGCTAAATTTAAGAACATCGTAGGAAGATATTTGATACAGAAGC
Source organism: Rhingia campestris (assembly GCA_932526625.1). Lineage (NCBI taxonomy): Eukaryota > Metazoa > Arthropoda > Insecta > Diptera > Syrphidae > Rhingia > Rhingia campestris. Next base: position 8,399,785 of record OW052183.1, read on the forward strand.
CGAATTCCCAAAATCTCGAAAATCACAGATTTTAGATGTGGACTGTGTAAGGACTGTGTTCATCAAACTTCGAATTTCATGAATCTGATATAGCCAATAAGTAGTATTTGAAATATCAAATTTCTTAGATAAGCATTGCAGACGAAAATAATCTTGATTACCAAAATTTTCGATTTCAACGAACTCGATGAAATCTCCGCAAACTTTCAGCATACTTTAGGGAATATCGGTCAAAATGTCGACAGTATTTTTATACACTTTTATGATAGGTCACGTGTTTATTGAGGTGAATTCAGATTAGGCCAAGCGTCATAAGGACAGATCTTTAAATTTGGCCTTATGACGCTCTGTGAAAGTGACATAAAGGCAAATTCTAGCATTTGGCATTATGACACTTTGATTAAACGTCAAAAGGCCAATTTGGCTTTATGACACCTTCGATTGCATATTATATTTGCTGTTTTTTTCTCATTTATAAGAAAATGTATCTAATTGATTGTTTGGGCATTTGATTTCATAAATTGAAGCTCTTGAACAAAATGTACAATTACAAACAATGTTTTTATGTTCTGTATTAAACAAAGTAAATACTGTTGTTTTTTTTAAAGTCAAAATGTTTGACAAACAAAATTCGCGCGAATTTATTTTGTTTTTTTTTTAATACAGAAGATATGGAAACGTTATACAAAATGCCCAACGATATGATACAAATGAGAGGTTCGTTGGTTTGATAGATGGAATTGAACAAATATTCGTCATCCACCTATGATAAATACAAGTTATTAGAAATAAACAACAACATAACCATTTTTTTCTAGCGAAATATGTACGTTTGGGTTACATTTGGCTTTATGACACTTTTCTGATTTAGCCTAATATCGCTTTAGCGAACTGTCATAATGCCAAATTCAAGAATTTGGTCTTAAGTCACTTTTATAAAGCTACATAAGGCCAAATTTATAGACCTTATGACGCTTCGCCTTTACTGAACTTTACCTGAGAACCTGCATGTTAGGCCAAATGCCGTCCAGTGCAAGTTGAGGGTTAGAACCTTAAAGCGAGGCATGATACCAACACATAATTTTGCTAATATGATGTTTTTTTTTTAGATTTTTGTTTTCTACAATTTTGTTTTGCAGATTTTTGATTTCTAGATACCGCAAAACCGTTTCGAACTACTTTTACGTTTCGTCAGTTACTAGTAGGTACAATGTTGCGATCTATATGATTTTTAATGCATTCTCATTAACAGGCATGTTCCACTTACGGATGCTTCCGAGATCTTCTCGACAAATCCGTAAGTGGAACAATTCTTTATATGAAAAGGCGGATGAAATGTTCTCTGTGCTCTTTGATGGTAGATAATCTTTGGACTGAATCACTCACAAAAACATCTGTCAATTATCCACTTTTTTGTTTCTTTTAAAATAATTATGAAATTCCACTCCAAGGTAAACAAAGAACTTTTTATCTGTTATCGCCTACTTGCGTACGACAACTTAAAAAGCTGCCGGCAGCCGCACATGGCAAGTAAAAAATAAGAATGCGACTTAAAAGAAATTAAATTCACTGAAATATTAACCGCAATACCATATGACGATGTATAACTATTGTAGGGATCGTTACACCAAAACGTACGACACCTTGTGCAATTCCCGCTCCGTAGTCCAGCTCCAGGTTTCCATTATGGTCGGTCACTGAGCCACTAAAATTTCATACCATGTTTACACTGTATTTGCCTCCAGGACCACTGATTCACATGGTAGACGACTACTTCACCAAAGAACACTAGGATTAAGATAATTAGAAACAGTCCACGGCAGAAAAGCCTGAAAATATCAACAATATGTTGGTTATTTTAATATTTTACATATCTGAACTCATTCTCACCGGTTCACTAATTTCTTCGATGCCATTACATTTTCATAGTTTAAAATGAATCTTTGATAAGCTGTATGCAGTATGTTTTCCCAACTGTCGTTCCACTTCAGTTTTTTCTGCTAATTAGTTTTTTTTTATATAGATAACGAAAAAACGGTTATCTACGTGCTTTAAATCTTTAATTGTGAAAACATATGCAAGGAAACAAACATATGAGAAGACTACAATCCGCTGTGCGGATCGTTGAATACCCTATCCCTATCCCATCCTATCCATAAAACTAAAATCCCCAAAAAAGTGGGCATGGCTAAAAGCACGATGTGGACAAAGTAGAAAAAATGATATAGTGACAACAAATTCATCAGACTGCTTACAAAACACCTTTACGGTTCTACAAAAGACAAGGTTTTCTCCTGCATATGTTATGGGGTAGTGTATAAAAATGGTTTTTATACAAAAACGCCCTCAAAAAGTGGGTGTATGTTAAAATGGTATATAGACGAAATGTTCATATTAATAATGTTAATGATTCTGCATCAAATTTTTTTTCGAAAAATTTAAAATTTGACCGAAAACAGTTTTTTTTATTGAAAACGCCCCCAAAAAGTGGGCGTGGCAAAAAACTTTATATGAACAAAATATAGATATTAAGATTGTGTAAATATGTTGTTCAGAAACTTTTTTTAAATTCTTTACGGTTTGGCCAAAAACTGAGTTTTTCTTAAAAGGGGCCGTGGCAGTGGGCGGCTAGCGATTCTGAGTCGATCCATATACTTTGAGGTATATGTAGCAAAATTATTTCTCTATGTTACAAACTAAGTATCAAAACTAATATACCCCTATGGGATAGGGTATAAAAACCTTATCCAGGCACTATATTAATTAACCATCAGACATGACTTTATACACTCCATATAATGAGTTTAATGGATCAAGGTGATTATGGTTAAACGAAATGAAACATTTGGATGTGGAGTTGGGGAAATGGCAACTAGTGAAGTAAAGTGCTGCCAGCGTTTCTCATTTTTGTGTATAGATCCCTATATAGAATACAAAAAACACCTCTTGACTTAAGTAATAGCGTTTTCAATTGGGAAAAAAGTGCTCTTTCATTATCTATAGGTAGATCACTTTATTCATTTTTGATCATTTTTGAAAAAGTCTCTATCTATATTTATACCTTCTTGCAACAGCACTGACATTTCAATTCACATTCTGTAAATAATTTTATTTTAAATGAAAAATGAATTTATAACTAAAAGTAAAAATATGAATTTGTGGGTGCAAATTATAATTATTCTTGTCACGCGAACATTAAATAAGTTTTATTGTTAGGTTTGTCCCTATTTATTTTCCAACATGCGTGTTTTTTAGTCTTTATAAGCTTAAATAAAAAACATATTAGAAGGCTACAATCCACTGTGCGGATCGTTGAATACCCTATCCCATACTATCTGTAAAACTAAAATCCCCAAAATGTGGACATTGCTAAAAACACGATGTGGATAAAATAAAGAAAATGACATGGTGACAACAAATTCTTCAGACTGCTTACAAAAAACTTTTACGGTTCTAAAAAAGACAAGGTTTTCTCCTGCATATGTTATGGGGTAGGGTATAAAAATGGTTTTTATATAAAAACGCCCCCAAAAAGTGGGCATGGGTTAAAATGGTCTATTGACGAAATGTTCATATTTATATTTCTAATGATTCTGCATCAAACGTTTTTTAGAAAATTTTAAAATTTGACCGAAAAACGTTTTTTTATTAAAAACGCTCCCAAAAAGTGGGCGTGGCAAAAAACTTTATATGAACGAAATACAGATATTCAGATTGTCTAAATATGTTGTTCAGAAAGTTTTTCAAAATTCCTTATGGTTTGGCCAAAAAATACGTTTTTCTAAAAAGGGGGCGTGACAGTGGGTGGATTTCAAAATTTTTTACACTTGTTCTGCTGGGAGCAACAAAGAGCACGTGTACCAAATTTCATCCTTCTAGCTCAAAATTTAAGGCCCAAAAACTGGTGACGTACGGACGGACGGACGGACAGACATGGCTAAATCGACTCAGCTATCGATTCTGAGTCGATACATATACGTTGAGGTATATGTAGCTAAATTATTTCTCTATGTTACAAACTATGTATCAAAACTAATATACCCCTATGGGATAGGGTATAATGAGAAAAAAGAGATAATCACTTATCTGACAAAATCTGGCAGCACTTTCCTATTGGAATTTTTTTGTGTTTCATTTTTTTTTTTTGAGAAAATCAACTTTGTAATGCTGTGTTTTTTGATTTAAAGTAAATGAAAATTATTTCATGAAACATTGATTTTATAGCCCAACTAACAATTATTCTTCTATGCGCAGAGGTTGAGCATTTTAGCAGTCGATTGTTTGGGAGAAGCATGTTTAAGACAGGAAAATTCACAAGCAAAACCGAAATTATGATGGCGTAACTTCTGTATGGTTGTTTTAAAGCCTCCGCGGAGATGTGTGTAAGCGTACCATACGTTAAGATGTTTCGGTAGAACTTCGCACGAAGCCAATCCGAAGCATAGCATTTATAGAGTTTACGAATGAAGGCTTAAAACAGCTATATATGGTTAAAAGATCGATAAAAGGGTGAAAAGATCGGGACAAGGTGAAAAGATCGGAGAAATGTTGAAAAGATCGGGATCCTACCGGAGAATGAGCCAACACGATTCAAGTACCACGTGGTACAGCCTTATGGTGGTGGCAATCTCGACGCACGCGACGAACGCGACGCAGACGGTTTCGCATTGAAGTGTCAAAAATGGTGAGGATTTGAGTGGTGGTGGCAATCTCGACGCTCACGACGCGACGCGATGCGATGTCACTTGATTGACAGTTCACCATTAGCCGTCGAAGATTTTGTTTGTTTTTCAATTCTCACAGAAGAAAATTTAATTAGTTGTTAAATATTAATTCAGTACTTTTAATTTATTTTGTTTATTTAAAACCTATGAAAGTAATCTCAAGATTCTCACAAACATACCATCTGACAGCTTTCAAACTGACATTCCAATGCGTCGATGCGCAAGAAAGTTGAAGTTGAATCAACTTTTCTGTGTAGCTAACGTCCATTGCGTCGCGTCGGCGTTCAGATTGCCCACTTATACATGTTCCCATAAGCTCGATGAGTTTTTGACATTTCAACGCGAAACCGTCTGCGTCGATACCGTCCGTTGCGTCGAGATTGCCTTGGGGGTTAGGATAGCGTGTTGGGCTACCGTGCGAGAGAACTCGAGTTCGATTCCCAATGAGATAAGAGTATTATCAAAGATTATGAATTCTACACAGATGACGCACTCCATATAAGAAAAATTGTTCTATGGCGGGTGTGCGGGTTGTTCTTGTTTTTCATGTGTTGAGAACAAAAAAACAGAAACTTTTGCTCAGTAGCTTCAATTGTGCATGAAAACGCATGAAAAACAAGAACAAAAAAAAATGGCGGGCTGTGCCAGCACGACCCGCCATAGAACAATTTTTCTTATATGGAGCGCGTCATCTGTATATAGAATACATAATCGTTGGTATTATATAATTCATTGCATGAATTTAAGACTTTCATAAAAAGGAATTGGGTTTTAATAATTATAAGAGTTTGAAATTGAATTGAAATTAATAAAAGTAAATAATATAAGAAAATATAAAAAAGAAAATAATAAAATAATAATTAAACTTAAATAAACTGCGAAGCCTATAATTTTCTTCTGCAAGCAAATAAAGTTATTTCTGTTAGGCTTATTAGAATTATTTAATAGAATTAAAAAGCTTCCTCAAAGTGTGCCAAATGTTTTTCCATAAGACTTCCTACAAGTAAATAGCATCGATAGTGCTTTATCGAAGTGAAATTGTTAGTAGGGAGGATGTGGTACCGGAAGTCATTTAAGCATTTTCGACAACCATTATCGATAACAAACCCACCGAGCAAAAGAAACCGAAACTTTGTTTTTCTTTTTTAAAAAACTGCTAGTTACTTTCAATTTTCTGTGTTTTTCAGTAAAAAATACTTCTTAAAAAAAGATTTCAATGAACCACACTAATCTAATTTATTTTAATTTCTTAAAATATTTTTATTTTAATATAAAATTTTTTTATTTGTATCCATACCGAAATTTTACTTTTTCATTTTGCAGTTTTGAATTTCTTCGTACCGAAACTGGCAACGTTTTTTTCTTTCGTTGTAATTTCTGTTTGCCGAAGTTTGTAGAAGTCACTTGCCTCATGTGTTTTTTATGTCAACTGATTTTTTTTTTCTGTTTCTGTCCTCGGTGGGTTTGGCCCTTAAACACACAGAACAAGCGTTGCAGTTCTTAAAATTGTCTTTATTTCTAAATCCACTGCAAAAGTCAAGGCCACCACAACACAAAAGATAGAAAATCAATTCGCAGATATTTGGCATCATTGGATTATGGCAATGAAACAAATGGGCCTGCGCACACGAGTATGCTTCAACCGGTTGAACGTCATGTTTGATGGTTGGACGGGTGAGGAGGGAGCACAATTTGCGAGCCACTGGAGAGCAATTTTTCACCCAAAATTAAGTGGTTGAAGAGGTTGAATTTACCAACACATGCATGCGTTTCTGACAGTTGTGGTATTAAAAACAAATACGGCGGCTAGTTCGGTGTCAATCGAATTAAATAAAAAAAATCAACAAACAAGAACTTCAACGAAAAATATATATACGCAAAACAAATCGGTGTCACTCAGTTTTAATGGTTTCTGTTGTACATTATCGCGGAAAATAAAAGTTAAAACAAACCATGGAAGTACACATACATATAAAGTTTGTTATATTACACAAAATTCAACCAGTTGAACATATTCCTGTGTGTTTGGAAAGTAACCATAATGACTACGGTTGAAGCATCAAACAAAAATTCTGCTCGTGTGTCTTGCTTTCTGCACTACATCCAGAACATCTACTTATGTGTTTTGAGCACAAGGTGTTCTTGTATTTTACACGTTAATTGTTTTCTAAATATATGTAGATTAGCAAAATAAGCACCTTATTATTAAAAATCACAAACAAAACAATCTGTCAAATATCTAATACACAAAATGAGAAAAAAAAATACCTTTTTTGTTCGATTAGGCACGTAAAAACTAAAATTTACGATCAAAATCTGAAAACCAAAAGAACATTATATTAGAATTTATTTTGAAATGTGTTATTTTAAAACCCAGTGTAACATCACCCTTATCATATCAATTACCCAATGCACCAACCACTTGCCATCACATTCACCATGCACCATTAATTTTTGACACTTGTCTCAATCTTCCACGACATTGTGAACGTACCCGTATTCCATTTTGTCAAGTCGCGCATTTTGCAACTGAAGTGAAGTCTCTCAAGAAATTCGTTCAGCATTCGTTAAATTCGCGACACGGGTGTGCTAACAAATCCACTCAATTCAGACGAAGTATAGGCGCAGGTGACAAAGGAAGGTAAATTTCGCTTGTGTAACTTTTTTTTTCCAACTCCATATTTTTTTTCCAATATGATCACAATATAATCTTAAACTTGATGAAAAATTTCCAACTAAATTAACACTGTGTATGTGAAATACGATAATTAAAATACGAAAAACAAAACGCAATCAAAAATCGAGAATATTTTCGCCCGAAATATAAGTGTGCAAGTGAATTTTGACAAAAAGCAAAGAAAAACCGTATTCTCTTAATTTACCCACCCCGAAAATTCACATCTGTGTATATTGTGGTGAAGATTTTTCCTTCATTATTCTAATTACGTTTTCTCCTTCGTTTCAATTGTGTACAGAAAAATTTCCCTCAAATGTTTTTCGAGTGATAATCTCAAAAGTGGTGAGTTTTTTTTTGTTTTTGTTTTTATGTCTCCATGTCAGTCAGTGTGTATGGGTATTCTCTTTGCTCCATCCTATTGAGAGTGAGTGTGAAAGAACGAAAGGGAAATCCACCAAAAGGAAAAAAAAACAAAGCGAATGAAAATAAGTGTTATTCTTGAGTGTGTGTGTGTGTTTTTGTTTTGTTTTTATGCCTTCGTTTAAACCACTTTTTCCGAGTAGTATCGTTTGAGTGTGTTTCGTTTTGGTTGAGTGGTTTGCCTTGTTTTTATTTGTTTCCCTCTCTTCTGAATATTTGTTTCCCCCCCGAGTGAGTGTACTCTGTCGGATCAATATTGGTTTTATTCGTTCGCTTCGCCATCGCCTTCGACGTCGTTTCCACACACAAGACTTGGAGCAGGCCAGATTTTTTTATTACACACATTTTTGTCGCGTAGACGGGGCGAGACCGAGTCTCCAGCAAAAATTACATTTCGTCGTTTCAATAATTTTTTCTGTGTTCTTCTGTTTTTTTTTCAAGTGAGTTGATTCGAGAGCATAAAATATTTTTTTGTTAATTTTTTTGTTTCTAATTAATTGCGTGCGTGTGTTATGTGTGTGAATAAATAGTAGAAAAACCCATTTCGCAATAGACGAGAAAAAAAAATATCTATTACCTATATTTCCCTCATTGTTCAGTGCCCATAGCAAAAAATAAAAAAAATAAAACAACAAAAGTGAGAGTATAAAAGAAAAGAAAAAAATTACAAAGGAAATCCCGCAGTGTCATGCAATGAAAAATAAGTGAAATAGAAGATAGAGAGAGATTTGTGTGTGCTGTGGAATCGTAAGGATTCACTTCGGCTTTCCCCCCATTCAGAAGGATCTTCTTGGATCCCTTCGCCAGCGCCGCTCTGCAGATAAAAAAACAGAGAGTAGATACTGAAACAAGAAAGGAGTGAGAAAAAGGTGGGAGGAATTATTTAACTTACAAAAAACTGTAATTATTCAAATTTATTGTATGGATTTTCTTTGAAAAAGGGGGTGGGGAAATGGTTTCACATTAATATGTGAAGGGGGGAACTTGATAGATGGGCGGGTTGAAAGTAATATTCCAAAGGGTGGATTGAAACATGAAAGTTGTCAATTTCGTTTTCACTCTATAGAGTGTTTTTTATATTTTTTTTTATTCTCATTTGAGTGGTATTGTACTCCAATACAGGAGTTGCCAGTATTATGGAGAACCCACTAGGGAATTGTCAAATATTTTATTCCAGTTATAAATAATTCAGAGGCATCTGACAATTAATATCCATTTTGACATTTAAAAGACGAGCCCATCACTTGTGATATTTTCACAGTTCCTTTTAGCTACAGGCAATAAAATATAATTGTGTTGGTGTAGATGTGCGAACATCGAACCCCATTATTTTCACAAGTCATTTTTATCGCGTTGAAAAAAAAATATTATTTATGGATATTGATACACACAAGTTGAAAATAACGTGTTGGAACTGGAAAACCTTGTTAGTAGGTACCTACATGCCCCTTATGAGTAATTATTACGAAAATAGAAGAGAGGTAGGGATAAGAGAACTTGCTTTTTTAAAGCCCAGAAAAAGGTACTAACGAATCATAATTATTGGGTATGTGTAGATTGGAAGACAGCAGATGTTAATTTTAGAAAAAATGGATAAATTAGCATGATGATGGATGAACGCATTAAATAAAAATAACATTTTACTGATACTACGATATTCAATATTAGTAGCCATCTTGTAATAGGTACGTTTTGTTGGCAATCCCGTAAAGCTAAGTTAAAACTTTTTGCTTCAACAAATAATGAACATACCTAGTACCAAAGATTATGAATTCTATACAGATGACGCACTCCATATAAGAAAAATTGTTCTATGGCCGGTCGTGCTGGCACAGCCCGCCATATGTTTTTGTTCTTGTTTTTCATGTGTTTTCATGCACACCGCCCGCCCGTACCATGAAGCTACTGAGCAAAAGTTTCTGTTTTTTGTTCTCAATGCGTCATCTATATTGAATTCATAATATTTGCTAGTACCTACCTTTCCTATGCGTGTTTACTTTGCTTTACTTGATTGTCAACAAAACGCACCTAAAGCTTAGTACGCTGCTCGAGCGAAACTAAATTCTAGCTGCTCTCCATTATTTCTCTCCAAACACTAGATAAAACCCTCGCTAAATTTTGACATAGAGTGCTTTGTGGATAAGTGTCACAACAAACAGCTGTTCTTTTGAAAAATAAGTTTATTTCAACAACTCAAAAGCACAACAGAAAAAAACAATACGATGTGTCAAAATTTAGCTTGAGAAAATGTCCCGAACTATTAATGGCGCGCTAAATTGTGACAGATACATCCAGTACAGTCTGAAATGAAAGTTTGATTTTTTAGCTGAAGCAGCGTACCTACCGCTCGGCTAAATGGATTCGCTTAAATTTAGCTCAGCTAATTTTTTGGAGAGAATTTTGTATGGGAGCTAAAATTAAGCTCGAGCAGCGTACTAAGTTTAAGCTCACAATTACGTAATGTTTCCAACGAAATTGCCTATTGTGACTTGCAACAATTTTTAGGTGACGATTATAAAAGATAATTCGGCCTATTTACGTAAAAAGGTTGTTTTTATCAGATTTTGTTTACTTATTACCGAGTGTAGTGGCCTATGGGTAAGAGTGTTGAACTAATAGCCCGAGGTTTTGAAATAACAACATTCTTACCAAAGTCTGAAAAACATTCACGTCTAGTGGTTAGACTTTTGAACTAGCCCGAGGTTTTGAAGTAACAACATTCTTACCAAAGTCTGAAAAACATTCACGTCTAGTGGTTTTGAGGTTTTGAAGTAACAACATTCTTACCAAAGTCAAAGAATCAAAAGATTGGTTTTAAGCACTAGCTCACATTATTTGTTGTAAAAATATAACTTCGCATTCACAAATGAATGCAGAAGCAAGGTTTAAGACCACCCTATAAATCGTTAATGTCAAATATTTAATTTAATTTTACTTATTGCCTTCCTAGGACACAAAACTACATTCCATCCTTTAAGAGGAAAAACCTTCTCCTAAACACAAATTCATAAAACAAAAATCCCGTATAAATTTCGGTTGATAAAAATCATTGAACTGTCAGTTTGTATATCAAAATCACGTTTGTTTTGACATTTGTTCTGTTAATGGCAAATAAAACGAATCTTTTTTAAACGCATTTCCGTATTTTATCATAAATTTGTTTTAAAATTTACGGGTTTTACTGCAAACATACTAGAACACAGTTAATATATTTATTTTGCCTTGGACCTTTTTGTGAACCACATCGAACTCAAAACGATGATAAGCCAGCATTGATAATTGACAATTGAACTTCAGTAATTTTATATTTTCTTAAATAATAAACACAAATATGACAGCGTTTTCCTAGTTGACATTTGACAATAAAAACCAGTTGTTTCATAATATTATTATTTTTTGTGAATAGAATTTGAAAAGCAAAATCAATTTTGTGTTCTTTTTGTTCACCAATTAAAATAAAAAGATGAATATGGATCTAGTTTAGAAAATATTAAATTTAAACATTTTTATAGCGATTGTTAGTTAACATAATGTGATTCCGAATTAGTAGATTTTTTTTTAATTAAATTTGCCTTTTCAAATTACCTGATTAACAAACTCTGTGTTAAGCTTATTAAGGAGGGGAAAAAGTTCGCAGTGCCACTCAAGTTAAAAAAAATCGAGGGAGTTCACACGCGGTAGAAATGAAACCTATACCTATACCTACCTACGACGGAAGAGTAGTGGGGAAGCTACGAACAATATTACGAAGAGAAGGATAGGGAAACGATAGAGAAACGCGTTTTATTACATTCTCTCATAGCCTATACCCTATAAATACATTTGTAGTTGTCTCTTTTTCGTTACACATTTTCGTTTCATAAAATCCAGTTCACACCGTCTCAAAAGAAATTTAAATTTAACAAAAAAAATAAGAATATGGTATCGTCCTATAGAATTGATGAAGATCTACATTATGCAGAATTGCTATACAAAATCAAAGTTGAAGAAAAAATGCAACCTTGGATTTTCAAACATTATTCTATTGACATTTAAAATTTATTTGCAATGTAGTAAGTTTATTATTTGTAAACCAGTTTTTATGTTTACAGCGAACGTCTATTTAACGTCCATGAAATTGCGTGCATAAATGCAGTGCTAAATTGGTAAACGTCATTCGTGTGACTGGTGCAATCGATGACGTTTCGGAAGTGGCATTAAACATTTTGAAAAAAAAATGTCTGCTGCTTTGTTTATTAAAGTTTAACAAGGCTATCGCAAATGTCAGGAGTCATCTTGAGCTATATAAAGCCATTTAGCCCGAGATGACTTATGGCATTTGCGATAGAATTGTTGAATTTTAGTTTGGTTATGGTAGACATTGCATGGATTGTGTCCTTGATAGTTCTGAAGTAATTATTCCAATATAATACTAAGCAGAATGTTTTGGGCTTAGTTTTGAACTGTTGCAAAACTATTTTCACTTGCAATAATATCACAAATCATTCGAGTAATACCAATTATTATGAGAACACTCTCCTGAGCGTAAAATAATAGGTCTTTCGTTATGCAAAAACAACACGTAAATGGTTCTGAGAAGAATCTATGCCCTGAAATCAAACAAACTTTTGCGCCAAATCAAATTTTGTTATTTGGCTGTAATTATTAAATACTTTATTCTTTCCAACAGTTAGAGTCTGCTTGCCATCACCATTTTACAGTCCCTAGCAGATATTTTTTTTTTGTTATCAGAGCTGACTGGTGATTCAACTAGGATTTCGTAGTAACCTCGAAAGAATTCTGTTAAAAATTAACGTTCTACGTTTTGCTAAAACTTTTATAAATCATCCTGGAGTTATACATTCTTTTGAAAAATCGTTATTGCCTCAACCGTTTTAAGGCATGCTTCTCTGCATCTCTTTTTTTTTTGTATTGCAGGTCTCTGTCTTGACTAGGAGCATCCATCGGGTATTTTTCGTCATATCAGGGATTTTTTGTCTTTTTGCAGCAAAAACTCAGACACTAGTTTGCGGACGTTTTTATACCTAACTGACATTTTAATTCTAAGAGAAGCATCCAAACAGTGCACCCAATTATTGTTTCTGTACTCTTTTCATCAATTGTGAAGAGATCTTCATAATGACGTAACCTTTTTGACATATTTTTCAAATGGTTCGACCAGCCTCGTTTTCAATTCGCTGGCACTTGAAAGGAAATGCAAATACTTGAAAGTGAAAATGGTCTATATTTCGTACCTGAGAAAATAAAAGGCAAAAAGTTAAAAGATAGATAAGTGTCTAATAAGAAATTATGTTTTCCAACATTTATGAGGTCATTAAACTTACCTATAAATTATGCAGCTGATGTCTGATCAAAAAAGTAATTTTACTAAATGTATTCCGAATAATTCATACAAACGGCATTATGTATTCAAATGAGAAGACATATAAGGAAACATGTTTTTAAAAGATGTGCGTAATTTAATTGGTATCCAAATTAAAAAACACGTCTGTTTTATATTCTTTTATTTGAAAAACGAAACCCTTATCAATAAATGATGCCATCCCTATAATGGACTGGTTTTATTAATTGGCAGCATTCATACTTAATGTGTTTAAGAAATTATTTATTTTGATTTGTTTATAGCTATTCAATTTTATTATAAAACATGTTGTTGAAGAAACACTAGCTAAACCAATTAAATGTTTAAATCAAACGTCTGAATTAGAAAGTCAGTTTATCTAAAAAAGATAGCTTCCAATTAAAACTTCAACAGAAAATCACTTTTACTTTTACACCATTTGAACTTCCTTTAAGAGAAGATTGTCATTTTATCCAAATGGAACTTCTTTGAATGTTGCAATCTATTATAATATTCAGTAGTATTAATCCAAGCTTACTTAACCAGATCTGTTCCAAGTTGGTGAAATTCTTCTTTACACTTTAAGTTATACTCACATGCGCAGTGGAAAAGGCATTGCAGAATTCCAACGTTGACCAGGCACTCATTAACGTTATTGTAAGTCTTCTCAAAGAAAGGAATATCAAGGCAAAACTGGGCGACACTGAACTAAAAGTAAACGCCTTAAGGGGCACACCACAAGGAGGAGTCATCTCTCCTCTACTATGAGTTCTTGTCGTTAATGAAATACTAATGAAATTCAAAAACAGGGGGGTTAAAGTAATTGCGTACGCAGACGATGTAGTATTGCTTGCGACAGGCCAATTCTTACCAACCATAAACGAGCTGTTAGAAAACTCTCTCCGGACACTTAACACATGGACAAAGCAATGCGGCCTTGGGGTCAAATAGAAGAACAATACCACACTTCAAACCACCAGCTATAGAGGGAATACCCCTTAAAATAGCTGAAAGTGCGAAATATTTGGGAATAATTCTAGACAGAAAGCTCAATTGGAAACTTAATGTCAATGAAAGAGTTAAGAAAGCAGGAAATGCTTTCTACGCATGCAACCGAATATTCGGCAGAAAGTGGGGACCTAACCCCAAAATAATCCTGTGGATGTATACGGCAATCTTGCGATGAATACTCACATATCACGACCAGTACTCACTCAATCAGGCCAGAATACACCGGAAACCGGACCAAAAAACGTTTGCGGTACGACAGAAGCTCCTTATCTAAACTGGTAGGGGCTCTCACTGGTCACAACTTTCTCAGAACCCATACAATGGTATTAAATCTCAAGGATGACGATATCTGTAGAGGCTGCGGCGATGAGGTAATACACGAGGATACACCACATTTCCTCTGTCACTGCCCGAGTCTCTGTCACCTGAGGAGCAGAATACTTCGAAGCTTCTACTTCCAACACATCCAAGAGCTTTCCGATATTCCATTACCCTATCTTTACAGGCTCCTACGAACATCAGGACGGCTGGATAGAGTGGAGTAACCCGTAGTAACGATAAGGAAGGACGAAATCCCACCAAGGGTATCACAATGGGTCCACATGGACCTAAGTGTGGCGGAATAGAGGATCATCTACTCCACCAACCCGTAAACCTTACCTAAGTTATACTCTCAGATGATTCGAACGTATGACACTGAACCAGAGCCCAAGACGCCTATAGAAGTTTTATTTGATTTGTGTGTTTTCTAACAAAATTTTGGATTTGGTATTGTGTTGTTCTTGTCATTGTTTGTTCCACATACCAATGGCATGCTGTTAATGGCTACGTTTGCACCGTGGACTATATTTGGTCCGGCACTAAATAATTTAGTCTCAGAAATTTTCTGTTTACACCGTACATGACTAAATGGTTTTTCTCAAGATCAGCAACAATGGCTACGTTTTCACGGTGGACATTGGATAATAACCAATTATAACAGTTAGTATACCACTTTATATGAATTTATGGTGACATCTATGCCCAAGGTAGAATAAACAGATTAGTCCAGATCACCTAAACAATTTAGTACTTATTCTAGGTGTTTACACCGATGGGACTTACACCAAATGTAGGCTTAGTCCCGGTTTTTGTCCACGATGTAAACGAAGCCAATTACTTTTTAAGTTATCGAGGATCAAACATACTGGTATCTGTGAAAACAAGTTCGAGCGAGTGCTTAACTACTAAATTGTAATATGCGGCTTCAAAATCGATAAATAAGTCATGGGCCTCCATTTGGACTTGTGGGTTTTTTCTGCCGAAGTTTGATGATTTTCTTAGTTTTGTACTTTTCTGGCCTAAAAAAAACCTTAAGTCTAAAACAACATACATACTTGCATATCCATTGAAATAGTTTAAAAACACTGACTCCTATTTGGCGCAATCTACCCTTTTTTCTGGCTGCCAGAAAATATATCTATCTTGGTGAAAATGAATTTCATTTTCATTATCGTATGTATGTCTGGTAAACAAATTATGCAATCATTTTTAGAAGTAAATAATAGAAGGCTGATGGTTAGTGCGATGAACTGTCGCCCTGAAGGTCTAGGTTCGATTCCCAGCCGTAGCAACACCTAAATGATTTTTCACTGGACCTCCTCTCGTGATGAACTGACAAATCATCCAAGTAGTATTAATTGTCAAGAATGGTTATCTCAACTAAGCAGTGCGGAGTCGGCATAAAACAAGAAGTCCCGCCATCTTGCAAGAAGTACACGCGCACACATGAATGGTTGTACGAACGCTAGGCCCTGGCTACTCACGAGCCTGTTGAGCCAAAAAATTGTGTTTTTTTTTTTTTTTTTGACCAGCGCCAGTTTAATTGCTTTCGGGCTTGTATTTACATTTTTATTTGAAACGACAGTTGACGTGCTCGATCTCTTACTCAAAATCCTCGGTCGGCTAATGCCAGGTTCGTTGAGCGCATTTTGATTGAAGAATATAAAAGTATGTATAGTAGATCTACTTGTAAAAATATGTGAATATATAAATACATATACCGAATAGCGTTTTAATCAGTGAGTGAGTAAAAATCCTGTTATAAACTGAATTTACGCTTTTTTACGTTTAAGAGCAACTCCCTCACTAAATTTTCAACATATCATGGCAGGTGGCAACGTCACAAAAAGGCACTTGTAACGTTGTAAGTAAGTGTCGTTGATTGAAATAATGCACACGAATTAATAATTATACCTATGCTGACATCACTGTAGGCTATTCATAAAGCCAACGTTTCGCAGACATTTTATTGACATGAGTTGTGTGTTTTTTATTTTACCCAGATAATCTTAAAACCTGATTATATTCTGCATCACGATTATCATCTTAGGCCGTGTGCCAATTGCGTTAAAATTTTAGCCAGTGGATAATTTTTGACATTAATATGGTGAATAGAGACTTAAAAATGTTAACCTGCTCAACAGCTCGCTAAAATTTATCCAGTGGCTAATTTTTGACATTTGGTATACCTACTGAGGAGTGAGAGTGATGGAAAGCATACCAGTGTTCACATGTGTGGGAAAATAGCACAGCATTCAGATTTTAATAAAAAGCAAAGAATGTGTATTTTATATCAGAAAATGTAAACAAATCTTTAACTTAAAAAGGATGGTTACAAAAATGTAATGACTACATTTGTTTCGGTATATTTTGTATGCGAAATGTGTGTAATTTGAACAAAGTAAAATGGATATCCTTAATAATGAACACAAATTGTACAACAATTATGTTTTAATTTCAATAATAAATAATTAAGGTTGTTTGTATGATATCTCTTAAGTCTATTTGGTATTTTTTATTACATGAAAATATATAGAAAAGATAGCCAGTGGATAAAAGTTAACCCCTTTTTTAACGAAATTGACACACGGCCATGTATTGGATGATCATAGTTTCAGTTATATTTCCCTCGTTGAATGGTGTACAACCCAATTCTCCCCCTTGTGAGGAATCAAAAGTCACAAGTTCTTGTGACTATTCTTTGTGAGGATTATTGTGACTCGATAACATTTGTCGGATTCCCCGTAATCCTCACAAGAAAAGTCACAACGAAACTCACCACAGCAAAGGTGAATATATATAAAGGGTGATCCATTTCTTTTTTAAAGAAAAAAACACAGAAAATTCAAATTTAATGGAGAATGTTTATTATCATTTGAAAGAACATTCTTTTTTTTGAAGATTATGTCTATCAAATGTTGGCCGTTCCTACGTCGCAGATGGTCCATCCGTTGAGTCCAATTTTTGATCACTCGTTCGAGCATTTCGACTGGTAACTGGCGAATGACACGCGTGATGTTTTCCTCCAAGGCCTGAATCGAAGCGGGTTTGTCGGCATAAGCTTTTGACTTTACATATCCCCACAGGAAAAAGTCTAACGGTGTGATATCACACGATCTTGGTGGCCAATCGACCGGCCCAAAACGTGAAATTATGTGCTCACCGAAATGTTCTCTCAATAAGTCCATTGATTGATGCGATGTGTGGGAAGTGGCGCCGTCTTGCTGAAACCAAATGTCGCCGAGATCACGAGCTTCAATTTCAGGCATCAAATAGTCGGTTATCATGGTCCGAGTTGCTGCGAACGGCGCCGAATCGACTCTCCACGGTCTTCGTGTACACTCTCAGCTACGGCCGCTATATTTTCTTCACAGCGTGCTGGACGCGGTCTATTCGGTCGAATATTATCCAATAATGAATGCTGGGTCTCAAAATGGGTGATGGTGTTGCGAATAGTACGCTCAGTAGGCCGATTATGTTGACCATAAGTTGAGCGAAGTGCACGAAACACATTCCTCACAGAACGTGAATTTTCATAATAAAGTTGAACAATTTGTAAACGTTGTTCACGCGTAAGTCTTTCCATTATGAAATGCCAAACAATACTAAACAAAAATAACATGACAGAATGACACGACTCACACGTGATCTGTCAAAAAAGGCTATTGAAAAAAGTATCTCTACTTGGATCAACCGTTATAAGCATCGTTTCTGCAAATTGTGGCTTGGCTGAGAGGTATTGTTACAGTTATTTCCTATACACTTCTGGTAACAGCCATGTGCAAGGAAATATAGCACTGAAAGAAACTATTCAAAACAAATTTAATAAAACTGCAATGAGAAGAACAAAATGTAATACATACTCGAAGTACAAAAGGCAAGGAATTTGGTTGATTGTCATGAGGCTTCAAGCTCCGCATGAGATCCCAGCACAATGTTTTTGGAAATCGAAAAAACTTTACAAACTTGTTGTTCTGTATAGCTATTGGGTCATTGGTACCTCTCAAGGTCCTTAAAAGCCGTCTTCGCTGCAGTCCTATCAATATTATTAGTTTGTTACAAATGTTATGCTTTTGTAAAATTCTTACTTTTAAACATCATAAACATCGTCAATAATATGCGCCATATTCATTTCAACCTCCATTTTTCACAATACCTACCTACTCAACAATCAAAATATCAAATCTTAAATAATTTTCTAGTTATGACCTGACCTGAAGGAGATCACAATTTCGATTGTTTTTGTGACTCTCACAATTTGTGACTGTGGGGGAGAATACGAAAAAGTCACAAAATCAATTTCACCTCTTCTTGTGACTTGTGAGGTATCAGTGATGATGGGGAGAATCGGGCTATTGTCGAGTTTCATTTGAAAAATAAAGCAAGCTGGCAATGCTGTCATGTAAACTGTCATCTTTGTCAAATAAAAAAGCGGCTCTCATCCTTTCAAATTTAAATATTTAATCTACATCCCCTTATCATTGAACAAAGCGAATAAAAAAACAACATGTTTCTTTCCATTTCTATTGCGTCGACCACTTACAACTGCAATTAGAAAGAGAATATGCAGGCATACACATTTGAAAAAAAAAATACACTGAAGCTCTATCAAAACGGTATGACTGAGCATGTGCCTAGAAGGTGATTATTTTTTTTTATGTAAATAAGAGGAAACAAAAAATTCCCCATACAAAAAAAAAAAAAACGATGTGTGTACTACAACGAACTCGTAAAAAAATGTGCATGATGATGAAAATGAAAACCAACTCAATTGTGCTGTCATCTCTAATTTACTTTTGAGTGGTTTTCCCATTCTCTCTGTTTCGGATTTGAGAATGGTTGATGTGGTTTATAGTGGTGTGGTGACGATATAGATGGATTTGGTTTTGGATCTCATTCGTTGTGTCAGTGTGAGGTGAGTTATTGTTTGCCTCCATTTTCCACTCCATTTCCAATCTCTAGCATAAAAGAAAATAAGGGTATGAGATGGGAAAACAAAAACAATGGCAAAGGCAGGCCCTGGCTTTTAGCCTCCTGGCTAAAATACAAACAAAAAAAAAAGCAAGCGGAAGGCACACAAGAAGATGAACATAAATAATAAACAATATTGTAATTGCTCATGATGGTGGTGGGTAGTGGTGAAAATGAGTGTGCGAAGCGGATGGGGCCCCAAACATTTGTGTTGCCTCCATGTTGTTTTTTTTTTTTTTACTGCGGCTGATTGCATTTTGTAATTGGAGTGGTGTAGAATAGGGTTTATTTTTTTTGTCATTTGAGTAGGTATTCCCTCCCCCATTTTGAATAGAATGCGATTAGGTATATGGAATTGGTTTGAAGCTTTGGACTCCAGCTCTATACGAGTGTATGTTTCGGCCCCCAATGATATTGTTTGAATAAATGCGATTGAGCCATTAAATTTTTCACGTCCATTTTATGCACTTTGTACGTTTTTTTTTGTTTTTTTTTTGTCTACATACCTATTTCACTTTGAACGCTATCCCATATGTTTTATGTGAAAATCGAGTTGAAGCGATATCAGATAACGATTTATGACATTATGGGCGTTTTTTTATATTTTGAGGTTATCTCTCTTGGAGTTGATAGGATTTCCACAAGAGCAGAGAAGAAGAAATACATAACGCTACCAGTCACAAAAAAATGGGGACAGCTTTTACTTTAAGTACATAATACAACTCGGATTGCATAGAAAAGTATAAAGCCAACCAGTAGAACATAAAAGTGCATTCAAAAGGGTTTTCCACCAGGTTCTTGAGATTTGATGTTTTGATTTGTGTTTCTGACAAAAAGAGCTGAGATAGGTACCTATCTTACCTACCTACATTGTTCTGGAAAGTAATAAAATTTTTTGTGGTACGTATCATGATGTATAGCCATTAAAAGGACATAGAAAAGGGATATGTACAAGTTTAATGTCTATGTGTAGGTATCTTAGATTTTGGAATGATAAAGGTGTAAGTTACCAACTTAAACATAAATATTTCTGTTTATATTGGTAAAGTCAATGAAGTATAGTGTTTTGGATGATTGTTACCCAAATCCACATACTATGCATATAATGTCAGACATAAACTTCAAATAAAAAGGTTAACCAACAATCAACGCATTTATTTAACAAACTAATGTTTACATCTCAGAATCCACCACAAAATCTCTGAACGTTTGAATAAATAATAGTACGTTGCTATATATAATATAAACAAAGACAATTTGAAACGTTTATTATTGTAAATAAATTCACAAATAGTAGGCGTATTCATGCAACGTCGGAAAGTCGTAAACGTGATAAAATTACGACGTGATAATGAACAGTCAATGTAATGAACTGTTTTCCAACATTATCGGAATTTTCTAACAGGAATTGGGTGCGTAAACTGAGATGGTAAACGTTGTAAACTTTTGAAATGCTATTTTGACATTTAATCAGTCACTTTCACACATCAAACGTATGTGCTAAACTGAAAAAAATTATCGAGAACGTAAAGAGAACAAAATTATATCAACAAATAAATTACTAAAATGAGATTGGATTCAGTGGGTTACCGCATTATTTAGTGATGCAGACATGCAGTTTTAGGGTCGTTCATGAAACGTCGTCGTAAAACTATAATTTTCGCACGTAATAAAATTACGACGTTGCATGAATACCCTTAGTAGTTTAGGACAACAGAATTCTTCTATGCGTAATCCGTTTTCATAAATAAATATTTTGTATTTTGATTTGGCAGCACTGACATTTCAATAATAAACTCTTCATAATGCAATTTCTCGAATGTTGCCGTTTACATGCAACTTACTTTGTTTTTCCTCTTTCTGACCGATATTTGTACCTACACTTAATAAAACTGACAACTCAAAATTGATTTTGCTACAGCATTTGACAACTCAAAAATGTTTAATTTAGTAAAAAAGAAATATATGTAATCGCAAATAATCCCTTGTTATTTTGTAATTCTTTTTGAAAAATTTTAACAAATGACTTATATTGCAAGTGTTTGTATGCGTCGTTCAACTTACCATTCAGGTGGATATAACTTTTACGTCTAACAATAGTCACAATTTATTTGATAGGTAGTTTTATCAATTTCTTATATGTATGTGGTATTTACTGAATACAAATTAACTATGTTATAGTCAAGTTGTTGTCAAACCAGGTCCATGTGATGCGCATTACGCAAACTATCATTAGAATGTACGTCACAAATGCAAATGGGCAAAATCATCTCCATGAATGTCATACTCTCCATTTGCCTAGGAATACTTAATTAACTAAGAGCATCAAAGTGTATAATATATTCCCAAAGCCATTGACATTTAAGAACATAAACCACCCCCTAAATGTCAAACGTCATCGATGAAATTACTATTTCACAAGACACGAACGAAGATGCTTATTTTATTTTGCCAAACGTCAGACATATAATGAAATTTCATACAACTACACTATGTAGTGGAATTTTTATTAATAATATGATTTTTTATCCAATGCATATATTTGATTAAGCAGTGTTATGATTCCTTCATATATTTTTTTTAGACAAAATGACGCTAATCTTGTGCGATTTATAATCTGGTTCTACGTCATTAGAGTTTAAATTAATCTGTCAGTTGTGGTTAAAACATATTCATAAAGCCAGTTGCATTAACTTGTCTTTATTTGTGGACTGGATAAATAAGACATTATTATTGATTGACGGATACTTTCAAACTGAATAGTTTCATTGACAAATATAATATCAGCACAAGGTTTTCTATATTTAAGCATAATAAACGAGTAATCAAATCGAGTCTTGAATTCCTTAAAAAATGAAATCTGTTTAAACACTCCTATTGCTTAATTAAATAGTTTTGAGTAACATTGATCTTAACTCGACATGTAAAAAATTAATAGGGTTGATCATTGGTACCAACTGAAAGTGAATTTTATTTATTTGGCATCTCAAAACGTAGCGCCACCTGCCTGATGTTAAATAACGTGTAAATATAAATACTGCTATCGAAATGATTAGTTGATAGTGTGCGGGCCTAAGAGAGGGTTTGTCGAAAATTTGATGTCTAACCGAAGGGGAAAGTGCCGAAAATCTTTCCATCCGAGAAGAATCCCATAGATGGAGTAATGATTTGTCGAAAATTTCGAAATAATGATTAAATTTTCAAATAAAAGAATATTTGTAGCGTTAAGAATGGAATATAATGCAATTTAAACATTTGCTGTGAGCTTGCTAATTTTGAAATATTCGGAAATTCCCAAATTCCGAAGATTTTGTTTAAAATGTTCACATAAAACTGGCTTAATTTTCACATTAAGGTCATCATTTGTTTGGTATTTATTTTCATAGACCTGTGATTTGAAATCAGCCCTATCGAGGTATCCGTCGGAGCGGACAATTTTCCGCAACGCATACTTCGTCGAAGGTTAAAATTCCATTCGAGGTATGTGTCATCGAAAAAAAAAATCTTCCCAAATGCGACGGGTTCACTTCACTACAATTCGTAAATAAATTCCGCGAAGAATTTGTGTCGGAGGAAATCGGAGAAAGCATGGCACTTAGCTGTCAAAAATCGCATGAAAAATGCACGTCAACGCAATTCGCCGGGGTGCGTTACAAAATGTCGGAGAAATATTCCGAACAGCTTTTCGGAGGAATACCTCGAAGCAAAAATCCTCCGAATCGTACGAAATCGGAGAATTTTCCGCTCCGACGGATACCTCGATAGGGCCGAATATCACAATCTTAGTGGCCAGTTTATGTCCTCATATTGATCGTCAAGAATGTCCATCGGATACGTAAATTCGGTCATGTTGTTGGAACTACATATCATAGGTATCCATATCATCTACCCATTTTTAGTGCTCCCCGTTGACGCTTATGTAAACGTCAGTTTCGTTTTAGAAGAAGCATGGATCAATAATTCTCCCAGACTATACTGCACCAAACAGTGACTTACAAAGGATGCGGTCGCTAAAGGTGTTTTGTATGGCAAAATGTTGGGCAACGTTAAATTGCTCAAAGGCCAATTAGCAAACACACGGTGTTGTCTATCGTCGTTTACGTTAAATTTCTGGGACAATCGGATTTTATACGTGTGGAAATTTGGGTCCTAGAAAGCATGAATTCTTGTGAACTAGAAGAAATTGACTTCTCTGGGTTTTGCTGTAAGCTCTCACGGACAGAGTGGGTGCAGTGGCCTAGTAAGCCTACTAAGCGCGGGGTCCCTGGTTAATATTTCGAAATTACCAACAACTACGTTTTTTTCACTGCCCCACCTCCATCAAAAGTCTGTCAAACATCCAAAAATATATCACTGTTTGAGAAGCTTCTCAAATTCGCCGTTCGGAGTGGACGATAAATGAAGGAAAAAGCTATGGCTGAATTCTAAAATTCAGTACTTCTGCATTATTGTTTAATATTAAGCGTTTGAAAACGCAAACGGATTACTATGATGCAATGCATAGATACTTTTCCATTGTGAATGCATCATCTGCGCAAACAAAAGAAACAATATCATTGTGAATGATTTGATGCATATAGCAAATGCAAATCAGCGCATCCGAAAAGCAGTGTGCATTCACAATGACCTTTTTTTTGTGAAATCCAGCCTATGCTTGAGGCTCCCTATGGGTAATTCCAAAATTTTCATTTCTTACGTTCAGGATGGACGTTTTCAGCGAACCTTTCTTTTCTGTGACGTATGGCTACCGAATCGGTTTACTCGAACTTGGTCATCAAATATCAAACAGTCATTTGAGATGAGAATAAAAATCAAGTGATGCGTAAAACGTTTCTAGGACAGATGACTGATTTTGAATATAAAATTTGAGAAAGTACCCACGTAGTTCAACGCTTTAACCTTCCATGTTGACTACTAATGAATTTACAACAAATTTGACAGATGTTTCTCTAACAACATGGCCGCTATATTTGCTTTAATCCCTTTGAAAAGACCCTTTAACTTCCTCTGAAGGAAAGCAGAGTCCCACATCCAAGTTTGTTGAAATGTACCCTTACACATGAGTGCGTGTACACCTAACGTCATAAATCGATGACATTAAGCTGTCACAACAAACTGGTGTGATGATAAAAGTCTATTCCTAAACCTAGTATCACACACATCACACATCAACAGTTTTTTTTTTGTGCAAATAAAGTAATAACATTTGACATTTTCTTCAGCATTTAGCTCTTCCACAAAATGGTACTTCCCCAATCTGATCTCCCAAAAGGTTTCCACAAACATGCAAGTTCTTCTATCCACACAACAGGATAAATTTCTGTGACTTCCTACTTTGCATTTAATTTAGAAATAAATACAAAGTAGCACACATCCCTTCAGCCAGGACAAAACTCCCTTTGCACTCACAGTGGGCGCTCAACTCTTCCACACACGAATTCATTGATTTACAACGTGGGGAAGCATAAAATTTAGCCAATTTATTTTGCGGACAAGTGCAAGCGAGACAGATAACTGTGCTATAAAAAAATGGATACATTTATACACATGAAGATATGGAGGAACCCAGAATGAAAGGATACAAAAATTCAAGAATATGTGTGAGAAGGAGAGTTGGAAAAAGTTTGTGAAGCAAACAGTCCATAAGCATTTGTTATTATGTCGAGCGTGGTGTTCGTTTTGTTTACATTATGCTCCCTCATGCCACACAACATTTGGCATCACCAACACTCTAACCCGCTTACCACTCTTCAGCTGCTGCTGGCAGCCTTTGGAAATCAAAGTGTAAACGTTGAGGGCGTTTTGTGCACACCATGCACGTACACACAACAAACACCCAAGAATCTCATGGATATATTATGTGAAGTTGTTTTTTAAGTGCCTACGGGGGGCTGCTGCCAATCATCATCCCTTGTGCTGCGCGCGGCGACTCTAATGTTTTGTTAGGCTTGTGTGTGTGTACTGTGTGCCTGCTGATGTTTCTTTTCGGTTTGTTTTTGTTTCGTCTTCGTCGTGACTTTTCACTCTGCCGCCTTCGGGTAAGAAACGTGGGCTCCCCTATGGAGGGTATCCCCCCTTAACCCACATGCGGTGGAATGGTTAATCTCTTTGATTCCCAACTCGACTTGGAAACTCAACTCAGAAGATGTAGAGATACTCTACACACGTACTGGTGATGATGGGAATGCTTCCATTATTTTTTTAGTATTCTTCTGCTATGCTTCGCCTTGCTGTATATGTGGGTTTGTCCCTCGTATAATCTGCTCTGCACACCATATTGGAATTGGCAAATAAAGTGGAACTTTGTTGTTGAAGACGAGCAAACTTCGTGGTTAACGTTGGAGAGTTGTCCCCATAGCTCAGGCCGGGGTATAACGAGTGTCTCTCTCTTCCTATAGAATCTTTGCACACCGATTTGGTTAACTACTCATCGTTGAACCGAATTGAACTCGTAATTTCTCTCCTCACTCTGTTCTGCACACTTCGGTTACTTGGTTTGTGTTGCATCGGATCACACTCCTCCCAGTCCCAGTCGATTTGGTTTGTGTTAAGGCTCTTTAAACACTAGGCGGGGAAGGGGGAACAGTACCAGTAGCAGTAGGACAGCAAAGTGCATGATAACGAAGACAATCAACGTTTGCGGTTTCTTCGGATTGTTGTCTTTATTCTCCGTTCCCCCCATATTCTCTTCTGTGACGACGACCGATATGATGGGGTCTTGGTGGACTTGGTGATTACGAGACGTTGTCGTCGTCAACGTTGACTTCCTTTCCATATAAGACGCGTAAAATAAATGAAAACATAAAACGCAACAAAGACGAGATAGGTATACCCATTTTCCTTCTTCTCGTTTCCTCTTCTTATCGTCGTCCCTTCATGGGGCAGATACTAAAAACAGAACGTCGATTGAAAAGAGGATATGAACGAGGTCGAACATCGAGTGAGGAGGAAATTAACAACATTCAAGATAATGGCTTCAAAAAGAGGAAAAGTACATAACAATTTAAACAAAAAAAAAACGGAATTTCTATCCTATAATGGCAATGCTGGAGGGTCATATCCAACGGTATAACAGTATGTAATTTGAAAACCAAAAGGATAATTATACTAGGCGAGCATAAAAAGGACCCCCCTCGCCACACACATACACAAATATCTACCCCCATAACCAGGAGATGAAAATTACAGTAACTTCCCTTATCAGCGGTAGCACAGCGTCCATCTATTTTTTGTTCCATCATGGCGTCGGTCGTCATTCGGTGGATCCCATGTATTTGCTGACCACACATATAAAAAAAAATGAAAACCACTCATACACCCATGTAGGGAGAATTCTGTTCTGGTGTGTGATGTGATGTGAGGCGATTATCAACTTGCGCTGAAAGACCATTACATACAAATTAGACCTGGGTTTTTATTTTATGAATTCCACTACTACACTTGAGGACATGTTAATTGGTTTGTTAAATGTTAATAGGATTTTTCTTTGTTACCAGGAAACGCTGTGTAAATATAATTTCTGTGTTAATCAGTTGGTAAACGTTGTTTTATGCTTGATTGGTGCTAAAAACCCAAGTTATTGTAGATGAGGCAGCAAAGAAGCAAATGTCCTTCGACAAGATGTATAAAACATTTAACAAATGTTCAGCGCTGTCAGATAACCCACGCGTCTGACAGCCCTCAACATTTGTGTGTTTTGTAATTAAAATTAAGGATTTTGCGCACTAAGGCAGAAGGATAATGATTAATTAAAACTGGTTTGTGACCCACGTCGGTTAGTTTTATTTGATGTGTGAGTGGTAGTCTCGAGCTAGCTATCACCGGTCCAAAATTTGTAATTTTAGGGAATTACATCAAGTCTTTTTGCGTACTCCTGTGCTGGCATACATTTTAATGACCTATTTATTGTCGAATTATATAAAGATTTTTATGATTAGTACTACAAAAATGAAAAAGTTTTTTTCACATCGAAGTAACGAGAAGTGTCTTTTATTTTTCCAAAATGTCAAACATCCATGCAGAACAAATAGGTAGAACTGACATTTGCAGTTCAGGCTACTAGCATCTGCCGTCGTTCTACTATTTAGTCAATGTTACAATAAAGTAAAATTAATCCAGTATGAAACATTGGGAAAGTTCTCGCGTACTGAGAAAATTATACAAAACTGAACGAAGAAACATTTTAGTTTCGTCAACTTTTATGTAATTCTCTTCACACTTCAGCAAGTGAAAATTGTCAAACGATGACAGCCGAGAAGATTGACAGAAATTGGTAAAATTGTTCTTCTTAAAAGTCGCAATACATGCAGCTATTTTGTGTATATTGCTTTACAGTAATAATAAATAACCGAATGCGTTATTTCAGTCAAACACGTGCTTTTAACATCAAAAAAATTCAGACGGATTAATAGTATGCTAACCGACCGAAATGATTAATTTCAGTCGTGATTTCAACATGCATTCGAGTGTTTTAGTTACAAACCTATAGACATTCGCATTCTGTAACGCGGCGTTTGATGAGAAACACAATCTAAATGACTTTCCGGTCGAATGAAAAGTCGTCTGTGCTTAGCGAAAACTGTCAGTCATTTTGTGTTGATTAAATAATAAAAAATATACGTATAAAGCATAAAGAAAAGAATTGATACAAAAACGGATGACTTTATATTACCCGGATTGAGACAAATTGTCGAGAACTCAAGCTCGAATGTTTGCGCCTTTAAGGTGCTGAAACTGGTTAAAAAATATTCTATTTGAAGCATTTGAGAACTGTCAAAACGTAGATAGGTATATTCTGAACATTTTCAGAGTGGTATTTTGGTCTCTCATATCAGAAGAGAAAAATGCTTGATGTCTGTTAAAATATTTCTAATCCCGTACTACCGCTTAGAATTTTCAGAGGTAGCAAAACAGTATCAACTTTTTTATTTTAGTTTTGGAATCTGTGGCGTTTTTTTTAATTAAAGCAATATCTGGGGTCAATTTGTTACCCCAATTTCGAGCGCCTTCGCTTTTGCTTATTATCAAACGCGAAAGCAGCCGAAAATATGTTTTCCAGCGCATCACAATTTTTTCCGTTCTGACTTTGTATTTTCTTTCTATTTTTAGAATAATTTGACAGCTGTTTCCAGTCACTGCAGTTTGCATAATGAAATAATTTCATACGAATTTATATTCGCTTGGAAAATCTTCTCTTTTGCTTATTATCAAACGCGAAAGCAGCCGATAATATGTTTTCCAGAGCATTACAAATTTTTCCATTCTGACTTTCTATTTTAACAAAAAAATTGACAACTGTTTCCAGTCACTGCAGTTTGCATAATGCCATATTTTCCTACGAATTTAGATTCGCTTGGAAAGTCAGCAATACGCTCTAAAAGCGGTCGGTTTGGCTTGTATTTCCGAGTCAGAGAAGCTTTAATTGAAAAAAGGTCAAAATTCCCAAAGGCTCTTAGGTGTTCCGTGGGTTTACAAACAATATGGCGGAAACTGCAACTAAATTCAAGTCTGCCAAGGGATCTTCTGGAAAACTGATGCGTACACAAAGCTATTGAGCCCTAGGGCCACCTCATTTGTACCAAAAAATAGAAAATAAGTTGGAACATAATTTGGTTGTTGCTGTATTCCCCTGAACGATCTTTTTAAAAATGTGTTTTTGATAAAAGTTAACTTTTTGTCATTTCCGAATGACCACTGCTGATGAATTTTTCGCCTCGAGTACCTATCACTAGAAACCATTCTTTTGAGTCAATAACGCCGTCATTCACAATCTACGACGTCAGAGATCTGCAAATTATCTTCCATAAATTTTGGATGTTGAAATTGGTCTTCAAGGTTGATAACTGTCTTCGATGGGGATGTTCTGACATGTGTTTTCGGGGGTTTCCATGTGCTTTCCAAAATCAATGTAAAGTCATGACTCTATAGCCAATTTTAATTGAAAATTTAAACACAACCAATTCGGTATTTGGTGTGAACGACTGGGCGAGTTTCCGTAAACCTTTGTCAACGTTAAGGCAATGTCGTTCTACATCATATTCCGGACTATGTATAATTTTGCGTGAGTTAGAAACGTTTCGACGACCTTAATGCTCTGGAAATCGTGTTTCTATATATACAAGGTTTTTTGGCTGTAATTTATAAAAAAAAATGAAAAACTTTGATTCTTCTTGTGGATTATTTTTATTTGGTCTTTTAATTTTTTTTACATCAAGTCGAGAATATGATGTCATGGCCGCCGCCACAGTTGATTGTCATTTGAGCCCTTTTTATGGTATTTTCCATCACTTTGGCCAAAACTTCCGGCGATAGGTCTTCACATTCTTGACGGATATTGTCTTTAAGAGCTGCAAGAGTCTGAGGCTTGTTGACATAAACCCGCGACTTCAAAAAACCCCAAAAAGAAGTCTGGAGCGGTCAAATCAGGCGATCTTGCTGGCCAGTGCAAATCGCCAAAACGGGAGATTAGGCGCCCGGGAAATGCATCCTTCAGCATATCGGTTGTGGCACGTGCAGTGTGTGCCGTTGCACCGTCCTGTTGGAACCACATGTTTTCCAATCCTAATTCATCAAGTTGCGGCAAAAAGAACTCGTTGATCATTGCTCTGTAGCGCTCACCATTCACAGTAACTGTTTGGCCCGCGACGTCTTCGAAGAAAAAAGGTCCGATGACTCCTCCAGCGAAAACAGCACACCATACAGTGACTTTGAGCGGGTGTAATGGCTCTTCGTGGGTTACACGCGGATTTTCAGTGCCCCAGAAGCGTAAATTTTGCTTATTTACGTACCCGCTAAGATGGAAATGGGCCTCATCACTCATGATTATTTTTGATGAAAAATCATCTTCCTCTTGGTGGTGATTGAGGATGGCTTGAGCGTATTTTAGACGCGATTGGCGGTCAGCAGCTAACAGCTGATGCACCGTCTGGACTTTGTACGGAAACATCTTCAAATCTTGCACCAAAATTCGCTGTAAAGACCGTCGACTGATACCCATTTGCGTGGCACGTCGTCTGGTCGATGTCGACGGCGCTTTCATGACATCTTCGGCTACAGCAGCAATATTCTCTGCAGAACGGCTACTCCGAAATCTGCGACGAAATTCACGTTGTGCCAAAGTCACCGACCGATTATTGCTCAAATAAATAGTCACCAATATTCCGCGTTCTGGAGCAGTGTAGCGTAACATTGTTTATTAACGTATATTTCGGATGTGTTTTCTACACAAATGTCAAAACAGAACTGACATTAGGGGCCAATCGCAAAATTTATAGCATTTTCTGATAGGAGGATTACTTTTGCGCCACCTTGTACATATATCTTTAATATTAATATCCTTAAGCTTTGTGGCACAGATGTGGCCAACAGCAGCAATATAAATTCAAAAACATTAATCTGGTAAGCAATACATTTTGTAAACATAAAAACATACCTACAGTTGTTATGGCAGCACTCCCAACTTATATCTACATAAAATACATGCCAAATTCTAATCTAAAGATGTCTTTTATCTTTAAAATATCACCATCTGCGCTCATTTTCACGTTATACCCTCAATATCACTGAATATAAGCACGATTTGAACCACAGTCCACCCCTAGGAAGGCATCCCTCCACCTAGGAAGGCATCCCTGCACTTTTGGCACAACATTTTGCACCGTTAAGCGAACTTTTCTCTTAATTCCACTAATACCTCGCGGGTAATATCGCATAGTTATTAAGAAGTGATGCCATTTGCATTTAGCTGGGAACACTGCCCAAAAAATAACCAAAGAGTAGATATAACAGTAAATTTTCATGCAAAAAAAACACCCTTTGCGTGATACGTTGCCAAATAGCTATACAAAAGTTAAAGCACAACAAAAAAAAAAAAAACTTTCATTATCAGGAAACCATTAAAAAACTTTTTTTTTTGCAGCACTCACTCGCATATGAACGAACACAGTGGTGGCACATTCCTGGTCGCCTTTCTCTGTTTATGGTGATTACCGAATTTAGTCCGCTCTACAAAGAACTCAATTTTAATATAAGGGTTCGCTAGCTGCGGTGTATGTGTGTATGTATGCAAGCGATAAAGGGGGTGGTATCAGACATTTTAAGCCATCTAAATGATGATGGTAGCCGTCCATAATCCCCCCAAGCGATATCGCATTTTTTTTCCTGTTGTTTGTCTATTTTTCATTCCATTCGCAGTGTGGTTCTGGAAAGGCATTTTGGCAGCATCAGCCACACCCTAATGGTATTTTCGAATTTATACGCTTGCCCAAAAGGATTTCTCTGGACTGCCGGACTATGTCGGTTCATAATTTTGTGAACACGTTTTATTTTATTCATTGCTTTGCTATTGGGGTTTGGAACGAGCCTCGAAGGAGGACTTCTATATCATTGATTGTAAGTTAAAGTTATGTTGCTGAACGGCAACACTAATGGCACAACTGTGGTGGGGCCCTCATGCCAATGACATACTTCAAAGTGCAAACCACAAAGAGCTATAAAATGAATTCCTTTGTCATGAAATATCTTTACAGACATACGAGTATGTGTATATATTTTCATTATATACTCGTGGGTTTTTGTTCCCTTATCAGCACACAGTGTTGTCTGACAGTATTACTCTACCTGTCAGTTGCAACAACTAATGTCACATTTCCATTTGTTCGTACGAGTGTCAAATGTGTGTGCGAACGTGAATGAAACTTTTCCTTCACCAGCAAGAGTATGTGTCAAAAAAGATACCTCATTTTTTTTTTATTCTGCTTTTTCGACATCAAATTACCTCAGAGGTTTAACATTTCGACGATGGTGATGCTGATGACATTTAATATTTTGTTCATGTCGAAAATCATTTCAATTTCTTTTCGGGGTCAATTAGTTGCTATTCGTGAATTAGATGGGTCACTTTGACGGTCCGGAAGATTCAGCCGTCTTTCACAAAGCCACGTGCATAACCGAATCACCTTTTGGGCTACTGTTTCGAACGGAATGTGACCAAAACGATGGAAGAGAGCTACGGTGAGACGTTGTTGGGCTGAAAAGGGAATTTTTAATTTCCTCCATTGAAATATTCATGAGGGTTTTTCTCGCCGGGAGGACAGTCAAGCAGAAGAAGAGAAATTATGCACGCAGTGTGAAAAGTGAATACATACAAAAAGAGAAAAAGAAAACAGTTTTCTTTTGGCAATAAAAATGGAGTAGATGAGGAAGCGAAGGTGAAATGAAATGAAATTTCATGCAATTTTGACATTAATTTTTGTTGGGTGTCAAAAGGCAACGTTACGTGAGGGACTTTTAAATTGAAATCACAAAGGAAAGCGGAATTTGTGATTTTTTTTTTTGCGGTAGAAGTTATTTATTTTTCCCCAGTTATGGTAATGTGAAGTGTCAGTGATTTTATTAAAATTTTAAAGAAAAGAAATACCTACTTTGATGATTGTTTATTTGGAAAAGACAATAAAAAGCTTTGGGATACTGTTTTACTTAAAATGGTGGAGAGGAAGACTGACGAGCAAAATGGCATCATGAAAAGAGTACATGGTGCCAAATCAACCTTCATATAGAATGTCACGAGTTGATTTCTGACGTCTAAATATGAGAGGGTGCGTAGACGAATCTCTTGATTATACCTTTGTTTCCGTACATTATTAATTTTTAAAGAATTTTTGCTACCGACATTTATTTGCATACAAAAAATATTAATGAGTAAAAATTATTTATACGGGAACATACCTTATATGTTATAGATTCAACCGGAAAAGTAGTTTTTCCGTATTCTCAGCTATGAGAGCTATACTAACTGAAATATTTTTACTGACTTTGAAGTTTTAAAAATATTTTTGTTCGAGTGGTGAACCTCTATATCCTTTTTTGCACCCTTCTTACGTTTTCCCCCATTAAAAAAGGGGTTGCTCCCTTCTTCTTTTCCTAAAAGCACTTTGTCTTTAGCTCTTGTATTCAGCTTATGCCTCATTCCTGGCTGAGTGAACCTGTGGGCGTTCTTCGTCAAACCAGGGTTTTTTTTTTGTATGGGAGGGATAAACCCAGAACGTTAGTTGCAGCCGTTGTAAGGGGAACTGCCATTAGACATTAGATGGTGCTGTAACAACTGCCCTTCGACATTAATAATTGCCGATGTGCGATTAATCATAAGCCGTCTCCTATTACATAAGCTATTCGACATTGAATTTTCATAAAGTATTTCATTGTTATTGTGGCTTCAAGAAGAAAATTTTCCGTGTCAATATTGTCTCCATGAAATCTCCGTACACCCTGATTCTGCTGACTACAACACGGACCGTATTTAATCTTTTTTTTTGTATCCTCTTTTGCTTGGCCTATCGTATTTCCTGAAGGGCAGTAATGTCTGTTTTGTAGAAATTTGGGCCTCCTCTTAATTTGAAGCGCGAGGTCTCATATTGTTATTCTGTTCAAAATTCGAGTTTATTTAGTTTAAGAAGTCACATCTAGTTGGATGATACCAGTAGCTGGTGATACCACAGGGTTGTCAAATAAGCTTAGTTGATTTGTAGTCACAGTTACAACACTGGGAAGTGTTGTAACTGTGAAACATAGATTGACTATAAATTTGTGTCCATAAAAACAAGTTGCATCTTCCTTTGTAAGACAAATCAAACAAACCTATAAATTGACAGTTTATATTTCTAGATTTCTATACATTGCACACGTCTATCAATAAGACGTTTAGGGTTCTTATCAAGAGTTCTCTTTTTCATTGACAGATGAGAAAGATGACATTTAAAAATTCTTATCAAGAGTTATCTTTTTAATTGACAGATGAGAAATATGACGAAAAAGTTAAAGAAGTGCGTAGGGTGATTTTATGTTTTCTGAATGGTGGTAACCATAAAGAACCCCTTTTCAACTATTAAAAACAAAAATACTTAGTTTGATTTTTTGCTATATATAATAAAAAAAATATGCTCTTCATAAGAGAGTGGCAGTTTTAAAGTTAAAATAATAAAAACTAAAAAAACTAAAATCAGCTTACTTTGACTTTACATTCAGTGCATGGTAATAAAGTCAAAGTGGGCATTATGATTATTAAGTAAAACTTTGTCGGCCTATAATTTTAGGCATATAAATGAGCTATTTTTTAAGAAAAGTCACTTTGGCATGAGAAGAATAGAGTGACAGTAGACTAAATTCTAAAAGTAAAAACCAAAAGCAAAATCAGCTTAGAGTGACTTTACGTTAAGTGCAGGGTGATCAAGTTAAAGTGGGCCTTATAACAAAACACTCGCTTTGATTATAGTAACACTTTGTCGGGCGATAATTTTTGTCCTTTAATTATGGGCGTTTTACTAAGAAAAGTCACTTTGAAATGAGAAAAGGAGAGTGCCAGATGACTAAATTCTGAATAAAAACAAAATCAAAAAGATTGACTTTACATTGATTGCAAGATAATAAAGTTAAAAATGACCTTATCACAAATCACTCGCCTTGATTATAGTAACACTTTGTCGGGGTATAATTGAACGAAGAAACATTTTAGTTTTATAATTTTCTTTACATGGAATTTGAGCTGGGGAAAATTGTACTTATTTTATCCTTTAAGCTAAGAAAACACAGCGGCCCAAAATAAAACACATTCTAGGAAAAGAAAAATGAAAAACAAAAATATAGAACTATATAGAATTTAGAACTTAAGCATTAATTTTGTCGATTATTCATAAAAATAGGTTTTAAAATCGTAAACAAAAAAACATGTAGCATAATATTATATTGATTTGTAAGCTCATAAGTTGACAACCGCATCGGGCATATAATTATGAGCGTTTTTCTTAGAGAAGTCACTTTGACACCTTTTTTTTAAGGTTTAACCCGTCTCAATCTTCTGACTATATTGTCGGTTCTTTAAAGCTGTAATATTTTTAAATTAACATGACTGAGAAGCCTATTTCTGTGTCTTAGATTTTCAACCATTTCAATGTAAAGATCTCTATGCAGATCGGTGTTACGTATGTACCATGGTGCGTTAACTATGCTCCTTAGTACTTTGTTTTGGAAGGTTTGTATTCTTAGTAACTTTGTCTTGCAAGTGCATGCCCACAGCTGGAGTCCATAGGTCCATACACATACTGGCTTAAGAATTTCGCTTATATAGCAATAATTTATTGTAATTGGACAAGGATGAGTATCTCCCAATAAGCCAATACATTTTATTGTAGCGGATGTTCAATTCATCTCTTTTTTTTCTTTTCATGTGCTTTCCAGCGCAGTTTGGCGTCTAGAGTCATCCCTAAATATTTAGTTGTATTTGAATATTCCACTACATTACTATTTATGTATACTGGAATGTGTGGTGCATTTTTTAACGTAAAATTTATATGAACTGACTTCAGGTCATTTAATCTGATCTGCCAATTTTTAGTCCATTCTGAGATATGGTTTACTGCCTTTTGAAGCTTTTTTTTGTAGTTATTTCGACAGTTTCTCCTACAGAAAGTATAGCAGTGTCATCTACAAAGGTAGCTAGAGTGATTTCGCCAGTACTGGACCTAGAACACGGCCTGGAGGTACACCAGCCTTAATTTCTCTTAATGTTGAGTACATTGTTTCTTGTTTAATTCTGAAAAATCGCTGTAGAATATAAGACTCTAGTATTTTTGAATACTGCTTCGGCAGTTGCATTTGTAATTTATGGATCAATCCTTTGTGCCATACTTTGTCGAAAGCTTGTGATATATCAAGAATAACTGTAGAGCAGGCATGTCAAAGATACGTCCCGCGGGCCATTTATTCAGCAATTGAGCAATTAGTACCAAGTTATGAGTTGGATTTGAGTAAATTCTGAATGAAATCAAAAGTGAACGACCAAAATTCGTTGGAATTCATTGTATTGTATGAATGTGATGAATCCCATAATAAAAACAGTTAATTTCATTAGAAGTAGAGAACTAAATCATCACCAATTCATACATATTTTAAAGATCTTGATGAACAATTTTCAGATATTCCCTACTTTGCAGAAGTTCGGTGGCTTAGTCGTGGATCAATGCTTAAGCGATTTTTCGAATTGCGTAAACATATTGTTACTCAATAGGGTAAACCGATGGAATACAGTGATGAATGGTGGCTTGACTTTGCGTTCTTAGTAGATATGATAGAACACTTGAATAATTTTAACTTTAAGGAAATAGTGTTATCAGTACGCAACTGTACTCAAGTATTCAAGCTTTCCAAATAAAATTAAAGTTGTGAGAGTCGCAGTTGTCCATTTCCTTAGCATGCGTGAGATCGGCATACACAATGCAGATAAATTATCAGATTTTTCAAATCGTTTGCTTGATCTTATTGGTCGTTTTGCAAATTTTCGCGAGCTCAATACGTATGACTTTCCTCTTTTTAGTAGCCCTTTTATGTTCGACGTTGGTATAAAGCACCGACTTACTTGCAAATTTAACTAATCGATTTGCCATGTGATATTGCTATAAAAAACAAATTCAATGAAGTTGACAATATACAAATTGCTTCAAAAATCAAAATAGCTATCCCAACTTAAGGAAACATATGTGTGTGAACAGATGTTTTCAGCAATGAAGATTAATAAATCTTTTTTTTTATATAAGTTGCGCGCACTCAAGGGGTTATGAATACCCTTTATATGTTTTAGCACAGTGCGGGCGTTAAGCAAATTCGGGATAAGAAGAAAGGGTACCTCCTTTCTTCTTATCCCGAATGCACATTGGTTTTAAATGCCTGTAGGTTATAATGGAAAGGGAAAACAGAGTTTGGTAGAGCATTCCACATTCGTGTTGTTCGGTTTATGTACGAATCTCTATATTTCAACGTTCGTCCGAAGATAGGCTTAAGAGTAAACTGATCATTCATAGCGTAACGAGTATTGCGGCTGAATTTGAGCATTTGTTGTTAAGATAGCGATAAAACAGTGTAAGGCAGGAGATATTTCGACGATGTTCTAGCGAAACTAAAGAGTTCGATATTCTAATGTCTCCTATAAGGTGTTTCGCACGCGTTGAATCCTATCTAGGAGGTGCAATGTTGTTTTTGGTGCACCCCACTAGACGTGGGCGTTGAACTAACGTTTAGGGCGTATAAACGCTTTATATATTGTGGCCAGATCAGAAGCGGTGAAATATTTCTTACATCGATTAAGGAAACCTAGACATTTCGCTGCGTTTTTAGCGACTTGAAATATGTGGTCGTTTCAACGTAAGTCGTTACTAACACACATACCTAGCATGGAAAGTTTTTCGGTTTCTTCGATGTAAGTGCCATTCATGGATAATGGCTCAATCTTGCTTTCGCCACCATGGTGGATTGATTGGTTCCATTTTCGGTGAGATATGTCATCAAATCACCAGTAGACCTGTTGCTGCGAAAACCATACTGACGGTCATTGAGAAGTTTTCGTGTTTCGAGATATTTCATAAGCTGACGATTTATCAGCGTTTCCATGACCTTGTAAAGAAGGGATGTAAGTGCAATTGGTCGGTAGTTGGAGAGAGAAGAAGATTCGCCTTTTTTTTGATACAGGCTGGACAAATGCTGTTTTCCATCTACTCGGAAAGAGCTCCGATGAGTAGGAAAGATAGAAAAGCTTACGCAGTGGTTTTGCTAGCGTAGAAGAACTTACTTACTTACTTACTTAAGTGGCGCTACAGTCCGGAATGAACCTGGGCCTCAACCAACATGCCTCTCCAATTAGCCCGGTCCTTAGCTAACTGCCTCCAGTTGCGCACTCCAAGTTGGTTGAGGTCGGTTTCCACTTGTGCGCGCCACTTAAGGCGAGGTCTTCCTCTACTGCGTCCGACGTCTGGCTGGGAATCGAAGACTCTGCGAGCCGGAGTATTGGTGTCCATTCGTTCTACATGTCCTAGCCATCTTAAACGTCCAATGCGGAGTTTTTTGACCAGGGGCATGTCGCTGTACAGCTCGTATAGTTCTTGGTTGAATCTTCGTCTCCATAGCCCGTCAACGCAAACGGGACCGAAGATTTTTCGAAGAATTTTCCTCTCGAATCTACCAAGGATTTCTTCATCCGCTTTTGATACGGTCCATGCTTCAGCGCCGTAGAGCAGGACTGGGATGATCAGGGTCTTATATAGGATCTCCTTAGTAGTTCGAGTGAGGGCTTTACTACTAAATTGCCTTCTTAGCCCGAAGAAACAGCGGTTGGCAAGAGTAATTCTTCGTTTAATTTCTGACGAGATGTTGTTGTCAGAGTTAATAGCGGAGCCGAGGTAGACAAAGTCCCGTACTACCTCAAAGTTATATCTGTCAATGGTGACGTTCTGTCCAATTCGTCGATGTTGTGTGTCCTTTCGTGTTGACAGCATATACTTAGTCTTACCCTCATTTACTGCTAAACCCATTTTCGCCGCTTCCTTCTCTATACTAGCAAACGTGGCTATGACATCACGTTGAGTCCTACCAATGATGTCAATATCGTCAGCGTATGCTAGTAGTTGCACCGACTTTTGGAAAATTGTGCCTCTGGTGTTGGCTTTGGAGTTTTGCACAATTCTCTCAAGAATCAGATTAAAGAAGTCACATGACAGCGCATCGCCTTGCCTAAATCCTTTTTTGGTATCGAATGTGTCGGTGAGGTCGTTTCCGACCCTGATGGAGCAGCGAGAATTCTCCATCGTCATCCTACACAAACGGACGAGTTTGGGCGGTATACCAAAACTAGACATGGCTCTGTACAGTTCGTCTCTATAAATGCTGTCATATGCGGCTTTGAAATCGATGAATAGGTGGTGGGTATCGATTTGGACTTCTTGAGTTTTTTCCAGGATCTGCCGAAGTGTGAAAATTTGATCGGTTGTGGACTTTCCTGGCCTAAAACCACACTGATAAGGGCCAATCAGGTTGTTGGTAAACGGTTTCAGGCGTTCACATATTACGGCAGATAGGATCTTGTAGGCGATGTTGAGGAGACTTATGCCTCTGTAGTTGGCGCAGTTCAGAGGGTCTCCTTTTTTGTGGATCGGGCAAACGATGCTGAGGTTCCATTCTTCAGGCATATTTTCATCCGACCAGATTTGACTTATGAGTTGGTGGATGTTACTTACCAAGTCATCTCCGCCGGCCTTATAGAGCTCAGCGGGAAGGCCGTCATTTCCGGCAGCCTTATTAAGCTTGAGTTTAGATATTGCTATCCTCACTTCACTCAGGTCGG
The DNA here is from genome assembly GCA_932526625.1 of Rhingia campestris. Classification (NCBI taxonomy): domain Eukaryota; kingdom Metazoa; phylum Arthropoda; class Insecta; order Diptera; family Syrphidae; genus Rhingia; species Rhingia campestris. Next base: position 8,439,411 of record OW052183.1, read on the forward strand.
GTGGTTGGCAGTTTTCGCTGTCGTTGTCAATATTGAATGGTTCGTTCTGCCTGACAGCGGAATGTTGTTCGTCATCGCCGTTTAACAGTCTGCAGAAGTGGTTCTTCCATATCCTCAGCATCGACTGTGTCTCAACTACAATATTTCCTTGTTCATCTCGACAGGATTCTGTTCGAGCCTTGTATCCTTGGCTTTGACGTTTTACACTTTGGTAAAACTTGCGAACATCGTTCCTGGAGTGGCACCTCTCTATATCCTCGATCGCGCGCTTTTCTTGCTCTTTTTTCTTTTTGCTGAAAAGCCGATGTTCTTCCCTTCTTCTTTGCCTATAGAGCTCAATGGCAGCTCTCGTCTTCACCTGCAGCTTAGCCTTGTAGGCCTCGTTCTTGGCTGCGAGCATCTGTCGGCATTCCTCATCAAACCAGGGGTTTCTTGCTGGTGGGCGCGAGAAACCTAGCACATCAGTTGCGGCTGATCTAATGGCCTGTTGGCATCGTTGCCATTGCTCTTCGACATTCGATGCTGGTGGTATGGTGTTAATCGAGAGGTTAAGGGATACGCGTTGTGCGAAGGTCTTGGCGGTCTCTTGCGATTGCAGTCTTCCGACATTAAATTTTTTCACAGTATTTCTGGATTGTTGTGGCGTGGTGGATATCCGCATTCTTACCCTGGCTGCTACAAGGTAGTGATCCGAGTCGATGTTAGCTCCTCGGAATGTTCGGACATCCAAAATACTGGATGCGTGCCTCTTATCTATCGCAATGTGATCAATTTGGTTGACCGTTCGTTGATCTGGAGACCGCCATGTCCCCTTATGGATATCGAGGTGAGGAAACCGTGTGCTGGCTATAGTGGCATTTCGTTCCGTAGCGAAATCAATTAGCCTAAGCCCGTTACCAGACGTGTTGTCGTGTAGGCTATGTTTTCCGACAATACTTCTAAAGATGTCTTCTCTTCCTACCTTTGCGTTAAAATCTCCCAGCACGATTTTAACATCGTACTTCGGTAGTCGCTCATAGGTTTTGTCGAGGAGCTCGTAGAAGCAATCCTTAGCTATATCATCTTTTTCTTCCGTCGGAGCGTGAGCGCATATAAGGCTTATGTTGGCGAATTTGGCCTTGATGCGGATTGTTACTATGCGTTCGCTAATGTCTTGGAAACATAAGACTTCTTGCCTAAGTCTGGCACTTATAACAAATCCGCATCCGAATAGTCGCTGTTTCTGCTCACTATAACACGGTCCGTAGTATATGTCACAGTTTTTCATCCTCTTTTTGCCCGGCCCATCCCATCGTATTTCCTGGATGGCAGTAATGTCTGCTTTGTAGCAGTTTAGGGCTTCCGCTAGTTGTTCGCCTGCACCTCTCCTGTTTAATGTTCTCACATTCCAGGTGCAGATACGAACGTCGTTGTCCTTTTTTCGTTTAGCAGGGTCGTCAACAATAAAATCAGTCCTTTCCGAGGCTATTGGTTGCTTCGTAACAATAGTTTTTTCCGTGGATGGGTAGTTAGCCCAAAGCACAACCCCCAACCTGGAGGGCCAGTTCCAATTTATTAGATACCCCTAGGACACGGGGCCATCAGTATCCACTACGGGATTGAGCGCTGCCGTTGGCCTTTCGGTTCATCCGCCACCATCTCTGTTCAAGGGGCCTGACTAACCCTTGAAATTCCTAGACAACCTGTTGTCCGAATATGTCAGAGCAGCTCATCTAGGTTCGCCTGGGACAGCAGGCCGGGTATTCTTCTGTGCCATTCTCACCAGGGTGTTTATAGTGTTGCTGTTTTTCGTCGTGTTATCAACACTCGCACTTATCGTTTAGCAAGTCAAATCCGGTTGGATGAGACCAGTACCCGATGGTTACCACTTGGAGGTAAAGATAAGCACATTTGATGTGTAGTCAGAGTTGCAACACTGGGCATTGCCAAGTTAACGCCAATCAGAGTCTACCCTCGTTCTACAGCACCCAACCATCCGTAGAAGAACACCTCTTCAGAATAATGGGGGATATACCATCTGGACCAGCGGATTTGTGAATGTCAAGATTGCAAATAAAACTCTTGCAACTGTACAAGTACGAAAGTTAATTTGTCCCATAGAATGATCTACGTTCTCAAGTACAGGAAGAGACTGAATACAATCTGGCAATGTAGAATTGGCTGCGAAATGCGCAGCAAGCAGATTGCCTTTGTCTAAAGAGCTGACAGCTGGAATGTCATTGTGAATGAGCGTCGGAACTGATGATGAGGCCGAATTTTTTATATTTTTAACAATTGACCAAAAGTTTTTACTACCTCTGGGACATTGTAGAATTTTTTGCCTCAACTTTTTGTCATAGAGGAATTTGACACGCTTTAAATGGGCATTACAGTTACTTCTGGCTTGTTTGAACTTTATTCGGTTTACCTCTGTTGGGTTAGTCTTGTAGAACCGAAAGTTTGGCTCTCTAAACCTGATAGCTTCTTTGCAGCTCAAGTCATACCACCCTTTTGTCTGATACTCTTAATTCTGTTGGGAATAAAAGATCTCATACCAAGGAGAATGATGTTTGATATCATTTCAGCAGCAGCATCCACGTCACTATCGAGGAAACATAGTGACCAGTTAAAATGAAGATAATGAAGCCGAAAAGAAGTAAAGTTTCTGAATCCTCAAAATTATATTTGGGATTAATACGCCTCCACTTAAAAAAAAAAACCTTTTTCTTTAATAAAATCAATATTTTTTTGGTTATGCTTGATTAGTATTTGCATTTTATTTTTAATGTGGCCCGGTGTTATACTTGAAACAAGTAAATGGTACTTAATGAGTTTGAGTTTGACAACCCTGCTGTAGAGCATAGTTTTTTCTCTTCAAAAGCAGTCTCAATTTTATCAGTGATTCCATGCACTTGGTCAAATGTTGAGTGTTTATTCCTGAACCCAAATTGATGGTTCGGTAATAGCGATTTTTCTTCAATAACATTTTGCAGGCGTTTTTCCAGCATCTTTTCGAGTAGCTTGGACAATATTGGTAGTATCGATATTGGCCTATATGAGGTTACTTCGCTAGGTCCTCACTTTGACATGAGAAGAAATGTCAAACCTATTATATTCTTAACCTACAATCGAATACAAATGTCAAATTACCTTCCATCAGTATTGCGAATGTATTCAACTTTTCAAACCCCCCAGTCTCATTTCTTCGTACCGTTACAAAGAATCCAATAAAATTTTAACACACGTACAAAAAGATTGTATATTCAAAAGTCAGTGCATCACACACACAACTACGCAATTACTTTTTTAATTTGAATAAAACTATGAAAGAAATAAAAAACAACACTCTTGCGTATGCTTGTGAAATTTCAATGCTCAGTGGAAAAATGTATGAAAAAAAAACCTTGAAAAGGAAGAACGTGGAGTGAAAAAGGCACTTTGCAGGAGGAAAGTAGTTGGGCTATACGTGTTCTGTATTTAAATATGTTTTCATTTTTTTTTTTATGAAAATCATACGTACAAATACATGCATACCTACTACGTAACGATGCGGGAAATTGCATGATAATTTAGTGTTACGAGTTGAGAATTTTTTAAGCGTTTTTTTTTAATAATTTATGGAGGCTTCTCTTTTCTCTTGTGCTGGTGCGGCTGGGCTGTATCATTTAAGGGATAAATAGAGCTGCAGAATCTCTCCATTAATAATGCCCTCCCACAGGACATACATATTCAAACAGCTTGCAAAATTTATAATGAATTTATATTTAAAATTGAATTACTACTTTTCGGTTTGATGTGTAGGTGTGTGTGTGTGTGTTTGTAGGACCTAGCCGGAACTCCGTGGAGGGTGTTCTGTGTGTGAACATCAAGACAGATGCTATTTATGAGCTTAAAAACCAAAGTTTAACAATGCTGTCACGTAGTTACTCGTAAAGATATTTTTTTAATGTGTTTTGTGTTAAATACCGTTAATTTGTATATATTGTTTAATATTCATACATTGTTTGGACACAGTAAATATCAACAACAATGACAACACTTTGCATTGGCAACATTCAGGAGCAATGTCCAAAGAATGTGAATTTGTATCAAACATGTATGGCTGGATGTGAAGGTACCTCCGTATGATGGTAGTGGTATTTCTGAGAATCATTAAAGGTTTGATGTGGCTCCAGGAAATGCTAATAATTCGATGACGAATTTATACCCATGGCACGTATATTGTCGAATTGAATTGAATTAACGCTATACATCCGGGACGTAGTAGCTCACAAGAAAGGCCTGTGGGATTGCAAAGTTACGAAGGTGCTTTTGAGGGAAGAGATGAGTAGAGGATGGATTTAGTGTCGTATTACTTGGTCTGCGAAGAAAGGAAGTGTAAAAAGGCATTCACCTTAGTCTGGAATCTAGAAAGCAAGCTCTGTATGCAATCTTTTCTTTATATCTCTAAAGGTTAGGCGATTTAAAACGTCTTGATAAACAGAATGATTCAAATTCGTTTTATTTGATTCACGCTATGATCTCTATAGAACGATCATAACCTTCCCACTTTGCTGGATCAACACTGATCCTCCATCAGGTTCACTCAAACCTCTTCCAAACAAACCGTATGCAATGTTTATCAAGTGACAACAAGTCATTCCTATTTTTATTACATTGGTCTTTTCAAAAAAATCGATAACTTCAAGTGTTTCTTTTTATAGATTTTGGTCGTTATCAGAACCCGAACGTAAAACTGTTGGGTAGTTCAAATTTTAATGAATGTTGGTTCTATATAATTTTGATTTATTCCGTTATACCAACATGTTATTTATACGGTCGTAGCTTATTGGCACAATCAAAAAAAAATTTACGACTAAAAAACTATAAATTGCTTGTCAATTTCAGTTTCGTAATTCTTTTATCAGCCGAAATGATTCAAATATTGTACGTAAGGTAACCAGTTTAAGAATCTCGAAAACACTGGTTTTTTTAAAGCTCACAGCAGGAATATGTCAAGGACAGATCGGAGTTACATAAGATAACTAGAACGGTTAAGGATCCCCTAACCATAAAGACTAGTCGTTGACTGCCTTTCTAGATATAATATGTGCTTTCGGCAACTTGAACACAGAAACTATTACATCCTTACTTAGGGAACTCTGTTCTACACGTTTTATGACAGGCTTGATGAAGTCAATCCTTTGCAGAAGAGTGCTTAAGAAAAACGCGTTTTCTCTTTCTCTCTTTTCTCGCGTCTGTATTCTTCTCACTTGAGAAACTTGATATGGTACCATTTTTCTGATAGACGGGTTAAGCCAATCCAAAACCAACAGCCATAATGAGCGTGATTAAAAAAAAATATCGGAAAACCGCAAGGTAGAATTCCCTTGTTCTGAAGATCATCACAATTAACAAAATTCCTGAAGGAATTAAGATAGCCCCTATGCAGATGACATATAGTTGTACTAAAATCAACCCTTATGGAATCCGTAGTTTCAGAATTGTTTAAGTTTATGGGTAAGAACGGTCTTGTATATCATTTCACTAGTAAATATAAAGCACCGAAGAGGGCAGGTGCCAAATTTCTTGGGTGTGGTATTCAACTCCAATAGAACTAGAAACGTATACTGAAAGAAGTACTAAATGCTTTCAATGCTTGCAGAAAATCATTTGGAACGATGTTTGGCTGAAGATCGAATGTTATTAAGGGTCGTGAGACTCATTCTAACCTACAGTTCAGAACTCTGAACAGGAAACAAATAATTGTCTATCTGGCTAAAAATTATTCACTTAAATTCACACCGAAAAAAGGTCCAGAAACACTTTTGACCCTACAACGTGTTTTTCTGCAGCCAAAAGCACTCTCAGACGAAGAGAGAGAACACACTTTTGTACACCCAGTTCTTTCGGGCTTGATTTTTGTTGATTTTGCCTCATTGAGACCTTTTTGAGCGATTTTATTAATAGCTCGTTGGACTTTTAAGATTGCTGACTCCATTTTAACTCTCGTTGCTAATATAGCCGTATTGTCTGCGAAAGTTGCTATAATGGTGTCTTCTTCTTGCGGTATATCGCGAGTATACGAAAGGAATGGTATCGGGCCGAGGACGCTTCCTTGAGGAACCCCAGCATTTATATCCTTAAAAGTGGAATATTCGTTTCCGTGTTTAACACGAAAGATTCTGTCATTAAGGTAGGATTCTAGTATTGTACACATTTGTTCCGGAAGAACTATTCTTAGCTGATATATTAATATTTTGTGCCAAATTTTGTCAAAGGCAAGAAAAACTGTGGAACATGTTTTTTTTCTGTAAGGCTTTTTTCAATTTAATCTGTTATTCTCTAAACCTGTTAAACTTTTGAATGCTTATTTCTGAATCAGACTTCTTAGTTAGGATTATGCATCTTTGTTCTATCACTGGCCAAAAGCGCATAAAACATTTTTTTTTTAAAAAGCTTCGGAACTATAGGATGATGTGATATTTCTACATGTTTTTATCGTTTAGAAGTTTTCCCAACTTGGGAACCATAATGACTTCTAGGACCTTCCAGTGACGTGGTATGTACTAGTCTTAGCGGAGCATATATAACGTGGACTAACTTAACTAAGTCTTTCTTCGGTATTTTTTTTAGGTGTATGTTCGTTAATTAAATCATTTCCAGAAGCCTGGCTATATGGGCCCTGATCAAAACCCATTACTGCCTGATAGATTGTTGTTAGGGGCCTTCAACTAAAAATATTAACTGATGTAACGAAAATATTGGATATGGAGCAATAGTAGATACAAGTATGTGGCCCATATTTGACAACAGAAGATCGAAGTCTTTAGTCTTTTAGCATACTAGAAGCCGTCAGGGCATTAAACAAATGACTTCTGTGTAATCTACAGCCCAAGAAGAAATAGGGTCGGTAGAACATTTTCTAAGCCACTACACAGCTGTTCAGAACATCGCTTATCCTGCATGGGAGCACTGTTATCAGAAAGCTTTGGCTAGAGGGGCTTTTTTTTAGTCATACGTACAAGTGGGTACCCTAACGCCAAGTACAGTTTGTGCACTGTAGAGCCCTTCACATCCCAACTAACAATTCCAATGTAAAGCTTAGAACGCTGCTCGTGCGAAACTAAATTTTAGCTGCTCTCCACTATTTCTCTCCAAACACTAGCTAAAATCCTCGCTAAATTTTGACACATAGTGCTTTTTGGATAGGTCTTACAACAAACAGCTGTTCTTTGAAAAATAAATTTATTAAAACAACTCAATAGCACACCAGAAAAAAAACAGTCAAAATTTAGCTTGAGAAAATGTCCCGAACAATTAATGGGCGCTCTAAATTGTGACAGATACATCCAGTACAGTCTGAAATGAAAGTTTGATTTTTTAGCTGAAGCAGCGTACCGCTCGGCTAAATGGATTCGCTTAAATTTAGCTCAGCTAATTTTTGGAGAGAATTTTGTATGGGAGCTAAAATTAAGCTCGAGCAGCGTACTTAGCTTAATTATTTTGGATCCTCTCTCTTTTCAATACAAACTTAAAATTTCGAATTCACAAGAAGCGTAACGTTTACAAGCTGATTCAGTTTAATACAAAATGTTCGCAACGTTTTTGTATGACATGGTTTTTACCATAAATCAATGGTACACGCATTGTCATTGGTTTACAGTGTACTAACTCTACAAACGTATTCGAAAAATAGACTTCAGAAGTTTATGTTATGAATTTTGTGAAGTTACACAAAATGGACGGGCTTATATTATTTAACATGGCTTCATCCAACTAGCCCGATCTTTATAGAGATACCCTTTAGTTACTTGTCAAATACTGTGTCGATCATCTAATCCGAAACATAAATGTTCACTCGCTCCACATGTCCTATCCGTCTCAAATGTCCAATATGAGGTTTTTTATAACACAAACATTCAAAAATAAACTAAATAAATCATTTGTCAAATAAAAAAAGTCTATAAATCAATACCAGCCATTGCCAATTTCGTAATGATTTGACATTTGTTTCTTTTTTTATGTTAATGCAAACATCAACATATTCTGAAATTTGTTTTTAAAACGTAGTAAGGTATATTTAAAACAAAAAACATCCACAGCTGGGCGTATTTTTTTTCTATTTACTTCAAATAATACTTACCAGCTATGAAAATACAAATAGTATATATTATCGTCGCTACCCACATGATTTTCGTTTCGTTCACATATCGTTTTGACATACTGAATTCCAAAAACTTTCCAATAATACTAATTTGTATTTTTATTATAGAGACGTTTTCGTGGTCAGAAATGTGTATTTTAAGCGCATTATTTTTAGGATATCATTTGTCTTTTTTTTAATGGATTTATCTCAAAATTTAGTTTATTTTAATTTGTGAATTATATTTTTAACATCTGTTTAAACGTCGCGGTCGGAGCACGCGTTCACAAAAGTGCAATAAATGTAAGTAAAATGGAATTAGCCATAATTCATAATGTGCGCCATGTTAAAATAATGTAAAAGCCAACTGTCAAAATGTCTTGAATAAATGCAGGAAAATAAGCACAATCAAATTAAATAACGGGTAGTTTTATAATTCTGCACAAATGACAAATGTATTTGAAGTCACTTTAGTTTTGACGTTTTGCCACAATTTTTAACTATAATACATTTGCTTATTATGATGAATGAAAACTAGAACTGAAACAGGACGGGACGGTGACACATGTTGAGACAGAAAAGATCAGAGTCTTGAACAGTCATTCAATTCGTTATAAATCCAACAAAATTCGGAACAAATTTACTTTAGCAAAAATGCCTTTTTTTCACTTTTTCTTTTTTATTCCACTCACTATTTTATGCTGATAATTTAGCAATTTTTTTAAAATCGTCGCTCTCAATTGGTTTAAAAGTTATTAAACAATCAAAATTCGAAAAATCCCCACAGAAATAAACCACTTTTTGACATTTCACACGTAGCTGAATGATAAATACGAAGAAGAATATTTCAGTGCAGCATTGCCAGATAAAAAAATTGAAATTATAAATAAAAATTCCCAAAATAGAAAAAAAAATTTTTAAAATAAATATATGAGTATGTGAAGTCGTCAGGCAGGCGCCTTAGTCAACAGTTTTTTTCGTTGATAGTACCCTGGGTGGCTCGCTTCGCGGGAAACAAGGATTTCAACTCTCTTTCTGGGGACAGTCCACGCTCACGCAACTTCGTTGCTCCGCTCAGGGTATGTAAAGTCGTCAGGCAGGCGCCTTAGTCAACAGTTTTTTAAGTTATAATATTTTTATTTTATATGTTTTTTGAAGATGGCAATGCCCCGTTAACCACTGAAGTAAAAAAAAAAAACAGAAATGTAAAACAACAACAATTTGTATGGAAATATAACCCAAAAAGTGAAATTTTGTCATAAGCATCACTCTTAAACTAAATGTGAGCGACGATTTTTAAAAACGGATAAATGATCAGCACGTAAAGACGAATCTTTTAAGCCAACAAAAAAGTGAAAAAAGTGAGTTTTTGCTAAAGTAAATTTATGCCCATAATTCAAGTATCATTGAATGCTTTCTTTTACTTTTGCAAATTTTTTCGAACATTCAGAAATCGAGTGGCACAGAATAGATTAGAGGATGCTTATTATGTCAGAGATCTGTCACATTCCATTATTAATGACATTTCCACAACTCAAACATTGAATTGGCATCACTCACAATTTGACAGCTTAGTCTCATTTTTTGTTTGTAACATTCAGTTAGATACTTTATAGTAACTTTTCGTGAAAAACGTGTATTAATAAAAAAATATCAACACAGCTACGTTGATGAGAAGAAGATTAGCTATATCAAAACACCCACATGCCTTGCTATACCACCATCACAAACCCAACTAATATTTGAGGGCACTAAAAATGTAAAATTGTTTGTCTACATCTCTTCTGTAAAGTGACCTCGGAAATCAATCAGTCAATGTTTGGATCACCCGAGTTGCAATTAAATTCGGTATGCGTTTCAAGGAGGGGCACCTCTCCATGTGGATTATGCGAACAAGTCTCGAAAAAAATGTGGGTTACACAAGCAGTGAATGCATGCATAATAAATATGACAGTAAAAAATCCTTAGGGTAGATGCATGTGGGCTGAGTAAATGAATAAATTGGTTCAAGTGAAGGGTCTAAGGGTGTCATTAGAGGCTATGTAATTACACATAAACTTGTGTCATAAAAAATGGTTTCTTACTTAAGTGGTACTACAGTCCGAAATGAACCCGAGCTTCAACCAACACGCTTCTCCTATCACCCGGTGCTTACAAAAAGATGGTTACTTTGAAATAGTACAATCATAATATTTTTTAGTTCGGCTGTTATTTTGACAGTTTCAGTGGAAGTATATGACTATACCACTAGTAAGTTCTTGGTTTTCTAAGGCAAACACTTTATTGATGTCAATAAAATTGCTATGGCATCAGATTCCATATTCAAACCAAAGAGTATCTGAAGCAGCTGTAAATCCTTTTAGGTTCCGACAATGTTTATGACTGTTTGCATTGATTTATTGCTTAAAAAGAAAAAAAGTCTCACGAGTAGTCACTCTTCTCAAACTAATTGGACGCGTTCCGAAAGTTAGTAAGAAATTTAATTCGGCCAACCTTTCTGGCCAGTGGGAGTAATCACTCTTCTTAAACTCATAGTTTAGAACAGATATTCATCTATAGGATATCGTACGAAAATCGAATTTCGGAACGCGGCCTTTAGTTACGCTTGTCAACTGTTCTTTTATTGATTTTTGATGAAAAATAAGTATTAAACCAACATCTTGCTGAATCCACTTGATCTTCAAACTCAAGAACTCGTTACTCGTGGTTGGTTCTATAGCTAAACATTTATAGTTAAATTGTTGGCGAAGAGTTAAACAGTGACTAAAGACAATGCAATGGATCTTTGTGCCAAAAGAGATCACCCTATTTGAGGATGCTCTTATTTTTGCAAATGGCTGCCAATGTCAAATCTGTTTTGAAATTTGTGGACTAGACAGATGTAGAATACAAGTGAACAAGCCATGGATATCGTACGAAAATCGAATTTCGGAACGCGGCCTTTAGTTACGCTTGTCAACTGTTCTTTTATTGATTTTTGATGAAAAATAAGTATGAAACCAACATCTTGCTGAATACACTTGATCTTCAAACTCAAGAACTCGTTACTCGTGGTTGGTTCTATAGCTCAACATTTATAGTTAAATTGTTGGCGATGAGTTAAACAGTGACTAAAGACAATGCAATGGATCTGTGTGCCAAAAGAGATCACCCTATGTGAAGATGCTCATATTTTTGCAAATGGCCGCCAATGTCAAATCTGTTTTGACATTTGTGAACTAGACACAAGTAGAATACAAGTGAACAAGCCGATACACTCCCCGAGAACGCGGAATAATCGTGTCTATTTTTTTGCGTAACGATTCGTCTGTTGTGTTCGTCCGTACAAAGTCCAGTTCATGTATCAGCTGCTGCCTTTCTACCGCCAAACGCGTGTAACCTATGCCCAAGCCATACTCAATCTCAAGGACGAAGTTGACGATTTTTCGACCAAAATCATAATGAGCTCATTTCCACATCAGCGGGTACGTGAACAAGCAAAACTATCGCTTCTGGGGCACCGAAAATCCACGAGTAATGCACGAGGAGCCATTACACCCGCTCAAAGTTAGCACTGTTCAAGCTGGAGGAGTCATCTTCCCTTTTTTTTCAAGAACGCCGCTGGTCAAACGACAACAGTGGACGGTGCGCGCTATAGGGTCATGTTAACCGAGTTTTTTCTGCCGTATTCGGACGAATTAGGACTGGAGGACATGTGGTTCCAACGGAGCAATGGCACACATTGCGCGAGCCACAACCGATATTCTGAAGGGCCAAACAACATTGGATGACTTCTTTTGGCCAACCATGTATTTGAAACGCCGATTTTCAAGAGGCGATCATTTTGCTTATTCATGTGCGATGCGCCATCTTGCTGTAACAACTTGATCTTTGAACCAAAAAACTCGTTGACCAATGTTCTATTGCGCTCATCCGTGATTTTGAACGGAATGTAATAGATCTTCCTACTTCAATCCCGAATTTTCAAGAGACTATCACTTGGGTTATTCATATATTCGTATGGTCGGAAACTCGCATCGTCGTTCATAATTCTCAATCGCGATGTCGATTGTGATTGTGGTTTATAAGGGTTTTCCTATAATTTACACGCGACTCGGGGTCCTGCAGGGTATTATAGTTTATGCACTGTTTACACTTTGTATGAATACAACTTTAAGGGGAACTCGAATTCGAAAACCACCAGAAAATGTCTGGACAGTGAAGTTAACCACCGAACAGTTGTTTACACTTTGTATGAATACACCTTTAAGGGGAACTCGAATTCGAAAACCACCAGAAAAAGCCTGGACAGTGAAGTTAACCACCGAACAGTTGTATAAATATGTTTGTTCAAGTGACCCTACGTCTCTCACGTAAACTGTCAGTAAAAACCGCATACTGATATCCAATTGCATGACCCGACCTGTGGTTAACGTTTGAGGGTCTTCTAGGACACCTGCAGCCACAGTGATATTATTTTAAACCGTATGACTGTCCTTGAACTGCTACATCTGCTGCTGTTTCCAGACTTCCTAAAGTGAGGAGTTAACCGCGGCAGTGTATGAGCGGTGACATGAACATGGAATCGGTTATGAAATTCACGATAAGCCCAAAAACCGACTGATTATTTGCCTAAAATATAAACACAATTTTGTCGCGTTGTTGAGGAGTACATGATGTGTTTAAGTGTACATATTCAGCTTCTGTTTACTTTACAAATATTTCAAAAAACTCATTATGACATACGTATCAATTTAAAAAAAAAACATATGATAGCGCTACAATCGGCTGTGCACATCGTTTAGTACCCTATCCCATCTTATCTTAAAAATGAATACGCCCAACAAGGGTACTTGGATAAAAAATGCCTGGGGGTAAAAAAAAGAAAATGTCATTGTTAATGTCACAACATCATGTTCAGACAGTATCAAATCGTTTATTTAGAAAACGCCCCCAAAAACTGGGCATTTGTTTAAATGATATATAGACGAAATGCATATTACCGTATTTTCAAAATATTTTCATCAAAACTTTTCCCAGTTTGCTTAATTTTTTTCCCAAAAATATACTTTTTTTCTAAATTTCACATGTTTTTTCCAACAAAAGACATTTATTTAAATATTGAATGTGGCAGTGTGCGGATTATTTAGAAATGTTTACACTGTTTTACATATAATCCCTGGGAGCATGATGCGTCTGGTGATATTTGCAGGAGTGCTGAACTGTTTAAGACTCTCTGCTTCGTCGAACCGAAAGTCTATAATTTCGTCATTCTAGCTCAAATTTGTAGGCCCAAAAATCGTTGTCACACAGAAGGACGGATAGGCAGACATGACACATAATCATGACACATATCTATCTAAATTATATCCCTATAGGATAAGGTATAATGAGTTACCTAATGCGTAAAACAGAAAACAACTTAACGAAATGCACTATCGAACGAAACAATGTGTGACAGCAACAGCACTATTTAACGAACGTGTTGCGTTCATGAGCGTGTTCGCAAAACACTTCCAAATTAGTGTGGAGACATGACAATACGAAAGAACGCGTTTAAGAAACTTACAGCCGTATTTTTTAGATTTTCTTAAAATGTGTCTCAGATGTTGTTTAGTTAAGCATGCTTAAATATTTAATTTGTCTCTAAATTCTAAATTCTTATCTATAATCGATTTTCCGTTGCTGCTTAATTAAACGCTAATTGTTTAAAAAAACGAAATAAAATTTACAAATCTATTAAAAAATAGTAAAATTCTATACAAGTTTATGTCATATGGCCGTTTCTCTCTACACTACTTTATGTTCTAAAGGCTGAACTATAATAGACGGAAGCAATCGGAAGCTAATGTCAAAATTCTAAGTTAAGTTTTCTTCAGTACTCTCAATTACTCAAGTTGCCCATAATAGACTTTTGAGAATGAAATTGCAAACAATAAAAACAAAATTTCGTTGCTTAGGAACTTACAAATTTAAATGAAATGAAATGTAAAATTTGTGTATGAAAGAACAAAAGAAAGAGAAAGAGCGAATCAATTCGCTTTTTCGTAAGTGAGCAAAAGTGAACGAAAACTGAACGAATCGAAGCGAAAAGATATTATGGTCGTACAATACAATACAAATTCGCACAGTTACGGAAGTGGTCGTCCGCAACCAGCTTCTATTATAGTTCAGCCTTAAGGCAGTTTTTTTGACAGCGATCTCTTTGAGGCAAAACACAGAAACTCAAAATAAATATGAAAAAATATTTAAATGGAAATTCACCTGTCAAAATTAATTTTAAAATGGCGGTCGATCGTGTTTAAATAAAGCGACCTCTAAGCAACGTTGCTTAAATGTAAAAATCGATTATTCAAGGTGGCGCAAAAATAACCTTCCGATGTTTTTTGGCTTTAATTTAAAAAAAAATGAAAAACTTTGATTCTTCTTGTGGATTATTTTTATTTGGTCTTTTAATTTTTTTACATCAAGTCGAGAATATGATGTCATGGCCGCCGCCACAGTTGATTGTCATTTGAGCCCTTTTTATGGTATTTTCCATCACTTTGGCCAAAACTTCCGGCGATAGGTCTTCACATTTTTGACGGATATTGTCTTTAAGAGCTGCAAGAGTCTGAGGCTTGTTGACATAAACCCGCGACTTGAAAAAACCCCAAAAAGAAGTCTGGAGCGGTCAAATCAGGCGATCTTGCTGGCCAGTGCAAATCGCCAAAACAGGAGATTAGGCGCCCGGGAAATGCATCCTTCAGCATATCGGTTGTGGCACGTGCAGTGTGTGCCGTTGCACCGTCCTGTTGGAACCACATGTTTTCCAATCCCAATTCATCAAGTAGCGGCAAAAAGAACTCGTTGATCATTGCTCTGTAGCGATCACCATTCAGAGTAACCGTTTGGCCCGCGACGTCTTCGAAGAAAAAAGGTCCGATGACTCCTCCAGCGAAAACAACACACCATACAGTGACTTTGAGCGGGTGTAATGGCTCTTCGTGGGTTACACGCGGATTTTCAGTGCCCCAGAAGCGTGAATTTTGCTTATTTACGTACTCGCTAAGATGGTAATGGGCCTCATCACTCATGATTATTTTTGATGAAAAATCATCTTCCTCTTGGTGGTGATTAAGGATGGCTTGAGCGTATGTTAGACGCGATTGGCGGTTAGCAGCTAATAGCTGATGCACCGTCTGGACGTTGTACGGAAACATCTTCAAATCCTGTACCAAAATTCGCTGTAAAGACCGTCGACTGATACCCATTTGCGTGGCACGTCGTCTGGTCGATGTCGACGGCGGCGCTTCCATGACATCTTCGGCTACAGCACCAATATTCTCTGCAGAACGGCTACTCCGGGGTCTGCCACGGCTGGCAGCATCTCGTGTTGTGCCAGTCTCTTCGAGGCGAGCGGCTAAACGTCGCAGTGTTTCACCAGTAGGCGTTGGACGGCTAGGAAATCTGCGACGAAATTCACGTTGTGCCAAAGTCACCGACCGATTATTGCTCAAATAAATAGTCACCAATATTCCGCGTTCTGGAGCAGTGTAGCGTAACATTGTTTATTAACGTGTATTTCGCATGTGTTTACTACACAAATGTCAAAACAGAACTGACATTAGGGGCCAATCGCAAAATTTATAGAATTTTCTGATAGGAGGATTACTTTTGCGCCACCTTGTAGATACCGTTTTTGCATTTAAGTGGTACTTCTCTAATACAATCTCTACAAATTTATTTATATATAAAATTTATTTATAAATATGGATGTTAAGGTTTAGATTAAATGTTTGATTTTTATTCAAACATTTTTGATATTATAACTGTACACGTATTCATTTTGTACAAAAAAAAAATTATAAACATACATGGTTACTTTTTTTCTTGTAAATAATCGATATGATAAGAAAATAAATTTATTTATTTCCAATTAATGTCAAATTATGTTCACTAATGCGCACAAAATTCCAATAATAATAACAAGGAACAAACCGTTTCCTTCATTAAGAATTAAGGCAACAAATATTCGATAAAAAAAATAAATCCTTGACACATTTCGACCTTCAAATGTAGGTATTCTTTTTTAATTCAGTTCATAACAACAAAAGAAAAAATCCTCCAAACATCGATATAATTAAATTCCATTCTTCAATAAAATAAAAAGCGAATAATGAATTCATTGCCGAAATGTATGCAACCCCACGCCATATGGATGTGTACTACCAACAAAATAAGTATGTCAAACTGACAGTTTGAACCCCGAAAATCAATAAGAAATAAAAAGCCACATTTTTTATGGAATGTGGAATATTATTAACCAAGTACCTTGGGGGGGTGTAACCTACCACACGTACACCCAATCCAGGTCCTTGTTGTATGAGTAATTATTGTTTTGCATTCCCTTTGTGCTGCACTATCAACAGATGTCACGATGACAGATAAAGGAGATATGGGGGTAGAAAGACTGAACAGCAGCTAAAAAAATATAAGAAACTCATTGAAAAGTGGGGAGACACAGCGCACAAAGAAGAAATGAGTTGGAAATCATGGGGTTAAAATCATTACTTTTTTTTGTGCATTCCTTTTGTTTTCCCTTTTTAAATATGAAAAGCAGATGTTCACTATATTGTCTGTAATTTTTTTTATTTCGCTCTGAAACGGAAATTCAAACGAAGCGGAAAACAAAAGATGTGACATGATGTCATAATGAAAAATATTGAAACAAATAAGAACGAACCATATCGTGGGGGGAAGGGATGGTCAATATGTTTTGACGGTCCGTCGAGTGGGGAGAATGGAAAATGTTTCCTTTTCATTTGACATTTAGGCGTCACTTTGGGAATGGGGTTAGGTTTTTTGTTATCTCTTATCACAGACAAAACGGCTGACTTGGGTTGGGTCATTGATCTGAATTTTTATCAGATCCAAGGGGCGGTTTCAAATTCTTTTGTGACTAGAAAAGATGTTTAATGAAGAAGGTATACGAGTGTTAATTATTTAATAAAAAGCATTTCCAGTTTTATTTTCAAGCTTATGACTTGAGTTAAAAGTGATAAAACAAGGGTAATTTACGAAAAATTTACGAGGCTAGTTATGTTATGGTAGGTTAAGTATTTTTTTTTTAAATCATATCCATTAAATATAACGCGAATTAAAGCACTTGGTCCGTTGAGCAGAGAACATTAAAACAAACAAAATGAAAGATAAATGACCAATAATGAAAGTATTTTTTGAAAACTTTATATAAACGATAATTATATCTTATTACTTCAAAATACAATGCCATCTCCTTAATTGTTTTTGTGTATCTGAAACAATTTCAAAGAGAGTTGAAGCGACCTGCGTAGTGGACTAGCCAAGAAAGCTCCTTCGCGCTATACTATAAATGCAATCTACAAAATCGGTATTGCTTTACCTAACTCTGTAAAAATTAAACAAATCTCTTATCGAATTAATAAAAAAATCCATTAAGGGATTAAAACTGATAATCAAACCAGCAACTAATAAAAAAATCCATTAAAGGATTAAAACTGATAATCAAACCAGCTACGTGATGAAAAAAAATAAATTTTCACTGGCTGACACAAAGAAAATGCAATTAACACCTTTGACACACTGGTGGTATCAATATCGGGTTTTTCAATAAGGCCGCTACAAAAGTTTTTTTTAAATAAAACAAAAACGGTTTTGGATATCAATAAAATTCTTTATTCCTGTGAAAGTACGTTTGATGCCATTATGTATGGAACTCGATTTCTTTGCAGAAGTCCAGACGCTGAACCCAATTTTCGATGGTTTTCAAACATAAATCGGCCGATACTGCTGCAATTTCACGTTCGATATTCGTAGAAAGTTCATCAATCGTCGCTGGCTTGTTGGCATAGACCATAGACTTGACGTAGCCCCACAGAAAATCGTCGAACGGCGTCAAAACTCACGACCGAGGCGGCCAAGCGACTGGACCATTTCGTGAGATAACACGTTCTCCAAACCTGGTTTCCAATAAATTGATTGTTACATTCGCTGTGTGGCTTGTGGCGCCGTCCTGTTGGAAACACATGTCCTCCAAGTCCATATCATCCAATTGGGGCCAAAAGTATTTGGTTATCATTGAAGGTTAGCGATTCCCATTCACAGTAACGTGCCGGTCTTGATCATCACGGAAGAAGTACGGCCCAATGACGCCGCCGGCCCATAAACCACACCAAACCGTAATTTTTTCGGGATGCAATGATGACTCATGGAGTACGTGTGGATTGCTGCCTCACCAATACCGCATATTTTGTTTATTGACGAAGCCATTCAACCAGAAATGAGCCTCATCGTTGAAGATGATTTTTCGATGAAAATCCGAATCATATTCAAGTTGTTGCTCAGCCCAATTCACGAACATACGACGCTTCTGGTGGTCAAGCGGCTTCAGTTCTTGCGTCAATTTAAGGATGTAGGCCAAGATCTTTTCGCAAAATTCGCCACAACGACGTCACAGAGATGCCCAACGCTTGAGAACGACGTGTGAGTGACACATTTGGGCTTTCTCCAACTGATGCCTCAGCGGCAGCAATATTCTCGACACTACGGGCACTTCTTTGTCTCACTGGCACGGGGACATTTTGTTCTGTGCCTGTGGACTCAAATTTTTCCACTAGACGCTCAATTGTTGATCTGCTAGGACGATTATGACGACCATAAATTGGACGTAGCGCTCTTAACGTTGAGGCCACTGACTCCGAATTTCGGTAGTAAATTTTAATAATTTCGACTCGTTGTTGGCTCGTATATCTTTCCATCATGAAATGGCAAACCTTACTGAAGAGAAATGTCAAAGGAGCGGCAAGAAATATGGTCTCGTTTGCTGTCCCTGTCGCTCTACTTTTGTAGCGTCCCTGTTGAAAAACCCTGTACTATAGTATACGAATGTACCACCTATGTGCCAGGAAATACCACGCGAGAAGCATGATATTGATATGATATTGTTGGCTTAAGAATAGCATCTACCGTGGTATTCATAGAATTCTCCGGTCGCAGCGCCATTCTTCGTAAGTGGTACGTTTAACAACTTTATATTTCAATTGTCACCACCCAAGGTATTGCCAATACAATGGTATCAATGCCATGGTATTTACTACCACTGTGTCAAAGGTATAAGGGGCAAACGAAAAATGAAAACAAAACATGGAGTGAAACTGCAAAGGCTTTCGCGTTCTGTAAAAGTTTAAAAAATAATTTGAATGAAATGGACAATCTGACATTAACCTAGCTTCTCACTTTGTTTGTGTTTGCAAAGCTATGATTTTTGCCACAAAGAAGATGATCTCCTAAGAACATAAAATTTCGACTGGTAAGAAAATGAAAACTGTCAAACGATGATAGCTGAAAAGTTTGACAGAACTCTACAATTTAGTCATAACATAAAATTTCGACTGGTGAGATAATGACAACTGTCAAACGATGACAGCCGAAAAGTTTGACAGGACTCTACAATTTAATGGCAAATTTGATGCGACTCACATAAAATTTCGATTGATGAGAAAATGAAAACTGTCAAACGATGACAACTGAAAAGTTTGACAGAACTCCACAATTTTGTTCGCTACATGTGAAACTGTGTATGTTTTGTAAATCTATTTATATATGTAAGCTCGTTAATTCATTTGGGAGGAATAATAGACAAAACGCTAAAGTAAAACTTAAAATAAGTTTTTCGTCTCTTTCACAACATTTTAAGCTTTGACGTCTTCACTCAATCTTTGCGAAAGAATACGGGAATATTTCTTTGAACTGAGATAGTCCTCTTTTGATTGTGGATATTTGACAGGTTTCATTTTTGTTTCCACCAAAGTACCGGAACGATATCGATGACACTTGTGTGTTCTCTATATGGTATGTTTAAGTGCCTTCAAATTTGATCCGACCAAGAATATCTCGGGGATTTAACACTCAAGTTCTCATTTCAAACTATCCTGTGCGGCGAATAGAGATCGAATACCCCTTTTTAGGGATTTTAAGAGTAGTAGGGTTTAAAATTAAGATTCCCCTTGTTTGAAAGGACGAATCAAATGATACATATAGCTCCGACAAGAGTCATTCGGATTAAGAAGAAGCCTTGTCTATTAGACATGTGTTCTGTGATGTCTACTTTGATGACCCTTATGTGCGGTCTACCAAGCAATATCAATTTCTTAGACCATCTCAGATCTACTTTGGCCACCTGGAACATGGTTTCTAAGTTCTATCTAATTGTTCAAATCAAATACCAAGCTGTGACTTTCTGGTAAGGTATTGTGTTCGCATATTTGACTATTCCCTGAAATGGTACTATGCGTCATGCGCATTCACCCAGCAAAGGCAAATATTAAAATCTTCTCTCCAGCGTTTGTAGTGGAAGAAGTGTGATTGTGAATGCTTCTGATTTGCAGGTGTGGTCTGTGGGAGACACTATTAGCGAGCTCACCACTAACTTTTTTATAGTCTTTTCAAGTGTTGATCACTATACTAATAGCACAGAGTTAACTAGAATTAAGAAAAAAATTAAATTCCTATTATCTACTTAGTTACGCTTCACTAAATTAACAGGATGCTTGAAGAAGCAATAAATGCTTTCGATATATTCCTTCTGACAAAGTTTTCGCAGTATGCCAAAACACAATTTAAAAGTTGTAATGATTCTTTTCACGATCTATCTGTAGAAAGCCAAATGCGTTGATGCCAATAAGTTATTTCCCAAATATCCATCCACAGTTTACAAAAAAAGCATCCCCCCCTTAATAAAAAAGGAAAAAAAAAAAACTTTTTTTTTATTAAACTCATTTATTTTCTTTGTCCCATCCGCCCACTTATGTCTCACCCACTTTCGAATGGGATTTAAAAATCTATCACTCAAGCTGGTAGCTTCCTGATACCGACAAATCCTTGGCAACAATCTCAAATCCCATTTCGCACTTCACAAAGTATATCCATTCCATTTCTCTCTTTAGATTATCAGTTTTTAAACAGTCTGATGGATGCGAAACATTTTGCGCAAAACAAAATTAAATTGTAAATGCAAATCGCAATCACAACTTTGTGAATTCCTGCACCGTTATTGTTGTTGTTGTTTGCTGCTGCTCCTGTTCTCCTTTTATCCATCTCAGCGCGTATACAAAATAAACTCTCATTCGTTCATCCGTCAAGTTGTTTCATTTCATTCTTTATTTTCATTTTGATGGTGTTGTTTTTTTTTTAAACAGTTTTTTATTAAAGTTTATCATTAGTTTTGCCATCCATTTCATCTCTCAGTCACGCACAGAGATTTCAAGAAGCAAAATCTTGTTTATTCAAATGGCAACTGAAATCTATCTAGGTACAGATGTGTATGTGGATCTACGTATCCACTCGAGGCAGGCCCCCTTTTTGGTAGTTTCCTTCAACCCTCTGTCCCATCCCAAAAAGAGTATCAAAACAAAATGTGCTATCTTAAAATAGAATGCGCATGAAGAGGCGAGTGAATATACAATAAAAGCAAAAGCGGAAATACAAGCAAAAAAAAAAAACCAAAAGGGAGAAGAAGAATATATATTTGTTCGATGATTACCCACTCTGTGCTGTACCCGTTCTTTTTGTTCGACTACCAACAAATTCGTGCGTTCAGACATAGAAAATAAAAACCAAACAAATGGATAAATAAAATCCCATAACAAAACCAACAGCCAAAAACAGTGGAAGGAGTTAGTATTCTTTTTGTTTTTTGTTTCTCATTTCGAATATACAAACAAACGCACTAACATACGAATGGAATGATATTAAAATCGAATACAAACAAAATAAATCGTTAAAAAACCGTTGCTCTCCATTTCGAGGCTGCCCTGCCTGACATCAACGTAGCCGCCATAACAAACATTAATGCTCAAGCTCAATGCTTTCCAATGGTATCATCGGTATGGCGATTGGAGAATGGCGATGGCGACTCATATCTACATATTGCCAAAGTTTTGACCTCTCGTTCTTCTAATGATGGTTTCAATGGAGTTGACAGTGTGTTGTGCAAAAAGGAGATCCTGCCTTGGGATTTAATGTTTTGCGAATATTTTTTTTCGTATTTACATATATGTATATAAAAAAATCACGATTTTTCATTGAACATTTTAAGGATTTTTAAGTATCTGTCATGTTCATTTTTTTACCTAATTTTATACTTTTCACAAAAATTTACATGAAAACTACACTTACTTACTTACTTAAGTGGCGCTACAGTCCGGGATGATTTTTGACTAGGGGTATGTCGCTGTACAGCTCGTATAGTTCGTAGTTGAATCTTCGTCTCCATACCTGTCAACGCAAACGGGACCGAAGATTTTCCAAAGAATTTTTCTCTCGAATCGACCAAGGATTTCTTCATCCGCTTTTGATACGGTCCATGCTTTAGCGCCGTAGAGCAGGACTGGGATGATCAGGGTCTTATATAGGATCTCCTTAGTAGTTCGAGTGAGGGCTTTACTATTAAATTGCCTTCTTAGCCCGAAGAAACTGCGATTGGCAAGGGTAACTTCGTTTGATTTCTGATAAGATGTTGTTGTCAGAGTTAATAGCGGAGGTAGACAAAGACCCGTACTACCTTAAAGTTGTCAATGGTGACGTTCTGTTCAATTCGTCGATGTTGTGTGTCTTTTCGTGTTACTTACCCTCATTTACTGCTGAACCCATTTTTGCCTCTTCCTTCTCTATACTAGCAAACGTGGCTATGACATCACGTTGAGTCCTACCAATGATGTCAATATCGTCGGCGTATGCTAGTAGTTGCACCGATTTTTCTCTGGTGTTGGCTCGGTAGTTTTGCACAATCCTCTTAAGAATCAAATTGAAAAAGTCACATGACAGCGCATCGCCTTGCCAAAATCCTTTTTTGGTATCGAATGTGTCGGTGAGGTACCCTGATCTTGCAGCGAGATTTCTTCATCGTCATCCCACACAAACGGACGAGTTTGGACGCTATACCAAAACTAGACATGGCTCTGTATAGTTCATCTCTATAAACGCTGTCGTATGCGGCTTTGAAATCGATAAATAGGTGGTGGGTATCAATTTGGACTTCTTGAGTTTTTTCCAGGATCTGCCGAAGTGTGAAAATTTGATCGGTTGTGGACTTTCCTGGCCTAAAACCACACTGATAAGGGCCAATCAGGTTGTTGGTAAACGGTTTCAAGCGTTCACATATTACGGCAGATAGGATCTTGTAAGCGATGTTGAGTAGACTTATGCTTCTGTAGTTGGCGCAGTTCAGAGGGTCTCCTTTTTTGTGGATCGGGCAGACGATGCTGAGGTTCCATTCTTCAGACATACTTTCATCCGACCAGATTTGGCTTATGAGTTGGTGGACGTACTTACAAAGTCATCTCCGCAAGCTTTATAAAACTCAGCGGGAAGGCCGTCATTTCCGGCTGCCTTTTAAAGCTTGAGTTTAGATATTGCTATCCTTACTTCACTTAGGTCGGGTGGTTGGCAGTTTTCGCTGCCGTTGCCAATATTAAATGGTTCGTTCTGCCTGACAGCGGAATTTTGTTCGTCATCGCCGTTTAACAGTCTGCAGAAGTGGTTCTTCCGTATCCTCAGTATTGACTGTTCCTCGACTACGATATTTCCTTGTTCATCTCGACAGGATTCTGTTTGAGCCTTGTATCCTTGGCTATGACGGTTTACACTTTGGTAAAACTTGCGAACATCGTTCCTGGAGTGGCACCTCTCGATATCATCGACCGCGCGAATTTCTTGCACTTTTTTCTTCTTTCTGAAAAGTCGGTGTTCTTCCCTTCTTCTTTGCCTATAGAGCTCAATGGCAGCTCTCGTCTTCACCTGCAGCTTAGCCTTGTAGGCCTCGTTCTTGGCTGCGAGCATCTGTCGGCATTCCTCATCAAACCAGGGGTTTCTTTCTGGTGGCCGCAAGAAACCTAGTCGATGTTAGCCCCTCGGAATGTTCGGACATCCAAAATACTGGATGCGTGCCTCTTGTCTATCGCAATGTGATCAATTTGGTTGACCAACTCTTTCCAATACCCTGGCTCAGTATTGGAAATCCCTAGAGACCAGGTGTTCAAATATGTCGAAGTAGCTCATATAGGGATTTCACTACCAGTTCGATCAAAACTGGAGCTGTAGGCGCCACCGTTGACTCCATCTAGGGAATTCCTCCGCTGCCGCCTGAGAGTGAGTGCCTTAGTGAGAGGACACTCCTCCCCCCTCTCTCGTTTGCTGCCACCAACGACCTTCCACAGGGGTTTAATATCCCATCTCCAGTCGAGGTACTAGGCACCCACCAGTCACCAGCGTGGAGGTGAGAGTAGGAGTTGATAGTGAGAGGCTAGAGTGAGAACGCTTGTGTCCTCATATAATCGCATCACTATCCTTAAGCACCATGACACCACCAGTGTTTCAAAAAGTATAGCATTTACGAACATGACACTTTTGTAAAGCTTCGTTAATTCAGTTCTTGATATCGGATGCCATAAAGACAAATAGCAAAAAGTGTATGTTTAGATGACAAGTTTGTAGAGTATATGACTCTGGTATTCAATATTTGTATTGCAATGATATTCATGCATGAATCATTGAAAAACTTGAATAGTTGCACTTTTATGATGACTTCTATTTGATTCACGCCAACTGTGTTTGAATTTTTCCGTTGTTATCTGCTCAGATTATATGCTGAGTCGTATATTATGTGACTCAGCTGTGAGATAAATGAAATCAATGGTGTAATCTAGACATTAAGACACATGGCGGGCCCTAACAATCATGGCCCTTGATAGATTTGATAGACATTGTCAGTCCTTTATCAGATAATTCGGAAGATTCAACAACCAAGCGATAGCCTAATGAAGGTAGACCACTAAAGCTTTGAAAACCACTATTTCAGCTGTTCTAGAGCCTTCTGTGAAGATCTAGATAACCTCATGTTGTCCTAAATCTAGTTAATTTGCCAACAGAGGTTACAGCTAGGTGACACTATAAATCTGCGGTAGATGCGTTATATTACAAAGCACGCGGTCCCTTGAATCCCAAAAGTGATAAAACCTAAGATTTGTCACTGCCCCACTGCTTGGAAAAGTCTTACAAACATCCAAAAATATAAAATTATCATGAGGATCTTCTCAAAACTGTCTTTTGGTGTCATAGGTCCCATTCTTTGTGGCGAAAATATAACTTCGCACATACAAATGAATAAAGATCCCAGGTATGAGCTATGTGTGGGCCGTTAATGCCTGATATTCTCATTATCATACATCTTGGGCTCCAATATGATGCTGATAAGCATTTTCAAATGAGTATAAAGAATTTCGAACACAGATAGCATGTAAGGTCAGATAAATATGTAAAAAAAAACGGTCTGTATGAGGAAAACAAAACGCGCCTTATTTACGTAAGCTTTCTTGCCAAAAATGTTTGCTCGTAACACAGCCCAAATTTTTCACTCATTTGTCGAAATTAAGTATGAACAAAAATTGCCCCACTCGCTCACCCTTAAAAGCGGGCCTCCATAAGTTTGACGTTTCAAATTCTTATTCATGCTATTATTTAAGCTGATACTCCTTTGTATATGTCGAAATTTACTAGAAATGGTTCCTTCCACTCGCTCACCCTAAAAAATGGGCTCCTCATAAGTTTGACGTTTCAAATCCTGATTCATGCCATTATTTATGGACCCTTTCTTGTCATCCAGACTTTCATTCTGAAAACGAAACTCAATTTTTTCGTTTCCAATCCGTCAATTCAAATCAACAAACAAAACCATTTTTTTTTCGTATTTTATAGGAGCAAACACAAAACCTCTAACGGATTAATTTCAAATTCGTTTTTTCATCGCCACTAATGCAGCACTGTTGACTTTTTGGTCTCATGGCCTTATGATATCATAATGATGGACCAAAATGGCTGCGCGAACAAATAATAGCAGAAACAACAGAGCGCAAAAATATAAATGACTCTCCATCATTTTAATTGCGAAAGGAAATTGCTGACGAATGGAAAACTGAAGCAGGGTGATGTGCGAGGAAACACTTTTTTTTGTTGTCCATCTCCAAAATGAAGACAGCAGCGAGAAGGTGGCCCACTTTAGGGTGGCAATCAAATGGACTTTTTGTTTCATGCCATCTTTGTTAATTTTCAAGAATATTATTCGAAAGAAAAAGCAATTAGCAATTTCTTTTAATGAAAATCTTTCAAGAGAAAAGAAAGAAAAAAAAACGATCACATTTCCATTTGTCACTTTCATTTGTACTCGTAGACAGTAGAATTGAACGAAAAAAAAAGTTTTTCTACGATTACGATCACGCAATTCTAATTCTGGCGGAGAAGTGAATTTTAATTTCTCTATGACATGCACCTGCACACATGCAACTTGGAAGGGTTTTTTTTTGCCGATGATAGAGATGTGTAAAGTGTGTGATCATCGATTAAAAATGTATTAGAGAGCCTGTAATCGGAGAGAGAAATGAAGTGTCATTAAAATAGTGAAATGACAATCGATTTGAGGTGTTTTTACGTTTTGATGTTTGGTTTGAAATATTGGCGGATATTTTTCATATTTTTTTGAAAGTAAAGAGGGACGAGCAAGTGTCAGTTCGTGTATATAAATGGCTGTCAATGTTTGCTATTTTATTACCGTTATTTACTTTGTGCGTTAAAAGAAGACTTATATTTTTTTGTGGCATGTGGTTAGCGTCACACGAAGGATACATTTTTTATATGATTTTGAAAAGTCAATCAAAAATGTCGGGACATTGTGTCACATTCGGCAGCAATTAGGGCTTTTTATTAATTTAAATGGGTTTATTTTAACTGGGAACGTTCCAACTGTCTAGATGAATACATAAGTGCGTGTAAATAATTCGAATTTATCATAATGAGGTAATGATTTGCGTTGAATTTTAAGACTATAATAATTAAATTGTTTACTGTTTTCTTAAAACAAAGAGAAATTAGACACTATGAATACTTCTTTATATGTAAACACTTATATGCGGATGTCAAATTAGACACTATGAATACTTCTTTATATGTAAACAGTTATATGCGGATGTCTAATGTTAGAAACTCATTGACGCTGCAACATTTTTTAGTCGGTGTATTTTTGTATGGTAGGTAGGTACATCACACATTAACAATGTCAGCAGCAAGAACAAATTTATGACAATGCCTAACGTTGACGTAAATGTTTATGTTACAGTTGATGTTGCCAAATGAATGTGTTTCAGGCATATTATGTGATCACGGATTAAGCTTAGAATTCTATTGGTTATCTTATTTTCAGAGATATGACCATTTAACGTTTTCAAGGTTAAAAAGTCGATTTTCTATCAAAAATATTTAAAAATCCGATTTTTATGGGTGATTACGAACTAAGGTCTGAATTCTATTTCGAGCACTTCTATGTCATTCAAATTAAAAATTGCCAAGAAGCGTCCTAATTCATATAGGGACCTATTGGTAAGTGCGGTGGACTCCTTGGTTCAAATCCGGAAAGTGACAACACATAAGTTTTTTTCACTGCCAAACCTCTTGCAAAAGTCTGACAAACATCCAAGAGTAATACTGTCATGAGAAGCTTCTAAAATTTTCCGTTAGAAATCGACGTTATAAAGGAGGTCATCTTCTTTATGGCAAAAAATAACTTCCTCGCACACACAAATTAAGTTAGAAGCTAGGCTAGGTGTATGGGCATTTAACCCCGGATAGTCGATTTTTTCATAATTCCGATACATTTATGAACTCATTTCGTAACATTTTACTTTACTCTCCCTCTGTAATACCGTCGATGTTCATTCACTTTACAAAGCCCGGCCCTTTTAAATAGTATAGCTCGCTATTTAATTTTCGTTGCCAGACGTTATTTCGTTGATCTACATCAACAGGATCATAAATCGAATGCAGGACTTTTCTCTCGAATATAGCAAGGGAGTTTTTATCCAACTGGGTAAGGCTTGATACTTTAGCAACATATAGCAGGACATGGACTATGAGTGTTTTGTAAAGCGCTTCTTCGCTAGATCTTCTCGATAGGGCGTCAATTGCTTACTTAGCGTTTTGACCCCATATGGTTAGATTAAAACCCTACATCAATAAGAACACCAAGGCGGTGGAGTAGCAAAGTCTCACCAAAACACGCCAAATGTTAGTGAACGCCCAATTGTCTCATTTACGAAGCCAAAAAATTTACCATTTTTTACAAATTTTTTTAAAAGGAAGTTTAAATTTTGTAGATGAATAAAAAAAAACATAATTTGGGAATTAATTTCTTAAAAATAATATCGTCCATATCTAAACCCATGCGTAAAATTTCACGTGGCGGATCTGCAGGTAAACTCCGAGATGACTGTCATTCCCTGATTAATATTTTCTTTTAAATCGGTCAGGGAAGCTATTTAATTGGCGTTAACCCTAGATTTGAGATTACCAAACAGAAAAAAGTCCATAGGTGTTAAATCAGAACTGCTGGGAGGCAATCTTACTTAATCTACTGGAGATCAATTTGCCATGGAAAATTTCACGTATTAGTTGAAGAGAGGTGTTGGACATGAGTGACGTTGCTTCATCCTACTGGAACCATGTTTTTTAGTTATATCCACGTAAGTTTTTTGCAATTCAGGTGCCAAGGAGTCGTCTAACTTCTTCACATACCTACACTGTAACTGAACGTTTTCTTTCATCTTGAAAAAAAAGTATTGGCCGATAATTCACGTGTCCATTAAGATGAAAATGAGCTTCAACCGAAATTATATAAATTAGCTTAGAAGCTTTTTTAATATTTGGTTCACCTACTCACAGTCAGCCTGACGTTAGGTGTCAAAATCGCGGTCTATTTTTTTTTCAATGAAACACAAGAAATGTCAAACTACGGAAGGCGTACCAATATCTGTAAATCACAAAAAAAAAAAGGTATTTCAGCGCCCTCTGAAATTTAGTGATCCAAAGAGTACATCCAAACTCAATTTTACTTTCCATAAAAAGCATAAGTAATTCAGAATCATTTGTTGTTGTTGTACTCCGTGCTAAATCTTACTTCACTGACTAGCAAAGTCTCACTAAAACACGCCTAATGTTAGTGAACGCCCAATTGTCAGATTAAAAAAGTCAAAAAAGCCCCTGACTGTCATCTTCGAGTTTAATTCATCCATGAATTGAATTTTTTAGGGGTGCAGCTTAAGGTCTACAAAATAAAGTGTAATTATGATATCTGCACATTTTAAGCACTTACGCGCTTAAGAATAGAATGGTTCCGATCGCCACGATCAGACTGATTCCCTTTAAAATTTCTATCATTCTTGATGATTTTAGGTCGTCCGAATTTTTGTTTTTTTCCCAGAGTTTAACGGTCTTTTTAAATCTTTGATTTATTTTCGAATGAGAGGTTTGCATGGCGCATCATTTAATTGCAGAAAACCTTGAATATTGCAGAATCGTGCACGCACAATGACATACGCGCTACTGATTGACAAACCCAGCGACTGTCATTGAATTGACCATCAGCCAGTGTCAATGATTGGTAATGAATTTGTATGGCTATTTGGAAATATCCTTCTTCTTAATTAATACATTTTTTTATTAGTCAATTAAAAAACGCAAATTGAAATACCTGTCCTTAAACTGGCAAAGGCATTCGTCGCATTGAATTGTCAATGAACTGACATATGAATTTTGGTTCATAATTGACTTCCAATAGTGTCGGTTATTGATACACAAAAGAACTGTCAAAATTTGTCAATCTAAAGGAACGTGAAAATCCAGCTTTACATTCTTGTTCATTTTTTTTTTTATGAATCAAAGGAAATATGTAATTTCACTAGCAGATATTGCAAATCTCTGATTTCAACAACCAGCATAGAACCCTCCGTCAACTTGTCAATAAAATATTCAAACAAATCCACCGCAAAAGACATCAAAGTTACAAAAGCACTCCACTTAGTTATTGAATTCGCAACGACTTTCATTATTCTGATTCCCAAGGACTATTTCCACTGCACAAAAAATACTTTTCTCCGTCAATCTATCAGCCAAATATTCAGAATGCAACTTCAAAGAGTCATACAAATACCTACATATACAAAAAAAAAATAAAAATTCCAATCACATCAGCCCCACCCGGCATACAATGATGATGAGAAGCATGAAAAAATATTTTGAATCAATTTCCATTTAACAAAGGACTCCCTTGAACAGCACACTCCTGCTTCAATGGGAAACGATTGATTTGCCTTTAAAGAAAGTCAAAGAAAACTACTGCTCTTGTACCATAAGGCGTTCATTTTCAAACAGCCCAGTCAGGCATAATAACTCCATTCAACATGGCAGACATGGGTCATAGTAATACCCCAGCTATACAATATTTCCCTAGGCCTACCAACACACACCAGCCATATCCATTTTGCTCATCCTGTGTGTGGAACAAAGAAACTCAATATCTTGCCGAAGCCGCCCTCTCATCATTCATTCGAGTGTCCATCGATATTTCAGTATCTTGGATTATTCTTGTGCACTGCACTGCTGCAGTTTATTGGCCTTTTTCCATTATGCACTCAATCGTTTCCATTTAAAGGAAGTGCTGGGCTATTGAAAAATCCTTACAATGCACAAGAATTTTTCTCCCTCTTTCGGTTAGTCTGACCGCTTCTATTGATTTTGTAGTGGAACCTTTCCGAAGAGAATGATGATTTGAAAAAGAAACAAAAGGCGAGATTTAGACCTTCAAGAGTGTTTCAAGGTAAAAAGGTCGTTCTACTCGGCTCTGAAAATCTTTCCAAATTTGTTTTGTCTTCATGTTGGCAAAACATTTTCAAAGAATTATCCGACAAAAAAAAAAGATATATAGCCCAGGCGAGGTCTGGATTTACTTTTTTTTCTTCATTCTGAGGTTTCAAAAAGGTTGCATGCGGCGAAGAAAATTGCTTAAATTCGGGGTGTAGTCACAAACTCACGGGGCTATATATATTTGTATACAGAACAACATCTCTTCATGGATACCTGAGTAGCTTAAGTATAGACTCTTAAGTCTCAACTCTCAAGACATAATCGCATCTAATTTTTGCACAGAAAGGAAGTCCTTTGTTTTTTTTTTCGTTGCATATTTAAATGCTTTGTGGTCAATAACCCTCTGCTGGGGGTAATCGGAGTAGATTTTTGCGAACAATGCTCCTTCTTTGTTGCTTAGCATGTGTGGATTGAATGTATACCCTCACACAGACAATAGGTCTGAAAAAACGCTTAAATTTCATAATATATACCCCTAAAGCTTACATATGTGAAACTGAGATTTTTTTCGAGTTTCAAGAGGTAATTTACCTCACTTTGAGATGAGATGCGTATCATCAGTTTGAGAGGTTATTTCGGTTCAGGGAGATAAATTGATTCAAGCTGGAAAAACTTGTTCTTATGTTTTGCAATTAACGATTCATTTGGTGGGGTTTTTGATCGATCGAAGTTGTCATTTGAATTTGATTTGGTGGCAGTGTCCTTGAGAGTTGTGAGAACAAAATCGCTGTTTGGCAATAATGTTGGATAATGAATATTCGCATTTAACTGTGAAGTTTATTACAGAACATGGTTTGGATTGGAGATAGGTATCAAGAAACTTGTCAAAGCGTCAGCGGGGGTTTATAGCGCTTTAAACTTTTATTGAAGAGAACGGGTTTTCTTCCACTGAGCCTAAGGTCAATTTTAACTGCACACTAATTTCGGCTTTTAATTGACTAGTGGTTACGTAAATGAATTGACTGATAAAACACTTTTAATTGTTCTTAATTTTTTTTTAGATTTTAGAACAAAAGGGGTATGTATTTATCGAGATGGAAATCATCATCGCTAGCATAGTCAACGATTAGCTTATCTTTTATGAGGGCTAACATGAGTCTGTGGGTACAGTGCCCTAGTGGTGCGTTGGAATACTAGTTGTGTGGTTCCTGTTTCAAATCCCAAAAGTTATAACACCTAAATGATTTTCATTGCCCCACTTTTTGCGAAAGTCTCACAAAAATCGGAGAGTATTAGCGCTGTCATGATTGATAATCTTCTCCAATTTGCTGTTTGTTGCAAAAATATAACTTCGCACACAAAAAATAAAGGGATACGCTAGGTTTGAGGACTTGTATGGATTGTTAATAACCGATTTTTTTTTTTATTATTTTTAATTGCGTTAAACTTGGGTTTAAATATTATGACTGGCTAAATTTTGCCGTTAGGTGAACACAAAATAGTTAACTTTTTGCTGTGTCAATTGAATTAAATTAGCCACTGGAAAATTATCGAGCTCCAGAGCAGGTTAAAATTTTGATGCCTATATTCACCACACTAATGTCAAAAACCATCCGCTGGCTAAAATTTGACTGCAATTGGCACACGGCCTATCTTATTAATGAGTATATTGTAACAATGTCGAAGTAATCTACTTAATTAGGTCTACCGAGATGACGCTAACACCGATAGAATGCATGGGATGACGGAAACTAAACTTCATCCCTACAATGAATATCGGATTTCTGGTAGTGTTATAATCTCGATAGATCGATCGTAGAGGCTTTTCAACACCATTAAAGCCTTGGGGCCCAATTGTTGTATCTTCAAACTCGAACTTCTATTTTTGTTATTGACTAATAACTGTTAGAGTACCAAGCTTTTTTACACCATTAAACCGATTTTTTTGTCTTCCAACTTTTCGTTTTTGACTAATAACTGTGGTTGTAGTAGCTAAGTGAATATAGCGTTGTAGTACAAAGCAAAGAATATCTTTTTAACATCTCACCAGTAACTGCTAAACGCTTTTTACAATCGCATATTTTTCTAAAGTGTCACAAACTACCAAGATTTCCAAAGTCTAAATTATCGAAGCTTCACAGAATTGGCATTCGTTATCGGGCGTAAGTCCCCTTCGTTCGTGACAGAAATATAACTGCGGGTAGATAACAAGCTACTTATCAAAGTGACAGTGAGTTTTATGGCTCTTTAGCTTCGAAAAGGTTATTCCATTGAGTCAAGTTAAGCGGCAGATAAAATTTGTTTGCCGATTACGACCGTCAACTTTGGTTACGGTGATTTCAAAATACCTTCGACTATTTAAAAAAAAAAGATTTACAAGGTTAGGCATATTCTAACATTGAACTTTTTCTTTGGAATGATGATATGTTCGATGATAAGAAGCATTATTTCAAAAACTAAACGTTTTTCGTACGTTCAGCCCGATTCACTTATATTAATCTCCTACATTTTCGGAAAGAGTTTGATTCATTCAGATTGAACCATATTTCACTTTTCTTTGAAGTGAAAAGTCAAAACAAGTGCCGATAAGAGTTCTTTATTACAAATTGCAGCTGTTTCAACACTCTCTCCTCTTTTTTCTGCGTACTTGAAGTTAGTTGAGACCTTTTTGTACTTAATTAGAGTTCTTCGCCTACAGGTTGGAATTCTGTATCTTTAAGTCCTAGCCCGCTCAGCATTCTAATGCAATTAATGTTTTTTTTTAGGTATTTGTCACTAAAATGATCGTAAAGGTTGTTATTAAATTTTCACCTCTATAGTCCGTTCAGGACCCATCTTTTTAAACAAAATTCCACAAAAAAATCCACGTTTGATATGGTCTGTGTTTAAGCGCCGTAGAGTAGGGATGTGATGAAAATTTGGTTGACAAGAGTAATTCTACTATCGCTTTTCAAATCCTATGCCTACCTTAACCTTAAATTAACCCAACCAAAGTTCATGAAAATGGTTAATTTACGTAAAACTTTGTTGACAATCTGTAATCATTGATGTTCTTATTTTTTTGTAAGAAGCGACGCACTTTTAGATTTGCAATTGTGTTGCCCGCTCGTTTTGACAATTACGGTATCGTGAAATCTCAATGAAGCATGCAAACACTTGACTCAGTAAAGTACCATTCGCATTAGAGCAATATCTTGTTATATATAAAAAGTATTCTTCAGCGGGTGTCACAAAAAATGTTAAGCTAAATATTCATACAGAAATAATCGTCCATTTTGCTCAAAATCCTGCCGTCATTTTCTGCGGATCTCACAAAAAATTGATAGCCAATATATTCATACAGAAAAAATCGTCCATTTTGCTTAAAATCCTGCCGTCATCTTCTGCAGATGTCACAAAAAATTTATAGCCAATATATTCATACAGAAAAAATCGTCCATTTTGCTTAAAATCTTGACGTCATCTTCTGCGGATGTCACAAAAAATTGATAGCCAATATATTCATACAGAAAAAATTGTCCGTTTTGCTTAAAATCTTGACGTCATCTTCTGCGGATGTCACAAAAAATTGATAGCCAATATATTCATACAGAAAAAATTGTCCATTTTGCTTAAAATCTTGACGTCATCTTCTGCGGATGTCACAAAAAATTGATAGACAATATATTCATACAGAAAAAATCGTCCATTTTGCTCAAAATCTTGACGTAATTTGCTGCGGATGTCACAAAAAATTGATAGCGAATATATTCATAAAGAAAAAATCGTCCATTTTGCTTAAAATCTTGACGTCATCTTCTGCGGATGTCACAAAAAATTGATAGACAATGTATTCATACAGAAAAAATCGTCCATTTTGCTCAAAATCTTGACGTAATTTTCTTTAAGGTAATATACAAAATTTTCAACAAAACAAAAATTAAATTTAAATATTTCCGAGAAAACAAATATTTGATTTGACAGCTAGTCTGTGAGACGTTGGCAACACAGGCATGGAATGTATCAAAAAGTGTGTTTACTGTGAAGATGTTTCGAGGTGTTTCGGTCGTAACCTACAAGATTGAAAAACTGAAAATGTATTGCAAAACTCCAGTTATCGATGAAGGTTTTGAGTTTTTTTTTTTTGTGAAAACCAATTTTTTTTTTAATCGTGATATATGTATAAAGTGCAGGGGGCTCAGTGGCGCGATGGTTAGTGCGATGAACTGCCGCGCAGGAGGTCTGGGTTCGATTCCCAGCCGTAGCAACACCTAAATGATTTTTCACTGGCCCTCCTCTCGTGATGATCTGACAAATCATCCGGGTAGTATTAATTGTCAAGAATAGCCTATCTCAACTTAGCCGTTCGGAGTCGGCATAAAACAGGAGGTCCCGCCATCGTGCAAGAAGTACACACGCACACATGAATGGTTGTGAGAAAGCTAGGCCCTGGGTACTAACGAGCCTGTTGCGCCAAAAATTTGTATTTGTATTTTTTTTGTACAAAGTGCGTTTTTTGTTAATCTATAAAGAAAATAATTTACGTGTAAAATACAACAACAGTCTATATACAGATTTCGTGAAGCCTGTATAGAAAATGTGCTACCAAACCTATTTATTTCAATTGTTATCGAAAACGGTTTTCAAAAATGCTAAAAATGTCTACCGCCGCGTCGGTA
The DNA here is from genome assembly GCA_932526625.1 of Rhingia campestris. Lineage (NCBI taxonomy): Eukaryota > Metazoa > Arthropoda > Insecta > Diptera > Syrphidae > Rhingia > Rhingia campestris. Next base: position 8,474,856 of record OW052183.1, read on the forward strand.
CCAAATCAATGTTTTATGAAATAATTTTATATGAAAATGTTTTTATATTTGCTTTGATTCTATAATGTTATTAATTGATTAGATGATAAAAGAAAAAAACAAATCGAAACAGCGGAATATTTAGTTGTGAACATGCCAATTCGAATTCGAAAGTGCTGCAAGATCGCCTCGTTTTTTTCTTGTTTTTATTCAAGTCTATATAGACTATGAATAAAACACGTATATTGACATTAAAAAAAGGTTTTAAATTCTAGTCCAAAGTCAAATAAAATTTTTAATGTGAGTGACGTTCAAAATTAGAAAGAGAAAGGTTAAGAACATGCGCAATATATTTTTTTTGTATTCTGTATTCTGCATACCTTGCAAGCTAACTAACGAAACGATTATTGCAAACAATATCAGCATTTAGCTCATATTTCATCCGCCAGTTAGCGATAAAACATTTCCCCTTTATCTTATAAACTATTGCGATGCATTTCTAATCGTTTTGAAAACCATTACCTCATCCGTAAATAGCTTACAATACGCAATGAAGCAATACGTCCGTGCATGAGCAACCCAAACATTTCCTATTATTTTGAACGGATGTAACATGTCGAATAGTCATTGTTAAAAATTTGTTTCTAATTCATTTGCGGATGCTATTCAATTTTCATATAAGTAAGGTACATCATGAATGTAACCCGGGTGTTAACCTTTATGCTTTACGTACCCAAACCTAATTGCATTTCGTGACAGATTCATTAGAATGTTCAATTTACGTATGCATTTCTTGATTTATTCAGAGAATAACGATTGTGTTCGGTTATTGCTCTTTGTCAGGCGATACTGTGCCTTTTGTGTTTGCTGATTTAATACGCAGCAAAAGATTAATTCTGGATGTCATTTGGCGTCAGCTTGAGTTTGCATGTAACGCAGTCATACATTGAGGCGATAATGTATGTTGGTCATTGGACAAGGAATGTTTTGTTCAATTTTGTTGCTTCGGAATTGTGATTTTGAATAATTTTGTTGTCAAAACAGTGTTGCCGAGTTTTTTTTTTAAAACCTTGTTTATATTTTGTGTAATGTGTCATTTATGTATTGGAAAGGGAGAGAATATGTCAAAATATTTTCGAAAAGATCTTTTTGTTTTAGTTTGAAGCAGAAAATACAAAGAAATAAGTAACTTGTGCAATATATTATTTTCTATAGTATATTATCTACTGTTACGATGATTTGTCAGATAATGGCGATCGAAACGTCAGTAAAAAAAAAATGTATAAATGTGCGCAACATTAATTAATATTATGCAAGTGCAAAACAACTATTTAGACTAGGTAATAGAAGAAATAACGAATTTTATGGTACCACTCCATAGGAAAATTTTTGAACTATTAGAAAAAAATGTTTACGAAGATTTTCTATGTCCAAAAGGAAATTTTCTTTGAACCACGTCATGTGCGAATCGTTTAATAACCTATCCCATCCCATCCTTAAAACGAATATTTCCAAAAAGTGGGTTTGGCTAGAAACGAATGGGCCGAATATCATTTTTTTTGTTACAAACCCTGATTTTCAACAATTTCAAACCAGAAAGTGTATAACCAAATGACTTTCAACAAAATGTCAAATGGGCAATGCGCCAAAATTGTCATTTTAGTATTGCTCAATAGAAAAAGTAGATCCTTTTTATAAACGTGAAACATTGTCAAACATAAAGGAGAACTTAAAGTACGAATTTAGCTGTTATATTGTATACATTTTTTTTTTTAATTCTGACTTGCCTAAGCAGTAAGATACACATCGACCTAAAAGATCTATTGTGCTTGCCGTCAGATTTTTTTTTAGGTTAGTAGCGCTTCTACTTTCCTAATGTAGCTGATAAAACTTTCAGCCGAAGATTTTCTCAGTTCTTCGGGACTTAAAAATTCCCTGAAGAAGGATTCCCTTCTCATACCGTAAAGGGCCGGGCATTCACATATGAAATGCTCGGCTGTTTCGTCTTCTTCTAGACATAGTCTGCACTCCGGTGAGTCGACTAAATGCATTTTATTAAGGTGATATCGCAGACCGTGATGACCAGTTAGGTAGCCTACTAAGTTTTTGATATCGTGCCTGCGAATATTTAAGAACTCATTGGCATCTGCTTTGAAGGGCTGAATAGCTCTTTTGGCCTGTCTTAGGCCTGGGATGTTTTCCCAGTATGAAAAACATTTGTTCTGTTCCCAGTTTTTTATAACCAGATTTATGGCTGATTTGGGGATTGCAGAGAAGGGTTCAGGTCCAATGAAGGGGGTTTCCGAACCTTTTCTGGCTAGTTCATCAGCTTTTTCCTTACCTTCAATCCCCTTATGTCCGGGGGCCCTCCATAGTCTGGCTTTGTTCCTGGAACTGAGTGCTTCGAGGGAATTGAAGCAGTGTAGTACTGATTTGGCGTCAATAATGTGTGAGCTAAGGGCTTTTATAGCTGCTTGACTATCCGTGAATATATGGATGTTTGCGCCTTTAATACCTGAGTTGCGTATTAGGTTTGCGCATTCTTTTATGGCATGGAGCTCAGCTTGGAATACACTAGGGTATACATAAAACTAAAACACTTATTATATGACATTTGTAACTTCTAATGAAAAATAAACGTTAATGAAGAAAACGGACTCAAGGGGTTATGAATACCCTTTTATTGTTTTACCACAGTACGAGCGTTTGAGAAGGGAAGAAAGAGAGTGATAGAAAATATTTTGGATGTTCGAAAACTTCGGGGAGTCACTTTTTTGTGTTTGTTAAATTCGTGTATGGTTTGATTCATCAATAAAAATAGTTTCACGAATTCTAAAGTAATCAAAACATTGCCATATAGGGTTTCCGATAACAGTCCTTATTCCCTTTTTAAATGAAACCCTACAGGATTGTATTAAGCTAGACTATTGTCAAAATATGTAATGCAAATACAGTCTAGAATTACCAACTTGGCAGCACTGATTACGCACTGAGGTTCACGAGTTCTAAAGTAATCAACTAGTTATCGTCCACTATCCGATACGAGCCCTTATGCCGCATTTTTAATCGAAACCCTACCGGATTGTTGAAAACTAGACTTGTCAAAATATTTAATGCAAATACAGTAAAGAATTACGAACTTGACAGCACTGATTATGTATGAAACTTATCTTTAGGTTATTGTTCTAGTGCTACTAGAGTCAGTCATCATGTATCATCTTCAGTTCGAAGAAAATAAAAATAGAGTACACCCTATGAAACCGGGTGATTTCTAGAAGTTCCACATTTGCTTTTTTTGCACTTTTTCTGACGGTTTTTCGTAGTACTTTGACGTTTAAAAAAAGCACGAAATCTCCATAACAGAAAACGAGGCTATATTTCTTTTGAACCTTACAAAAGCCCCTCTCACTAAACGCTTGGAATGAATTAATGCCCCTAAAAAATAGATGACTGTCAATTAAATTACCCACTTCAAAGAAAAACGTTTCAGTCTTAATTATACCAATCTTTCTCCTTCCATCACATCTCCCTCTTTCTCTCTATCGTATGTCTAGTTCTATGAAAAATAAAAATAATAACTCATACAAACAATTTCATATAAAAACTACGTTTATCGCACACTCAGGACTTAAAAAAAAAGGATCCTCCAATCGCTCTCATGTCTCTCGGCGTTTTTACCATTTAACCGATTCTTCTTATTTTTGTTCTGTTTTGTTGAATGCATGACCTCGTCTGTCGACTGCTTATCTCAGATTTTTTTTTTCCATTCTAATGACAGAGATTTTTTTCTTTTGTGGATTCCGAGATACAGAGATGTGTATTTGTAAGTGTCCTTTTTACCGAAAAATAAATATTTTTCTTCATCTCTCATCTTACAAGCACACATGATTTCGAAAAAATCATAAAAAAAAACCCCTCCACCGACAAGTCCTTTGGATTTCAGGATGCCATATCGATTTTGATTCAAGCGTACCAAAAGGACACACATTTCCCCGAGTGCTCATTCATTTGAACAGATGTTTGAGTGTAAGGTTGCAGGTACTCCTCTTCCTTCAGTTTCGGTCGTCTTCTTCCTTTGCGCAGTTTCCTTTCATTAATTTTTTTTTTTTTCCCACCGCACACTTGGCATAAGGAAATTACTCTTCACGTTCCGTTACAGGATTGTATTTCTTAAAAAAAATCGTAAATGTCTATGCGCCGCCTTATGTATAATTTGCGTCCACTTTCATGCTATAAATTACAAATTTTATACATGTTCTGAGGCGGGCGAGGTCGGCTTATAACATATTCATGATAAGGAGCGGCGGCCCAGGACGAAGGTGGACTGCATTTTCCTATTTTGATTATGGGTTCAGTTTTCAGTTTATAACATATGATATGGCGAGGAGGGTTTTCGACCTCATTCCGCTTCTATGGCTTCAAACTATCCGAATGTTGATAATAAGTGAGTTTTCTTATCTTGGGTTTGGCGTTCCAATTTTAGAGGAGGACTGTAATTACACACTCATGCGCATTAAGGGGAATATTTATGGAATCGTGTAAATATATTTGAGAAATGTTATCAGAAAATACCGCACAATGTTCAATATTTACAGAGTGTGTACGATATTATTGGTGCAGCTCGACGATAAGGTGTTCCTTATCTATTTGGAGTGGGATTTTATGCCAGCTTGGGTAGGATGGCTATGCGTACTTTGTTTGGCGGCGATATACTTTTATTCAGTGTTTGCCTTTTGCATATATTTACTTTGAGGACTATCGGGATGTAATATTGAAAGCAAATAGGAGTTTCAACTTTTATGATTGAATATAGCACATGTCGTAATATGATGACAGATAGGCGGGGTTTTTTTTAGTTGTATGGGGTATGGATGCGGTATTTTGTAGTAGATTTTAGTTATGAAACAGGGACTGTATGGGAAGAACTAAAAAAACATAGAAAACCGCATTAATTGCATAGCCTGTTAGGATATTTGTGAATATAAAAACGTATGAAGTGGCATTTACATACTTTCATGGCTGGATACTTTAATTTTCCGCCATATAGCAAGAAATTTTGCGTTTTTTAAAGCCGTTTTATAGGTTATTTAAGAGAACTAATCACCACTGGATAAAAAAAAAGCGGGTTAAATATATGAATTCAGAACGAGACCGTCCAAGATGTGGCTAGTTAAAAAGTATACCTATTCAGGTCCACTTTATTTCAACGTAGAATGCCTAAAAGTCTCCTCTTATCTGGAATCTGGTGGTCAATGAGCTACTAGTTAGTCTAGAAATGGACGGCTACAAGGTGATTGCTTACGCTGATAACGTGGCAATAGCTGTATCAGGGAAGTACCTTAACACCTTAAAGAACTATTACAAAATGGTCTTTCAGTACTCTCCAAATGGGCCGCCAAATGTGGACTTGGCGTGAACCCTCAAAAAACTGAACTGGTCCTTTTCAGCAGGAAATACAAAACTCAAACAAAACGTCAGTTTCAAGTTTGTTGAATCAGGCAAATACCTGGGTCTGTGGTCTGGGACAAGAAACTGAACTGGAAAGCCAACATCCTAGAACGCGTTAAAAACGCCACCGTAGCCCTATACTCATGTAAAAAGGCTATCGGGAAAAAATGGGGAATGCAACCACATATTACATTGTGGCTTTACGTGTCTATCGTTAGACCCATACTTCTGTATGGTGTGCTGGTCTGGTGGACTGCCCTTGAAACAGCCTCAAACCGCAAACTTCTGGGGAAAGTTCAAAGATCCGCCTGCATCTGCATAAGTGGCGCTCTAAGAACCACCCCATCCGCAGCTCTAGATGCTATTCTACATCTAGTGCCCTTAGACATCTTCGGCAAACAGACCGCAGCTTGTGCAGCTGTGCGACTAAGAGCCTCGTCACAATGGTCACCCAGTCAGGGTGTGCACACAATGATATTAAATCATCTAAACATTACAAAAAAACCGACCACATCATTACCCAACTCAGCTTCGATCGTAACTTCCAGTCAACAATTCCCAGCCGACTTGATTGGGAACAAGACTCGGTTGGATTGGACAACTCGATTCACATCTACACAGATGGGTCTAAAACTGAAGCGAAGGTAGGTGGTGGTGTCTTCTCCGAGATGCTCAACCTGAGCATATCCTTTCGCCTTCCCAATCATTGTAGCGTTTTCCAGGCGGAAATCACGGCAATCAAAGAAGCCCTGTCCTGGCTGAGGTGTAATGTAATATCCGCGAAGAATATTAGCATCTTCAGTGACAGCCAAGCGGCAATCAAATCCTTGACATATACCGCATTCACTTCAAAATCAGCCCACGAATGCCGACTGTCTCTTAACAAGATGGCAGAGCTATTTACCATCCACCTATTGGTGCCGGGGCACAGTGATATTCCAGGGAATTGTAGGGCGGACGAGCTTGCCAGAAGGGGTACCACGCTTGATATTCTACCAGTTGTAGAAACGTTAGGCATGCCCCTCGCTACTTGTAAATCAACACTTAAACTAGATGCGATCAAAAAAGCTGATTGTAGATAGACAAACGGCTCAACGTGTCTTATATCCCGCCAAATCTGGCCCATATATAGCCAGAAACGGTCCCGCAGTTTAATAATGCTGAACAGATCCACCCTCAGCACCATCACTGGTGTCCTTACAGGACACTGCCCCATAGGCCTACATGCTAAAAGACTTGGCCTTTATAGCAACGACTTCTGCAGAAGCTGCATGGACGAGGAGGAGGAGGAAAGTATCACTCATCTTCTTTGTTCATGTCCAGCTCCAACAAAAGAAGACTCCACCTGGGAACTACTTCTTCGACAACCTAGGTGACCTGATTAACATTGACATCAGGAACCTTCGCCTTTTTATTTGCAGCTCGGGTTGGTTCAACTAGGGAGACGACTCATAGGAAAAGATGTTTGGTCTATGTGGTACCACAACGGACCTTCTTGGTCTAATAGTGTGCACGCGTTCCGCGTGCAGCCACCTAACCTAACCTAACCTATGCCTAAAAGTTCTAAATGGAACTACGACCCTGGGCTGGCTATTAATGCCTTTTGATTCTGGGGCTTATTTCATTTCCATCCAACCTCGCACGCAACCCAAATCCAGCAGTGAGCCGAATCAGGGTGGTTGGAGGGGGTCAGCCACTCATATTCAAACTTTAGCAGTATTAAAAACACAAAATTGAAAATTTCACCAGGTCTTATTATTTCATCTTTATAAATACTCACTGAATTTTTCACAAAAAGGACATTTTTTACAAACTATTAAATGTAACATGTAATAAATGTAGCAACACTGGCTTTGACAGCTGACGTGTGTTTAGTATCTTGTGTCACTGTCAAACAGCTTCAGTTTGGTTTGCAATTTAACCATGGATCGTCTTACAAATGAACAACGCTTGCAAATTATTGAATTTTACTATCAAAATTCGTGCTCGGTTCGAAATGTTCATCGCGCGCTGCTTCCATTTTATGATCGGCATTCTCGACCTTCTGAGCAGTCTATTCGGAAGATTGTGACCAAATTTCGCACCAAATTTACTTTGTTGGACATTAAACCACCAACACGTTTACGTACTGTGCGTAGTGAAGAAAATATTGCGGCCGTATCAGCTAGTGTGACAGAAGATCGCGAAATGTCGATTCGGCGCCGTTCCCAGCAGTTAGGCCTTTGTTACAGCACTACGTGGAAAATTTTGCGGAAGGATTTGGGCGTAAAGCCTTTTAAGATACAGCTGGTGCAAGAACTGAAGCCAGCCGACCTACCACAACGCCGAATTTTTGATGAATGGGCTCTTGGAAAGCTGGCCGAGGATCCGCTTTTTTATCGAAAAATTGTGTTCAGCGATGAGGCTCATTTTTGGTTGAATGGGTACGTAAATAAGCAAAATTGCCGCATTTGGAGTGAAGATCAGCCAGAAGCATTGCAACAGCTACCAATGCATCTTGAAAAGCCACTGTTTGGTTCGGTTTATGGGCCGGCGGCATTATTGGACCATATTTCTTCAAAGATGATGCGAATCGCAGCGTTACTGTCAATGGTGAATGCTACCGAGCGATGATAACAAACTTTTTTTTGCCCGAAATGGAAGTTCTTGACTTGCATGATATGTGGTTTCAACAAGACGGTGCCACATGCCACACAGCACGCAAGGTTCAAACTATCGATTCAAATAAATATTTCATTCATTTTTTCGAATTTGTTGTGTTTTTTTTTTTTTTTAAAGTTCTAAACCTCTTAAAAAATCACCCGTTAGTGTACAGCTGTGGAACACATCCCCAATTTGCCAGATCAAACCATGAATTTACACGAGGCTTATATGTACTACGTTTTCACAGGAGTTCAAATGAGCTCATTTGCAAATTCGCCATAAAGGTGTTCTCACTAAGTTTGCGCATTACTTTGACAACTGGATATGTACCTCTATTCCTGAATTAGCTGTGACAGTTGACAGTTATATTGTAAGCAAACAAACAAATCGTTTAAAATTGATTTAAATAATTTTGTGGCCAACTTGATCGGATTAATATTTTCAAAACAGTAGACCTCGTCTGTGGATTCATATGTTGTCAACCCTGAAATTAAAACAGAACGAAGTTCTTGACGAAGGTATGTACATACTTTAATAATAGCCATAACACATTTTTTGGAAGAAAGAAGTGTCGGAATCTGATAAAATGTCTACCTATTCAGTTTGAAAGTTTCCAATTTGAAATTTTATGGATTCCTTTCCAATAAAATTAGGTTGGTTCGATTGTTTGACCAATATTAGCAACCATATTTCCGACAAATGTGATGGCATAAGCACATTACAAAAATTTGAATTTGTGGGAAATTCAGTAAATTCGATCGAATTTAATACCTAAATGAGCGTATTTGCTCAGTGAGAACGAAATATTTATCAAAAATTGTTTTGTTATCTTTTTGTGAGGAATTTTCTTGAATTATGTAATATAATCACGCAATTTAACTGCTTCTAATACTAAAAAGTGATTGGATAGAATACAGGGAATAGAAATCATGGAGTTGACAAAGAAATGTCAAATTAACCAAATATTCATTCGCTCGTTGGCTTTTCTCTATTCGCATAATAAATCTGACAAACATCCACCATCTGAAATATGGTGCCATAATTTTTGCAAATGGCGTGAAATGCCATTATTTTGTTATTTTAACGCAGCGTAAATTTTGACAGACTTCTTTCTTTCTTTGGGACTTTTTATTTTTTGTCTAAAAAAATACAAATTTTTGCCGCAACAGACTCGTTAGTTCCCAGGGCCTTACCTTCTCACAACCATTCATATGTGCGTGTGTACTTCTTTCACGATGGCGGGACCTCCTGTATTATGCCGAATCCGAACGGCTTAGTTGAGATAAGCTTCTTGTGACAATTGATACTACCCGGATGATTTGTCATATCATCAAGAGAGGAGGCCAGCAGGACCTTCTGCGCGGCAGTTCATAGCGCTAACCATCGGCGCACTGAGCCCTCTTTTTTATCTACCACCAAAAATAAGCAAGGAAACACAAAATTCTAAAATAAAACATGTTTTGGGAGCAACAATTCAAATGCTGTAAAACGACCACAAATGTGCATCAAATAAAGGGGTGGATATTTGACAGATATCATTTATTCAAACTCATTGACTTTTTTACACTTACGGATCCTTCCAAAATTAGTCGAAAGCCATTCTTCACTTGACAAAATGGAGATTTTCTGCAGAGTGGTAGGATAATTTCTCTTTTTCAAATTCTTCTCCTCCTCACACGTTCTGGTAAAAGAGAATTTATTGGTATTATAAGCTGGGAAGTAAGGAAACCGTTTTTTTACAGAAACAGTTCTCCTCTGCTGAATAATAAATCGAATCTGAGATTCGTAAGTAAAACACGCCTAATGTCATCAATTTTACACCATCAAATAAACTTTCGGTTAAAAAAGAGCCCATTTTTTCTAACAACATGGCAGCCAATTCACATTACGACACAACTTTGTTATTGTCTTACCTAGTAGTAAATCCCTTATTTTGATTGCTGAGAATATGATGTGATTTCGAAAACTTAACTCCATCGTAATAAAAGTCTCCAATCTCCCTCTCTAAGCGCAATAAGTGTCTACAGTTTGTCATAAAAATGTAATCTAACACACGAAACATTTGTTTTTTTTATTTTAAATTCCCTCTGTCATCACTCTCAATGACGTTTGACTTCAAAAGATCCCAGATAATACTTAATCTCACACAAACAAACCATTCAATTTTTCCTTATTTATTTTTACGATTTGATTCGATTGCTCCATAGGTAGGTGTATACAGAGTGCATACTTCATTTACCCTCTAAGCACACCTACTTAGAGAACAATCAACGCAAGTCGTAAATAAAAAGCGCTCATGAACATGCATTGTTTTAACAAATATCTCCTCTAGAGGTTACTAGCAACGATATTACAACTCATCTGTTCTTTGTTCCGTCTATAGGTTAAGTTCTAATTATTATGACAAAAAAAAAAACTCATTTCCTCATTTTCTGTCGTTGTTTGCATGCTTGTTGGCTTTCTCGGTTCTTTATTGTGAGCTTAAGTTGATTTTATGGTTAATGTTATGTGACGGCATTGATTCCAATATGTATCTACGGACTTTTTGTTGTACATAATAGTATATGTTCAGAAATTGAACAAACAAGTCGGGAATCACTGACCGTGTCAAGGTCTCTGTCTGCTTTATAAGCTTCAAACTTCATAGAAACTTGTATAATTTTTTTTAATACAACAAGCCGAAATGATTTTTTTTAAATCTCACAATTTGTAAGTTCAATGTTAATTTGGGTCATTGATTTCGTGCTGATCTTGAAAAACAGTAATAAGCCAAATCGAACTATCAATCATGACATTTTGACCCAATTTATTCAAAGCCTTCAGGAGATTTAGTTGGTCGGTACGAAAATTTATTTTCATAATTTCATAATAATTTCATAATTCAATTTAATTTAAATCTGAAAAGTATTATTCGTAAACAACATTATTCCTAGGTAGTACTTTTTTTCATCAACCACCGTTCTGTATGTCTGCATCCATTCCTTCTTGTCCGCGTAATCAAACTGAAAAAATATAAATTGGCCTTCCGGTTTCAGAAGGTTTTTCAATCAATTTTCAAGGAACTCCAAATTAATTATGAAAAGCTTCATTGAACCCATAGGATTCCAATCAATTTCCGAGGATATCTATATTTTATTTATGACAACATTCTCCGTCGTCATCCTGCACAGAAGGACGATTCTGAGCAGTTTGGATTTTTGAAGATTTTTGATTGAAAATTTCTGAAACTAAGGTTCCAAGCAGAATTCTAAGCTCAATCCGTGATCATGAAAACTAACATTGGCTCTGCATGGCTCTGTATAGTTTGTCTCTATAAATCTTATTGTATGCGGATTTGAAATCGATGAATAGGTTGTGGAGTTCTCGGGTTATTTCCAGGATCTGCCAAAGTGTTACGATTTGATCAGTCTTGGACTTTCTTGGCCTAAAACCACACTGATAAGGGCCGATCAGGTTGTTGGTAAATGGTTTCAGGCGTTGCGTTGGGGACACGTATGCCTCTGAAGTTCGTGCAGTTCAGAGGGATCGAGCAAATGATGCTGAGGTTCAATTCTTCAGGCATACTTTCATCCGAAAAAGCTGGCTTATGAGTTGGTGAATGTTCTCTACCAAATCATCTCCGCCGGCTTTATAAAGCTCGAACATTGCTTCTGGAAGAGCTGTTGCATCAAAAGGAGCACCCGATGTTCCTGGGTCCGATTTTTTGTTCTGTAAAAATAGAAATCATCGATATCAAATAGCTCTTTATTTTGCCCCCGATAAATTCTGCGCTCGCGGTATAGATGCTTAGTTTACACATCAAAAAGAAATAGAACTGGTCCTCCAAGTCAACCTTGTAGAACCGCAAATTAATTTTGAAAAATCTCATTATTTCCCTCCGAATTCCTCTCAAATTCTGTGGATTTCACATTCCATCACAACATTCAATTGAACATGTCGACCTTAAGCTGTTTCCCACCGACCTCAGTCTAAACGCTGTGCTGTTGCACATGCTAACTTTGTCCAGATAGAACTAAACAAAAACCAATTTCAAATCTAATTACAATATAATTCAATTTCTCGATAATTATTTGATTTCATCCTCTTCGCAGTTTAGTACTCGGTATGTAATGATTTCATTTGTTGCCTTACAATAGACTGCCTAGACAGACCTACCAACATTGCATCGCTTTTGTATTTTTAGCATCATTCCGTAACGTGATGTAATGCCTAGATACGTTCCACAAAACATGGAAGCGAGATACAACACGTCAAGTGTATTCACACATCTCATCGTCACATTTTTCGCATCCGATGCAAGCAATCCCAATCCAATCCAATCATTGGCAGTTCTCGTATCTACTTTAAGCTGAAAGTCAATGATTAATGGACATACAAGGTTCTGTAAAGTATGTCAGCAACACATGTTGTAACAGCCGTTTTATTTTTTTTTTCTTTGTTTCACTTTCAGCGATGAGGAGTGTAGTTATCGATAAGTGGTGTATGTATCGCATCGCTGAAGTGTTCTTCTGATTGAAAGTCAAGAAAATAGCCGAATCATCCGGTTTGGGAATTTAAATTCAAACTCTGGCACAAGAGATGAATAGTCCTCCTCTTTTATTTGTGCTGTATAATTTTTTTTTTGAACAACTTTCCCTTGTTCAGCCGAGTGGGTTGTTTCACGATGGTTTGGTTGTGGAAAGTGTCCATGAGAAGGTTTTTTTTTTTAATTTAATAAAACGATGACGAAAATCAGAGCACGAACGGGATGGTAATACGTAATTTTATCGAATGAATAGCAGCGTTTTTTCTTTCATTTTATTACTCTGTCGTGTAGAATTTTTTTTAGCTGGGGTTTGCTGTGCCCCTCTTGGCATTGGTAATTCAATGGAAATGGAAAGGTGAGTTGTTGTGGATCAACTTTAGTCGAAAAGGTTAATTTTATTACTCATTCTTGAGTTTCACTGTTGAGTGGGTTCTTTTTTGAGTTGTTTTCCGAAAATCGTCATATATCTCGAGAGACCTTCGTCATTGTGTTTGTATGTAGTTTTGTGGTTAATTTGAGTTGAGAATTGTCGAGTGTAGCTACTTTGTGCTCATTATTCTCTCGCTTTGTGTTGAAAGTCAAGGATTTCCTGTGAATGTGTGTTCTTTTTGTGAAAATATTTTATTAGAACTGGAAATCAAAAGGTGGAACTATTGTGATTCATAGTGTAGTTGTATTTCCTTGAATCGTTTTATTTTCGAAATAATTTCGAACAGAGGTCGACAACTATTCAAGTAAAATAGGGGAGCGCCAAGTTTATGTGTACATAGTCAGAGATACATCATAGTGTTCCTGGTAAATAAGGTTTGAGTATTTTTTTTCTGTTTTTGAAGGTAGTAGGTAGGTTTGAGTAGTGTTATGCACGAACAGGGCCAGTGCATTATTCCAACCAGTTTGTAGAAATTGCGACATGTGGGAGATTATGCCTGTCTGCCAAAGGCATGTGTGTATGTAAAACGTTGTTGATATCTCTTGGGGTCAATTTACGACATGAAACTGGTTGAGTGCATCACGTTTTCACGAGGACTAGAGTTGCGCGTTTCATTTTTTGTTTTTCCATTGGAAAGGTTTTTGGTGCATAACACGTGTCGGATTTTCTCTACAAACATTTTATAGACCATTTACGACTTTTCCAATACGTGATTGAACATATTACATGTTTCTGGTTGATGGATGAGAGTTATTCTTTAAACATCGGGTTTTAAATTTGTACAAAACAGATTGACTGAGTTTTGATAACAAGACTACTGCTGTTTTTTTTTGCCACTTAAAAATAGTGAAGTGAAGTAAACCGACTCTCGAAAATGAAAACCAAAACGATCCCCAGTTGCCAGGTTTGAAATATTTTGAAGTTTGCGATGCTCGCGATTACTGACAGTGACATTTTCTGTTAAAACAAATAAAAAATACATAAAAGAAAGCTACAATCCGCTGTGCGGATCGTTTAATACCCTATCCTATCCTTTCATTAAAATTAAAATATCCCCAAAATGTGGGCTTTATGGCAATGAAATATAGAAAATAACTTTGTCACAACATATTGTTCAGACATTTTATCAAAATCTGTTATGGTTCGACAAAAAAACAACGTTTTTCTCCCGCATTAGCTGTGGGGTAGGTATACAAATGGTTTTTCTAAGAAAACGCCCCAAAAAGTGGGCGTGGGTTAAAATGATCTAAGGACGAAATGTGTATATTATCATAATCAATTTTTTTGTTTTTGTCGAATATTATAAAATAGTTTCAAAAACGTTTTTTTTTATTTTTATTGAAAACGCCTATCAAAAGTGGAAATAATGTTGCAAATAATGTTATTTGGACGAATTATAGATATTTGAATTGTCTTAATATTTTCTTCACATACTTTTTCAAAATTCCATATCGTTTGACCAAAAAGAACGTTTTTCTTAAAAGTGGGTGTTGCAGTGGGCGGATTTTAAAATTATTAACACTTGTTCTGGTGGGACGGACAACGATCATATATACCAAATTTTATTATCCTAGCTCAAAATTAAAGGCCCAAAAATCGGTCACGAACAGACAGACGGACGGACGGACATGGCTAAATCGACTCAGTTAGCGATTCTAAGTCGATCGATATACTTTGAGTTATATCTAGCTAAATTATTTTTCTATGTTACAAACTATGTATTAAAACTAATATACCCCTATGGGATAGGGTATACAAATCGAGTGTAAGGTCACACGGGATAGAAGTGAAACTATTCTGGATCAATTTTTCATTGATCGCATTTTTGTTACACTTTTTCGTTTCATAAAATCCAATTCACACCGTCCTAAAAGAAGTTTCACTTCAAAAACAATATTTGCACTAAATGGAAATGAATAACTAGCAAGAAGTGAGTGGAATCCTACTACGAATCTTCTTGGCAGTAAGAACTGTACTAAAGGTTAATTTAAAATCCTATTCAGATTTGTCAAAAATAGGGGTACTGCCTTTAATTAGTTGAAATCCCTGCTATGGGAACATTTTGTTGACACTTTCCTAGCAAGAGTTAAAGGACTGAACTTCTACGTTAATTTTTCTTCAGTGATCTCAACCACCTAAATAGCTTTACGAGTATGCACCTGAGATTTACGAGCTGTGATCAAACACTTTGATCTGTACCTCGATTTAGTTAATACAATGGATAGGATCAGGACTGCAGAATAGGAAAATATGCTTCAGTTATTACAGCTCCCGATTCCAATTCATTGTGTGGAGCTGACTCTGGTCAAGACGGATTTACTTTAATCCAGTCAGTGGACACATCTGAACAATGTTCTGTAATATCAGCCCCGTGCACAAGCCTTTTGTGTGATCAACCCTAACCTCAAGAATGCTTCATTACCCACTGTTGTGATTTTAATGACAGAATTTTCTAAAGATTGCTATAAAAATTGTAAAATTATGGTTCCACCATGATAACGACATCGGAATAACTGGGTATTCATTTCATAACTTTCAAAACGATAATCGTTGACGATAGTGACGGAGAATTTCTGTGTATGTACCGTGTAATTTGTATATAAATGATCACACACAGACAAATAAAAAATACACACTACGTACTTAGCAAGTCTCCTACACTATCGTCAACGATAATCGTTTTGAAAGATACGGAATGACCAACCTGGATGGTTGGCTATTATATTTTTATTTGCCCATTGACTCTGTGAAAAAATTTACGCTTTTTTATGCCTCATAACAAAAATAGAAATTATAGCGCTAAAATTCTGAGTGTTTTACCAGTGTTGAGAAACTATTCACTCTAGTCCCAAAAAATTCTAGTGTCCAGTTTAGAGAAACGCATAGATGTCAAAAATAATAAAATAAAATGTCAAAAAAATACTAAAATAGTTAAAAGTACATTTTGTTACAAATAAATCCGAACAGCTACGTCAAAATTCGATGTTGCAAACTTGGTTATCAAAATGTTGGACACCCTATTGCAACAAAAACGGCCAAAATAAAAATAATTACATTCTGGATATTGCAACATTTAAAAAGATATGAATTTCTCAATAATTTTCCCATTTCCTCCACTTACGCGCAATCTCTACAAAAACAATACAGCCAATAATTCCACCGAAATAACCCTTATTGTTCTTAATAATTAATTGCTCAAACAACATTGCAGCAATATTGAAGTTGAGTACATTTTATATTTAAATATTTACTCCGTTCTTTTTCTGCGATTTAACTTTTCAAAAAAAATCGTTAATTCATTATGGGCATGGGTACAGAGGACGCCGTTCCTGCCGTGCTGGAACACATTTTTTAATATATCCTTGCTTGGATCCTGGACATGTTGGCTTTTTGTTTGAGTTGATTTATTGATTAAATAATTTGTTTTTGTATGCCTTCTTTCAGATGAAATTTATGTGTGTAAATAAATCAAATTTAATCGGCATTACTATAGATAAGTTGTATTGTATTTTATTTTTTTTGAATGTCCTTGGCGAGGAAAAAACAACAATTATTTGCAAGTATACTATTTTGTGAAATGTTGCAAGTGAATTTAAAAATAAAATACAATGAAGCTTTCGGAATGGCTTATGACATGCGACATTAATAACGAACTGATGGTTTAGGGAAGTAGGATAAGGAAAGTATTCAACGTGGAAGTTAGTAGGATTTTGGAAAGGAAGTCATTGGTGTAATGAGTTTTTTAGCTGTATTTTGTCTATTTGGGATTTAACTATTTTATAGCGATAGGTTTTTTTTAAATTGCTTACAGTTAAGCCATATTGGAAAAGTGGAAATTCTAAGAATGGGCACAGACAACTTCAAAAGCCCTCTAAAGCTAACGTTACAATAGCGTGTAAATGCAGATCAATATTCAAAATCCTGCAAAAACATATGTAATCAAATCCTAATTATTGACATATGATTAAAATCCGTGGCTTATTTCAATTACAGTAGTGAATATTTGGTATACGTGTACATTAATAATATAAAGAATTATCGTTTTTGTAGGAAGACCATTTTAACTACAATCAGTCCTATCATGAATTAGAGTGGAACCTTTTTACCCCGAGTAGTAAATGAAAAAGGAAATTCCCACCTCTAATCCCCGAAGAAATAGTTTTTCCCAGAAACCAAATGTACGAATAAAAAAATGTTAAAAACCCTTTTTAACTTAAAAGTCTCACTTTGACAGCAGCTAGTATTTATTTTTTTATCAGTAAATAAGTAAATTAAATTATAATACACCTTCCAAAATCGATTGCCGATACCAAGTTTCACAAAGTTTAAAGCAACTCTCACGCTATTCGTGAACGCACCCCTCATGTTTTGTTGTGAGCTGTCATTATTATTATATTGCTTGTAATTGTCTACCATTAAGCCGTAGTTCATTGTAGAACATAGCAATATTAAAGGCTGAACTATAATAGAAGATGGTTGCGGACGACCACTTCCGTAAACATGCAATTTGTATTGTACGACCATAATGGCTTTTCGTTTCGATTCGTTCAGTTTTCGTTCACTTTTTGCTCACTTACGAAAAAGCGAATTCATTCGCTCTTTCTCTTCCTTTTGTTCAACAGCTGTGTACATTTAAATTTGTAAGTTCATAAGCAACGAAATTTTGTTTTTATTGGTTGCAATCGCTTCCATTCACAAAAGTCTATTATGGGCAACTTGAGTAATTAAGAGTACTGAAGAAAACTTAACGTAGAATTTTGACATTAGCTGCCGACTATTATAGTTCGGCCTTAACTGTTGCTATGCTATTTAACGAAAATTCGTAGTAAGTGGTCGGACCATTAAAACCATTGGTCGTCATAATTAACCCTCTCGCCTCGCAAATTATTTATCAATTGCAAAACTGTGAGTATACGTTTTCGCTACAATGACCAAAATCAAAAATTTTCTTCTTGTTTGCAAGGTATCGCTCAAAAAACATTGTGTAGAATTTGGCCAAGGCATTTTTACCTGCTCTAAAATTGACTCAAGAACTTAAGTCCTTAAAGTCGTTTTGACATATCAAAATGTTTGTTTTTTTGACACTTCAATTTTTTTCGCTATAAAATTGACTCAATTGATTGAAGTCGTGTTGACATTTCAAGCGTCGAACTAGATTGAAGCCGATTAAATCATCTTCAGCTATTAGGATCAATTGTGAGAAACCGACATTGTGAACAAGCAAAATATAAAGGGAGGGCTACAAACTTTCATGCGCTTCAATTGCGATATGCGTCAAGTCGACATTTTTGACTGCTATCCGTTGAATTTCTTTCGAAGTTATCTGCCTAAGAATTGGAAATGGCTTTCGTTTCGGAAATTGTTCCGAACAGATACATCGACAGGATGATTAAAGGCAGAATTTGTTGAAAATGTTGTCTGATGTAATGGACTAGTAAATTGTTCGTCTTACTCTCATCTTTTTCTTTATACCTAACTAACCTTATTGGTCTATTGGTCATAAAGTTTAGTGAGCTTAAGACATATGAACATAACGATTTCTTGACTCAACAGGTGGCTTGTGTACTTTTTGCACGATTGCGAGACCTAAAGTTTTATTCGAAATACGAACGGCTGAGCTGAGATTCGCTTTTCATTATAACTGATTCTACTCCACCGATTTGTCGAACAGCCAAGAGAGTATGGCTATGAATAAGAGTCGAATTCAAACCTCTTGCATGGCAGATCACCGCACTTACAATCCTGCCACTAAGCCCCTTATCAAATGTTTAAATAAATGGCCGGAATCTATCTCCAATGAATCCAGCACTGGAAGCACAAATCTTCATGCACCACTGAGGCCGTCGTCAATGGAATGATATCGAGTTTCATTGCCCTTATATACACCAGGTACTGTATTTTGACTGACACTATACATTCTAGTCTTAGGCCGCAGTTAGACCAACGTTAGTTCGTGCTAGTCTAGTGCGCTAGTAAATTCAATACATGGATCAATAACTTGGTCGCAGATCACGCTTTTAGATTTCGCGCTAGTCCACGCTTGTAATCAAAACACATTGGATCAAGTTTACTAGCTTGAACTAGCAGGAACAGTCGTCCACCCTTTTTTTTACTAGAACTAGCTCACTCGCTTACAAGCGTTGGCCGTAACCGCGCCCTTAGACTCTTCTGTTTGCATCTTGTAGGCCGAATCGCAGAACTATCGCCATCTATACCTGATTAGACCAAAACTATTTTGCCTTACCGTAAAATGTCAAACCTGTTACCACTATGAATATTGAGAACAATTATTCAAAAAATATTGATTCGCATGACTTTATTTTGATTTGTGGTGGCATCTGGGGCAAGGACAAAAATTCGTTTGTTTGTAAAGTGTGGTTAAATTTTAAGGGCCGATGTTGATTTTGAATAAAAAAAAATAATTTGAAAATGATTTAGGAAATTATTGTCATTTCTTTTTATTATGATAATATTGATGTATGGTTCAATTATGTATGGAACAAAATATGGGCCAAATGGCCGCCGCGACCTCGGCGGCACAATCCATCCTATGGTCCAAATTTTCGATGACGCTGAGGCATAATTGAGGTTCTATGCCGTAAATGTGCCGAATTATCTCATCCTTTAGCTCTTGAATTGTTGCTAGCTTATCGGCGTGCACCTTTTCTTTCAAATAACCAAAAGAAAGAAGTCCAACGGTGTCAAATCACGTGACCTTCAAAGAGTTTTGAATACATTTATATTGTTTTGCCTTTGTAGGGTTTAGCACGGCACAAATAAAAAGAGGTGAAAGAAGGAGAGAGATAGGCATATTGAGTGGAGACTTGCTCAATGGTGGGGTCGATGTTTTTCTAGCATTCGTTGAATTTGCAGAATCTTTTTTGAGACATGGTACATTTTAAAGGCTAGTTTCCACCGACTTTAATTTTTTTTTATTGAATTGTGGATGTTGGCTCGAATTGTACTCACAACCCTACGGAACGGAAAGTAAAATATTGACACTCTTTCAGTCCGGTTACCTTAATATGTGTACTTGTATGAACAAGGTGGCGCAAAAGTAATCCTCCTATCAGAAATAGCTATAAATTTTGCGATTGGCCCCTAATGTCAGTTCTGTTTTGACATTTGTGTAGTAAACACATGCGAAATTCACGTTTATAAACAATGTTACGCTACACTGCTCCAGAACGCGGAATATTGGTGACTTATTTTTAACGGTGACTTTATTTTGAATTACAGCCAAAAAACATCGGAAGGTTATTTTTGCGCCACCTTGTATATACTTTTATAAAATTTAGTTATTGCTAGATGTGTTTATAGCGATGTAGCTTGAACTTAGTCCGGGTTATAGTTCCCCCGACTTTCATTGTGCTTTTTTTTTTAATAAATATGTAGTCCTTAATGGAAATGCAATTTTTTTTAAATACCCTCATGTATGTTTGTATATTTGTTTAATTACGTGGCTTCTTAGTTTCATGATTTCTATGAGAATTAAAAATATCACACAATGAGAATTCCAAATTCAAACATAAAACGTGACATAGTTTTCGCAATGAAATGTCTCTGAATTTAAGGTTTGTCTAGCTCTACGTTTAAAATTTCCATTTCCTATTCATTCATTCATTCTACCACAATACATTCTCTTGCAACTTTACGAGCTCTCATTGTCTCATTTGGCCAATTGTGATGCCTGTTTATTTATTCATCAGCCACTTAGTGCTACCTCATAAGTGGGTTCCAGGAATTTTAATTTGCCGCTGCGCCGATTTGTAGGATGCCTTAATTGTCTTTTGTTGGGAAGCAGCTTGTTTTGAATCAGTATATAGATAGATTGCTAAAAGTGTGGTATACAGATCTTAATAATATTTCACCGGTGACATTAATTGTCGGATGAAGATTTTTGTGTCTGCTAGGTTGTTATATAAAATGTGTCAATTTGGGAAGCATCTTTCAGTAATGATGTTTCTTTTCTTTTTGACAGAAAACTATTACTCATTGTATATACTTTTATAGTGTCATCAAAATGTGATGTACCTTCTGACCTCAACCATTTATCATAATGCCTACCTAATTAGATGTACCTACAAACGTTCGTAACAACTCTATAAAAAAATATATATTTAGCTACTAACCTAGGCTTTTCACTCTGCAAGTGCACTTGGTATGTATGTTGTATGTATATTTTCTATAGTCCCTCTAAATGTATTTGTTTTGTTTTATTAAATTTTGTTGAGCAAACGTTATTAGAATAACAAATTTCTGTTTTGCGCTATCCGCATACAGCAACTACCTTGATTGTATACATTTTTGATTGTGTTTGTTTTTTGCGTAATCTTAGTTGGAAAAAAAAATTAAAACAAATAAACTAACAACTTACACATTTTTACTGCACCAAAACCAAAAATATACCTCATTTTCACATTTGCCATTTTAATTAATATCTATATATATTATAATGTATTTTTTTTATTTTCTGGTTTTTTTAATTTTAGATAATGTTTGGTGGTTTGGTATTTTATTTGTGAAAAAAAATATTTATATATGCTCTCATATAATCTACATTACAAGTATAATCAACATAAAAATAAACGCATATTTGTATTGTTTTTTTAGTTTTAAAAATTCTGTTTTTTTACCAGGTGAATAATAATAATTAATTTAACACAATTGTTGCTATTCACTGTGGTATAGCTTTTCCTTTTTTTCACATTGAATTTGTAATTAAAATAAAATAAATATATGAACAAATAAAATTGTATTTGAATGTCCTACAACAATAATAATTAATTAATAATAATGCAAAGACATTTTTCTATTCCATTAACAAATAGTTGTTGAATTGATAATATTTTTTCTGTATCTGCATTTACATTTGTAACATTGTATAAACATTTTTTTATTTTATTTTGGATAATAGTGACATAATTGTATTTTTTTTTTAATTTGATTTTCCTGAAGAATTGTATTTATATTTATATGTATGTTGGCTTATTGTGTACATTATTCATTTAATTTATATTAAAAAAAATAAAATAAAATGAAATATATTATATATACTCATTAATATTAAATAATTGCTAAACATTTATATATTGCATCAATACATAGTGTTTTTTCTTGGTGAACATTTCCTTCTATTTATTTATAAAAAATATATAAAATTAAAATTAAACCACATTTCTTAACGTACCAGTATTTTGTTCAACACATGAAAATTAACTCAAAAATCGCCATCAATCTGGTGACAAAATAATTGTTTTCTGTCTCCTCATTTCTTAAAAAAAAAAACACTTTAATAATCTATTGCATGGCTTTCAAAACAAAACAGTCTAGCTGATACATAATTTTAAACAAAAAAAAAACATTTTTAATTTTAGTTTAATCAACAATACAAAACTCTTATATAAATATTATTAATATTCTCACTATCCACATTTAAATATTTTTTAATTCATTTTGTAACCTGCATTTGTTTTCTTTTTTAATTGTTAATCAATATTATTTTGTTGGTATATAAATAATAAAAAAAAAAAACAATATATACATATATGATTAAATAATACCAAATAATAATTTGTAACTTGTTTTTGTAGTTGGTAAACAAAAAATATATATAAACAAATAAAAAATATACTCATTTGAAAAAAGAAAATGCTGTTGTGCTGTGTTTCACTTTCGAGCTGTGCGCTACATAATTGTTAAATTTTTTTTTTTTAATTTTATTGGGCTATTATTATATTTTTTTTTTTTATAAAAAAAAATGTAAATCTCTTTTGGGTATTGGATTTGTTTGTTGCTGTGATTATATTGTTCAAACGATGAGTATTTCGTTTCTTCTTTTCATTTGTAGAATTTGATTTTGTTTCCTTCTGTCTTGTAACTAAAAAAATGGCTTCCTTTTCAAAGGAGACATTTTGTTTTGTTGAAAAAAATGTAGTGCACCAAAATACAATATTTGCATTTAAATATAACACAAGTGGCAAGTGGTGTAAAAAAAAATAAAAAAAAATTCTTAGAAAATGCAGAATTCAAAAGGCTTTACGTGTTTTTGTTTAATGGTCGATGGATGAAGCGCTATTTTAACAAGCGGAAGCATGACGGTAGCAACTATGTAGAACATCAAAGGTTTGTGGTGTATTTTTAAGTACTTGAACATTTCAGGATGCATTTTTGTTGTTTTTTTTTTGTTTCACCAAACACACCATTTAAAAAAAAAAAACAAATTAAAATTACTTTTTGTATGTTAACACACAGCGTAAGTAGATGTCTCAAAAAATTGCTGGATTGAGGTACATTTAAATGGCAACCCTTAACTGAACCATATAAAGCTTTTAAAAACAACTCTGTAGATATGTTCGCTTGTGATATTTTTCTTCTATCTTTCTAAAAATACATATGAAATGTTGTCCGCATTCACTCACTGACTCATCAACGCACTGTCCAAACCAAAAAGTTTTTTTTCACAAACTTGATATTATTTTTTCAGATTTATGTTGTCCTCTTTGAAAAGAGATCAGAACAACTATTCAAAAAAACACAATTAAGTGCAATTAAAAAATATTACCTAATGCAGCAACAATATGACAGGGCAGTTTTAATGTTTAGTTTAAACTTCGCAAACTCGCAATAGCGAACTTAGCAATTGTGATCTAAAATACACGAATGTGAAGGTCAAAAACCTTTTTGACATATACTATATTATTTATATACAAATGAATATTTAAGGTTTCCACATTTTATTGACAATTGTGAACCTCTACACTTGTCATAGTCAGTACTTTGAAGTACTTTTATTTTATTTAAAAAAAAAAACGTAATGTTTATAATTTTTCTGTTTAATGCTTCAGCATTATAGATTTTGCTAACATAAAGGACATTCAAAAAAATTAAGGAATAAATAAATAACATCCCAATTTTAATTGCTATTGTGAATAGTTTATTATTGAAATTACTTTATTAGCGTTTTTTACATAAAACGAGAATAGATTTAACGATAATCTGTTTTACTTAAGAATGATATTTGGCTGTCTAAGCTAACGGGTGATTTTTTAAGCGTAGTTTTTTTTTAAATCAAATAAAACACTCAAGTTTGCATCAACATTTTTATTGAAATCGATAAATAGGCCTTTGCCATTTACGTTTTAAACACAACTTCTTGTAAATGTTGTCCGTGGCTCCGTTTCAAATGGTCCATTCGAAAGGTCCAATTTTGGGTCACTTTTTCGAGCATTTCGACCTGTATTCCACGAATTACGCGTGTTATGTTATCCTGTAAGGCTTCAATCGTGTTCGGCTTGTCCACATAGACTAACGACTTTACATAACCCCACAAGAAATATTCAAGAGGCGTTAAATCGCATGATCTTGGCGGACAACTCACAGGGCCATTTCTAGAGATAAGCTGCTCACCAAATTCATTCTTCAACATTTCCATTTTTTCACGAGTTGTGTGGCATGTGGCACCGTCTTGATGAAACCACATGTCAACCAAGTTCAACTCAGCAACCTGGGGTAAAAAGAAGTCTCGTATGATGGATGGATATCGTTCGCCGTCGACGGTAACGTTTCTTCCACGGTCGTCTCTGAAGAAAAATGGACCGATGATGCCA
Organism: Rhingia campestris; assembly: GCA_932526625.1. Classification (NCBI taxonomy): domain Eukaryota; kingdom Metazoa; phylum Arthropoda; class Insecta; order Diptera; family Syrphidae; genus Rhingia; species Rhingia campestris. The sequence continues at coordinate 8,499,490 of OW052183.1, forward strand.
CCAGCCCATAAACCACACCGTCGTTTTTTCGGGATGCATCGGTAATTCTTGTATGGAATGTGGCTGTTCATCTCTCCATTTGCGACAGTTTTGCTTATTTACGTATCCATTGAGCCAGAAATGAACCTCATCGCTAAACACAATTTTTCTATAAAACAGCGGATTTTCATGGAGCCCATTCACCAAAAATTAGACGTTGTGGTTGGTCATTCGGCTTTAATTCTTGCACAAGTTGAATTTTATAGGCTTTCAAACGGCGACGACTTGACATTTCACGATCTTTATTAACATTGGAAACTACGACTGCAATATTCTCTTCTGTACGTACGCATGCGAGTCGTTGGTTTAATGTCCATAAAAAGTAAATTTGGTCATAACAGCACGAATTGTTGATTCACCAGGTCGATTATGACGACCATAATATGGTCGTAACAAACGGTGTACATTTTTCTCAGAGCACGAATTTTGATAATAAATTTCAATAATTTGCAATCTTTGCTCGTTTGTAAATCTTTCCATGATTAAATGGCAGAGTATACTGAAAACGTTTCACTTTGACAGATGACGTTTGGACGCCATTACTAACCAGTGCTGCCAACCTGAAAAACTTAACTCTTAAAAAATCACCCATTATATGACATTACTTAAAAAAAATACTATGTACTGGGTAATCTTTCTTTAAAGTACGTTCTCAATTTTAAATACATTTACTGGGTAAAGCATTAGTGCCTAGTACAATTTCAAAAACGTTTGAAGTCATCTACTACTGCAATAAGAATAAATGGAGTTTATGAACGTGAAAAAAAAAACTAATAGAACTGATTGAAGGCAATATTGTCTTTCAATTTTCGTAGCAGAGCCTGCAAGAGTACACAAGTCGACGCCCACTTATTTCTTATTTCCTTCAGAATAGGGTTTGTGAGCTTGATGTTAAGTTATGTTACTGCGAAAACATATTCGCCGTTCTACTTAAGGAATCCTCCGATACCTTAAAAATACCTGTTAGTGGAACGTGATTCCTCACCTAAGGAAACAGAAAAATATTTGAATTTTTTTTTTTTTTGATTTATCTTCTCACCTTCTGCGACTGGTTATTTTTGACATTTCATGTGTGAAATTCATCATAATTATGTGCTCTGAAATTATGAAATTGTTTGACTGATAAAGTTCTACTTTTCAGAGAGTATTGCTTCGCTTAATCAAAAATATCAGCTCATCAAGTAAGGTATCTGAAATCTCCGAAAATGTAACTCGTCTTTTCTCATCTGTTATTGCAAAGTTTCATCTTTTATATTTTTACATTAGACTTAATCTACTTACTTAATGGGCTCCCGACCCATTGAGGGTCTTGGCCTGAAATAAATCAGCCTTCCAACCTCTTCAATACTAGGCACGTTGCTTCTGATTATTCAGAATAAGCGCAATGGCATCCGCAATAGCTTGGTCATTAAGCTGGAGGATCGGTCTTCCTTGTCGCCTCGCACCTGAAGGCTGGGATTCAAAGATTCTCATGACTAAAGCATTATTGTTCATTCGCTCGATATACCCAAGCCAATGAAGTGGACGTGCTTTTAATTTTTGCACTTCATCTACGTCTCGGTGCAGCTTATAAAGTTCGCGGTTGTATCATTTTCTCCAATCGACTTCTTTTCTTACAGGACCAAAAGTAAGACTAAGAAATTTTCTTTCGATAGCGCCTTTTCTTTGCTCCTCTTTCCTGTTTTATTGTACAGCACTTGGAGCCATAAAACAGGATAGGTAGGATTATGGTTCCGGTAGAGCAAACATTTAAACTTTCATATTAACATATCAATTTCCTACATCAATTGATAAAAAAATTAATAAACACCTAATCGAACTAGAATTTCAATAGGGAAATGGGTAGGAATTGACTTATATGAACTACACGCCACTGGTCTATACACCTTGCTAGCTTCCTTCTGCATTCGTTGCTCAAATTTTTGGTTATTGTTTGGTATTTAATCGTGTCATGCACTGATTTCGAATGCAAATTGCAGGGCGGGCTTAAGATGTTCATTAAAGGTTAACTGGATGGCAAAACTGTCTAGATGTGATTTTGAACGTTTTTTTTTTCGTTCTTATGAATTATAAGACATAAAGCTCATTATATGACTTAAATTAAATTAAGCATGTGAAATTACTTAAGTGATATTAACAGACCGGTCTGTTCATTTTAAATCCGGGGAAAAATAATTTCAATACAATGAACCATTCCATTATAACCTTGCATGTACATATATTTGTAACTCAAGCCCCATGAGCGCATATTCACTAAAAGACCTTAAAACAATGGCTTATCCGAACGCCCACCTTTTTACTGATAATCGTTTTGAATATGAATTATGTAGATTGAATGTGATAGCTGGTGACAGCCTTTGTTAACGTCGTATTTATGTGCCAGTTTAACATAGAACGAACAATGAAGTTAAAAGTTAAAACCTCCCTGACAAAAATAATTCTTTTTGCGTTCACAAATCCGCATAGTCACTTTTTAATAAAGTGCTGATGTACTTTAACAGAAAATAATCCATTTCGTAATTATATACTTTATGATCGTTGACATATGATGAGATGAGGATTTTTTCCGTACCTAAATAATGTTGTTCAAAGCGTCCTCTACATTAAAGTTAAATAGAAAAAAAACCTTTTCCGGTAAACCTCATTCAAGACCTCGTCTAATAAATTACTTAACTTTTTTCAAATGCCACACGATGACCTTCGAGATATATGACACTTGGAAATAACATTAAATTACTCGTGTTTTGTTCATTGAATGTTCTTCATGTTTCTCAAAACCACAAGCCGAAAGTGTTTTGCAATACGATCCAATGAACACTTCATTGGTTAATTGAAGGTTGATGGGTATTAATCACGCATCTTTCTTACAGTGCCCACATACGTTTTAACGTTTATGATTGTGGCATGTTAAGTGATTCTTGAAAAAGTTGGTTAAACGTAGGTATAGCATCACTTGATGTACCTCATACTTGGCTATTGCTTATGTAACCACTTGTACTTGGGTTTTAAGTTAAAATCCGTACCGATCTGGCAATGGTGGGCAAGTGACTTCCTTCACTTCTAAAATATGCAGCAAGCCTAATTCTCCTACCCACCTAGCGGATTTAAAGGAAGCTCCTAGTACAGCCGGTGGGAAGGCCACGCAAGACCACGTTGCAAAACTTAGGTTTTTGTGGTACTTTATACCAGCTAGGGGTTGACAACGACAGTTCCGAAACAACTGGACGGTATATAAACTCGTTAAACAGCATTCAAGAGCAGAGAAAAAAAAACACGATCAAGGATAGAAACTTACTTAAACAACGCAGAAACATTTTTAGTCAGGATAGACAAACAACTATAAAAGTTAGAACGAAAGCCCTACAAGAAAATGCAACAACACCTCCCTCGAGAGGGCAAACAAAATATTGCGAAATATTTCTGATCGATATCTCTTGGTCAAGCAAATAAACACTACTGCCTATCCCTGAAATGATCTCCTGCTCAATTAAAACTGGATGAAAAGGCAATCAAAAGGTTTTCTGGAAACTTTGTGACGAGGAAATTAAGCTTCTTGCTCGTCACCATTTGAGCTGAATTAATGTGGGTACAATCCATACGAAATCCGATTTTAAACATTAGCCTGTCTGATTGCAGAAAGCTGCATGATCTCCCGACATGTTGACAACTATTCACATCTAAGGTATTCAAAGGACGCAACATTTTCTGGTAAACGTTGATGGGGCTCAGGTGGAAAACGCCGATCAAAGAAATCCGCAACGTGGGCTCTCTGGAGATCCTCGACGTTGTAAACGAAATGATCATTCTCAATGCGCAAAGTTTAGGATACAATTCGCAATCTTCGATCAGAATAATATTTAAAGGAAGAGACCAATTCATTCTCTTAGAAATAAGAACCTTTTACGTTGATGGGGTTCAAGTGGAAAACGCCGATCAGAGAAATCCAGAACGGAAGCTCTCTGGAGATCCTCGACGTTGTAAACGAAATGATCATTCTCAATGCACAAAGTTTATAATATAATTCACAATCTTCGATCAGAATAATCCTGAAAGGAAGAGACCAAGTCATTCTCTTAGAAATAAGAATCTTTGACGTTTTAATCGAAACGAGCTTCTGGTGTTTTAACGGTGACAGAACATGTCCATTGAGTCACGCACTATGTAGATAGCCAAGAGACGATACATCATATGTACTTTTATTATACTGTGAAGCTTAAAATAAACAAAATCTATCAAAGTAGCTAACGTCAAACGATTCTTGTTGGTAACGTTAGTGTAATCCGCATGGTGCACTGTGTGTTAACTTTAATCTTGTTTATTCTAGCTTTATTCCAATGTTAACAAGCATTGGTTAAAGTTCACCGAGATTTAACAAACAAGCCTTAATAAACTGAATCCGAAGTTATTCAGCCCTATCGAGTTATTCGTCGAAGCGGACAATTTTCCGCAACGCGTACTTCGTCGGAGGTTTAAATTCTATTCGAAGTATGTGTCATCGAAAAAAAAATTCTACACAAATGCGACGGCTTCACTTTCCTACAATTCGTAAAAAAAAAAATCCGCGAAGAATTCGTGTCGGAGAAAATCGGAAAAAGAACGGCACTTAGCTGTCAAAAATTGCACGAAAAATCCACCTGAACGCAGTTCAACGCAATTCGCCTGGATGCGTTACAAAATGTCAGAGAAATATTCCGAACAGCTTTTCGGAAGAATACCTCGAAGCAAAAATCCTCCGAATCGTACAAAATCGGAGAATTTTCCGATGCTACGGATACCTCGATAGGGCCGATTTTCTCATTTCTTTTTACTGATGTTATACGGATGTTTATGAGCAGTTGGAAAATATGCATCAATGAACGAGTAAAATGCAGTTCTTTGTTAGTTTGACGTTTATGAATTCACCCATACTGATTTTACAAAGATTTTTTTTGAAAATGCTGTACTTCGGATACTTGGCTAAATTTGGAGATATGATTTTGCATACATAATTGTAATAAACTTCAATATTTAATAATGATCCACCAGGAATATCCCTAATTCATTCAGTACTTCATATATTTTGCCTCACCCTTAAAATATCCTAAAGGTATAAAGCCATCGACAACCAAACCTCATGACTTTTCGTTGTAAAAAATAAATTTACATCAACCAATCAAACTTTTTTTACATCCCTTATGGATGAAAGTAACAAAATGGACACACAATCTAAAATATCATGAAACAAACAAATTCAACAAATGTGGATGGAGCCGTTTTCGCCTTTTTAAATTCAATTACATTTCATCCAAATGGAGTAGATATGTACATATGAAAGCATTGAATTGTAATAGAATTTATTAAAACCGTTTTATTGTTCAAAGATTGCCCCTGGAGAGAACCGTAATTGGAAATTTGCACAATCTCTATTCATTTTATGAAATATGTTTGTTTTAGTGTTACTCGAATAATCCTATAAGCAAAAATGTTACGTATACGCCATGCGGTTCCTATTTGACTTTTTTTTATCTGTCACAAAGATTGGTTTAACAGGAGATAAATTAAATTATGTGCAACCAGCTGTATAAACTAAAAAGTCAATCAATTAAATTTAAATGTTGAGTATAACCCACGCGGACACATCTGACCTTTTCAACTATCCGACAGAGTTTTGTATTCAAGATTTGTCAATTGTATTAGATTACCTTATTAGAATATGCCGTAAGGAGGAGGAGATAAGAATGCCTGTGCTTCATTAAAAGTTTTAAATATCAAAGTGCACACTTTGCGTTTAACTTTGTGAAACTGAAACTGTGATAGCATTTTGAAGTGTGATACCCAATGTTCAAAAATTAAAATATAAACCATTATTGGCAATATTTCAGATTGTTGAGACATGGAATAATTATTTGTTAAGCCAGTAACCACATTGAGTTCCGAGTAGTTTGGTGATTATAGACTTTTAAGATTGGTGATATACCTTTAAAAAAAACATGAAATAAAATCGTGATGGAACGTGTACGTTAAACATGCAGATGAAATTTTCCATGAATAATGGCCACGCAGACATATGATTGGTTAAAAGTAATGCCAGAATCTAAATGTGACATAATTTTTATATTTTTGCAAATAGCGTAAAATGTATTTGTGACATTTGTGTTTTAGACATGCATATATTGAATTAAGTTGGCAACAAGCAATTGAGCGATACACACCTGAACAACGCTGATTTAATGTCACTGCTTATTCGACCAATTGCAGCGTACATTTTGACTGACTTCTTTCATTGGGAATTTTTTGAAATCTCGCGTTTATTTCAACCTAAACATTGCAAGTCTTCTAAGTAAACATTAAAGAAAAAATCACCAATTTTCAGCCAATTCAAAAATTCGTAAAACGAGTTCAAATGTGAATCAATGACTGATATCACTTTTTTTCCACAGTGCCATCTTTTTTGCAGCTTACATTTTTCATGAAAACAGAGACCAATTTGTTTGTTCTTTTATAAAAAACATAAATTTTGGTTCTCTATTCATATTGTGTGTACGATGTTATATTTTTGAAAACAAGAATGGGACCTCCTGTTTAACGTTAACTCATGACATTTTTATGGTTTTGGTGTTTGTCAGATTTTTAAGGCAATGACAGCTTAGGTGTTGTTACTTTTTATTACCCTTAGCTTAGTATTCCAACACACAATCTACTACGCCATTGCATACCTATTTCTAACAAAATGACAGCCACTTTTGCTCTACTTTGTATGACCATATTTTTATATAAATGCTATATCGTCGGCTGAGAATTGGTTTGACGTATACGCCAAAATGCACTTTTTGGACTATGAATGCAGTCTTATGTTTTCGAGTATGCTCTTTCCAAATATTTTATCTATTTGGTCCTATCTCTAGCCAATCCTGAGATATCTAGTATTGTTTTGACGTATATCCACCCAAATTTATAAGATTGAATATTGGTTTGTCGTAAACGCCATTTGTTCATATAAATTTAAAGAACGTATTAAAGGATTCTGAGGAAATGATTTAATAAATAATAAACTAGAAGAGACTGAGCTTTTAGGTTATTATGATTAGAAAGTAGATATTCTAAGTAAAACTTGATGAAAAAATGAGAAACTTCTATCGTCCCGTTTAATTTAATTTGAACCGTAAACTTTCAATTGCGATTTCCCAAAAAAGTGGAAATGGCGTATACATCAAACCAATTCTCAGCCGAAGATATCTTTAGAATAGAACAACAAAATGAATGCACTCTTTTGGGTTCTTTTTATGTAAATTTTTATTGTTTCATTTAGGAACTCGATTATTTTACGTTCTTCGGACGCACCTATAGCTTTCGCATTCCACTGTTTATTAGTACTAATTTGTATGTTTGCTCGCAAATGTCAAAACTGAATTGACAATCGATGCCATTTGTAAAATCTACGTCAAACCGTGTAAATTGACTTTTTTTTACAAACGTGAATAAGTATATGTACTCTACCCCATATGAGAATATTCATTTTTTAAAATGCTACAAATTAATCAATTTAGAAATTCAGGCAAACAAAAATCGAGTTCGTATTTGACATATGGCCAATAAATGGTGGGGCGAATTCTAGTTCTAGAATTCTAGCCATTGGGTTATATTAGTTTTAATACACAGTTTGTAACATAGAGTAATAATTTAGCCCGTCCGTACGTCACCAGTTTTTTGGCCTTAAATGATGAAAATCGGGACACTTACTCTTTTTTGCTTCCAGTAACCCAAGTATACAATTTTTCAAAAATCAACCATTGCCACGGCCACTTTTCAGAAAAAGGTTGTTTTTATTCAAACGGTAAACAATTTCATAAAAGGGTCTGAACAATATATTTATACAATTTTAATATCTACTTTTCATCATTATAAAAGTTTTTGGGGGCGTTTTTAGTAAATCGTTTTCCGTAAAATTTAAAGAATTTCGAAGCAAAATCTTTCGTTATATTAATTTGAGCATTTCGTCTAGATGTAGATTATTTTGACTCACGTCTACTTTTTGGGGCGTTTTCCTATAAAAAAGATTTGTATACCCTACCCCAAAGTAAAGGGTGCGCCAAATAACTTTTTTTTTTGAAAATGCCATAAAAAAAAACTACTGAATATTTTCTCAAATTTCTTTTTTTTTATTTCAAAGTACAATCCTTCCGGTTAATAATGGAAAATAATTTCATTCAAATGGCTGCCTTGGCTGGCCATGCAGTAGTCTACACGTTCGGTCCAATTTTAAAGCACATTATCGATTGTGTGCAGCTGTATTTCACCAATGGCTTCACGAATATTGTCCTTTAAAGCGTCAATTGTCTCTGGCTTGTCGGCGTAACACTTATCTTTTACGGTACCCCACAAATAATAGTCCAACGGTGTCAAATCGCAGCTCCGAGGTGGCCAAACGACATCAGCTCTGCGGCTGATAATACGATCTTCAAAGACAGGGCGCAAAACATCGAGTGTAGCTTCGGCTGTGTGGCACGTAGCGCCGTCCTGTTGAAACCAAATGTTGCCAATATCCTGCTCTTCAATTTTTGTGAACAAAAATTCGTTCAACATGGCCCGATAACCATTGACTGTAACGGCCACTCCTTTCGAAGAAAAATGGCCCAATTATGCCTCTGGACCAAAATCCGCACCAAACAGTGACTCATTTTGGGTGTATCGGCTTTTCAATGTATGCGTGCGGGTTTTCTGTGCCCAAATGCGACAATTTTGCTTGTTTACATACCCGCCCATATCAAAATGAGCTTCATCTGAAAAGATGATTTTTTTTTGGCGAAATCGGCATCTTCTCTAAGTCGATCGCAGGCCCACTTAGCGAAGCGAAAACGCATTGGATGGTCAGTTGGCTTCAACTCCTGAACCAATTGGACTTTGTATGGCGTCATACCAAGGTCTTTATGCAAAATTCGTCTCAATGATGTCTTCGAAATGTTCAATTGTTGAGAACGACGGTGAATTGATGTTGATGGCGCTTTCACGCTTTGGTTTATCGATGAGGATGCCAGTTTCTTTCACTTTTTTTCACAAAATAACGAACATACGGAGCTGTCGGTGCTTCTCTTCTTCCAAAATCCGTACGCAAAAAAACGTTAGATGGCGGACCCGTTATATGCAATAGAAAAACGTTGTTTATTTGTCGAATCATAAAAAAATTTGTTGAACTGTCTGAACAATATGTTTTGACAATGTCATTTTCTATATTTTAATCCCACAAAGTTTTTAGCCCTGTCAACTTTATTGGGGATATTAGTTTTAATGTTAGGGTGGAATAGGAAACGCTATTAAACAAATCGCACAGCGGAATGTAGCCTTCTCATATAATTGTTTTATTTAATTTGTAAACAGTGTCACTTTGCTTTATTTTTAAAAAAAAAAACATGTCTGTACCAGGTCGGAGATGACGTCTCTGTATGACAAAAGTAGCTAACAGCATACAACGTCTTTGTAGGCAGAATCTTACTGTCGATTGGTGTCTCTACGAGCAATATTTGATAGCTTAGAAATAATGATAGAATGCTATGAAATATAGGGTGGGCATTTCCATTGCTTACTATCTCTTTCAAAAACGTAAATGTCAAACAGAAACGACAGCCCATAGAATACTATCCATAGATGGACTGAGCAATACATAGAAAGACATTTTTCATAGAATACTATTTGAGGTACCACATTGCATTCTATGAAATATTGCTCTTGGAGCAATAGCATTCATAGCATTCTATAATTATTTATTTCTATGAAAAGTGACAGATAGTAAGCTATCAAATATTGCTCGTGGAGACGCGGTGTAAGTATGCCAACGAATTTGATGATGATTGTCAATTGTCGTATTGACATTTGAAAGGCGTAATAAGGCCTTTAGTCTGTTAGTTGTGGAACTCAAAGCAATACGCATTGTCATCTGCGAATGCCTATTTGTATGATAACTTCAGCGATATGCGTTTTTCATTAAATTTCTTACTTACATGCTTTAACTGATTGGATGGCGAAACTTCGCCATGCTGTCCATCCTTCAGCATGAACATCCTCTATTGATTTACTCTCTAGCATTTACTTTTCCTTTTTCATTTCCTATAAATCAATTATCTAACAGACTGCGGTCTGAAGTTTCCTACAGAATCCTGGAGGAAGGACATGATTATATTGGTTGGTTGATGTAGTAGGTGGTGTTCGTCTTTCCGCATCGCATTCAGGTCAACGGAGACCCATTGTGTTGCGAATTAAAGGTCCACATGCGTGAGTTTGTATCTCCTTTTGCCTCGTTCTTGCCACCCAGATGTATCTAGTTGCAAACCTAAAAAGAATAGAATTCCAATGTCCAATTGTGTTATTTTAAACATGTAGGTAGATGATGTTTTAATATTTCGTAAACCACTAGGAAATTTATTAGTTTTGTAAATATTTATAAGTGTTTTTTATTTAAATAAAATCTAAAAAAAAATAGCCGAATAACAACAAAAGTCAAGTGGGACGAGAACTAATCGTTATCTGCTGTTAAGTAGACTTATAAGCCATCGTTTTAGAGGCTCACGAGGATTAAAAAAAAACTTCAAAGTTATGTTATTTTGTATTAAAAAAAAACACAGTATATATCCTCTGATAAGTACAAAACGCATTTAAAAAATCCCTTTAATTTTAACGAGCATTTTTAAACTGCATTTCGTGCAAACAGTTCTTGTTTGAGACCATATTCTCAATTCCCAATATCGATTGAAGTAATGCGGGTTTTCCACTTATAGGGGTAGATTAACGCTCATGCTGTATAATATTCCATGTTTCCGAAATAAAAATTTTTGTTCATATTTCCAACTCTAACTTTCCACATTATTTCTGTAGTCATACATAATTCAAGAGCCTGAACTGGATTCTATATTTACAACACGTACTTATTCTCCCATGGCTGTGCCAAACGAAATCTTACGTCATGATGATTTCTTGCATTCATTTGAATCTCATCAAACATAATGCGTGGTACGTGTAGATGACTACTCCAAAAGTGGTGAAATACCGTGTGTGTTATCAACATTACTGACTTATATTTACCTTTACCTGAACCTAACTCGTTCTTCTTTGTTTTAGATATACGCGTAGGGCGTAGGAGTTAGTTTCAGATGTTAAAATTAAATTTCCCAATAAAATAGGTTTACCCAAAGAGCTTGGCAAGAGGCAATTAGTCTGCTTTACACGTGTATGTCAGTTCTCTCCGTTCAGGTTGAAAGTACCCACAAAGGTAGAAAATCCTCAAACAATGTATTTTTCGGCACTGTGAGCACAATTTCATGGTAGGGGTAATTATATTGTAATTTTCTGAACCGAAATTAGATGCCATGATACTTCATATCCGCTCTTAAGAAAACATAGTTATCTCGGGACAGAAAGAAATTTGCACTCGAATGGTTTGTGTGGAAAAAATTCAGCAGAACCAACTCCATGGAGTACATTTTATAAAGCCCCCCCGTCATCATTGTGACAGGTCAGCTGGAAATAAAATATTGTGTACACGGGTCTGTTGAGAAAATTACCGGTGTGGATACTAATATATTCTGAGGTAAATTTCAGACTAATTATGGAAAATGTTGGAAGATTCAGAGCATTTAATGTGATGAGATAAATGACAAGGTCTTGCATTAGGAGAAGTAATGTTCAACATTTTTGGTGTTACAGCTTTGAAGATGATGTAAGGGTTTTTGTTCAGACTAATTGATAGTAAATGAACGTAATAGAAAAGAGGGTGTTCCTTTGTGCCTTTGAAATAGTTTATTATGCGTATGAATGATTCAATGTAGTTTTCCTCTTAATTGTAATTAATTTCTAGGGAATTACATATTTCAGTTGAATATGTAGATTATCTCGCCTATAATCTATTAATAGCAAAGGTATTTTCGTAAAAACTAAATTTTTGTTTGTCAAGCCTTATAAGTTGTCAACGGCATAACAAGGACTGCAGAATAAGTGAGATTTCATGAATTAAAGCCAAAAACGTTCAGTAAAAAAACTAAGAAACACTCACGAATAGGACACCAATGAAGAAATCCTCAGAGGGCCCGGAACGGCGTAATGCCAAAAAGCTTCTCAAGCGAAATTTCTTTAGTTGAAAGACAACATCGGTGGTAAACGAAAAAGATTCAAGCCAAAAGCGATAAATAGATTACATACTTGGATCACAATAAGCCATACTTCATGAACTTGCGCCTCAACAAACATTTTTGACAGTTACGCGTTAAATTTCTTCAGAAGTTGCCCGACGAAGAATTGTTGCGGAATCAAACGAAAGCGATTGTATGGTTTTTTTAATTTTGTTCCGCGACGGATACCACGAAAGCAAATTTAGTTGACTTTTGTTTCGGAAATTCCGAACGGTTACCCCGATAGGGCTGAATATATTTAGTCGATGCGTTGAATTAAAAACAATTTGGTGTACAATGTACACGTACAGCTCCATTATGTGGACGATAAAGCAGGTTAAAACTCACTGTAAATCGTATAGATTTTCGAAAGATGTCCAACTTTCATCATGCATATTGTCAAGATATTGTCAGCATTTCAAACACTCTTAAATGCTGCAGAAAACACAAAGCACAAAAATGAGTAGGTAGTACCCGTTATTTATATAAATTGGAAGATAATTATAATAATTTTTTAGAAAAAATCAATTCCGGTTTTGAATTGTTTGTACCTAAAACGTGTCAAAAAAGTCGGTTTAAAATTCCTTGGTCAAACAAAAGATTGACAAACTTTCGAAATGTCAAGAGCAAATCGTATAAACACTTTTTAATTAACAAAACAGCCGCAAATCGTGAAATTTTTTCTGAGATACAGAAAAGAATATGAATTCTTAAGTAGATTTTTGTATAGGCAGTATATTCGGTATGGCGAAATAGCAAATCATTTGGAATGACATTAATTCAAAACGAAATACCTCAGGTTTACCTATGGTTATGGAGTTTGAAAATGTAAGTTCAAATGATTTGACGAGCACTTGCGATATATTTGCTGATTTCTTTGAATCAGTATATAATAAATCACGAATGCACTTAACGCAAAACCATTATTTAGATATTCCGGAGTTACTAGATGATAAAATTTTCTAAAGAAGACCTAACAAACGCGTTAAATAAATTAAAATTGAACAGAAACCCTGGTCCGGACGGTATACCAGAGGTAACATTAAAAAATTGTTTATCGTCTTTTGTCGGTCCGTTAAAAATTATATTTAACCAGTCATTATTAACTGGAAAGTTTTTAGAAGAATGGAAATATTCTTATATTACTCCAATCTATAAAATCGGTTTAAGACAAAAAGTAGAAAACTATCGACCTATATCGAAGCTTTCTGTAATTCCTAAATTGTTTGAAAGCATTGTTAAGGAGAAGCTATTCTTCGTAGTAAAAGAGGAAATCTCGAATAATCAACATGGTTTTATTCGAGGTAGATCCTGTGCTACCAATTTAACTTTGTTAACTAATTATGTATTTAACAGCTTTGAGGAACGATTACAAGTTTATATACTCTGTACTGACTTTACAAAAAACATTTGATAGAGTGCACCACACCCTACTTTTAGCAAAACTAAAATCATTGGGTTTTCATTTTTCAATTATGGAACCATTTCCATAATTATTTAACAAACAGAAAGCAAATGGTTAAGATCGATGGTTATACTTCTCGCGAAATCGAAGTAACATCCGGTGTCCCCCAAGGTAGCCACTTAGGCCCATTGCTTTTTATTTTGTTTTTAAATGACGTTCATGATATTTTTAGATTTTGCAACGTTTTAACTTTCGCGGACGATTTAAAATTATATTCTCGTATAAGTAATATAACAGACTATATCCGGTTTCACTCTGATATAAACAGTTTGTCGGCATGGTGTAATCATAACGCTATGGAACTTAACATCTCGGAATGTAAAATGTTTACAGCATTCCGTATAAATGCGCCTATAATAAGTGATTATTATATGAACGATCTTAGACTTCAGCGTACGGAAGAAGTTTTTGGGTTCATATTTGACAAACAATTAAAATTGTCTTCTCATTATGATTACACTGTTGCAAAATCAAACTCAATGTTAGGTTTTCTAAAGTGAAATTGCAAGGACTTCCGAGACGTATTTAGCCTTTAGTCAGGCCGCAGATGGAATACACATCCATCATATGGGATTCGCCATATGTAATGCAGGCACTTAGATTAGAAAGAGTTCAGAAAATGTTCACGAGGTACGCATTCCGTAAATTATTTACGTTTGAAGAATTGCCTAGTTATGATAAAAGATGTGAACAAATTGGCTTGCAAACCTTAAGTTTCAGGCGTAAAGCATCTTATATCATGTTTGTTCGCGATGTTGTTTCACCGGAATTGATTTCTCTTATTAATTATGCTCCCAAAGAATCGGAGCGAAATTTGTTAATGTCGAACTCTCATAAAACTCTCATAAAAGCAGCACGATGCATATGTATGTTTAATTTGGCACAGAATCGATTTTTGTTTGTGCGGGGTTGATTTTAAAAACTGTTTATATTCAATGGTTTTAAATTAAAATATTGTTTCTTTAAGTAGTTTATAAGGTTAAAAAATCGGTAGATGATCATCTAAGTCGCGCAACAAAAACCAGTTGTGTTAAGCGATACTGAGAGCGTAGTGCTCTGTAATGTGATTAAAAAAAACAGCATATTAAAGTGCCCTTAGAGGTTACTGTCCTAAACAATAAGGACTTGTAGGCAACGATTTCGGCCAACTTGATAATTCGGCTGAACACGTTTTAGGTAGCTTGGATTGACGATGATGATGTATCATGACAAATTTTCATGGGTCTAAAGCCGGATGCTATCTTGACGAACAGAATCTTTGAACTAAAAAAATCATTGTTCTTATTTAGAGGTTAGCTTATTAAACTATATTACTTCAGCTTCACTACCTACAGGTACATCATCACCGTCATTTACATTTCAAACCGTCTCCGTCGCGTTTTCTTGTGATCGTACAGCCACCTTAACCTAAGATTCATCTTTCATCATGCAGATGATGGATGACCTTCGTCTCTATTTGACTTACGTATCTGTTTTACGAACTTATTTTTATATTATACTGCTCCGTACTTACTTACTTAAGTGGCGCTACAGTCCGGAATGAACCTGGGCCTCAACCAACATGCCTCTCCAATTAGCCCGGTCCTTAGCTAACTGCCTCCAGTTGCGCACTCCAAGTTGGTTGAGGTCGGTTTCCACTTGTGCGCGCCACTTAAGGCGAGGTCTTCCTCTACTGCGTCCGACGTCTGGCTGGGAATCGAAGACTCTGCGAGCCGGAGTATTGGTGTCCATTCGTTCTACATGTCCTAGCCATCTTAAACGTCCAATGCGGAGTTTTTTGACCAGGGGCATGTCGCTGTACAGCTCGTATAGTTCTTGGTTGAATCTTCGTCTCCATAGCCCGTCAACGCAAACGGGACCGAAGATTTTTCGAAGAATTTTCCTCTCGAATCTACCAAGGATTTCTTCATCCGCTTTTGATACGGTCCATGCTTCAGCGCCGTAGAGCAGGACTGGGATGATCAGGGTCTTATATAGGATCTCCTTAGTAGTTCGAGTGAGGGCTTTACTACTAAATTGCCTTCTTAGCCCGAAGAAACAGCGGTTGGCAAGAGTAATTCTTCGTTTAATTTCTGACGAGATGTTGTTGTCAGAGTTAATAGCGGAGCCGAGGTAGACAAAGTCCCGTACTACCTCAAAGTTATATCTGTCAATGGTGACGTTCTGTCCAATTCGTCGATGTTGTGTGTCCTTTCGTGTTGACAGCATATACTTAGTCTTACCCTCATTTACTGCTAAACCCATTTTCGCCGCTTCCTTCTCTATACTAGCAAACGTAGCTATGACATCACGTTGAGTCCTACCAATGATGTCAATATCGTCAGCGTATGCTAGTAGTTGCACCGACTTTTGGAAAATTGTGCCTCTGGTGTTGGCTTTGGAGTTTTGCACAATTCTCTCAAGAATCAGATTAAAGAAGTCACATGACAGCGCATCGCCTTGCCTAAATCCTTTTTTGGTATCGAATGTGTCGGTGAGGTCGTTTCCGACCCTGATGGAGCAGCGAGAATTCTCCATCGTCATCCTACACAAACGGACGAGTTTGGGCGGTATACCAAAACTAGACATGGCTCTGTATAGTTCGTCTCTATAAATGCTGTCATATGCGGCTTTGAAATCGATGAATAGGTGGTGGGTATCAATTTGGACTTCTTGAGTTTTTTCCAGGATCTGCCGAAGTGTGAAAATTTGATCGGTTGTGGACTTTCCTGGCCTAAAACCACACTGATAAGGGCCAATCAGGTTGTTGGTAAACGGTTTCAGGCGTTCACATATTACGGCAGATAGGATCTTGTAGGCGATGTTGAGGAGACTTATGCCTCTGTAGTTGGCGCAGTTCAGAGGGTCTCCTTTTTTGTGGATCGGGCAAACGATGCTGAGGTTCCATTCTTCAGGCATATTTTCATCCGACCAGATTTGGCTTATGAGTTGGTGGATGTTACTTACCAAGTCATCTCCGCCGGCCTTATAAAGCTCAGCGGGAAGGCCGTCATTTCCGGCAGCCTTATTAAGCTTGAGTTTAGATATTGCTATCCTCACTTCACTCAGGTCGGGTGGTTGGCAGTTTTCGCTGTCGTTGCCAATATTGAATGGTTCGTTCTGCCTGACAGCGGAATGTTGTTCGTCATCGCCGTTTAACAGTCTGCAGAAGTGGTTCTTCCATATCCTCAGCATCGACTGTGTCTCAACTACAATATTTCCTTGTTCATCTCGACAGGATTCTGTTCGAGCCTTGTATCCTTGGCTTTGACGTTTTACACTTTGGTAAAACTTGCGAACATCGTTCCTGGAGTGGCACCTCTCTATATCCTCGATCGCGCGCTTTTCTTGCTCTTTTTTCTTCTTGCTGAAAAGCCGATGTTCTTCCCTTCTTCTTTGCCTATAGAGCTCAATGGCAGCTCTCGTCTTCACCTGCAGCTTAGCCTTGTAGGCCTCGTTCTTGGCTGCGAGCATCTGTCGGCATTCCTCATCAAACCAGGGGTTTCTTGCTGGTGGGCGCGAGAAACCTAGCACATCAGTTGCGGCTGATCTAATGGCCTGTTGGCATCGTTGCCATTGCTCTTCGACATTCGATGCTGGTGGTATGGTGTTAATCGAGAGGTTAAGGGATACGCGTTGTGCGAAGGTCTTGGCGGTCTCTTGCGATTGCAGTCTTCCGACATTAAATTTTTTCACAGTATTTCTGGATTGTTGTGGCGTGGTGGATATCCGCATTCTTACCTTGGCTGTTACAAGGTAGTGATCCGAGTCGATGTTAGCTCCTCGGAATGTTCGGACATCCAAAATACTGGATGCGTGCCTCTTATCTATCGCAATGTGATCAATTTGGTTGACCGTTCGTTGATCTGGAGACCGCCATGTCCCCTTATGGATATCGAGGTGAGGAAACCGTGTGCTGGCTATAGTGGCATTTCGTTCCGTAGCGAAATCAATTAGCCTAAGTCCGTTACCAGACGTGTTGTCGTGTAGGCTATGTTTTCCGACAATACTTCTAAAGATGTCTTCTCTTCCTACCTTTGCGTTAAAATCTCCCAGCACGATTTTAACATCGTACTTCGGTAGTCGCTCATAGGTTTTGTCGACGAGCTCGTAGAAGCAATCCTTAGCTATATCATCTTTTTCTTCCGTCGGAGCGTGAGCGCATATAAGGCTTATGTTGGCGAATTTGGCCTTGATGCGGATTGTTACTAGCGTTCGCTAATGTCTTGGAAACATAAGACTTCTTGCCTAAGTCTGGCACTTATAACAAATCCGCATCCGAATAGTCGCTGTTTCTGCTCACTATAACACGGTCCGTAGTATATGTCACAGTTTTTCATCCTCTTTTTGCCCGGCCCATCCCATCGTATTTCCTGGATGGCAGTAATGTCTGCTTTGTAGCAGTTTAGGGCTTCCGCTAGTTGTTCGCCTGCACCTCTCCTGTTTAATGTTCTCACATTCCAGGTGCAGATACGAACGTCGTTGTCCTTTTTTCGTTTAGCAGGGTCGTCAACAATAAAATCCGTCCTTTCCGAGGCTATTGGTTGCTTCGTAACCATGTTTTTTTCTGTGGGTGGGTAGTTAACCCAAAGTACAACCCCCAACCTGGAGGGCCAGTTCCAATTTATTAGATACCCCTAGGACACGGGGCCATCAGTATCCACTACGGGATTGAGCGCTGCCGTTGGCCTTTCGGTTCATCCGCCACCATCTCTGTTCAAGGGGCCTGACTAACCCTTGAAATTCCTAGACAACCTGTTGTCCGAATATGTCAGAGCAGCTCATCTAGGTTCGCCTGGGACAGCAGGCCGGGTATTCTTCCGTGCCATTCTCACCAGGGTGTTTATAGTGTTGCTGTTTTTCGTCGTGTTATCAACACTCGCACTTATCGTTTAGCAAGTCAAATCCGGTTGGATGAGACCAGTACCCGATGGTTACCACTTGGAGGTAAAGATAAGCACATTTGATGTGTAGTCAGAGTTGCAACACTGGACATTGCCAAGTTAACGCCAATCAGAGTCTACCCTCGTTCTACAGCACCCAACCATCATGACGGTCTTCATCATGACGGTCTTCATACTGCTCCGTAGTTTTGTCTAAATATGTTCCAAATTAAAATTATTTTCATCCCATAGACCATACTTTGGGTTGGATATTAAAAATAAATTATGCGTTTGATCTATGCAATCAGTTAATTGTGAATAACATCATTAATGGCAATATACAATTTTTCGTGAAAAGCGAATATCTACCAACACACCCCAAAGAAGAAACCATCGAAACGTCAGCGGGTACCAATATTAGGTCTGTTCCCGTACTTTTGCAGTAAAAGTTAGTAAATTCTCAAATTTCTTGGAGTGGGGGTAAATTATCTCACGAAGAGAACAAATTACCAAAAAGTACGGGAACGCGTTTAAGTAAAAAACAGTAAAATTATGTATTTTGTATGTCTTTGAAGGAACAAATGACAAAAAACACCTGTCAAAACAAGAGAGTTGTCAAATTAAATACCAACTGACAGTTTACTGTTTTTTACCAACAGAAATTTCTGCAGTAAATTTTTTTACAGATTTTTATGGAGGGGTAGTTTTTTGCTCTCTCGTGAGCTCTCTCTTTTACTTATTTTTGCGTACGGGAACGGCAATAAGTACAAATTAGTAGAAATCAGTAAGAATCAGTAAATATTATTTTGTACGGGAACAGACCTATTCATTAGTTTCCGCTAATGATTTGAAGCGCCATTTGCAAATTAAGATTGAAGGATTGTTTTTTGCGGCCAAACTTAGAAGCAGCAGCCTATTTAATTTGATAGCTGACAAAATGTTGAGTTTTAAATTCAATAGAATTCGGTGAAGTTATAAGTTATATCGCAATGTTTGCCATTGACCGGAATTTCATAGTTCTTAACAAAAAAACAAGAGTTCTTGACAGATATTTTTATGGATGATTCTGTTCAAACCAGGGAGCACATACAAACAGTCGTCAATTTCGATTCATTAAGATTCCAAATTATTTTTTGACTAGTTTTTAACACTTTTGGGCTAAAAGGGATAATTTTTTATGAAAAACAAAATTGATTTAGATCTTCATTTCTGGTTATTCATAAAGATGATTTTATTACTTAAAATAAGGGTCAAAAAACATCCATAACGCTTTTAAGGTTATTTTCTGGAATGGAATGAACAAATGTGTTGCAATAGTTCTTTTTTATTCTGTTATTTTGGAATTAAATGCCGCCATTTGTAAAATGTATGACACTCCGACAGGGCCTTATATTATGCCATTCTGGTATTTGTAAAATTATGTTCTGTAAATAAAACATGTTTAAATTTTGAACTATTAGCTACCTAATCCAATCGTGAAAGGAATTTTTAGAGAGTATTCTCCTATATTGGAAAACAGCCAATAGTTTTCAAATGGAACAAAAACTAATCCCTCTTTGTTTTGAAAAATTACTTTTTACTGGTAAATAAAACAAATTTTCCTATTTGCTGCCAAAACATTTTTCGAAAAGAATTTTTTACATTTTTCTGTTTTTAGGATACCTAGATAAAAAAAATAGGAAAGTTTACGAGGGCTAAGATAAATTGTGTAAAGTGACAATCACAATCAACAATGTCGGGTTTTATCAAATTTTTCTAACTCTTTTTGTGTGAACTTTTTAGTTGTCACAGAAATGTGATAGTCATGCATAATAATCACCTTTCCCAGCCCGACTTTGTTGAATGCAACTGTCACTTACCACAAATCACCTTAGCCGTACCCAAATCTGGTAGCGATAGTGCTGAATAATTATGTCATTTATTGAACTAGTAAAATTTGATTGTAAACACTATCCCCCGTATAAATACGCTGATTAGCTAATCAATGGCTAACTTGACAGTTAAGAAATACTCCCGCAAATGTCAAAAGTTAGTCACTGATTAGCTAATCAGCGTTTATTTATAAGGGGGTATGGAACAGACTTTACAAAAGTCAGAAATTGTCTACAATAGAATTCAATTAGTAAAAGTAGTAGAATGAGTAGAATTTAGTTAAGTCAATAACAAATACATGTCCAAATGCCATTTTACACGAAATAGGGGCATGTGATACCCAACATCTTACCAATTATCCCGGTGAAAATGCGATCCCAACTGGAAAAAAACGTGTTCTACTATGATACACTGATTAGTAATACATTTCCAAGTGCTTCAAATCAATTTTTTGTAATAAACGTCGTTTTCACATAAAAAATTCCATACGTTTGAGGTGCTGATTACATTAAATAAAAAAAAAATCTATCTTAATATCAGCTGTCAGTACATCGAGAGCCCGTCTAATTGACTTGTACGTATGCTCCACTAGTCACCCGTACGCTAAAATTATAAATAGCCCCAACGAAATTACGTTTTTGCAATGTTTATGTGGAAAATTATCACCTTTACCATACCGTGACCACTTTTCATCTGTTTCATATGCAAACCCGAGTAATAGTTGTAGCAACTGCCTTGCTACGTGTAATTGGCAATGCTTGTGAGCTCACACTGCAATACTCGGTCTCCAACTGGCATTTCGATTATATTTTGTATAGCGTGCTTCCAGTGGGTCACTTTAATTGAAAGTAAACAGCTATCGATTTGGACTCTCCAAATAGGCTTGAGTTCGATTTTCGCACTCTACGATAGGAAAACGTTTGGGGTGTTTGTGTTAACACTTTGGTGTAATCCCCTCATGAATATAAATTGCTGTTGTAATGTTTAAAACTGGCTCAGATGTGAGGTAAATAGCTTTTCCCACATGGGGACAAAGTTGGCACTCTCAGGCAGGTAGTATAAATATTTTGGCAACACTTGTACGTTTTTTTTTTATTATTTAATTGGATTTCTAAGTTATTTCCTGTATACTGAACATGGGTTTGTTTTTTCTTTACTTTTTTCAGTTGAATTGAGAATCCAATAAACCACACAACAACTACTTTGCCACAGCAGGAACTTCCATTATTATACTGAAGGAGTTTACATACCCTTTCGCAAGAAGTAAGACTCTCATAAGAATATGCAACTTTACTATAACTAAACCCTTTTTAGCATCGACCGATACAGCCTTCCACCCGCTCGCCAAGGGAGTAAACCTCAAGCATCCAAAAACCGGGGAAAAAAACATCAAAAAAATCGAGAATTTAATTTTAAACACCATTTTCAAGATATCAGCGTTTGTAGAAAATATCAAACCAAACACCATAATTCACCACACAAAGCGATCCGAAGTGAAACGCATAGAACAGCAGCAACACAACCAAAACCAACAGCAGGATGCTCAATCCAAATCATCCGGGTTCGTCGAGACGTCCGTTCTCACGGAATGCTCCTTCACGAAATCACCGCGGTCGTATGCTTTTCTCTCCACACCCGCATCATTCCCAAAGGAATAACAATCACAATCATGGTCAGTGGTATAAGGATATGGATCCTTGGAATTCACTTGGGTAAGAGATTTTGTTTATCGATTTATTATCTATATCTATCTCCATAAATATATACATACACACACCAATAAAAATAAAATTAATAACAACCTCTTGTTATTACAAAAAATAAATATATAAATATATTAAAAAATATATTATATATGAACATCCTTATCCACCACTACCACCTATCCACCTCTCCCCTCGAACTCAGATATTAGCAAAAATAAATAGTAGTACATCTTCCACAAAACTGCTTTCCATCCTTACGAACTTTCCTTCTAACTAAATGAACAGAAAAAAAAATCATAAAAACAAATTGCTTTAGGTTAAAGGGTGAATTTTGTAATTAATAAAATACAACAAAAATAATTAAACAATTAATAATAATCGTATGTTGTTCCTTTTTACATTATTTTTTTCGTTTATTCTCATTATTCCTCATTTTTTTTTTGTTGGTTTTTAATTTTTAATTGGCACCATCGTAATATATTACATTTGACATTTTTTTACCATTTTACTATATTGCTTCAAAAGTAAACATTTATTTTTTATTATTAACCCAACTCCATTCACTGTGGAATATCGTAAGCGATACTTTCAAGTAAACTACATTTGTTTTCGTCCTTTTTAGTGCACACGGTTTTTTTTTTAAATTGTAAATGTATTATTTGTCTTTATAGTTTTTTGAGCGAAAAGAATTTTTAGACAAAAAGCGGTGTTTATTTTTGTTTAACTCTTTCGTGTTACTTTAATCTTTTTTTTACATAAACTAGAGGAGCCTAAATGTTGAACTCAAGAATGTATTTGTTTATCTGTCACAATTGTTGAGAATTTGCAAAAAAAAATAGTATTTTCTTTATATTTTAAAAATACTAACCACTAATAACATTTTAAATAAAAAAATGGAATTTTAGTTGTAGTAGGTTTGCTGCTGTTATGTGTTTCTCTTAAAAATATATTAATTTTTTTTTTAATATTTTTTTAAATGCTTTTTATTGAAAAACAAAACGCACTTGAAATGATTTGTGAATATTTGTACAGAAAATAAAATGAGATGTTTCTATAATTTGTTTGCTTTAAAGTTGTGCTATATATAAATATATATTAAGGGTGTTCCAAAGAACTATGTAGTCTTTTAGCATGTTTAGCAGGTTACTGCGTTTTTTTATAAAAGTGGGGCAGTCTTGCGTAACTCAATATTATTTGAAATCGATTTTATTTTTAATTTTTAAAAGGGAAATTTGCTTTATTTATAAAACTGGACTAGCTTAATTATTGCAAGGCTATTAAATTAATACATACTGTCAAGCACGCAATATGCAGTTCAGTTTTTTTTTAATGGAAAATAATAAACCATAGCAGTTAACTCCTTGAAAACTTCTTAATGGGATATTTTTTTCAACCACTGTTGACCCCTTTTGTGTAAGCAATTTCCTAAGACCTGAAACACGTCAATATATATTTACATAAGTTTTCATCCATTGGGAATAATGGCAGCAGGGGCTGAGGCAATAATTTCCTCTTTATGTTTGATGCTAATGTATGTTAATGTTCATTTTTTATTATACAAGGAAAAGTAAGCTTTATGTTTCAGAATTATTAATATTTGTTTGTACCGATTTTTTTTTTATTTTAAACTTTAAGTCAGTTGACTTATTGACAAACATGGTGAAATGTTCAATGTCACCTTCTTTTTAAAAGCATATGCCTTTAAAAATATCAGCAACTTGATTATCTAAAGCAATAGCATTTCAGATGTCAAAATCGGAAAACATAAGACGCCATTTGCAATCATGAGATGATCTTCCAAACATTTTATTTACACAAATGTCAAAAGTCCGAATGTCAGAAGAAGTCATTTTCAAACATGAGATGAGCTTCCAATGGATGATTACTTTTTGTCACTTTGAACGAGTTCACGCAAACAGAAAAATCCGAATGATTTAATACGCTGTTTACAAAAATCTGAATTTCTGACCTTAACGTACGTTTTAACTTAATAAATGATGCTGTTTGAATATGTTTTGGTGTTGAATATACCAAATTGCTTTTTAAAAACATTTTGTCGCTTGAAAAGCAAACTGACATAAGTCCGATTCACAAAGAAAAATATTCTTGGTTTTTATCAAACCGTCATATCTATAGCTCTTAACCTGGCAGCGTGAGGGCGTAAGTGTTGTTGAGCATTTAACGAAACCACCATTGACGACTGTAAAAGCTTGAAAAGCGCCTCTACATGTGAAAAAAATAACATGTTAAGTGCTATAAAATTAAGGGAAATTTTCATTTATACAGGATTACCATAAGAAAACTGTGTTTAGGACGAAAATCCAAACGCATATTTCCAAACATTTTACTATTAGGAAATATACAAGTTGACATGGTATTTAATGGAATGAATAATGGACTTTTTAAATATATGAAATGCTGTGCGATTAGATTAACATTTTAATACAAAAATGTCATTTTAATTTGGCGCTATTGTTCCACTGCTATAATTTAAGGGAAATTTTCATTTATACAGGATTGCCATAAAAAACTTTGTTTAAGACGAAAATCCAAACGCGTATTTCAAAACGTTTTTCTATTAGGCAATATATACAAGTTGATATGGCATTTAATTGAATTAATAATGATCTTTCTAAATATATGAAATGCTGTGCGATTTAAATATCATTTTAATACAAAAACGTAATTTCAAATTGGTGCTATTTTTTCATACGAATAGCGCCACTTTTGCTACTAGTAGAGAAAAAAGGAATATGTCGATGAATGCCGAAATGCGAGCCTTCAGTCGTCAATAGTAATGAAAAACTTCAAATAGCTTTTCAGAAAATTTATGAATTTTGACATATGAATATTTGCTTTACAAGCGACGATTTAATCGATGTCGAAAACGAGAGATGAATTCTAAACAAGGGGTAAATGTAAAACTTAAAATTTTGATTGAGAACCAATTTCAACTAAAACTAGCTTTTCTTGAATTTGGGACAAAAAATATCAACATCATTATGCCCGAAATAGCCGTGGTTCTGGATGCAGTACAGCAATCAAGACACACGAGCAGAATTTTGGTTTGACATGCATGCATGCATTTCCTTTTGTGCTGTGGTGGCCTTGACTTTTGAAGTGGATTTAGAAATAGAGAGAACTTGCAGAACTGCAACGCTTGCATTAAACAAATCCGAATGACATAAGAAGCTAATTTAAAAAAAAAAATCAGATTCGATTCCTAAAAAATAATGACATTTACGTCACTTTGCATAAAATAATTGAACCTTCTGATTTCTCTGGAACTGTTAGTTGGAAATGCCTTGCTAAAGCTACACTTAAAAACATTTCGTCCATGTCAAATAAAATATAAATGTGGGCGTTTAAAATCTCCAATTTGAAATGTTGAAGGGAAAACTTGAAAAATAATAAGTCTACATTCTACTTCTGCCAAACATTGGTAGTACAAAAATGTCACCTGACACATTGACGTTTATTAACGGGCTTGGACAGTCTTGCTTTCTGGCTCATTGCTTTCAGTAATTTAGTCAAAATGCTTTGGAGTACACCATCGCTCAATGGGTTTCTGATCATAACACTTGACAGATGCTTTTAGTAACACAGTTCGAACGATCTCCCAAACATGCAAAAATTCTTCTTAAACCAGATATTCGGTCTTTTTTTTATTATAAAGGGTGGTTAAATTTTAAGGGCCGATGTTGATTTTGAATAAAACACAAATTATTTAGGAAATTATTGTCACTTTTTATTGTGATAATATTGGTGTGGTTCAATTATGTATGGAACAAAATATCGGCCAAATGGCCGCCGCGACCACGGCGGCACACCTCCATCCGATGGTCCAAATTTTCGATGACTTACTAACTTACTTAAGTGGCGCTACAGTCCGGGATGAACCTGGGCCTCCATCAAGATGCCTCTCCAATTAGCCCGGTCCTTAGCTTACTGCCTCCAGTTGCGCACTCCAAGTTGAGTGAGGTCGGTTTCTACTTGTGCACGCCACTTAAGGCGAGGTCTTCCTCTACTGCGCCCGACGTCTGGCTGGGAATCGTAGACTCTGCGAGCCGGAGTATTGGTGTTCATTCTTTCTACATGACCTAGTCATCTTAAACGTCCAATGCGGAGTTTTTTGACTAGGGGTATGTCGCTGTACAGCTCGTATAGTTCGTGGTTGAATCTTCTTCTCCATAGCCCGTCAACGCAAACGGGACCGAAGATTTTCCGAAGAATTTTTTTCTCAAATCGACCAAGGATTTCTTCATCCGCTTTTGATACGGTCCATGCTTCAGCGCCGTAGAGCAGGACTGGGATGATCATGGTCTTATATAGGATCTCCTTAGTAGTTTGAGTGAGGGCTTTACTACTAAATTGCCCTCTTAGCCCCAAGAAACAGCGATTGGCAAGAGTAATTCTTCGTTTGATTTCTGACGAGATGTTGTTGTCAGAGTTAATAGCGGAGCCGAGGTAGACAAAGTCCCGTACTACCTCAAAGTTATATCTGTCAATGGTGACGTTCTGTCCAATTCGTCGATGTTGTGTATCCTTTCGTGTTGACAGCATATACTTATTCTTACCCTCATTTACTGCTAAACCATAAACCGATGACGCTGAGGCATACTTGAGGTTCTATGCCGAATTATCTCATCCTTTAGCTCTTGAATTGTTGCTGGCTTATCGACGTGCACCTTTTCTTTCAAATAACCCCAAAGAAAGAAGCCCAACGGTGTCAAATCACATGATCTTGGCGGCCAATTGAAATCGCCACCACGTGAGATAACAGGGCCATTGAATTTGTCGCGCAAAGAGCCATTGTTTCGTTAGCTGTGTGGCAATTGGCACCGTCCTGTTGAAACCACATATCGTCCACATCCGTATCTTCCAATTCGGGCCATAAAAAGTTCGTTGTCATCTCAAGATAGCGTACACCATTCACAATAACTGCCTGACCGGCCTCATTTTGGAAAAAATACGGCCGCCAGCCCATAAACCGCACTAAACATTCACCCAAATGCGGCAATTCTGCTTATTGACGAATCCACTGAGGTGAATATGTGCCTCATCACTGAAGTGCACAATATTCATTTTGATTTGTACGCCCTTTTTCATAATAAGCCTTAATAACATTAACGCGTTGCTCGATTGTGTATCTTTCCATGGTTCAAATTGAGTTAGTCTGAAATGTCAAATGAAATGCAGAAAAAACTTGACGTATAGTTTTGGTTCACATTCAACATCGGCCCTTAAAATTTAACCACCCGTTATAGGAGCAAATCAGTGAATCAGTAAGAGAAGACCTTCATACAGCTAAAAATGTAAGTGGTACTATCTTTTTCTTCGTTTGCCCACAGGGGACTTATTCCCAAAAGCGAGGCGAATCGCATATGATGGCGGATTTGTATTTTTATATTTTTAAAAGTGATTCGCTTTTATTGAAAGCTATAAATGTAAACTTGACGAATCGCTAGCGGATACAATCCGCCCATTAACTATATACAAGAAAATTACCAATAAATAGAAATAAAAATATCTAACTGGTCTTGCTGTCAAATTTTTGTAAAAACAGTTGAAGATTGGAAGCCAGAAAAGAAAAAAAGTGAATAGTTGGAAATATGATATTTGCTAAGATTTCAGAGTCGCTTTCGTTTTCCGGTTCATCGTTCAGCTCATATCGCTTAAGACTCGCAGCTGATTAAAGCTGAGCTATAATCATCGAAATTGAAACGATTGTGATCATTGGACAAAAACTGATTTCTAGTATTGTTCCGTCCATCATTGAAATATTTAAAAAGATGCATAAGTTAGTTTCATATCAAGCCAGCTAGTTGTTAAATTTTCGAACGAAATATGCGAATGGAAAAGCTGTCCTTTATATATCGTACTCTGTACTCTAAACAGACTCCCCATAGTACGGGAAACATTACTTCAGTGTCTGATGTAGTTCACTGACCTGTGCAGCACTAACTGCCTTGGTGTGAATGATTCTTTATAATCATTGGACTTCTAATAGTCTAACACACTTCAATCTACATCACCTGTTCTCTCGATCATATTTCGTAAGCATTATTGCTTGCGAAGACATATTGACGTGTTCGAGTATCATCTGAGGTATGCGTTTTTCAAGACTCCTCCTCTTGATGAACTCTGATAATTTCTTACAAGCTTGTGTTCCAAATAATGAAATTAGATTATTCACATTGATCAAGGGATAATACTCCCCACTCGATCACTTTTATGAAGTGTCAAGATCTTTAAGCTTTTGCTGATTTGCATCATAGTCTTGTATATCTATTTATTTATCTGCCTAAATTACATTTTATTATTTCATTAGATTACGTTTTTTATTTTGATTTACCCAGAATAGAACACCTTAAGCCCGTTATTATTAGAAGGTGACAGTACATCTATTCACAAACATTTCTAATGCGATACTCTTCACCAAACAAGCAAACAAATAAAAAAAATATAAATTCATACATAATCGATATTCCATACATTTTTCGTAAATATTAGAATTTTAACTCGAGATTATTTGCATTATATCAAAACTAAAATTAAAAAAAAAACTAATTATTATACTTAACAAAGGTTAGTCAAGTCAAGAAATCGTTTTTACATTATTAAATAAGATATACAAAATCTAAACGTTATTCCTTAGAAATCACCTTTATATTTGCTTTTAATGTTTTTATACTATACCTACATATTCCATTATGTTTTGCAATGTATTTGTTATACTCGTAAATATTTCTTTGGCTGTGATACAAATACCACACTCAAAATGCATCTGCTAACCAATAATCAAACAAAAAACCGTATTTCGTTAAATCCTTAATAATTTTTATTTGAATAAAATGTTTGGGTCACGTTTTCTTTTTATTTAATTTGTGTATAGTATTTTAGAGAAAATCAAATGCTTAACCCAATGTAAGTAAAAGTATATAGCTACTCATTAAAATTGGCTGAATTTTTCATCGGGGAAACAAAAAAAAAAGAAAGAAAAACTAAAAAGATTAAAACTAAAAAAATAAAAATAATATTTTTTTTATTTAAATATTTTGCATTATAGTTATAGAATTGGTAAGAAGAAAATTATAAATTAAATCAAAAATTATGTTTAATATGTTATCCTATTGTTTGATTGACATGCTATATAATGGGTGATCCATTTCGAGGTTCCCTACTTTTTTAAAGAAAAAAACACAGAAAATTCAAATTTAATGGAGAATGTTTATTTTCATTTGAAAGAACATTCTTTGGCATTTATTTTTTGAAGATCATGTCTATCAAATGTTGGCCGTTGCTACGTCGCAGATGGTCCATCCGTTGAGTCCAATTTTCGATCACTCGTTCGAGCATTTCGACTGGTAACTGGCGAATGACACGCGTGATGTTTTCCTCCGAGGCCTGAATCGAAGCGGGTTTGTCGGCATAAGCTTTTGACTTTACATATCCCCACAGGAAAAAGTCTAACGGTGTGATATCACACGATCTTGGTGGCCAATCGACCGGCCCAAAACGTGAAATTATGTGCTCACCGAAATGTTCTCTCAATAAGTCCATTGATTGATGCGATGTGTGGGAAGTGGCGCCGTCTTGCTGAAACCAAATGTCGCCGAGATCACGAGCTTCAATTTCAGGCATCAAATAGTCGGTTATCATGGCACGATAACGGTCGCCATTGACGGTTACGTTCGCCGAATCGACTCTCTACGGTCTTCGTGTACACTCTCAGCTACGGCCACTATATTTTCTTCACAGCGTGCTGGACGTGGTCTATTCGGTCGAATATTATCCAATAATGAATGCTGGGTCTCAAAATGGGTGATGGTGTTGCGAATAGTACGCTCAGTAGGCCGATTATGTTGACCATAAGTTGAGCGAAGTGCACGAAACACATTCCTCACAGAACGTGAATTTTCATAATAAAGTTGAACAATTTGTAAACGTTGTTCACGCGTAAGTCTTTCCATTATGAAATGCCAAACAATACTAAACAAAAATAACATGATAGCATGACACGACTCACACGTGATCTGTCAAAAAAGGCTATTGAAAAAAGTATCTCTACTTGGATCACCCTTTATTTGCATTTAGTTTAAATGTACGTTATTCGATTTTTTTAATCGACTGCATAGTAGTAATGCTTATTTTGACATTCAATATTTCAGTGTTCGAGTCAATTTTTATGAGGTCTCCTTTTTTTTTATAAAAACGAATTAACATCTAATTAGAAATACTCGTTGGTATCAGCTGCCGAAGAAGATATGAGTTTGGCAGCACTTTATTTTCTTCAAGTCCAAAATTCATCAAATCGATTTCGTTAAATAATTCCTTGCTTCCAAATTAATAATTTAAAATTAATGTAAAGTTTGAACTTTCGTTAGAAATTTTCCATGTGTTATCGATAACTCTTTTGTAAAAGTCATGCGTCAATATGAAAAATGTGAAACTTCGCAAAAACGTTCTCGTTCTGAGAAAGTTGTAAACAAGTGAACGAAAAAACAATTCTGTTTCGTCAAATGTATCTTTATTTTCTTCACGTAGATTTTTGACTGGTTAGGAAATGAAAACTGTCAAATGAAGACTGCAAGGGAGATTGACATAAAACAACAAAATATTTTTTTTGTCTTATACACACACAATAAATGCGGAAATGTATGTATATTTTAAGAATGTTCATAGAAACAGTCTTAAAAATGTGGAGGTATACGTTTTTTTGCCATCTCTTTCATAATGCTTCAAAACTTGACGTTTTGTTTGAATTTCTTTGGGAAAGCGTACGGGTACTTTTAATTGAAATGAGAGTATTCTATCGCGATAATGGAGTTTTGACATTTTTCATATAAAATTACCCAAAAGGACATTATGCTTCAGCAAGATGTCAGATACCACTCGCATTAATAAATAAATAATTCGCGAATTGTTTACAAGTTTAATGTAGTGGACCTACTGAATTTTGTTATAGACAATATTTTTATTATACAATAATTGTTCCCACACTGTATCTATAGATCGATAGGCAGCTCTTTCAACATACACACTGGAGATTATCACTCCTGTTCGGAACAATTTCCGAAACGAAAGTCAGTTCCATTCGGAGCTCAATTTGCTTTCGAGGTATCCGTTGCGGAACAAAATAAAAAAAGCATACAATCGCGTTCCGTCTGATTCCGAAGCAATTCTTCATTGGACAACTTCGGAAGAAACTCAACGCATAGCTGTCAAAAAATAGTTGACTTTACGCATATTTCTTCGGTAGATCTGTTCGAAATGCTAAACGCAACGAATACCTCAGTAGAAAATTCTCTGATCTTCCGAAGTATACCTCGATAGAGATGCATATCTCTCATTTTCTTTTTCAAAGGCGGCAATCTCAGCATATGCGATTTTTTTCTTTTCATTTGGACAGACGGGCTCAATGGCGCGAAGGTTAGTGCGATAAATTGCCGCCCAAAAGGTCTGGGTTCGATTCCCAGCCATAGCAACACCATAAATGATTTTTCACTGGCCCTCCTCTCGTGATGATCGGACAAATCATTTGAGTAGTATCAATTGTCAAGAAAAGCTTTTCTCAACTTAGCCGTTCGGATTCGGCATAAAAAAGGAGGTTCCGCTATCGTGAAAGAATTACACACGACACATGAATGGTTGTGAGAATGCTCGGCCCTGGGTACTATCGAGCGTGTTGCGCCAAAAATGTGTGTTTGCATTTGGACAGGCAATTACACACAGTCGGGACATGAACCACCATATACCGAATCATGGAAATTCAGGAGACGCATTGCTTAAAGAGCTTGCAATTGAAATTTCATTTCAGTTCCATTATTATAAATCAACATATGGCAATTTTCGTACCAACGCCACCTGTAAGTTCACTACAATGCTGCCAAAGTCCTGTGCTGTGTAGAGCTAAGCACAAATTCAGGCCTATCGCGAGTAAATTTTCCCGGGAAACAGTTACGATTCACCAATCTGATTTACATTGCTGAGAAGGGAAAAATTCCCAGGAAAATTTATTCGCGATAGGCCTGAATCTTTTCATTCAACTTCATGTGGAATATCAAGGAAAAGGCTAACCCCACATTTCTTTTCACTAAATATCATTATCAAATATCGAATCGATTATTGAATTCGTTGTTTGACATTTGAAAACGATAATGCTGCCAATCTCTGTCATACACCTGCAAATTTTTTTCACTTAAAAATTAATCATAGGAATTCCAAATATTTTTTGTTAAAAATGTCCCCTTCAATTAAAACGCGTTTTATTAAATTTTAAATTATAACGAGGTTAGGCAAACGTATTAAAAATTAAATTTTGAAAGATAAACAAATTACAAAAAAGGTTTCCAAACTATAAAAAAAGTTATTTATGTACAACAACAATGATTTAGACTCCTCCGTGATAATATTTAAAAAAATACAAAAAAAAAATCCATTCGTTTTTTTTTCGGTTTATTACATTTTTTTTTCGATTTCGAAAAGTTTAAGCTAAATAATGGAAAACAACAATTTACAAAATTTCCCTTTTACCCATAGGTTGTAATGATTTAAAAAATGTTTTGATTTGATCGAAATACAATATCTAAATTTTTCTATTTCCAAAAATTAATCTGCTTCTATGAATTGATTACGGCTACAAAAAATAAAACATAGTTTTACCATATGTTGTATTATTTCAAATCAAAACTTTGTTCCTTTTGAAAAAAAAAATATTCATGATAATTTTGCATTTTGCACACTGCGGCTTAGAAAATATGCGTTTTACATTAAATATTTTGTTTGTTCTTTTTTCTATGTAATAATATAAACATTTAATTTTATTTGTTTTTGAAATTATTTGTAAGAAGATCATTTAACAAATAATTGTATGTGCTTACGGTACCAATGAACAAATTTAAATAGTAATTTCATTTAAATGTGTATTTTTATAAATTTTTGTTTTTTATTTTACGCAATGGAATCCATTTAATCTAAATGTGTGAGTGCGGCTGTTTAAAAAAAAAAAAGAAATACCTTCCTATTACAATATTTGTAATTTTATTTTTATTGTCATACAGTTATTTTTTTTTAGTGTGAATTCATTAGACATTTCTTTACCTAAGTGGTAAGCAATTAAGCAAAACAATAAATAAATACTCAATGTTGGCATGTTTTTTTCTGTATATTTTAAGATTTCTTACAATTTTTTAATTTGTACTTTGCACATGTTTTTTTTACAATGATTTGATGTAAAAAAAAAAGCAAACAATAAGTATTCTGACTAGAATTGATAAAAATTATTGTAATTGCCTTCACATTGAACATAAATAGATATTGTTTCAAGTTTTAATTTTTTTGTTTGTTTCAAAGGAAATGTGGGAGATTCGGTGTATAAGTATGCATAGTGGCGATTGGAAGAACGTTTTTTTTATGAATATTCTGTTGACTGAAAGTGGGTCATTTCTAAATCAATTAGGCACGCCCTACCTCTGTCTGTAACTGGAAGTGTTACATTTGCAATCATAATCCAGATCTTTCCAATTGAATAATTTAAAGCGATGATTTTTCTAGCCCCCACAGATGATTATTATCATCATCATTAGCAGGAATCAAAAGCCTCCTTATAATGTTTGTCCCAGTCTAATGTCAGTGGCAGATTGATTGCGGCGAGGTTTACTGTTCTCCGAATTCAGAACATCTTCCGTTTTTTTATCCAATTTTTAATCTGAGATTTATTTTTTCCCATTTTTTAGTCTATTTTTCGATATCAGGTTTTGTCAGACCCATCTTTCGTTCTATAGGGCTCAGTGGCGCGATGGTTAGTGCGATGAACTGCCGCGCAGGAGGTCTGGGTTCGATTCCCAGCCGTAGCAACACCTAAATGATTTTTCACTGGCCCTCCTCTCGTGATGATCTGACAAATCATCCGAGTAGTATCAATTGTCAAGAATAGCTTATCTCAACTTAGCCGTTCGGAGTCGGCATAAAACAGGAGGTCCCGCCATCGTGCAAGAAGAACACACGCGCACATGAATGGTTGTGAGAAAGCTAGGCCCTGGGTACTAACGAGCCTGTTGCGCCAAAATTTGTATTTTTTTTTTTGTATCTTTCGTTCTATAGAAATGTTTGTCTTGAAGTTACTCCGATACTGATTCGGTTGGGTCCTTGCTCTTTAGACTTCATCCAACGCACAGATTGAGTTCCGATTTCATGGCATACCATAAATCCATAACTAACGCTCTTTTCTTTTAAATTCCCATCTCTTTCATGATTGATTCCATATTATTCTGGATAGCCTTGAAACGTACAACTCGTGTCTTTTGGTAATATAATGGCCCCTCAACATTATGGGAAACAAAAAGCATATCTATCGACAGTGGCAGTCAAGCTATGATTTTTTTTTCAAGTATGCCTGTTATAGTAGTTTCTCATCACCCGAATCTTCATTACTGATAATTTCTGAATTTATTTGGAAAATGGCAACTTAGCTGAATAAACCGAATCGATGACTAGGGAGGTCAAATGAATTTAAGTTAAAAAAAGTACAATAGACCAGTTGTTTGTTAAGTTTCTGCGCTTCAATAACTATTCACAACTTCCAACAAAAATAAAATTAATTCAGCTATCTCTCAAATTCAGCAAACATCAATGGTACAAACGAACAATCTTCGGAGCGGATCATAAAAATACCTCTATACAAAAACTTCTTAGAGTTATTAGAACTGCAATGACCAGTTCATTGTCAAGTCATCGAGTTCCAATAAATATTCACAACATTCAACAAAAATTGAAACCCTCAAACCGCTCAAATTCAGATTAATTCGATCTACAAACGACTCGTCCTATTATGAGTCAATCATAGCTATCATTGTATCGGTTGATTGCTTTTAAACGACTCATGCCTAAATGAAGCCACCAATATACTAAGTGTAGTCAGACAAACAATTCACTTAAGCACCGATCTCCCAAATTCAGCTTAAATCGATGCTAAAAAAAGCACGGTCCTTCGAGCCGAATAGCATCGTAAAATAGTACGCATCTTTATCGTAAAACAAAAGCGCCACCACATTTATTTATTTTCCAAAAAGCACATTTGAACAAGAAAATATGACAAACAATACAAAAATGTTGAAACCAACAAATTGAGTAAAACAATAGAACTGCAGTAGCAGTTGAGTAATTTTTTGAATTTCCCATGAACGCGTTCCTCTTTGTAGAGTTGTTTTTTGTCACTGTCGTTTAACCATTTATATAAATAAACTACTTTTCAGCTGCTTCCTGTAAGAGTGAGATTGGGTTTTGTATTATTGGGTCCGCCTCAAGGGAAATTCAAAAATATTCAAAATTTTCATAAAATATTTTAAAACACAAAAAACAGCATTTTTTCTTCTCAGTCCGTAGTGTGCATTTATATTACAAGCAACAATAAGAAAGCAAAAAGAAACCTTGAGTATATTTTGTTTATTTCTTTGGAATAATGAAATGTAATTGTTCTTAGTGTGCGTGTGTAAATATTTTTAATACCTCTATATATACATAATTAATATTTTATACATATAAATATTGCATTTTGGCATTTATTCTTGTTTTTTTCTTTTTTCGTTTTTTCTTTCTTCTTCATTATGGGTTTGTTTAACCACTGCATATTTGATTAAACAATATATATATAAAAAAACTTGTTACATATTCTATATATTATATAAATATACCCTGTAAAACAGCGATGTACAAACAAACAGTAATAATAATTTAAACAATAACAGTAATAATAATGGAAGTTGTCCTAATAGCAAAGAAAATCTATTCCACAACCACAATCACAGCCAAATTCATTTCCACCATCAAAATCCTTTGTCACCACACAATTACCATCATACCTCGATACAATATCCAAATCATAATCCCAATCCACCGCCCTCTTCTTCGTTATTATCGTTGTCATCATCCACGTCCTCCTCACCCACTATATCGTCATCTTCCTTGTTGCAAAATTCACCGCAACCTCGATCACTACCTGCCGTCCATCATAGTCATTATTACCATCCTGCACATTCACCAACATCCAGTACAACCATATTATCCCCGCTAACAAATCTATCAACAACATCTACTACTACTACTTCTGCTACTACTACCGCTTCCAAACTGCCAACAATAAAAAATTCAACTACAACAACAACATTGAAAAAAATCCTTACCAATCCACCAACACAAAATTCCCCGCTATTAACAAGTAGTGGTAGTGGCTTTATTGGTAACACTACTGATGTTGTGAATGTAAATTCTTGTACTGACATAATTCCAATCAATAATCATCATGCGCCTTCATCACAATTTCTCCACCAACAACAACAACAACAACAACAATGCCGTAATGAATTGCATCAACAATTTCAACAACAATTCCACCAACAATTACAACAACATCATCATCACCACCAACAACAACAACAACAACCGCCATCACCTCATATAAATATAAATATTAATTTAAATAATACAATAAATGTTGTTGTTAATTCAACATCTGCCACATCATCAACAATGTTCAACAACAACAACAACAATAATAATACAAATTCACTTGTACCTGTTAGTAATAGTAATAATCAAAGATCTCAACAAATGATACTGAATAGAGCGGCTGGGCCAAGCCATTTAAATAATATAAATCACAACAACAACAATATGGGTGGCGATCATCATTCGAATCGTCGTAATGGCGGCGGTATTACCAACATGATGATAAATAATGTACCGCCATCAATGATGATGCAAGTTGATCATCATCGTCGCCATGGTGGTGGAAATAGTTTTATGAACAGCAACAGTAACATTAATGCTGGCAATAACGGCAATGCCAACATAAGCATCAATGCTAGCAATAATAGCGGTAACGCAACAAGCTCAGGGTTATTTGATAGACATAACATGGTGAGTACAAAATGTCCTTATTTATATTGGTTGAGTTGTGGTGGGCTTTATGGTGAGTTTGTGTGTTTTT
This sequence comes from Rhingia campestris, assembly GCA_932526625.1. Classification (NCBI taxonomy): domain Eukaryota; kingdom Metazoa; phylum Arthropoda; class Insecta; order Diptera; family Syrphidae; genus Rhingia; species Rhingia campestris. The sequence goes on from OW052183.1 coordinate 8,536,557, forward strand.
TTTTAAAATCTAGGGCATCGTTGTTCAATCGAAGAGATATGTACAATTTTTACTAGTGATGCCAAACCTTAGGTGTTAAATTTCAAAAGTCGAAAAATTTAGTTTCTAAAAATTTCTCCGTTTGTTTTTTTGCTTTAATTTCTTAAAAAAATCGATTATTAATATTTTTTGAACAAAATAGATATTGAAAATGTCCATTTCACATTTCTATTTTGCACCTTTAGGACTTTTCGAGATAAAACAAAATTATTTCTTTCAACCAAGAAGCCAAGAAACATTAAAAAAAATATATTCGACTTGGTATATAAGCCTTCGTGTTACTGAAACTGAGATGCTTACATTGACAAGCACGAACATTCTTCTCAAATTTTTAAAATCAGTCAACAAACAGGAACGTGGCGTTTATGAATACATGTATTTTTAGTTTAGGTACATACTTCACGTAGGTCTAGATGTTTTTTTTTAATCGATGTACATAATACACTGAATATAATGGTGTACCATTATAAAATAATGTGACGTTTACCATATCGGCTTACATACTCAATTCTTGTGTACCTTAACTTTTCGATGTGTAGTACAATATTTCCCATACATATTTTGACATTTACATTTTTGTATTCTTAAAATATCTCCCCTGCCAAATTAATAGTTATACAAGACTTGTGTCAAATAAAGTACCAAACAGAGGGAAATCTATTACAATTAGATGTTCTGAAACTCAGTAAAGTTACTTACTTACTTACTTAAGTGGCGCTACAATCCGGGATGAACCTGGACCTCAACCAACATGCCTCTCCAATTAGCCCGGTCCTTAGCTAACTGCCTCCAGTTGCGCACTCCAAGTTGGATAAGGTCGGTTTCTACTTGTGCGCGCCACTTAAGGCGAGGTCTTCCTCTACTGCGTCCGACGTCTGGCGGGGAATCGAAGGCTCTGCGAGCCGGAGTATTGGTGTCCATTCGATCTACATGTCCTAGCCATCTTAAACGTCCAATGCGGATTTTTTTGACCAGGGGTATGTCGCTGTACAGCTCGTATAGTTCGTGGTTGAATCTTCGTCTCCATAGCCCGTTAACGCAAACGGGACCGAAGATTTTCCGAAGAATTTTTCTCTCGAATCGACCAAGGATTTCTTCATCCGCTTTTGATACGGTCCATGCTTCAGCGACGTAGAGCAGGACTGGGATGATATAGGATCTCCTTAGTAGTTCGAGTGAGGGCTTTATTACTAAATTGCCTTCTTAGAAGAAACAGCGATTGGCAAGAGTAATTCTTCGTTCGATTTCTGACGAGGTGTTGTTGTCAGGGTTAATGCGGAGCCGAGGTAGAAAAAATCCCGTACTACCTCAAAAGTTATATTTGTCAATGGTGACGTTCTGTCCAATTCGTCGATGTTGTGTGTCATTTCGTGTTGACAGCATATACTTAGTCTTACCCTCATTTACTGCGAAACCCATTTTTGACGCTTCCTTCTCTATACTAGCAAACGTGGCTATGACATCACGTTGAGTCATACCAATGATGTCACTATCGTCGGCGTATGCTAGTAGCTGCACCGATTTTTGGAAAATTGTGCCTCTAGTGTTGGCTCGGGAGTTTTGCACAATCCTCTCAAGAATCAAAATATCACATGATAGCGCATCGCCTTGCCTAAATCATTTTTTGGTATCGAATGTGTCGGTGAGATCGTTTCCGACCCTGATGGTGCAGCGAGAATTCTCCATCGTCATCCTACACAAATGGACGAGTTTGGACGGTATACCAAAACTAGACATGGCTCTGTATAGTTCGTCTCTATAAATGCTGTCGTATGCGGCTATGAAATCGATAAATAGGTGGTGGGTATCGTTTTGGACTTCTTGGGTTTTTTCCAGGATCTGCCGAAGTGTGAAAATTTGATCGATTGTAGACTTTCCTGGTCTAAAACCACACTGATAAGGGCCGATCAGGTTGTTGGTAAACGGTTTTAGGCGTTCACATATTATGGCAGATCGCGCTCTTTTCTTGCTCTTTTTTCTTCTTTCTGAAAAGCCGATGTTCTTCCCTTCTTCTTTGTCTATAGAGCTCAATGGCAGCTCTCGTCTTCACCTGCAGCTTAGCGTTGTAGGCCTCGTTCTTGGCTGCGAGCATCTGTCGGCATTCCTCATCAAACCAGGGGTTTCATGCTGGTGGCCGCGAGAAACCTAGCACATCAGTTGCGGCTGATCTAATGGCTTGTTGGCATCGTTGCCATTGTTCTTCGACATTAGATGCTGGTGGTGTGTTGTGAGTCGAGAGGTTAAGGGATACGCGTTGCACGAAGGTCTTGGCGCTCTCTGGCGATTGAAGTCTTTCGACATTAAATTTTTTCACAGTATTTCTGTTTTTTGGTGGATATCCGCATCCTTACCTTGGCTACAACAAGGTAGTGGTCCGAGTCGATGTTAGCCCCTCGGAATGTTCGGACATCCAAAATACTGGATGCGTGCCTCTTGTCTATCGCAATGTGATCAATTTGGTTGACTGTTCGTTGATCTGGAGTTCGCAATGTCCCCCTATGGATTTTCGTTCCGTAGCGAAGTCAATTAGCCTGAGTCCGTTACCAGACGTGTTGTCGGGTAGGCTATATTTTCCGACAGTACTGCTAAAGATGTCTTCTCTTCCTACCTTTGCGTTAAAATCTCCCAGCACGATTTTAACATCGTACTTTGGTAGTCGCTCATAGGTTTTGTCGAGGAGCTCGTAGAAGCAATTCTTAGTTATATCATCTTTTTCCTCCGTCGGAGCATGAGCGCATATAAGGCTTATGTTGGCGAATTTGGCATTGATGCGGATTGTTACAATGCGTTCGCTAATGTCTTGGAAACATAAGACTTCTTGCCTAAGTTTGGCACTTTTAACAAATCCGCATCAAAATAGTCGCTGTTTCTGCTCACTATAACACGGTCCATAGTAGATGTCACAGTTTTTCATCCTCTTTTTGCCCGGCCCATCCCATCGTATTTCCTGGATGGCAGTAATGTCTGCTTTCTAGCAGTTTTGGGCTTCCGCTAGTTGTTTGCCTGTACCTCTCCTGTTTAATGTTCTCACATTCCAGGTGCAGATACGAACGTCGTTTTCCGTTTAAGCAATTTTGTGCATAACTTTATACACTCCTTATAATAAGTTTATAAATAAGGCTGGTAGTATGTTTTTTTAGCGAATTGCAATGAATAAGCGTGTCAAGTTTTATAAATTGCTCATAAAAAATATAGCGAAACAAATCTTTTTCAAAAACACATTACACTTCATTACATTTTCTGATATAAAATACATGTCCTCGCTTTTTATGTTATAATCTGAACAATTTGTTGTGTTCCGGTCACATTTTAACACTGGTGTTGAGGAAAAATCCACGTCAAAATTTAGATAAATGTTAGCGAGCTTCAGAGCAGGTTAAAATGAAGTCTATATTCACCACACAAATGTCATAAATTATTTACTTGCTAAGATTTCAACGCAATTGTAACACGGCCAAATTTGATCTTTCGTTTTTCAATACCTTTGTTTTTAGTTAAATATTAAAATAAACTACAATATAGAAGAAATATTTTTCCTTAATACCAAATTGTGTCATTGCGATCCTAAAAGTTCAGCGAAAGAAATTGAGAAGTACACTAAGCCGCTGGTACGTTTAGGTTGGGATATCAATTATTTTCTTTTCAATAAATTCTATTATGTATTTAAAAAATATTCTATATACATAAAGTGAAAATAAAATAGCTAGTATGTATTCTTCCCAGTAATTCCCAGAACTTCTCTGAAACCATCCATTAGCAGCAAAATATACTCAATTCTGACAAAATAATTCCTTTCTGTGGGGCTAATAACCAAATGCGCGGCGGATCGCTTTGAAAGCGATAACTCAATTTCAAAGGTCTTTGCTTTTCTTTACTGTCGAATACCGAAATAAAGTACTTTGCGACGACGTCAATCTGACAGCCATGTCATATGTATGAGGGCAAAGTCATAGGCCGTGTTCCGGATTTTAGATTTCAACTGTAAAATTGGTGAGGTTGCGTTCCACACAAAATCTTATGGCGTTTTCCATTGGTAAAAAAATCAATCTTTTTTTGATCTAGATCTGTCAAAAGACCGATTTTGACAGTTGTTGTGTTCCATTGGGCAAACAAGTTATTTTTTTTACCTTAGATCAATTTTGCAAATCTGGCTTTTTCGGCAGACTTACGCCTCTTTGCACACACACTTACATAAATGAAAGCTGTCAGTTTAACCAAAGTGATTTTCATTGTGATTTATTATTATTTTGTTAGTGAAAAACTATTATTTATCATTAAAACTGTAGCAGTTCAATTTGAAATATAAATTAAATGAAAAACAATCAACCCGTGTGAGTTGAAACTTAACAGCAACACCGACATTGACTTCACAGACAAGAAATTTGAACAATACCGAGACAAAAAAAAATCAATCTGAAATCAATCTGTGGTCCATTGGCACTCAAAAAGATCAAATTTTAGATCAAAATCCTGATTTACCAATGGAAAACGTCATTAATGAATGGAAAGGTAAATGTCAAACTATGTCTTGCCTTATATTGTAATTTAATTTTTCAATATTTATAAATTTTTATTTACATTTATCTATTGAGAATAATTATTTTTTATCAAAATAGTAAGAAATAACCGCAATAATATTATAATATTGGATAATGCTACTGAAATCAAAAACATCTGAGTGTCCATGCGTAAATTTTCAACTCGTTTCGCTAGTCATCATTTCTCCTCCAATGACACGTGACTAAAATAGTTGATTGACCAATGAGAACAGTGCATCGTCGAAGTTAAATTGGTAAAACTAAAACCCGGAACGCGGCCATTGGTTGGGGTCGGTAGTAGTTGCAATAAAACTGCCCCCGGCCCCAGCCAATGAATTTGACTTCATACAAATGATATGATATGGACAAATAATAGGTCTGTTCCCGTACAAAATAAAAATAACTGATTCTTACTGATTTTTACAGATTTTTACTTATTGCCGTTCCCGTACGCAAAAATAAGTAGAAGGGAGAGCTCACGAGAGAGCAAAAAACTACCCCTCCATAAAAATCTGTAAAAAAATTTACTGCAGAAATTTCTGTTGGTAAAAAACAGTAAACTGTCAGTTGGTATCTAAAAATGACAACTCGCTTGTTTTGACAGGTGTTTTGAGTCATTTGTTCTTTCAAAGACATACAAAATATATAATTTTACTGTTTTTTACTTAAACGCGTTCCCGTACCTTTTGGTAATTTTGTCTCTTTCTGAGATAATTTACCCGCACTCCAAGAAATTTCAGAATATACAAATTTTTACTGCAAAAGTACGGGAACAGACATATTAACTGTTAAAACTGGATCACCCGTTATTTGCCGGATTGTATCCGTCACCTATATACCTGCCACTTTTAGGAATAAAAAAAATCGCAAAAAGTGATAAGCATTGCTACACAAGTGTGCGTTGTTTCATCGCACCTACGTTTGACAGTTAACCAATACACTGATTTTCGTGTTCCATTGTTATTCAGAATGGATGAATACTTAAGTATTAGAAGTCGAAAACGCCATTAGTATAGTTTTCGTTAGAGATCAGGTAAAGAAGAGATAGGAAACTTTCCAGGACGTTTCGCACAAGCTAATCCTGGAATTTTTCAGGATTTTGACACATAAATTGATCACCACGGTCCAACCAGATACATACCTTCCTTGTTTCACACACACACTTGTTTGAAGCCCAGCTAATTTATGTGTCAAAACGACACGTAAGAAATCGGGTGATAAAGGGGAAGGTTTTTGTTTTCTACTGGTAAAAAAAATGTTTTCCAAAGCATCTAAGAACTGTCAATAGTGCATTCTGACATTTCTCAGAAGGTAACTTCACTTCTAGTTAAATATCGTTTAACAATAAAAATCGCGAATATTTCCTTTGTTATCTGTAAACCCCATAAGCCACCACAACTCATCGTCTGTTGATTAAGAACACAGCTTCACTGTCGGAAATGTCTGTAAGACATATCGTTAGACAGACTCCTTTAATATCACGTGTTTTGTGTACTAAATTGCAATAAATTATTTTTTTAGCATTTCGAGGGACACGGAAGCTCGAGGAACTCGGAATTGCATATTGACACCAGATCAGGAGGCATGATGGAAAGAAGCGGCAATAACAATAGAATAATCATCAGTCCACAGCAACAGAATTACCATCATAACAACAGCAACAATAATCAAAATATAAATAGCAATAATAGTAATAACAATAGTAATAGTAGTAATCAAACACCAAGTTCATCGTACTGCCCGAACAACAATGCGAATAGTAGCAGCAGCAGCAGCAACAGTAATAGCGCTAATAACGACCATCCCCACTCGAGTGGTGCAGCTGGTGGCTCGAATGGTAACCCAAATGGCATTAAGTCCGATAGTCCATCCAGAAAACGCAGGCGTATCTCTGTTCGCATGCCGAGTCAATCGCCTCCCGCTGTGTGGGAGCAGCGACGTTCGCCACGTATTCAACCGCATTCGCAACAGGTGAGTCATTTATGCGTCATTTTATTATCGCCTACTGATCGCGTCATTTTAAGTTTTACCATTCGCAGGCTCAGATGCAGCAACAGGGAAGTCCACCCATACGTCGTCCACGCCTTCGCGAGAATCAATTACACCCGCATTCGCATTCACATCAGCATCCTCATGCTGCAATGCACCACCAGCAACAACAGCAGCAGCATCATCAACAGCCGCAACAACAGCAGCAGCGCTCTCCGTGGGAATTGTTGCAGCAAACGCCGCCACCGGCACAGCCACATCAGGCACCACCCCCACCACCACCACTGATGGTGGACATCAATCAAGTTCCTGTTAGTTTGCCACTAAGGCATGATCCCATATGGGCGTACTCGTCCGGTCCGCACACATCCATATGTGCCTATCCAGCGCCACCGCGTCTGGCACCGTGTCAGGTGGTACATAGCACATCCTAACCCCCAGCCAGTCTCCTCTTTACTAAGGCGGTATTTTTTTTTTTTGGTATTTTGCAGGTACACAGTGTATACTCGCAACAGTTTGCTCAAACCTGCAACCTGGGCAGCCATCAATTTGGTACGTTCTCCTCAAGCGCTCCACCGATAGCAGTGCCACAACCGCAACCACCACCACCGCCAACGCAACCGCATCAGGCCAACTATCATCAAGCTCATATCACTCAGCAGAGACCCGATAGCATTTCCCTAGAGTCACTCGAACATCATGGATCCCATGGCCCTCACCCCCATGCCCATGCTCATCCGCATCCAGCCGGTGCCGCATCATCGATCCACATCACACCGATAACAGCGGCTGCCGCCCACCACATGCATTCCACAGCACAGGTGACCCAATTGTCGGCGGCTCCACAGCAGATCTTTATCTCCACCGAGGTGAGTTGTAGCACAGACTTTTGAAAAAAACAAAGAAATTCAATTGAACACATATTAGCGTTTCCTGCAGAGCCATCCTAATCAAATGGAATTGTTCCGTCAGGCCCGGCGTACATTCCCAGCACAGCGACGATTCGCTAGATTCCACTGGCCACCTGGTGCCCATCCACACCATCCACACCGTCATCATGCTCTGCCACATCAAGCTCTGGGCGGACAGCATCCCACACCGGTGCAGATTCAGGCGGGCATCATCAATCCTGGATTCCTACTGAATTTCCTGTAAGTTTTACAAAGACCGCTCTCTTGGTTGGAAAAATGACAACTAGTTACATTTTTTTGTTACAGTGCCATGTTCCCACTCTCTCCATATGGACAACACGAGCTGAGCTCACCAGATTCCAACGAAACTGAGAACTACGAGGCCTTGCTTAGCTTAGCCGAGCGTCTGGGTGATGCTAAACCACGAGGCCTGGCACGCACGGAAATTGATCAATTGCCAAGCTACAAGTTTAATCCAGAGACGCACACAGGTACAATTGCATACACAGGTGGGAATGTTGCAGCATTTTTCATGTGAATTTCCATTTCAGGCGATCAAACATCTTGCGTGGTATGCATGTGCGACTTTGAAGTAAGGCAGATACTTCGTGTGTTGCCCTGCTCACACGAGTTCCATGCCAAGTGTGTCGATAAATGGCTGAGGGTGAGTTTTTTATTTCCTGTTTTTCTAATCGTATTTTGAAATACTTTGTATGTCAGAGAATCTTGGGATTGTAGATTGAAATCTAGCAGTTCTGACTAAGATCCCATGTAGCAGTCCGAGGAGAACGTTGCTTTTAATCAAAAGGCACTGGACCTGACAGAATTCCACCTTACATATGTGCTTAAGTGGCGCTACAATTCGGAATGAACCTGGGCCTCAACCAACATGCCCAACCAATAAGTCCGTTCTTAGATAATTACCTCCAGTCACGCACTCCAAGTTGGTTGAGGTCGGTTCCTACTTGTGCGCGCCACTTTAGGCGAGTTCTTCCTGTGCTGCGTCCGATGTCTGGCTTTGAATCGAAAACTCTGTGAGCCGGAGTATTGGTGTCTATTCGCTCTACATATCCTTACCATCTTAAACGTCCGTTGCGGAGTTTTTTTTTACCAGGTCGATTTTGATTGAATCTTCGTCTCCATAGTCCGTCAACGCAAATGGGACCGAAGAATTTCGAATAATTTTTCACTCAAAACGACCGCTTTTGATAGGATCCATGCTCCGTGAAGCTGGACTGGGATGATCAGGGTCTTGTATAGGATCTCCTTAGTAGTTCGAGTGAGGGTTTTACTTTTATTTTGCGTTCGTAGTCCGAAGAAACAGCGGTTAGCAAGAGTAGTTCCTTGTTTTGTTGTTGACGAGATGTTATTGTCAGCGGAGCCTTTCTTGTTGAGCTTAGTCTTGACTCAGTTGCTGTGTTAGGCCCATTATTACAATTCCCTTCTTTATTCAGCCAAACGTGGTGATGACATCTCGTTAAGTCCGACTTGTCATTATCGTCAGCATATGCTAATAGTTGCACCGATTTATGGAAGATTGTGTCTCTGGTGCTAGCTCCTCTTAGATTTTAAAGAAATCACATGACAGTGCCAAAATCCTTTTTTGGTATCGAATGTGTCGTTTAGGTAATTTCCGACCTTGATGGAGCAGCGAGAATTCTTCATCGTCATCGTCACAGACGTACAAGTTTGGGCAGTATACCAAAACGAGACATGGATCTGTATAGTTCTTCTTTATAAATCCTGTCGTATGCGGCTTTGGAATCGATGAATAGTTGGGTTTTTTTCCAGGATCTGCCGAAGTGTAAAGATTTGATTAGATGTGGACTTTCCTGACCTATAACCACGCTGATGAGGGCCGATCAGGGTGTTGGTAGACGGTTTCAAGCGTTCACACACTAACGCAGATAGGATCTTGTAGGCGAAATTGATGTGACTTCTGCCTCTTCTATAGTTGGCACGATTCAAAGGGTTTCCTTTTTTGTGGATCGACCAAACGATGCTGAGTTTTCATTCTGTAGGCATACTTTCATCCGACTAAATGTTGCTTATGAGTTGGTGAATGATATTTACCAAATCATCTCCACCAGCTTGTCGGGAAGGGGCTCATTTCCGGAAGCCTTGCTAAGCTTAAGTTTGCACAATGCTATACTCACTTCAGTTTGGTCGGGTGGTTTGTTCTATCTGACAGATTATTCGGAATCTCCGTTTAACAGTCTGTAGAAGTGGTTCTTTCATATCCTCAGCATCGACTGTGTCTTAACTACGGTATTTCCTTGTTCATCTTGACAGGATTCTGTTCACGCTTGCATCCCTGGCTTTAAGGTTTTATGCGTTGGTAAACTAACGAACTTGAGTGGCAACTCTTTATGTCTTCGATCGCGCGCTTTTCTTGCTCTCCTTTCTTCTTTTTGAAAATCTCCGCATTCTTACCTTGGCTGCAACAAGGTAGTGAACCCCTAGGAATGTTCGGAAATCCAAAATACTATATGCTTTCCTCTTGTCTATCGCAATGTGATCAATTTGATTAACCATTCGGTGATCTGGAGACCAACATGCCCCCTTATGATTATTGAGGTGAGGAAACCCTGTTCTGGCTATAGTGTCATTTTGTTCCGCAGCGAAGTCTACTTGCCTAATTCCGTTGACAGATGTGGTGTATTGTAGGCTGTATTTTCCGACAATACTGCTAAAGATATCCTCTTTTTGTGCCCATCGCATTTCCTGGATGGTAGTAATGTCTGCTTTGTAACAACGTAGGGCTTCCGCTATTCCAGGTGCAGACACGAACGTGGCTGTCACTTTTTCGTCATATGGTCGTCATGGTCTTTCCAAGGCCTTTTGTTGCATTGTAAATCGTAACAATCTGTTTTTTTATGAGAATGGGTAGTTAGCCCAAAGCACAACCCCCAACCTGGAGAGCCGGGCCTATGTGTACACCTGAGAACAGAAGGACGTATAATCCGTATCAGTCATCCTGAGCAGGTTTTCTTTTTATACTGTTGCTGTTTTTCGTCTTGTTATCAACACTCGCACTGTTAAGCATATCAAATCCGGTTGAATGAGACCACTATGATATGATTACATCTTAGAGCCACGCTCATATGGTTGACAAAAAAATGCTAGACCCTGAGTCCTAACCACCTTCTTCTTAAGTGGCGCCACAGTCCGGGATGAACCTGGCCCTCAACCAACATGCCTCTCCAATTAGCCCAGTCCTTAGCTAACTGCCTCCAGTTGCGCACTCCAAGTTGGTTGAGGTCGGTTTCTACTTGTGAGCGCCACTTAAGGCGAGGTCTTCCTCTACTGCGTCCGACGTCTGGCTAGGAATCGATGTCTCTGCGAGCTGGAGTATTGGTGCCCATTCGTTCTACATGTCCTAGCCATCTCAAACGTCCAATGCGGAGTTTTTTTTTTGACTAGGGGTATGTCGCTGTATAGCTCGTTTAGTTCGTGGTTGAATCTTCGTCTCCATTTTCGATTTTTCTCTCGAATCGACCTAGGATTTCTTCATCCGCTTTTGATACGGTCCATTCTTCAGCGCCGTAGAGTAGAACTGGGATGATCAGGGTCTTATATAAGATCTCCTTAGTAGTTCGAGTAAGGGCTTTACTACTAAATTGCCTTCTTAACCCGAAGAAACAGCGATTGGCAAGAGTAATTCTTCGTTTGATTTCTGACGAGATGTTGTTGTCAGAGTTGATAGCGGAGCCGAGGTAGACAAAGTCCCGTACTAACTCAAAGTTATATCTGGCAGTGGTGACGTTCTGTCCAATTCTTCGATGGTGTGTGTCCTTTCGTGTTGACAGCATATACTTAGTCTTACCCTTATTTACTGCTAAACCCATTTTTGCAGCATCCTTCTCTATACAAGCAAACGTGGCTATGACATCACGTTGAGTATGATGTCAATATCGTCGGCGCATGCTAGTAGTTGCACCGATTTTTGAAAAATTGTGCCTCTGGTGTTGGCTCCGGAGTTTTGCAAAATCCTCTCAAGCCCATCGCCTTGCCTAAATCCTTTTTATGGTATCGAATGTGTCGTTGAGGTCATTTCCGACCCTGATGGTGCAGCGAGAATTCTCCATCGTCATCTCACACAAACGGACGAGTTTAGGCGGTATACCAAAACTAGACATGGATCTGTGTAGTTCGTCTCTATAAATGCTGTCGTATGCGGCTTTGAAATCGATAAATAGGTGGTGGGTATCGATTTGGACTTCTTGGGTTTTTTCCAGGATCTGCCGGAGTGTGCAAATTTGATCGATGATGAACTTTCCTGGCCTAAAACCACACTGATAAGGGCCGATCAGGTTGTTTGTAAACGGTTTCAGGCGTTCACATATTACGGCAGATAGGATCTTGTAGGCGATGTTGAGCAGACTTATGCCTCTGTAGTTGGCGCAGTTCAGAGGGTCTCCTTTTTTGTGGATCGGGCAAACGATACTGAGGTTCCATTCTTCAGGCATGCTTTCATCCGACCAGATTTGGCTTATGGGTTGGTGGATGTCTCTTACCAAGTCGTCTCCGCCAGCTTTAAACAGCTCACCGGGAAGGCCGTCATTTCCGGCGGCCTCATTAAGCTTGGATTTAGATATTGCTATCCTAACTTCGCTTAGGTCGGGTGGTCCTAACCACCTGCTACGTGATAAAATTGTGTTGTATTTGAATAACCTGCTGAGAATTATCCCTTCGACCATGAAGTTTTTGAAGTTTTTGTCTCTCTGTCGAATAAGTTTTGTCTGTTTGTCATTTTTTTTCTTAACGTAAAGATACCATTTAAGAATTAGTAAATGCTTAAGGAACTCTCCTTAATAATTAAGCAAAACCTTCAAACAAATAACGGGTGATTTTTTAGCTGGTTTGGTTTTGGCAACACTGGTTTTGACAGCTGACGTGTGTTTAGTACCTTGTGTCACTGTCAAACAGCTTCAGTTTGGTTTGCAATTTAACCATGGATCGTCTTACAAATGAACAACGCTTGCAAATTATTGAATTTTACTATCAAAATTCGTGCTCGGTTCGAAATGTTCATCGCGCGCTGCTTCCATTTTATGATCGGCATTCTCGACCTTCTGAGCAGTCTATTCGGAAGATTGTGACCAAATTTCGCACCAAATTTACTTTGTTGGACATTAAACCACCAACACGTTTACGTACTGTGCGTAGTGAAGAAAATATTGCGGCCGTATCAGCTAGTGTGACAGAAGACCGCGAAATGTCGATTCGGCGCCGTTCCCAGCAGTTAGGCCTTTGTTACAGCACTACGTGGAAAATTTTGCGGAAGGATTTGGGCGTAAAGCCTTTTAAGATACAGCTGGTGCAAGAACTAAAGCCAGCCGACCTACCACAACGCCGAATTTTTGGTGAATGGGCTCTTCGAAAGCTGGCCGAGGATCCGCTTTTTTATCGAAAAATTGTGTTCAGCGATGAGGCTCATTTTTGGTTGAATGGGTACGTAAATAAGCAAAATTGCCACATTTGGAGTGAAGATCAGCCAGAAGCATTGCAACAGCTACCAATGCATCCCGAAAAAGCCACTGTTTGGTGCGGTTTATGGGCCGGCGGCATTATTGGGCCATATTTCTTCAAAGATGATGCGAATCGCAGCGTTACTGTCAATGGTGAACGCTACCGAGCGATGATAACAAACTTTTTTTTGCCCGAAATGGAAGTTCTTGACTTGCATGATATGTGGTTTCAACAAGACGGTGCCACATGCCACACAGCACGCGAAACAATGGCGCAATTGCGAGGCGAGTTTGGTGAACAGTTAATTTCACGTTTCGGGCCGGTCAATTGGCCGCTTAGATCGTGCGATTTGACACCATTAGATTATTTTTTGTGGGGGTATGTCAAGGCTAATGTCTATAGGGACAAGCCCGCTTCGATTGACGCACTGGAAGCCAACATCCATGCATTCATTCGTGAGATACCGGCCGATATGTGTGAAAGAGTATGCCAAAATTGGACTCAGCGGATGGGCTACCTGAGACGCAGCCGCGGTCAACTTTTGCATGAAATTATCTTTAAACATTAAATTGCAAGGTTCAAACTATCGATTCAAATAAATATTTCATTCATTTTTTCGAATTTTTTGTGTTTTTTTTTTAAAAAAAGTTCTAAACCTCTTAAAAAATCGCCCGTTACAATCCAAAATATAAATTCCAAACTAATATTAAAATTCGATTATATTTTCAGTCAAATCGCACATGTCCCATCTGCCGTGGCAATGCATCCGATTACTTTGAAGCTCATGAACAGCACTAAGCAACAACGATCCCACTTTTTGCTCCCCTGCTACAGCTCACTGTTTTACAAATCAAAAGAATGACTACGCCCTATGGAATAGGGTGTATACTAAACTTAAGCCCTCCTCCGTGTGATGCCATGCTTAAAGAAAATTTCACCAAAAACAACTAAATCTACCACAAAAACAAATAACAAAAAAAAATTAACTCACCACATAGATGTGTATGTATTTTAACACTGATTTATATAGGTATATATATATATATTCATATTGTTTAGTAACTCTAACTACAAATAAATATATAACAACGCCTCTACATAGTTTTCATCATAAAAAAAATAAAATTATATTGTATATTTCCAAAAGGTGACACACAGTATCAACATTAGCAAGGTAAAATAAATTTTAAAAAAATGAAAATAAGATTTAGCACTATTTTAACAATTTTAATAGAAGTTGTATATGTACATGTATATTTAAAGCAATCTTTAACAACAACAAAATAAAAACACGATATCGTGAAAAAAAAATTTGTTTACAACAAAAATGCCAATTTACTATAAAAATAAAAAAAAATATTAAAAATAATATCGTTGTTGTCGACTCGTGTAATTTTTTAACAAATTTAACTTGAAAAGAAAAACGAAAAATATATATATTTAAAAAAAAAACATATATAACTTTGTATAGGTGTACAATATATCTTACCAGAGAAAAAACATATGCTTATGGTAAAGTAAAAGAATAACAATAATAATTAAAATTAGAAATACAAATAAAAATTAAAACAAAAAAAGTCTCGCCCCTTCCTGCCCTCCGCGCACACGTAAATACAAAAAAATAAACTTAGAGCTCTTTCCAAAAGATTTTTTCCACCCAATAAAACATTTTCTTATAGACTTTATAAAAACACAAAAAACATTTAAATCATGAAAATAGATATACAATTTTCAAAAAAAAAATAAATATTTTGTCCAGCATTAGTCAGAAATAAATTAAAAAATAAAAATAAAATATAGAATAAAAATTATGTTGCATAAAGTTAAAGCAACATAGTAACTGTGTGGAAAAATTTGTCTGTAGATGTGTTTGAAGTGAGTTTTTATGTTTAAAGAAAAAAATAAAAAATTGTTTGCTTTTTTTATATGAAACACCTTTGGTTAGGAATTAATTAAAAAAATATAAAGAAACACCAATGTAAAATAAAACCCAAAGAATTTTAAGTTTAATCAATCAGTGAAGGATTAGAAAAATATGAGTTACAAAAAAAACGTGAAATGTAAAAAAATAGAAATATCCGCATTCCCTTTAAAAAAAATATTGAAAATGATTACAATTTGAATTTTGTCGAAGTGATGCTCGTTAGTTTGTTACATATTTTTGTTTTTAAATGAAATAAGTTTGTTTAATGGGTTTTTAAGTGTTTAAATAAAGGGAGTCCTAGAAACACTGTATTTTGAATGCAGATGCACTATTTTGGGATATTTGGCATCATTTAAGTGAAGTACTGTCGACTCTCGTTAATTCAAACCTGCGATAATTCGAACCTCTATAATTCAAAGTTATCAAGAGTCCCCTAAAAAATCTCTTTATATTTCGAACTAAATCAATACATACATTATGCACATGGTAATTCGAACGAAAAAATCATTACTATATAACAAAACGACGCGTTAATTCGAACTCATCGGCGTCCAACACTCGACAATTCAAAGTTGCTGAGAGAAAGAGGTGGAAAGATTGTAAGTACATTTTGCGACAGGTTTAACCTTGTATCAACGTACACGAGCCTTTGTTTTTGTTATGATTAGTTCGACTATTTGACACACACTTCTCAAGAATTGGTTTGTTTAGTTATTTTTCAGTTTCTGGTATGATTTCGTTGGTATACAGATTAGCATACAGATAGCAGTTAAAAAATAATAATTGATCAACACTTAATAATTCAAAGTTTTATTTATTTTCTCTCACAAATTTCGAACCATTTGATATTTCTAACACTCGATAATTCGTAATATTTTAGAGTCCCTCGAGTTTCGAATTCACGAGAGTCGACTGTATATTATTTTTTTTAAAATCCCTTATGGGACTGAAAAGGTAGTAAGTACTCCATGGAATATTTATGTCTTTTTATTTTTATGAACATTTAATCGTCAATAAGATTCAATATTTTTCTACCGTTGTTGCTTTATCGGAAAATGAAAGTTCTTCAAATACTTGGCGGTAAGCCATCTTGTCTACCCGATTCTTTATTAGATTTTCAATGGTTTCGGCATCTATTTAAAGAATAGCTTGACCAATATTGTGCTTTAGTGCATTTTTCGTCTGTGGACTGTTCGCACAGCATCGATCATAAATGGCACCATACAAAAAAGTCCATTGGCGTCAAATTGCAGGGGCCATACTTTAGAAAACGAGTATCCTTGAAATTACTTCGTTCTCGTTGAAATTCGTTCACATAAAACGACTATCGTTCTTGATTTGACGATACTCGCAATTTGTTGCGATTGGCATTGGGCAGTCGTATAGCTTTCGTTTTCGTAGAGCTATCATAAATATTTCTCGTTATACACAATCGCACTTTGTCGTTACTATCGTTTACTTCTTTTTCGTTTACTTACCACTCGTTTCGTTTTATGTAATAGAGCCCCAGGTTCGTGCCAACCAAGCAACATTATCAAAACGGCTGATTACATGACTATTGAGTTGATGTGCAATAAATCAATTTTTTGAAGGCATTTGTGTCACGTAGTCCCACCCAAAAAAAGTATTTGCAACTTCCAATTGACTTCTTCCATCGTTTTCTGGGCAGAATAATGAATGATGTAGTTACTTACGTTCAGGATGCTTTGGGTTTAATTGAAAAAGAATAACATGGGTTATCACTGAGCAAACTCTCTTCACAAACTTTCGTTAAGTTGGTGCATTATTTGAACTAAAATTTGTATTCAAAATTTGGGATTTTTCAGCAATTTCAGTTGTCAATATTCCCCCACGTTTTTATTGAAGATATTTAAAGCTATTAGCTGAGGCCATATTTTTTAAAACGAGTATCGTTGAAATCACTTCGTTCTCATTGAAATTCGTTAACATAAAACGAGTATCGTTCTTGATTTTACGATACTCGTAATTTGTTACGAGGGCAGTCGTATAGATTTCGTTTTCGTTGAGCTGTCATAAATATATCTCGTTTTACACAATCGCACTTTGTCGTTACTATCGTTTACGTCTGTTTCGTTTACTTACCGCTCGTTTCGTTTTATGTAATAGAGCCCCAGGTTCGTGCCAACCAAGCACCATTATCAAAACGACTGATTACACGACTATTGAAATTGGTGTGCAATAAATCAATTTTTGAAGGCTTTTGTGTCACGTAGTCCCACCCAAAAAAAACTGTGTTTGCAATAAAAATCGGTTTTTTGCACTTCCAATGGACTTCTTCCATCGTGATCTTGGCAGAATAGTGAATGACGTACTTACTTACGTTCAGGATGCTTTGGGTTTAATTGAACAAGAATAACATGGGTTATCACTGAGCAAACCAGTTTCGCAAACTCTCTTCACAAACTTTCGTTAAGTTGGTGCATTATTTGAACTAAAATTTGTATTCAAAATTTGGGATTTTGCAGCAATTTCAGTTGTCAATATTACCCCACGTTTTTACCGAAGAAATATAAAGCTATTAGCCAGGGCCATATATTATAAAACGAATTTCGTTGAAATCATTTCGTTCTCGTTGAAATTCGATTACATAAAACGAGTATCGTTCTTGATTTTACGATACTCGTAATTTCTTACGACTGGCATTGACTGTTATGTTAGTCATTGATTAGATAATCAGCGATTATTAATACTGGGGAGTATGTTTGAGTGAGAGTGTATAACACCTACCGCCATCTATTAAAAACTTATGGAACTTAAAAATGAATTACAACCCTTATTCATAAAAAAAAATCTTAAAAATTGCAATAAAAAATATTGACGGTCAGCTATCAATAAATAGAAACTGTTCTGTCTTTTAAGTTGGACAAAACAATACACATTTACAAAATTTCGTTCAGCGGTTTCGGAGATTAGCGTAAACGTGGCACGAGGTTTTTGTATATAAAGATGTTTGCCAATGTCCAGTGAAATTGTCGAATGACCAATGAGAACAGAGCTTAATCAAGATATCCTGTATAATCGGAAATCCGAAACACGGCCATTGATACACATAAGAACTGTCAAACTTCCGCAATTTTAGACATGAAACCAATTTGAATAGGTCTGTTCCCGTACAAAATAGTATTTACTAATTCTTACTGATGTTTACTGCGGAAAATAATTTGGTTTTAAGTAAAAATTAGTAAGAATCAGTAATTATTATTTTATACGGGAACAGACTTTATATTAAAGTTTAAGCCAATTGACATATGCAGCCCAATCATGAATAAACATTTCGAGAGCACGCAGACACTCAGTTTGACGAATATATTTTTGAAATCTTTGAAAGTAAATAAAATTTGCACGAACGAGTCTCTGCACTTTTATACGTTTTGAGGTAATTTCTATGTATTGGAGCTTTCCCTCCTTATTTTTAGTCGATTTTGTGTTCAATAGCTGCTAATTCCTCCGCCATAATTCCGTATGCGACACTATTCATTCTAACACGAATATCCATTCGTTCATTCGTTTAACAGAATTCGCAAAGTGACAGTTAACATTCGGTAACTACTGTGTAAAGAAATATAAATGTCAGATCTCGAATACCAAGAGAAAATTCTCCATAATCAACTTTTAAAGCAGTCTTTCAGAGTAGAATTAAATTTAACCTGATAAGTGGTGATTTAATTTGATATGACTTCAGAAGGTACCTCTACAAAGTTTACAAAACACTCCTTTAGATTACGAATTTCAATTGTATTTGCCGTCCAATTGGTTGTGCGAGGAAAGACTTGTTATGGTTAGAATTCGCGGTGTTACGAAATACTTATACGTTTTGTAAACATCATTGCAATCGATCTTTGTTTGCAGCCCAAAAAAAGGATTCGAATCTACAGCAGATTTTTCTTAACGAATTTGACATGAGGTATCTTATAAATAGAGTGAATAGGATATATTGAGGATATAAACTTTATATATCTGAAGCTATAATGTATGGCTCTCTCTTTAAGTAATTTTTGTTTCAGAATGCCTACATGACTATACTGTTTCTTTTCGATTCATTTTAGCTATTGCTCACTTGCAGCTATATTGCTGTTTGAATCTACAGCGAGAATGTACGCTTTGACAACTCTCAATTGCTTCCGATAACATATTTGTTGAGCAATAGAAAACGCCATTAGATCGAAAAAAAATCAACATTAATAATGAACGCGAATAAAACATGCTGTTTATGATTACACTCAGTATTCATACGGAATTAAGAATTTGAAACATTACAACTAACTAAGATCTTATCGATTCTTACCACCAGAAATTTCTGGAGTCATTTTCTTTAATAATTTTTATGTAGATCTCTATTTGTCTTATGTTTACAAAAAGATTGGCAATAAGTAAAAAAAAAAGCAAATGGTAAGAATCTGTAAAAGTAATGGCCGTGTTCCGGATTTCAGATTTTGTAAGATATCTTATATTCCGAAATCCGTAACATGGCCAATATAATATAGTACGCGCAATTAACCAATATTGGCGTAACGAAATTCACAAACGTCATTTGAATGGTAATAGTCAATGATAAATAGTTCGTAAATTTGTTGACGTTTTTTTCAACTGGGGTCATATTTTGTAAAACTAATCGGCCCTATCATAGTATCCGTTCGGAGAGTAACTTTCTACGCAACACAAATCCAGTCGGAGACTGAATTTTGGTTCACAGCATCCGTTTTCCGAAGTTGCAATAACGCATTCATTTGACATCAGAAAAAATAAGCAACCTCTTTGGTGCTCTCTTGCTCTTGGTGAAATTCCGAACATTAACATCAATCCATCAACTCAACCAAGCGCTCATATTGTTTGCTGCTTGTTTTTTATTTCGAATTTTGTCTAAAACACCAGTTTTCAATAAGAAAACTTAAATAAAATAATTTTATTGCTTAAATTTTGTGCACTTACAAATATTTCCGCAACGTATAAATGTCGGAGACCATCGGAAAGAAATTGACGTGTGGCTGTCAAAAGCAGATGCAAAAAATGCAACCCATCGCAATAAAACGTAGAGTGCCGATGTGCGTTGCACTTTGTCGGAGAAATGTTTCGAACAACAGATCGGAACGATTACCATAAAACAAAATTCTCGTACAAAATCGGTACAAAATCGGAGAAATTTTCTTTCGGAACGGATACCATGATAGGGCCGAATATCTTTCAAATCATTTCGTTATCGTTTGAATACGATTACGTTAAAGTAATATCGGTTTAAATTTAACGATACTCGTAATTTGACATCTGACAGTCGTATAGCTTTCGTTTTCGTTGAGCTGTCTTAAATGTTTCTGCCAGTGATTTCTTGTTTTACACAATCGCACATTTTCGTGACTATCGATTACTTGCCACTCATTTCATTTTATTATGTAGTAGAGCCCCTTTGAATCGGGTACTTGGTATTTATTCCTAAATAAACGAGATGGATGTATATTAATTCAATGCAAAATATACTTAAATTGTGTTGACAAATATTTTGTTAATTCAAAAATAATCAAGCAAAATAAATTAAACTCAAACGTCAAATCAAATGTGTATTCACAATCAGCCCTATCGAGGTACCCGTCGGAGCGGACAATTTTCCGCAACGCAAACTTCTTCAGAGATTCAATTTCCATTCGAGGTATGTGTCATAGGAAAAAAATACCACACAAATGCGACGGCTTCACTTCACTACAATTCGTAAATAAATTCCGCGAAGAATTTGTGTCGGAGGAAATCCGAAAAAGAATTCCACTTAGCTGTCAAAAATTTAATGAAAAACGCTCCTGAACGCACTTTAACGAAATTTGTCGGGATGCGTTACAAATTGTCGGAGAAATAGTCCGAATAGCTTTTCGGAAGAATACCTCGAAGCTAAAATCCTCCGAATCGTACAAAATCGGAGAACTTTCCGCTCCGACGGATACCTCGATAGGTCTGAATATCATCTCCTTTTTTTAATCAGTGTTCACAATGGACTTAACGTTTATCAATAGACATTCATAATACCAGAATATCAATTGATTGATAAATTTGATCGTTTATAATTATTGTTCTTTGACAACTGTATATATGTTCAATATGTACTGCAATTTACCTGCAATTAAAGAGTGTCCCCTTTACTATTTCTATACCATTTTGAATATTCAGAAACGTCTAATATTTGTGCAATGATGTGGCAACCATCTTGTTTTCGATGCTGACAGAATATTTCACTGGCGTTTAGAAACGCACTGTTTACATGAGACATTTTTCACTTCAAGATGGATATCTTTTTAATACGCAAGAAGACAGTGCTCCAATCGAGAAAGAGACATAAAAAGAAACCAATTTTTAAAGAAAATATATCCCAAAGGTGTTCCAAAAAGGTCGTGTTTTTTCATCATGCTTTGTGAGCATATTTTTATAGCGGCCTCGTTAGTATTCTTTAAATGAAGAAATGAATGAATTTTGGAAGCATCATGGGCCAGTTATTAACAAATTTCTTTTCAACTGCAGACTTTACCATGTGGCAAACGCTTCGTAAAAATTCAAATAAAAACCATTCTTCTATTTAGCAATTAGTTACGTAAGTTTGTTCAACCACAAACCTTGCACACATGTGTTAACAACAATTATTTCTAAATTAAATCATTTGTGGTTTTTTAAGCTTTAAATACATTTTTACATTTGTTTTTAGTACGATACATTACCCTAGTATTTAAGTATTTTTAAAATTGTTTTTTTTTTTTTTTAAATACATCAATAACATCAAAATGTCGCTTTTTTGTTGATACTTCTTTTGAAATTCTATTATAAACAATTTTTAGTGCCTAATTTTTTAAGTTTTTTTTGAATATCATTTAAAGATACATATTAGTAAATAAAAATATTTTTTAATCATCTGTACGCTTTTAACTCACAATATTTAGCATAATTAAGTTTTAGTTTTTATTTTTATTTAAGAATTTGGGATGAGATTGTGTAAAAACAAAAAACGAAAGTGTTCACACAAACGAAACGCTTTTTACAGGGTCTTCCAACTAATTTGTCTAGTTTGTTATAATTAATTGCTTTGTTTTGTTTCAATGGTTATATTAGTACCTAATTTCTTTAATTGAATGATATGGGAAGTGAAACAATATTGTTTTTTTTTGTCATTAGGTTGATTTTCTGTTTTTAGAATAACTTACACTTTTGCTGATTATTGGATATCAACATAAATGTATCCACCTCTTCTAATTAAGCATAACGGAATAATATATTTTGAATGCAATTTATATAACGAAATGTGCGTGCAATCAATTTAAATTTATAATACCCAAAAAAATTAATAAATGGGTTATTCTTTATTAGGTTTTTGTTTGCAACATATTTCATTTTCACTACTTTCTCTTATTTTAAAATTGCACCCGCGATATAGGTATGAATGCAATAACAAATAAAATAAATTGCTAAATATTTAAAAAAAATAAAATCTTTTCGCTACAAACAAGGTAAAATACTTTTTCCAAGTAAACACACAAAATAAAAAAAAATTGTTTGTATTATAATTAAAATTATAAAATATATATAAAGTTTTGCTGTGATGTATGTTATATATTAACAATTTAAAAAGAAAAAACATAACAAAAATAAATTCTTAACAACTTCTAACTTCCTTTTCCATTTACTTTTGCGTTTCATTCTTCTAAAAAAAAAAACAAAGCATTTTTGTTGGAAATCAAATATTTTTTTATATAAATGTACTGGGTGAAGAAAATAAATTAATACTACTGAAAATGTGTTTGTTTATTAATATTTTTTTTTTAATTTGTACTTTTTGTTGATCATTTGCTTGTTGCTGGAAATATCAATTGTATCGTATGTCCTTAAAATTTCTGCTTGTCCGCAAAAAAATGACTTCATACTTTTATTCTGCGACTTATAAATGGTACACTAAAAATATGTGTTTTTTGTTAATTCTTTTTAACAAACAAAAAATCCACCAATTGGTTTTTATTTCCAAATCAAGCGTTATGCTATTAATATTTTTATTTAGCGTGTTTGAATGGTGTTGGAGTAATTTTAGCATGAATAATTTTATATACATATATTTAAGCCCATTTTTAGTGAATTTCTGTGCTTTTGTAACTAAAAATTAAAACTAAAACACTTTCCTCTATAGTTCCTTTCACAAAAAAAAAAACGAACTGTTCTTTCTTACTCGATCTTCTTTTATACTTAGACTGTCTCTCTGTCTTATATGTCTCTTCCATTCCAAAAATACACATTAATAATCGTATAAGAAAAAAAAATTATAAATGTATACTAAAAAAAAGTGTTTTTCTTTTTACCAATAAAATGACACCTACACCTTTGCTTTAGTTGTCTTAATAATAAAAAAATATATATATATTTATATACAAATATTTTAACTTTTATGAATTTTTTTGTTTTAATTTTTTTTGTTCTCTTAATAGAAAAAAAAATATTTTCTAATAAAGTAATGAGAAACAAAAAATTGCACAGGGTTATAATTGTTTGTATCTCGTGGGTTTCGCAATTATTGTTTTTTTTTACTTATTATTATATAAAACTATGTCTTTATACCAATCAACTTTTATTAGAACCTTATTACAAAAATACAATACAATTATAAACAGACACACAAACATATATAACAAGAAAGGAAAACAACAATTACATTTAAAATTTCTGCTGGAGTGAGTTATATATTCATAAATGAAAAAAAAAGAAAAAACAAATAAACATATTTTGTAATAAAACTAATTAACAATAAAGCTCTTATGAAAAATGCAGGTGTCGGTTTTTTTATTTTAAAAAAAAATATTTGTGAAAGCGAAGAGGAATACCCACATAATGCGCAAAACCAAATTGTCACCTATTAAATTCATTAAACCTCAAACTCAAATTCAAAATAGACACTTTGTTTATTTTAGAGAATTTCGAAAATTTTAGGCCCATATTGTGGGTGTCTATCATCGATCAACATTCGTCATTTATAGATAGTCGATCGTAAATTGTAAAGTTTGGTATTGTGTATAAAGCTGTTACGCCTACGGATCACCATCGATTTCTTTGTCCTTCATGTTTTTCTGGTCGAAAAGGTGAAAACAAATTTTTAATTTAAGTTTTTGCAGAAATTAACTTTTTGTTTTTTAATGATCAAGATTTATTTTTCTGAAGTTTTCATTCCACCCAAATGCAATAGAATTTTTCAATGATTCCTTTATATAATAAAAACAATTATTTCCTACGAAAACTTTAATTAAAAATGAAAATATTTTTGGATAATCATTCATTCATAAGCTTTGTTTTGACACAAACTTTTCGATGACTGAATTCATAAAAAACCGCCAGAAGAAAAAGAAAATTTAAAATGAGGCTTATTCAGCTAGGTTCCAGAAATCGAGTGAAATGAAAGTGAAATTACTTTTTTAAATCGAGTGAATTTGTTTTTGGTGTTCCACATTCCGACCGATTTCATAACTTCGAAAAGTTTTCGAAATCACTCGGTGAAATTAAAGATAGCTGATACTATCTGTCATATGGGACATTGCAAATTTATTTTTATTTTGATAAATTTATTTGTCTACAAATTCTGCTTATAAAATAAATAATAAATTATGAAATATTGAGTGCTATTTATATTGCTGCGGTGTTGCAAGTTGAAAAACAAAAGTACGCAGAGGAAAAATAGAAAGGTGTACGATCCTTTAGAAATTGCAGATGCTGCGTAACTGAAACAAATAAATATCAAATGAAAATTAAAAATTGTTTTTTCATTTAGATTTATGTCATATTAATTATTAATTAATTAAGTGGCGCTACAGTCCGGAATGAACCTGGGCCTCAACCAACATGCCTCTCCAATTAGCCCGGTCCTTAGCTAACTGCCTCCAGTTGCGCACTCCAAGTTGGTTGAGGTCGGTTTCCACTTGTGCGCGCCACTTAAGGCGAGGTCTTCCTCTACTGCGTCCGACGTCTGGCTGGGAATCGAAGACTCTGCGAGCCGGAGTATTGGTGTCCATTCGTTCTACATGTCCTAGCCATCTTAAACGTCCAATGCGGAGTTTTTTGACCAGGGGCATGTCGCTGTACAGCTCGTATAGTTCTTGGTTGAATCTTCGTCTCCATAGCCCGTCAACGCAAACGGGACCGAAGATTTTTCGAAGAATTTTCCTCTCGAATCTACCAAGGATTTCTTCATCCGGTTTTGATACGGTCCATGCTTCAGCGCCGTAGAGCAGGACTGGGATGATCAGGGTCTTATATAGGATCTCCTTAGTAGTTCGAGTGAGGGCTTTACTACTAAATTGCCTTCTTAGCCCGAAGAAACAGCGGTTGGCAAGAGTAATTCTTCGTTTAATTTCTGACGAGATGTTGTTGTCAGAGTTAATAGCGGAGCCGAGGTAGACAAAGTCCCGTACTACCTCAAAGTTATATCTGTCAATGGTGACGTTCTGTCCAATTCGTCGATGTTGTGTGTCCTTTCGTGTTGACAGCATATACTTAGTCTTACCCTCATTTACTGCTAAACCCATTTTCGCCGCTTCCTTCTCTATACTAGCAAACGTGGCTATGACATCACGTTGAGTCCTACCAATGATGTCAATATCGTCAGCGTATGCTAGTAGTTGCACCGACTTTTGGAAAATTGTGCCTCTGGTGTTGGCTTTGGAGTTTTGCACAATTCTCTCAAGAATCAGATTAAAGAAGTCACATGACAGCGCATCGCCTTGCCTAAATCCTTTTTTGGTATCGAATGTGTCGGTGAGGTCGTTTCCGACCCTGATGGAGCAGCGAGAATTCTCCATCGTCATCCTACACAAACGGACGAGTTTGGGCGGTATACCAAAACTAGACATGGCTCTGTACAGTTCGTCTCTATAAATGCTGTCATATGCGGCTTTGAAATCGATGAATAGGTGGTGGGTATCGATTTGGACTTCTTGAGTTTTTTCCAGGATCTGCCGAAGTGTGAAAATTTGATCGGTTGTGGACTTTCCTGGCCTAAAACCACACTGATAAGGGCCAATCAGGTTGTTGGTAAACGGTTTCAGGCGTTCACATATTACGGCAGATAGGATCTTGTAGGCGATGTTGAGGAGACTTATGCCTCTGTAGTTGGCGCAGTTCAGAGGGTCTCCTTTTTTGTGGATCGGGCAAACGATGCTGAGGTTCCATTCTTCAGGCATATTTTCATCCGACCAGATTTGGCTTATGAGTTGGTGGATGTTACTTACCAAGTCATCTCCGCCGGCCTTATAGAGCTCAGCGGGAAGGCCGTCATTTCCGGCAGCCTTATTAAGCTTGAGTTTAGATATTGCTATCCTCACTTCACTCAGGTCGGGTGGTTGGCAGTTTTCGCTGTCGTTGCCAATATTGAATGGTTCGTTCTGCCTGACAGCGGAATGTTGTTCGTCATCGCCGTTTAACAGTCTGCAGAAGTGGTTCTTCCATATCCTCAGCATCGACTGTGTCTCAACTACAATATTTCCTTGTTCATCTCGACAGGATTCTGTTCGAGCCTTGTATCCTTGGCTTTGACGTTTTACACTTTGGTAAAACTTGCGAACATCGTTCCTGGAGTGGCACCTCTCTATATCCTCGATCGCGCGCTTTTCTTGCTCTTTTTTCTTCTTGCTGAAAAGCCGATGTTCTTCCCTTCTTCTTTGCCTATAGAGCTCAATGGCAGCTCTCGTCTTCACCTGCAGCTTAGCCTTGTAGGCCTCGTTCTTGGCTGCGAGCATCTGTCGGCATTCCTCATCAAACCAGGGGTTTCTTGCTGGTGGGCGCGAGAAACCTAGCACATCAGTTGCGGCTGATCTAATGGCCTGTTGGCATCGTTGCCATTGCTCTTCGACATTCGATGCTGGTGGTATGGTGTTAATCGAGAGGTTAAGGGATACGCGTTGTGCGAAGGTCTTGGCGGTCTCTTGCGATTGCAGTCTTCCGACATTAAATTTTTTCACAGTATTTCTGGATTGTTGTGGCGTGGTGGATATCCGCATTCTTACCTTGGCTGCTACAAGGTAGTGATCCGAGTCGATGTTAGCTCCTCGGAATGTTCGGACATCTAAAATACTGGATGCGTGCCTCTTATCTATCGCAATGTGATCAATTTGGTTGACCGTTCGTTGATCTGGAGACCGCCATGTCCCCTTATGGATATCGAGGTGAGGAAACCGTGTGCTGGCTATAGTGGCATTTCGTTCCGTAGCGAAATCAATTAGCCTAAGTCCGTTACCAGACGTGTTGTCGTGTAGGCTATGTTTTCCGACAATACTTCTAAAGATGTCTTCTCTTCCTACCTTTGCGTTAAAATCTCCCAGCACGATTTTAACATCGTACTTCGGTACTCGCTCATAGGTTTTGTCGAGGAGCTCGTAGAAGCAATCCTTAGCTATATCATCTTTTTCTTCCGTCGGAGCGTGAGCGCATATAAGGCTTATGTTGGCGAATTTGGCCTTGATGCGGATTGTTACTATGCGTTCGCTAATGTCTTGGAAACATAAGACTTCTTGCCTAAGTCTGGCACTTATAACAAATCCGCATCCGAATAGTCGCTGTTTCTGCTCACTATAACACGGTCCGTAGTATATGTCACAGTTTTTCATCCTCTTTTTGCCCGGCCCATCCCATCGTATTTCCTGGATGGCAGTAATGTCTGCTTTGTAGCAGTTTAGGGCTTCCGCTAGTTGTTCGCCTGCACCTCTCCTGTTTAATGTTCTCACATTCCAGGTGCAGATACGAACGTCGTTGTCCTTTTTTCGTTTAGCAGGGTCGTCAACAATAAAATCCGTCCTTTCCGAGGCTATTGGTTGCTTCGTAACCATGCTTTTTTTCTGTGGGTGGGTAGTTAGCCCAAAGCACAACCCCCAACCTGGAGGGCCAGTTCCAATTTATTAGATACCCCTAGGACACGGGGCCATCAGTATCCACTATGGGATTGAGCTCTGTTCAAGGGGCCTGACTAACCCTTGAAATTCCTAGACAACCTGTTGTCCGAATATGTCAGAGCAGCTCATCTAGGTTCGCCTGGGACAGCAGGCCAGGTATTCTTCCGTGCCATTCTCACCAGGGTGTTTATAGTGTTGCTGTTTTTCGTCGTGTTATCAACACTCGCACTTATCGTTTAGCAAGTCAAACCCGGTTGGATGAGACCAGTACCCGATGGTTACCACTTGGAGGTAAAGATAAGCACATTTGATGTGTAGTCAGAGTTGCAACACTGGGCATTGCCAAGTTAACGCCAATCAGAGTCTACCCTCGTTCTACAGCACCCAACCATCATATTATCGAGTCATATTATCGAGTTAATAAACATGCTTTCCAAATATTGCTGCAAACTTTTGCGCCACACATAAAACAATCATAGATTTTTTGTGTGTTGCAGTTCGCCTCAGTTTTGCCTTTCCTTACCGAAAGAAGCTTTCTGAGATCAATTGGAAAAGATTCTGATGTTGCTTTGGGCCGTTGCACTGTATCAAAGATATTGAAGAGTTCTCAATGTTTTTGAGAACAAAATTTTTCCAAGGTGGTCAAACATTCCATGTCGGATGAAGAAAAACGGAAATCAAAACAACATTTCATTGACGAATTTCTTATTCCTGGGGTCATCGACATCGAAGGCAGGAAAGAATACTTCTCAGTTAATGCACTGATCGTGAGTAGGATCCAAAAATAGTATCTTTTCAAAAACAAAGCGTCCGCTGCAACTGGATCTCCTTTCATTAATCCTCCGACAAGATCTTTATGCCTCTCCATAAATTCAATAAATTTTGCCTCCTGGGAATTATTTTTGTGTTTACCATTGGTAAAATACATTATCGTTTAGTATATCTATTCAAAATCTAAACAACATTAGTACACCTAGATATTATTCACTTACATATTCAATCACGTCAGCTCATCCCAACAATTTCACAGATACTAAAATGGTCGAATTGAAATCACACACAAAACGATAAAACCGAATTGTGGAACATGGAGTTTCATTTTTTGTAACTTCGAAAAATGTGAAATTGAAATCGGTAAAAGTGAAATGTGGAACCCAAAATTTCACTTTAGACCGATTTCAATTTCATTTAGAGTGAAAGTGAAACGTAGAACCTAGCTGATTGAAGTCCACTTGCACTTTTGTCATACCAACTTCTTTGCAACGAAAACCATATATACGAACTCAGATATCGTATACCCACCTGGAAGTTCAAAATATTAGATGTATGGCTAAATTCAAAAATGCAAACGGATTACTATGATGCAATACTTTTCCAAAACGCATTGTAAATGCATCAACAACGCAAACAACAGCAAAAAGAGCATCGTGAATGATTATGAATATTATGATGCATAAAGGGCTGAACATCTGTATCTGCAGCTTCTATCGTTTGCCCGAAAAGATTATTTACTCCTATTTTGTGGGATTGACAATGGCTGATTCCAAAGCGTCAAAAAATGACTATTGTGAATGAACACTGGGGCTCTATTTCATAAAACGAAACGAACGGCAAGTAAACGATAAAGAAGTAAACGATAGTCACGATAAGTGCGATCGTGTAAAACGAAAAAGGCGTAAGAAAAGTGTTGCCAAATGAAAACGAAAAAAAACATATATTTTTGAAGCGCAACCAACTTCAATCCTATTTAGGACTGTCAAAAATTGAATAACGTAAACAAAAAGTCGCGAAATCGGGAATATTTAAATTCTGTAAAAATGTTTATACCCTATCCCATAGGGGGGTATATTAGTTTTGACATTAAGTTTGTAACATAGAGAAATAATTTCGATACATATACCTCAAAGTATATGGATCGATTCAGAATCGCTAGCTGAGTCGATTAAGCCATGTCTGTCTGTCCGTCCGTCCGTCCGTCCGTCCGTCCGTCCGTCCGTCCGTCTGTGTGTCACCGATTTTTGGGCCTTAAATTTTGAGCTAGAGAGTTCAAATTTGGTATATAGACTCTCTGGCCGACGAAGCAGAACAAGTGTAAAAATTTTTGAAATCCGCCCACTGCCACGCCCCCTTTTTAGAAAAACGTAGTTTTAAGCCAAACCGTAAGGAATTTCAAAAAAGTGCCTGAGCAGCATATTTAGACAATCTTAATGTCTATATTTCGTCCATACAAAGTTTTTTGCCACGCCCACTTTTTGGGGGCGTTTTTAGTAAAAAACGCTTTTTGTCCAAATTTTAAAACTTTCGAAAAAATGTTTGATGCAAATACTTCCGCAATGGTAATATAAACATTTTGTCTATAGATCATTTTCACCTACGCCCACATTTTGGGGGCGTTTTCTTACAAAAACCATTTGTATACCCCATCCCAAGGCATTAGCAATAGAAATACGTTGTTTGTTGTCGAACCACAAAAGATTTTGATAAACTGTCTGAGGAATATATTGTGACAATGTCATTTTCTGTATTTCATCGCCATAAGGCCTATATTTTGAGGATATTAATTTTAAGGATGGGATGGGATAGGGTATTCAACGATCCGCACAGCGGATTGTAGCCTCTCATATGTTTTTTCATTGCGATTTATTATTGGATAGTGATGATGATTCCGAAGAGGAGGAAGCATTACCCCCAAGGCAATCTCGACGCAACGGACGGTATCGACGCAGACGGTTTCGCGTTGAAATGTCAAAAACTCATCGAGCTTATGGGAACATGTATAAGTGGGCAATCTGAACGCCGACGCGACGCAATGGACGTTAGCTACACAGAAAAGTTGATTCAACTTCAACTTTCTTGCGCATCGACGCATTGGAATGTCAGTTTGAAAGCTGTCAGATGGTATGTTTGTGAGAATCTTGAGATTACTTTCATAGGTTATAAATAAACAAAATAAATTAAAAGTACTGAATTAATAATTGTGTTGTGTGACTAACAACTAATTAAATTTTCTTCTGTAAGAATTGAAAAACAAACAAAATCTTCGACGGCTAATGGTGAACTATCAATCAAGTGACATCGCATCGCGTCGCGTCGTGAGCGTCGAGATTGCCACCACCACTCAAGTCCTCACCATTTTTGACACTTCAATGCGAAACCGTCTGCGTCGCGTGCGTCGAGATTGCCACCACCATTAATCTCAAGGAGACGAATTAGGGATAACTCAGACCCAATGAGCATTCGTAATTCAGCGTAAGCAATCATTTACCCATACGTCCATACTTGATGTACTTATTACAATTTATTTTAGATTTAAAAAACTATTTCGAGTAAATAAGGAAACGTTCGTTTATGTTCTGGGAAAGATTGATTCGCAACTTCCGAGCGCAAGATCAACATATACCAAATGTGTTGAAATTGTGTGCGACTCTTCGATTTCTAGCAGAGGGTGGCTACCAAAGAGGAACCGGTCAAGATTTCCTTGTCGGTATGGCGCAACCAACTTTGTCGGCAACCATAACAAAAATGTTGTCAGTTATGGAGAGTGTTTTGTGTCCCGAACATATATCATTAATCATGACGGAGGATGAGATGTCTTCCAGCAAGCAATATTTTTATGAGAAGTTCCCAGGCATAATTGGATGTGTGGACGGTACACATATTAAAATAATAAGACCAACTACCAATGAACACATATATTTTAACAGAAATCCATTTGCTTTGTTTGTGTTGGTGGCCTATTAAATTTATATATTATAATTTTTTTTTCTATTTTCTATTTGTTTTTGCTTACATTTTAACAGCTGTGGACAATCACTTGCAGACAAAACAATACGAAAACGAAAGCTATACGACTGCCAAATGTCAGTCGTAAGAAATAACGAGTATCGTAAAGCCTAGATCGATACTCGTTTTATGTAATCAAATTTCAACGAGAACGAAGTGATTTCAACGATATTCGTTTTATAAAATATAGCCCCTGCTTTTATGATGCCAGATTATGAATAGGCTGAGTTCTAAAACGCAGTACTTCTTTATTATTGCTTAATCAAGCGTTAAAAAACGCAACGAATTAATAAGCCATATTATGGTATCCGTTCGGAGAGTAATTTTCACGCAACGCAAATCGAGTTTCTCATGCATCAACTCAATCAAGCGCTCATATTGTTTGGTGCTTGATTTTTAATTTGAATTTTGGCTAAAACAACAAAAACTAAAATAATATTATTTTATTGCTTAAAAAATTTCCGCGACGAACAGATGTCGGAGACCATCGGAGGCGTGTGGCTGTCAAAAACATATGCAAACAATGCAACCCATCGCAATGAAACGTAGACTGCCGATGTGCGTTACCATTTGTCGGAGAAATGTTACGAACAACTGATCGGAACGGTTACCATGAAACAAAATTCTCCGATTCGTACAATATCGTAGAATTTTTCATTCGCAACGGATACCAGGATAGGGCCATAATGCAATGCATACGTTTCTAAAACTCATTGTGAACACTTCAACTGCGCAAACCAAAGGAATCATTCAGAGCATCGTGAATGTCAATGAAATTTTATTTGCACAAATAATACAACATACATATTTCATAAACTATGTATGTAGTAATATTTAATATGAAATATTTGTGAGATGAATTTTTATAATATTTGTTGTTTGAATTTTCATTGAAATTCATAACTTATCTCTTTAATTTTTACACGGATAATGAAATATACGGATACCCATGTAATTGATGGATCCGGATTTGGGTAAATATACATGTTTAAAGAATCCGGATCCCAAGTTTACTTATATTAATTATACAGATTGCGTGCACACGTGTATGATAAGTATAGTTCATAAAAGAGTTCATAAAAGTAAAAATGTGGCAGGACTGCAATTGTTGCCTTCATTAATAAAGGCCTGCTCAGAATGCATATCTGTAGCTGGTATCTGTAGCTGAGTGAAAGTTAAAAACAAGGCAACCCGTAAGCGCTTTCACAATGTGTATCTCCCGTGAATCTGTAGCTTGAAGTTGAATGGGGTTCAACTTCACGCTTCAGATTCACGTTTGACGTTTCACTCAGCTACAGATACCAGCTACAGATATGCATTCTAAGCAGGCCTTAAGGGTATTAATAAGGGTATTCATAAGGGTATTCATAAATTATTACATGCGAAAGATTGTAATTTTACGACGACGTTTCATGAACGACCCTAGAACTGTACCACAAAATAATGCGGTAACCCACTGAAATCAATCTCATTTTAGTAATTTACTTATTGATACAATTTTGTTCCTATTGTTCTCTTTCCGTTCTCGATAATTTTTTTTACTTAAGCGCATACGTTTGAAAGTGACTAATTAAACTTCAAATTAGCATTTCAAAAGTTTACAACGTTTATCATCCAATTCCTGTGATATTCCGATATTGTTAAAAAGGTTTCCCATACAAATTTTGACAGTTCATTTATCACGTCGTAATTTGGTCATGTTTACAACATTTTTGACGACTTTCCGATTTTGCATGAATACCACAAATGTAAAAAAAATCCATTTTCTTTGCATGAGGGCAGTTGTCACCTGCGTTCATATAAGCAAATTGGCAGTCAAACTGTGATCAATCAACTCTGCATTGAATTTTGTTTTGTTGCCGAGTTGCAGGAAAAAAATGTAAGTATGCAATATAATTGAACATTTAATAGATTTTGCGCTTTTGCCAAAAGAAAGGAATTTTTTTCATTATTAACAAATTAAAATATATAACATTGCATTATCGATCGGAAAGATTAGACGTGCTCTTTGTAATAGTCCATAATTCTCGTGGAAAAAGTCGATTTTGAGTTTGGAAATTTTTGAGGAAAAATCCTAGTTTTGGTCTGGAGAAAACAAAGGATAAGAAGAGGAGAATCAAAGGGAAGATATCGAGAAGGGAACTAGGACGAGGAAGAATAAGCAGCAGGAACAGAAGAGCGGAGGAAAGAAGGACAAGAGAAAAAAAAAAGAAGATAAGTAGAGTGTTTAATGGTGTTAGACCGATTAGTGCAAAAAAGTGCAAAAGTAGTTGGTTGTTCCGCGGCCGGTAAAAATCCCGAGAAAAGACGGGACACGCGACCCATTATTTTTATAATTTTCGATTAAATCTCGGGAAAAATTCGTTCAAGGGCCATCATAGTGGTCCGCCATTGTGATACTTTGGTATCACAACATGGGTAAAATAATTTCTTTTATTTTTTTTTTGGTTCATACCATCCGGGTTAATTTTTTAGTTCGTTTTGCTTTGCTTCCATTTTCGTCTTGTTAAATTTTATTTTCAGGTTTCGTAATTTTTCGAAAATTACGTGGCGTCCAAAATCCATCGTTCACTTGGAAGCCAAAGCGCTCCAAGTTTGAACCCACCCCGCACGTTGAGCTAGCCCAGCATCTCGTAGTTCACCCACGAGAAGTTGAAAATCTTCGGGTAAGTGATCTTTGTTTGACAGATCGCTCATAGGAATTTTCGTAGCAAATTGGCTACATTATAAAAAACGAGCCTGAAATGTGGAATTTTTCATACGAATGGAATGTTTCTTGAAATTCAGCTTATTCTTATCAAAGTAATCTTCCTTTTTTTTTTAATTTTGCTTCATCCCTTTAAGTGATTAAGAATCAATCCTAAGATTATTCTTTTAATTGACATTATTAAAAAGTTTTTGTATAAAACATAACAAAACTCTGTCACTGAAAGAATAAGGAGAAGCTACAAATGTCTGTAATTTGTTTACTGTCTACTGCATATATGAACACTTTTTGGAAACGCAAAACTGCTGCAAACTTTCTGCAGCAGTATATCCGTTCATAATTGCATGGAATCAATATTTTCTGCATGGCATCAATGTTGCAATTATGAACTCACCCATCGTTACATATATTTTATCCTGATAGTCTTTTTATCCAACACCGAGAATTTGATTGTTCCTTCTCCGTGATTCTCATCGATTAGATACATTAACAAATATAAATATATATATTTTTAGGTATAATATAAATATTGTTGAGTAAAATTTCATGGAAACAAAGTATTTTTAAAAGACAAATTTGAAATGAATTTATTAAGAAAACTGTGGTCATAGTCGCCTGCCTGACGACTTTAGCAAAGAAGTTGCGTGAGCATGGACTGCCCACAGAAAGAGAATTAAAATCCATGGATCAATTGGCACACAAATCCATATGATTAGTAAATCCTCCGTGTTGCCATCGGTCGTTTTGTTTAATACGAAATGCGTCATCAATTGCAGGACAACTCCATTTAATTTCTAAGTCGCCACTGTTGCCATCACTTTGTATGGAAAATTTAGGGAATTTCGGGAAAACGTTATTCGGGATTATTCGCGGGAGTTTTGCGACAAAACGACCCCAACATGGGTTATTAGCGGTTTCATATCTAAAATGATTTATTGATCTTTTTACAATTAATTGCTAAACAATATTGTAAGTGCTAATTTTACACATTTAATATTCAATTTAATAAAATAAAACGTAACTTATTTAGCAAACAAATTTATAATTTTTTGAGAAGTTTGTTTACACTTTATTTAGACCGACGCAGAAGTGTCAATTTTCAACCTTATAACCTGTTCTTTTAGAGTGTTTCTCAGCCTATATCTTGAGGCAAACGACTAACGATCCAAAAGTAGACCCTCGCAATGAGCCAACAACAGAGTCATAAGGCTCCGCAGCATCGGCCTACAATATCCTATCTGCCGTAAAATGTATTTACGTAATTTCGGAAATGACGGCCTTCCCGCGGAGCTTTATAAAGCTGGCGGAGATGACGTTTGTGTAGGATGACGGTGGAGAACTCTCGCTGCACCATCAGGGTCGGAAACGACCGACACATTCGATACCAAAAAAGGATTTAGAGGCAAGGCGATGCGATGTGACTTCTTCAATTTGATTCTTGAGAGGATTGTGAAAAACTCCCGAGCCAACACCAGAGGCACAATTTTCCAAAAATCGGTGCAACTACTAGCATACGCCGAAGATATTGACATCATTGGTAGGACTCAACATGATGTCATAGCCACGTTTGCTAGTATAGAGAAGGAATCGGCAAAAATGGGTTTAGCAGTAAATGAAGGTAAAACTAAGTATACGCTGTCAACACGAAAGGACACACAACATCGAAGAATTGGACAGAACGTCACCATTGACAGATAAAACTTTGAGGTAGTACGGGACTTTTTCTACCTCGGCTCCGCTATTAACTCTGACAACGACATCTCGTCAGAAATCAAACGAAGAATTACTCTTGCCAATCGCTGTTTCTTCGGGCTAATAAGGCAATTTATTAGTAAAGCCCTCACTCGAACTACCAAGGAGATTCTATATAAGACCCTGATCATCACAGTCCTGCTCTACGGCGCTGAAGCATGGACCGTATCAAAAGCGGATGAAGAAATCCGGCTCGCAGAGTCTTCGATTGCCAGCCAGACGTCGGACGCAGTAGAGGAAGACCTCGCCTTAATTGGCGCGCACAAGTAGAAACCGACCTCAACCAACTTGGAGTGCGCAACTGGAGGCAGTTAGCTAAGGACCGGGCTAATTGGAGAGGCATGTTGGTTGAGGCCCAGGTTCATCCCGGACTGTAAGTAAGTAAGTAACTAATACCTTTCACCAACAACAACCCGATCGGCCTCTGTGTGGTTTATGGCTTGGAAATTTCACAAGAACTTCTCACTTGGGGAGGTCCTGGGAAAAAAACGTCAAATCGATTCCACCACTCATTCATCAATTTAAAAGACGCATACGACATCATTTATAGACACGAACTATACAAAGCCATGCCTAGTTTTTGGTATACTACTGAAACTCGTCCGTATGTGCTGAATGAGGATGGGGAATTCTCGCTGTTCCGTCAGGAACTCAACGAGAGACGTTACCCAAAACATTTCATAACTGACGTAATAGGGCGTAATAGACCCGATTCTAGATCTTGAATTAAGAAAGATGCTAACAACAGATGTTGCTGTGTCAATGTGTTTTGGGCGAAAGACATATGTTGATCGTAGAATAACTTACAAGTTAAAATGAGAATGCTAGTATCTCGTTGATTGTAAATAACATCGCAAGAAACTACCAGACCACACGTATATTAAGTCAGCACAATGACCTAAATCTGATGATAATAGAGTATCGTAAAA
This sequence comes from Rhingia campestris, assembly GCA_932526625.1. Classification (NCBI taxonomy): domain Eukaryota; kingdom Metazoa; phylum Arthropoda; class Insecta; order Diptera; family Syrphidae; genus Rhingia; species Rhingia campestris. The sequence goes on from OW052183.1 coordinate 8,573,506, forward strand.
TCCAAATGCCATGTTAGGCGAGTAGGTTTCACCCAAAACAACAACGTGCCGGAGAGTAAGGTATGCATCATTTTCTACCTTGCTCACATGCAGTGTCATAAAATCTAAAATTTCAGGTGTGGGCTACAAATTCTAGGTACATCAACACACATTCGTCAACCAGGTGCTTCCATTTTTGGGTTATTTCTAATCAACTCACCACAACTAGGGGCAATGCCCTATCAGGAAAACCCGATGTATGGTTAATTGTTTCAATATCCTTGACTTCTGTGAGGCAGGTAAGAAATAAGTAAAAACATGTGAGTATTAGAGATTAGCCAACATTTAGGATAATATTTCTTGCGAGCCTCTTTTATACTTTCTTTAATAGTGTTCTGTCTATCTAGTCTGTTTTTCGTAGACCCTTTGAAAATTATTTATTAACACGTGTGGCTATACCTGTGATTCCACATGACTTAAGTTGACAAACTGACGCTGTTGCCATTTTAATCTTAAGTCTATTATTGAAACTACATTTTATAGACAATAAAAATTTGACAACTACATTTCTCAATCTAAAGACACCTATTTCCATTTGCGCTTTTAACTGACGAATGAAATTGTTTATCTGTCCAGCCTGTAGATACTTCTTGTACTGAATCACGTAAATAAGCATCTGAGAACTTCAACCATCATCCCAAACTACACTTATGCTAATAAATATACAAAATAAAATATCCCAAGTAGTTTATATAACACTGCTTTCCTTATTTATTTTCGATTTTCACTCGAAGACATATGCCTGCATCCCTTTCCTCCATATGTCGTTTAATTGACAAAACATTCCATACAATGGCCGTGTTCCGGATTTTAGATCTCCCAAGTTAACTTTTCCGATGCACTGTTCTCATTGATCAATCGACCATGTCACATGACTAAAAATGCTCGATTGACCAATGGGCCTGCGCACACGAGTATGCTTCAACCGGTTGAACGTCATGTTTGTTGGTGGGACGGGTGAGGAGGGAGCACAGTTTGAGAGGTATTGGAGAGCAATTTTTCACCCAAAATTAAGTGGTTGAAGAGGTTGAATCTACCAACACATGCATGCGTTTCTGACAGTTGTGGTATTAAAAAAAAAATACGGCGGCTAGTTCGGTGTTAATCGAATTACACATACATATAAAGTTTGGTATATTACACAAAATTCAACCGGTTGAACATATTCCCGTGTGTTTGGAAAGTAACCATAATGACTACGGTTGAAGCATACTCGTGTGCGCAGGCCCAATGAGAGCAGTGCACCGGCAAAGTTAACTTGGTAGAACTGAAATCCGGAACGCAACCAATGTTAATAAATGTCCGGTTTCAGTTGAGAACGAAGTGACATTTTGCTTGACAATTAAGCTGCAGATGTTCAATTCGACGGCGTGTTCTCAAACTCAGATTTGGTAAGATATCTTATATTAAATTGGTCAATTGATCAATAAGAACAAATATGTATCTATGATAGCTTATCTAATCCGAACTCTGTCAATGACAGTCATTGTCAATTACCAATTTGTAAGCATAGCTATAACAGCTTAATTTTTAATGTGCTACTTGTTGGTTGTAGTGAATATATAATATGGTTCGTGGATGTTTTCGAAATTTTTAAATAATAAATCCCAGAGTGAAAGTCATAAATAAAAAGGAAAACAAACAAACCTTAAAAAAAGAAGAATTGCTCTCCTTTTGGGCAGGACGAATCTATAATCTAAAAACCCCAATTGAAAATTTATGTTTTTATCGAAATAATTTGTTTATATTATAATTCTGAAATTCAATAAATACCATTAGTGTAGTAGAGAAAAAATAAAAAAAATTACTTACTTACTTACTTAAGTGGCGCTACAGTCCGGAATGAACCTGGGCCTCAACCAACATGCCTCTCCAATTAGCCCGGTCCTTAGCTAACTGCCTCCAGTTGCGCACTCCAAGTTGGTTGAGGTCGGTTTCCACTTGTGCGCGCCACTTAAGGCGAGGTCTTCCTCTACTGCGTCCGACGTCTGGCTGGGAATCGAAGACTCTGCGAGCCGGAGTATTGGTGTCCATTCGTTCTACATGTCCTAGCCATCTTAAACGTCCAATGCGGAGTTTTTTGACCAGGGGCATGTCGCTGTACAGCTCGTATAGTTCTTGGTTGAATCTTCGTCTCCATAGCCCGTCAACGCAAACGGGACCGAAGATTTTTCGAAGAATTTTCCTCTCGAATCTACCAAGGATTTCTTCATCCGCTTTTGATACGGTCCATGCTTCAGCGCCGTAGAGCAGGACTGGGATGATCAGGGTCTTATATAGGTTTTCCTTAGTAGTTCGAGTGAGGGCTTTACTACTAAATTGCCTTCTTAGCCCGAAGAAACAGCGGTTGGCAAGAGTAATTCTTCGTTTAATTTCTGACGAGATGTTGTTGTCAGAGTTAATAGCGGAGCCGAGGTAGACAAAGTCCCGTACTACCTCAAAGTTATATCTGTCAATGGTGACGTTCTGTCCAATTCGTCGATGTTGTGAGTCCTTTCGTGATGACAGCATATACTTAGTCTTACCCTCATTTACTGCTAAACCCATTTTCGCCGCTTCCTTCTCTATACTAGCAAACGTGGCTATGACATCACGTTGAGTCCTGCCAATGATGTCAATATCGTCAGCGTATGCTAGTAGTTGCACCGACTTTTGGAAAATTGTGCCTCTGGTGTTGGCTTTGGAGTTTTGCACAATTCTCTCAAGAATCAGATTAAAGAAGTCACATGACAGCGCATCGCCTTGCCTAAATCCTTTTTTGGTATCGAATGTGTCGGTGAGGTCGTTTCCGACCCTGATGGAGCAGCGAGAATTCTCCATCGTCATCCTACACAAACGGACGAGTTTGGGCGGTATACCAAAACTAGACATGGCTCTATACAGTTCGTCTCTATAAATGCTGTCATATGCGGCTTTGAAATCGATGAATAGGTGGTGGGTATCGATTTGGACTTCTTGAGTTTTTTCCAGGATCTGCCGAAGTGTGAAAATTTGATCGGTTGTGGACTTTCCTGGCCTAAAACCACACTGATAAGGGCCAATCAGGTTGTTGGTAAACGGTTTCAGGCGTTCACATATTACGGCAGATAGGATCTTGTAGGCGATGTTGAGGAGACTTATGCCTCTGTAGTTGGCGCAGTTCAGAGGGTCTCCTTTTTTGTGGATCGGGCAAACGATGCTGAGGTTCCATTCTTCAGGCATATTTTCATCCGACCAGATTTGGCTTATGAGTTGGTGGATGTTACTTACCAAGTCATCTCCGCCGGCCTTATAGAGCTCAGCGGGAAGGCCGTCATTTCCGGCAGCCTTATTAAGCTTGAGTTTAGATATTGCTATCCTCACTTCACTCAGGTCGGGTGGTTGGCAGTTTTCGCTGTCGTTGCCAATATTGAATGGTTCGTTCTGCCTGACAGCGGAATGTTGTTCGTCATCGCCGTTTAACAGTCTGCAGAAGTGGTTCTTCCATATCCTCAGCATCGACTGTGTCTCAACTACAATATTTCCTTGTTCATCTCGACAGGATTCTGTTCGAGCCTTGTATCCTTGGCTTTGACGTTTTACACTTTGGTAAAACTTGCGAACATCGTTCCTGGAGTGGCACCTCTCTATATCCTCGATCGCGCGCTTTTCTTGCTCTTTTTTCTTCTTGCTGAAAAGCCGATGTTCTTCCCTTCTTCTTTGCCTATAGAGCTCAATGGCAGCTCTCGTCTTCACCTGCAGCTTAGCCTTGTAGGCCTCGTTCTTGGCTGCGAGCATCTGTCGGCATTCCTCATCAAACCAGGGGTTTCTTGCTGGTGGGCGCGAGAAACCTAGCACTTCAGTTGCGGCTGATCTAATGGCCTGTTGGCATCGTTGCCATTGCTCTTCGACATTCGATGCTGGTGGTATGGTGTTAATCGAGAGGTTAAGGGATACGCGTTGTGCGAAGGTCTTGGCGGTCTCTTGCGATTGCAGTCTTCCGACATTAAATTTTTTCACAGTATTTCTGGATTGTTGTGGCGTGGTGGATATCCGCATTCTTACCTTGGCTGCTACAAGGTAGTGATCCGAGTCGATGTTAGCTCCTCGGAATGTTCGGACATCCAAAATACTGGATGCGTGCCTCTTATCTATCGCAATGTGATCAATTTGGTTGACCGTTCGTTGATCTGGAGACCGCCATGTCCCCTTATGGATATCGAGGTGAGGAAACCGTGTGCTGGCTATAGTGGCATTTCGTTCCGTAGCGAAATCAATTAGCCTAAGTCCGTTACCAGACGTGTTGTCGTGTAGGCTATGTTTTCCGACAATACTTCTAAAGATGTCTTCTCTTCCTACCTTTGCGTTAAAATCTCCCAGCACGATTTTAACATCGTACTTCGGTAGTCGCTCATAGGTTTTGTCGAGGAGCTCGTAGAAGCAATCCTTAGCTATATCATCTTTTTCTTCCGTCGGAGCGTGAGCGCATATAAGGCTTATGTTGGCGAATTTGGCCTTGATGCGGATTGTTACTATGCGTTCGCTAATGTCTTGGAAACATAAGACTTCTTGCCTAAGTCTGGCACTTATAACAAATCCGCATCCGAATAGTCGCTGTTTCTGCTCACTATAACACGGTCCGTAGTATATGTCACAGTTTTTCATCCTCTTTTTGCCCGGCCCATCCCATCGTATTTCCTGGATGGCAGTAATGTCTGCTTTGTAGCAGTTTAGGGCTTCCGCTAGTTGTTCGCCTGCACCTCTCCTGTTTAATGTTCTCACATTCCAGGTGCAGATACGAACGTCGTTGTCCTTTTTTCGTTTAGCAGGGTCGTCAACAATAAAATCAGTCCTTTCCGAGGCTATTGGTTGCTTCGTAACAATAGTTTTTTCCGTGGATGGGTAGTTAACCCAAAGCACAACCCCCAACCTGGAGGGCCAGTTCCAATTTATTAGATACCCCTAGGACACGGGGCCATCAGTATCCACTACGGGATTGAGCGCTGCCGTTGGCCTTTCGGTTCATCCGCCACCATCTCTGTTCAAGGGGCCTGACTAACCCTTGAAATTCCTAGACAACCTGTTGTCCGAATATGTCAGAGCAGCTCATCTAGGTTCGCCTGGGACAGCAGGCCGGGTATTCATCCGTGCCATTCTCACCAGGGTGTTTATAGTGTTGCTGTTTTTCGTCGTGTTATCAACACTCGCACTTATCGTTTAGCAAGTCAAATCCGGTTGGATGAGACCAGTATCCGATGGTTACCACTTGGAGGTAAAGATAAGCACATTTGATGTGTAGTCAAAGTTGCAACACTGGGCATTGCCAAGTTAACGCCAATCAGAGTCTACCCTCGTTCTACAACACCCAACCATCGAAAAAATAAAAAAAATTAACCAAACAAATATAAACAGTTGTCGAAATTTTTCTCATTTTTTTATTTAATTCTATAAAGAATAATAAACAAATCCCGCCTAATGAAGATTTTCTATTTTGATATATTCGAAAAAAACTGCTATATACTCTGTTAACAGAAATATAGAGTACATATATTCAACAATTTTTTTATATTGCAGAAAATGTCAGTTTTTTATGTGAGGTCTATCATAAAAAGCATTATTGGTTATTTTATTTAAATTTTTGGCGCTATTAATTGAATCAATGTTATTGTCAAACAGAAGCTTTTGAATTTTAAAACAAGTATCCAAATATATTTTTACTTATACTTAATTTTTTTTTGTTTTTCAACTTTTTCACTGATGTGTGTTCACGTCATCGTTTGTTCCAATCTGTCACTTGGATTTTGTATTGTTGCGCCTTTATACCCTATCCCGTAGGGGTATACTAGTTTTGACATTAGGTTTGTAAAAAATAGAAATAATTATACATCAAAGTATATGGATCGACTCAGAATCGCCAGCTGAGTCGATCTAGCCATGTCTGCCCTTCCGTCCATCTGTATGTTACCGATTTTTGGGCCTTAAATTTTGGGCTAGAGTGATGCAATTTGGTATATGGACTCTCTGTCCGACGAAGCAGTACAAGTGTAAAAAAAATAAAAATCTGCCCACTGGCACGTCCCCTTTTCAGTAAATCGTTGTTTTTAGCCAACGGCTAAGAATTTTGAAAATGTGTCTTTATAAGATAGTTAATTAATCGAAATATCTATTTTTCAGTCATAAAAAGACTCGTTTGACACGCCCAATTTTTGGGGGCGTTTATTTTTAAACATTTTTAAATACAATTTTAGGAAAACTCAAAAAACCGTTCGATGGACATATTTCGAGAATAATAAATACTATAAACATTTCGTCTATATAACATTTTAACCCACGCCTAATTTTTGGGGGCGTTATTCTAAAAAAACGATTTGTAAGCCTATCCCGTCGTTTTTTGTTGAACCATTAAAGATTTAGATGAACCGTCTGAACAAGATTCATTCAGTTTTTAGCAACGCCCACTTTTTGGGGACATTTATTATTATTTATTGTGAAAATTGTGAATACAAAAACACCTAAGTGTATTAGTTTTATTGTATTTGCTTTTCCTTTTGTGTCGATTCTCGACTATTTCTTTATTTAATTTTCTAATACTAAAATACATACGCGCCCTTAAATAAAGTCTCTTCACTCTTTCATCGCATTCCAGATTTTCTACCTATTCCATTGGAGATAAGCAAGTCGCCTCCATTTACTTTATTGAAGATTTAAAGCATAAGTTTCGACGGTGACTTGGACAAACCGCCATAATTTAGGTGATTTATCGAAGTAAATGATTCATCGCCTCTTTGGTCTAAACGGATCTGTGGATTTTGATCCCCCAGCTTATGGCAGTTATAACCTGCAAGGTTTTCCAATCCGCCATATTCTACCGACTCCATATCGATATCTTCCCTATTTTGCACAGCTATGCTCACAGGATTTCTTGAAATACTTTCTTGTAATCGATTCTCCATATTAAGTCGATCGAATTCTGACTTTTGTAGTTTCTTTTGGAGAGAAAGTATTTGTGTAAGGCAGGTCTTTTTCTTCTCCTGAATGAAGCATTTCTCCTTCTTTAAGCCTTCACTAAATGCTTGCTAATACTATCTGGAATTATTTCAGTGTTGTTGTTTGGATCAACTGGATGGCTCTCATCCGTGATAGCCTCGCAGGTTGTTTGCGGATGAATTGTTGGAACAATTCCTTTCATCTACTTGAATTCAATATTTTGGCAAAGTCCTGCAATAAATTACGATTTACCATTATACAAAATATAAAAAATATACAAAAATACAAAAATATTAGGGGTATTCATGCAACGTCGGAAAGTCGTCGTAAACGTGATAAAATTACGACGTGATAAATGAACTGTCAAAATTTGTATGGAAAATCTTTTCCAACAATATCGGAATTTTCTCACAGGAATTGGGTGCGTAAACTGAGATGGTAAACGTTGTAAACTTTTGAAATGCTATTTTCACAATTAATCAGTCACTTTCACACATCAAACGTATGCGCTAAAATGAACAAAATTTTCAAGAACGGAAAGAGAACAATAGGAAATTCTATCAATAAATAAATTACTAAAATGAGATTGGATTCATTGGGTTGCCGCATTATGTAGTGGTGCAGTTTTAGGGTCGTTCATGAAAAGTCATCGTAAAATTATAATCTTTCTCACGTAGTAAAATTACGATGTTGCATGAATACCCTTATTAATTTACCTATTTCAAATTATAAATTTCTTTCAATATTTAAAATGTCCTTACTTCTGAAGAAAATCCACTGCTTCCACACGATACTGTCTTTTGGAAAGCAATAAGTGGCACATTCGTCTTTCCATTTTGCGAATATTATTATATTTCTTCAATCTTTTAATCTGAAAACATAGTTTAATACTTTTGTTTCAAATTTATCGCGCGGAAATCTTTAAATCTCACATCTGTATATATGGAATTGGGGCCGAATCGCGTCCTCCGTGAAGGGATCGGCAATCGTACTAACAACAATTACGTACGAATTCGTCGTACGAACGAACGTATTGAGATTGTGTCATACGAATGCTCACGGAACGTAATCTTTAGTTTGACATAGTAGTTGTACCAGAATAAAATAAAAATTGTAATAGTCCGAACATCAAATAAATGTCATTGGAAAGTAATATTCGGCAAAATAAAAGTTTAAAAAACATTTTACAACATTAAATGGATTCGCGGCGTTGTTATTTTACCTGAGTTCTTAAGATCAAAGTGTTGATAATGAAACAAAATTGGAAAACAGCTAAGAGATATCAGCAATTATTCAATTGAAAACTATCTCTGAAAGTAATGTACATAAAATATATATTTATAGATTTATTAAGTGGTTTGGTCTAAATAAAGAGGCATTTTTATATGTATTTAAGAAACTTGACTTCTGTGGACAATTTCCCACCGTAGTACCCCCCGTATTGCAATTATCAGAAACACTTTCTCTCTTAGGAAGTGAAGGTTACCAATACACTGTCTTAGGTATCTAATTTTCCTTTGATTTGTTTGTAGAATTCTGATCCAATCTTAACATTTTCTTGAAGAAGTGTCAATTTGCTATCAGTTGTTTTTACCGTTTTCCTTTTTTGTGACGACTGGCTCAGGATGTACTTGCTTCGTACTCATTTTTATCTATGCTGCCCGTTGAAAAGCCTTCGTACAATAACAAATGAAATCCTCTATTGAATCATTGGACGCAGTACTTTTTGGCGTTCTGTCAGCCTTCATTACACATTGGTAACTCGGAACTTCATAATGTTTTAGCATTTACAAGTTCCCCAACTGATGCTTCTAATTCAGTTGCTTAAAATTATAAATGATCCTCTTCGGTGAGATGCTTCTCCTCATACGAACCACCTCCTGTTGCATTGAAAGATGATTTCATTTTCGTCTGAAATTGTTGGTCAGCGAAAACCCCTGAAAAAATAAATAATAAACAGCAATAAACTTATGGCGTTTATTTCCATTGGGAAATCTAGATTTTGATCTGAAATTTGATCTTTTTGAGTGTCAATGGAACACGATTCAGATTTATTTTTTGTCACTGTATTAGTGTCATTTCGTGTCGGTGAAGTTAGCGTCGGTGTAGCTGTCAACATTTAAAACATAACAAATTAATAATGGCTGAAACACAATCACGCTTTGGAGCTTCGCTTTACCAACGTTACGCCCAACTGCTTTGCGCACGCTTTGACATATTTATTTTCTCAGCAGTTTCAACTTCTGCTACAAAAATGGGGGAAATGATTAAAATCTTTGCTAAAAATATCGTATTCCACAACCTTCTCAGAAAATAATCCAGAAAACAACAACAAATATTTTGACAATTCACACTTTTTCCAACCTTAGCTTTGCCCATGGCGCTTTACAGCAACGTTACGTTAAGATTTTACGTTTTTCATTTTGAGGTGGAAACTCAACGCCAGGCAAAGCTAAATTCTGATAGGTAACATTGATTTCATATGGTGGAACTAGGTGCGTCAGCCAACGCAACGCACCAAAGCGTGATTGTGTTTCAGCCATAACATCCTCCACAAAATTGTTGACACGATGTTTTTTTTTTTTCATTTCAAAAAAAAAAATGAAAAAACAGAAATAATCTTCATCACTTTCCGAAGACGAAGACGAACTTGCTGTACTTAAAAGCTCACGTTTCACGTATAACTTTATTTTCTATATCTATATCCATTAATGAATCTAAAGCACTCTTGTTTTTCACAGCCCTCTTGTTTTTCACAAAATAAAAGTCACTCTAGTCGAACTGACAGCTATCATTTGTATTGGTATTGCTTATTCTGCCGAAAAATACAGATTTGCAAAATTGATCTAAGATCAAAAAAAAATCAATTGTTTTGCCCAACGGAACACAGCAACTGTCAAAATCGGTCTTCTGACGTATTCAGATAAGAAAAAAATTGATTTTTTTCCCAATGGAAAACGCCATTAAATGTGCTTTCCAAACTTCTTCCACGCTTTAACTTATTTAACCGGAGGTACTACAATGTGCAACTAGTGGTCAAGCTATCTCACATTTTTAAGGATGTAGTAGCTTTGCATTGAGCTTTTTTGGAAGCACATTTGTTTACCAAGTCCGGGTGTTTTCTCATGTATTCCGCCAAGATACCGTTTTGAGTTTGATTTATGTTTTTGCAATTTGTTTTAAACTGACATTTTTTCTTCATTATTTTTCGTACGACACAAATTACGAACACTGCAAACCGATCGTATGGCATTAAGATTGAACTTGTACGTTCAGGCTTAAGTGAACCGAATGCAAACTTTACGAAAACGGGTTACTCGATCACAGAGGTCGCGATTCGACCCCTCAATATTCGCCCGTCACGGCCTACGTAAGCAAAAATTGAAAGATGGGGATTGATATGCACAAAACATGTTCATGGATTTAACTGCACTGTGGTGACAGAATGACATAATTTTCGAATGATTGCTATAACCAACTTAGGGCCCAGTTATAGCTATCATTGAAAAACATCATTGCAAATTTTCTTTTACTAATTGCGGCTTTATTACAAATTCAACCATTGGCGTGTTGGTGTCAAAACAAGCTTATGAATTTTAGAACATGATTATCCAACCATATTTTAATTATTAATTGTAGTTATCGCAGAAAATAACTTTTTATTTTTCACTGATCATGATTTATTTTTATGAAGTAATGTTTGTCGTTCCACCGAAATGAAACGGAATTTTCCTACGATTCCTATAAGCAGCTATGGAGGTCAAATTTCAATTCCATCATGTGTTCTGTTCCAATGAAGTTGTTCAATGATAGCTATAAGGGCGCAGTTATAGCTATCATTGAACAACTTTGAAACATTGAATTTTTCCCCCAATAGATACCTATAGGATAAATTGGAAAATTCCGTTTTATTTCGGTGGAACGACAAACATTCGGCCCTAGCGAGGTATCCGTCGGAGCGGAAAATTCTCCGATTTTGTACGATTCCGATGATTTTTGCTTCGAGGTATTCTTCCGAAAAGCTGTTCGGAATATTTTTCCGACATTTCGTAACGCATCCCAGCGAATTGCGTTGAAGTGCGTTCAGGAGCATTTTTTGTTCAATTTTTGACAGCTAAGTGCAATTCTTTTTCCGATTTCCTCCGACACAAATTCGTCGCGGAATTTGTTTACGAAGTGAAGTGGAGTAATAGAAAAATGTATGTAATTATATAAAACTATTTATTTAAGTAATTTTCGTACTAATCGTTTGAATTTGTGTTTCCAGGGCGAGCTCATTGGAAAAAACCACCCCTGAACAGTACGAGCTTCGTCGTCGCATCTGTGTAGTATTTCTTTCCGATGGCAAATACCTCGAATGGAATTTGAATCTCCGACGAATTATGCGTTGCGGAAAATTTTCCGCTCCGACGAATACCTCGCTAGGGCAGATTACTTCACAGAAACAAATCTTGATCAGTGAAAAATAAAAAGTGATTTTCTGCGATAACTACAATTAATGATTAAAATATTTTTGGATAATCATGTTCTAAAATTCATAAGCTTTGTTTTGACACTAACTCGCCAATGATTAAATTTATAAAAAAAACCGCAAGAAGTAAAACAAAATTTCCAAAGATGTTTTTCAATGATAGACATAGCTGGGACCTAACTGAGCCCTTTAAAGTAAAATTTCAGTTTCATTATGTTTTGTGTTCCAATGATGCTGGACCCTACAGTTCACTGAAAATTCAATTCCGTTCCGTTTGATAAAATCCAAAATGAAAAGAAATATTTCGAATATTATATGTCTGAACGCATTCAACTTCAATATCTCAAATTCCCTCCATTACTGTACCCATGGATTTTGAGTCTCATGTTTTCTTTTTCTTTTTCATTGCCCGCCAACAAGTAAATTGCTTACGAGAAACCATCCACTTCACTCACTCCAATGCAATTCTCCTCTCAACGAGCGTCATCACTGAATGCAACCAACTGAACGAATCCACAGCAGCAGCTGAGTTCGCATAAAACCACTAACCATTTCACACCAATTCTCATTTCGATTTTAAGTTTGTTCGAAAGAGATGGTTTAGTGGATCGGAGAGCGTTTATTCCACGCCATATTTGTAAATTAAGTGATTTCCAAGAAAATATAAATAAATACATATATAGTTTACTTCTATGTATATATATCTAATAAATAATCATAAGTGTGTGAAAGAAAAGGCATAATTCAATAAAAAAGAGCGCAAGCCAAGCAGAAGAAAATCTAACAAAAATTTATTTAGTTAATTTTGTTCTGTTCTATTAAGTGAATTTAAAATTGAATAAAAATCTATAATTTATAAAAAAAATTATATATATATATATATCCTAAGCAGAAAAAAGGTATATATATATATTAATAAAAAAAATCAGTTTCTCTCTTGTAAAAATTATTACATAAAGAGAAGAAGCTTTCCAAGTGAGAGCAACGCGCTCAAAGAAAATAATAAAAATCCTTTTATTCTTTTTTGTAGTATTGAGTGTGAAAAATAAAAGCCAAAAGGAAAGCAAGAAAAAGCTAAAGCAAAGCAAAAATATTTCCCTGTGAAAAATAAGTGATTTTTTGTGTGCAAACAACGGATCTTTTTTGTTCTCTCTCAATTTTTATTTTATTATTCTTCAAGACGACGAGGTCTTTTAACAGCAAAAAGTAAGTGAAAATATTTTGTTTTCTTTTATTTATTATTTCGTCAAGAATTGTATGTATATATATATGAGTGGGGTTAGTAGGGATTTTTATTGAGTGTTTTTTCGACCCCGTATTTACCACGTATCTAAATACTGTTTAACCTTAAAAGGCATTTGGAAAGTCGATTGGAAAGCTAAACATATGTGTAGACACTTACTATATATAAACACCAGGAAATAAGCGCCAATAAACTTTTTCAATGACAAATTGACAAAGACTCACCTCCCATGTAGATTGTCACCATCATCAGACAGTCAAGTCGATATTGTGTGGTAGATAATGGAAACAAACTCGTAAGGGTATTGTGAAACTAAAACCAGAAATGTATAAAAAGACTTTAAATCATTTAATTAAATCAAAGTCAAAATGTTATGGGCTCTTAAGTTATGCAGTAAAAGAGAAATAAATTTATCCACCACAATGAAACATGGCAACTTATACAGGTTGCAAATGGAAATTTCCATTTACATAAGTTCTTTGTTTACATTTATTCTGAAAAATCTATTGAATAAAAAAAACTAACTAAAATAAATTGTACGTTGGCATAATGTAATGTAGCCCAAAAAACATATTTCGTGTTTCGAAAACTGACAACGTTGCACATCACGAAATCCACTCAACTCGTAATATGAATAAACAAACATTTCCCACTCATTGTTCCATGGGAAAGCTCTCAAAGTTGGCTGCGTTGCCAGATTTCTCGTGGTGAATATACATTTTTTGTTTACATAAAGATTTCTTGTACGCTGTTGTTTTATAAGCATTACAAAAGACATCCAATATTTGAGGGCGGGACAGATTCGAATTTGTGTTTATTTTGTGTTATAACTTAAAGTGGTTTAATAAGTAATGAAATTTGTTTGAACGACTGCGTAAGCTTTGCGTAATCATTTCTCTCGTTCATTATGGTAGATGATGGGAGGGATAGGTTTATGTACTCGAATAAAAAAAATTATAACTGTCAATGGAGACAGATCAGCTAGTGACAGGTATAATCACAAGATCATTTTCTACTTTCAACGTAATCTTTTTTTTTTTTTTTAACAAATATTGCATGCGCTATGTAACGTAGTTAGTGACGCTACTGTCCTAAATCAACCGAGCCTCAGCCAACATGTCTCTCCAATTTACATGGTCCCTATCCTTCTGCCTCTAATTGCGTCCTTCAAATTGGTTGAGGTCGGTTTTTACTCGTGCGCACCACTTACGGCGAACTCTACGTCTGACATCCGGATGGGAATTTAAGACTGCAAGCCGGACTGTTAGTGTCCATCCACTCACACTCTACATGTACTAGCCATCTTAAATTTCCAATGCGGAGTTTTTATTGACCAAGTCTATGTCACTGTTGTGCTGGTAAAGTTCTTGGTTGAATCTTCGTCTCCATAGCCCGTCACCACGAACGGGACCGATGATTTTTTGAAAAATTTCGCAATGACGCTATTGGTAACGGTCTTATATTGGATCTCCTTTAGTTGTCCGAGTGAGGGCCTTAATGCGAAATTGCCTTCTTATCCCGAAGAATCGGCGTTTGCCAAGAGTAATTCTTCATTTCTGAAGAGATGTCGTTGTCCTAGTTTATAGCGGAGCCGAGGTAGGCAAAGTCCCTTACTACTTTAAATTTTCAGTTTTATCTGCCAATAATGACATTTAGTCCAATTCGTCGATGTTGTGTGCTTTCATGTTGACAGCATGTACTTGATCTTACTCTTCTTACTGCTAATCACATGTTTGCCGATTTCTTCTCTATAATAGCAAACATGTCTTTGACATCACATTGAGTCCGACCAATGATGAGAATATTGTTGGCATATGCTAATAGTTGCAGAGATTCATGGAAGAAGTGTGGAGCTACGTAATGATTCAATTATACAATACATAAGGTTAACCCTTGACAATGACATTTTATCAACTTTAAGGCAGGTATTCACAAGTCAATAATAAGCTACTAACCAGTTTATGAATTTGTTACGACGTTTCCCATTGATAAAAAAAAAAGAACTTTCCGAATTGACATCATTCCCGTGTATTCAGCTGGATTTTATTTCAATGACGAAAATCCAGGAGATTTTTGTTTTTCCATCTTTGCTACGTTTGACAGTTGACCAATAGGTACAATTTCAAAATTTAGAAGCGATTTTGTAGACAGTGGTATTCAAACAGAGTAGTTTTTCTTTATTACCGATGGAAAATTTAAATAAATGTGAATGTTACTGCGCCATTTAACCACTCTAAGCTTTTACCTCGAATATGTCAAAACAAGAGTTCTTTGTCACGTTTCGAAGTGCTCATGTGGGACATAATAGAAGAAACTCTACCAAAGTCAATTTTAAAAGTTACAAAAAATAAAAACATGAAATTTCAATTGCTAACTATACAAACATCCGAAATTATACATTTGCCAACATATCAAATGTCAGTTGTCCAAATATAATATTTGTAAACCCTATCTATTCATGTTATAAAAATGGTTCTGCAAATGTTTTTTTCGTTTGTTTGATAATGATTAATACAGATGGTACGGAAGGCCTTATAAACCCTTTAAGAATCTACCTAGCTTCTGAATTAAATACCATTGACATGTCTATGACATTGATCAAAAATGACAGTTCATTCCATAATTGAAATACATAACACATCTGTTCGCGTTGCCTACCTAAAAATGGTAATTTTTCAAGAGATTTAAAATAAAATACCTGAGCTCCCTGTGACATGCGTCGCAAGGACTTAAAATAGGTAGGTAGATTTTTTTTTATTGCCAGGCATAGTTGAAAGGTCACTCTTGGTTACAAACAATTTACCTACCGTTATCCGAATAAAAAATGCAAAAGTACACCAGGTAACAATGACGGGTTTTTGAATAGTTTGAGAGGATATCTCAGTTATATTGAAAGTCAGATCACTAATCTATAAGCTTGGGTTTGGTTAGTTCTTTCGTACTTTTCGAATATAAGATCTTAAACCTTTCCAGCTGATTTGAGCATGTGAATTTTGTAGCTTATATTTTTGGGCCTTTGCAAAGGCACACGTTCTCGAATTGAAGCCTTCTAATTTCACTTACTACCAGGAGGATTTCTAAAAATATTCCTGTGCTGGAATTTTCTAAAAATATTACCCCAGCACTTTTTATCAAATAAACATAAAAAATCAGGCGACTAAAATAAGAAATAAGATTTAGGCAATGTTTAGCTTAGCTATTTTACAACAAAAGTGTACATGCAAAAGCGTTGAGAGGCAGAAGTTGACATCATTAATGTCGAAAAGAGAATGGGAATCTAAAGGTCTATGTGTCGAAAAAAATGTTTGAAATACATAATACAAAGCCTACAGATAAACCAGTATTCAGAAAGATTGGGGTTTGTGATTGTTCTATCTTCGTTGAGAAAAAATAGCAGAAGGGCTTTTTCCAAATAAGACTATACATAGCTGGCAAGGGTATTGCCTTTCTTGGGTTCAGGGTGCAGAACCGCGAATAAACACGATGAGATTTGTTTTTTATTTTGGTTATTTTGACATGAATCCAGACTAACGAGAACGCAAACAGCCTATTCAGTAGGGTTTCTTCGGTTTTATTGATTTTTTCAAGCGCGTAGGATAATTATTTCCGAACTACACTACCGGTACCTAAGTTCATATTTTTTTATGTCTGGTACCTTAGAGACTAGGGACTTTCACATCCAGTAGTTAATGGTAGAATATCAGGGGGCCAGCGACTTGATACACTCGAGTTTTATCATAACAATTGATGGTTGGCAGCACACATTTTGATTCAATCGACTATCATCGATTGTACCATACGATTTGGCAGCACACATGACGTTTAAAACAAAAAAATCACTCGATAGAAAATAGTTACCGTCTGCAGGAATTTTATTCGAAAAAAATGGACCTAAACAAAATATGTCTATCAACAAAAAACAAATTGAAATTTTGACCATTTTTATGAGTGGTCATCAAGATTTTGCTAAAGGGATAGCTCAAAAAATTTAATGAGTTTCAGGAAACTTTCTTTGCTGACCCTAAACTGCTGCACAAAGCTAAGAAAATAAAACAATTATACAACTTGTCAATGTTATTCTTTTTTTAACACTTAGGTACTCATTTTCACATAATTCTAGTGGGTTGCTTTGCTTATATTTCTGAAACACCTCCTTCGAATTTAAGTATTAGCTCCTTCACTTTCCGACTCAAAGAATGTCATTTTTTTTATTTGAACTTGGGAAATGATTTTCATTTAAATTTAAAATACCCATTTGACACTTTACAATATAGTTCACAATGACATTTATAAGTTCAAATCACAATCGAACTCCTTTCAAGTTAAACATTCCTCGATTTTATCAAGTTATGTGTCGGATACCTTAAATTTTAACTAACCCTTACCCACTACTCGTGGGAATTACTATGAAGTCTTTTTTGAAACGGATCACAGTCATCAATCTGAGGAGAAGAGAAATGTTTTCCATTGTAAATTGCCTGTTGGAATCTTGTACAGAAAAACAAGGTTTTGAAGGTAAAGTTGTGATCGCAACTGTATTTTCAGTAGCGTGATCTAGGGCATTTCGATGTAATCAGTGCAGGGAATAAAAGACGTGTTCCCGGTAACATTTTGAATATGAAAACGAAGTATATAACCATGGCAAGGAAATTGACACCCATTTAAACCGTCATAATTAAATGGCCAGCTTTATTTTGTAATACAAGGGAGTAATCACTTAATGGTAAGAAGATGTGATATTTAGACAAATTAATCGACACCGCCCAAGATTTACCTAATAAGAGCACAGGAAAAACGCTTTAATATGAAGGTGAGGTACATGTTTTACGGTCCAAATTCAACTTCAATTGTATTCTATAATCTTCAACACTTAGTTTCGTTTTGATTTCTAACATTGCTTATTGAAACCAACGTACTTTTTGAAGATATGTTGTACACAAATATTTTTTTTTGGCATGTCACTGACATTTGCATGGTGATAGCCACTTGGCAAAGTCACCATATTCATATCTAAGTGTTCCCTTCCAATTGAGTAAATCTATTCATTACTATGTTCAAAACAACTTCCAAATTTGCATACGAATCGTGTTCCAATTGTATTCGAATATACCTACGAGATTATTGTGATACTGAATGAATGTTTTATTCAAACAATCGACTTGAAAAATTAAATTTAGATAGACAATGTGGATTTGTGTAAAAGCAGTAGAGTGACAATCAAGCAAGTGCCAAACATTCTCTTATTTGTCATATCAGTGATTGAACAAGAGTGGTGATACGTGATTTTTAGTTTCACTTCGAGGTATTATTTATTATTACCAAAGGGTAATGCAAAAGGTTTTTAAAAGAGCTCACGCCTTTCACCATGGTGTCCACTTGACAGACGTCATATACCATAATTTATTTTAAAGGCCATAGGTCTGTTCCCGTACTTTTGCAGTAAAAATCAGTAAATTCTCAAGTTTCTTGAAGTGGGGGTAAATTTTCTCAAGAGAAAAGAAAGAGACAAAATTACCAAAAAGTACGGGAACGCGTTTAAGTAAAAAACAGTAAAATTATATATTTTGTATGTCTTTAAAAGAAGAAATGACACAAAACACCTATCAAAACAAGCGAGTTGTGACTTTAAGATACCAACTGACAGTTTACTGTTTTTTACTAACAGAAATTTCTGCAGTAAATTTTTTTTACAGATTTTTATGGAGGGGTAGTTTTTTACTTATTTTTGCATACAGGAACGGCAATAAGTAAAAATCAGTAAGAATCAGTAAATATTATTTTGTTCGGGAACAGACCTCATATAATTCTTCTAAATTTGTTATTTCAGTCGACGTTGTTAATGTGCAATGTACCATAAAAAATTCAAGACTATACAAAATTGCACCATGTTAAATTTCGTAACATTTTACAAAATTTCACTTGTAACGTAATATTTTTGTTTAAATTTGGTGCTTTCGCAGTATCAATACCCAAGTTAAATATTTTTGTTGCTTCGACCTGAGCTGGACAATCTAGAACACGTTTTTCTGCACCTACTTTTGTGTAGGAAAACATAAGGTCTGTTCCCGTTCAATATTATTTTTACTGATTTTCTGAAAGAGAGAGTTAATGATGTTTGTAACGACATATGTATTTTTTTTTTTGAAAACGGCTGTACCTATTTGACTGTTGCCACTTTTTTTTGAAAATGTTGGCAATAGTTTTATTTTCTACTACAGTAAAGGAAAGGGCCATAATAACAATTCATGTCAATGACAGGACAACATGTGTCGGGTCAGCTAGTAAAAAATAAAGGTGAATAACATATAAATATACGAGATGAGTAAACACTCCATGAAAATAATATTCACAAAGATTTCGTAAAAAAAGAAAACATAGAGCTCCTGCTTTGAACATTACGAAAGTTTCAAATAATAAATCATTTCATGACTTTGTTTCTAAATTACGAAAACTAGTAAACGTAACACTTGAGTTGGCACAGATTGTGACTCAGAATAATAAAATTACACCACAAAAGGCACAAGTTGAAATCACTATAAATATGTTAATTTTGCGAGTTATGCTAATCACTCAAAGATTTCTAAGAAAACATAATAAAAAGCTTAGTCAGACATAAACGTTAACAAATATGGGTGTATGGGGAAATAATTCATTGAATCAGGCAGTTTATGATTAAATTTTAGTAAAATTCCAGTAGAAAATAAAGGCTACAGGATATTTTTTTAAAAAAAAGTTAAATTTCTTTAAATTCAGCTAAATCAGGCGCATTTTTTTTTTTGACTTAAAAATCACAATGTTTACTGCAACTGAAATTGTTTTTTGTCAAGTAGATGTTTTTCTTTTTTTTTTAAATTAAGAGTAGAGCTCTTAACAGAGTCCGAACCAATCGAGCCTGCTTTTTTTTAGAGATCGTTCAAAAGTAACTAAGAATGATCTGAGTTTAATTAAGAACACAATTGTCCACAATGATGTCATTATATTAAAATTACCAAAATCTTAAAAAATATAATAATATAACAAAGTTATCGTTCAATTAATTCCGAGCTCATAGTGCTCATCATGCTCCTAAAGAAAAAAGAAACTCGTGCTACAAGCTCTGAAATGTCGTTAAAAAAGAAACACAAACAACTTAGGTGCATTGAGTTATAAAAAAATGCATAATGATGTCTTAAATCTAAACCACGGAGTTAAAATACGTTTTTCTCGTTGACAAAACATTTTTGAGTATGGCAATAGTTTATTTTCTTAGGACCCATTTATATTAATTAGAAAAACGCATCAGTAAATTAATAGTTTGGCTTTTTTGAGTATTTATACAAAGAGGCGCAAAAATTGTCACCCGTCGCAAAAGTTGTCACCCGATGTTTTTTGGCCGCCATTTTTTAAAGTGTTTTGCAAAAAAATCGAAACAATTATTATAGGTGGCGTATAAGACATGAATCATGGAATAATTTTTTCTACTTTTTTTTGCTGAAGAATTTAAATATTTGCAACCAAAAAACATCGGGTGACAGCTTTTGCGACGGGTGACAACTTTTGCGCCACCTTGTATAGTTAAATTACTCAACTCAACTTTACGTTATCATTAGTTTTAAAATGTAGCTCAAGAATTATAAAACACTTTAAAAAAAATTAACAGTAGAACTCATTATTTTCTAGTAAATTCCGTGTGAAAAATGTTCATACATTATTTAGCAAATTCACATCAAATGCACGTTTCAAATGTCATGTTCCCTTTTTTTTGATTCAACGAAAACAAATGTTTCTGACGAATACACTGCTAGACAAAACAGGGTAATTATTAAAAAGAGATATACTTATATAAAAATTATAGGGTTTAAAAAATATACAATGTAATATATATAATATAATGTAATAAGTTTATAACTAATAATAAATTAAAATCCGAATGTTTTGATAATTCACATTCCCACCTCTAAAGTTATAGCCTTCAATAATTTAAAAACACTTGCAAGCATTTCGTGATGCTGCTTCACCTAATCTAAAGAAAATGTGTTTAAAAATAAAAATCCAGTTTAAAATTAACTTTTTCAAAATGTTATTTTTTTTTTTTTGAATTTATAGTTTTGTTATTAATTTTTAATAAAATGGTGACTTTGCACCCGCTTATTTATATTACTATCTAGACATTATATACTGAATTTCAGGGTCTTAACCGCTGGTTAGTTAAAGAAATGTCATACTTTAAGTGTTTCTCAGTAAATAAATAATGCAAAAATAAAAAAACAATCTATTTACTGAAGTCCGTGAAAATTTGTGCCTCTTGGGTGTTCAAATTCACTCTTTTACCTGCTGTGGACTAGCCTGTTCAAATAGGAACTCTCCCATTTTTTTATTATGAATATTTTATTATAATTCATGATTTTTAAAACCTAATTAAATGGTTTTACGACAATCTCAGGGCAACGTTTGTATACAAAATTTCTGTTTTTATTAGTCGTCGTCTACGGCTGAATTGAGTGAGATTAACCCACCATAACCTCGAAATACACTAAAATTCATTCATTTGTTTTTTTTTTCACATGTTAAGTCATCATAATATAAATCCGTACTAATAAATGAATGGGGAAGGTTTAGGGCAGCATTTCAAGTAGCTGCTTATTGGCTTTGGGTATAATACCGAAAAATGATAGGGATATTGTTTTCTCTCGAGTCTTTTATCTTGATTGATCTTAATTTTATTTTAAATAATAAATGTTAACATGTTGTTTAAAAGTAAAAGTTAAGTTTTTTTTGTACTATTCTTAGTTAAAAAGAACAATACAAGAGTGTTTGGAGTTTGGGTATCTATAAAAATCTTCCAAATAAATTAGAAATTAAAGATAATTTAGAAAAAATTTAAAATCTATTGATTGAATATGTTAAAAGTAGATTTAGCTAATAAAAAAGATTATGAATTCTATACAGATGACGCATTGAGAACAAAAACAGAAACTTTTGCTCAGTAGCTTCATGGTACGGGCGGGCGGTGTGCATGAAAAAAAACATATGGCGGGCTGTGCCAGCACGACCCGCCATAGAACAATTTTTCTTGTATGGAGTGCGTCATTTGTATAGAGTTCATAATCTTTGCTAATATTCATGTATAACAACATTTTTTAATGCCAACAAATTGCTGCTAAATAAATAAAAAGAACTGACTGCACTGACAAATGCAAATGTCTAAACATAAATTGGGCTTCGTGCGCCAAACTGCCACTCCGAAGATTCAATTCCTAGCAACACCAAAATTTCTTTCATTGGCCCATCACTACCCTCGGTATCAAAAATCATGCGAGTGATATCAATTGTCATAGAATGTTTATCTCAGTCGATAGGATTCGGAATAAAACTTTAGGTCTCGTCAAAAAATTACATCCTAACGAATAATTACTTGTGAGCCAAAAACCTGCCTCTGGTTGCTTCAAAAATTTGTTTTATTTTTGTCTCTATAAAGGATTTGGATGGATTTACCTAGTGGTTAGTGCATTGGACTACCACTTTTAAATCGGCGTTGAACTTCAGATCCTATTCCTTTTGGGAAAACTATAACTTTGCACTCACAAATGAATTGAGAATGTTGGTATGGACGGATCATGCAAGATATTTAATTTTAGGTGTGTTAATTAAGTTATTTGCCCTAAAAAGTCAAAAATAGTTTGACTTTCATTAATCAAATCTGTTGCATGTCTGATATATGGTAATCCCAAATAGAATTAGCTATGTTGAGATCATTCTTTATATATAAAGTTTTATACCGATTAATGCAGGTAGTGATTTTGTAAAAACTAGAAAAATGACACACAAAATAGGTATCAGCCAGCCCTTCAAAAAGTCCGTTTTTTTTACAAACCTAGAGTGGATCTACTGTTGTCAAAAAGCGAGGGTATAAAAAAATGTTTTGTAGGTATTTTTGTAAATTGCTGTTTGATTACGCGCAGTCATTGTTATTCTTAAAAAGCAGACCCAATATTTTAATCATTTTTTAAAACATTTATTATGAAAACATAGGTTAAAAATTAAATTAAAAAATGTTTTAAATTTTTAAAATGAAAATTAGAAAAAAATGTTTTTACGAAAGTTAATTTTTAAATGTTTTCAATTTCTAAGCATTTTTTAAACATAGGGGATGGCAATGTGAAATCTACCTTCTTATTGCAATGATCCACTTAACTAACGCAGAAAAACAAGGAAAAGTCCCGTAACATTTTTAATCGTCTAGACATATCGTCCACCTTGAATTTTCAGGACACAATTTGAGCAAATCTGAGCTTGAAAATTGGAATATTTTCTTCTAATTTTGAAGCTGTTCAGTTGAATACATTTTCCATTCGGTAATGACTTTAAAGTGTATGTCAAATTTGTTGATTCAAAAACATAACTTGGCACTCACGGTCATATAGAAGCTATTTTTGAGGCACTGAATGCCTAATTTTTATATAAAAAAAACCCTCAATATATTCTGATTTCGTGAAGTTAAAAAAAAATTGTAATATTTTTTTTTAATAAACAAAAAGCTAAGGACTTAATTTTTGAAAATGGTAGAAATAAACTAAGTACAACGTATTGTTATCTTTACAAGATACAAGAAATTGCCTGTTTCAATAAGCGACTAAGGCGATTGTAGTTACTCGGAACTATAAATTTGTTCAATGCCAATACATAAAGGTCTACTTATAGCAATCAAGAAAACGCACTAAAATTGTTTTCTTTTTTTGAAAATGTATTCTACATACAATTTTCCCAATTTTAAACTGAAAATATAGCTTATAAATTATAAAAAAAATCTATTGGAAAACAATTAGCAATTAAAAACTTTTAAGCTCATTGATATCTACTAAACAAATTACGTTGTTTATATTTTCCGTTTGTAAAGTAGTAGGTAGGTACAATGATCAATTATTCAGTGAATTCTCTTGATATACACGTTCCAAATGTCATATTACCTATTTTCCATTTTGTTAATTAATTAGATGTATTGGAAATGCTACTACCTAGTAGGTAACCTACTTACTCAATAAAATTAAATAAAAACAATCAATGGTGGAACATTGAAAGAATCTAAAATAAAATTGAAAATGCGCTACAAAACTATCATCTTACTTCTACCGTCAAAAATAGTTCAATTGAAGGTTACTATAAATCCTTAACAAATTTTTGAATTTCCTTTTCGAAACTCGTTTACAAAACGGTCATAATATCTTTTTTTTTATACTTAATACCGTGAGAACTAAAAAAATAAAAAGAAATTTGACAACGTTGTCGTTGTGCTTACCCCACTCCCTCACCATTTGGTCTCTTCTGAACTCAATCCGTTACAAGAAAAAAAATCTCTACGACAAAACTACTCTTATCTACCTCACAAGTGGGAGCAATGAGCGCCTGATATAATTTTTTTTGTATTCCTTTTCCATTCTTGTGTTTTGTTTTCCTTTCTGTAGTAAATTGTCCCATCGAAAATAAAACACACAAAACTATCTCAAACTCAACCGTCAACTACAAAAAAAAAACTCGTTCCATTAAAAAAAAATCCAAATAAAACGTCATTAAAACAATTTACGCCAGCCATTTTGAATTATAATTGTTTTGCTATGCTACCACACCACTCTTTTCATTGCTCTTTCTCACACTAGCATATGAAAATTTTTGAAAACAAAAATTCCCTCTCGCATTTCTACTGCGCAAAAGCGAGAGAAAAAAACACCCAAAACGAATCACTCGATTATCAGCAAAACTCACCATCACCATTCACCACACACCATCCACCATCATTCTTTATACCATTCGAGTTTTTCGTTCAGCTCGTAAATGAAAACCACTCATACGATCATTTGGTTCGTAACGTTCGCAGAGTGAAGACGTGTGCACTGTCGATCGATGATTAGTTCTAACGGTTCTCGCACTAAATCGAAGTTGTTAAATTTTTTCCAAACGAAGAAAAAACATGCAAACATCATCATATTGAGAATTATTATCATTAAATTCAATTTCAAATCGTATTCAAGAAGTGACGGAGTGTTATCCTAGCTACGCCGAAAAAGAATATAATCTACCAAAAAAAAGAAAATTATTTTAAATAATTTTTCTTTTTTCTTTCATTGAAATAAGGTGTGTGTTGTAGTTTTTTTGATTTTTTAATAGTTGTCAAGTTAAATTTGAAATTTATTCTTCCACCATTGATTCGTCGCAAGCAGGAAATTGTTTTTGTATTCATAGTTCATTGTCGTTTGGTTGAGTGAGCAGTAGAGAGTGTATGTACTCGATTATATTTTTTTTTATTATATTCTGGAAATTTGTCACGTTTTTCTGTTTAGAAATCGAAATTATTTTTTTTTTGGAATTACCTACCCAGTGAGTGTGATGGTTTTTGTGATAAAATAATGAATTTGTTGAGTGAAATTGATTTTCCCGTTTGTCAATTGGATTGAGAAAAATTAAAATTCGAAAATGTGTGAAAAATTAAAAAAAAAAAAAGTTTTGAAATTTTGTATTAATATTAACGACGGGAAATTCAGTTTATTTGGTTCTATTTGAAAAAAATAAATTCAAATAAATTGGTAGCATCAGATGAAATTTACAAAAAAAAAAATTAAGAAATCAACGTTGCGAGTTTTTGAGCACGAGGAGTTTTATTTTTGGATTATCCACTACGCACAGCTGTCGTTATAGGAATTCCCTGACGTTTAAATAAATAAAAATACGTCTGTAAATTTCTGTCAGGTTTGAGTTTGATATATTTTTTGTTCATACACTTCGTAGGTGTGTCGATATTTCGTAATTTCATTTTTTTTTAAGTTTTATTGGAAGATTGCATAGCCAGTAATTTGTTTAAAAAAAGTTGGCAATAATAGTCTCGCAGGCAGGTGGATTTTATTTTTCGAAATTACACCGAAAGTTGATTTTGAATGGAATTGATATACCTAGCTCTTTTCTAGGAAATAGTGTTGTTAACTAGTTTTACAATTATAAACCTAAAAATTACCTTGGCATTATTTTTTTTACCACCAATGATCTCAAATGTGCAAAAAATATAATTTTGGACACAAAATATTTGTAGTTATGCTAGGTTTTAGACCTTGTATCGACTGTTTATGTGAGAGATTAATATAATTATTTTCCATGTACAAAAAAATGTTCAGAAGCCGTTTTAAAAAGAGGTATAAAGATAAAAATAATTTCAATGTGTTGAAGGCCCTGAAGACTTCCGAAATACCTTCAATGTAAGTATTTTTTGTCGTCACTTTAGGGTACCTACCTACCTACTATTTTTTTTTTGTCAAACATATGGTAGAGCTCTCAACAACCGTGGGTGGCAAACATTTGCTTCGTTGGCAGAAATAGATCTCAAAATTTATTTTTCTTATTTTGACGAAAATATCTTTTATCAGAATCAGAACAGTTTTTTAGCTACCAACCAAATCGTAGGTTTTAGATTAGAAAAACAAAACAAAACTTTCTAGTTACTTTTGGACAGAAATATGTAGAAACGTACATATTTTGATTATATGACCAATACATCTTTGCAAATTAAAAAAAAAAAAAATACTTTTGGACTGGAAAAATGTAAAAAAAAAACATATATTGATTATTTATTTTTGAATTTATAAATTAATTTGTTTTGGATAGGATTGACTAAAGCTAACAATTGCTTTAGTCAATCCAATTGCAGATACCCACCTATAGTGTTGTCTAATTTCAACAAGCGATTTATTTATTTTTGCTGATTCTAAATAATTTATGGTTTCTAGGGCTCATTTATAGCGACACAAAAAAAATGCTCACGATAATATTATTTCTAACAATTTTTGGAACATTTACATTTATACCCAACATTCCTCTAAGATCTCAGCTTTTAATAAAAACAAGCAATTTACTAAAAACCACTTGAATTATTTTGTTTTTGTGCAAGAAAATGATTCCATGATGCGTTTCTCACTAAATTCACGTCAAATGCACGTTTCAAATGTTATTTTCTCATATTCTCGTATGCATTTTACTGATTGCTATATCTTATGACTTATAAGACTATTCTCGTCTGTAGTTTCGCAAGCAATAAATTTTCTTTAGTAAAAATTAGTAGACATTAGTAAAAAAAAAATATTTTCAACGTTAGCAGAGCTTTTCTCTTGTTTGACTGGTTAAACTAACATGTTTATACAAGGTGGCGCAAAAATAACCTTCCGGTGTTTTTTGGCTGTAATTTAAAATAAAGTCACCAGTAAAAATAAGTCACCAATATTCCGCGTTCTGGAGCAGTGTAGCGTAACATAGTTTATTAACGTCTATTTCGCATGTGTTTACAACACAAATGTCAAAACAGAACTGACATTAGGGGCCAATCGCAAAATTTATATCATTTTCTGATAGAAGGATTACTTTTGCTCCACCTTGTACAATATATTTAATATAAAAAATAATGCTGAAGGCACCACAGATATTGAAATTTATTTTAAAAATTGCTCAATGTTGACAATTTGTCAGTCAGATTTTAAAATACAGTACTCATAAAAATTGAGCTGGTAATGTCAATTGGAATACTTTAGTCTTTACAAGAAAATGAGTATTTTAGTTACCTAGCACATTTT
This sequence comes from Rhingia campestris, assembly GCA_932526625.1. Taxonomy (NCBI): domain Eukaryota; kingdom Metazoa; phylum Arthropoda; class Insecta; order Diptera; family Syrphidae; genus Rhingia; species Rhingia campestris. The sequence goes on from OW052183.1 coordinate 8,600,789, forward strand.
CTGGTGACAAGTTGGGGAATATGCTATAAAAAATTTACTTAACGTGCTTACGATATTCTTTGTGTCAAAAATAAAATTTTGGACACAAATGAATACAGAAGCTCGAAAAAGCCTAGCATATCTAGTTGTCTATTATTAATTTAACCAAAAAAATTCTTTTAGAAAATATACACTTAAAAATACTCCTAAAACGTATTGGAGAATCAGTGTAGAAAAATAAAAAAATACTTTTAGTTGTTATGCATTATATAAACCATTTATCAGATATTTATTTAAATAAATGCTAGTGTCTAAAAACTACTGATATCATTTTCTATTCACTATAAAAGTAAATTAGCATTTATTTGTTTCAACATTTTTGAATGTTTTAATTTCAAAAAAAAGGGTCTGTGAAGAAAGTCCCTAATTAAAACAATAATTTTGACATCTGTTTAAAAATTGATCCTTCAAAAATGCACTTTTATAATAGGCGTTAACACCATCCGAGATCTCCAAAAAATTCTTAGGTAAAATAGGATGTCTCTCAAGTGGAGACTTACTGTAATATTCTGAGTAAACATTTTTTGGATTCAGGTTGATGACTTTCAACTAAAAAATGCACATATTATTTTGTATGTATTTTAGGGAGTTCATTAATATAATAAGCTTCGATGTAAGGAAACTATTATTTGACAGAAACAGTTACCCTCTGCTGAGAATGTTTCTCTATGTATTTAAATGTCCAGAAAACAAAGACAAATTGTATAGTCCGTACCAAATCAGTTGGCCAATCTACTGCGCAGGTCTCTTTAAATTTATTTTATAATATCTTAAATCCTCTCTCTGCGTATTCGACCGTTGGCAAACTAGTGCAAACCAAACCAGTTGGACATTCTACTGCGCAGGTCTCATAAAATGTATTGTCAAATATCTTAAATTTCTCTTAAATCCTCTCTCTGCGCAATCGACCGTTGGCCAACTGATTTGGTACGGACTATACATTTTTATACCCTATCCCATAGGGGTATATTATAATTTTGATAATTAGTTTGTAACATAGAGAAATAATTTAGCTACATATACCTCAAAGTATATGGATCGACTCAGAATCGTGAGCTGAGTCGATAAAGCCATGTCTGTCTGTCCGTCCATCCGTCCGTCTGCACGTCACCGATTTTTAGGCCTTAAATTTTGAGCTAGGATAATGAAATTTGGTATATAGGATCCTCTTCTCTGCCTACAGAACAAGTGTAAACATTTTTGAAATCCGCCCACTGCCACGTCCCCTTTTAAGAAAAACTCAGTTTTTGGCCAAACCGTAAAAATTTTTAAAAAAGTTTCTGAACAACATATTTAGACAATCTTGATATCTATATTTCGTCTATATAAAGTTTTTTGCCCACTTTTTGGGGGCGTTTTCAATAAAAAAACTGTTTTGGGTTAAATTTAAAATTTTTCGAAAAAATGTTGATGCAGAATCATTAACAATATTATAATGAACATTTCGTCTATATACCATTTTAACCCACGCCCACTTATTGGGGGCGTTTTTATATAAAAACCATTTTTATACACTACCCCATAACATATGCAGGGGAAAACCTTGTCTTTTGTATAACCGTTAGTGTTTTGCAAGCAGTCTGAAGAATTTGTTTTTAGCCATGCCCACTTTTTTGGGAGATTTAATTTTTATGGATAGTATGGGATAGGGTATTCAACGATCCGCACAGTGGATTGTAGCCTTCGCATATGTTTTACTTTACAGGTCCACTTTTTACTATTTAAATTTGGCACACGCATTAACCCCGGTATTAATAAACGCTAATTAGCTAATCACTCCCTAAGATAACCTTTTTTCCATAAGAAATAGGTACTCGTGCAAATATGTCAAAAATTAGTCAATTATAGCTATTTATCGTTTGTTAATACGGAAGTACACGTTGAGGTACAATTTAGCCAGCAAATCATTTTTGTCCTGTGTACTAAATATAGGGGTCCTTCCATCCCTTATTACTGTGCTAATTTTTGATTTACATATTTAATTTCTATAAAAGATTGAGAAAGATAAAAAGATAAATGTTTTCTAGTCTTTGTCAAAATATTTAAGGTGTTTTTATTTTTTGTTCATTATTTTTGGCTACCAATGTTCATAAAGAGAGGTAAAACAAGACAACTCAAAGTTTATTAAAAAGGCAGAGAGGTAAAACAAGACAACTCAAAGTTAATTAAAAAGGCAGAGAACATGTAGTAGTACCTACCTACATTTTTTATCACTTTTTTTTATCACAAAATGTAATTCATAGTGTAAAATCGAGTAAAATTAAGTTTTTGAAAAATGGTATTATTAAATTTTTTGTAATAGTATGAGACAGTATTTTAATTTTTACAAAAGTACAACAAAATGTGTGTGCTAATTTTTTGTTTTTTATTAATCTCTCTGAAATCAATTGATTATTTTATTTTACAATGAAAATAGAATGAAGCGTAGATATATTTTTAAATTCTAGGGTGAAATTTATATTATTACTTTATATATTTTTTTAAAATCCCCTAATTGACACAGAAAAAGCTAACATTTTTTTGAACCTACCGACACGTCAAAAAATTGTAACCACGTCAATTTTCGTTCTGACAGTCTTGGAATAAAAAGCATTGAAGTGAACTATATGAACTTTCGATGAACTACTCACTTGGTGACCGAATCAGTTAAGAATCACTTCAATCAAAGTGAGTCAGTGGTTAGTGCTTTAGGTTTCTAACGATTAAACTTTTTTATTGTTCACCTTGATTCTAGGTATTTTTGTACAAGGGACTAAGTGGCTACAAGCTCTTGGTCGAAGTGAAGGGATCTGTAAGCAGGGGTAAAGCTCTTAATATAAATTTCGAATCGACTTAAAAATACAAGTCGCCATTGTTTGTGTTAAAAATAAAACATTTAAACCATAAATAGGTGAAAAATGAGGTTTAAATCTGTATACCCGTTGATCCTTGCATTCTTGTATTATTTCATTAAAAGTTGAACAGAAAGAAGCTAACCCAACCGAATTTCCTAATTTGTTGCCTAGTTTATAAAAAAAAGATCGTATCTGCCTGATAATATTTTTCGCAAAGCTAACCCCTAGTATAGTATGACAATCAGTACCTACATTGTGTCGGTTTAAGTTGTATTAAATTCCTAAGTCATCCTATTCACCATTATATTTTTTTTGAAAGCTAATATTGAATCCAAAAAAAATTGATTTCACAATTGGACGAAAAAGTTGCAACAATGTGAAATAAAATTGATATCTAGAACTCCTTACTTTGCAGAATAGAAAATAATAGAAAAAAATAGAACTCTTTACAAAAACGAACTAAAATTTCCACAATCACGACAAAAAGCGCATATAAGCCTACCCACCCACCCGGCCTGTCTAAACGTGCTTTGATAAGTTTCTATTTACCCTGATAAGCTTAACATTGTGTCAATATAAGCCTATCGAATTAAACACTTGATATTTTAAATTTGGGGAAATTTCTTGTCAGCTCTAAAGTTCAGATTCTTGGAAACCCAGAGTTCCCAAATATTGATAAACATTGATATCTTATCAACCATCCTCAATAACTATGAATATACTAAAAAGCAAGACACTCATTGTATACCAAAATTATCTGCTGCCCTCATTCTTAGGAACCTTTCCTATTTTTTTCTTAATATAACCTCAAAACATCAACGAAACTCCTAATTTTTACATTTGCCTTTTCTTCTCTCTTCCCCTCACTAAAGGACCATCGATGCAGACAAAAATTGTTAACCAAAAGAATAATAATAATAAAAACAAAAAACAAATCGACAGACTGATTACCATATATACATAAAATAAAAAAATATATATAAAAAAATAAATATTTATATATATAGAGGCAGTTGTGAACAAAATAAAAAAAAAAAACATTAAGAAAAGAAAAAAAAGGACAAACAAAGGAACTCTTAATGGAAATTAGTATTTTTTTCGTTGATTTTACTTGTGTGTGATATATAAAGTTAAGTAATTTTAAATATAAAAAAAAACTATATAATATTAAAAAAAAATCGAAAGATAATTAAAAAAACAAAACATTACAAAAAACAAAAATTAAAGCTAAAAGATGACATACTCGCACAATAATAGCAGTAACAAAATGTCGATACGATATGGCGGTAGTAGCAGCAGCAGCAGTACAACATCATCATCATCATCAACAACAACAACAAATCATTCCAACAGTATTGCCAGCAGTACAAATTTAAGCACCTCACCCGGTTCAATGTCGTCCGGATCATCGTCCAGCAGTCTATCATCATCGTTAGGTGGTAACTCGTCGAGCAGCAGTTTAGGCAGTTGCGGAATGGGTAGCGGCGGTGGTGGTGGATTCTTTTCCGCACGCAAAAACAATCATTCGCCCCGAACTCATGGTGGCTGGCAGCGTCACTCACCAGGGGGCAACTCGAGTCGCGGCAATAGTCTCCTGACATCCCCCGGCAATGGTGATGTATTTTTCAACAATCACCACAACCGTCAGAATCATCATCATCAGAAGCATGGCGGTGGTGGAGGTCCCGGAGGAGCCGGTCACGGTGGCAACTCACGTCACAATTCGCCAGCGGCAATAATCGGCGGTGGTGGTGGCGGCAGCACCGGTGGCAGTGGACGCAAATCAAACCGGAACCATAATAGAAATTCGAGTGGCCATAATAATAACAACAACAACGGTATTCATATCCTTTTGTCGTCGTCGAATATGGTCGGCAACGGTACAAGTCAGCGCAATGGCGGAGGCGTCTCGCCTCCAAACACCCTAATACCAACGAATTTAACCCACTATGCTGGTAGCAAATGCTTTGATGCACCAGCACCAACAGCTTTACCAAAGCCACCGCAACACTGGACAATGGGCGGTAAGGATGTTATGCTAAGTACAAACTCGATCATCACCGACCCCAAGATGGTGTCGTTTACAACACCGCCGTCGTCATTGTTGTCGACGTCAATCCAGGCATCATCGGGCAAGTCGTCAAAACGCAATCTCCTCGATGACTTTGATACGCACAATTTGAAATTGTTGCTCAACGTGCAATCGTAACCGCCATTTTAAGTGTATCTAAAAACAAAACAAATCAATAAAACAACAACAACAAAAAACAGCAAATCAAAATAAAAAAAAAATAGTTTTTTCGCTTGAAAATGGATACACTCGTCATTTTCATCGTCATCACCACAACCACCATCATCATTATCATCACCCTCTTCCAGATTAATTTTGAAAAAATGCAGCACATTCGAAAAAAACAATAGTAAAACAACAACCAAACATCAGCGACAACAACTTGTGGTTTTTAACAAAAAAAAAAAGTAAAATCAACAAAAAACAACTTTTTAGTGATTTAATATTATTGATAAAGAAAAAACAAATTGAATCGTGATATATAAATAGACTTTGAAACAAAAACAAAAAAACAATTGAGAATATAATTACAAGAGAATAATTATAAAAAAAATATTTGTAGTACCTAAATAATTATTGTTGTTAAGAAGAGCAAACGATTGAGATATAAATAACCGTTTATCTTCTTCTACTTCGTTAATTTTTTTTTAAATTAAATTAAATAAATTAATTTCTCTTTATCTTGATTTATTTTATCATCTCCTATATGTAAATGAACTAAATTCTTGTATATCCACCCACCAACCAAACTTAAATTAAGTTAAGTAAAATTTAAACAAACAAAAAAATAAATACTTGTGTAAAAAATATATAACGAAATGAAGTGTGATAAAACAAAATATAAAATTACAAGCAAGTTTTACGGTAAAGAAAATGCAATAACAGCTGAAAATGTGATTGAATATATATAAACAGAAATCCAATTCTGAAATAAAAAAAAAGTGTTAACTAAAAACAAACAGTTGGCCAAAAACTCAACAAAGTGTGTGTATTTAGTAAGAAAACTGCCAAAAAGAAATAAACAAAAAAACAAAAATTCAAGTGTGTAAAATAACGTCGGTAAAGCAGTCGAAATATATAAATACCTCAAAAAATAAAAAAAAACTTAAACATCAAAAACACAAACAACTCTGTAAATATCCGGACGGAGCAGCAACAACAACACCAAAACCAGAAAACCAGAACCAACCCAACATACAAAACCAGCATACATCAATAAAAATCAATCTCCAGATGCAGTTAACCAAAACACATCGGAATCCAACAACTCAACCACAACATGCTGATTATACAACAACACAATGTGATCCAAATATCAACATGTTCCTTCGCATCGAGGTGATACATTTTTTTATTATTACTTAGTAAAAGTATAGACATTTATATTCTAATTTTGTTTTAACAACCAAAAAATGCCTTCAAACAAACAAAACAAACAACAACATCTAACTTCCCTCCCTAGAACAATTTATATTTTTTAATCGACATCTATGAGGAGCGGATACTAAGAGTTTCATAATGAGGCAATCAAACAAATCAGCATGTTGGAGGAAAACAAACAAAAAAAAATAATAAACGCGCTCAATTCTCCAAAACAAAAAACAAAAACTAAACACCACCATCAACAAACATCAAAATTAGGTATATTATTATTTTTTTTATTGTTAAAACTTGCCCATGAATATTATATATATCCAATGTATGTATATGTAAAAAATAAAACAAAAAAAAATTTGTTAGATTATTTTGTTTGTTGAAAATTAAATTATTAACAGCACAAAAAAAAAAATTAAAGCAAATAACAAAATGCTAAAGAATGCACTTCATTAAATGTTTATTAAGTTTATATTTTTTAAACCTTCCAAACGAGAAAATATTTTTATATATTACAAGAAAAAGCAGCGCTTTTAAATTTATTAAAAATGTCCCCCGAAAAGTCTCAAAAAGGGAGACCTTTCTACAAAACCATTCTCATTATAAATTTTGTATTTTTCTTAATTTTTTTCTCCCCCCCTCATCCACTAGTTTTGTGTTGAAATTTTATTTAAAAACCAACAACAATTCTGTGTTATAATTTTTTTAATTATTATTTTCAAAAAAAAAAAAAAAATGTGAATAGAAATTAGAAAGGAAAAAAGAAACCGAAAAAAAACAAAGCTTTAAAGAAGACTTATATACCTTTTAATAAAAATGTATAATACGAAAAATAAATTTAATAATTATATTCCTGTATAATACATAAAACAAAATATATATGAAAAATTCTTTGTTTAGCTAAAAAAAAGAGAAAAACAACACCAGCAAACTAAAAGAGAGAAAGCATTTTCTAACTTAATAAATTTAAAAAAAATCATTTTTAACTTTTAAAATTAATTTAACAAAAAAAAAACCAACAAATTAGTTTTTAATAAACTATAGCTATTAACTTACTCCTTTACTTTGCAATGTTGTGTGATAATCGAATTTTGTTAAGATTCCTTATTAATTATATGTTTTTTTTTATTTTATTATTTTTTATTTACGCAAGAATTTTGTAACTCTAAAAACATAAAACTCTAAAAAAAATTGTATTATTTTTGTAAAAAGAAACGAAAAAAGAAAATCATCTTAAATTGGAAACAAATGAAAAAAAAGAAACCATAATTGAAAGAGACAAAATATAATATATTTATTTTTTATTTTACAAAATTTTTAAACCAAACATGAAATGCTTTTGTGTTTTTATTTAAACTGAAGAATGGAGAGTTTGAAGCCAAAAAGGAGATTTCCAGTAGCAGAACAAAAAGCAACAACCCACCAGCTCTCTCTCTCTCTTGGGCGAGGAAAGGCCAAAATGAATGGAAACGGGTATTTCCGGTTTACTTTTGTTTTTGGAATAAGGGGTGGTGGTGGAAAGAGCAATTTAATTGGTCCTCTTTTTGTATCCATCCCCCTGTACTCTCTAGTGAGGTTAGTTTGTGTGTTGGGATATGTTAAATGATTTTTTTTTTGCAGGAGAGGGGTTTATGTTCTCAAGATTTTAAATCGAAAAAAGTTTTTTTTTTTATTAAGTTTAGCAAGTACAACAACACCTAGTCCTACAAAAGAAAACAAAAGCTATAAAAACGGTCACAAAAACTGTCCGAATATATTAGATGTAAGCTGTTTGTAGATCCTTTTTAGGTATTTATTGAATTTAATGATGAAAATCTCCTTTGCATTTAGTTTTTTTTTTAAGTAAATCAAGACTGCTGTGAAATAAGAAGTTTGAGCTAAAAGTTGCAAGGTATTCCATGTGGAATTAGTAGCTGGTTATGAGTTGGAATACATATATGGAGGAGAAAATGCAATCAAAAATTATTGTACTGGCGCCCAAGGACGGACAGAGCATTGATAATTATTTAATTTAATAAGAAACTCTGTTTGATTGGGGTTTTCCAACTTCAAGTTAAAGGTTTAGCTAACTAACTGGTGACAAGAATCTACTGAGAAACTAATTTTTGTAAGCGTTTTTTTTTTCGATGAAAGGGTGAGCCCTTATCAAACTAAATAACTGGCGCCAAACTATAGTCCATTTAAACATTTTTAAAACTTTGTACAGTTTAATACAGAGAAGTGCCATTATCTCTTAAAAAAACATTCAACTTGTGTTTTCAATGGCGAATTTAAAACAGAGTGGCTGGTCGCTGTTATTTTTTTTTTAAACTTATGATAGAGGTTCTTTCAAAAATGTAAATTATCTACATCTATCTACCCACGACGATTTAAAGTTCGAAAAAAAAAACAATCACTGCAGCGATTCAAATTTTGTTTTTATGAGCGCCTCTTAAAGGTTACATTTGAACAATCCTAGAAACCCCGTCTTGTTAAACAGAAGAGAAGTGTTACCATCTCTAAAATCGTTTGATTTAAGTTGAAATCAAGGAGATCATCTAAAAAAGGCTCCGTTTGTAACTTGTTAACAAAACAGGAGCATCCATCAAACAACCGCAATTGGCGCGTAATGACAGAACTTCAACAAAAATCCCCTTGATTTGCATTCACCACTCCTTAACAAGTTAGAGTCTCTAACAAATTTATAGCGCCACAAGCATATATAAAATGATAACTTCAGTTTTAGTTCCACACTTATCCAGGTTGCTCTCAGACTTTGTTCTTTTTACCAAGGACTTGCGTTCCACCATATTTATTAGCGAACGACCAGCCTCTGCATGGAATAAAAAAAGAGCAAAGCCTGGGACTAGGCCTTTACCTCATTTACATTTTATTTTATCTACACCCAAGAAATGATTTATAATTAACTTTTTTTTTAAATGCATGTCTATAAGCCTCATATTTTATTTCGTAAGGCTATGAAATGCGGGGAATAACCTCTTTTGAATCACGTTTTAGTGATTTGGAACAGAGATCTCAGAAGTAAGCAAATTAAAAAATAAATAAATAAATTGTTTAGAGCCCTTTCCATCGTAAAGGATGTCAATGCAAAGCAATTGGGGATCTAGAGGGTGGGACAAATGTTTCATTTTAAGCTTATTATGTGTTATCTTTGTAAGCAATTTATTTTGAATGGCTTACAGTGTAAATTTAAAATGGCGATTTGATTTCAATGTAATTGTTTTAAATTCACTGGATTTAAGTTGTTATAAGGAGAATATATGTTTCTTATAAGTCGGGTCAAGGATATGTGATAACTCTCTCGAAAGTTGAAATTCAGATGAAGTGGCGCCCAAGCAGTAACCCGTCGAATTCACAAGATAAGTTATACATAGGATTAACAATAACTTGTTTTCCATTGGTTACAAATAAGGTATCACAAGAGTTCTGTGAAGTTCTGGTTTTGAGAATTGTACGACGTAAGTTTTGGTACATGCTTTCCGTAACTTCGGAGAAATAATTTGGTCTCTTTTGTTTGACCAATGAAAAACGACATTAGAATAACGTCTTAAATCGTGGAGTAATAGAAGATATGTCAAAAAAGTGAACTTATTAACTGGCGCCCAACCAGAGCCTGATAAATTAAAAATTATTGGACTACAAATATTTCGGCGGAATATGTTTATTCTTATAAAGTGGTGCCCAATCAAATGGGCATTAAAAAAACGCAGAACTTAGAAGAATTCAAACTTTAGTTTGATGCATCTCTTTCACTTATTTGTGGACAGTACTGACAAAGCAATTTTTAGTATAGCTTTCTAAGCTTGGTTTAAAATTAAATAAGTTTTAAGTAAATCCAACGTCTTGATATTTAAGTAAGACTGGGTCTGTGCAGAGTCAAATACTGCCTTTGAGGTGTTCTAATCAATAGCCAAGTAATCAAATCAGATTATAGAAATTATATTGTCAAAACCAGTGTTGAGTTAGTAAGCAGGCGCCCAACGAGTTGTCAAAATAAAAAAAATACCTTTAAAAAAATTCCTTTCGCTTTCAATTTCAGTGACTCTTAGAAGGTCTCTTGAATTAAATCTTTAGCACGATTATACATTCAGGTCTTAATTTCGACATAAGTCCTTGGTCCACCAGATAAATAAATTTGACTTTAGTCTTATCCTGTTTTTATGTATTTCTTGTTCACATATTTTCATTACTTTTTATTTTATCAGCAAAAGTTTTATTTACAAAATTAATTAAATACTAACGGGATTTAGTCCAAACTAATCTATATATTTTTATTTTAAAATTTATAAATATTTCCTTGAGAGATTTGTATTTGAATTTTACAAATTTCTCAAAGAAATTTATTTCTCTCTGTTGTTTTTTTAATAAATATTTTTTCCTTCTAAATCTATCCAAAAAAAAATTAAGAAAAATACAAAAAACGAAATAAGTAATCGTTTACTTTCAAAAGTAAAATAAATCACGATTTAAGAATAATACAAATCGAAAACAAGACAAAACAAATGAATTACTTTTTAAGAACCACAAGGTTAAATAATTTTTAACCAATTTGAAAAAAAAAAAACACGTAAAGAAGCTATAAGACAGATTCCCAATAATGGTAAAATCAAGTTCAAAAAAATCACTGGGCTCAGTTCTATTCATTAATCTACAAAAAAATCAACTTTCTTTCTGTTTTACATGTTCTATACGTAATTATATTTATAAATATTTTTTCCATCTATTCATGTTTTTTGTTCTGAATGTACCACACGCACCCCTTTCAAAAATCACGTTAAAAAAAAGTTTAGTGAACCATGAAAGAGTTAAAAATAAACAAAACACAAAAAAACAAATCAATTTGCTATATTAAATATAAATTAATAAAAAAAAAAACTAGTACTTGAATGTGATCTCATTTTTATAATGAAAAAACTATTTAGAACAGGAAACTTAAAATAAATAATAAAAAAAATAAATATTATTTGCAAAATCAGCAGAAATAAACATATTCAGATATAAAAAGGGAGAACAAACGAAACGACAACAACAACCAAAACAAAACTATTTTAACTGTGAAATTTCCACCATCCATTGTAGTTTTTTGTTAAGAGAAAAACAAAAATAATTAAGTAAAAAAAGAAACCATTTTAACAAGAAATTAACGAAAGTTTATATATACTATATCAAAAGTAAATTTTAAAACAAAAAAAACCGTAGTAGTACTCTTTAAAAAAATATATAAACATAATGAAATATTTAATAAACAGAAATCAGCAGAAATTAGTGTTTTTTGAATATTCGTTTGAGATTAGAACAACATTTTAACAGAACTTCAAAAAATGTTTAATGAAAAAAGGTTAAAGTCTTTAAAAGTGTTACAAAAAAAAAACTTTATAAAAAATACAAATATTAAATGGGGTTGTTTAATTTGTTTTAATTTACATTTTTAAATTTAATTTTTTTTAATTATCTCCTGTTGGCAATCGTTTTAAATATACTTTTTGATTGAAATAAATCTGTTGGGATTTCTTTGGTGATTTTTTGCTTTCATTTTTTTAATAACTCAAAAATTAAATTACATTATACCTAAATAAAACTCCATTTAATAACAAAAAATAAACAAAAAAAAAATAAAAAAAATATAAAAAAACACCCTTAAAGACTTTAATGTTTTTTTTTTTTAAATTCGTTTTCCTGTCACTTAAAAGTCAGGCTTTTTACAAAACACTTCTTTAAAAGTTCTTAAAAAAACATCTTCGCAATAAAAACAAAAAATCTATTTTCGCGCTTCTATACAGTTAAATTTTTACATTACAGCATGCAAGACTTTTTAATAATTGTTTCTTTTTTTTTTTAAATAAATAAAATAACATCCTTGAATTTTTATTTCATTGCATTTCTGCATTAAGAAAATGACAGAAATTTATTTTAAAAAAATGTCATTTTCTTAATTTCTAAAAAAAATTACGAAACAATTAATGTTTCATTTGAAGAAAATAACGAGATTAAAGGAAAATTCAGGGATGTACAGCAATTTAAATGCATTGCTTTTGTTTTGTTTTGATTTAATGTAAAACTAAAACTAACATAAACAAATCATAGAAATAAACGAAATAAAAAACAAAATAGATTTTAAAGAAGCAATTTTTAGGGAAACAACAAAATACACCACAATTAATAAAAACAAAACTTACCACTATGGAATATAAAAATTTTAAATGCAAAATGATATGACAAACAAAAAGGATGTGGAATGCATTTTTTTTTTCTATATTATAAGATAAATCAAATCTATCAAAAACAAACACACATTTTGAGTGGAATGTGAAAACGTAAATACAAAATAAACAATTGATGCAATTTATTTTCTTCCTTTTTTCTAATTTTAAATTAATGGAAACAAATAATTATAAACAATAAATAAATAAATAAAAAAACAAATTATAATTAAATTAAAGAAAACAAAAATTTTAATTAGAAATATAAATAAATATATATTATATATTCTCTGTGATTTTTGTATTAAAAAAAAAAACAAACAACAAAAAGATTTGTAAAAAAGCAAACGAAAAATAACATAAAAGAAAAGAAAAAAATATGTGTAAACAAAAAAACAAATTATATTATAAAGTACCTATATATATATATGTTTGATTATTTGAAAGCAGAAAAAAAAGAAGCATACGAAATCCAACGGATCAAATCTCCTTTTTCAACTTTCGAGAAAAAAAATGTAAAACAACACATACACAGAATAAAAAAGAAAATCATAAGATCAAGTGTTAAGTTTCCTTGATTGTACAAATTAATTATTAATTGTCGTAGGTTAAAGATAAATACAAAAAAAAAATCTTCCGGAAAATTTTAAATTCTAAAACTAATACATATTCAGTTAAATAAAAGATTTGTAAAAAAAATTGGAATTATATAAAGCAAAAAAATCTTGTATCGTCAATGTTTCTCATTAGATAATAAATATTAAATTACCAACAAAATAAAAAAAAACGAAAACAATGAATTTAAAGCAACAAAATTATCGAATGTTACATTTATTGTGAAAACAAAATATTTTTAACCATTTTTTTCTGTTTGGTTTAATTTTCAAAACCAATTGTGTACTTTTGGCATAGATACCATTTTTTTCTTTTCTTTTCGACAAAACAAAAATGTTATTTGTAAAAATCATCAAACAACAAACAACAAAAATTGAATGTGATTTAAATTTAAAGTGCATAAAAATCGATTTATTCCTTTGTAATGAAAAAAAAAAACACACGTTAAAAAGTATTGTATTTACATTTGTATAGTAAATGAAAACAAAAAAAATAGTAAAAAAATAACATTAATAAGGAATACAATTTTTAGCAACAAAAATAAAAGAAATTAAAAAATCTCAAGTGCTCTTGAGTAAGCCAATTCCCCAGAAATCCCGATTTAATAAGAATACCTACCTCTCCCACCCCCTCCCATATTCATTGTCAATTTTTTCCTTCCTTCGAACAGAGATGTGAGAAAGAAGGATAGGGTTGAGTTTTTGTAACCCTTTATTCCCAATCCCAGAAATATCCCGCCTTAACTCCCACATTCCCTAAATATGTGCATTTAAGAGGTGTGAAAGTTGATTTTCAATTTTAAAATAAAAATTGTGCTTTTAAGCGCAAACAAAGAGATCAAATGTGCTTTTTAGCGCACATGTAATCTGTGCTTTTTAGCGCATTAAACACATTTAACATTTAACAGATGGTTGCTGAAAATCTTGGATCAAAGAAAGTTCGAGGGTTCGATGAGGACTGTTTATTAATAAAGGTAAGTTTAAAAAAATTACAAAACATTTTAAACAAAATGGCGGACAAAAGTAACTACGAAGCTTTTTGTTCATTTTTTTTGGTTTCCAAATTTATAAAGTTTGAGGTAAGCAAATAGCAGTTAGAGCTCTAGTTAGTTAGTTAGTTAGATTGGCTGTTCGTACAAGACGAAACACAATTAGCGCTGGGGTGCGCCGTTTTGATGCCAAATACTCGTGCGGTTAAATGTTATGTCTTGTTGTTAGTTGGCGTGTACTAAATCCAACCAGTGACATTAAGGAAGGCGATCAGTTCTTTGCTGTGTTTGTCAGAGAGGTCGCGGATATTGTCAAAGAAAGGTTTGCTAGAGTTCGTTGTCTTGCTCTTGACAGAGCCGGGCATTTGCACAGAAAGTGAGCTAAAGTTTCCTTCTCCCCCACCTCCTTGCAACTGCGACAGTAGGTGTTGTGGGGTATACCCATTCTAACAGCGTGGTCACCGATGGGCCAGTGTTCAGTGGTAATTGCTATCACCCTGGAGACTTCCTTACGGGACCTGCTTAAGAGGTCGCGTGTTTTTGTCTTTTTGTAGCGAGGCCACATATCTCTTGAAATGGCGCACCCACTGAGGTTTTGCCACCTATGTTCTGCTGTTCTAAGAAATTGTGTGTTGATATTATTCATGATAGTTTTTAAAGGAGTGAGAATGCCGATTGCACGTGAGCTGGGAAGGGACGAGCCCAGCCTGGCTAGGGCATCAGCCTGTTCATTTCCATCTACGTCACTGTGGCCTGGAACCCATATGAGAGAGATACTGTTCCGACTCCCAATGGAGGCCAGTTCGTTCTGGCATTGAAGTACTAGTTTTGATGACGTCGATACCGAAATAATCGCCTTAATAGCGGCTTGACTGTCGACAAAAATAGCGATATTTTGCTTGGGAGTACTATCGTGTCTAATCGCGTGACAAGCCTCCCTAATAGCCAACAATTCCGCCTGGAATACGCTGGAGGAATCAGGGAGGCGAAACGATTTTTTTATTTTTAGTGTGTCCGAGTAGACACCTGCGCCCACTTCGCAGTCCATTTTGGAGCCGTCGGTGTATATAAGTGTGTCAAAATCTTTTTCAACCACTGCGTTTTTCCAATCCTCTCTAGTTGGAAAGCCAGCGGTGAAGTGTTTGTGGAAGGTTAGAGGTTAGAGTTAGAGCTCTATTACACGGCGCATGTATTTGATGCGCATGTTTGGCTCACTCTCAGCCTCGCATGTTTTTCGACAGCTATCTTTCATTTTATCTTTGGTGCTTAGTATAAAAACAAGAATGTGTTTTGAAGAACTAAACAATTATTGACTGCATGGATACGGAATGCAGTTCGGACGAAGAAATATTGTTCGATCTTTTTGATATTTGTGAAGATGCTGTGAAGATAGTCAAAGCCAAAAAAAAACATATGAGAAGGTTACAATCCCTATCCCATTCCATTCTTAAAATTAATATCCCCAAAAAGTAGGATATATAGAAATATAATATAGAATATGATATAGTCATAACATATTGTTCAAACAGTTTATCAGAATCTTTTATTGTTCGACAAAAACCAACGTTTTTCTCCTGCGTATGCTATGGGTAGGGTTTTTGTAGAAAAACGCCCCAACAACGTGGGCGTGGGTTAAAATTATCTAAGGGTGAAATGTTTATATTATCATAACCAATGATCCTGCAGAAAAAGTTTTTTTTTAAAATATAACGAAAAACGCGTTCGTGGCAAAAAAATTTATATAGACGAACTATAGATATTGAGATTCTGTTAATATGTTGTTCAGACACTTATTCAAAATTCCTTACTAAACCAAAAACTAAAAAGGGGCCGTGGCAGTGGGCGGATTTCGAAATTTTTTACACTTTTTTTGCTCAACAGCACAAGAATCCTATGTATAAAATTTTATTCTCCTAGCTCAAAATTTAAGGCCTAAAGATTGGTAACATACAGACCGACGGACAGACATGGTCGATCCATATACTTTGAGGTACATGTAGCTAAATTATTTATCTATGTTACAAACTATATGTATCAAGACTAATATACTCTATGGGGTAGAGTATAAAAAAGAAATTGGGTTAATGTGTGGAGGAAAAAAGTCCAGGGATCATTTAGTTAACAACCGAACTTAAAGTGAATGATAAAGGATCTTTTTTAAATTATTTGAGGATGAACGAAAGATCTTTTGACCTGCTTTTGTCACTTATTGAAACCGACATAAAAAAAAAATAATTTTCGTATACATACTTTTTTTTTACTCTATCTATATAATCAGGATGGTGGGGATCATATAAGATACGGTGCATTTCGCTGTTTATATACTTCGTCCATTTCAATTCATCCGCCATATTTTAATGTTGTGCTCATCACAACAGCAAATGAATATTAAAGCAAATTCGAAAAAAACAAAGAAGAATGAGAAAAGGAAATGTCAAAAAGATGCAAGGAAAATTTTGCCCGCAGACACCGGGCAGGCGTATTTTTTGTTTCATTATCCCTCTCTTTTGACAATTTTTACAGGACAATTTTTTTTCGCAACGCATACTTCGTCGGAGGTTCAAATTCCATTCGAGGTGTGTGTCATCGGAAAAAATACTACACAAATGCGACGTCTTCACTTTACTACCATTAGTAAATAAATTCCGTGAAGAATTTGTGTCGGAGGAAATCGAAAAAAGAATTCCACTTAGCCGTCAAAAATTGAACGAAAAATGCTCCTGAACGCACTTCAACGCAATTCGCCGGGATGCGTTACAATATGTCGGACAAATTTCCGAATTTCTGAAGAATACGCTCCGACGGATACATTTCACATTGAACATTCATCGAAAATTGAAGTTTCCCATGGGAGTCCGACAGCATCCCGAATACTCAAAATCCCGAAATTTGCACAAATCTTTCATTTCATATTACTTTTTGGGATTCGTTTCCTATACATTTTCCGCTAAGTGAACACCATTAGAATGCATGGACTCTTTTGATGGTACTTCATGATTTTAAAGTTATACCGGCGTAATTTGAGTGGTTCCTGTGCGAAAGTTTGAGTGTCAGCTCCTGCATAGTGTGTGACTTGTTTCCCTTCAGGTTACCCTATAAAAAAAGAACCAACATTTCAGGCGATCCCGGCGGCCCTTCCAATGAACCATTTTTTTTAGATAATGTGATTTGGAAATGATGGCTCAGTGGCGCGATGGTTAGTGCGATGAACTGCCGCGCAGGAGGTCTGTGTTCGATTCCCAGTCGTAGCAACACCTAAATGATTTTTCACTGGCCCTCCTCTCGTGATGATCTGACAAATCATCCGAGTAGTATCAACTGTCAAGAATAGCTTATCTCAACTTAGCCGTTCGGAGTCGGCATAAAACAGGAGGTCCCGCCATCGTGCAAGAAGTACACACGCACACATGAATGGTTGTGAGAAAGCTAGGCCCTGGGTACTAACGAGCCTGTTGCGCCAAAAATTTGTATTTTTTTTTTTGATTTGGAAATTGTTCGCACAACAAGATTATTGTCTCACAAGCGGTAGGTCCAACTTGCTGAAACCATATCAGCTCAGCATTGTTGTCTGCTTGCACAAGTGGAGAAATAAAGTCCTGAAGCATTGTTATGTAGCTGCACCCATTAACCGTGACCCGAAATCTGTAATTTCGCTTGTCAACAGACCCGCTCAAATGAAAATGTGCCTAATCGCTACTCACAAAATTTTCCAAAAATTCTTCGTCATTCTCGGCCATATTTTAGTAAAGTTCTGCAGTACTCCAGACGTTTTTTTGGGCCACCTGGATTTGGACCAACTGGATCTTGTAAATCCTCAAAATCGTGTTATGCCTAACTGTAAGCCTAAGTGTGCCGTTGAAACATTTCTAACGCCATAAAATTGCCGGTAGGCACATAGAGTACAGATTTAAACAAATTTTTTTAAAAAAAAAAATAATTTAACATCCTAAATCTTACGAATTTTATGTCTGAAACAATCAAAATATCTTTAAATAACAGAGTTATTCATTACATAGGAAAGAAACTTTTGGGCCATTGCATATATTTCATCCATACGTATTTTTTGGAGCGTGGTTTTAAAAAAAAGATTTTTAGCAAAAGTTTATGAAAAATGGAGTCTTTTTGGAAAATTGGAATCATTTTAACGCACTTTGAGACATTTTCTATACAAGAACTATTTTAATATCCTATCTCCCAAAGCGTTTTTTTTTCGAACCGAACAAACTGTCTGAACAAGATGTTGGGATATTCCATTTTCTATGGTTCAGTTATATGCTCATCAAGTTTTTTGCCGCGCCCATTATTTGGGGGTATTCATTTAAAGGATGGGATGGGGCTGAATTAAATAGCGAATTGTAGCCTTCTCATGTGTTTTTTGCATATTTTAAAAATTAATTAGAAAACTTATATTTTTTTAATTCATATTTTCAACAAGCATGTGAATATTCCTTTAAGCCTGATTAAAAAATTAAATGGGTGCATAAATCTTTATAAACGAATTGTTTTCTTTTTATCTTTGAAACGTCAACGAATTTTTTGTGTCGAAAACACAGTTTTCGGTTCGGTTGTAAAAGCCGTATAAAATGACGATGGAGTCCGAAAAAGGGAGACTGGCAATTCTGTGTGACGTATGTCGGTCTTCACGAATCTAGTAGCTAAATGTGTTGACGGATTTACTTCAAATTCGACATACGATGTTCTTCGATTAATATCCAGAGGGGTTTTCGGAATCGGCATTAAAGGGGAAAACTAATGACAGGTACCTGACTAGTGACTATAAACAGTACCTACCATATGTACAACGGAAATGAAACATCGAGTATACAAAAAATCGTGTTTAATTGAAATACATCGTAGTCACAGTTACCCTGTCGTTCTCCCACCACTCGTTTTGTTTTTTGGGTTGTATTTATAAAATTAAGGGTCTATAAGAAGAGTAAAAGAAAGAAGCAAATAAACGGAACATAATATCGAACAACAACATACGAGAGGGTAAAATTACTGTCCATTCGTCAATTGGGGCTTTGAGCTATATTTTATATAAACCTGCGAAATTTTATAAAAATTAATAAAAATCTCTTTAAATTATAGAAATCCAATGACGTTTTGGAAACCATGATGCCAAAAGATCCCGGGGCTCACTTTTCTGATATCTTTGTAAGAAAAGAATACAAAAGAAAATAATATACATGCCGGATTAGATCTCATGTTGTGCCCCGAACTAAACTTAAAAACTCAAATTGGAACAGATATTGTATTGATACAAAATGGGATGGAAAAACGATCACAGACACCTTTCATAAGATCGATCTATACGTATCGAACCGCATTATTAAATAGGTACTTTGTTTGTGTTATCGTCAAAAGTGTCATTAATTACATGTCAATGGCCGTGTTCCGGATTTAAGAGTAAGTAAGATATCTAAGATGAAGCTCTGTTTACTGACCAATGAGAACAAAACAGAACTAAATCGGGAACACGACCATTGACAATGAATAACATTCGATGATTATAAGATGATTATCACATGTCAAAATGACATTTTTGTGATAGCTTTAAGTCTGTTCCAGTACTTTTGCAGCACAAATGGTAAAATTAAAAAATTATTGAAGTGGGGTTAAATTCTCTTACAGAGAGACAAACTTATGAAAACCTACTGGAATACGTTTGGATAAGTAAAATAGATTGAAATTCTTAATATTTCAAAGCGAGCCATTTTTTATATGAGCTAACAATTGACAGTTCACTGATATTTAACATAAGGAATTTCTGCTGTGAATTATTTTACTGATTTTTATGGAGTTGTGGTTTTTTTCATCTCATATAATACCCTCCTTTTAGAGGATTTTTTTTAGAGGTATAGAACTTAGAATTAAAATAAAACACAAGAAAATTGTTTTAATTCGAATAAAGCCAAGTTTAGAGGTCCAATTTTCAACGACTTTTTCAACGACTTTGGGGCCGTATGTCGGCAATAACGTCACGAATGTTGGTTTCCAAGACCCCTAACGTTTCTGATTTGTTGGCGTAGATGAGCTACTTCACATATCCCCAATGAAAATAATCCAATGGTGTCAAATCACACAATATTGGTGGCCAATTGACAGGTCATTCCGCGAAATTATGCGCTCATCAAATGTTCCCCTCAATAAATCGATTGTGACGTGCGTTGTGTGGCATGTTGCGCCGTATTGTTGAAACCACATCTCATCCACATTCATGCCATCCAATTCGGGAACAAAATAGTCGGGTATCATGGCTCTATACCGGTCTCCATTAACGGTAACTGACTCTCCAGCATCATTTCGGAAGAAGTATGACCCAATGACTCCACCAGCCCATAGGGCACACCAAACAGTCGGTTTTTGTGGATGTAATGGCGTCTCAAGAGTCTGATGTGGATTCTCTTCACTCCAAATGCGGTAAAAATGAGCCTCATTACTGACCATCCGATGGTCCAAATTTTTGATGACGCTGATGCATAATTGAGGTTCTATGCCATTAATGTGCCGAATTATCTCAGCCTTTAGCTCTTGAATTGTTGCTGGCTTATCGACGTGTACCTTTTCTTTCAAATAACCGCAAAGAAAGAAGTTCAACGGTGTCAAATCACATAATCTTGGCGGCCAATTGACATCACCACCACGTGAGGTGACATCTGCTTATTGACGAATCCACTGAGGTGAAAATGTGCCTCATCACTGAAGATGATTTTCTTCGAAAATTGATCATCCACTGTTGCCATTTCTTGCCACCATTCTGACCATTGACGACGCTTGAAATGGTCAAGAGGCTTCAGTTCTTGAATCAATTGCACCTTGTAAGCGTAAGTCTTTATGCATAATGTTCATCAACGACAAGCGTGAGAGGTGCAATTGTTGGGCACGACGACGAGTTAAGGTGGACGGCTCTTCAGCTCCACTATCGCGAACAGCAACAATATTTTCTGCAGTACCAGCTGTACGAGCATGCACTGGTGTTTTCACATCTCCTACAGACCCGGTTTGCTCAAATTGTTGCACGATTTTTCCGATTATACGCACATTTGGACGATTAAATTAACCGAAAAAATCACGAAGCTCACGATATGCATTTTGATTTGAACGCCCATTTTCATAAATAACCTGAATTACTTTAACGCGTTGCTCGATTGTGCATCTTTCCATGGTTCAAATTGAGCCTAAAATTGAGAAATGTCAAATGAATTAAAAAAAAACTTGACGTTTAGGTGTGGTTCACATTCAACATCGGCCCTTAAAATTTATATAAACATATATATTATAGTGTCCTTAATTGATCCTTGTGGCAAGCCAGATTATTTTTTTTAAACTCATTTATTACACAATAAATCAGCGCAAATCATGAGCAAGTCCTCTTCGTTAAAATGAGGTTTTTCGTCGCTCAAAATATTAATTATATCGTTAGAGTAGCTATGTTTTGTTCTAAATCCAGACTGAATGGATACAGTAGACTTTTTTAATAAGAGAGTCCTGTGTCTAATATTTTCTCCCCTTTCTTGTTAATCGACCAGAATTCGACGCCTTAGAGTATGAATGGTAGGTTAAGTAATTCCATTCTAGTCGCTTCCTTGTTTACACTACCAAACGTTGCTATGGCATCACTGTGAGTCCGACAAATAATGTCAATATCGTCGGCGTAAGCAATATATAGAAGATCGTGCCTCTAGTGTTGGCTCAGGAGTTTTGCACAATTCTCTCAAAAATGATGTTAAAAAAGTCAGAAGAGAGGATATTTCCTTGCCTAAATCCTTTTTGGTATCGAATGTTTCGATGAGGTCGTTTCTGACCCTGAGAATTCTCCATCGTCATCCTGCACAGACGGACGAGTTTGGGCGGTACACCAAAACTAGTATAGTTTACCTAGTTAAGTTGGACTTGCGTTTTTTCCAGGATCTGCCGAAGTGTGAAGATTTGATCAGTTGTGGACATTTCTGGCCTTAAACCACATTAATAAGGGCACATATTACTGCAGATAAGATCTTGTAGGCGATGTTGAGGAGATTTTTGCCTCTGTAGTTGGCGCAGCTCAGAGCGTCTCCTTTTTGTGGATCGGACTAACGATGCTGAGGTTCCATTATTCAGACATACCTTCATCCAACCAAATTTAGCTTATGAGTTGTTGAATGTTACTTACCAAATCATTTTCGCCGGCTTTATAAAGCTCGTTTGGAAGGTCTTCATTTCCGGCGGCCTTGTAAAGCGTGAGTTTACATATTGCTATCCGCACTTCACTTGGGGCGGATGGTTTTTATATCTTGCTGTCGTCGCCAAATTGAATGGATCATTCTGTCCGTCAGCATGAGTTTGTTCGTCATCGCCGTTTAACAGTCTGCAAAAGTGTTTCTTCCATGGTTCTCAGCATCGACTCCGCCTCAACTACGATATTTCCTTGTTAACCTCAAGAATATTTTTTCTTTTTTTCAAATCCAAATGTGATTGACAACGTCAGATAGTATATTTGTGAAATGTCTAATTTTTTAATGGATAAGTTTACCCAGCTGGGGATGCCAATTGACTGGACTCAAGTGCACTAGACAATGCTTAATAGACACACAAGTGCCGCAAGCAAGTCATCTTCCGACTTGTATCTCTTCATCACGGAAATGCATCGCAACTACTTTTCCTCATTCATTATACGAGAGAGGAAAAATAAAACGAGTTTTCCGTATACAAGTACGAGTAAGATACATTTTGTATCTTTTGTGCATTTTCCACAATTTCCCTTGTACCCATTTATTTCAAGCGAACGACGAGTAGGTTAGCTATTCCTGTTCACACTTTAACGTTTGCGTGACCGGTGTCTTGTACTCGTTTAATTGATTCTCTGGAATGGGGGCTCTATTTTTTCTCTTTTCTTTATGAGTCTCGACTGTATTCGGTCACCGAAATCCGATATATCATAGGCAATCCCAAAAAAACCCACACATTGCAGATGGTAATGAAAAACCATGGTTATATGTGCGCCACCTAGATATTGGTTTTTTTTTCTGTTTTGATGACCGCAGAATTGGTTTTGCAAAATAATGGCAACCTTTCATTATGTGAATACCCACTTCAGAGCGAACTTTGAGCTGAATCAGCAAGTTTTTTTTGTTTAATTCTGCTGTCAAACTCCTTCTATTCAGACGACTGAAGAAATAAAAAAAAAAATAGTTGACTAACCCACTTCAGATATACAATTCAAATTGCGAATAAAAAATATGCAAATCTCTCCCTCGGTTACGGTTAAGTCACATACTCTCCACTTCGTTCCTATTGAGTAGATACTTTTGTATCTTTTTTTTTCGTAAACATTTTCTCCTCTTCATGCACACCAACCACACATTACGTTACGGCGATATTTAGATGAAAATGTATATTTAAACAATTTAACAATAACAAAGGTAACACAATAGCTCTGAAGAAGAAGAAAAAAAAAGGAGAAGAAGACGAACCACACACATTAAAATAACAATGGAACATTATCACATTTTGTAGCCTCCATGCCCAGGCCGGATTGAAATTCAAATCCACAACAACAATGGATGCCTCGAAATCGTAGTCGTTGTAGCCTGTGTGTGCGCGACATCAGGCAGAACTTATATAAAATTTTATCGCATACATTATGTACTCGAAAATGTTATATGCGCTAGGGTATCTCCAAAAACCAACAAAACTTTCGACGGCCTAAACAAAAACCAGCATTTCATCAATTTATGACAATGGCTATGGTGCGGCGCGGTAACGACGATGACTATCATGATGATGATGTGCGTTTAGCTGAAGCTAGGTTTTGCGAAAATTTTGGATGGTTGGTCAGTCCGCCGCCACACACAAGGTTTTCACTTTGGAACATATCTACATAAGGTACATTATCGAGAGACAAATGGCCGCCGCACACAAACCACAATCCACATCCCTATAACGTTATGTTTCGCTAGACTAGGTTGCTCATGGCTGGATGGTTAGATAGATTGATGGATGCGGTTTTAAGGCACCGAATGGCATACTCATAACAATCACAACGAGCAAACAGATACGCGAGTGCCATGCCAGGTACCACGAATTGAATTTCATATGAGATGCGTTTTTGGTTGGTGAAACGCGTGGCAAATGCAATTCCATTGCGGACAGAGGGGTACGGGCAGCAATAAAGGGCATTGTATGGGTATGTGCGTTCGCAAAGACCACAAGCAGCGCTAATTGGATTTATATGTAACTAGACGGGTAGCGATGTCAACAACAGTGGTGCGGAAATGTCTGATACGAAGAAGAAATGTGGCGCACAATTCTTGTGAAAAAAGAACGAAGTTTAGCAGAAGATTAAATTATCTGGAGGGATGGCTACGAGGGGTGGTAATCATAAGGATTACTTAATATTCCCCCCAGTCGGCTCGATCTCTAGCCTGCCGTCCCGAATTTCGCACTATATCTGGACATTCCATCGAAGATGGGGTATACCTTGGTAAGACTTTATGTTTTACAGCCTCGATGTTCATTCGAACTACATGGCCGTCAGCCATGCTAACCGTTGGATCGCTTTGTTGTTTGAGCAATGTCACTGTACAGCACGTTTAGTTCGTTGTTAGATCTTACGCAGGATTTTTCTCTCGAATATAGCAAGGGAGCTTTTATCTAAGTGGGTAAGGATACATGCTACTGCACCATATAGCAGGAACGGGATGATGAGTGTTTTTTCTACAGCCTCTCGTTGCTGATGAAAGAATATACTTCGTCTTGTCCTCGTTGATAGCCAGCCCCAAATCCAAAAGCTAAGCTTGTAATCCATCGGCTAAAGCTGCTTTGTTAATTTTTAGTTTGGCGATAGCTAGTATGATCTTAGGGTCGGGAGATTAGAACTCTTGATTGTCATTCTGATTTCTTAAACTCATGCAGGACCTGCCTTATGGACGGTTCTTCTCCTATTGAAAATCTATGATCTTCTCTTTAAAAAATATAGATAGCAAGATGTTCAGAAGAGCTTAGCTTTAGTAATTCCAAATACATTAATGGCGCTTCAGTCCGGCCCTCAGCTCCTCAACCAACATTTTTCTTCAATTAGCCAGGTCCTAAACTAATTGCCTCCATTTGGGCACTCCTAGTTGGTTGATGTCGGTTTCTATCTGTGCGCGCCACTTAAGGCGAGGTTTCCCTATACTGCGGCCGACGCACGTCTGGCTGCGAATCGAAGACTCTGCAAGTCGGAGTAATGGTTTCAATATATTATACATGTCCCAGCCATCTTAAACGTCCAATGCGTAGTTTTTTCACCATGTCCACGTCCCTGTGTGTAGTTCAAGAATCGTCTCCATAACCCGGCAACGCAAACGAGACCGACGATTTTTCAAAGATTTTTTCTCTCAAAACGACCAAGGATTTCTTCATCCGCTTTTGATAAGGTTCATACTTCAGCAGGACTGGGATGGTTAGAGTTTTTTTTTTATAGAATCTCCTAATAGTTTGAGTGAAGGTTTTACTACTAAATTGCTTTCTTAGCCCGAAGAAACAGCGGTTGACAAGTGTAGTTCTTCGTTATATTTCTGACGTGATGTTGTTGTCAAAGTTAATAGCGGAGCCGAGGGAGACAGAGTTCCGTAGGAACAATATCAATGTTATATCTGTCAATGATGATGTTCTGTCCGATTCATCGATATTGTATGTCCTTTCGTATTGACAGCTTATATTTGGTCTTACTCTTACTGCTAAACCCGTTTTTGTCACTTGCTTCCCTATACTAGCAAACGTGGCTATGACATCACGTTCTGTCCTACCAATGATGTCAATATCGTCCGAGTATGCTAGTAGTTGCACCGATTTTTGGAAGATTGTGCCTCTGGTGTTGGCTCGGGAGTTTTGCACAATCCTCTCAAGAATCAAATTAAAGAACTCACATGACAGCGCATCGCCTTTTTTGGTATCGAATGTGTGGGTGAGGTCGTTTCCGACCCTAATGGTGCAGCGAGAATTCTCTATCGTCATCCTACACAAACGGACGAGTTTGGGCGGTATACCAAAACTAGACATTGATCTGTATAGTTCTTCTCTATAAATGCTGTCGTATGCTGCTTTGAAATCGATGAATAGGTGGTAGGTATCGATTTGGACTTATTGGAGTCTAACGAGTTGGAAGATTTGATCAGTTGTGGACTTTCCTGGCCTAAAACAACGAGAAAAGGCGAGGAGTGTCCTCTCACTAAGGCACTCACACTCAGGCGGCAGCGGAGGAATTCCCTAGATGAAGTCAACGGTGGCGCCTTCAGCTAAAGTTTGATCGGACTGGTAGTGTAATCCCTATATGAGCTGCTTCGACATATTTGAACACCAGGTCTATAGGGATTTCCAATACTGAGCCAGGGTGTTGGAAAAGAGTTGGTGGCGGAGGAGCCCTCAATGGGTTAACGGCAGCGCTCATATCCCAAAATGGGCTACTGACATCGGTATTTCCTAAGGTCAAACCAACGGCCTGGCCCTCCAGGTTAGAGGTTGTGCTTTGGGTTAACTACCCATCCATGGAAACAAGCTTATGTTACGAAGCAACCAGTAGCCTCTGAAAGGACTGATATTATTGTTGACAACCCTGATTAACCAAAAAAGGACAACGACGTTCGTATCTGCACATGGAATGTGAGAACATTAAACAGGAGAGGTGCAGGCGAACAACTAGCGGAAGCCCTAAACTGCTAAAAAGCAGACATTGCTGCCATCCAGGAAATACAATGGGATGGGCCGGGCAAAAAGAGGATGAAAAACTGTGACATCGACTGTTCGGATGCGGATTCGTTATAAGTGCCAGACTTAGGCATGAAGTCTCATGTTTCCAAGACATAAGCGAATGCATTGTAACAATCCGCATTAAGGCCAAATTCGCTTACTTAAGCCTTACATAGACTCATGCTCCGACGGAGGAAAAAATGATATAACTAAGGATTGCTGCTACGAGCTCCTCGACAAAACCTAACGCAAAGGTAGGAAGAGAAGACATCTTTAGCAGTACTGTCGGAAAATATAGCCTACACGACAACACGTCTGGTAACGGACTTAGGCTAATTGACTTCGCTACGGAACGAAATGCCAGCACACGGTTTCCTCACCTCGATATCCATAAGGGGACATGGCGGTCTCCAGATCAACGAACAGTCAACCAAATTGATCACATTGCGATAGACAAGAGGCACGCATCCAGTATTTTTGATGTCCGAACATTACGAGGGGCTAACATCGACTCGGACCACTACTTTGTTGTAGCCAAGGTAAGGATGCGGATATCCACCAAGCCACAATAAACCAGATATGCTGTGAAAATTTAGTGTCGAAAGACTTCAATCGCCAGAGACCGCCAAGACCTTCGCGCAACGCGTATCCCTTAACCTCTCGACTCATAACACACCACCAGCATCTAATGTCGAAGAACAATGGCAACGATGCCAACAAGCCATTAGATCAGCCGCAACTGATGTGCTAGGTTTCTCGCGGCCACCAGCAAGAAACCCCTGGTTTGATGAGGAACGCCGACAAATGCTCGCAGCCAAGAACGAGGCCTACAAGGCTAAGCTGCAGGTGAAGACGAGAGCTGCCATTGAGCTCTATAGGCAAAGAAGAAGGGAAGAACATCGGCTTTTCAGAAAGAAGAAAAAAGAGCAAGAAAAGCGCGCGATCGAGGATATAGAGAGGTGCCACTCCAGGAACGATGTTCGCAAGTTTTACCAAAGTGTAGAACGTCAAAGCCAAGGCTACAAGGTTCGAACAGAATCCTGTCGAGATTAACAAGGAAATATCGTAGTTGAGACACAGTCGATGCTGAGGATATGGAAGAACCACTTCTGCAGACTGTTAAACGGCGATGACGAACAACATTCCGCTGTCAGGCAGAACGAACCATTTAATATTGGCAACGACAGCAAAAACTGCCAACCACCCAACCTAAGTGAAGTGAGGATATCAATATCTAAACTCAAGCATAATAAGGCCGCCGGAAATGACGGCTTTATAAAGCTGGCGGAGATGACTCGGTAAGTAACATCCACCAACTCATAAGCCAAATCTGGTTGGATGAAAGCATGCCTGAAGAATGGAACCTCAGCATCGTTTGCCCGATCCACAAAAAAGGTGACCCTCTGAACAGCGCCAACTTCAGAGGCATAGGTCTGCTCAACATCGCCTACAAGATCATATCTGCCATAATATGTGAACGCCTGGAACCGTTTACCAACAACCTGATCGGCCCTTATCAGTGTTGTTTTAGGCCAGGAAATCTCACCAACACATTCGATACCAAAAAAGGATTTAGGCAAGGCGATGCGCTGTCATGTGACTTCTCAATTTGATTCTTGAGAGGATTGTGCAAAACTCCCGAGCCAACACCAGAGGCACAATTATCCAAAAATCGGTGAAACTACTAGCATACTTCGACGATATTGACATCATTGGTAGGACTCAACGTGATGTGCCACCTTTGCTTGTATAAAGAAGGAAGCGGCAAAAATGAGTTTAGCAGTAAATGTGGGTAAGACTAAGTATATGCTGTGAACACGAAAGGACACACAAAATCGACGAATTGGACAGAACGTTACCATTGACAGATATAACTTTGAGGTAATACGGGACTTTGTCTACCTCGGCTCCGCTCTTAACTCTGACAACAACATCTCGTCAGAAATCAAACGAAGAATTACTCTTGCCAACCGCTGTTTCTTCGGGCTAAGAAGGCAATTTAGTAGTAAAGCCCTCACTCGAACTACTAAGGAGATCCTATATAAGGCCCTGATCATCCCAGTCCTGCTCTACGGCAAAAAACTTTAAGATTGCTAGGACATGTAGAATGAATGGACACCAATACTCCGGCTCGCAGAGCCTTCGATTCCCAGCCAGAAGTCGGAAGCAGTAGAGGAAAAACTCACCTTAAGTGGTGCGCACAAGTAGAAACCGACCTCAACCAGCTAAGGACCGGGCTAATTGGAGAGGCATGTGGGTTGAGGCCCAGGTTCATCCCGGACTGTAGCGCCACTTATGTAAGTAAGTAAGTAATTGTAGTCATTTTTAATAAATATGTCGAATTTTGTTGTTCATTATATTGTATGGGGTGACGGATTTGTCACAACACTGTTAAGAACGTAAACCGTCTTGATTTACGTGCCAGTTTCCCATATTTTTTTTACAGCATCTGTACTTAAATAGTTAACAGACCCTGATTTAAATAAAAAATATTGAGTCTCGAAAAGCAATAATTATCTCTAAAACTGTGTTTGATTAAACGCTCGATTTATGTCAAACAATCATGTAAGCATTAATTTCGTAAAAATAAAAACTCTGACAAGATCGTTTAGTATGTTCTCGTTATAAACTTATTTATCACATAATTTTCGATTTGATTGAGTGCTAGGTCAGAAGAAAATATATTTTTGGTATCAGGAATATATGTTTCATCAATCTTCTAACAGGTTTTTAAAAATATGTTAAGCGATTTAGATCTTATTTTAGATTTATGCAACTTTTCGACACAACTGTGCGTGTGCTCGAAACCCGATAATGTAAAAAGAGAAACGAGGGCAAAATCATAAAGAAGAGGTGATCGAGTGAAAATGATTCGACTAGACTGGTTTTTTTTTTAATTTTTTTGTTTTGATTTGCTCTACAAAAAAAACTTCAATGTCGGTGGGTGATTAATTGCATTCTTTTATTTGTTCGCTGGTTTCGGGTGACAGTGGGTTAAGATATTAATATTCGCATGCACTAATTCCATCTTAAAGTATCTTATACCTTAATTAGTTACTTATAGTTTGGTGAATAAAATTAGTATCTATTCTGCTGATTATGATTAATTGACATATAAGCGGACCACATAATTAGGAGGTCCATCGAGTACGAATTAAAACACCAAGTTGCTTGATATAACCGTCCGCATGTGTCTATAATCTGTCCCGAATATGGATTGAAAAATGGTAATTCCGGGTATTTAAACATGACTGTAGCAGTATTTTTAACTAAGATGATTATGGGGAGCACCAGGTTTTTTTTTGTGTGGGAAAATGCTTGACTGTTGTCTTTATTTTTTTCAATACTTAATAGGTATTGTGAATATTTTAGAAAGTTCAAACCAGTTAACAGGTAGACTATACAAGGAGATAGATACATCGCACGTGAGTTGAAGCTAATAGCCAACTTGGGGGGAAATTATAGGTGCAATTATTGATGTTTTTCTCGGAATTGATAGGTGGTATTCTTTATATTATCGATATATATAATACAGGGTGTGTGGTTTATTTTTTGGTTTTATTTTTGAAATAGTGTAATTTTTTTATTGAACGAGCTTATGATTGAATAAAAATGATCAATGGAAATACCTAGAATTTGGTATCATCGTTAAGAATTCGTAGTCAATCACGAGTTTAAAATCAGTGAACAAATCGAAACAATGCCTTATCATAAAAGATCTACAGTTGCGATGCTTTCTATATATCCCATTTAATTCTTTTGCTTCTTATGCATCGATACTGGACACGTTTTCGTTCAGAGATTAAATCAAAACTTAGAAATATCACCCTGAATATTGACGACATTTCAACTACGGAAGACGTTGACTGCCTTGTAAATGATTTTTCTGATCACGTTCTTAGCGCGGTGGATGCTAGTATCCCAACTATTCCTAAAAAGTTTTACTGTTTTAAACTGCCCCCTCATATATTATCTTTAATAAAACTGCGTAATATATGTAGACGAGATTGGCAAAGGTACCGACAACCTGTATTCCGGCATCAAATGTCATACTTGAACAAACAAATAGCCTTACAAATTTTAAAACACAGAAATATAGAATGGAACACTAAACTCAATATACTGGACAAAAACGGTAAACCCTTTTGGAACATCGTCAAATTAGTAAAAAATAAAAACAGACAGTTACCCTTCTTAAAAAACTCGTCGGGCACTTACTTTACTGATATCGAAAAAGCCAACGCACTTGCCATAAACTTTTTCAATAACCATGTTGTCTCACAAAACTTAGGTGATGCTTATACCAGTACCCTAGTGAGTAACACAATTCAAGCTTTTTCAGCCAATGTAATTAATCATTCTTCTTCCATCACATTTGTTACGGAAGAAGATATAGAATTTTTAATTAACAATCTACATGCAAAGAAATCTGGAGGTATTGATATGCTAAGAAACATTTACCTCAAGCAGTTGCCCAAAACAGGTATACGATTTGTCACGCTTATTGTAAATGCATGCCTTAAAATGCAATACTTTCCCGATATCTGGAAACTTGCAAAAGTGGTACCAATTTTAAAAGCTGGTAAGTCTTCTGAAAGGCCGGAAAGTTATAGACCTATCAGCCTTCTAAGTAATCTTAGCAAAATATATGAAAAGGTGTTGAAAGAACAAATTTTAAAATTCATTGATGTTCAACAAATTTACCCCGATGAACAGTTTGGATTTAGGCGTCACCACAGTACATCCCATCAGGCACTGAGAATATGTAACTGTATTAAATTCAATCGAAGCCAAGGAAAATCTACAGGTATGGTCTTACTAGACATTGAAAAAGCATTTGACTCAGTTTGGCACCAGGGCCTGATATACAAAATGATAAGTCTTAACTTCCCTCCATATATTTGTAATATAGTCCAAAGCTTTTTGTCCAATCGCTGTTTTAAAGTCCATGTTAATAGTAGTGTTCCACAAGGCTCAGTTCTTGCCCCAATATTATACAACATATTTACACATGATATTCCAAAATTACCGCACTGTAATGTAGCCATCTTTACAGATGATACCGCAATATTTTCATCCCATGAATTCGCTCTCAGTATTGAGAGGAATCTCCAAAATGGACTGGAAATATTAATAAAATATTATCACAAATGGAAAATAAAATTGAATGAAGGCAAAACTCAAGCTATCTATTTCACCCGAAAAAGAAAGTCTTGTTTTCTTCCCACCGGTCACCTTCAATTCAATGGAAATAATATTAATTGGGAACCTTCTGTTAGATATCTAGGTATTTATTTAGATACCAAGTTAACTTTTAAGGACCACATTAATAAATCTATAAAGAAAATAGGTATAGGAATGAAGATGCTTTACCCGTTTATTAACAGAAAATCATTACTTTCTACTGACAACAAAATAATTTTATATAAAGTAATTTTCCAGGCAATTCTCTTATATGGGTGTCAGGTATGGGGCAACTCAGCAAAGTGTCATATACAAAAATTGCAAGTATCGCAAAACAAACTTTTAAAAATGATGCTAGATTTACCTTGGCACCACTCAACTATTGACATTCATGAAAGAGCGAATGTTGAATTGATAGCTGATAGAATTTTAAAACTTAACAACACTTTCAAAACAAGATGCAGTTTCGCTGACAATCCTCTTGTAAATCAACTAAATACCTAATATTGTTCATTTATAAATTCTACATACTCGTACTTATTGTTTTTATTTACATTATTGCTGTACAAATTTGTTATTTCTTATTTATGTGATATTTGTTATTTGTTTCCTTAATGTATAATAATGTTTATTATTTATCTAACCTTACTATTTGTTTATTTATTTTTGTTGTTGTTTATTTAATTATTTATGTACTAATTTATTTATTAATTATTTATTACTAACTTATTTATTTACATATTTATTTATTTATTTATTTATTTATTTATTTACTTACTTATTTATTTATTTATTTATTTATTTATTTACTAATTCACTTGTTTATTTATTTATTTATTTATTTGTCTTTTTATTTATTTAATTATTTATCAAGTACCAATTTAATGGCAATTGTAATTTTTTTTTTTTAATTTATATCTTTTTTTTTTTCTTATATTGGAGGTTTTTTTCGTATTTTCCTTCAAGTTTATCCTTTTTTTCTTTATAAATTCTTCTAACCATTAAAAATAATATTTCAGTAGAAAGATAAAATCATCATCAAATCTCTGTAAAATGTGCAATAACATCATTATGTAAAAATATTCATATACGAAATAAATATATCTATATCTAAAATATCTATATCTTATGCATCGATATAGAGGTTATCTACTTAAATGTGGATTTACAGACAGATCACGACACTTTAGATCATTTCGATGGTTTTGCCGTCAAACACAAATTGACAGTGAAATCATAATTTTCGAATATTTTGGGACAAAGTATCTCCAAATTGTCAAATTCCATATTGGCAGTGAAATCATAATTTTCAATATTTTGGAAAAAAAGTATCTCCAAATTGTCAAACGCCATATTGGCAGTGAAATCATAATTTTGAATATTTTGGGAAAAAGTATCTCCGAATTGCCATTGAAATCATATTTTTCGAATGTTTTGTGACAGAGTATCCTATCGATTTACCATGAGTCGAAACTGCATACAGGTTGGAGCACTATGATCAGTGATCAGTAGATGGTCTAAGCAGTTCCGCATAAAGATAAAAATCCATCTGTTGGTTTGATTTACTCTTACAGGGTGGCGCACCGATTGTGCTACAATAAGAAATTCAAATAACTTTTTTTTTAATCGATGTATTTCATTTTTTTTTTTTATTGGTTAGAAAATTAAATTTTATTTTAAATAGTTAGTTGTTTTTAAAGATTATAGATCGCAAATGACCTCCACGCTCTCCCACGCATATGCGGCACCTGATCAAAAAATTATTCATTGCGGCCTGAAGAGTTGAAGTTGGGATCGCCTCAATTATTGTCGTTATGGACTGCTTTAATTCAGTTAAATTCCTGGGCTTCGTTTTATACACCTCTTGCTTGACATAACCCCATAAAAAGAAGTCTGGTGCAGTCAGGTCAGGTGACCTTGGGGGCCAGCGAAGAGTGGAGTTCCTAGAAATTAATTTGTTTGCGAATTTTTTGTTTAGCTCCGCCATAACTGGTCTGGCTATATGTGCAGTTACTCCATCTTGCTGAAACCAAACGCTGTTGAATGGTATACGTCTCCGGCGCAGTTCTGGGTAAAAAACTCCTTCAACATCTTTAAATAACGGTCCCCATTGACAGTAACGGTTACACCGTTTTCTTCAAAGAAGTACGGTCCGACAATACACCTTGATGAAACTGCGCACCACACAGTGACTCGTTCTGGGTGCAGTTCCGTCTCATGGAGCATTTCTGGATTAGACTCTTTCCATATACGGCAATTTTGCTTGTTTACATTGCCGTTAAGATCAAAATGGGCCTCATCAGACATGAACAAAAAATTGATCAATGTGTTGTCTTCTTCGGCCATTGATATCATTTTTTGGCAAAATTCCAGGCGAACAGGCAAATCCTGAGGTTGCTAGTAATTTGGACTTTGTACGGAAACAAGTTTAAATCGTCATGAAGTATCCGTTGTAATGACCGTCTACTAACTCCAATTTGCCCCGATAAGTTTCGGGTCGAAACGCTCGGATTGGCCTGTATTGCAGATGCTACTGCTGCGATTGTATCCTGAACCCGAACATTGGCATCTCGATGGTACGGCCTTCGTGCGATGCTTCCAGATTCGGCAAACATGTTTACAAACCTCATAATGGTCCATCTACTCGGGGGATTACCGCCAAACTCCCGCCTAAATTCCCTTTCGACGGAAATGACGGACTGCAAAGCATGGTACCGTTGCACTATCCAATTTCTTTTCTCCGTATCCCAAGCATCCATGTTTATAAATCTAAATAGTAACCTACAAAATAAAAAAAAAATAAGCCGATTACTCACACAGAAAAAAAGTTATTACGTTTTATTTTTGTAGCACGATTCGTGCGCCACCCTGTATAATAATTCAACCAAAAAACAATCGGACAAATTCTATTTACCAAGCTATCAGCTATTAACAAGATCTTTTCTGAATAGTCTAATAAAACAAACGCCATAGTCGCCGAGCGAAGTGGTTCTAGTCCCCTGTTAATTTCGAAGGTGGAACTCCAGATCATCTTCGATTCCATAAAGAAAAAGAAGTCAGCAGGAGTTTATCAAAATCTTTTATGGTTCGACAAAAAACAACGTTTTTCTATTGCATACAACGGGTGATTTTTTAAGCGTAGTTTTTATAAAAATCGAATAAAACACTCAAATTTGCATCAAATATTCAAAATTTTTATTGTAATCGATAAATAGGCCTTTGCCATTTACGTTTTAAAGACAACTCCATGTAAATGTTGTCCGCGGCTCCGTTTCGAATGGTTCATTCAGAAGGTCCAATTTTGCGTCACTTTTTCAAGCATTTCGACCTATATTCCACGAATTACGCGTGTTATGTTATCCTGTAAGGCTTCAATCGTGTTCGGCTTGTCCACATAGACTAACGACATTGCATAACCCCACAAGAAATAATCAAGAGGTGTTAAATCGCATGATCTTGAAACAGGGCCATTTCGAGAGATAAGCTGCTCACCAAATTCATCCTTCAACATTTCCATTGTTTCACGAGCTGCGTGGCATGTGGCATGTGTCTTGATGAAACTTCATGTCAACCAAGTTCAACACAGCCATCTTGGGCAAAAAAAAGTCGCGTATCATGGCTCGATATCGTTCGCCGTAGACGGTAACGTTTCTTTCACGGTCGTCTTTGAAGAAACATGGATCGATGATGCCACCAGCCCATAAACTACACCAAACTGTCGATTTTTCGGGATGCATCGGTAATTCTTGTGTGGCATGTGTCTGTTCATCACTCCAGATGCGACAGTTTGGTTCATTTACGTATCCGTTTAGCCAGAAATGAGCCTCATCGCTGAACACAATATTTTCGATAAAACAGCGGATTTGCAAATTTTTTTCAGAGCACGAATTTTGATAATAATTTTTTTTATTTATTTACTTTATTTAAGTCTATCATTATTATTACAACCTACAGGCTATATAACTATATAAAAAACTCTTCAAGTAAGAGAAAAATATATTTTTACAAAATTTATAATAAAATAATAAATTAAAATCCTGAAAAAAATCTCAATTTATTGTTAAGAAAAAAAAACTCTTCCAGTGAAGAGAAAAAAATTAATAAAATTCTTATTTACAAAAAAAAATTAAAATATAATAAAATGTAATTAAAAAAAAAATTAAAAAAAAAACTTGTGCTTTTAATAATTACATTCGTAAGTTATTCTAAGCAAAAGTAAAAAAAACCCTATGAGCAATTATAACAATTCATTTAGTCTATTTTTAAATGCAATTCTGTTGATCATAATATCAATACTGGAATCAACGGTATTGCATATTGAATTGAAACTCCTTATGCACCTTGTTAAAGGCTCATTCTTTCCATAGCTTGTTGAATGATTAGGTTCATTAAATAAGCCATTTATATGCACCTGATAAGCTGGTTACCAAATAATAGAACAGTATTCTTAAATAGATCTTACTAAAGAACAATGCAAGGTTTTAAGAGTTTGTATGTCTGAAAAATCCTTGCTGTTCCTTTTAATAAACCCAAGAAGGGAATTTGCTTTAGACATTGTACTGTCTATGTGTTTATTGAAATTTAATTTCGGATCAAACGTAACGCCCAAGTCTTTAATTTCCTCAACCCTATTTATTCCGTGTCCACCTATGGAGTAGCCATGGAATAAAGGCCATCTAATGTGAAAAAATGACGAAACCTTACATTTCCCTAAGTTCAGTTGCAAATTATTACAATTACACCAATCGGTAATTGCGTCTATATCAATCTATAGGTTATGGCAATCGGCTACAGAATTGACTCTACAAAAAAACTTCCAGTCATCTGCAAACCCCAGACACTTACAGAAAGACACCCTTGAATCTATATCGTTCACAAATAATGCAAACAACAAAGGTCCTAAGTAACTTCCCTGAGGAATACCAGACATCGCTTCAAACTGCCTCGAATTAGTATTTCCAATTCTAATTAACTGCTTCCTGTTACTGAGGTAGGATGCAATCCACTTGTTAAGTATTGAATGGATACCAAGTGCTTCTAATTTTCTTGTAAGCAATTTGTGGTCTACCCGATCAAAAGCCTTAACGAAATCTGTATAGATTACATCAACCTGTGAACCTTCTTCTATTGCCGTTAAGGCAAAATTAGTAAATACAGTTAAATTAGTAACTGTGGATCTTCCTTTCATAAATCCATGTTGATTGGTGGATAAAGATTCCTTTTATAAAAAAAAATGTGTGCGTAGAGAGCTACGCGACAGAAGTGAAACTTCGTACTACTGCTGAGGATAGGATAGGATCAGTGGCTCTAATATCAGTGTAAATCGGAGGTTATCATTTAAAACAATCCAATTATATCAATATACGAAAGATTTTTTATTCGGTTTCCATCTCACAATTTTCTATAAATGAAACTATCGGTTTGTGGTAACTGAAGTAAGAAACGAAAACTTTCGATTGTAGTTGATCTAGAAATCTCGCGAAAACTGCATCAATAGAAGTCCCAGATCTCGTCGTTGCTTCTGTACGGTCATTCGTCATATGTAGTTCGAGTTCGGCATTAAGGAAGTCAAGTAATGGTTGAGATTCTGCAGATGTGAAATTCACATTGAAATCTCCACTGAGAATCATGAGTATCCTGCCAAGTTCAGGATCAATGAGCGGTGAAACCTCAACGGTATATACCGCCAGAGATCGATGGATGAATTTGATTATATCTGCAATCGAGTTGTTTGGGGATATATGTATGGTCACCATTAAAATTTTCTGCTGGTTCTCCATGACGCACTCAGCAGCACATATGTCACCGATCGCTGAGGTATTCACGGATAGTGTATTCGCTTGTTGCAAATTGACACTTAAATGTGGAGTTACAATGTTGGTATATATATTGTTGTGAGTATATACTGCCACTCCTGCAGCTCGAACGTTGGGGCGCTTGAATCTTACGACGCAATCAAAATTTGGTATGTCCATATTTCCTTCGTCCTTCAACCAAGTCTCTGAGAGGAGCAATATGTTTGCTCGCTGTACCACCACATCAGTGAGATCCGCTTTATGAGCTGCAAGACTTTGACAATTCAAAGAACATATAGACAATCCTCTCCGAACAGTAATGAAATCCAGGAGCAGTCTGTCTATTGTAATGAGTCGGTTTAAAGTGAGTCTCTGTAGCTCCTCTTGCAAACTGACCATCGATGTAGCTGTTCTTCGTCCATGATAAAACGTTGAATTGTTATCTCGTGTTACAATGCAAAGTCCTTCGAGACTCGTTACACGAGATAACGCTACGTATAACAATTGCTGTGAGTGATTTTTGTGGTACTCATAAACGATCTCATTGAACGTACCTCCTTGGGATTTATGAATTGTCATAGCGCAGGCAGAAACTAGCGGCAAATGATTTCTCCTCGCGACAATTGTTTTGTTATTATTCAATGTAATTGTGGATGTTCTTCTCACTATCGGCACAGCAGATCGAATGATATTTATTATTTTTCGCCATCATATGTGCAGCAGCTTTTCTTCTAATTTTTTTTTTCAAGAAATCGCACACATACACTTGCATAATTCTCTCGCATCTCGCTCTTCTCTACCGAGAACGTACGAGAACGGGTCTAGATGTGCGTGAATGCTCTATCCTTCTGTCTCTCGTGCTCCCCTCCCAAAGTACCATTTATTTCATTCGCACACATTCATTCCCCAATGGTGTCGGTTTTTGTAACATAGGAAATCGCAAGGCGCCATAAGAAGTGTGTCACTTCAAAAAATATATCTTATCTCTCACTAAACTTTCGAACAATTTCGGAATCGTTGACATTACTAACCAGTGCTGTCAACCTTAAAAACTTAACTTAACTTAACTAAATCACCCGTTACTATGGGGTTGGGTATACAAGTGGTTTTTGTAGGAAAACGTCCCCAAAAAGTGGGCGTTGGTTAAAATGATGTTTAGACGAACAGTTCATATTATCATTTCATAACCAATGATCTTGCATCGAGAGTTTTTTTTTCAAATATTTCAAAAATGTACCAAAAAATGTTTTTTTTATTGAAAACGCACCAAAATAGAAGCGTGGCAAAAAGCTTTATATGGGCGAAATACAGATTTTGAGATTCTCTAAATATGTTGCTCAGACTCTTTTCAAGCACGTGTACCAAATTTCATAATTCTAGCTCAAAATTTAAAGTCCAAAAACTGGTGACGTACGGACGGACAGACGGACTGACAGACATGGCTAAATAGACTCAGCCATCAATTCTGAGCTGATCCATATACTTTAGGGTATATCTAGCTAAATTATTTCTCTATGTTACAAACTATGTAATGGGTATAAACAGTCACCCTGTATCTGTTCGAATGTGATTTGAATGCATTTACACTTTAATTTCAACAAAAATAAATCACTGTTCATCTATTCAACAGTTTATCTAATGTGTACATCGATCTTCGCCTTTCCGTAGCCTCTCGTATTGTAGTCTATTTATTATTTTATAGATGGAAACAATAATTTAATAGATAATTGTGCATAACAAGGCAATTTCATTAAACACACGTTACAAACTAAAGCTACACCGTCGACACAGGTATTTCCAGACATTTCTCTGGCGAATTAGGTAGCTGGTTGCATTCAATAGTTTCCTCTGGGTATAATAGTCATGCATAGAATGATAATTAATTAAGCTACTCCATAATGCAGAAATGTTAACGAGTATATGCTCTCAAAGAAAATGGTAATATTGTGTTTGCTATGCCTATCTTCAACTTGCAGATCATTCATATGAACCGGGTCATACAGAAAACAATTGAATGCTAGTATTCCATATTTCAGGTGTATTTTGATATTTAATGAGATGTTTTTATCGGTTCATGTAAGGACTTATTATGTAGTGATATTTGCTCTAATTGATTCGCAAGATACAACATTTTGTTATGACAAAAAAAATAAGAAAGAAGACGTTCAATCTCAAAGTAACTCTGCTTTGCATCCAGTTTTCAATAGACTTACTTACTTAAGTGGCGCTTCAGTCCGGGATGAACCTGGGCCTCAACCAACATGCCTCTCCAATTAGCCCGGTCCTTAGCTAACTGCCTCCAGTTGCGCACTCCAAGTTGGCTGAGGTCGGTTTCTACTTGTGCGCGCCACTTAAGGCGAGGTCTTCCTCTACTGCGTCCGACGTCTGGCTGGGAATCGAAGACTCTGCTAGCCGGAGTATTGGTGTCCATTCGTTCTACATGTCCTAGCCATCTTAAAAGTCCAATGCGGAGTTTTTTGACCAGGGGTATGTCGCATTACAGTTCGTATAGTTCGTCTCCATAGCCCGTCAACGCAAACGGGACCGAAGATTTTTCGAAGAATTTTTCTCTCGAATCGACCAAGGATTTCTTCATCCTCTTTTGATACGGTCCATGCTTCAGGGCCGTAGAGCAGGACTGGGATGATAAGGGTCTTATATAGTAGTTCTCCTTAGTAGTTGGAAGGAGGGCTTTACTACTAAATTGCCTTCTTAACCCGAAGAAACAGCGGTTGGCAA
The DNA here is from genome assembly GCA_932526625.1 of Rhingia campestris. Classification (NCBI taxonomy): domain Eukaryota; kingdom Metazoa; phylum Arthropoda; class Insecta; order Diptera; family Syrphidae; genus Rhingia; species Rhingia campestris. Next base: position 8,641,339 of record OW052183.1, read on the forward strand.
GAGTAATTCTTCGTTTGATTTCTGACGAGATGTTGTTGTCAGAGCTAAGAGCGGAGCCGAGGTAGACAAAGTCCCGTATTACCTCAAAGTTATATCTGTCAATGGTAACGTTCTGTCCAGTTCGTCGATGTTGTGTGTCCTTTCGTGTTCACAGCATATACTTTGTCTTACCCTCATTTACTGCTAAACCCATTTTTGCCGCTTCCTTCTCTATCCTAGCAAACGTGGCTATGACATCACGTTGAGTCCTACCAATGATGTCATTATCGTCAGCGTATGCTAGTAGTTGCACCGATTTTTGGAGAATTGTGCCTCTGGTTTGGCTCGGGAGTTTTGCACAATCCTCTCAAGAATCAAATTGAAGAAGTCACATGACAGCGCATCGCCTTGCCTTTATCCTTTTTTGGTATCGAATGTGTCGGTGTTGTCGTTTCCGACCCTGATGGTGCAGCGAGAATTCTCCATTATCATCCTACACCAACGGACGAGTTTGGACGGTATACCAAAACCAGACATGGCTCTGTATAGTTCGTCTTTAAAAATGCTGTCGTATGCGGCTTTGAAATCGATAAATAGGTGGTGGATATCGATTTGGACTTCTTGGGTTTTTTCCAAGATCTGCTGAAGTGCGAAAATTTGATCGATTGTGGACTTTCCTCGCCTAAAACCACATTGGTTGTGGGTAAACGGTTTCAGGCGTTCACATATTACGGCAGATCTTGTAGGCGATGTTGAGCAGACGTAGTCCTCTGTAGTTGGCGCAGTTCCGAGGGTCTCCTTCTTTGTGGATCGGGCAAACGATGCTGAGGTTCCATTCTCCAGGCATACTTTCATCCGACCGGATTTAGCTTATGAGTTGGTGGATGTTGCTTACCAAGTAATCTCCGCCAACTTTATAAAGCTCAGCGGGAAGGCCGTCATTTCCGGCGGCCTTATTAAGCTTGAGTTTAGATATTGATATCCTCACTTCACTTAGGTCAGGTGGTTGGCAGTTTTTGCTGTCGTTGCCAATATTAAATGGTTCGTTCTGCCTGACAGCGTAATGTTGTTCGTCATCGCCGTTGAACAGTGTGCAGAAGTGGTTCTTCCATGTCCTCAGCATCGACTGTGTCTCAACTACGATATTTCCTTGTTTATCTCGACAGGATTCTGTTCGATCCTTGTATCCTTGGCTTTGAAGTTTTACACTTTGGTAAAACTTCCTGGAGTGGCACCTCTCTATATCCTCGATCGCGCGCTTTTCTTGCTCTTTTTGCTTTTTTCTGAACAGCCAATGTTATTCCCTTCTTCTTTGCCTATAGAGCTCGTCTTCACCTGTAGCTTAGCCTTCTAGGCCTCGTTCTTGGCTGCGAGCATCTGTCGGCATTCCTCATCAAACCAGGGCTTTCTTGATGGTGGCCGCGAGAAACCTAGCACATCAGGTGGAGCTAATTTAATAGCTTGTTGGCATCGTTGCCATTGCGTTCGCTAATGTCTTGGAAACATAAGACTTCTTGCCTTATTCTGGCACTTATAACAAATCCGCATCCGAATAGTCGCTGTTTCTGCTCACTATAACACGGTCCATAGTAGATGTCACAGTTTTCCAACTTCTCCGGCCCATCCCATCGTATTTCCTGGATGGCAGTAATGTCTGCTTTGTAGCAGTTTAGGGCTTCCGCTAGTTGTTCGCCTGCACCTCTCCTGTTTAATGTTCTCACATTCCAGGTACAGATACGAACGTCGTTGTCCTTTTTATACCCTATCGCATAGGGGTATATTAGTTATGACATTAAGTTTGTAACATATGAGAAGGCTACAATCCGCTGTGCGGATCGTTGAATACCCTATCCCATCCCATCCTTAAAATTAATATCCTCAAAATGTAGGCTTTATGGCCATGATATATAGAAAATGACATTGTCGCATCATATTGTTCAGACAGTTTATCAAAATCATTTATGGTTCGACAAAAAATAACGTATTGCTATTGCTTATTCCTTGGGATGGGGTATACAAATGGTTTTTGTAAGAAAACGCCCCCAAAAAGTGGGCGTAGGTTGAAATGATCAATAGACAAAATGTTTATTGTATCATTACGGAAGTATTTGCATCAACAGTTTTTTATTTAACTTTTTAAAATTTGGACAAAAAGCGTTTTTTTACTAAAAACGCCCCCAAAAAGTGGGCGTGGCAAAAAACATTGTATGTACGAAATATAGATTGTCTAAATATGCTGCTGAGACACTTTTTTAAAATTCCTAATAGTTTGGCTAAAAACTACGTTTTTCTAACAAGGGGGCGTGGCAGTGGGCGGATTTCAAAAATGTTTACAATTGTTCTGCTTCGTCGGCCAGAGAGTCTATGTACCAAATTTCAACACTCTAGCTTAAAATTTAAGGCAAAAAATCGGTGACACACAGACGGAAGGACGGATGATTTTTGGCAGTTATTAGCGGCCATATTGTTGAAGCTACCGATGTCAAATTGGCTGTTAATATACCCTATCCCATAGGGGTATATTAGTTTTGATACATGGAAAAATCATCTTCAGCGATGAGTCCCATTTCTAGATGAATGGGTTAGTCAAAAAACAGAATTGTCGAATTTGAGACGAAACCAATCCACAATCCACATGAGATCGAAAAACGTCCAATCCATCCCGAAAAAGTCACTGTTTAGTGTGGATTTTGGACTGGCTGCGCGGCGTCATCGGTCCATATATCTTAAAGAACGACGCGACGTTGCGTTGGCCAGGCCATCACCGTCAACGGCGAGCGCTTCTTTTGGCCAGAATTGGATGATATGAACACCAACGACATGTGGTTTCAACAGGACGGTACTGCGTGCCACACAGGTTACGCCACATTGGACATTCTGCACGAGCGATTTGAGACATGGTAATCTCACGTAGAGGTGATACCAACTGGCCACCGAGATCGTGCGATTTGACCCCGTTACAGGCTTTTTCTTGTGGGGTTTTCTGAAGTCACCGATCTATGCGAATAAGTGGCCCTCAAAGCCAGAATAACCTATACCATCGGTCAAATTCAGCTGATTTATGCGCCGGAGTCATGGAAAATGGGACATTTCCGAGGATCATCACCCATGTTGTTGTGTTCCATACATATAATGGCATTGATATGCCCTTCAAACGAATAAAAAATGTCGATGATATCTCAGACAGTGTGTTTAATTTAAATTTAGAGATAGGAAGCGCTTAATAAAAGACCCTATATTAGCAATAGCTTACGGTAATTTTTACTATTTTTCATTATTCACACAAATGTCACCTTCTTTTGAATGAACAAGTTTCCACCATCAATACTTTGTTAACCCTAATATGTCGACAGATGACGTTTGTATACATCCATCCTAGACTTATGTATTCCCCTCATCTATTTATACTTATCGAGCACCCTCCTTGTATGTATATTGGCCAATTGAACTCAAGGTTAAAATTTAAATTTGAACTCAACGAACAACAATGATACGCAAAAGTTAGGAGAACCGCAACAAAACGAACAACAATTGTATTTGACATCTTGCACAATGTTGCAAAATTGTTCGTCATCGTTTGGTTAACAAATCTAGCCGTTCCACTCAAACTAACCTCAACCGCAAAGTAAATACAATCAATATTCAAAAAATGCTAATTGACAACTCGTTTGCATGGACGACGTGGTGCGACCGATGTAAAGACGGACACGTCCAACGACATTACAAATACGAAAACCGAGTACTCCGAGTTAGATAATTATTGATTGGGTTCGTAATCCCTTACTTTGTAACACTCGCAAAGTTACACACCTTTTTCACACATAGATACACCGACCGAATGGCCATATGACTCAAAATGGTAGCAAAACCACACTAAAAACTGTTAAAATCTGATTCAACTTAAGGGGCATTAGTCAAATCCTCTAAAACCGAGGCTGTGAATCATTTTTATTTTATTTTACATAAACTTTGGCAATCATCAAAAGAATAACAAATCTTAGGTGATAGTGTGCGTGTGAATAGATACGTTATGCCTACGCATTTCCAACAAACACTACAAAAAGAGATTTTATATCTTTTGGTAGTCTGTAGTAAACTTGACACGGCTCGAGGTCGCAGATTGGCAACAAACAAAAAAATAGGAAAACTAATGGAAATCATTAGCACATTTTGCCTTTGGCGGGGAGCTTTGTTTTGTGGGAGGGAAAACCAACCAACGTACATAGATACTATGTAGTTGTAATGTAGATTGTTGAGTGTTTCGTATTTCGATATATTTTTACGTGCGACACGTGAACTGAACACCCAATCGCTTTTGAATTTATTTTTGAAACACAAACATGTGGTTTTCGAAATTGCTCTCGGGTGGCTGATCTTGTTATTAATTTGTAACTGTCAATGTGTACAGCGCGAAAAATTTCCAATACTAATGCTATGCCTACGTGTTGTTGAGTTTATGGGACTTACCTTCAAGACCACGTGGTGAAGAAGATCATCGCTCGGCCATTGAACAAGTTTTTCCTTTGTTCGGTTGCTGACACACTAACGAAGTGAACTGCTTCTGTTGCTATGCGGTGATCATTTGAATTTTCAGACATTTGGAAGAGGTAGTCACGGTTTTAACGGCTCTGATCGTTTGAAAGTCTGTAATCATGGTTTATGAGTGGTTTTGACGTGTGTCTGACTTTCATTGTTGACGACACTGCCCATGTGCTTGGGTTTGTTGAATGGGCAACCTATGAAATTACAATTTGATTTGTTTTTGAGTAGAGGGGCATGTGATACTTGTAATCAGAGATTGCTGTAGTATTTTTTATGTGGCCTAGTAGAGATAACAGATACATGCTTGTTGGTGACGGGAGGCAAGGAAACACAAGTTTGTCTTATCACAGCGTCTATGGAAGATTAGTTTCATTTGTTTTTCGAAAGAGTTTTGACCGAACTGGTCTAGATATTTATAGATCTGGTTATGGAGGAAAGTTATGTAGCGATAGTGGAACCGATTTCTGGGCACATTAACCTTTTTACTGAGTTGTCAATGGAAAATGTTAAATTCTTTAGAGATGTACACACAAATAAAATATTCTTTAATACTGGTCCATGCAAGGCCTTAAAACTAGCTTCTGTAATATTGTCTTTTGGCATAGCGAATGGGTTCTTTGTATAATTTGACGCCGACCCCGAACATGACTTTTTTATGTTGATCAGACAGACGCACAAGGTAATGTAGTGGGTGATGAACAAGGTGGTTGTGGCTCGCGCAGTGTGTGCCGTTGCTCCGTCCTGTCGGAACCACATGTCCTCCAGTCCCAATTCGACCAATTGCGGCATAAAAAACCCGGTTAAAATGGCCGAGTCTCGAAACAAATGGCCCGATGACTCCTCCAGCGTGAACAGCGCACCATGCAGTAACTTTGAGCCGGTGTAATGGCTCCTCGTACATTACTCGTGGATTTTCGGTGCCACAGAAGCGATAGTTTTGCTTGTTCAAGTACCCGCTGAGGTGAAAATGAGCCTCATCGCGTCGAAAAATCGTCCACTTCGTCCTCGAGATTGAGGATTTGGGGGTCGACAGGCTGCAGCTGATGCACGGACACGCCTTAGGGACGACCGGCTGATGGCTAATTGCGAGGCAAGGCGCGCTTTTGTTCATTTTTTCCGGCTTCAGCTCGACATCCTCGGCAACAGCGGCGATATTCTCGGCACAACGGGCGCTCCGGGCCGGCCACTCTTGGCAACGTCTCGTGTGGTCCCATACTCTTCAAGGTTTTTGGCCAAACGGAGCAGTGTTTGAACAGTCGGTATCGGACAGCCGGGGAATTGGCGACGGAATTCGCTCTGCGCCAACACTACAGACGAATCGTTACGCAAAAAAATAGACACGATTATTCCGCGTTCTTGGGGAGTGTATCGCTCCATAGCTTATTCACTTGTATTCCACATCTGTCTAGTCCAAAAATGTCAAAACAGTCAAATCTGTTTGGCGGCCATTTGCAAAAATAAGTACATCTTCCAATAGGGTGATCTCTTTTGGCCCAACTTGTAGAACAGACTTACTTGCTTAAGTGACACTATCGTCCGGAATGAACCTAGGCCTCAATCAACATGCCTCTCTCATTAGCCCGGTCGTTAGCTAACTGCCTCCAGTTGTGCACTCCAAGTTGGTTGAGGTCGGTCTCTACTTGTGCGCGCCACTTAAGGCGAGGTCTTCCTCTACTGCGTCCGACGTCTGGCTAGGAATCAAAGACTCTGCGAGTCGGAGTATTGGTGTCCATTCGTTCTACATGTCCTAGTCATATTAAACGTCCAATGCGGATGTTTTTTTTGACAAGGGGTATTAGCTGTACAGCTCGTATAGTTCAGAGTTGAATATTCGTCTCACAACGACCAAGATTACGATTAAGATTTTTGTTTATTTAGTCATACTATATACAAATTGACTTAGAACTAGACTTATAATTAAATAATGTAATGTCGGCTCAACAACAGGGGCCCGACGGATTTCATTTGTTTAGTTAAAATTGTTTTCTTAAACAGTATAATTGTGTACTTAATCTTTTAAATGTTTTTTTTTTTTTTAATTATTAATTTTTAAAAAAGTTGGTATTTATTTATTATTATTATTTTCTTTTCAAAACTAATATTACCGAGGATTAACCTCTGTAATGTCCGCTGGTGGCCTTCTTATAGAATGGAGTATCTTCATTGTGGAATATATTCTCGAATCGGCTATCGGTGATGGAACGTGCGTTGAGGTATCGGTGGCTGGGCTCAATCTCTTGCTGAAGTAAATCCTGTATATCTACATTTGGATGGTCTGTAAGGTTCTGAATGATTCTTTCAGAGAGTTTCATCATAAACTGATCGATTGGGAGAATAGCTGCTTCATTATAAATCATTCCAGTTGGGTAGTATTTTAGAGTTGTGGGATTTCGATGAAGCCCTGTACAAATACGAAGTACCTTCCTTTCAAACATCTGGATTTTTCCCATCGTTGTTGGGGATATTGTAAGCCATATAGGACAAGCATATGTTAAAACAGGTCTTATGAGCTGCTTGTATATAAGCAGCTTGGTCTTTTGGCTTAATCCATTCCTTTTCCTTAGGAGTGGGTGCACAAGATGTAGTGTAAAGTTCGCTCGCTTCAGAATGGTGTTTCCGTGAGGGTTGAACCTGAATCTCTCACTAAAGTTTATTCCCAGATATTTAGTGGACTTCTTCGTAGTTACAATACATCTTGTTGCAAAAGTTCTACGTCCTCTGGTCATAGTTACTGGATTCCTGAAGCATATAAGTTCAGTTTTGCTGCTGTTTATCTTAAGTCCCCACTTAAGGTAATATTCCCAAAGGCTTCTTATATGGCATTCAACTCTGCGAGCTGCTAACAACGACCAAGAATTTCTTCATCCACTTTTTATACGGTCCATGCTGCAGCGCCGTAGATCCGGACTGGGATGATCAGGTTTTTAGATAGGATCTCCTCAGTAGTTAGAGTGAGGGCTAAACTAATGAATTGACTTCTTATCCTGAAGAAACAGCCAGCGGTTGACAAGGGTAATTTCTCTTCTTTGTGACGAGAGTTTGTTGTCAGAATTAATAGCGGAGACGAGGTAGACAAAGTCCAGTACTTCCTCAAAGTTATATCTGTCAATGGTGACGTTCTGTCTAATTAGTCGAGTTTTGCACAATCCACTCAAAAATGAGATTAAGGAAGTCTTTCCTAAATAGTTTTTTGTTGTCGAATGTTTCGATGAGGTCGTTTCCTACCCTGGTCGAGCAGCGACAGTTCACCATCGTCATCCTGCACAGACGAACGAGTTCGGGCGGTATATATAAATGCGTTGAATAAGTGGTGGAATCGATTTGGACTTCTAGGGTTTTTTTCCCGGGATCTGCCGAAGTGTGAAGATATGATCAGTTGTGGACTTTTCTGAGCTAAAACCACACTGATGAGGGCCGATCACGTTGTTGGCAAATAGGATCTTGAAGGCGATGTTTTGGAGACTTATGCCTCTGTAGTTGGCGCAGTTTAGAGGGTCTCCTTTTTTGTGGATTGGGCAAATCCGACCAACTTTGGCTTATAAGTTGGTGGATGTTACCAAAGAGGTATATAACTATAGAATATGCATCACATCATGATCTAATGACTTTTTAGAAGCGTTGTCATTGTTTTTCGACATTAGATGCCATTGGTATGGTGTTAATCGCGTTCTCCGAAGGCCTTGGTGGTCTCTTGCGATTGCAGTCTTTCGACATTAAATCTTTTCATCTTTCATCATCTTTTTCCTCCGTCGGAATGTGAGCCCATATATGTTGTCGAATTTGGCCTTGATGCGGATTGTTACAATGCGTTCGCTTATGTCTTGAAAACATAAGACTTCTTGCCTAAGTCTGGCACTTATAACAAATCCGCATCCAAATAGTCGCTGTTTCTGCTCACTATAACACGGTCCATAGTAGATGTCACAGTTTTTCATCCTCTTTTTGCCCGGCCCATCCCATCGTATTTCCTGGATGACAGTAATGTCTGCTTTGTAGCAGTTTAGAGCTTCGGCTAGTTTTTCGCCTGCACCTCTCCTGTTTAATGTTCTCACATTCCAGGTGCAGATACGAACGTCGTTGTCCTTTTTTCGTTTAGCATGGTCATCAACAATAAGATCAGTCCTTTCCAAGGCTTTGGTTGCTTCGCAACGATGATTCATTCTGACATATTTTGCATGTTTCACATACTTATCCCTTCGAGATTAAGTGGAACATCATTCTCAGAAACTGTCAAAAAAACATTTACTTACTTCTCAGCATATAATAATGATGAATATTGTATTAATGAATGTCAAAACTAATCAGCTGTACTCTTTAAGCAGAAATATTAAGAAGGTGAATCCAAACAAAATGTCAGTCACAGCATATTGAGAAAATCAGCGCATTTCAACTGAGAAATAGTTTTTCACTAAAGGATTTCACGGAGATCTCGAAGGAGCACGCTATTCTATTACGAAGCGAAGAATTGTTCACATATTTTCATTACTATTTCGATGATGTCATCCTTATAAATAAAATATGTTTTAGTGATTTTTAGCAAAGATACACGATAGCAATAGGCTATAGTCGAATTAGTACCAACACAAGGACTGATGTCGCATAAAATACACCACATAGGTGTATAACATACAGTATTCCATTCATCACTTTAAGGTCGCCAATAAAACATGTGTTAGTAATCAAAAACTGTATTGAAGTGCCAAAAGCAAAAACATGCAACGTAACGTAAAAACTCAGCTCTTATCAAACTTAAGTTTATTTTCTGTGTGTTTTTTTTTTTCAACAAACATAAATCAATCTACTTATGCCGCCTGATAACCCTGACCTTTATTGCGTTGTTCTGCTTAATAAATTAAATTACTTTATAGCGAACACATTAATGTAACGGAAATGTCTATACATCTTGAAAGAAATCGAAATTTGAGTGTGTGGAAAATTCCGACAAAGCTTTATTTTTTCTCTTACTCGATTCTGAATATTTTATTTTTGTTATGTTGGACCGTTGGAGCACTTGTCATAAGGGTTCGCTCTCACTGCGTGGTCTACGTGACGACAGCAATGTCAGTTGAGATTGATGTTCGAACTGACTGACCTCGAATATACCAAAACAACAAGTTCAACTGTTTGTGTCTGTTTGATAAGTATAAAACGCACAAAATTACTCATAAAGTCTGTTTTTAATTATTAAAAAAAAAATCTGTGGCGCTTTTTTTGACAATCGCTTTGGACCGCGATACATTATTTTGGAGCAAATTTATGTTAGTACACCCTAGGTATAGACCTTTCACATTTTATTTTTTGACATTGCGTGTGATAGTTGCTGCGGGCTAACCTTCTGTCGTAAAATATTTAAATGGACTACCTACTCAGTTGTAAAAAAAAACAAAAACTACTTGAAAGCAAGTCAAAACGTTTATAGAGGTACCTACGTGACATGGACTGATAGCGAACATGTTTTCTTGTCCAAAAAAAAAAACAAATTTAGTGCACATGCAACAATCATGTCATGTGTATGCCTCCGACAGGTGGTATTGGTGTACAAAGAAAGTCAAATGAGAAATGACAGCGGGCCACCACAATAATTCAGACACAAGTAGGTACCCATATTGTAATGGGACTTAAGTAGGTTTCAAGTATGACGTTTGTGAAAATTGCTCTTGGATTGGATCCGTTTCGGATTCATTTTGGGACTGGGATACATGTGTAGAGGTTTTTTTTGTTATATTTTGCGATATGGGTGTCGTAAATGAAGTGTAAGTACAAAAAAAGACCTCACCAATGGGATTAAGCAAGTCTTGAATGTGTTACTCGTTTGGTCTGGCCGTTTCTTGTTTTCTTCTCGGTCACCTCTATTTTGTTGTTCGTTGCGTACGTGGTTTTTATATGGCAATGCTACATGTATTCCTGGTAAAAAACGAAACAAATTAACGTGCAACACCTTGAAAAGGGAATTTCGAAATAGCTACACTTTTGGGGTCAAATCGGACATGTAGGTAATTACTATATGTGTGATAGGTAAAATTGGAACAAATACTGGTTGAAATGCGTGGAAATAAATTTTTATTATAGATACATTTTAGGGATACTTGTGAACTTGAGTGAAAAGGTTTGAATAGCATCATTGAATCATAAAAGAGGATGACACTGTAATGCTAGTACACAAGATGGTGATAGGGATCATTAGAATTGTTTAATGAGCCTAAGATGCATAGAAATGAACAGAAAAGTAAACAATTTTTTATGGCAAAGATTTCTTCGTTAGAGACTGATTGATATGATTCTCACAACGAACAAAATACTGCGGGTTCGACACCATTTTTTTGATAAACAATTGACCCTTTCTCACCAGACATCGGTTTCTTTTGACGTAAAAAAAAACAATAATGACACATAAAAGGTAGCTCCGTTTATACGCATTTTGTGGTTTTCCTGTATTTTATATTATTATTGCTTATTGCTTCCGCCATTTTATAAGGGCTCAGGACACGTTTTAATCTGAACGCAACATTTACAATATGGAGAATGGTTTTCTAGGTACAACATTGAGAACTTCTCCAGTGAACAAATCATAACCTCGGTTAATATTCCCGATTTGGTATTTTGGTGAGTGCTAAATCAATTATTAGTTTCGTTCTATTGATGCACAAAAATAAGGAGACTCTCTGAACTGAGCCAACTACAGAGGCGTTTCCTCAACACCGCCCATAAGATTCTATCTATGTCTGAACGCCTAACACCGTTTACCAATAACCTGATCGGCAATTATCAGTGTGGTTTTAGACCAGAAAAGTCTACAACTGATCAAATCTTTACACTTCGTCAGATCCTGGAAAAAAAATCAAATAGTCCAAATCCACACCCACCACCTATTCAACGATTTTAAAGCCCCATACGACAGCATTTATATGAATGAACTTTACAGAGCCTAGTCTAGTTTTGGTATACCGCCAAAACTCGTCCGTCTGTGGATGATAATGGATAGTTCTCGCTGCTCCATCAGGGTCGAAAACGACCTCACCTCGCGACGGACAGTCATGTGACTTATGTAGCATTAGTCTTGAGACGATTGTGCAAAACTCCTGACCCAACACCAGAGGCACAATCTTCCATAAATCGGTTCAACTGCAAGAATACGCCGACTATGTTGACATCATATCATATTGACGTCATAGCCACGTTTGCTAGTACAGAGAAGGAAGCTTCAAAAATGGGTTTAGCTGTAAACGACGGTAATACCAAGTAAATCCTTGGACAGAAAGTCACCGTTGACAGATATAGCTTTAAGGTAGTACGAGGCTTTGTCCGTTCTGTATACAAGGAGTGACACACAACATGGACGTATTGGACAAAACGCCACCATCGACAGATGCAACCTTGAGGTAGTAAGAGACTTTGTCTACCTCGGCTATTAAATCTGACAGCGACATGTTCTTCGAAATCACACGAAGAATTGTTTTTACCCACTTTTCCTTCTGGTTAAAAAAGGCAATTTAGTAATAAAGCCTCAGTATCTAATTGCTAAGGAGATAGATCCCTTAGAAGACCCTTATTATCCCAGACCCGCTTTACGGCGTCAAACCATGAACCTATCAAAAGCGGATTCCTAATTATTCCAAACGAAATATTCTTTGAAAAATCTTCGGTGCCGTTTGGAATGACGGGCTGGTTCCAATTTATTAGATACCCCTATAGGGCACGGGACCTTTTGGCTCATCCGCCACCATCTCTGTTCAAGGAAACTGACTATACCTTGAGATTCCTAGATGACCGGTTGTCCGAATATGTCGAAGCAGCCCATTTAGATTTTTCGCTTTGTACATCCTAACTGGGACTGTATACGCCACCGTTAATTCCATCTTGGGAATTCTTTCGTTGCCGGATTTGACGACACATCTTCCTCCCGGTTGGCGACATCAACTTTTCTATGATATCTGTTGTTCTAGACAATATTTCTGAATTTTATAGCTCAAAAATTTCCTAGTTAAGCGCATTTGACATCTGATCAACGATGATCAATGACAGATGAGACTCCAGGAATGATTCATACAATTTAAAAAATGTTCTTCCAAAAGCAAGTCGCCCAAACTGTCAAAGAAATCTGTCTTCATCATGCAGGACAAGCGGTGGTCATAAGAGTTGGGTAGCAGCACATGATTTTCTAGGACATTATTTCCTCTTCGTCTCTACAGCTTTTGGAGCTATAACCACCCACGGCAGAAGACTTACCTTACACCTTCCAACATGAAGGTCTTGTCTTCTGTAGAGATCATGCGATCTCTGATCCGCACAAGCGATTAGCTTGATGTGGCCCTGATGCCAGCCAGCATCATGACAGCAGGGTGGAGGCCCCAGGTTTTCCCTTATTATGCCAAGGAATACTGTGGCCATCTTGGGAGGTATCAACTTCCACCGTTCAGGTGAAGTTGTACTATCGATGTCGCTGCGGTCAATCACAGCCTTTGCCTTTAAGCACCTCACTGAAGGACTTGGATGCGGTGTTGGTGGGCTTCGAGTGATTATATTTGCTTGTCACTTTGGCCTGTTTGGAAACCGAAGGGGTTTCCTCCAACGATCTCTGTCGCTTGGACGTAGTTTCCTTGCTCTCTTCAGCGGGCACTCCATTGGCAACTTTGATTGCCCAGGCCAATTTAGCTTTTTGTTTCTCCTTTCTGGTTCCTTCCCGAATCATTTGGATAAATTCCATTTGCCTAGCGGCTACGCGCCGTTTTCTGTAAAGAATCTTGGAGGGGTTAGACCGCGAGCTTGTAGCTTTGCAGTCCTTAGTTTCCAAGACTCTTACTGACTTAAGTGGAGAGAGTGTCCGCGAGGTCGAGGCTTTACGGTACTTCTCCGAGATGTCCTTAAGGGACGGTGGGTGGTGTTACGATCCCCTTAGCTCCACGCGGCTATTGGTTGGGATGAGAGACTGCGAGCTTGAAGCTTTACAGTTCAACTTCCCTTCTAGCTCTTCAGGAGCTACCTGCTGCTGGCCGGTTTGGAAGGAGAACCGGTCTCATTTTTTTGTTTTATTTGTTTGTTTTTATTTGTTTGTTTTTATTTGAATTGTTCATGTTGAGTCCCACGAGTGGCGGAGAAAAGAGGTTCGCCTGCGCAGAGATCTCGGATGAGACATTCTACCAACTTTAAGTGTGCAACTTTAGGCTGAAAGACCCTGTTTTTAAACACTTGTTTGAATGTAAATCTATGTATAAACGTTTATTCAAAACTTCGAATAACTTTTTTTGGATTTGGATCTAGGCGACCTCCTCATGTATCAATTTAAAACCCTCCATGTTGAATTTCCATGCAACAAGTGAATTAAATGTCGCCTTTCTGTTAACCACTTCATGATCATTCATTGCGCTAGGGATTTCTGGTGAAGTCATCTCTTCATGCGGATACATCATCTATAGACAGGCAACTGCACTTGTAACTAGATACTTGACAGATTCCTCAATGAAGCGACCCGCAATGTGTTGACGTCATCGAAATAAGAAGACAGACACCATCCAACGTTCAAACGCATTACAAGATATTTCTCATAATGTAAGAGTATCTAAAGACAGCATACTTGAATATGAGATTTTTTTTTCACAACAAGATAAAAATAACATGTCGAAGTTTCAAAATCCTAATGAATGTCGAACAACTATAGTTAGTCGGTTTGTTGCTTAATAAACATTGAAGCACCATAGGTAGGTACATGTGTTGCAACTTATTCCATTGCAACGTCATTCTTTACAAGGCATGAACAAAAAAAATACGCACTCCAAAAAAAATACAAAATACATTTAGGATACTTTCACTGGAGTTGTGTTTACTACCAGCGGCCGTATCTTATTATTATAGTTCTTGAGATACTCGTATCTCGTATCTATAGAATGGGTTTCTTTTTTTTGTGTTGCTTTTGTTTACTACTGTGCGCGAACAAAGAACTGCGTAGTATGTGCTTCCATTCAAGCACTCTAAAAGATTAGATAGCAAATGTTGAACTTAATGATATTTTTGTAGTGTTTTCGTATTTTTAATTTTTATTTTTTTCCTTTTTTTTAGACGTCGAAATTGTTTGTTCACAGAGTTTATATTTCTTGTGAAATCATTATTGCATGTTGGTAATAAGACGGACTTTAGAAAGGTCTACCTAGCCTTGTAGTAGGCGTTTGGAAAGTGAGTGGAACTTATCTATGAGACATAAATATTTTATGATCAATATATTGTCAGACGCGATGACAGATGCAATGCAATTATTTCTCAGGAATTCAACACTTTAAAGAACTGGGGAAATCTATTTTAAAACTGAAATGCAAAAAAGTTTTATTTTTCAAGTGTGAGAAAATAAATTTTGCTTTGATGGCTTGGTGATTTGAATTATGTTCAGAATAAACAATCATCTTTATGACCACATTTTTTTAAAAATAAATTCATTCGATGTCTATGATTTTTCAAACCCACAGCAAATCCCAATATTCTGAAATCCTCACCCTTTTGAAGTATCTACAAATCAATAATCCTTAAAGCCAAAATCCTCATTTAATAAACCCCCAAATAACTGCTTAGATAGTGTTAGGAATTTTTTGGGTCTAAAGCTTAGTACGCAGCTCGCGCTAAATTTTATCTTCACTACTCTCCACTTGTTTCCTCCAATCCAAAGATAAATGCTCGCTTAATTCGTACACAGCATATAGATGAGTCAGGGAAATGTCATACATTCGCAGATGTCAGTAAATGTCAGATAATCAGTCGCGTCAATATTCTTCCATCAAATATTCTTCTTCATTTTCTTCCATTTTGTTTTTTATCAAAATTTCGCCGATTTAAATGCCTCGCGCATTAATTTTGCGAGATAAATAAGTAGAGACCTGTCATCCGCCGAGTATAACCCTTTTCGTATAACACATAATATTGTTATACCCTAAATACATTGTGTGTGTCTCATCTTTATGAAGTAAAGAATTTATCTCGCGAGCTGCGTACTGCAAGGATAAGTTTGCTCGCTAAAGGTTATTTCTGTATACAGTCCGGGATGAACCTGGGCCTCAACCAACATGCCTCTCCAATTAGCCCGGTCCTTAGCTAACTTGCTCCAGTTGCGCACTCCAAGTTGGTTGAGGTCGGTTTCTACTTGTGCGCGCCACTTAAGGCGAGGTCTTCCTCTACTGCGTCCGACATCTGACTGGGAATCGAAGACTCTGCGAGCCGGAGTATTGGTGTCCATTCGTTCTACATGTCCTAGCCATCTTAAACGTCCAATGCGGTGTTTTTTGACTAGGGGTATGTCGCTGTACAGCTCGTATAGTTCGTGGTTGAATCTTCGTCTCCATAGCCCGTCAACGCAAACGGGACCGAAGATTTTTCGAAGAATTTTCTCTCGAATCGACCAAGGATTTCTTCATCCGCTTTTGATACGGTCCATGCTTCAGCGCCGTAGAGCAGGACTGGGATGATCAGGGTCTTATATAGGATTTCCTTAGTAGTTCGAGTGAGGGCTTTACTACGAAATTGCCTTCTTAGCCCGAAGAAACTGCGGTTGGCAAGAGTAATTCTTCGTTTGATTTCTGACGAGATGTTTTTGTCAGAGCTTATAGCGGAGCCGAAGTAGAAAAAGTCCCGTCCTACCTCAAAGTAATATCTGTCAATGGTAACGTTGTGTCCAATTCGTCGATGTTGTGTGTCTTTTCGTGTTGACAGCATATACTTAGTCTTACCCTCATTTACTGCTAAACCCATTATTGCCGCTTCCTTCTCTATACTAGCAAACGTGGCTATGAAATCGCGTTGAGTCCTACCAATAATGTCAATATCGTCGGTGTATGCTAGTAGTTGCACCGATTTTTGGAAAATTGTGCATCTGGTGTTGGCTCTGGAGTTTTGCACAATCCTCTCAAGAATCAAATTGAAAAAGTCACATGATAGCGCATCGCCTTGCCTAAAACATTTTTTGGTATCGAATGTGTCGGTGAGGTCGTTTCCGACCCTGATGGTACAGCGAGAATTCTCCATCGTCATCCTACACAAACGGATGAGTTTGGGCGGTATACCAAAACTAGACATGGCTCTGTATAGTTCGTCTCTATAAATGCTGTCGTATGCGGCTTTGAAATCGATAAATAGATGGTGGGTATCGATTTGGACTTCTTGGGTTTTTTTCCAGGATCTGCCAAAGTCCTGGCCTAAAACCACACTGATAAGGGCCGATCAGGCTGTTGGTAAACGATTTCAGGCGTTCACATATTACGGCAGATAGGATCTTGTAGGCGATGTTGAGGAGACTTATGCATCTGTTGTTGGCGCAGTTCAGAGGGTCTCCTTTTTTTGTGGATCGGGCAAACGATGCTGAGGTTCCATTCTTCAGGCATACTTTCATCCGACCAGATTTGGCTTATGAGTAGGTGAATGTTACTTCCCAAGTCATCTCCGCCAGCTTTATAAAGCTCAGCGGGAAGGCCGTCATTTCCGGCGGCCTTTTTAAGCTTGAGTTTAGATATTGCTATCCTTACTTCACTTAGGTCAGGTGGTTGAAAGTTTCCGCTGTCATTGCCAATATTAAATGGTTCGTTCTGCCTGACAGCGGAATGTTGTTCGTCATCGCCGTTTAACAGTCTGCAGAAGTGGTTCTTCCATATGCTCAGCATCGACTCTGTCTCTACTACGATATTTCCTTGTTATTCTCGACAGGATTCTGTTCGAGCCTTGTATCCTTGGCTTTGACGTTTTACACTTTGGTAAAACTTGCGAACATCGTTCCTGGAGTGGCACCTCTCTATATCCTCGATCGCGCACTTTTCTTGCTCTTTTTTCTTCTTTCTGAAAAACTGGTGTTCTTCCCTTCTTCTTTGCCTATAGAGCTCAATGGCAGCTCTTGTCTTCACCTGCAGCTTAGCTTTGTAGGCCTCGTTATTGGCTGCAAGCATCTGTCGGCATTCCTCATCAAACCAGGGGTTTCTTGCTGGTGGCCGCGAGAAATTTAGCACATAAGTTGCGGCTGATCTAATGGCTTGTTGGCATCGTTGCCATTGTTCTTCGACATTCGATGCTGGTGGTGTGTTGTGGCGGTCTCTGGCGATTGCAGTCTTTCGACATTAAATTTTTTCACAGTATTTCTGTTTTTTGTGGCGTGGTGGATATCTGCATCCTAACCTTGGCTACAACAAGGTAGTGGTCCGAGTCGATGTTAGCTCCTCGGAATGTTCGGACATCCAAAATACTGGATGCGTGCCTCTTGTTCTCTTGCCTCTTGCCCTTTCGATTTGCCGGGATATAAACCCGTTTTTCCGCTTTCTTCTCTATGGCAATGGCCTCACGTTGTGTCCGACCAATGATGTCAATATCGTCGGCGTATTACTAGTAGTTGAACCGCTTTATGGAAGATTGTGACTCTGGTGTTGGAGTTTTGCACAATCCTCTCAAGAATCAAATGAAATAAGTCACATGACAGTGAATCGCCTTGCCTAAATCTTTTTTTGGTATGGAATTTGTCGGTGAGGTCGTTTCCGACATTGATGGAAAAGAGAGAATTCTGTATACGCAACCATTCATTCCATCTGGGGAATTCTTCCGCGGCCGTATTGGAAAAGGACACATCTTCCTCCCTCGCTCTCATATACTGCCGCCTAGACTTTGCCCAGGGATTGAGTCCCTATCTACGGTTAAGGTAGATACATAGCACACGGAAAGACCGAGAGTCGGTGTTGGTAGGCACCAGCTTGTGATTTCATATAATCGCATTGTCTACCGTATTTGACAACGCGATATCGGCACGAGGAATTATCGGATGTAGTGGAAATAAATTTTACTTGTAGACTTTATGAACATTTTTTTCAATAGATGACTTCCTTGCTTTTTTAATCGATCTAGTTACACCTTGTGCGAAAAAAAACAGAAATATTGCCGAAAAAATGTTTTAATAATTAGTCGGTCATCTGTTCTGTGGGACATCTGGAAAAATCGTTCAAAATGTATCAAAAGGTGTCTTAGCCGCAACAACCTTCAACAAAACGACGTCTACAAAGCGGCTGCAAGGCGGTAACGTCGTAACCTACAAGTTTTCGTAAGTTTTTGAAAACTCGAAAGCCGTATTACATTGTAACCTAAAAGATTCGGAAAACTAAAAATGTATTCATACCATTTTGAGTGTTTTTTCGAACCCATTTTTTGGTTCAGTTTCAATATTGACAAACAAAACCACATGCAATTTATTTCTAATAATCGAAACCAGTGATAATTTATAAGAATTTCACAAAAAACACCATCAAATTAATTCATCCAAAACCCGATTAAATGTCATTACCAAAAAACGAACCCTGAAGCTATACACGTGTCTTCATAAATGATGAGCTTATCGCATTTCTCCAAATGAATGATTTCATTATATACCTACCTACGACATGCCGCTTTTATTTTGTTTTTTTTTTTTTTTTTGGCAAGAAGATGTAGGAATAATTAAATTTTGTTATTTTTTATTTATTTATGAAACGATCAGTATTCCTCTTTAATTTAGCTCATTATAAATGATCTTCGTCAAAAGATGAGAGACAAACAGAAATCTGTTTACGCATGTAGGTTTATTGTATACCACCCGACCTAAGTTACATGACTCAGGAGTATAAATCCGATTTGATGAGTTTTATCTCTGATGGGTTGGCATTCTTTATTTTGCTGCCAATTTTGGGGTGCAAAAATAGAAAGAATCATAGGACCACCACTCTGAATGGATAAAAAAAAACCCCGATCTCCAAAAAAAATTGACGCAAGGGGGATACAAATTACCACGTATACCATCCACATGTTGTGTAGATTCCCGGAGCATTCGAAAAAAAACTTCAACGCGAATTTCCTAACTGCGTAGAATCCGTGCTTGTTTACGAACCACAGCAACACAAATAAAAAATGCAAACCGACAAAAAAAAATAAAAAAAAAATAAAATACGAGTCAGCTAAATGGACGATTATTATTATTTTTTTTTTGTATGGAAAGATACACGTTCCGTGGGTATCTATATCTGTGAAGTTGTTTAGCGTTGGCAGGCAGTAAATTGTAAATTCCTTTAATTTTTATCTATACTTGTGTAGGAATACGAAATGTGGCTATACAGGCGGTAACGGGAACCATTTGGATGCCTAATTTGTTAATGGAACGCAATTTCGTTATATAAGTGCGGTGGGTTCAACATGTGCTTGGATTATTATTTATGTGTTTTGTTCGCCCTCCTCCGTCTCGTCTTAGGACTAAATATTCGATAAGAATTTGATAATTTCGAGTACCTAATGGATATGGCGTTATTTAATATTTGCTTTGATGAGGAGGCGTCATCGCCTGGTATTATGGCACGATTGGAGTGAGGCCTTGATAATGATATGAAGTTCCTTGGTTGGTACAAGATGTTAGGGATGGTTTTGAATTTGGGGTGGGAGTGAAGCCTCAAATGTTTCATAAAACTATGAACTGAATAAAAAGACTTTGTCTATAGACAGGATTCAAGGAAACGTGCATGATAGGTACGCACATCTGCCAATAGGGATGGAAAACCGCGCAACAGGCTAATTAGGACTCAGAACCTAGTTTTTCTAACAAACATTCGAGTGTGCGTGTGTTGTTCTATCACGATGGTAACACCTAAATTTTCGGCCATATTCGAACGACGAGTTGAGATAAGCTTTTCTTGACAGTTGACAATGGTCTGATCTGACAGATCATCGCGAGAGGAGGATCAGTGAAATACATTTTGGATTCGATTGGATAACGAACTCAGAACTTCTTTGAGGCTGTTTATCCTTACACTGAGCCACTGAATGTTTTTTATTTCATTCGGTGATTTTCCTGGTTTTAGAACCATAATCACGACACTGAATGTGAATTACTTTTGTAAACTTTTCTCAGGTGAACCTGCTATAACGCTATATGAGCTCCCAAAGATCATGCCTGCTGATGTTTCTTGACTCTGCTCTTGAACTGTTGTAGATTGTATTATGGGTGGAAATACGTCTTCTAGAAGTTCGTTCCACTGTTTGCTTGTTCATTAACAAAAATAATTTTGGAATTGCCTTGTCTGTGTCATTGATTTGTGTCTGTGAGCTGAAACAAGTCAATGGATGATTTCTTTGATTTTCTCCGTTCTTCCGTTAAAATCAGCCCTATCGAGGTATCCCTCGGAGCGGAAAATTCTCCGATTTTGTGCGATTCGGAGGATTTTTGTTTCGAGGTATCCTTCCGAAAAGCTGTTCGGAATATTTCCCCGACATTTTGTAACGTATCCCGGCGATTTGCGTTGAAGTGGGTTCAGGAGTATTTTTCGTTCATTTTTTTGACAGCTAAGTGGAATTCTTTTTCCGATTTCCTCGGACATATTTACGAATTGTAGTGAAGTGCCGTCGCATTTGTGTAGTATTTTTTTCAGATGACAAATACCTCGAATGGAATTTGAACCTCCTATGAAGTATGCGTTGCGGAAAATTGTCCGCTCCGACGGATACCTCGATAGGGCTGCATATCTGTAATAAAGAGACAGATCTCCTACAAGTCTTCGCTGTGCCAAGGGTTGCAGCTTTGTAGTGAGGGAATAACATTCTATAAGGCGGATTGCACGTCTTTGAATAGAGTCCAATATTTTCAGTGTACGTTTTGAACTCCAAATATGAGAATAGTATTCAAGATCTGGTCGTACTTGGGCTTTATACAGAAGCTGGGCAGGTGTAAATTATATATTGGCCGCCTGAAAAGGTAATTTAGTTCGGACGTTGATTTTGCCAATAGAGGTTACATACTACTGTTGCCATGATAACATCTGACCCAATTGTGATGCCTAGCAGATGCACTGATTATTATGATTTTAGGGCTGTATTCTCAATTTCGATTTGCGCGATTGTGGACTTGTTCTTCGTTCTTCAAAGAAACATTTTAGGATCAAAGTAAACACCTAAATCTTTAAAACTGTCTACACGACAAAGAGTGTGGCTAGACAGAGTATAATTAAAATCAGAGGGAGCACGTTTTCGTGAAAATGACATATGCTGGCAATTTGTAGGGTTCAGATTCAGACCGTTTTTGAGACACCATGTGGTAAAACTATTTAAATCGGTTTGAAGTGAAAGAGAATCGTTTAGATCTCCTACGCATTTAAAAATTTTCATGTCAGCATATATCAATATTTTGCTATCTCGAAAACAATTCCTTGAGGAACTCCAGAATGGGCAACAAAATGGTTGGACTTAGAGTATAGAGTCTCTAAACTTAACTTGGTAAGTTCTCAATGAGAGATATGATTGAACCCAATCAATGAATCCGGGAGGGAAACCTTATGCCTTAATTTTAAAAATTATGACGTTATGTGATAACTGGTCAAATGCTTTGGAGAAGTCTGTATATATATGATCGATTTCTTTTTTAATTTCCAAACTATTGGAGCGATGATGCATAAATGTTAAGAGGTTTGTGACAGTGGATCGATTTTTTACAAAGCCATGCTATTCTTCACAGATAATGTTTCAACAAATTTTATGTTCGAATAATCTTGGAATGCAAGTTTTGAGATAGGTCTATAATTAGAGATATCCCTTCGCTCACCTTTTTTTAAAAACAGGCGTTATAAATGAATTTTTTAATTGAGTTGTGAATACTCCCGTGGCGAGGGAGCTTTCAAACATATACTTAAGGTATGGCAAAAAGGCATCTTTGCATTGCTTTACGACTATTGGTGGGATTCCATCGGGCCCCGCAGAATAGTCATTATTTAATAAAGAGATATATTTAAGTAGTGTTTCATCGTCAAATGTTACGTTACTGGAGCTTACTTGAGGGCAGTTATTGAGATTTTTTTTTTTTTTTTTTTTTAAATTCTGACCTGCCTAAGCAGTAATATACACATCGACCTAAAAGATCTATTGTGCTTGCCGTCAGATGCTTTTTAGGTTAGTAGCGCTTCTACTTTCCTAATGTAGCTGATAATACTTTCAGCCGAAGATTTCCTCAATTCTTCGGGACTTAAGAATTCCCTGAAGAAAGATTCTCTTCTCATACCGTAAAGAGCCGGGCATTCACATATGATATGCTCGGCTGTTTCGTCTTCTTCTAGACATAGTCTGCACTCCGGTGAGTCGACTAGACGCATTTTATTTAGGTGATATCGCAGACCGTGATGACCAGTTAGGTAGCCTACTAAGTTTTTGATATCGTGCCTGCGAAGATTTAGTATCTTGTCGGCATCTGATTTGAAGGGCTGAATAGCTCTTTTGGCCTGTCTTAGGCCTGGGATGTTTCCCCAGTATGAAACACATCTGTTTTGTTCCCAGTTTTTTATGACTAGATTTATGGCTGATTTGGGGATTGCACAGAAGGGTTCAGGTCCAATGAAGGGGGTTTCGGAACCTTTTCTGGCTAGTTCATCAGCTTTTTCGTTACCTTCAACTCCCTTATGTCCGGGGACCCACCATAGTTTGGTCTTGTTCCTGGAACTGAGTGTTTGGAGGGAGTTGAAGCAGTGTAGTACTGATTTGGAGTCAATGATGTGTGAGCTAAGGGCTTTTATAGCTGCTTGACTGTCCGTGAATATATGGATGTTTGCGCCTTTAATACCTGAGTTGTGTATTAGGTTTGCGCATTCTTTTATGGCATGGAGCTCAGCTTGGAATACACTAGGGTTTTTTCCCATAGGTATTGAGATGTTTTTATTTGGTCCATGTATGCCAGCTCCTACCCCTGAGTCCATTTTAGAACCATCCGTATACCACTTTAGGCCGTTTAGGCAGTTTGGAGGGTTGTTGCTACACCATGCTTCTCTGGTTGTGATCTCCGTTGAGAATCTTTTGTCGAAGCATAGTGTCTTTGGTAAGCGGTCTGTAACCGCACAGATCATGTCAAGTTCTGGAAGTTCGGATAGAAGTTCAATTAGTTTTAGATGTTCACTAATGTTTAGTTCTTCCGCTTGTGTCAAACTTGCTGAGCTGCGAATTGCCACTTTTTTTATGTAAATGTGGAGAGGTGTTAGTCCTATTATGGCTTCCATAGCCGCCGTGGGACAGGTACGCATAGCTCCGGTAATGCCCAGACAGGCAAGCCGTTGTACCTTGTTTAATTTATTTATAGTTGTTTTTTGGGTGACTTTGTTCCACCATACTATTGAAGCGTATGTTATAATGGGCCTGACCATGATCGTGTAGATCCAGTGTGTGGTCTTTGGAGAGATTCCCCAGGTTTTGCCATACATGCTTCGGCAGGCCCAGAAAGCTTTGGTTGCTTTTTGAATTTTGTTGTTGATGTGGGAGTTCCAGCTTAGTGTTTTATCGAGGATCACTCCAAGATATTTTACTTCGTTGGAATACTCAATGTATGTACCATTAATTGAAATTTGGGTAAGATTTAATTTCCTCCTTTTTGTAAAAGGGACGATGATAGCCTTGCTGGGGTTTATAGAGAGACTTTCTTTATTACACCAGTCTATGACTATCTTAAGGGCGTTTTGCAAACGTGTTGTAACTTCGTTTGGTTCTTTGCCCTTTATTATGATGACTAGGTCATCGGCGTATCCAATTATATTGAAACCTGCATTACTTAGGTCTTGAAGTAGGTTATCAATAAC
Source organism: Rhingia campestris (assembly GCA_932526625.1). NCBI lineage: Eukaryota > Metazoa > Arthropoda > Insecta > Diptera > Syrphidae > Rhingia > Rhingia campestris. Next base: position 8,665,431 of record OW052183.1, read on the forward strand.
CAGAGACCATAGTAGGGGTGAGAGTACTCCTCCCTGAGGGCAGCCTTTAACGGCTGTTACTGATACTGAGGTCTGTGCTGATGAAGCAGTTATTTTCCGACTTTCAAGCATCGCTTTGATCCATTTGATGGTGGGATGATCTATTCTTCTATGAGTCAAAGCATTTGATATGGAGTCATATCCAGTGTTGTCAAAAGCGCCCTCTATGTCTAGGAAGGCACATAAAGCTACTTCTTTGTTTTCGTATGCACTTTTTATTTGTGATGTTAAACTTAGAAGTGCTCCTTCCGTGGATTTACCTTTTTGGTAGGCGAATTGACATGGGTGCAGAGGAGTGCTTTCATTTAAGCACTCTCTAATGTGTACGTCAAGTATTCTTTCCATTGTTTTCAGGAAAAACGATGTTAAGCTTATTGGACGGTATGATTTAGGTAGTTCTATTGGTTTGCCTGGTTTGGGGATAAATACCACGTTTACCTCCCTCCAGGTTTGTGGTATGTAGCCCCAATTGAAACTAAACCTAAATAAGGCTACCATAGTGGGTAGGAAAAAGTCCAAGCCCTTTTGTATAAGAGCAGGAAAGATTCCGTCTGTCCCTGGTGCCTTGTATGGTTTAAATGAGTTGATCGCCCATTTGACCTTATCCGGAGTAAAAAGTTTGCCGGATAAACTATTAATCCTTTTCAGGTTTATAGGGGGTGAGTCATCTATCATGTGTTCATGAAACTCAGTTGTGATTGTAGAGCCGGGAAAGTGTACCTGAAGAAGTGTGGTCAACGTTTCTTCCCGGTCGCATGTGATTTTACCGTCAGCTTTGACTAGTAATCCCATGCAGTTTGTTTTATCTTTCGAGAGTGCCCTCTGGAGACGCGCCACCGCCGGAAGCTCTTCGAGTTCCTCACAGTATTTGCGCCAGGACGCTCTTTTTGATTTTCGCAACTCTATGTTGTATTGGGTAAGTAGAGATTTATATTCGTCCCACTTTCCGGTGCGTTTGGCTTTATTGAAAAGTTTTCTTACTCTTTTACGGAAACTTTCTAGGTTATCGTTCCACCATGGTGTGCACCTCTTTGCCACAGTGCGTTTAACCTTACAGCTATTTGTAAAAGATGAGATGATAATGTCATTTAGTTGACATTGTGCGACTTCCGCTTCACTTACACATGAAGGTTTTTCTGGAAGTATGTCACATTTAATCGATAGATTTTCTCGATACGTTCTCCAATTTGTGAGTTTGTTGTCGTATTTAATCGGCGCATCCTCGGTGTTGCATCTTAATTGGAAACTTATGTGCATGTGATCCGATAAAGATGCCTCACCAGAAACGTGCCAATTTTCGACGGTGTTTTGGACAAACGGAGAAGAGATGGTAAGGTCTAAAACTTCTTCTCTTAAAACGTTTCTAAACGTGGGTTTATTACCCTTATTTAGTATAACTAAATTGTTGCTATATAGGTATTCTAATAAGGACTCACCTCTTTTGTTTGTATCTCGACTGCCCCATATTGTGTTATGCGCGTTGGCGTCGCAGCCGAAGATAAGATGTAGTTGCTGGGTCTGGCAGTACTGGACAAGTTCCTGTACTGGGCGAGGTGGTATTTCGTCATCTCCAGCAAAGTACGCCGATGCGCATACAATTTTTTGTAGCTCTCGGCCGTTGCGTCTTTCTAAAAGGACAGCCACCAGATCTTTGGTAATGAAACCTGGAATGGGAGAGAATTTTATATCTTTTGCAACTAAAAGAGCTGCCCTTGGTCTAAAATTTCCCCGGGCGAAGATGAGCTCTCTGGTTTTACTTTGTAAACCAAATATCTTACCCTCTGTTGCCCATGGCTCCTGGATTAAACCTAGAGCGATGTTCCCTTCGGCACATCTTTGGTTGTAGGTGTCCGAGGCACCTATAGCTCGGTGCAGGTTTGCCTGCAGCACATTTAGTAGGGTGGTCATCGCTTCCTACCGTGCTCAGGGTTTCGTACCCTATAAGGCTTGTTATCGCCTCTTCTGCGTACGATACCCTGTTGAGAAAGACCTTCGTGTCTATCTCTCGGACCGTTTTTACGCTGTCCGTGTTTTTGCCGTTCACGCGCCCGTTCCGCAGCTAGCTTTGGTCTAAACTGTTGCTGGCTGATGTTAACGTTGCTCGTACTAGGGGCGTTTGGCGATAAAGTCGTAGGCAGTGAACCAGTCCTCTTTGTATCGCTTCCGGCGGCAGTACTAATACTGGCTGCTGGTTGCGACGAGCTGGCGCTTGTTTTTTCTGGCGACTTTTTCTTTTTATCAGTGTCATTTACACTATTTTTTCGGGTCTGAATTGCAGACTTGTCGGATCCTTTAAGGATGATCTTGATTTGGCCAAATCTGTATGATACCATCCCCTTTAGCTCCGCAAGCCTACGCATCGCACTCTCATTTATTGCAAAGACCATGTGGGCGATGTCTTTCTCGTCCGATCTTTGCAGAACTCTCCACGTTCTCGTATTTAGGTCTCTGTTTTGACCGTCTAGTATTGCCAGTATTCTCTCATTTGTGACACCGGTACTCTGCGGGAAGAAAGCTCTGACAATATGTGGTTTCGGAAAGTCATCCTCTCCCACAAGCATTACTTCCAACTCGCATTTCTCCTTTAGTCTGAGGAAGTTTGTTTTCATCCACTCTGAAGTGGTGATGTCCGCACATACTAACAAGAGCCATCCGGCTTTGAAAGTTGTCCCGCGGAAAGCTGGCTTTGCATCCCCGTCGCGCAGTTCGATCGTGATGTCCATAATCCTCTCTTGTATCTGAACCATTTGTTCATTCGTGAGAGGATTGCGATCGATATCGACTGGTACGACACCCAATCTGACATAGCTCGCTATATCTCTATAGGTGGTTCTGTCAGAGGTTGTTTTCCCAGTGCGAGCTCGCTTCGCTTCGGACTGAGGTGGTGTGTTGTCCTCAGATCTCATGCGTTTGGTTTCTTTGGCATCATCTTTTGTTTTTGCAAAGATGCGGGCTTGCTCTATGCTGCTACCCTGTTTCAGCGCTCTGTTGAAACGACGCTGTTCCGCTGGCGTGAACCTGATACGCTTGGAATCAGTTTGAGCCGTTTTGCCTGGGGTCCCTGGCCCTTCTGTATATTCCGGATGCAATTCATCCGAGAGTATACTGATGCTGTATACAGTACTTGATTCCGAGGCTGAGTCGCTCAGATGAGACAATTTCTCTTCTAGGCTCATCATCTCGAAATCACTGATTTGTGACCCTTCCCGATTGGCAGGTGTCGTGTCGGTTTCGACAGGGTGTTCTGAAACATCCCTAGTTGTTGATGCATTTGTAGAGGCATCATTCTCTATGTTTTTTACTTTTGGTACTTCAATTTTTCCCACGAGTAGGCGGGATTTATTGGTCGCCCGTGGTCTACCCGTCTAACCACAGGAAGGCTATCTTGAGATCGGAGGTAGCCCGGTATCCGAAATTCGCAAACTAGCGGCTTAAAACTCCCTTTTTAGCCATGCATCCTTCGGCGTTTGCTGTTCCACCTTGGATTTGGGTTTAAGGGTTTTCTCCCACCTCAAACTTATGGTTCCCGCTTGTAGATTGATCGTGCGTTGCAACGTGTTACAGCGCACGGTCAATATCCAAGTGGGACCCTTGGCTGACCCTAATCAGGCATGCTGATTAGTCATTTTCAGGTGGGCGCCCGCGAGAAGGACTGAAAGATGAGGATTTTGCCCAACCCAGGTATTGAGATAACTAAAATAATGTTCGTCTAAGACTAGTGGGGTATCAATAAATGATTTACTGAAGTTTTCTGTAATTTGCGAGCTCGATGTTTATTATTTTAAGAGAAATTGGTTGGATATCCATCCGTTTTTCTCATCGAATTGACAAATCCCCAAAAGCGTTTCATGAAGCGAATGAAGAGTGTGTAAGATTTTTACTGACTACTGTTGCCATTGACCAACATGTCAGTGAGCCTCCGGGACATGCCCGAAGTTTGAAAGTTACTCCTTCGTTGAAGGCATTTTTTGTAGCTTATTTTGTTTGGTTGCCTGTTTCGCTGGTTGATGACAACTAATACCTATTGGAAAACGAGTGTCTCAGCATAGACTGTGACTTAACGACGACCTTTTTTAGGATTTGTTTTTGGCTTCAGGCTGTATAATATAAACGCGTCTGATGGTTGAATAGAACCTGTATAAGCGCATTTTATTTTGTTTGTCCCTTTTTGTCACACATAGCAGATATTCAGTCCCAAAAAAATCGTCCAGAAGAAAAAGATGGCCTTTTTGTATTTTTTCATTTATTTTTTGGTGTTTTATTTATTGAAATGCAAATTTTCTTTATCAACAGACCCATCATTGTAACCGATGTTATTATGTCAACATAAGTCACCAAAATGTTATAAATGTATAAAAAAAACAAAGTAGGGTAGAGTATCCTGATTGCGGCCTACCCCAGTGGCCGGCCACCTCATACAAAAGTCGTTGTAAGCACGGTTGCCACTTTGGTCATTTGCGTCCAAATTTGGAAACTTTTTTTTCATCTGGTCGCTTGGTAATTATTTTCTACACATGGTCGCTTTTTCTAAGGAAATTAAAAAAAAAAAAACACGAACTTTAATTTGTATGTTCTAGTAAAATTGAATTCATGGAGTGCGACTTTCTTTCATCATATGTAAACGATGCATAAATGTGTTTAGGTTAACACACTGCACAGTATTATCCATGCACGACGCATGACACACGACTAAATACTCATTTTCTTCATTTGATTTTGTGAATTTGTTGACAGATGACTGAAAATTCAAATTATTTTGTATTTAAACAAAGCAAAAGTCACTCTCGCTGTATGAAAACTTAAAATCAAACATATGCGAAGGCTACAATTCGCTGTGCGGATCGTTTAATACCCTGTCCCATCCCATCCTTAAAATTAATATCGCCAAAATGTGGGCTTTATGGCGATGAAATATAGACAAAATGTTCACAACATATTGTTCAGACAGTTTATCAAAATATTTTACGGTTCGACAAAAAACAACGTTTTTCTCCTGTGTGTCCTATGGGGTAGGGTAGGAAAACGCCTCCAAAAAGTGGGCATGGGTTAAAATGATCTAAAGACGAAATGTTTATACTATCATAACCAATGATCCTGCATCGACATTTTTTTTAAACATTTTAAAGAATTACCGAAACATGTGTTTTACTAAAAACGCACCCAAAAAGTGGACTCTGGAATCTCCACCAGTATCCACATGTTCTTAGAAAAAAGAGAAGAGCAATCGCGGAAGTATTTCGGATACCGAAGGGACAGGAAGAGTTGTTATTTGACGTATAACTTTCATAAAGGGGAGTCGGATACACAGGAATACTTAGCTCCAAAAAAACCTCCTTATGTTGGATGAAGCATTTCGCCTTCCCCCAATGGGCAAAAAGTGATTATCAAGAACCACTATAAACTTTTGTTCTGCGTCAGCTTGGGCGGAGCATTCTACTAAAAATGTTCACTCAATTGATGAGTTGATCACATACCTAAATCTGCTGTTCATTGAACCGCTTGACAATAAGGTAAGGAATTGAAACTGTCCCAAAAGTCGGCTTGACCTAACTTTAGATCACTGGTGCCACAAATTTACACTTTAGGTATGAAGATTTATCAACGAATATTAAGAAAATTTGAGGCCCAACGATCTGGTGTAAACCTAGCATTGAAGGCTATTACTCCTGAGACGTTTAAAACGTAAAGAAATTAACGACCAACCTACAAGATTCTCAACTCAAATCCTTTTGTAATTCAGTACAGAAAGACTTTATGGAACGTGATAATTGGAAAATAACCAACTAAACTAAAGGCATTAGGCTAGTGACCAGGCGAAATTGGAAGCCATATTGATTGGTCCAGCTCACTTCAACAGTCCCTAGAAGATGAATTAATGAATCGAATACTCATTAAAAATCTTACAAAGTTTCTTAGGGTCTCTTTCTGATAGATAGCGTTTTGCCTTCATAACTCTAGCTATCTATGAAGGAACATGTCAAACTATTCACAAATCTAGATCCTTTTCATGCTCTGTAATGTAAAAATTAATCGGCCATCCTAAACAAAATATTCCAGTGAAGGTTTCTACAAAAAGAAACTCCAACCTAAGTACATCAATCCAGAAGCAGCATATGGTATCTCTTACCAGGAATGTATCTTAATAATTGTCCTACCCCACAGAAATAATTCAAGTTCCCACCGCATACGCCATTCCTCCAACAAGATCCACGAGATGATCAAATATTTTTAAATATTTTAAAAATGTACCGAAACACGTTTTTTAATAAGAACGCCCCAAAAAGTGGACTTGGAAAAAACTTTATATTGGCAAAATATAGAGATTCTGTTAAAAATGTTGAGCACACACTTTTTAGAAATTCCTTACGGTTAAGCCAAAAACTACGTTTTCCTAAAAAAAAGGGGCGTGAAACTTGTTTTGCTTCACTGCACAAGAATTCTATATATACCAAATTTCATTCACCAAGCTCAAAATTTAAGGGCTAAAAATCGGTGACATGTAGACGGATGGACAGACAGACATGGCTTAATCGACTCAGCAAGTGATTCTGAGTCGATCCATATACTTTGAGGTACATATACCTAAATTATTTCTCTATGTTACAAACTATGTATCAAAACTAATATACCCCTATGGGATAGGGTATAAAAATGGCAAACTATGATTTTTGGTGTATTTCATACAACGTTTTCAAATTTTGAGTATTTTGGTAACTTTTTACTGCGTTTGGTCGCTTTTTCTTAAATTTTGGTAACAAATTTTATTTTCAAGTGGCAACCGTGGTTGTAAGTAGTGAATCGTATATAATTCTCTTTCGAAATTTTTAGTCTTAAATTTTTCTCTTATATTCTCTCTTAATATGTCAAAACTCTTGTTGCGTGTGCTCACGCTCAGTCGCCTTTGAAAAATAAAATTAATTTGACTTGTGCTGTGCCGGGGTAGGTTTTTGTGTGAATTGACTGTCAAAACGTTAGTGAAACTGCGGTGGTAATTAGTGTTTTGTGTGAAAATTTTGTGGGTAAGTGTTTTCAAATGTTGTTTTTCTTATAAAATATATTATTTTTCATTAAAATTCACTTAAAAATGTTAAAAACTTCTGTATTTATTGTCGATTTCAAGACGGCCGGAGTCAGGCCACTCAAATAAACGTCGTTGCCTATTGTTGGCCGCCCCGGCCGAAGATAGGCAACTCGATTTTTTTTTTTTTTTAACTGAGTACGCCAAATGACAGATAAACCTACTCTGATCATCTTGTAGAAAAAAATGTAGTTAAAATTCAAAGTTTTCCAGTTCTCGGCCGTCCCTTTTCAACTAGAAATGTTGGTGGCCGTAATTAGGACACACGTTACCTAACTCCGTCCCCTTGTTTTATATTAGGCTTAAAAACAAGTGTTCCAAAGGTTCCCACTTACTTTTTGATTTTAAAATATTAAAATTCTTGTTTTAAGCCGCTTAAATATGACCCGGGCAAGTGAGAAGCACGCTAATGACAAGAAGAAACGTTTCATTTTATATAGCGGCACAGATTTGGAACAAGCCTTATTTGAAATTCGTCAAAACAAACTGCCAATAAGAGAAGCGGCAAGAAGGTTTAATATTCCAAGGACGACTCTTCAGGACCGAGTTCACAACAGAACCGCGGATAATATTGGGAAATTCGGTCCCTGCCCTGTGCTCTCTGCAGAAGAAGAAAACAAGCTCAAAAACTGGCTTATAAATCTAGCGAAATGTGGTTTTCCACAGACCCGTGAAAACCTCTTGAAAACGGTTCAAGATATTCTCCAAGAAGAAGGCCGCAAAACTCCTTTCAAGGACAGCAAACCCGGTAAGAAATGGTACTACGGTTTTATGCGACGCCATCCCGATTTAAGCCTACGAACCGCTGAAACTATGTCTAAAAGCCGCGCTCAAATAACAGAGGAAGCAATAAGAAAATGGTTTAGAGAGCTCAAAGAATACTTAACAGAAGAAGATGCTTTAGACATTCTTGAGGATTCTTCTAGAATTTTTAACGCCGATGAAACGGGTTTCAGCATGGCTCCGAAAACTGGAAATGTCATTGCTCCAAAAGGAATCAAAAACCTTTACGAAATCAAGACAGCAAATGAAAAAGAGAACTTAACTGTGCTGATGACTTTTTCAGCAGATGGAAGAACCCTTCCTCCAATGGTGGTTTTGCCTTATAAAAGGTCCCCTAACTGGCTGAAATTAGTGCAAAATAAGAAGCCTGACTGGGTTTTTGGCAAGACGGACAGTGGATGGATGCGGGGGGAAACTTTTCTGCAATTTGTGAAAGAGGGTCTGAACGTTTGGATTTCCAAAAATAATATTAAACGTCCAGTTCTTTTTTTTGTCGATGGACACGCTTCCCACATGTCGCTTGAATTAAGCTACTTTTGCAGCAGCGAAAACATCCGTCCGAAGATTTATAAAGGCTCGCAAGCCACCAATGTCAATTTCATCTCAGGCTTGGAAAACTTTCCAGGAAAACAAAGATGATGAGCCTCCGAAGTGGAAAAAAGGAAGCTTGAGCGGCAAGAAAAAAGAGAAGGGAAGAAAAAAACAACGAAACGAAAAAAGACTGTCCCAAATAGCTGCAAGACTGTGATAAAAAAAACTTAAATGATTTTTTTCAATTAAACATCTCTTAAACCTACCTATTAAATTCTTTAAAATGTATTAAAAAATAATAATATTTATCTATCAAATTATTTTTATTAGCTTTAAAAAAATGTTCCTACCTGAATTAAATTTAAGGATTTTTTTAGTTCTTAGTTTTGTAGATAATTGTTTTAGCCTTTAAAAAGGAAATTTTAATTTAATTTGTTTTAATTTATTTCTATAATAAAAATATTTGTTTCTTAATTTTCCTGTAATAAAACATTTGAATAAAAAATATTAAACAATTTAAGCCCTTTCTTTACTGGGTGGCCGAGGATGGGACACGAGCTGGTCGGAAATAGGAAAAAAGGGGCCGTCCACTGGAAATTTTTTTTTCTTTTACTAAAATCTAATTAAATAATTTTCTGTTTATTTTTATTTTTTTCTTTATGATTGACATCATTGGTAGGAGGATCGTCGGCGTATGCTTGTAGTTGCACCAATTTTTGGAAAATTGTGCCTCTGGTGTTGGCTCGGGAGTTTTGCACAATCCTCTCAAGAATCAAATTGAAGAAGTCACATGACAGCGCATCGCCTTGCCTAAACCCTTTTTTTGGTATAGATTGTGTCGGTGTGGTCGTTTCCGACCCTGATGGAGCAGCGAGAATCCATCGTCATCCTACAGAAACGGACGAGTTTGGGCGGTATACCAAAACTAGACATGGCTCTGTATAGTTAGTCTCAATAAATGCTGTCGTATGCGGCTTTGAAATCGATAAATAGGTGGTGGGTATCGATTTGGACTTCTTGGGTTTTTTTCCAGGATCTGCCGAAGTGTGAAAATTTGATCGATTGTGGACTTTCCTGGCCTAAAACCACACTAATAAGGGCCGATCAGGTTGTTGGTAAACGGTTTCAGGCGTTCATATATTATGGCAGATAGGATCTTTGTAGGCGATGTTGAGGAGACTTATGCCTCTGTAGTTGGTGCAGTTCAGAGGGTCACCTTTTTTGTGGATCGGGCAAACGATGCTGAGGTTCCATTCTTCAGGCATGCTTTCATCCGACCAGACTTGGCTTATGAGTTGGTGGATAGTTACTTACCAAGACATCTCCACCAGCTTGATAAAGCTCAGAGGGAAGGCCGTCATTTCCGGCTGCCTTATTAAGCTTGAGTTTAGATATTTAGATAGATATTGCCATCCTTCACTTAGGACGGGTAGTTAACAGTTTTCGCTGCCGTTGCCAATATTAAATGATTCGTTCAGCCTGACAGCTGAATGTTGTTCGTCATCGCCGTTTAATAGTCTGCAGAAGTGGTTCTTCCATATCCTCAGCAACGACTGTGTCTCAACTACCTTGTATCCTTGGCTTTGACGTTTTACGTACCTGGAGTGGCACCTCTCTATATCCTCGATCATGCGCTTTTCTTGCTCTTTTTTCTTCTTTCTGAAAAGCCGATGTTCTTCCCTTCTTCTCTGCCTATAGAGCTCAATGGCAGCTCTTGTCTTCACCTGCAGCTTATCCTTGTAGGCCTCGTTCTTGGCTGCAAGCATCTGTCGGCGTTCCTCATCAATCCAGGGGTTTCTTGCTGGTGGCCGCGAGAAACCTAGAAACCTTCGGACATCCAAAATACTGCATGCTTTCCTCTTGTCTATCTCCTGTCCTTAACTTCAGAATCATTTTGTCAACCTTTTGTGCGTTAGATGTTAAATTGGTGGACAAACTAATTTAGTTGCTGAACTCAGAAATAAGAAAATGCTATCGTCCCTTTCGTTATTTATGATGAAACACTTGTATAATTTATCTTGCAAGCTACAATATTGAATACCACCATTCGCACAAACTTTCCGAGTATTTGCTCCTTCCAGTTCCGCTGTAAAGTTCAATTTAAAGTGACTAAATTGAGCCTAATTCATGCTTTTAATTTACGTGCTCTTAATTTTGTTTACAAAATAAAACTACGTCAAGATTTACCTAATTTTTTGTACGTCACCCAGATTTGTTAATAAATTAAATTTTCGTGATCCATCCATTAGATAAAATGCCAAATGAGCCCACTTCCATAAGACCATAACACACCCAATGAAATATCCCACTAACAATTAGCAAATAATGACTTTGATAGATATCCCCTAATTAGTACGAGTATTAATTTTATTGTCCAAAAATGTTAATTTCGTACTTTTTCCAAAATTTTCCATTGACAAAAAGAATAAATAAATAACTGAATCAGTTGTCATAGCTCATCTGCGTCAAGAAAATTTCGTTTGGCCACGAAGCTAGCCCCATGGAGCGGTATCTATGCGTCTTCTTCGACATTCGTTGGCATGAGTATTTTTTTTTTACATTCTCTTTGGTGGCATACGTGACAAGGCCTAGCGCAGAGGAGATGAGTATTCCAATGAATAGTCAGACAAATCGAAATAAACCCCAAACAAAGAAACTACCACACACGCAGTCTACGAATACAAAAAAATTGTTACTACCAATCATCTGTGAGTCATATCTGGAATAGGAGTGTTTCTTTAAACGCCATGATAACGATGCCGAACCACAACGACGCACTATGGTGGCACACTAGACATTCGTTGGATAGGTCGATCTCTGGAAATAGAAAAGTGTGGCATGGGTCGTCTCAAAGAGAAAAAAGTAGATCTGCACTGAACCAAAAAAACATTTTTTTTTAAGGATCACAGATACACACAAGAAAATTCCAAGGATGACAAAGAGGACCGCTGCCTCAATACAAGGTCCTTGAGCATACTTAGCAGACAAATGGAATGATTGATGAAGGACATCAGCTAAAGGTTGTCTGTACTCGAGAAACAGCTGTAAAGCCGGTGCTAGTTGACTCAATGGCAGGTACGAGAACCATCTACGAACGGAAGTAAACAAGAGAAACGGAAACGATCGAAACTCCCATCATAAATATCGATTTTAAGTGTGACGGTACAAATGTGCAGAGCAAGGTGTAGGGTAACATTTTTTTTTGGTAGCCCTCTATGGTGGAATAATTGGGAATGTGATGAGAATGCATATGTGGGAACCCAAGAGGGAAGTCACAAATTAACAAGTATTATTGGAATTTGAACTGGTAATAGGTTCCTAAAAATGTTATTTACTCCTTAACGATAGGAGGATATTGATCGGGAAAATGGAGTCATTCCTTGAAGAAGAAAACTGTATATCATAGGGAATACAAGTTTTGGTACATCACATGAACTACAGGGAAGTTATAAAGACAGCCAGACCGTTTAGTAGTTATACGAATGGAATCAGAATCGAAAGATGAGGCAATTTATATAACCTGCCCATCTGCCATTCCACAATTGTTGGGTCTTATAATGAGCTATGTTGATGAAGTTCAAAAACTTAACTGATTAACACGTCAATTTTGGTGAAACTAAAGGGTGTCCAATAATTCAGGCAAAATTTAAATTTTGCGCCATTAAATAGTAATGTGTTGCCAACGGATAAAAGAAAACAATGTGACAGCTGACAGTTCGGGGTTAGTAAAAATGGAGCGCTATACGAGAGAACAACGCATTTTAACTGTTGGTCAATTTTTAAAAGGTTTGTCAGCTACAGTCCGGCATTTTCGTACAAAATATGGTCGTCATAGTGATTTAAAACCATCAACTGTGAAGAGAATAATTGAAAAAATTCAGGAAGACAAAATAAATTAGTGATGTTAGACACTCTGCCACAATTCATTCAACCGAAGACATCGAAGCAGTTCGCAAAAGTATTGCTGACAGTCCAGGAATATCAATTCGGTACCGTAATCAATAACAATTTGGCACTTCAAAAAGCTTTCTACAGCGAATTATGATGAAAGACTTGAAACTTCAATTGATTCAATAACTGAACACTACTAACCATGCAGCGTGAAGAGAGTCCGTTGAATGGATTTTAATACCACAAGTGGATGCTGATTTTTCGAACAAAATTATCTACAGTGATGAATTTAATTTTTATCTTGATGGCTTCGTAAATTTTCAAAATTGTCGTGTTTGGGGTTCAGAAAACCCATGAGTAATTGTTGAGAAACAAAAGCATCCACAACGCGTGACAGATTTTTGGCCGCAGGCATTATCGGACCATTATTCTTCGAAAATGCGGCTGGTCAGGCAGTAACAATTAATGGTGTTCGTTATCGTGACATGATAACCTCGTTTTAGATATGGATGTGACCAACATGTGGTTTCGGTTTCAACAAGACGGTGTCACATGGCATACAGCCAAAGAAAGTGTTCAATTACTGCGTGAGTTATTTTTTAATAGTGTAATCGGCCGTTGTTGCGATCAGAATTGGCCACACAGATCTTCCAATTTAGATCCATTGTACTTTCTCACTTTCTCTTACAAAGAGCCCTCCAATTAGCCCGGTCCTTAGCTAACTGCCTCCAATTGCGCACTCCAAGTTGGTTGAGGTCGGTTTCTACTTGTGCGCGCCACTTAAGGCGAGGTCTTCCTCTACTGCGTCCAACATCTGACGGAGTTTTGGTGTCCATTCGTTCTACATGTTCCAGCCATCTTAAACGTCTAATCCTGAGTTTTTTGACCAGGAGTATGTCGGTGCACAGCTCATATAGCTCATATAGCTCATATAGCAACGCAAACGGGACCGAAGATTTTTTCTCTAGAATCGACCAAGGATTTCTTCATCCGCTTTTGATATGGTCCATGCGCCGTAGAGCAGGACTGGGATGATCAGGGTCTTATATAGGATCTCCTTAGTAGTTCGAGTGAGGGCTTTACTACTAAATTGCCTTCTTAGCCCGAAGAAACAGCGGTTGGCAAGAGTAATTCTTCGTTTAATTTCTGACGAGATGTTGTTGTCAGAGTTAATAGCGGAGCCGAGATAGACAAAGTCCCGCACTACCTCAAAGTTATATCTGTCAATGGTGACGTTCTGTCCAATTCGTCGATGTTGTGTGTCCTTTCGTGTTGACAGCATATACTTAGTCTTACCCTCATTTACTGCTAAACCCATTTTCGCCGCTTCCTTCTCTATACTAGCAAACGTGGCTATGACATCACGTTGAGTCCTACCAATGATGTCGATATCGTCAGCGTATGCTAGTAGTTGCACCGACTTTTGGAAAATTGTGCCTCTGGTGTTGGCTTTGGAGTTTTGCACAATCCTCTCAAGAATCAGATTAAAGAAGTCACATGACAGCGCATCGCCTTGCTTAAATCCTTTTTTGGTATCGAATGTGTCGGTGAGGTCGTTTCCGACCCTGATTGAGCAGCGAGAATCCATCGTCATCCTACACAAACGGACGAGTTTGGACGGTATACCAAAACTAGACATGGCTCTGCATAGTTCGTCTCTATAAATGCTGTCGTATGTGGCTTTGAAATCGATAAATAGGTGGTGGATATCGATTTGGACTTCTTGGGTTTTTTCCAGGATCTGCCGAAGTGTGAAAATTTGATCGATTGTGGACCATCCTGGCCTTAAACCACACTGATAAGGGCCGATCAGGTTGTTGGTAAACGGTTTCAGGCGTTCACATATTACGGCAGATAGGATCTTGTAGGCGATGTTGAGTAGACTAATGCCTCTGTAGTTGGCGCAGTTCAGAGGGTCTCCTTTGTTGTGGATCAGGCAAACGATGCTGAGGTTCCATTCTTCAGGCATGCTTTCAACCGACCAGATTTGGCATATGCGTTGGTGGATGTTGCTTACCAAGTCATCTCCGCCAGCTTTATAAAGCTCAGCGGGGGGAAGGCCGTCATTTCCGGCGGCCTTATTAAGCTTGAGTTTATATATAGCTATCCTCACTTCACTTAAGTCGGGTGGTTGGCAGTTTTCGCTGTCGTTGCCAATATAAAATGGTTCGTTCTGCCTGACAGCGGAATGTTGTTCGTCATCGCCGTTCATCAGTCTGCAGAAGTGGTTCTTCCATATCCTCAGCATCGACTGTGTCTCAACTACGATATTTCCTTGTTCATCTCGACAGGATTCTGTTCGAGCCTTGTAGCCTTGGCTTTGACGTTTTACACTTTGGTAAAACTTGCGAACATCGTTCCTGGATCGAGCGCTTTTCTTGCTCTTTTTCTGCTTTCTGAAAAGCCGATGTTCTTCCCTTCTTCTTTGCCTATAGAGCTCAATTTCAGCTCTCGTCTTCACCTGCAGCTTAGCCTTGTAGGCCTCGTTCTTGGCTGCGAGCATCTGTCGGCATTCCTCATCAAACCATGGGTTTCTTGCTGGTGCCGCGAGAAACCTAGCACATCAGTTGCGGCTGATCTAATGGCTTGTTGGCTTCGTTGCCATTGTTCTTCGACATTAGATGCTGGTGGTGTGTTGTGAGTCGAGAGGTTAAGGGATACGCGTTGCGCGAAGGTCTTGGCGGTCTCTGGCGATTGCAGTCTTTCGACATTAAATTTTTTCCCAGTATTTATGGTTTGTTCTGGCGTGGTTGCTTACCTTGGCTACAAAAAGGTAGTGGTACGAGTCTATGTTAGCCCCTCGGAATGTTCGGACATCCAAAATACTGGATACGTGCCTCTTGTCTATCGTAATGTGATCAATTTGGTTGACTGTTGATCTGGGGACCGCCATGTCCCCTTGTGGATATCGAGGCTAGGAAACCGTGTGCTGGCTATAGTGGCATTTCGTTCCGTAGCGAAGTCAATTAGTCCGTTACCAGACGTGTTGTCGTGTAGGCTTTATTATCTGACAGTACTGCTTAAGATGTCTTCTCTTCCTACCTTTGCGTTAAAATCTCCCAGCACGATTTTAATATCGTACTTTGGTAGTCGCTCATAGGTTTTGTCGAGGACCTCGTAGAAGCAATCCTTAGTTATATCATATTTTTCCTCCGTCGGAGCATGAGCGCATATAAGGCTTATGTTGGCGAATTTGGCCTTGATGCGGGTTGTTACAATGCGTTCGCTAATGTCTTGGAAACATAAGACTTCTTGCCTAAGTCTGGCACTTATAACAAATCCGCATCCAAATAGTCGCTGTTTCTGCTCACTATAACACGGTCCATAGTAGATGTCACAGTTTTTCATCCTCTTTTTGCCCGGCCCATCCCATCGTATTTCCTGGATGGCAGTGATGTCTGCTTTGTAGCAGTTTAGGGCTTCCGCTAGTTGTTCGCCTTCACCTCTCCTGTTTAATGTTCTCACATTCCAGGTGCAGATACGAACGTCGTTGTCCTTTTTTCGTTTAGCATGGTCGTCAACAATTATATCAGTCCTTTCCGAGGCTATTGGTTGCTTCGTAACAATAGTTTTTTCGGTAGGTGGGTAGTTAACCCAAAGCACAACCTCCAACCTGGAGGGCCAGGCCCTTGTTTTGACCCAAGGACAGCGGGCCGGAAAAAATACCGATGTCAGTAGCCCATTTTGGGGTATGAGCGCTGTATGACCCATTGAGGGCTCCTCCGCCACCAACTCTTTTCCAATACCCTGGCTCAGTATTGGAAATCCCATAGACCTGGTGTTCAAATATGTCGAAACAGCTCATATAGGGATTTCACTACCAGTTCGATCAAACTGGAGCTGTAGGCGCCACCGTTGACTCCATCTAGGGAATTCCTCCGCTGCCGCCTGAGAGTGAGTGCCTTAGTGAGAGGACACTCATTTTTTTACACGGTTTTTATGGAGCGGTTAGTTCTTTGCTCTCTCTTGAGCTCTTTTTTTACTTATGTTTGAGTACGAGAGTAAGATTCAGTAAGACTAAGTTAAAAATAATATTATAATGCAACAGACCTAGTCTTTCTATGAGGAATAAATTTTTGCACCATATGTATATGTATATAAAATCTCACAACCATAAAGCCGCACAAAGATACATTTTTAATTTGTCAAAGCGCGAAGCAATACGGCAGTATAAATCAAGGTAAGTTCCTATCCTATCCATTTCCTTGTTATTCCATCCATGTGACAACAATAAACGTAGGTGTCATTGTTTTCTTTACTATCTCACTCTTCACCTTAACCCAATTAAAAACAAACAAAACTTTGGACTTCAGTTTTTATTGGAACGCAATCAAACAGAACTATGTTTATCATTCCGTTTGTAAATCCAACAGCGCGCTCTAATTCTCGCCCACTAGCCATTTTAGAATATTTAAACATTTGCTATCTATGCGCTACTTGTAATTATCTCCTCTACAATCTATAAATCCCAGTTGCATAAATTTCACACAAACTAGAAATACCCGTATTATCAACGTAATTGCCTCGCTAATTAGAAATGATAAACGTAAAACGTAAACATGGCATTACACCCGTTCAGTGTAAACTTATAGTTAGTTTACAAAAGCCGTTACACCCGTTCAGTGGCTTTTTCTTGACGTCATTGATACTCAATTTAAGGTGTTTCCAGACACCAATGAGTGTTTCGGTTGAAGCGAAGGCGTTTTGCAATTAAAATGTCATGTGGCAGCATATCATTTTCATCATTACAACTAACTATAAGGAAATGCTCAGAAACTGTCTTGTTTTATTGCCATAATTGCGATGACAGTCAAAAGCTGTCATCACAATTTTGACATGTGACAGTTGAGTTTATAACGCTTTTAAGTGATGTACGCACCTGTGATAAGTTGAGGAGAATGTAAATATATTTTATGAGGAAATGAAATAATATCCGTACTCATCCAAACACACAAAATGAATGACTAATCGCAATCTTTTCGATTGCAAGAGACGTGATCACAATGAGTTACGTGCGCAACTATAACTTGACACACCGACAGACAAAGAAACCATCGAAGTTTAATTTGACACTTAATCTTTTTTTTTGTCGATTTTTCATAAGTCTGTTGGCGGAAGTCCGTTTTGTAAGTTAAAAGACTTTTTTTAAGTTGTTTTTTTTTTATGTGGCTGGCTGTCAGGTAAATAGGTGCATCTTGTCGTCAATTTCATTAAAAGCATGCTCTTGTGAAATACGTTGTTGACTTCAAATGACGTCAAATTTATTGATGAAATTCAATTTCGAAATGCGTTTCGTTGTAAAAGTGTATTTCAATCAATCTGCTATGAATTTAAAATAAACGACATATTTGACGTCACATAAGATTTGAATGTCAACCAATGACAAGTGTTGACAGTATTCTTATAGTGCAGTGATACGCATACAAATACGAAATGTCCCATCATGGAAGTCTTTAAATTACCCCATGACACCAGAGCTGTTTTGTTATATCTAACCAACAACACATTTCAACGTCAAAACTGCATGACATGCTGTCACAATGACAGCTTATTGCATTACTTTCTAGCAGCTTAGCGTGATAAGTGCATATTAATAAAATTGCAAAATATGTTGCAAGTGGATTGTAAAACAAGTGGATTGTAAAACCCTATTGTAGAATCGTGACTTAACCAAGGTCAGTAACTATGGTACTGACATTAATCTATGCTTAACTGTCCAGTTCTGTTAAGACCGAGTTCTATGTTGCCTTGTGGCACTATACAACAACCTGGTAGATTAACACAATGAAATAAATCAGTCTTATGTCTTGAACGTGCTAATAAATTATTAATAAAATTCTAGAAACAGCTAGTTTACCAGCATGTTAGTTTATTTTTTCTCAGAAGATCCGTCTTGATTAAATGAGCAGTATTACGTCAATAGATTTTGTTTTTCATAATACAAAATAAACAAATAAAATACAACAACAAGAAATGTGCGAATAAAAGTTGTGTTCTGAAATAGTTTATGTTTCTGTTCACTCGATAGTGTTTGATGGTATTAAAGAAAATTATTATTTTTAGAAATAAGCTATCAGCTTAGTTGTGTTAATTTATTGCAGAGAGTGAAGAATTTAATGATAAATAAAGGAGACCAAGGAAAGCTTTGTAGAAGAAGTGATTACTTAACGTCCCTTTACATATATTCGATAGCTTAATACAGCCAGCTTAGGCTTATAAAAAAAATACAATACACGCTCCTATTTCTAGATTTTTCTTTGATCAGATCATTTGTGGACTTTCCTGTCCTAAAACCACACTGATAAGGGCCGATCGGGTCTCCTCTATTGTCGATCGGGCAAACTATGCTGAAGTTCCATTCTTCAGGCTTACTTTCATCTGACCAAAATTTGCTTCTGCGTTGGTGAATGTTACTTACCGAATCATCTCCACCGGCTTTATTTTCCCAGCAGTCTTGTTAAGCTTTAGTTTAGATAAAGCTATCCCCACTTCACAGAGGTCGGGTGAAATAAATTGAATGGTTCATTCTGCATTACAAATTGTTCATCATGGCCGTTTACAGTCTGTAGAAGTGCCACTTTCATATCCTCAGCATCGACTGTGTCTCAACTACGATATTTCCTTGTTCAGCTCGACAGGATTCTGTTTGAGCCTTGTATCCTTGGCTTTGACGTTTTAGTGGAGTGGCAACTCTCTATATCCTCGATGGCGCGCTTTTCTTGCTCTTTTTTCTTGTTTCTGAAAAGCCGTTCTTTGCATTTCTTGTTTATCCTTACCTTGGCTACAACAAGGTAGTGATCCGAGTCGATGTTAGCCCCTCGGAATGTTCGGACATCCAAAATACTGGATGTGTGTCTCTTGTCCATCACAATGTGATCAATTTGGTTGACCGTTCGTTGATCTGGAGACTGCCATGTCCCCTTATGGATATCGAGGTGAGGAAAGCGTGTGCTGGCTATAGTGGCATTTCGTTCCGTAGCGAAGTCAATTAGTCTAAGTCCGTTACCTGTTGTCGTGTAGACTATATTTTCCGACATTACTGCTAAAGATGTCTTCTCTTCTTACCTTTGCGTTAAAATCTCCCAGCACGATTTTAACATCGTACTTTGGTTATATCATCTTTTTCTTCCGACGGAGCCTGAGAGCGGCTTTGAAATCGATAAAGAGGTGATTTCAAAGCCGCATACGACAGCATTTATAGAGACGAACTAAACAGAGCCATGTCTAGTTTTGGTATACCGTCCAAACGACGATGACGATGGAGAATTCTCGCTGCACCATCAGTGTCAGAAACGACCTCACCGACACATTCGATACAAAAAAATTATTTAGGCAAGGCGATGCGCTGTCATGTGACTTTTTCAATTTGATTCTTGAGAGGATTATGCAAAACTCCCGAGCCAACACCAGAGGTAGAATTCTCCAAAAATCGGTGCAACTACTAGCATACGCCGACGATATTGACATCATTGGTAGGACTCAACGTGATGTCATAGCCACGTTTGCTGGTATAGAGAAGGAAGCGGGCTATGGAGACAAAGATTCAACTACGAACTATACGACTTGTACAGCAACATACCCCTGGTCAAAAAACTCCGCATTTGACGTTTAAGATGGCTAGGACATGTAGAACGGCAACCAGTACACCGGCTCGCAGAGTTTTCGATTCCCAGCCAGACGTCGGATGCAGTAGAGGAAGACCTCGCCTTAAGTTGCGCGCACAAGTATAAACTGACCAACCAACTTGGAGTGTGCAACTGGAGGCAGTTAGCTAAGGACCGGGCTAATTGGAGAGGCATGATGGTTGATGCCCAGTTTCATCCCGGACTCTAGCGCCACTTAATTAAGTAAGTAAGGAGCGTGAGAGCATATAAGGCTTATGTTGGCGAATTTGGCCTTGATGCGGATTGTTACAATGCGTTCGCTAATGTCTTGAAAACATAAGACTTCTTGCCTAAGTCTGGCTCTTATAACAAATCCGAATAGTCGCTGTTCTATCACTATAACACGGTCCATAGTAGATGCCCGGCCCATCCCATCGTATTTCCTGGATGACAGTAATGTCTGCCTGTTTAATGTTCTCCCATTCCAGGTATAGATACGAATGTCGTTGTCCTTTTTTCGTTTAGCAGGGTCTTCAACAGTAATATCAGTCCTTTCCGAGGCTATTAGTTGCTTCGTAACAATGGTTTTTTCCATGGGTGGGTAGTTAATCCAAAGGAAAACCCCCAACCTGGAGGGCCAGTTCCATTTTATTAGATAACCCTAGGACATGGAGCCATCAGTATCCACTACGGGATTGAGCGCTGCCGTTGACCTTTCGGTTCATCCGGCCACCATCTCTGTTTAAGGGGCCTGACTTACCCTTGAAATTCCTAGATAACCTGTTGTCCGAATATGTCGAAGCAGCTTATCTAGGTTCGCCTGGGACGGCAGACCGTGTATTCATTCCGCTCCATTCTGATTATAGTGTTGCTGTTTTACGTCTTGTTATCAACACTCGCACTTATCGTTTAGCAAGTCAAATCCGGCTGGATGAGGCCAGTACCCGATGGTTACCACTTGGAGGTACAAAATAAGCGCATTTGATGTGTAGTCAGAGTTGCGAGCACAATCATAGTCTACTCTCGTTCTACAAACCCCAACCAGCTGGATTTTGAAAAAAAAAAATACAATACACGCTCCTATTTCTAGATTCTTTTACATGTTATTCCGAAGTGATCACTCATAGATCGGATCATTTGTTTACTTTCCTGGCCTAAAACCACATTTATAAGGGCCGAATAGGTTTCCTATATTGTGGATCGGGCAAACGATTCTACAGGCTTACTTTCACCCGACCAAAATTTGATTTTGAGTTGGTGAATGTTACTTACCGAATCATCTCCACCGGCTTTATTTTCCTAACAGTCTTGTTAAGCTTGAGTTGAAATATAGCTATCCTCACTTCACTTAGGTCGGGTGGTTGGGTGTCGAAATAAATTGAATGGTTCTTTCTGTACGGTGCTGTAGATTGTTCATCGTGGCCGTTTAAGGGTGCAGTTATAAATCTTGTTGCAATCTTTCCTTGTTTATCTCGACAGGTTTCTGGAGAGGCACCTCTCTATATCCTCGATTGCACGCTTTTCTTGCTCTTTTTTCATCTTTTTGAAAAGACGATGTTCTTCCCTTCTACTTTGCTTATACAGCTCAATGGCAGCTCTTATCTTCACCTGCAGCTTAGCCTTGTAATCCTCGTTCTTGGCTGCTAGCATCTGTCGGCATTTCTCATCACACCAGGGCATTCTTGCCTAAACCTATCACATCAGTTGCGACAGATCTAATGGGTTGTTGACATCGTTGCCATTCTTCTTCGATATTATGGTGTTAATCGAGAGGTTAAGGGATACGCGAAGGACTTGGCTGCAGTCATTCGACATTAAATTTTTTCACAGTATTTATACCCTATCCCATAGGGGGGTATATTAGTTTTGATACTTAGTTTGTAACATAGAGAAATAATTTTGCTACATATACCTCAAAGTATATGGATCGACTCAGAATCGCTAGCTGAGTCGAATTAGCCATGTCTGTCTGTCCGTCCGTCCGTCCGTCCGTCTGTCTGTTCGTCACCGATTTTTGGGCCTTAAATTTTGAGCTAGGATAATGAAATTTGGTGTATAGGATCCTTGGCCGAGTCACCAGAACAAGTGTAAAAATTTTTAAAATCCGCCCACTGCCACGCCCCCTTTTAGAAAAAACGTAGTTTTAAGCCAAACCGTAAGGAATTTCAAAAAAGTGTGTTTGCAACATATTTAGACAATCCTAATATCTATATTTCGTCCATACAAAGTTTTTTGCCACGCCCACTTTTTGGGGGCGTTTTTAGTAAAAAACGTTTTTTGTCCAAATTTTAAAACTTTAGAAAAAAATTTTGATGCAAATACTTCCGCAATGGTAATATAAACATTTTGTCCATAGATCATTTTCACCTACGCCCACATTTTGGGGGCGTTTTCTTACAAAAACCATTTGTATACCCATCCCAAGGCATTAGCATTAGAAATACGTTGTATTTTGTCGAACCACACAAGATTTTGAGAAACTGTCTGAGCAATATATTGTGACAATGTCATTTTCTGTTTTTCATCGCCATAAGGCCTATATTTTGAGGATATTAATTTAAAGGATGGGATGGGATAGGGTATTCAACGATCCGCATAGCTGATTGTAGCCTCTCATATGTTTTTCATTTGTTGTTGCGTGGTGGATATCCGCATTCTTACCTTAACTGCAACAAGATAGTCAGCCCTATCGAGGAATCAGTTGGAGCGGACAATTTTCCGCAACGCATACTTCGTCGGAGGTTCAAATTCCATTCGAGGCATGTGTCTTAAAAATAAAGAACACTACACAGACGCGACGGCTTCACCTCACTACAATTCGTCAATTAATTCCGCTAAGAATTTGTGTCGGAGGAAATCGGAAAAAGAATGGCACCTGTCAAAAATTGCACGAAATATGCACCTGGATGCACTTCAACGCAATTCGCCGGGATACGTTACAAAATGTCGGAAGAAATATTCCGAACAGCTTTTCGGAAGAATGCCTCGAAGCGAAAATCCTCCGAATCGTACAAAATCGGAGAATTTTCCACTCCGACGGATACCTCGATAGGGCCGAGTGATCCTAGTCGATGTCAGCCCCTCGGAAGGTTCGGTAAAACAAAATAATTGGTGCGTGCCTCTTGTCTATCGCAATGTGATCAATTTGACCGTTCGTTGATCTATAGACCGCCATCTCCTCTAATGGATATCGAGGTGAGGAAACTGTGTACTGGCTATATGTTTAGTGCCTTAGCGATGTCATTTAGCTGTATTTTCCGACAATACTGCTAAAGATGTCTTCTCATACGATCTTTGCGATCAAATCGCCCTGCAATATTTTAATATCGTATATTTAGGTAGTCGCTATACGTTTTGTCCAGGAGCTCGTAGAAACAGTACCTATGTTAGCGAATTTGGCCTTTTTGCAATGCGTTCGCTAATATCTTGAAAGCATACGACTTCTTGCCTAAGTTTGGCACTTACAAAAATTCAAATCCGAATAGTCACTGTTCCTGATCACTATAATACGTACCGTAGTAGATGTCACAGTTTTTCTCTGCCCATCGTATTTCCTTGATAGTAGTAATGTCTGGTTTTATGCAGCTTAGGGCTTCCGCTAGTTGTTCGGCTGCAACTCTCCTATTTAGTGTTCTCCCATTTCAGATGCAGATACGAACGTCTTTGTCCGTTTTTCATTTAGCATGATCGTCAACGGTAAAATTAGTCCTTTACGAGGTTCTTGGGTGCTTCGTTTCGTGTGTAGTTAACCCAAAGCACAACCGCCAACCTGTAGGGCCAGCTTCAGTTTATTAGATAGACCGGGCCATCAGTATCCACCATGGGATTGAGTGCATCCGTTGGCCACTACGCTCTTCCGCCACCATCTCTGCTTAAGGGGCCTAACTAACTAACTTACTAACCCTTACGATTGCTAGATGGCCTGTTGCCCGAATGCGAATATGTCGAATAAGTTGTTTACTTTATCCATCCCAACTACGACTGTAGACGCCACCGTTTAATCCATCTTGGGAATTCTTCCGATGTCGTCTGGGGAGCTTTTTTGATAGGATCCCATATAGTTTTGGTCCGCGAGTGGTATTTTACTTACACATATGTGCAGAGAATTCCTTTAACCGTCATCCGAGGACGGGTCCGATGGGAGACTAGCAACTTCACAAGTATAAAAGGTGTCGAATTAAACAGCTGCAACTATTGGTTACATTTTCACACAACAATTATCAGGACTAATTGACGCTACTGCTTGTGGATACTGCTTGTATTAAGGCCGATACGACACAGATTAGCGAATCACGCAAAACAAACCAAAAAAAAAAATCACAGGGGAGGAACATATTTGGATTTGGAACATAAAAGAGACATAAAACTATTCGTTTTATAAAAGGTTTTTTTTTAAAAAATAAAAGAGACAAAGATTAGCAACAGAATTGACTCAAGACCTATGTTGTCTTTTATTAACGGGTGATTTTTTAAGAGGTTTAGAACTTTTTTTAAAAAAAAAAACACAAAAATTCGAAAAAATGAATGAAATATTTATTTGAATCGATTGAACCTTGCAATTTAATGTTTAAAGATAATTTCATGCAAATGTTGACCGCGGCTGCGTCTCAGGTAGCCCATCCGCTGAGTCCAATTTTGGCATACTCTTTCACACATATCAACCGGTATCTCACGAATGAATGCATGGATGTTGGCTTCCAGTGCGTCAATCGAAGCGGGCTTGTCCCTATAGACATTAGCCTTGACATACCCCCACAAAAAATAATCTAATGGTGTCAAATCGCACGATCTAGGCGGCCAATTGACCGGCCCGAAACGTGAAATTAACTGTTCACCAAACTCGCCTCGCAATTGCGCCATTGTTTCGCGTGCTGTGTGGCATGTGGCATCGTCTTGTTGAAACCACATATCATGCAAGTCAAGAACTTCCATTTCGGGCAAAAAAAAGTTTGTTATCATCGCTCGGTAGCGTTCACCATTGACAGTAACGCTGCGATTCGCATCATCTTTGAAGAAATATGGCCCAATAATGCCGCCGGCCCATAAACCGCACCAAACAGTGGCTTTTTCGGGATGCATTGGTAGCTGTTGCAATGCTTCTGGCTGATCTTCACTCCAAATGCGGCAATTTTGCTTATTTACGTACCCATTCAACCAAAAATGAGCCTCATCGCTGAACACAATTTTTCGATAAAAAAGCGGATCCTCGGCCAGCTTTCCAAGAGCCCATTCACCAAAAATTCGGCGTTGTGGTAGGTCGGCTGGCTTTAGTTCTTGCACCAGCTGTATCTTAAAAGGCTTTACGCCCAAATCCTTCCGCAAAATTTTCCACGTAGTGCTGTAACAAAGGCCTAACTGCTGGGAACGGCGCCGAATCGACATTTCGCGGTCTTCTGTCACACTAGCTGATACGGCCGCAATATTTTCTTCACTACGCACAGTACGTAAACGTGTTGGTGGTTTAATGTCCAACAAAGTAAATTTGGTGCGAAATTTGGTCACAATCTTCCGAATAGACTGCTCAGAAGGTCGAGAATGCCGATCATAAAATGGAAGCAGCGCGCGATGAACATTTCGAACCGAGCACGAATTTTGATAGTAAAATTCAATAATTTGCAAGCGTTGTTCATTTGTAAGACGATCCATGGTTAAATTGCAAACCAAACTGAAGCTGTTTGACAGTGACACAAGGTACTAAACACACGTCAGCTGTCAAAACCAGTGTTGCCAAAACCAAACCAGCTAAAAAATCACCCGTTATAATAAAAAAAGAAGAAAATAAAAAAAATCATTGCACTCGTAAATAAATCCTACCATCGTCCTCGATACCCCACTAAACGTACCGCTTTGACTGACATCCTATGACAGAGAGAGACAGCCCTGATTGGAAACAAAAATTCTCACAAAACCTCTCGAATTTTCGATGCTACAAAAATTCCCTCGAAACTGATTCCACACAGTTATAAACAAATTTATTCAGCAAAAAAACGTAATAAATCCAATAAAAGTCAGCCGCATGTACACGACCATACAAGACTTCCCTATAGATACAGATGCAGAGATACCCTGCCAGGCAAAAGGTGCGTAAATTTATGCTGCACAGCACATCAGAACATCTGCCGCTTTGCTTGGTTTTTTTCCACCCATTGATCCGGGGACTGGAGTATTCTGGTCGTCGATCGTTTCGTATCCGTGTGCCATTGTCGTCATCGTTGGTTTTTATGCTGCGCATGATCAGCACGGTGGTTCTTTGTTTTGCTGCTGGTGATGGCGCAGTTCTGCGAAACATAAACCGCTTCATTGTGGCTGTGTCTCCTAGTGGATAGCCATGTTCGTGATCATGATGATTGGAGCCATTTGCCACGATGCAAAAATATAGAACCGATGTGCGATGTACATGTAATCTGGAATTAAACATACGCAACGTTACGCTCCGCTGTCTTTGCTGCGTAGTTACTCCGATTTTTCCAGATTTATTTTTTTTTGTTTCTCTGTTTCATTTGTCGTTCGTTTTTTGTCGTTTCTACGTTTTTTTTGTGTTTACGCATAAACAACAAACACGATTCCAGTCCAACGACGCAATGGAGTTGGATGGAACTGGTTTACGTTGAAAAGTTGTTTTCATCTCTCAGCGCACGAGAAGCGCCATAAATTGACATCGCTAAGATGGCTGGAACGAAAGGTTTGTTTTTATTTTTTGTTTGCCGTTGAGAGACGGAACTTGGAACGGATTTGGGTTTATTATGAAGCCTTTGTGTGGTTTACATGAAAATCTAGGAATACCCTACCCAAGCAGGAGTATCTACTCGTCTACTTTCTCTTTGTGTCCTTTGGGTTTGAATTCTGATGTACCTGAGATGAGTTTTCTTAGGATTTCGTACCTGTGGTATAATTGTGTAGACGTGTCCTTTTTAATGGTGATCGATTACGTCTTGGTTGTCAATGGGTCTTATTGTTCGGTACAGGTTCATAAATCTTTTCAGTAGTTAATCCATTCGGACTGGTGATTTCTAGGGATCAAAGACCCGAGTCTGGTTTCCTTTATATTGTCTGGTGTTAGGGGAAGAAGTCCTTTAAATCATAAATGGCATTGTTCATACATCTGTTAAGTACTTGTGGAAATTGAAAAAAAACCGGAATGTTTGGATTGAGGGGTGGGTGCAACTAGGAACAATTTCGGTTCGAAGAAACCAAACAATGAGCAAATTGTAATCCCCAGCAATTGTAAAAGTCCATTGACATTTTTTTGGAGGAGGAAAGCGTTAGGGATCATTTTCTAACAACTTTTGAATGTTTGCAAGTGCCCATAGGTTATTGTTAATTGGTGAGAGGTTAAGCCGGATTTGGATTTTCAGACGAAATTGGCGCTATTTCCTCGGATTACCATGAAACAAGAGAAACACGGGCTCTTTTTTGTGGTTTTGGTTCCCCCTAATTGTTGAGTTGACTTTTATTTTGTAAAAGTATCGGGTGCAATGGCCTAGGGGTTAGTTCATTAGACTACTGAGCCCTGGTTCAACCCCGAATATTACTACGACAACGTTTTTCTCACTACCCCTCCTCTGGCGAAAGTCTGACAAGCATCCAAGAGTACAACATGAGAAGCTTCTTAAATTGCCCTTTGAAGTTGGAATTAAACAGGAGGTCCTCTTCTTTTTGACAAAAAATATAAATTCGCACGTAACGCTGACTGACACTGATGTCATTCTTCACTAAAACTACTATTCCAACTAGGTTAAGGGTGGTCCTGACACAATTACCTGGTTAAATATTTTAGCAGCTTCAAGAAATCAATCAATCAGTAATGGTATGATGAACCTAGACAACAAGGTTAAGGAAGACTCTCTTCTATATATAAATCTGAAGATATATCCCAGCATACTGAAAACAGAGAAAAATAGGAACAAAGCACAGAAAAATGTTAGTTGTCACCTTTCAGCATTCAATTGAGCAATTCGGCTCTCCTCAAACCAAGACCTCAGTAGCGCAAGTGGTAGGTACTTGGCTCACTAGGCATGGTATTACAAGTTCAATCTGGTTAGGGGAAAACTTGTTTCAATAACTATACTGAGAACTGAACGTTCAGTAATTAGCGACACTATTAGTTAAGGAATCTGATGAGGACACTTGGTAATGTCCGATAGCTATAACTCTAGCCAAATAGGTTTGTTGTTGTAATTTCAATCATTCAGGACGACATTAATTTTACCTTATACCACTGTTCAGCCTCCAGTAACAAGCATTTCAAAACATTAGGACTACAAACTCCAACACATGCATGATTTTGATTATCCGCAGGAATATCTATCGAACGCAGGACTTTAGCTTCTGATTTTATAAAATTATATGTTCGACTTCAACGATTATACTCCCAGGTTAAACTTAAAGAGGTATTTTCAGGTGAAAGAAGCTGTGAAAAACTACTTTTATACCGGCGCGCGGCTCAAAAGCAAAAGAAGAAGTGGCTGGAGGTGTTTTCTTTAACGGGCTCAATCGTGGTTTATTCTTTTGTCTCTCTGATCATTATTTTCATAGCTGAAGGAGACTATATATGTCAAAAACATAAAATTCTTCTCTGACACCAAACCGACTGTCAAATCACCGGAACTCGTTTCATCAAAATTTAAAGTGGCCCTTCGCGATCTCTTCAAGGGCAGGACAGTTTAACATTCGCTTGGCAAGGTGTATGGACACATGGATTAAAAGACAGCCAAACATATAAAGTATACACTTGGTACTCCTTCCGGTACCTTATTTACTTACTTAAGTGGCGCTTCAGTCCGGGATGAACCTGGGCCTCAACGAAGCAAACTTATTCTAGCACTCTTGCTTTCAGCAGGTCAAACCTTAAACCAACTGCTACCTTTAAAGTAGTTAAAGAGACATTTTTTCGTCTTCATAGTCCTCACCTTGATATTTATAATGAGAGATTAAAGAACGGTCAATCAAATTGATAAAATTGCGATTGACAATGCGAGGCACGCATCCGGTTTTTTGAATGTCTCGGACCACTATACCTTGCATGCAGAATCCGGATATCCACCATGCCATTACAAATGAAAAATACTGTGAAAAAATTTAATGCTGAAAGACTGCAATCGCAAGAGACCGCCAAGTCCTTCGCTGAACGCGTATCACTTAGGCTTTTGATAAACACCATGCCACCAGCATCTAATGTTGAAGAACAATGGCAACGATTTCAACAAGCTATTATCTGCCGCAAATTATGTTTCTCGTGCCATCCAGCTAGAATTCCTTGGTTAAATGAATTGTGCCGACAGATACTCCCAGCCCAAAAACGAGGCTTACAAAGCAAAGCTGCAGGTGAAGACTAGTGCTGCATTGAGCTCTATAGGTAAAGAAGAAGCGGAGAACACCGGCTTTTAAGAAAACAGAAGAAGGAGCAAGAAAAGCACGCGGTGCCACTTCAAGAAAGATATTCCTGACAGGAGAGATATTCATGGCACCGATATGATATAGGTTTTGCCAAAGTGTAAAATGTCAAGCCCAGGGATACAAGGCGCAAACAGAATTCTATAGAGATGAGAACATAGAAGAACCACTTTCGCAGACTGATAAACGGCGATGACGAATAATATCCCGCTTAACGCAAATCGAACCATTCAATATCGGCGACGACAGCGAAAACTACCGACTTAAGTGAACTGAGGATACCAACATCGAAATATAAGCTCATCAAGGCTGCCGGAAATGACAGCCTTTCTTCCGAGATTTATAAAGCCGGTGCAGATGATTTGGTAGGTAACATAGTCACCATTCATAATTTGGTCGGATGAAAGAATGCCTCTGAACTGCGCCAAGTACAGAGTAATAAGTCTCCTCAACATTTCCTACAAGACCAACTCCTGATCACCTGGTCACTTATCAGTGTGGTTTAAGCCCAGGAAAGTCCGCAACTGATCAAATCTTCACACTTCGGCAGATCCTTTAAAACCCCCAAGAAGTCCAAATCGACACCCACCACCTGTTCGTCGATTTTAAAGCCACATACAAAAAAAATACAAATTTTTGGCGCAACAGGCTCGTTAGTACCCAGGGCCTAGCTTTCTCACAACCATTCATGTGTGTGTACTTCTTGCACGATGGCGGGACCTCCTGTTTTATGCCGACTCCGAACGGCTAAGCTGAGATAAGCTATTCTTGACAATTGATACTACTCGGATGATTTGTCAGATCATGACGAGAGGAGGGCCAGTGAAAAATCATTTAGGTGTTGCAACGGCTGGGAATCGAACCCAGACCTCCTGCGCGGCAGTTCATCGCACTAACCATCGCGCCACTGAGCCCCTTTAAAGCCACATAGACAGCATTTATAGAGACGAACTATACAGAGCCATGTCTAGTTTTGGATACAGCCCAAACTCGTCAGTCTGTGCATGGAGAATTCTCACTCCTCCAATTGGGATCGAAACGGACTCAACTAAAACAAACGAACTCACCGAAACATGCAAAACTGCAGAGCCAACAGCAGAGGTACAATATTCCATAAATCGATGCAACTACTAGGATAAGTCGACGAGATTCACATCGTTGGTCGAACTCAACTTGATGTCATAGCCACGTTTGCTAGTATATAGACGGAAGTCGCAAAAATGTAGTAAAGCCCTCACTCAAACTACTAAGGGGATCCTATATAAGACCCTGATTATCCCAGTCCTACTCTTCGACGCTGAAGCATGGACTGTATCAAAAGTGGATGCAGAAATCTTTGGTTTTCGATCCCGTTTGCGTTGATAGGCTATGGAGCAAAGATTTAACCACGAACTATACGAGCTGTACAGCCCCTAGGCAATAAACTCCGTATTGGACGCTTAAGATGGCTAGGGCATGTAGAGCTATTGAAAAAAAAATTCAACCACGAACTATACGAGCTGTACAGCCCCTAGGCAATAAACTCCGTATTGAACGTTTAAAATGGCTAGGACATGTAGAACGAATGGATACCAATACTCCGGCTCGCAGAGTCTTCGATTCACATCCAGACGTCGGACTCAGTAGAGGAAGATCTCGCCTCAAGTGGCGCGTACAAAATGAAACCAACTTGAAGTGCGCAGCTGCAGGAAGTTAACTAAGAACCGGGATAATTGGAGACGCATTTTGTTTGAGGCCCAAGTTTATTCGGGACTGCAGCGCCGCTTAAGAAGAACCTGACCGACAATCTCAAAAAAATCTTCACCTTGGATCATACTGCTTTCAAAATCTGTGGAATTTGTCCAAGGCTCCTCCGTTTTAGTCGAAGCTCAATTTGGTTTTAAATGAATAGATAGAGGAAACCCTCAAGATCAACGAAGGTCCAAAGATATATGAAACTGACAGTAAGACATCATTGATCACTTTTGACAGTGATATCCCCTCAGACTTCAAACAAAGAACAACTGTTACCAATCGCGAATCGAATTGGAGGAAATTGATTGGTAACGCTCTGTCTCTTGTTAGTCTCGCTTTACTTAACTGGAAGATGAACTTTGTGCTAGGGGAACAAAGGTACCCTCTTAATTTTTTGAGAATTTTATGATTGGTAAAAAAATGCTCCCTTTTTACGATATTTCGTAATCCCGATTTGCTCAGCAGTACCTTGATGGTTCTTCTTCGAAAATATCCACACATGTCTGCCGCAATAGGCCCTGGATATTTTCCTCCCATGAATTGATGTACTTGGGTTGTAATTCTCGAAAGACAGCGGGATCTACAATTTTATGCCGAATCCTCACGACTGTGTTGTGACACGTTTTTCATGAAAGCAATGTAATGAAATATTTGGCGTTAACGGCCCTAATCCCGAATCCCCACAAGGAATGGAACGCTTTACGCTAATTCCGATCTTAAGAATACCCTACTCTTTGATGTTTGTCAGACTTTTACAAAAGGTCGATCACTCAAAGATAAAATGTAGATGTCGTTACTTTCGGAATTTGAACCAGGAACCCCACGTTTAACAGTCCAACGGTGGTCCAAAATCATGGCAACAGTTACTCAAAATGATTAAAATGTAACGAAAGTAAAATTTGAACCAACATTACCCTAAGCTAGTGGAGATTTTCTTATTACCAGACAATGGCCGTGTTCCGGATTTCAGATTTCGATTGACCAATGAGAACCGGTCATCACCTAAGATATCTTACTCTATCTGAAATCCCGAACACGGCCTATGCAATCTAATATAGCGATCATAGATTTAAGTGTTACCATAAAACCACAAGTTTCCTTCAATTAAATTTATCCCCAACAGAAACTCCTTGCAATCTGGTTCTCTTTGACTTGATCCTCCGTTTACTGACTACTGAGTCAAATCCGCCTTAAGCTAAACGTTCTCTAAGTCAATTACGTGCATATCTCTCTTTCTCCATACGGATACAGAGATTTTATAATTGCGATAAAAAATACGGCCTAAGCCGACACCACCAGCATACGGAGTAAAAACTAAAAACCTGCTCCTCACTTAAGTCCAGCCAGCAGCGACAACGTCGACGACGCCGACGACTACGACGACTGTATGTCGTCTTTATTATTCCGCTTGGTTACCTCTGGCTTTCAAGTATCGACTTCCTTTCGAACCCTCTAATATCATACCGATCTACTGATCCCTCATGCATATCTATCCATTTATGGAAAACCCCTCAAAGGTCTAAACAAAAACAAACCTGGATCAGCTGCTCCTCAGCCTCGTACGGAAACAAAAACTGGTTCCAGATATTGTGTGTGCGCACACACTGGTTCCGTTTCCCTTTGTCTATGCAATGCGCATGTGTGCATTCGTTCAAGGGAAACCGATCGCGTATGCCTTTCACGATCACCAGCCTAACAAAAGGAATGCGCACTACAAAGCCTATGGCGTATGCTCGCATGGTTTGCCTTTGACGAGAGTAAGCAGCAGAGCGGCTGTAGAGATGTTATTATGTGTGTGTTCAACTTAAATCCTCGTTTACACACTTAGCAAAATGGCAATGCCAATGGTGGTGGTTGGCGGTTTTTACACACGGATACTCTCCTCCGTCAAAGGATTGTTGAGAAAGTTCCGTGGTACCTATCGCGGCAGGTCTTTTTCTCAACATAAAAGCATCTGCTTGCCTTGTCTGATAGAAACGAATCCATTACCGAGACAATGGAGAACTGTGTTATCAAGAGAGACGATTAGGTTCCCTCGGAAATCGATTTCCAGACCGAAATGGAGTCCTCCTTCGATTTGGTTGGGAAAGCATCGAAAATTACTCGCAGGGGATGTCATCAACGCTTAACTAAACATAGGGGATAATAGGGGTGCTGCCACAATCGTCGGGTCGCATCGATTGATGAATGGGAACTCGCGTTTCAATTAATTGATCGACAAACGTAGTCGTATGTTTTTTTTATGAAGGGTGGGTTATGTATTATGTTACATTGTAATGTCCCCCTTATTACTATAGCGGTACTCGATTAAGGGCTATGCTTTATGCTCGCATGAGGGTTCTTCTGCGGGTTGAGCTGCCTTGCAGTGGGTTTTATGAATTTATTGTGTTTATCAGCGTTTGACTATCAGATGAATGTGCGCATTTTTGTTGGTTGACAGTTAGGGGAACTCTTTGTAACGGAAATTAACGGAAATATTCGGAGACACACATGCTGGGAGAATGCGCATTCATTAAGTTTTTTTTTGATGATTTCATGCTTGGTGACGAAGTTGTGCGTTAACGAGTTTTTATGACGAAATCATATCTTTAGGTCAAAGTCTTTTTAGGAATATTGAAAACAAATCAATTTTAATGGGAGCAGACTTTTATTATGTTTTTCTGTACAGATTCCGACCTATTAAAATGTAAACTATCATTTTGACAGTCAAATGGTAGGAATTGCGATTGCATCAAACGGGGAAAATATGTTCTTTTAATAAGGCACCTTGCTCCTTCTTTTATTCATATGACAACGGGAGATTTTTAAAAATGTAGGCATGACCGCTGTCAGCACTCCAAGTTAGGCTGGAAAGAGTGCTGATCTGACATATTCGGACAAAAGTCATAATGGGATTTAGAGGCTTATTCAGGCGCCTTTAGCACAGATTATTGATAAGCAGAAAAGTCAAGTTGTAACACTTAATCGAAAACCTGAAGCTGAACAACGTGGGGAGGTCCTAAACTGCTAGAATGCAGATATTACTATTTAGGATAAAATGGATAAAAGGAAAATAAAAAACCTCCGTGTTATAGTAAGCAGCATAAGCAACTTTTCGATTGCATGTTTATAATAAGCGATAGATTTTAGCAAGAAGTCGTATCTTTTGAACGCATTGTAAAATGCATATCAAGGCCAAACCTCACACTCCGATGGAGAAGACGGAGAAGAATGGTCAACGGCAGGGCTTAATCCCGTAGTGGTATCTAATTAATTGGAACTGGTCCACCAGGTTGGGGGTTGTGCTTTGGGTTAACTACCCACCCATGGAAAAAACCATTGTTACGAAGCAACCAATAGCTTCGGAAAGGACTGATATTATTGTTGACGACCCTGCTAAACCAAAAAAAGGACAACAACATTCGTATCTAAACCTGGAATGCGAGAACATTAAACAGCAGAGGTGCAGGCGAACAACTAGCGGAAGCCCTAAACTGCTACAAAGCAGACATTCCTGCCATCCAGGAAATACGATGGGATGGGCCGGCCAAAAAGTGGAGGAAAAACTAACGAACAATCAAACAAATTGATCAGATTGCGATAGACAAGAGGCACGCATCCAGTATTTTGGATGTCCGAATATTCCGAGGGGCATACTGGGAAAAAAGTTAATGTCGAAAGACTGCAATCGCAAGAGACTGCCAAGGCCTTCGCGCATCGCGTACCTCGTCACCTCTCGATTAATACCATACCACCAGAATCTTATGTCGAAGAACAATGGCAACGTTGCCAACAAACCATTAGATCAGCCGCAACTGATGTGCTAGGTTTCTCGCGGCCACCAGCAAGAAACCCCTGGTTTGATGAGGAATGCCGACAGATGCTCGCAGCCAAGAACAAAGCCTACAAGGCTGAGCTGCATTTGAAGACAAGAGCTGCCATTGAGCTCTATAGGCAGAGAAGAAGGGAAGAACACCGGCTTTTCAGAAAGAAGAAAAAAGAGAAAGAAAAGCTCGTGATCGAGGATATAGAGAGGTGCCACTCTAGGAACGATGTTCGCAAGTTTTACCAAAGTGTAAAACATCAAAGCCAAAGATACAAGGCTCGAACAGAATCCTGTCGAGATGAATAAGGAAATATCGTAGTAGAGACACAGTCGATGCTGAGGATATGGAAGAACCACTTCTGCAAACTGTTAAACGGCGATGAAGAACAACATTTCGCCAACCATCCGACCTTAACTCAAGCTTAATAAGGCCGCCGGAAATGACGGCCTTCCCGCTGAGCTTTATAAAGCTGGCAGAGATGACTTGGTAAGTTACATCCCTCAACTCCTAAGCCAAATCTGTTCTGATGAAAGTATGCCTGAAGAATCGTTTGCCCGATCCACAAAGAAGGAGACCCTCCGAACTGCACCAACTACAGAGGCATAAGTCTCCTCAACATCGCCTACAAGATCCTATCTGCCGTAATATGTGAACACCTGAAACCGTTTACCAACAACCTGATCGGTCCTTTTCAGTGTGGTTTTAGGCCAGGAAAGTCCACAACCGATCAAACCTAAGAAGTCCAAATCGATACCCACCACCTAATCATCAGCATAAGACAGGATTTATAGAGACAAACTATACAGAGCCATGTCTAGTTTTGGTATACCGCCCAAACTCGTCCGTTTGTGTAGGATGACGATTAAGGTCGGAAACGACCTCACCGACACACTCGATACCAAAACACTTTGGCAAGGCGATGCGCTATCATGCGACTTCATCAATTTGATTCTTGAGAGGATTGTGCAAAACTCCCGAGCCAACACCAGAGGCACAATTTTCCAAAAAAATCGGTGCAACTACTAGCATACGCCGACGATATTGACATCATTGGTAGGACTCAACGTGCAGTCATAGCCGTTTGCTAGTATAGAGAAGGACGCTGCAAAAATAGGTTTAGCAGTAAATGAGGGTAAGACTTAGTATATGCTGTCAACACGAAAGGACACACAACATCGACGAATTGGACAGAACCTCAACATTGAAAGATATAACATTGAGGTAGTACCGGACTTTGTCTACCTCGGCTCCGCTATTAACTCTGACGCAACATCTCGTCAGAAAACAAACGAAGAAGTACTCTTGCCAACCGCTGTTTCTTCGGGCTAAGAAGGCAATTTAGTAGTAAAGCCCTCACTCGAACTACTAAGGAGATCCTATATAAGACCGTGATTATCCCAGTCCTGCCCTACGGCACTGAAATATGGACCGTATCAAAAGGGGATGAAGAAATCCTTGGTCGATTTGAGAGAAAAATTCTTCAAAAAATCTTCGGTCCCGTTTGCGATGACGGGCTGTGGAGACGAAAATTCAACCACGAACTATACGAGCTGTACAGCGAAAGGCGGCCATACAAATTTTTAAGTCAACTAACTCTTAACTATTTTTTTAGCCACCACAACAGGTTCTTCTGTTGCCATCTACTCCGACGGTACTAATCGGACACACTCCTGCTGCACCGCAGACGCTCTCATCCGCCTTGAGCGACGACGTCTCGGTTGTATAGGAGCAGCCTTATGGTCCAAAGAAATTTGACGAAAACTGTTTTTAATAGAAAACGTCCCCAAAAAGTAGGCGTGGGCGACGAAATATAGATATTAAGATTGTCTAAATATGTTGTTCAGACACTTTTTCAAAATTCTGTAACGTCTGGCCAAAAACAACGTTATTCTAAAAATTGGGCGTGGCAGTGGGCGGATTTCGAATGTTTTTACATTTGTTTCTGGTGGCACGGACAACATTCTATATGCCACATTTCATTATCATAGCTCAAAGTTTAAGGCTCAAAAATCGGTCACGAACAGACAGACAGACATGGCTCAATGGACTGAGCTAGCGACTCTGAGTCGATCCATGTGCTTTAAGGTATATCTAGCTAAATTATTTCTCTATGTTACAAACTATGTATCAAAACTAATACAACCCTATGGGATAGGTTATAAATAGCCGAATTTATTCCTTCCACCTTGTGACTCATATAGGTAACTAAAGAACAGCTAATCTAATTTTTTTACAACTTGACACTTATTTAATAGCCTATTGAGCTTACTTACTTACTTAAGTGGCGCTACAGTCCGGAATGAACCTGGGCCTCAACCAACATGCCTCTCCAATTAGCCCGGACTTAGCTAACTGCCTCCAGTTGCGCACTCCAAGTTGGTTGAGGTCGGTTTCCACTTGTGCGCGCCACTGAAGGCGAGGTCTTCCTCTACTGCGTCCGACATCTGGCTGGGAATCGAAGACTCTGCGAGCCGGAGTATTGGCGTCCATTCGTTCTACATGTCCTAGCCATTTTATACGTCCAATGCGGAGTTTTTTGACCAGGGGTATGTCGCTGTACAGCTCGTATAGTTCGTGGATGAATCTTCGTCTCCACAGCCCGTCAACGCAAACGGGACCGAATATTTTCCGAAGAATTTTTCTCTCGAATCGACCAAGGATTTCTTCATCCGCTTTTGATACTCAGGGGCTTATATAGGATCTCCTTAGTAGTTCGAGTGAGGGCTTAACTACTAAATTGCCTTCTTAGCCCGAAGAAACAGCGATTGGCAAGAGTAATTCTTCGTTTGATTTCTGACGAGATGTTGTTGTCAGAGTTAATAGCGGAGCCGAGATAGACAAAGTCCCGTACTACCTCAAAGTTATATCTGTCAATGGTGACGTTCGTCGATGTTGTGATGCTGAGGTTCCATTCTTCAGGCATATTTTCATCCGACCAGATTTGGCTTATGAGTTGGTGGATGTTACTTACCAAGTCTTCTCCGCCGGCCTGATAAAGCTCAGCGGGAAGGCCGTCATTTCCGGCAGCCTTATTAAGCTTGAGTTTAGATATTGCTATCCTCACTTCATTCAGGTCGGGAGGTTGGCAGTTTTCGCTGTCGTTGCCAATATTGAATGGTTCGTTCTGCCTGACAGCGGAATGTTGTTCGTCATCGCCGTTTAACAGTCTGCAAAAGTGGTTCTTCCATATCCTCAGCATCGACTGTGTCTCAACTACAATATTTCCTTGTTCATCTCGACAGGATTCTGTTCGAGCCTTGTATCCTTGGCTTTGACGTTTTACACTTTGGTAAAACTTGCGAACATCGTTCCTGGAGTGGCACCTCTCTATATCCTCGATCGCGCGCTTTTCTTGCTCTTTTTTCTTCTTGCTGAAAAGCCGATGTTCTTCCCTTCTTCTTTGCCTATAGAGCTCAATGGCAGCTCTCGTCTTCACCTGCAGCTTAGCCTTGTAGGTCTCGTTCTTGGCTGCGAGCATCTGTCGGCATTCCTCATCAAACCAGGGGTTTCTTGCTGGTGGGCGCGAGAAACCTAGCACATCAGTTGCGGCTGATCTAATGGCCTGTTGGCATCGTTGCCATTGCTCTTCGACATTCGATGCTGGTGGTATGGTGTTAATCGAGATTTTAAGGGATACGCGTTGTGCGAAGGTCTTGGCGGTCTCTTGCGATTGCAGTCTTCCGACATTAAATTTTTTCACAGTATTTCTGGATTGTTGTGGCGTGGTGGATATCCGCATTCTTACCTAGGCTGCTACAAGGTAAGGTAGTGATCCGAGTCGATGTTAGCTCCTCGGAATGTTCGGACATCCAAAATACTGGATGCGTGCCTCCGACAATACTTCTAAAGATGTCTTCTCATCTTACCTTTACGTTAAAATCTCCCAGCACGATTTTAACATCGTACTTCGGTAGTCGCTCATAGGTTTTGTCGAGGAGTTCGTAGAAGCAATCCTTAGCTAAATCATCTTTTTCTTCCGTCGGAGCGTGAGCGCATATAAGGCTTATGTTGGCGAATTTGGCCTTGATGCGGATTGTTACTATGCGTTCGCTAATGTCTTGGAAACATAAGACTTCTTGCCTAAGTCTGGCACTTATAAAAAAATCCGCATCCGAATAGTCGCTGTTTCTGGTCACTATAACACGGTCCGTAGTAGATGTCACAGTTTTCAATCCTCTTTTTGCCCGGCCCATCCCATCGTATTTCCTGGATGGCAGTAATGTCTGCTTATTGAGCTTAGTTGGTGGTAAAAGTCATTCAAAATGTATACCCAATCAAATGCATTTTTACTCATTTTTTTTCTATAAATAGACTACAGAATTTAAGTAAAATCGTGTAATTTTAACGAAAAGCCCCGCGATTCCCATCGACACGTGCATCCAAAATATTTCCAAATAAACCTGAATCTACAATTTTTTCTGAAACACACACACAATATACAGCACAACCAAATATTGGCACATTAAAAAAAAACACGATAGTGACACATAGTACACGCGTTTGTAAACAGAAAAAAAAAACGAAACGCCAACACGCGCACATTACTTGGCAAAAAATTAAAAGATCCAAAAATTAATATTTGTTTTCAGTTTTACGCGATATCTGAATCTGAATAAATTGCTATAATTGGTCTTGCACAAACAGAAAAAAAAAACGATCATTAAAAAAAAAATCGTTTGTTTTTAGCTCTTAAGCTATTTATACCTCATCCCATAGGGGTATATTCGTTTTGACATTAAAGTTGTAACATAGAGAAATAATTTCGGTAGATATACCTTAAAGTAAATTAATCGACTCTGAATCGCTAGCTGAGTCACTCTGTCCATGTCTGTCTGTCCGTCCGGCTCACAGTGGTTCCATTTGTATGGGAAGTGCGGTCAAAACTCTAAATTTAATTTTAACTGATGGAAAATAAATTAAATAATTAAAAAAATGATTTGTCTTAAATATTATTTTATATTTTATTTTGCAAAGAATTATATCAATAAATTTAAAATTTCTTTGGACGAAGTCGATTTTTGATTTTTTTTTAATTTCTTTCGTTAGAAAGCAAAGGGTCTGAAGTCAGCAGTGATCTATTTAACAAATCGGTGTTTGTTGATATCGTTGATATTTTTCTCGTTGTTTTTGAACGAAAAAACTGGATATCTTTATTTTTAGCTTCAGCTGCCTCCGTAAATTGGCCTATATGTAGTATGGAATATTTCACGATTTGTCCTCCATCAATTAGAATCTTGTGCACTGGTGCTGGCAATGGGTACCATTGATACCCATTACCAGCTTCAGTACACAAGGTTCTAATTCTTAAACGATTTCTCGGGCTGTTTCTTGTGCGTATTCTTGAAAAGTTTCTGCATTAATTGCAAACAGCTTGCCAAAGTTTTTAAAATAATAGCAAATCTTTCGATAATCGATTGCTTTACATCAGTTATTTTGGAAGATACAGATGGCTTTGCAAAAAATCTTTGGGCAGTATTGCCATCATTTGAATTCCCTGCACCTTGTTTCGACTTGTCAACTATCAACCCAATCTTCTTAAATTCTCCTTGGATACGTTTTTTTTTGTTCGTCCAAAAGATGTTTTTCATTGCTTCCTGTGCGCCATTTTTCGAAAATGGCTAAATGAATGAAGAATTCAAAAAATCTTATCTATGCATGCAGTGGAGATATGCCGAAATTTAGAAAACCTTCATTGATGGTTCTTTCTAAGGTGCTTCGAATGTCATTCATATTACTTGGTTTTGCTCTACAAATATAGCATACTTGTTGTGAAGCCGTATGTGAGAAGGCATTGCATATCTTACCTTCAACCATTGTCAATTTAAGTATATGCTTTACGCTGATAAAAA
The DNA here is from genome assembly GCA_932526625.1 of Rhingia campestris. Classification (NCBI taxonomy): domain Eukaryota; kingdom Metazoa; phylum Arthropoda; class Insecta; order Diptera; family Syrphidae; genus Rhingia; species Rhingia campestris. Next base: position 8,706,139 of record OW052183.1, read on the forward strand.
GTTCCAGTTTGATCGAAATGCCTATACCTATATGAGCTGCTTCGACATATTTGAACACCAGGTCTATAGGGATTTCCAATACTGAGCCAGGGTGTTGGACAAGAGTTGGTGGCGGAGGAGCCCTCAATGGGTCAACGGCAGCGCTCATATCCCAAAATGGGCTACTGACATCGGTATTTTTCCGGCCCGCTGTCCTAGGATCAAAACAACTACCCATCCACGGAAAAACAGCTTATGTTACGAAGCAACCAATAGCCTCGGAAAGGACTGATATAATTTTGAAGACCATGCTAAACGAAAAAAGGACAACGACGTTCGTATCTGCACCTGGAATGTGAGAACATTAAACAGGGGAGGTGTAGGCGAACAACTAGCGGAAGCCCTAAACTGCTACAAAGCAGGCATTACTGCCATCCAGGAAATACGATGGGATAGGCCGGGCAAAAAGAGGATGGAAAACTGTGACATCTTCTATGGACCGTGCTATAGTGAGCAGAAACTGCGACTATTCTAATGCGGATTTGTTATGAGTGCCAGACTTAGGCAAGAAGTCTTATGTTTCCAAGACATTAGCGAACGCATTGTAACAATCCGCATCAAAGCCAAATTCGCCAACATAAGCCTTATATGCGCTCATGCACTGACGGAGGAAAAAGATGATATAACTAAGGATTGCTTCTAAGAAATCCTCGACAAAACCTATGAGCGACTGCCCAAGTACGATGTTAAAATCGTGCTGGGAGATTTTAAAGCAAAGGTAGGAAGAGAAGGCATATTTAGCAGTACTATCGGGAAATATAGCCTACACGACAACACGTCTGGTAACGGACTAAGGCTAATTGACTTCGCTACGGAACGAAATGCCACTATAGCCAGCACATGGTTTCCTCACCTCGATATCCATAAGGGGACATGGCGGTCTGCAGATCAACGAACAGTCAACCAAATTGATCACATTGCGATAGACAAGAGGCACGCATCCAGTATTTTGGATTTCCGAACATTACGAGGAGCTAACATCGACTAGCCAATGTAAGGATGCGGATATCCACCACGCCACAAAAACCAGAAACACTGTGAAACAATTTATTGTCCAAAGACTGCAATCACCAGAGACCGCCAAGACCTTCGCGCAACGCATATCCCTTAACATCTCGACTCACAACACACCACGAGCATCTAATGTCGAAGAACAATGGCAACGATGCCAACAACCCATTAGATCAGCCGCAACTGATGTGCTAGATTTCTCTCGGCCACCAGCAAGAAACCCCTGGTTTGATGAGGAATGCCGACAGATACTCGCAGCCAAGAACAAGGCTAAGATGCTGGTGAAGACGAGAGCTACCATTGAGCTTTTCAGAAAGAAGAAAAAAGAGCAAGAAAAGCGCGCGATCGAGGATATTGAGACGTGTCACTCCAGGAATGATGTTCGCAAGTTTTACCAAAGTGTAAAACGTCAAAGCCAATGATACAAGGCTCGAACAGAATCCTGTCGAGATGAACATGGAAATATCGTAGTTGAGACACAGTCGATGCTGAGGACATGGAAGAACCACTTGCAGACTGTTAAACGGCGATGACGAACAACATTCCGCTGTCAGACAGAACGAACCATTTAATATTGGCAACGACGGCGAAAACTGCCAACCACCCGACCTAAGTGAAGTGAGTATAGCAATATCGAAACTCAAGCTTAATAAGGCCGCCGAAAATGACGGCCTTCCCGCTGAGCTTTATAAAGCTAGCGGAGATGACTTGGTAGGTAACATCCACCAACTCACAAGCCAAATCTGGTTGGATGGAAGTATGCCTGAAGAATGGAACCTCAGCATCGTTTGCCCGATCCACAAAAAAGGAGACCCTCTGAACTGCACCAACTTCAGAGGCATAAGTCTCCTCAACGTCGCCTACAAGATCCTATCTGCCGTAATATGTGAACGCCTGAAACCGTTTACTAACAACCTGATCGGCCCTTATCAGTGTGGTTTTAGGCCAGGAAGGTCCACACTCGACCAAATTTTCACACTTCCGCAGATCCTGGAAAAACCCAAATCGATACCCACCGCCTATTTATCGATTTCAAAGCCGCATACTACATCATTTATAGAGACGGACTATACAGAGCCATGTCTAGTTTTGGTATACCGTCCAAACTCGTCCGTTTGTGTAGGATGACGATGGAGAATTCTCGCTGCACCATCAGGGTAGGAAACGACCTCACCGACACATTCGATACCAAGAAAGGATTTAGGCAAGGCGATGCACTGTCATGTGACTTTTTCAATTTGATTCTTGAGAGGATTGTACGAAACTCCCGAGCCAACACCAGAGGCACAATTCTTCAAAAATCGATGCAACTACTAGCATACTCCGACGATATTGACATCATTGGTAGGACTCAACGTGATGTCATAGTCACGTTTGCTAGTACAGAAAAGGAAGCGGCAAAAATGGGTTTAGCAGTAAATGAGGGTAAGACTAAGTATATCCTGTCAACACGAAAGGACACACAACATCGACGAATTGGACAGAACGTCACCATTGACAGATATAACTTTGAGGTAGTACGGGACTTTGTCTACCTCGGCTTCGCTATTAACTCTGACAACAACATCTCGTCAGAAATCAAACGAAGAATTACTCTTGCCAATCGCTGTTTCTTCGGGCTAAGAAGGCAACTTAGTAGTAAAGCCCTAACTCGAACTACTAAGGAGATCCTATATAAGCCCCTGAGTATCAAAAGCGGATGAAGAAATCCTTGGTCGATTCGAGAGAAAAATTCTTCGAAAAATCTTCGGTCCCGTTTGCGTTGACGGGCTATCGAGACGAAGATTCAACCACGAACTAAACGAGCTGTACAGCGACATACCACCCCTGGTCAAAAAACTCCGCATTGGACGTTAAGGATGGCTAGGACATGTAGAACGAATGGACACCAATACTCCGGCTCGCAGAGTCTTCGATTCCCAGCCAGACGTCGGACGCAGTAGAGGAAGACCTCGCCTTAAGTGGCGCGCACAAGAAGAAACCGATCTCAACCAACTTGGAGCAACTGGAGGCAGTAAGCTAAGGACCGTGCTAATTGGAGATGCATGTTGGTTGAAGCCCAGGTTCATCCCGACTGTAGCGCTAGTTAAGTAAGTAATAAGCTGATCAGTGATTTACTTTTGACATTTGCTCGAATATTTCTTATGGGGAAAACTGTCAAGTTAGCCAGTGATTAGCTAATCAGCGTTTATTAATACGTGGGGTTGTGTGTTGTCGAACCAAAACAGATTTATTTAAACTCTCTGAACAAGATGTGGTGAAATTTGGTGAAATCCCCACTTTTTGGGGATGTTTAATTTAAGGATGAAATGGGATAGGGTATTCAACGATCCGCACAGCGGATTGTAGCCTTCTCATATGTTTTTTATTGTTTTTCTGTCTCAGTGATGCTATTGACGTCGATATTAATAAAATAACGTTGCTAATAAAATAAAAAAAGGTTTTGTCTGTAAACAGAAAAAATGCACAAAAAGTATCCTTTTGAAGTAATTCGATCAGGATTTGTGCGTCTGCATGAGATTCAGGTCAAGTATCTGTACCGGTTTGCACAGTAACTTCTTCCTTTTGAAAGGATCAATTTTCGGACACCGAAAAACTATCTAATGACAAAAGAACTCCCGATCTGTGATCAGGTACCTCAAGGAGATCTGTAGACATCATTGTTGTGTTAGGTTTCAGAAGTATGAAACATTATTTATGAGTCAATTAGCCTGTCGAGATGGTATTGGATTGGAGTTTTTTTTTATCCAGGTGGTCCTCTCGTCTCTGGAGGGATTTAAAGGGAATTTGAAATTAAGAGAAACCAGTTTACAACCTCTCGTTGACAATGGACGTTAATTCGGTGACAATGACAATAATTGAATCGTTTCCACGAGCCGATGTGGAGTAAACTTTATTATTTGTAGGTGCGGGACTGGAGAACCACCTGGAAGTACATACCTGCGGACTATATGGCAGTTAATTGAGTTTTGTTTGTGCGTTCCTGTGCAAAAATATGCTTAAGTTGACTAAAAAGGATATGAATGGGGTGAAGTCATGTAATGATTTGGATAAGGTCTTTGAACTCAGAGTTTGTGTTTTCGTTAAAGTGGTTCCTTTACGGAATTGTTTTAGTTGCACGCGAAAGTGAGCCCCATGAATATTTATTCCACACTCTGCGTGTTCCTGCGAACTAACAAGCTAAAATCGTGTTTGGTAAAGTTACGGAAACATTTTTGAAAGTACAAATGGTGTGCAAAGTTTACGAGACACTGGTAGAACATTTTAAAAAGTTTTTGCTCTGAAGAAACTCCTTTGCCATAAGCATGTCTTCCTATAACCGCGCTACCAAACCAAAGAATGTTCCAAATTGATAATATTAACGTCATCATCATCATCATGGTACATTCATGAGTCAAAAAAGTTGTTTTTTAAAAAATGAATGTCTGCCACCAGGAGTCTGTGATCTATGGAGTCTGTTATTACTAATACTTCTACTTGCAGTAAGGAATGAACCTGGACCTCAACCAACACACCTCTCCAATTAGCAAGGTCCTTAGCTAACTGCCTCTAGTTGCGCACTCCAAGTTGGTCGGTTTTTTCTTATGGGCCACTTAAGGCGAGGTCTTCCTCTACTGCGTCCGACGTCTAGCTGGGAATCGAAAGCCGGAGTATTGGTGTTCATTCGTTCTACATGTCCTAGCCATCTTAAACGTCCAATGCGGAGTTTTTTTTGACCAGGGGTATGTCGCTGTACAGCTAGTATAGTATGGTCGAATCGACCAAGGATTTCTTCATCTGCTTTTGATACGGTCCATGCTTCAGCGCTGTAGAGCAGGACTGGGATGATCAGGGTCTTATATAGGATGTCCTTAGTAGTTCGAGTGAGGACTTTACTACCGAATTGTCTTCTTAGCCCGAAGAAACAGCGGTTGGCAAGAGTAATTCTTCGTTTGATTTCTGACGAAATTTTGTCAGACTTAATACCGGAGCCGTCGGAGCCGGAGTCCCGTCCTACCTCAAAGATTATATCTGTCAATGGTAACGTTCTGTCTATTTCGTCGATGTTGTGTGTCCTTCCGTGTTGACAGCATATACTTAGTCTTACCCTCATTTTTGCTGCTTCCTTCTCTATACGAGCAAATGTGGCTATGAAATCATGTGGAGTCTGACCAATTACGTCAATGTCGTCGCCGTAGGCTTGTAGTTGCACTGATTTATGGAAGACTGTGCCTCTGGTGCTGGTTCGGGAGCTTTGCACAATCCTCTCATGGATCGAATTAATAAAGTCGTATGACAGTGCATCGCCTTGCCTAAATCCTTTCTTTGTAACGAATGTGTCGGGAAGGTCGTTTTCGACCCTGTCATCCTGTACAGACAGACGAATTTGGAAGGTTTACAAAAACTAGATATGGCTCTGTATAGTTCGTCTCTATAAATCCTGTCGTATGCTGTTTTGAAATCGATGAACAGGCGGTGGGTATCGATTTGGACTTTCCTTGACTAAAACCACACTGATTTAATTTGATCAGGTTGCTATTATACTGTTTCAGGCATTCACATATAATGGCAGGTAGGATTGCCTAAAGGAGAGTTATATTTTTTGTGATGCTTTTTCTAAAACATAAACTATGTTTCACTTTACGACTTTTATGTTTAGGTTTGTGTTTGGTGCAAAGCCCTATGTATTTCTAAAGATTATGAATTCTATACAGAAGACGCACTCCATATAAGAAAAATTGGGCTGTGCCAGCACGACCCGCCATATGTTTTTGTTCTTGTTTGTCATGTGTTTTCATGCATACCGCACGCCCGTACCTTGAAGCTACTGAGCAAAAGTTTCTGTTTTTTGTTCTCAATGCGTCATCTGTATAGAATTCATAATCTGTGGTATTACCTAAACGTTGATTTGGAACATAAACTCTTAAGTTTCGTATCAGCAAACGGGCCTTAGTTCCCTAAATTTGAGTTGGCCCTACAAGATCTGTTGGATTATCGTCTATCAAAACGTTCTTAAAGAATTACAGAGTTCAGATTTTGCGAATTCGAAAATTTTTATTACAGAATCGAATTACATAGTAAGGCCCCTGAAAATTTGTCAAATAATCAGTTCCAAGTTCTTCTTGTGTGTACCGCTCCACTGCTAGTTATCAACTTGATTCTCTTTCTGTTTACAATATCAGTGTCAAGGTACAATACAATTCGACACCATTTTCAAAAGTTATGGCACATTCACATTATAACACTTCTTTTGCCCCATCTTGTACAAGATGGTCCTCATTAAGGGTACCTAATTCATTTGTGACGGTCACATAGACCACCAGCATCAGAAAAATTGTTTCTATTGTTGGTCTCATTGATAATTACTCTGCGAAACATACAAAGGACTGTTCAATAGGGAGAATGTATTTAAATAACTATAGATGTGAGTAATTCTATAAAAAGGTTTATCTTCCGTGAAATTTCCCATTTAGGGGTAAAGAAACCCTTATGATGTTAGTCTAGTAGGTACCTACTTCTTCACAATACTTTCCATTCAAATACCAAATACGTACTTAATTTCTTTTGAATCGATATGCATGCAGAAACTCTAAGGATTTAAAAGATCACCTATTGAGGGGTCATTTTGAAAAATGGTCCATCTGAAAGAGCGATAGATTTAACAAATAGCATCGAATGCTTTTTTTAACTTCTCCTAAAAAAAAGGTTTCTTTTCGTAAACATTTTTGACCTCGAGATTTTGATTGATTCTAACATTACGATGATAGCGAAACCCAAAGAAAGGGATTTCTGCAAATTACACAGAACGATTATCTCGAAAACGGCTCTAACTATTTTGTTTAAACTTTACGTATACAATGAATGTAGTAGAAAACTCATATAACGGAATTTTGGATTTAGGATTTGTTTTAATTTCAAGGCATTCAGTTTTTTCGTTCAATCTATTTCAAAGTATAGAGTATGAAAATAGGGTATAATGATCAGGTTTGTGAAAAACTATTTCGACCTTGTGCTTCGTTTACGACAAATACTTAAACTGAGATTGAAATATTTAAGTGACGCTACAATCCGTGGTGAATCTGATTTTAAACCTCGTGCATCTCTAGCCAACACGATCCTTATTTTCTACTAATGCGCATCACTAAAGGCGTTTAGAAACACCATCGCATCAAAAATACGAGCCGGAACATTGGTGCCCATTCAACCTACATGTCACAGCCATCTTAAACGTCCAATGCATATAGCAGGTCTATGAAGATGAACAGCTCTTAAAGTTTGTGGTTTAATCTTCTCTCTAGAGCCCGTAAATTCAACGCAAACCTTTTCAGCTAGTCGTATATATATTACGGTGGTTCCTGTGTATACCTGAGGGACGCCTTGTAAACCAGGGAAACAAACAAATTTTGCTAATCAGTTAGTGGTCCTTTTATACTTGTGTCCACTGAGGTCGACGTCTTTCTCTAATTTGTCTGACGTCTAGCTGGGAATCGATGACAGCTGGCCGCAGTTTTGGTGACTATTGACCCTTAATGCAATACTAATTATCCCATCTATCCTCCTTTTTGAACCAAAACCTTCAAAAACTTCTTTTCTCGCCCGGAATCCTTCTTTAACCCTTCAATCAAACTCCTTTCCTGTCGAAATTATAATACGATTTTTTAATTAATTACGAATTTTTAATTCGAATTACGCCGCTGGCTGTAAACACCCCAGTGAGCTTTTGCAACACTCGACGAAAACGAATATCTATTAAACCTAACGTACCCCTATGGGATAGAGTACGAAAAAAATAATAACTCGCTAGTTGCTCGCGAGCATTTTCGAACAAAACTAGCTAGGGGTAAAATCATCAATTAAAAATCCTCCCCAAACGGCAGAGAAAGAATTTCCAAGATGGTTGTTAATAGTTGCATCTACGAACTACAAAACTCACATGAGAAAGTCTGACATATTCGCACAATAAGGAGTACAAACATTTCAAGGGTTGGCCGTACAGAGTTAAGTTGACCCTACAGATTGTGGGTTGTGCTTTGGGTTTACTATTCAATCACGGAAAACAATTATTGTTACGAAGCAACCAAAAGCCATGGAAAGGACTGATTACACGACCATTCTAAATATAAAAAGGACAACGACGTTAGATCTACATTTGAAATTGTGACAACATTAAACATAGGACGTGCACTGGACAACTAGCGGAAGCCTTAAGCTGCTACTAAGCAGACATTACTGCCATCCATGAAATACTATTGGATGCCCGGTCAAAAAGAGGATGCTGAGCAGAAAAAATAACTTTTCAGATGTGGATTTGTTTAAGGTTAGCAAGAAGTCGTATGGCTTGAAGACATTAGCTAACTTATTGTAACAATGTGTATAAAGGCCACATTTGACTATACAAGCCTTATTTACTCTCATGCTCCAACGAAGAAATGAGATGGTATTTCATAGGACTGTTTCTACCAGCTCCTGGACAAACTTATGAGCTACTACCAAAGTACGATTTTAAAATTGTGCTGGAAAATTTACAGCGAATGTAGGAAGATGCAACATTTTTAGCAATATTGTTACGTGACACACTACTGCACGTATCACCTCGATATCCATAAATGGACATGGTGGTCTCCAGATAAACAAACGGTGAACAAATGATCACATTGTGACGCATCCAATTTTTGGATTTCCGAAAATTCCGAGGGGCTAACATACTCGGACTACTACCTGGTTGCAGCCAATGTAAGAACGTGGATAATTTTTTGTTGACAGGGTAGAATCGCAAGAAATCGCAAGCAAACGGCGTATCCCTTAATATTTTGATTAACACCATTCCACTATAATGTCGAAGAACAATGTCACTGTACAGCTCGTATAGTTCTTGGTTGAATCTTCGTCTCCATAGCCCGTCAACGCAAACGGGCCGAAGATTTTTCGAAGAATTTTTCTCTCGAATCGACCAAGGATTTCTTCATCCGTTTTGATACGGTCCATGCTTCAGCGCCGTAGAGCAAGACTGGGATGATCAGGGTCTTATATAGGCTCTCCTTAGTAGTTCGAGTGAGGGCTTTACTACTAAATTGCCTTCTTAGCCCGAAGAAACAGCGATTGGCAAGAGTAATTCTTAGTTTGATTTCTGACGAGATGTTGTTGTCAGAGTTAATAGCGTAGCCAAGGTAGACAAAGTCCCGTACTACCTCAAGGTTATAACTGTATACTAGTAAACGTGACTATGACATCACGTTGAGTCCTACCAATGATGTCAATATCGTCGGCATATGCTAGTAGTTGCACTGATTTTTGCAAAATTGTGCCTCTGGTGTTGGCTCGGGAGTTTTGCACAATCCTCTCAAGAATCAAATTGAAGAAGTCACATGACAGCGCATCGCCTTGCCTTAATCCTTTTTTGGTATCGAATGTGTCGGTGAGGTCGTTTCCGACCTTGATGGTACAGCGAGAATTCTCCATCGTCATCCTACACAAACGGACGAGTTTGGGCGGTATACCAAAACTAGACATGGCTCTGTATAGTTCGTCTCTATAACTCCTGTCTTATGCTGCTTTGTAATCGATGATTAAGTGGTGGGTATCGATTTGGACCTCTTGGGTTTTTCCAGGATCTGCCGAAGTGTGAAAATTTGATCGGTTGTGGACTTTCCTGGCCTAAAACTACACTGATAAGGGCCGATCAGGTTATTGGTAAACGGTTTCAGGCGTTCACATATTACGGCAGATAGGATCTTGTAGACGATGTTGAGGAGAATTATGCCTCTGTAGTTGGGCGCAGTTCAGAGGGTCTCTTTTTTTTTGGATCGGGCAAACGATGCTGAGGTTCCATTCTTCAGGCATACCTTCAACCGACCAGATTTGGCTGATGAGTAGGTGGATGTTACTTACCAAGTCATCTCCGCCAGCTTTATAAAGCTCAGCGGAAATGCCGCCATTTCCGGCGGCCTTATTAAGCTTGAGTTTAGATATTGCTATCCTCACTTCACTTAGGGCGGGTGGTTGGCAGTTCTCGCTGTCGTTGCCAATACTAAATGGTTCGTTCTGCCTGACGGCGGAATGTTGTTCTTCATCGCCGTTTAACAGCCTGCAGAAGTGGTTCTTCCATGTCCTCAGCATTGACTGTGTCTCAACTACAATATTTCCTTCTTCATCTCGACAGGATTCTGTTCGAGCCTTGGATCTTTGACTTAGACGTTTTACACTTTGGTAAAACTTGCGAACATCGATCCTGGAGTGGCACCTCTCTATATCCTCGATCGATTATATTCTGATGGTATGCGCGAAGGCCTTGGCGGTCTCTTGCAATTGCAGTCATTCGACATTCATTTTATTGACAGTATTTCTGTTTTTTTGTGGCGCATCCTTACTTTGGCTACAACAAGGTAGTGGTCCGAGTCGATGTTAGCCACTCGGAATGTTCGGACATCCAAAATACTGGATGCGTGCCTCTTGTCTATCGTAATGTGATCAATTTGGTTGACTGTTCGTAATATAATAATTCAAAAATATTAACCCAATTTACGCCACCATGGTCGCCTCCTCAACTTCCTCTCACACCACTACTATCGCGGCACAGGAATCCCAAGATTTTATATAGATTTTCGATTACTTCTCATCCCAACAGCTCAACCAACAGAACGAGTCACCAAAACAGCAGCCGCCTCATGCTAATCGATCACTCGAATTTCCAATATCTATCAGAACATGGCCAACCCGATTCCAGCTCCAGTACAAGCTTCGGTCAATCCACATTTCCTTTCTTTAATGTCACCGCCTTACCAGGCGACTCATGAAGATTGGGGTCGCACATCGCCGTCACTATCGTCCTCACATTCGTCACCTTCATCCGTGATTGCTGATTCTTCGTCGTCGTCATCTTTATCCATGGCGACGATGGTGGTAAAATTGAAAACAGCAGCGGTCTCTCCAAAAGCGTAGACCTCCCAACGGCCGTGGACCTGAAGACCGTAAGAATAGTAAGAAAGAGCATTTAGATCCAATAATGACAATTTTGCTTGATGACATAACCGATGAGCCAAAAATGAGCCTCGTTTTGTGTGGCAAAAATCTTTTTCTCGCGGCGTTGTCGATGGTCGACGGGCTTCAATTCTTACGTCAGTACAATCTTATACGAATGTAGGCCCAAATGGAAGAGCGAAATAATCCGGATTGACTAACTCGCGATGCTCAATTCGGCTGATGGTCACCGAATCGATATTTTTGGATGTTCTTCGATACAGTTTCGTCATTTCGCACCAACCTCTGTCTGGTTAGTGGCTTAAGGTCTAAAAGATTGTAGGTACTCAGCTCAAACTATTATGGTGCGACGATCGAACTCATGATGAAATTCACGTTGCTTATTTACAACTAAGTACGTTCGGCAAGCGAAAAACGGTGCATGATAAAATACCAAACCGTACTGAATATTTTGACAGCTTGACGTCATTGGGAATTTGACAGCTGCTGAAGCATTGCAACTGGAAAAAAATATCATTACTAGGTCTGTTCCCGTATAAAATAATATTTACTGATTCTTACTGATTTTTACTTATTGCCGTTCCCGTACGCAAAAATATGTAAAAGAGACAGCTCACGAGAGAGCTAAAAACTACCCCTCCATAAAAATCTGTAAAAAAATTTACTGCAAAAATTTCTGTTGGTAAAAATCAGTAAACTGTCAGTTGGTATCTAAAAGTGACAACTCGCTTGTTTTGACAGGTGATTTATGTCATTTGTTCTTTAAAAGGCATACAAAATATATAATTTTACTGTTTTTTACTTAAACGCGTTCCCGTACTGGTAATTTTGTCTCTTTCTGAGATAATTTAATTGATAATTGAGAAACTTGAGAATTTACTAATTTTTACTGAAAAAGTACGGGAACAGACCTACTATCTGATCACCCTATAGTTTGACTTTCGAGCGCTTTGTCGTGTTTATAGTTTATTTCTATATCGTTCCAAATACTGTACGCTTCTTGTCAAGGGTTCTTACATTCCATCTGCAAATCAATTATAATTCACCGAAATTTTTTTTTCAAAAGTTGGTGTTCTTTTAGTAGACAGATACCTAGCAAGTGAATTGAATTTCTATAAATTATTGTGAAAGTTATGGGTATGAGTAGCTGAAAACGCATTACAGCTACACCACATGTAGTGTCTTGACATGCATGTACTAATTTGGTAAAAGTTAACTACAAACCCTCCATAATGAGGTGAAAAGCCAGATCATTACTTACTTCCGCTTGTCCAATTCATTTACACGGACCTGCATGCAGTAGGTGCATCATCAATTTCCATAATTGTCCATAAAATTTAATAATAATGAAACTTTCGAAAGTCCTACGCAAATTGACAATTTAAATCATGAGACACTCGAAATATTTTCTCATCTTATCCGTTGCGGTCGTAGCCCGTGATGGGTGCGCAATTCCCCTGTCCACTTAAGATTGGCGAATATAAGGAGTTTCATTGCAATTGGCAATTTTCCTTACATTTCCGCCTCAGTTTGATCACCATAATCGCGTACGTATTTCACTCCACGGAGATGTAAATGTATGTCTGCCATGGATAAATCGTAATCAAAAGCATCTACTGGTACAAGTACAGCAGCTGCATGACTCCTGCATCTTGGTCGTCATCGAGTCGGGCATACATCAGATTCACGATCAACGAAATCCAAAACAAAACAAGATACAAGGAGTCGGAGACGTATGTGCTGCCTTTAACAGGAGCCCCCGTACCTTGCATATGACCACTGTGTGGGGGAAAGCGTATCGTAAGAGCTACAATGTTGCAGGAATGAGCCCACACACAAATCATTTTAAGCCTGAAAATAAGTTGTGCAGCTTGTTATAATGCAAAATCACGGATGCCGTTTGCTTGTAAGGAAGGAATAAATTTTCTCGTATAATTAAAGGAGACAATGTTCAGCGGCCAATTATGCGGTGGCAACATGTCCACCTTAAATCCGTGTTGGCTAAGTGATCCTCTGGGAATAGAATGTGATAAACATGCAGTGCAACCATACATTGTAGACGTGGAGATACTATTTCTGGTTAGTCAGTTGGAAGGTGTGTGATGGTGGAGAAAAAGAACATCGTTGCCATGATCATTGGAAAAGATAGAGAAGTTGGTCTTCCGCTAAGGATAGGAAAGGTTGATTTTTAAATGTTTTTGCTTGATCTTTATAATACGAATTGTGAAGAAATCTTTTTTGATAAAACTTACTCTGTGAACAAATTATTTGTAATTCATCAAAACATCAGAAGTTTAAGAGAAAATTTTGCGTCTCTTGTTTCCCATATAGATTCTTTTATGTCTATTCCTGATTTTGTTGTTGTCTCAGAAAATTGGATTTATGATAGTGAAAAAAACGATTATGAGTTGCCAGGTTATAATTTCTTTCTTAATGCAAATGAGAATTATGCAGCTGGAGGTGTAGGTTGTTTTGTAAAACAAGCTTTTGATGTAGTTGATATTTTGAAATTAGGATTTCAGAGCGCGGATGTTTTAAAAATAACATTCAAAATTAATCATCAAGTCTTTGTCATACTATGCATTTATAGACTTCATATGTTTAATACTACAATTTTTATGAAAGAATTTTCAACATTCTTGGATAGTGAGAAATCGAAGAATTTATTAGTTTTGGGTGATCTGAATATAGACATTTTAGAAAATTCTGAATTCGTAGGAACATATCTTGATTTGTTAGCTTCTCATGGACTTGTTTCGATTATAAAAGAAATAACTAGACCGAGGTCTGGAACATGTCTAGATCATATATATGGCCGATTCGCTTCTTTTATCAGTTCTTGTGAAAAATGTGTTTTTGACCTCAATATCACTGATCATTCCATGACTGGGATTCTTATTGATATAGGAGAAGAAACTATTTGCTTAGATTCTAGTTCCAGTAACTTGATTACAAAACTCGATTTTAATAGGCTTAAAACTAATCTGTCTTTTGAGTTTTGGGAAGAAGTTTTTGCCGAAAATGATCCTTCCAAATCGTATGATATATTTATCGATATCCTCTGTAAATATATTTCTGATGCCTCTTTTACAGTCGTTCCGAACAAGTCTACCAAGCGTCTAAAGCCATGGATTACGTATAGTCTGCTTAAAAAGGTGAAGTATAAAAACAAACTAAGAACAGTATATAAAAAATAAATATAAGAAAATATGTATTGATTTAAAAAAGGAAATTTCTATTTGCCGTGATAGTTATTATAAAAACAAATTCAATCAAGCTAAAGGGAATATAAAAAATGAATGGCAAATTGTAAACAGTATACTTAACAAATCTCAGTGCAAAAAAACAACCATCTGCTGTAAATGTTAATGACTGCATGGTTTCAGATAAAGTTGGAATTGCTAATGCATTCAATGACTATTTTTCAACGATATCACTTAATTCACAAGCGACTTCTAGTCATTCAAACTGTGCACTTTATAGTCCCTCTAGTAGTGAACCTTCTCAAAGCCAAAGTTTTGTATTTGAGCCTATAACAAGCTTAGAGATTCTTAAAATAATTGGCACTTTAAAAAGCTCAAAGTCTTCTGGTTATGATGGTATTTGTAATGTTTATTAAAAAAATATAGCTTGTTTTATAATTGACGTCTTGGCACATATCTTTAAAAAAAAGTATTTTTTCTGGAGTATTCCCTGATGCACTTAAATGTGCCAACATTCTACCACTTTTGAAGAAAGGCTCAACTAGTGAACTAAGTAACTATAGGCCTATATCACTCTTACCCTCAATAAGTAAGATTTTTGAAAAAGCCGTAAAAAGTAGAATGGTGAGTTTTTTAACTAGAACAAGTTTTCTTAGTGAGGTTCAGTTTGGATTTCAATGTAATAAATCAACCGAAGATGCCTTGTTACATTTCTGTTCTCAACTATTTGTTAGCCTGGATAGAAAAAAGAATACAGCCGCATTATTTGTTGACATATCAAAAGCCTTTGACATGGTTAACCACGAAATATTGATTGGCAAACTTGAAAGCGCTGGGTTTCGAGGTTTCATATGTGATTGGTTTAGATCTTACTTAAAAGATAGAACCCAAAGAGTGATATTTGGTGATATCAGAAGTGATATAAAGCCAATAGATTTGGGAGTTCCACAAGGTTCGGTTTTGGGACCAATCCTTTTCTTGGTTTACATCAATTCGTTGTTCAGCTTGTCCTTTAAAGGTTTATTGACAGCTTTTGCAGATGATGTGGGCTTTACTTATGGTACAGATAGCTGTCTTAATCTTATATCTGATATAAAATATATAAAAATGGATCTTGGTTTGTTCGGATGCTTAAAACTCGAAAACGACTGGACCAAATTGGATATTTCCTCCTGCGGATTTGTTCGTAATTGCTCCGCGAAGGTTTAGGAAAAAAGAAAAATTGAAAAATTCTCAACAGGTGGCGCTGTAGGCGGTCATTCCATTTGATAATGGCAAAACAACGTTTGACGGGCCAGCTTGTCTGATATAAATTGGGATCTCAGCTTGTTAAGAGTCTGGTTTGCAGAGCACAAATTGATGATAAGTTCTAAGACTAAGGCAATGTTTTTTAATTTGTCTGGGCAAAAGATTATTGATGGTGATCTCTTTTTCCATGCTACTGAGTGTCAAAAATTTAAACTTTTTAAGTGCACCTGTAATTCTGTGGTTACATCTTCAACTTTCACTGATTCAACGAACTGCAATGATAAATGTTTTAAGATAGAAATTGTTAAAGAATTCAAATATTTGGGATTAATCATTGATTATAGAATGAGTTTTTATAACCATACAGAAAGTCTTAGACAGTATTTCCGATGTATTCTTAGAAATGTATACTATTTGCGTAAAGTTTGCTCTTCTCAGCTACTACTTAAGATATATTATGGCATTTTTTCACTCGAAATTACAATATGGAATTTCTTGTTGGGGAGGTACATATAAAAACAAAATAGAGCCTCTATTAGTATTGCAAAAAAGTGTTCTGAAGAAAATATGTGGCAAACCACGCCTATATACTAGTTTTCCACTATTTAGGGATTTGAAAATTCTATCAGTACGGCATATGTATTGCTATAAAGTTCTAAACATTTTCTTTAGAAGATCTGGTAATCTTAACTTTAGAATAATTGATAACTATAGTCTACGTGGTAACTTTTTGAACCGAGTGTCTATACCGGTTTTTCGAACAACTGCATTTCGTAATTTTTATAGTGTTTCTTCGTGTCGTATATTAAATAAACTTCCTCAATCCATCAGAATGCATACATCTCATTCGTTATTTATTAAACATGTAAAATACTGGCTCCTTAGTCTTGATAATGAGAGTATCGAATTCTTTGTTAATGGCTGATGTTTTTCATGAAATGTTAACTTTAAACTTCCAATTTAACTCATTTTTATATAGGTTATGTTAATTAATAATATTTTAACTTTTTAAATATTTGTTTTTAAGGGTCACCCCACCCATTTCTAATTGTTTATCTAAATTATTTTTTGCTGAGAGTGGCAATAACTCTATTTTTTATAAAAATATTTTTGTCACTTTAATAAATAAATAAATAAAAAAAAAATAAAATAAAAAAATTGTCGAGTATTGACAAAAGTCATCACGCCATCCCTCAGAGATTTTCTCTGATGATAAAGAATGATCCAAAAAGAGCTTCCTAACTTTTGTTTAAGTAAAACACAAAAAATCAATGTATTGAGGAAAATCTCTATTTGAGGTGTTTCGTTGGTTCATGCCATTTAATGTTTAAAGATAATTTCCTTCAAATGTTGCCTACGACTACCTCTTAAATGGTCTATTCTGTCGGTCCATATTTCGACCACTCTTTCAAGCATATCGGCCGTTATAACATGAGTTATGTTGGCTTCCAAAGCTTTAATCCTTTCGAGTTTATCGACGTAAACAAGAGATTTTACATATCTCCATAGAAAGTAATCCAATGGTTTCAAATCAAAAGATATTGGTGGCCAATTGACAGGATCAATTCTTAAGATGATGTTTTTATCGACAGTTATCTACTCTAAAGCGATTGATTCGTTAGCTGAATGGCATGTAGCGCAATCCTGTTGAAAGTCAGCTACACCAATATGTATCTTTAATTTTTGTCAACAAAAATTCATTGATCATTGGTCTGTAGCGATCTCCATTCACAGTAACACGCGCTCCTTCCGATCCTATGATGCCGCCTACACATACACCGTACGAGACAGTGCATTTTTGGCTGTTCATCGGCGCAAATACGGCTTTCATTTGGACCATTATGAAGAAAAAGCTCTAAGAGTTCTAAGGGGTTAATAAAACGGCAACAACAGCGGCTGATAGAAGGACAATATTGCGTTTTGATTCCAATTCTTGCGATTCAGGTGCGAAAATGTATTAAAACCACTTGTGTGGTTGTCCCGTTACTGTCCATTCTTCTTAGCCCCTTTCCAGCCATCCAGATGTTGTTGTAAACCTAAAAAGATTAGGGAGAGGGATTTCGGATAGATCCGTGAGGTCATGGAAAAAGTATTTTCCCAAGGTTCTCATTCTTAATTGGCTGAGGCCTGGGCAGTTGCACAGAAAGTGGAGGGTATCCTCGTGTATTTCTTCATCACCGCAGCCTCTACAGAGGTCATCATCTATGAGATGCATTTTCAGTTTGTGGCTTTTTAGTAAGTTGTGTCCAGTAAGAATCCCAACTTAAGTCGAGACAGATTTCCTATTTCTTCGAAGTAGTTTATGGGTTCTGGTTTTGTCATACTCAGGTCACATCCTTTTGGAAGTTTGACAGGTGGGAAGGGAGTTCCACCTGTTTTTGGCAGTAATCAGTGTTTTCTGTCCCACCCGAGATTTGAGATCACATAGTGGTAGTTTGACAGACTGGTCTGTTTGGTCAATGCTGGAGGCAGATCCTTTTCCCGCAAGTTCGTCAGCTGTTTCATTGCAGTGTATGCATCTATGTCAGGGGACCCAGCAGAGCTTAACATTATGTTGGACGCCAAGAACCTTTAGCTCTTCACGATAAAGCTTCACAAGCTTAGATTTTATTTCGACAGCAGAGATAGCTTTTATTGCAGCCTGACTGTCAATAAAGATGGTGATATCATCTGGTGGTATCGCCAGCATTGAGGTCGCTTTGGCTGCCTCTGCTACTGCCAATATCTCGGTCTGGAAGACACTGCTATGCTCAGGGAAACGCAAGGTGATGTTAAGCTTACGTGTTTCTGAAAACACTTCAGCTCCAACGCCTACATCCATTTTTGAACCATCAGTGTAGATGGATATGGTTTCGGTGCCCAATTCGTTCCTCTCCCACTCCTCTCTGCTTCAAGTCATGGTGAGGCAGCATGTAGTCAGAGGATACAGCTGAGCCTAGATATCTGTGTGGAATTCGGACATGTCCTCCTGAGTTCGATTTCCAGCAGTTGAGCTGGCTAATTCTTAGAGCACTTTTGGCTGCAGATTTTTGCATGTAAAGGTCTAGCGGTAGCAGGTTAAGGATTACTTCCAGTCCCGCTGTTGGTGTGGTTCTCATTGCGCTAGTAGCGCCCACACATGCTATCCTTTGTACATTTATCATATTTTTCAGCTGGGTGACTTTATTTGTCGATTGCCACCAGACAAGCCCCCCATATGTTAAT
The DNA here is from genome assembly GCA_932526625.1 of Rhingia campestris. NCBI lineage: Eukaryota > Metazoa > Arthropoda > Insecta > Diptera > Syrphidae > Rhingia > Rhingia campestris. Next base: position 8,724,801 of record OW052183.1, read on the forward strand.
TAGGTCTTACAATGGCTGTGTTTTACCCCAATCACTTTTACCCCATTTCGCTGTAGCTTGGTGAGTATCTCATTGCTGATGATGACTATGTTCCACAACAGAGGTGAGATAACGCCTCCTTGTGGTGTGCCTCTTGACGTTATTTCTTTGATGTGGAGTAAGCTAAAGGGTGATCCATTTCGAGGTTCCCTACTTTTTTAAAGAAAAAAACACAGAAAATTCAAATTTAATGGAGAATTTTTATTATCATTTATTTTTTGAAGATTATGTCTATCAAATGTTGGCCGTTGCTACCTCGCAGATGGTCCATCCGTTGAGTCCAATTTTCGATCACTCGTTCGAGCATTTCGACTGGTAACTGGCGAATGACACGCGTGATGTTTTCCTCCAAGGCCTGAATCGAAGCGGGTTTGTCGGCATAAGCTTTTGACTTTACATATCTCCACAGGAAAAAGTCTAACGGTGTGATATCACACGATCTTGGTGGCCAATCGACCGGCCAAAAACGTGAAATTATGTGCTCACCGAAATGTTCTCTCAATAAGTCCATTGATTGATGTGATGTGTGGGAAGTGGCGCCGTCTTGCTGAAACCAAATGTCGCCGAGATCACGAGCTTCAATTCCAGGCATCAAATAGTCGGTTATCATGGCACGATAACGGTCGCCATTGACGGTTACGTTCGCACCGGCATAATTTACACACTCTCAGCTACAGCCGCTATATTTTCTTCACAGCGTGCTGGACGTGGTCTATTCGGTCGAATACTATCCAATAATGAATGCAGGGTCTCAAAATGGGTGATGGTGTTGCGAATAGTACTGAGCGTACTATTCGGCCGATTATGTTGACCATAAGTTGAGCGAAGTGCACGAAACACATTCCTCACAGAACGTGAATTTTCATAATAAAGTTGAACAATTTGTAAACGTTGTTCACGCGAAAGTCTTTCCATTATGAAATGCCAAACAATACTAAACAAAAATAACATGACAGCATGACACGACTCACACGTGATCTGTCAGAAAAGGCTATTGAAAAAAGTATCTCAACTTGGATCACCCGTTTCTATGAAACTGTTGAACTTAAGTTGTAAATAGCAAAAATGGCTGCTATATCTTGCAATGGAATATTGGAAAGAACTACAAGTTCCTACAAATATTTCTACACAACTGTCAAAATTGACAATAGTCATGACGAAAGCAATACGACTGCCCAATGCCAGTCGTAAGAAATTACGAGTATCGTAAAATCAAGAACGATACGCGTTTGATGTAATCGAATTTCAACGAGAACGAAGTGATTTCAACGATATTCGTTTTATAAATTATGGCCCCAGGGTCATTGGTTATGATAGTATGAACATTTCGTCCTCAGATGATTTAAACCCACGCTCACTTTTTGGGGGCGGTTTCCTAAAAAAAATCATTTGTAAACCCTACCCTAGGAGAGTTTTATGTCGAGCCATAAAAGATTTTGATAAATTGTTTGAACAATATGTTGTGACGTCATTTTCTATATATTTCATCGCCATAAAGTCCACATTTTGGGCATACTAATTTTAAGGATGTTGTGGGTATTAAAGGATCCGCACAGCGGATTGTAGCCTTCTCATGTTTTCATTTGAATTTTGAGTAAAACACCCGTTTTCAACAAAAAATCAAACTTAAATAAAATTATTTTATCGTTCACTTAAAAATATTGCCGCGACGAACATATGTCGGAGACCATAGCAGGAAGATCAGATCAGAACGATTACCATGAAGCAAAATTCGCCGATTCGTACAAAATCGGAACGGATGATAGGGCCAAATATGTCCATTTGTACAAAGAAATTTTCTACTTAAAGTTCCGTGAAAATGGGCGAGTCCACAGTTGCAACATTGTTGCACATGCCATGCAGAAAATATTGATTCAATACAATTATGAACAGAAATACTGCTGCTGGAACTTTATTTTAAGAAACATTCCAAAAAACTAGGAATTTTCTTAAAACCATAGGGAAGTTCCCAGATGACGTTTTCAGAACTTTGTCGACTTTTGAAGAAATCAAATTTTGGTAGACCCAAAACTCTCAAAACTCTCTTTGTTAACTACAAAATTGGAAATTTTCACAAAAGAACAGATTTTTTTTTTCGTCCTGCTATAAATTCGGACTCCATTCCTAAACGAATCGAAATAACCAGTATGGTGTCAGCATCCGATCACAATCTTTTATGGTTCGACAAAAATCAAAAATTTTCTTTCATGTTTCTTGGAGTAGAGAATACAAACGTTTTTTGTAGGAATAAGCACCCAAAAGTTGGGCGTGGGAATAAATTGCCATATTAACTTTATTAGTGTTTCGAATCGAGATTTTTTTTTGCAATTTTTCTTAAAATTTTACCGAAAACAGTTTTTTTACAAAAAAACGCCCACAAAAATTGGGTAAACCCGATAAGAAAATGTCAGCAAAAATATAGATTTAAGATTTTCTAAATAACTTGTTCAGACATTTTTTCAAAATTCTCAACCGTATGACCAAAAAGAACGTTTTTTCAAAAAAATGGGCGTTGCAGTATGGATTTTGAAAATTTTGTAGGCTCGGACAAGAATTCCAAATTGCATTATCCTAGCAGAAAATATAAGGATACAAAATCGGTGACGTACAGACGAACGGGCAGACAGACAGACATGGCTAAATCGACTCAGCTAGCGATTCTGAGTCGATTCATATACTTTAGGGTATATCTAGCTTAATTTTTTTTATCAAAGACTTTACGAGCCAAAGTATTGATGTCCATTCGTTCTACATGCCCTATCTTAAATGCCGAAATCTGAGTTTTTTTTTGACTAAGGGCATATTGCTATACAGCTCGCATAGTTCTTTATTGAATCTTCGTCTCCATAGCCCGTCAAGGCAAATGGAACCGAAGATTTTTCGAAGAATTTTAATCTTGAATCAATCAACGATTTCTTCATCCATTTTTGATACGATCCATGCTTTAGCGCCGTAGAGCAGGACTGGGATGATCAGGGTCTTATGTAGGATCTCCTTAGTAGGTCGAATGAATGCTTTGTTACTAAATTGCCTTCTTAGGCCAAAGAAACAGCGGTTGGCAATAGTAATTCTTCGTTTAAATTCTGACGAGATGTTGTTGTCAGAGTTAATATCGAATTTTATAAAAGTGTGTTTGTGTACTGAAGCAAGATCGATGGTATCGAAATCAGTAAAATTGTATCAACTTCTGCAACATTGTGATAAAATGGTGTGAAGTTGTACAGGGAAGATATCATCTCATCCTAAGGTTTTGTATGGTACAAAACTGCAAATTGCACATTCGATCTTTTCGTTAAAATTTCAAGTTTGAGTAATTCTGTGATCGGGTACAGTGTTCAGTAGATTGGGTGCGATATGAGTGAGTGACGAGCATCCTGGGAAAGGAGGGTCCATCATCAGTCTGAGAGATTCCACAATAACAGAATATACCCAGGTACACTTTAAATGCGTGCGAAGATAGGTACTAGGTTAGGTTAGATGGGCTGTTGACGCTCGAGTGAGTCGTCAAGCTCGCATAGGCCTACGTGGGCCCATAGCGATACCCTTCGAAGAAAGTACCCTGAAATAGAGAAACAGGATACCTGGTTAAGTTCGATAATGGCACTTATGCGGTGCTGGTCTGTGTTACTCCTTCAGCCTCAAAGAGGTAGTTGCTCCATCCTGATCTGCTACAAAAGCGGACTATCTGCGCTGTTGGGATAGTCGTTAGGTCGTCAAAGTATAGGCTGCCTAGTATTTTTAAACGGCTGCTACTGATCGCAGGGCAGTGACATAGTAGGTATGAGACATCTTCTTCGACGTCTGGGTCGCTGCATTTCCTGCAAAGTTGGTTCGCACCATTTTATCTTATTGGAGTGCTTACCCCCAACAGGTTGTGACCTGTTATCACTCTCACCGCTATAGAAATGGATGCTCTGTTCAAAGCTATTAGCTTTTTGATTTGCTGCCTCTTAACTCCGGCCAGAGAGATTTTGTGTGTATACAAGTGATTGTATTTTGCGATCTTGTTATGGTTGCTTTTTGAGCATGCTTGGTTATTTCATGTTTTTTTAGATGCTAGCGGGGGATTGACCCTTTTATCAGCTATAGGGAAATGCAACTGGACGATCCTAGTCTAGCTTGCTCGCCAGCTTTCCTATAATGGCATTATGTCCTGGCACCCATATAATTTGGACTTTGTTCTGGTTACAAAGAGCCCTCAGCTCTTCGCGGCAGCGTCCAACTACCCGTGATTTTACTATATTGGATGCCAGAGCTTTAATGGCCGCTTGACTATCCACGTAGATGGAGATATCCTCATGTGATATGTCCAATACCCTACCCGATTCGGCAGCTTTGAGTATGGCCAGGATCTCAGCTTGGAATACACCACACGAGTTTGCTAATCTCAGGGATGTAGCTAGCCCGATCTTTTCAGAGTACACACCAGAGCCCACTCCGACTTCTATTTTAGATCCGTCGGTATAAATTTCTATTTATATGTTAGATAACACATTGTTTGAAGACCATTCGTAGGTACTAGCAAAGAGGTATATAGCTATAGAGTACGCATCACAGCTAAAAATGTTGAAGCTGTTTCAGACGCGGGCGGTAAGTGCGAAGGGGAATTTTCGTCGTTCGTATGTATCTGCTATGCTGTTGCTTGATGCTGGCATGGCAATGTGCACACTGGGGTATCAATATCAGTACCCCACATAGTAAATTTTCGTTGTATGATATGCGCACTCTATGTAGTTCTATACTCTTTGGTACTAGGTATACGAGGAATATGGAGAAGCCTAACGCAGCCTAGACGATTTGGTGGTCAGCTATTTTCTTCTTTCTTCTAACACGTTATTGGATTATAAGCCTCCATCTGAACGCAGTCAGTAAATTGTAAAGTCCATACTTACTTTTGTTATTTTGAACGTTTTACGATCCTTAGAGCAACGGGTGTGTCGGATGCCTACACCATCACTATGGTTCGATCCGCTTTTCCCTAACATCTACCAAAACCATGCCAGAAACATTAATTTCTCTTCACAAAGACCACACCTACTCTAATGTCGTTCCATAACTCTTTGTTTAGATTACCTGCAGTGTACATGTCCTTGGTTCCAACACACATCACGACGTGATTACCTGCTTCAATTCCAACACAAAGTGCATTCCATTTCGAGAAAAAAAAAAAAAACCAACAAAACCTCTATAGTTTGTGAATGAATATATTTTCGAATGAGTTCTTCTTTTACAAAAGCTAATAAAGAAAATTAAGAAGAAAAATAAAATACAAACGATAATAAACAATTAAAGTGAAAAAGAAAATGCGTTTCAGAAAGAACTTCTCTCACAATTAAGAAAGAAAAAACCAAAGAACATGGTTTCCATGAAGTGTGGAACCTCCATTATTCTAAAGTTTTAATGCTGAACGTGCAAGACGCCAGCCAGTTTGCATATGGTGTATGGATGTGTGTATGTAAGTGTAGTTAATTATAATAGATAATAATTAATGGTAGATTAATTAATAAAAATTAAAGTAGTTAAGCTGTTGCATCGTCGTCCTGCCTAGACGAAGGGCGTTTGAATGTGTGTTGTTAGCTCCTACCCGTATAGCACATCATAAATGTGAAACATAATTTCTAGTTAAAGTCGAGGCGCGTGTAGGCGGCATGGATGGACGATGGACGATGGACGATGACAACAGATGGTTGGTGGAAAAAAATCTTTAAAAATGTTTGTTCTGTTTACATGGGTCTGCCCATACCCCGACCTGGTGGCATACCATCACCAGCCTTGGGACTCTTGATTGTCTCATCGACGGAAAGAATCATACAAGCGGCTTCGCAGGCAGCCGTCAGAGCGTTGATTTTAATTATGGACGGTTCCCAGACGCACGCCTCGAAATTGTCGGCAATGTGCTCCTTCATGATGTCGACACCGTACCAGCAGCTGCCTGAAATGATAAAATGAGGGAAAAAATTGAGTTAGTGTGGGATTGGAGATGGTTTTTGTAGTTTAATTGCAGTTTTTTGTTATTTTACTTAAAAGTTTACAAATACTAGAAATTCGGAAAATAGTTGAGGCATTCGGATTATTGAGAATTCATAGTTCATTGACTTTATTTTTTTAAATCGTAACACTGAGAGAAAAGGTTGTAAATGCCAATGAGTGACCGTAAGTGCCGATTGTCTCACCTAGAACAATTGGCTGATAATGAAGATTCGATGAGTAAATTGTTTTTAATAGGTCACGAACCGAGCACCTTTGGATCCTTATTAGGGTGACCGCAAAAAATCCAAAAAATTGATGTCAGAATTTTATTTGTCTGGACCCCACACACTTCCCCATTCCAGATATTAAGAAAACCGAAATTTGAGCTCGATTGAACTATGTTAACCCGTGCCGCTCGTCGCTCAAAGTTTGAAAAACGTCCAAATTTTTGGCCAAAAAGCTGACATATGGAGCCATAACTCCAGAACGGTAATTAATAAAAATACGTTAAAAAATTCAAAAGAAAGCTTATGTTGTTCTTCAAAATTTATATTCTGTACATAATTGTTGTAATTTTAAGTCAAACCGAGTTACAACAGCTTTTGCCCCAAAAACGTGACCTGGTACCAGTAGGAGTCAATTTGTGAGTATTCTAAGAATTTTACGGGTTTTTACATAATGTGTCTCGGAATTTACTTTTTTGGTTAAAAAGTATTTTGGAACTCAATTTTCAAACCCAAACAGCCTTTTGTTCAAATTTAATCTCTAATGATAAAGGGATTACCTGACTAGTTTACCAAAGACGAGCCGTTTGACGCGTTTAGGGATGGTGATTTTACTTCAGCCTCATTCAGTTTTATTTGCAAGGGTCGTTTAAGAGATTTTAAACATGAAATTGTCTATTGTAAGGTATCCCACAGAAATTCCACGAGAATTTTAATATCTACTCTAGAAGCACTAAACCTTGACCCTCTTGAGTCTTGAAAACTTTATTACAAATGTTCAGAGAACAATATACTAAACAAAATTTAGATAAAGTAAAAATTCCTGAAAAAGAGCCCGTGGTTGTCCATTGGGACGGTGAACTTTTACCGGGTGTTTTAAAAAATGAACAATGTGAGCGAAAAGCTATTTCTATTTCATAAATGAACAGCTGCTGGGAGTTCCTGTAACAGCAAACAGCTCTGGAGAGGAGCAAGCCGTAGCCGCATATGAATGGGGTCTTCCCAACACCGTCAAGACGATAAGCTTCGATACTACAGCATCCAACACGTGAAGTCTCAAAGCGACATGCGTCATATTGGAGAAAATTAGGAAGAGAATTGTTATACCTAGCTTGCCGTCACCATATCTTGAAAATTCTGTTAAGAGGCGTATTCGACACAAATATGGGATCAACCTCTAGACCTCTCCAGACATTTTTAAGAGATTCCTCACTGCGTGGCGCAAGATAGACAAAGGAAAATACGACACAGGTATCAGTGACAATCTAATACAAAAGCAGCTAACTCCAGAAGTAATTGCAAAAGTTACTGCAGTAACTGAGAGCCACCCCAGAGATGACTGCAAGGAGCTATTGCAGTTGGTTCTCGTATTTGTTGGATCACTAGACGGCAATGTTGTGGGTTTTAAAACTCCAGGAGCCATTCATCACGTTAGGTGGATGGCAAAGGCTATTTAGTATTTACTGCTTAAAAATGTTCATTTTTCGTCGTCAATTTAAGACGTCTATAGAAGAAGAAAGTTTTGTGCGTGCCATTTCTGTTTTCCTAGTAAAAATTTATTGTAAAGCTTGGTTCAATGCGACCTAGACGACCTCAAGCAAAGAATCTAAAGAGCTACTAATGGACACCCATTTCCCAGGTAGCTCACATGAAGCTTTTCAAGACGACATCAATAGAACCAATCTATTGACCGTCAGCTTACAAGATCTTATCACAACCAAAACCAAAATCCGCGGGACCCGACGGCATTATACCAGCCAAGCTGCAGCGCACTTTGGATCTGATCGAGCTGATTTATATTCCCAAAATTTTCAGAGAAGTCAAAGTTGTATTCATACCCAAATCTGGTAAAAGTTCTCATGTCAATCCGAAAGACCTATGACCTATAAGCTTATCCTCATTCTTCCTGAAAACCCTGGAAAGACTGGTTGATATTCATCTTCGCAGTAGCATTGATGTAAATCAGCTATCTGCATCCCAACATGCGTCCTGTAAGGCAAATCCGTAGCAATTGCCCTGCACACATTAGCGCGTATTATTGAAAAGTCGTTATGCTGCAAGGAGTATACCATGGTTGCATTCCTGGACATAGAAGGCGCTAACATGTCTGAAAGTCGATCACTCACTTGGAATGTTGATTAATTTTCTATTAAATAGCCGGATTATCAGCACAACACTGGGTGGTGCTTCGACCAGAAGACATGTCAGTAGAGGGAACCCGCAAGGTGGGGTCCTGTCCGCTGTTCTCTGGAACTTAATGGTAAACGAGCTTTACTTATCCTGGAAGCAGAGGGATGCCACGTGATTGCCTACGCGGATGACGTCGCTATCGCTGTCTCATGGAAACACCTGAATATACTCAAGGCTCTTCTCCAAAACGCACTACATAAACTTTCCAAATGGGCGGTCAGCTGTGGACTGGGTGTCAACCCCCACAAGACTGAACTGGTCCTATTCACTAGAAAATATAAAATTCCTCAGATTGACCCCCTGTCACTAAACGGATTCGAACTAGTCTTCTCAGACAAAGCAAAATAGCTGGGACTTATTATGGGCAGGAAGTTAACCAGAAGCTAAACATAACAGAAAGAGTAAAGAAAGCGACGGTAGCACTTTATCCTGCAAGAAAGCAGGAATAACGCATTAGCTCTATATATCGGTTATAAGACCGATACTTCTTTATGGAGTAGTAGTATGGCGGATAGCGCTAGAAATAGCTTTAAACAGCAAAAAATAGCCAAAGTGCAGAGAAATGCATGTATGTGCATCGGTGGTGCACTCCGTACAACACCCTCAGCGGCATTAGACATTATTTTTCACCTGCTAATCCTAGATATTTTCGGCAAGCAAATGGCAGCTAACTCAACCATACGTCTTAAAGCCATCCAACAGTAGTCAATTATTCAATATGACGATTACACCCATACCAGGTCAAACTTTGATAAGAGTTTCCGGGTCACGATCACAGACAAAACGTCATGGGAGGCAACGAACCTGTGCTAAACGACTCGATACCGATGGCTCTTAAACAAATGACTGAGTGGGTGCTGGTGTCTTCTCCGACAGCCTTAATCTCAGCCTATCTATCCGTCTTCCTGATCATTGCAGCGTGTTCCAGGCGTAACTCATGGCGATCAAAGAAGTCTTATCCTGGTTGAAAGAGAATGTAATATCTGCCAAGGATATTAGCATTTTCTCGGACAGCCAAGCGGCAATCAAATCCCTGGAATCAGTCTCAACAAATTCAAAGAAAACCCTAGATTACCGATCATCTCTGCATGAGATGTCAAAGCATTTTAACATTCACCTATGCTGGGTGCCTGGGCATAGTGACATTCCAGGGAACTGCAAGGCTGATGAACTCGCCAGAGATGGAACCAAATTACCAATTGTACCCGACACGGGTGCACTAGGTATTCCTATCCCTACATGCAAAAGCTTATTAGCGCAACATGTTAACAGCAAACCAAACCTCAGATGGAGTCTTGGCACGACGTGTCAAACAACCAAACAAATTTGGCCAAAGCTAGATTTGAGAAGATCAATGGGACTGAATTCGCTCGATAGACCGCATATTTGCGATACCATAGATGTCATCACGGGACACTGCTTCATAAGTAGGCACGCAGAAAGGCTAGGCCTTTTCTCAAACGACTTCTGTAGGAGCTGCATGGACGAGGAGGAGGAGGAAACAATACTTCATCTCCTTTGTAACTGCCCGGCCCTGCCAAACAAAAGGAAGCTACACCTTTGAGCTTACTATTTTCAAAATCTCAGTGATTTGGCAAAAGCTCAAAATGGTTTTCCCATGGATAGTAAGGAGATTTAACAAGATCCACGTGGTATCACAACGGACCAAAGTGGTCTAAGTGTGCTGGCGAACGCCGGCAGCCACTCTAACCTAACCTAACCTTGGTTCAATGCTCCAAATGCTTATCTTGCACCAAAGCAAGACTATAAAGAATGTGACAACGACATTGCAGAAATAGTTCGAAACATTTGTGGTTTTTGAATGCAAAGTTAGTGGGATTATCGTTTTTTATCCCACCATTACAGACGATGAAAAGTTGTTAATGGCTAATAAATTGCTCAGTAGGAAAAGTTAGGAAAACAAAATTAAAAGAGGTAGTTGATAGAGGATTGGTAAATTTACTTACCAAAGAAACGTTTACACTCTTTGACCGATTTAATATAAAAACAGATTTCCTAAGACAACATCCAATACAGTTAATGTTATGGCTGAGAGTGGTGTTAAATTACTAACCGACTTTAACAACCTTCTGACAAAAGTTGAAGATCAAAAGCAATATGTCCTGCAAGTTGTAAGCAAATAACCTCTAGAGTAGATCAGATAACTATGTATCAGTTATCAACTCATATAGGCACTACGTCTATATCTTTTCTGTGTCTGTTTGTACAAGGTGGCGCAAAAGTAATCCTCCTATCAGAAAATGCTATAAATTTTGCGATTGGCCCCTAATGTCAGTTCTGTTTTGACATTTGTGTAGTAAACACATGCGAAATACACGTTAATAAACAATGTTACGCTACACTGCTCCAGAACGCGGAATTTTGGTGACTATTTATGTGAGCAATAATCGGTCGGTGACTTTGGCAAAACGTGAATTTCGTCGCAGATTTCCTAGCCGTCCATCCAACGCCTACTGGTGAAACACTGCGACGTTTGGCCGCTCGCCTCGAAGAGACTGGCACAACACGAGATGCTGCCAGGCGTGGCAGACCCTGGAGTAGCCGTTCTGCAGAGAATATTGCTGCTGTAGCCGAAGATGTCATGGAAGCGCCGTCGATATCGACCAGATGACGTGCCACGCAAATGGGTATCAGTCGACGGTCTTTACAGCGAATTTTGGTACAAGATTTGAAGATGTTTCCGTACAAAGTCCAGACGGTGCATCAGCTGTTAGCTGCTGACCGACAATCGCGTCTAACATACGCTCAAGCCATCCTTAATCACCACCAAGAGGTAGATGATTTTTCATCAAAAATAATCATGAGTGATGAGGCCCATTTCAATCTTAGCGGGTACGTAAATAAGCATTGAAAATCCGCGTGTAACCCACGAAGAGCCATTACACCCGCTCAAAGTCACTGTATGGTGCGCTGTTTTCGCTGGAGGAGTCATCGGACCTTTTTTCTTCGAAGACGTCGCGGGCCAAACGGTTACTGTGAATGGTGAGCGCTACAGAGCAATGATCAACGAGTTCTTTTTGCCGCAACTTGATGAATTGGGATTGGAAAACATGTGGTTCCAACAGGACGGTGCAACGGCACACACTGCACGTGCCACAACCGATATGCTGAAGGATGCATTTCCCGGGCGCCTAATCTCCCGTTTTGGCGATTTGCACTGGCCAGCAAGATCGCCTGATTTGACCGCTCCAGACTTCTTTTTGTGGGGCTTTTTGAAATCGCGGGTTTATGTCAACAAGCCTCAGACTCTTGCAGCTCTTAAAGACAATATCCGTCAAGAATGTGAGGACCTATCGCCGGAAGTTTTGGCCAAAGTGATGATAAAATCCCATAAAAAGGGCTCAAATGACAATCAACTGTGGCGGCGGCCATTTACATGACATCATATTCTCGACTTGATGTAAAAAAAAATTAAAGGACCAAATAAAAATAATCCACAAGAAGAATCAAAGTTTTTCATTTTTTTTTAAATTACAGCCAAAAAACATCGGAAGGTTATATATATTATATACATGATTTTTATATTTTAAAATAAATAATTTCATAAGAAAAGATATTAACCGTGTTTTTTTTTATTATTTACCGTTCTGGAGTTATGGCTCTATATGTCAGCTTTTTGGCCAAAAATTTGGATTTTTTCAAACTTTGAGCGACAAGCGGCACGTAACGTAGTTAAATTGAGCTCAAATTGCGGCTATCCCAATATCTGGAAAGGTGAAACGCTTTGTGGGGTCCAGACGAATAAGATTCCGATATTTTTTTTGCCCCTATGAGATCCGGTCACCATAGTCCTCATAGATAACTCTTCAATCGAGTCAATCGGCACTCAAAGATTGGTTCGGCAATTTATTACTTCATCCCATCATTTTTTAGTGAAAAATATTTTTCTACTCAATAATTTTAAAAGAAAACAAAATATATAAAAATATTTCATTAATTGGGTCACGAACCGAGTATTTTTAGATTCTCAATGAGATTCATTGTGGCAAAAGTAAAACTTGACAAACACATATAAATGGAGATGCTAGGGTTGAGGCCCTGTTAATGACAGGTATTCATTTTTTTAATGAGTCGAGGCATTCGAAATGATTTGGGCAGATGGAAACATTTAAGTAAAATAGGAAAATCGACGAAAACCTTTTGAAATCAAGGAAAAGTATGTAAATGGATTTTTTTTAAGGTTTATATAGTAATAACTCATCCAAAAAAATCTTCTGAAAATGTTAGGTCCCATTTGAGTTGACGAGCAATGGAGAAGAAGATTCAACCACGAACCTTATGAGCTATACAGCGACACAGACCTGGTCAAAAAACTCTTCATTGGACGTTTAAGATGGTTAGGACATGTAGTGTGAATGGACACCAACCATGAACCTTATGAGCTATACAGCGACACAGACCTGGTCAAAAAACTCGGCATTGGACGTTTAAGATGGTTAGGACATGTAGTGTGAATGGAATGGTAGATGGTAGATGGTAGATGGTAGATGGCAGATGGTAGATGGTAGATGGTAGATGGTAGATGGTAGATGGTAGTTGGTAGATGGTAGATGGTAGATGGTAGATGGTAGATGGTAGATGGTAGATGGTAGATGGTAGATGGTAGATGGTAGATGGTAGATGGTAGATGGTAGATGGTAGACACCAATACTTCGGCTTGCCGATTCTTCGATTTCCAGCCAGAAGACGTTGCGTTAAATGGTGCGCACAAGTAGGCTTCCTTACTTCGCAGCTTACAATGATATGATTACCATACTCCCTAAGCAGATTGGGCGAGGTGACGAATCCAAAAAAAAAAAAAAAAACATGTTTACCCCTATCGAGGTTTCTGTTAGGAAGAATTTTTCTCGAGGTATTCGTTTCGATTAGCATTTCTAATGGATCTTCGGACGAAATGTAACGCACATGATCGCGCATCGGCGATATGCGCTATGTCAACAATTTTTCACAGCTATGCGTTAAATCTCTTCTAAATTCGACGAAGAATTTCTGCGGGATTAAACGAACGCGATTGCGTGCTATTTTATTTTGTTTCGCAATGGATAACTCGAAAGCACACTGATCTCCGATTGGAACTAACTTTCGTTTCGAAACATTTACGGAATGGATACCTCGATAGGGTCGAAAGTATCAAACGATTATTATACAGCAGCGATTACAAAACGCAACATGCATTGCATATATTATGACGAAGTCAGTGGTGTTTGTGCGATGAACTGCAGTGCAGAAGGTCTGGATTCGACTCACAGCCGTCTCAACTTCTAAACGTTTTTTTTTTACTGGCCCGCCTCTAGCGACGGTCTGACAAATCTTAAGAAGAAGAAGATATCAAGAAGAGCTTATCTCAACTCAGTCGTTCGGATTCGGCATAAAACAGGAGGGCCTGCCACTATGCAAGAATAACACATGGACACAGAACGTGAGAAAGAGCATAGCCTGGGTACCGACTAAGATCCTGTTACGCCAAAAATTTGAAAGGTTGGCATTTACACGAATCTTTGGTGACAGTATGGTGAATATATCGCGTGGATTAGAAATAGAGCCCAGCCCTTTGTTCCACATTCACCAAGGACAATAAATGTTGGTTCGGGTTACTATCACCCCATGCCACTGCTATGTTATACTCTCATCTAAAACTTTTAGGCACATAATATGTCAACTATACCTAAATGACTTAAAAATGGGCAAATACATTCTTTTTTTTAAAGATCTTTTGTAAAAGGTTTTGAACACCCTAGCAAATTGACTCTTGAATTTAATTTGCGTACCACAGGACTCTGTAGTTGGGCCTGCACTGATAAGTTTTGCTGATGGTTAAATTGAATTACCTATCTTAGTATATCGGTGTAGCTATCAAATTATTATTTTTATATTCTAAAAGTTCCACTCAAACCATATGGTTCATATGGAAGGGTTTTTTGTGATTATTTTACAAAATAAATCATTTAACTCTACTAAGGCTTCTTGTAGTCCAGGGTCATCTTATTCAGAAAAAACCAATCACCCCAATTTTTATGTAACCAGGTTGATATGTTCAGGATGAAAGAAGAATGCAATTTTGGCTAGTTGTTCATTTTTTTTTCAAAAACACAGGTATTTCGCTTAAAACCGTTCTCCAAATCACCCCCCATGGATAGTGCTACTAGTAACACCAAACACAAAACTTTGTCCAACAATTTCTCCCTAAAAAAATGTTTTTTTTTTTTTATAGAGATGGCAGTTTAAAAAAAACTAAAAACTTCAATAAAACCTATAAAACCGACCATTTGAGGAAATCAATCACCTCCTGGCAAGCCCTCTTCACATCTATGCTGCTAATGATTTTGGCAACGATTTCCTATACGCAATCCATCTTGTCCACGTTTACTTTTTTTCTTTCTTTTGTATTCTCATGTCTTAGCCATCTGATGGATTGCCACAGAAAGTATGCGATTAGCAATTCAAAACAACACCAACAGCGTGAGTGTTACGAGAATTTATCGGACCCAGAAAGCGAACGTAACCAAACTTAAATGGGCAAGCACAAACAGTTTGATTAATTGAACGGGTATTGGCGAAGTTAATCCAACATCGCAACCGTCTTCGTGTTTTGCCAGCATTTTCAAATCAATGAAGATGGATGGTGGACATATGGAGACAAGATTTTGACTGCATTCAGTGAATTTATAATTTGTCGTTTGGAATTTTAGGTGGTGTTCCTCAGGGTGGTGGTGTGGGGCACATACTTGTCTAATTAGTCGTTTTTTTTTGTAGTGTTGATGATTTATTGATTTAAGTGGCATTTTGAAAGACGTAAGATACTTAGAAGTTTGTCATAGATGGATGTTTTCTTTTGTGGAATCTATTGAGTGTTTTTAAAAAGAACACATAAATGTCTTGCAGAAGTAAAAAAAAATGTCAAAAGAAACCGATGAAATTGTGTATGGGCCGTTAATGCCAATAATTCTTTCAACACAACTGTCTAAGGAAAATACTGTCAGCAGTCTCTAAACCGCACCAAAGGGGTATTTTTCTGGGCTTATCGGCTACTGTTGGATGATTAAAATGACCTAAATTTGAAAAATTGTGCATACAAAAAATAAATAAAATTGAAGTAAGGTTTTGTAAACGCCTATAAGCTAAGATTCATATGCAAAACCTCCCAGAGTCGAAGGCCAAGCTAAATCCTTTTTTTAACAAACGCTACTAGACATGTTCCACTTACGGTTACGGATCCTTTAGAGATTCTACACAATTTGTGGGGAAATTGTGATCGTATTTTGCAATGATTGATAAATGAGTTCCTTGGATTGTTAGTCGTTAGGCTTATAAGCAAATTATTGTTTATTTGTATTATATTACATAAAAATAAAAAAACGCCGTTGTGTTGGTAGGTTTTCTTGAAAATGTTTTGTTTGAAAATTTTCTGCACTATACGTTTTTTTTTTGACGAGTGATTCAACCCGTATTAATAGCTGTGACTATATTGTCGATTCTTAATAGCTTTTAAAATAACTTTTGTTGCAATTTCGACAGTTTCTCCAACAGAAAGTACAGCAGTATCATCTGCAAAGGTAGCTACAGTGATTTCTTTACTTTCTGGTAGATCACTATTATAGAAGTACTAGTACACTACCTTGAGGTAGTTGAGTTCATCGTAACTAGCCGAATTGGTATGTCTTCTTCTCACGTATCTTTTATTCCTTGATAATATTTATCTTCATAAGGTTGGAAGACGTCTTTAAGTAACTCTTATCTTATTTCTTGGCTGCTTTTTGCCCAGTTCCCTTCTCTGGTTTCCACTGGCGGAATGTGAGCTCATTTTCATTTCATTTACTTTGTTGCCTTGCAGAGCGTGTAGTCAGGGTACTTATTCCGTAAATTTTAAAACGATAATCGTTGACCCTAGTTAAGGAGACTTTCTGGGTATGTACCGTGTAATTTGTATACATGTGCACACAAACAATATAAAAAAATTACAGGCTACGTACCTAGCAAGTCCCCTTTACTATCGTCAACGATTGTCGTTTTGAAAATGACGGAATGAGTACCCAGTACTACTATCGTTTGTTAGATTACTAAGGTATATCTTTAGTGACTTATTTTCAAATTCAATTATAGATTTTTTTGAGTTTACTATTTAGAAAGTTGCCAACTTTAATAAAGTTTTCTCATTTCTGAAATAATTGCACATATTTCAGGAGGGTAAGAGTTTTGTTTTATTTTGGGAGTTTCAGCCGATGCAGCTTTTGGTATATTGAGTGAAAATATTTGCACTGCTTCCTCCAGATGCTGTTCTGTTTGAATAGCTGTTATCTGTGTATTTTCTTCTTAGCTTTACCCAGATAAACCCAGCTTAACTACTTTTGGGCTATGGTCTTTTTGAATTTTTTGATCGACTAGTGAGAAGTATTGAAGAGTGATCTTACTGTAGATCAGGGCCTTCCTCCAAATTTATATTATTTAAAGAGATATTTTTTGTTGTAAAGAAGTCGAAAAGGTCTGGAGTTTTATTCCTATCTGTTGGATTGTAACTAGGTATCGTTTTCCGGCTGAATAATGTTTGCCGCCAAATTCTTTAATTGGTTCAACTAATGCTCTTGTTATATAATTCTAGATCTCGAATACTTATTTATGGCATCAAAATACAAAATCTATATATACATTGAGAAGCTTTTTATAGTCATTTTTGTGTATTCTAAAGCTAGAAGAACAGTTTAATACTGATGGAAATCCCTTGGATCGCACATGGCTGGAATTTGTCTATTATATGGTGTTCAACCTTTTGCACAGCCTTTTACACAGTTCAGTTAGGAATATAAGTGATAGATCATTGCAGTTTAAATTCCGTAGATAATTTAAAATAAGCCTCTGAGATGAGGCATATGGCCGGTTGCCTTACAACTTGCAAGTCAAAAGGGTGATATCAAATATCAAGGATGAAAGTCAGACAATTTCTACTGTTTCGTGTAACTACTCTTAATACTTATTCGCAATAAATGAAAAACAAATAAAACAAAGCGTATATAAGCCCTGTGTACTAATCCTTTGCGTTACCAATAGGAATGAAACATAATGGGTGATTTTTTAAGCGTAGTTTTTGTAAAAATCGAATAAAACACTCAATGTTGCATCAAATATTAAAAATTTTTATTGTTATCGATAAATAGGCCTCTGCCATTTACGTTTTAAAGACAACTTCTTGTAAATGTTGTCAGCGCCTACGTTTGAAATGGTCCATTCGGAAGGTCCAATTTTGCGTCACTTTTTTGAGCATTTCGGCCTGTATTCCACGAATTACGCGTGTTATGTTATCCCGTAAGGCTTCCATCTTGTTCGGCTTGTCCACATAGACTATAGACTTTGCATAACCCCACAGGAAGTAATCAAAAGGCGTTAAATCGCATGATCTTGGCGGCCAACAGATAATCTGCTCACCAAACTTATCCTTCAACATTTCCATTGTTTCACAAGCTGTGTGGCATGTGGCACCGTCTTGATGAAACCACATATCAAGCAAGTTCAACTCAGCCAACCGGCGTAAAAAAAAAGTCGCATATCATGGCTTGATATCGTTCGCCGTTGACGGTATTGTTTCTTCCACGGTCATCTTTGAAGAAAAATGGACCAATGTTGCCACCAGCCCATAAATCACACCAAACTTTCGTTTTTTCGGGAGGCTGTTCATCACTCCAGATCCGACAGTTTTGCTTATTTACGTATCCGTTGAGCCAGAAATGAGCCTCATCGCTGAACATAATTTTTCGTTAAAACAGCGGATTTTCATGGAGCTGTTCCAAGGCCACAGAGCACGAATTTTGATAATAAATTTTATTAATTTGCAATGGTTGCTCGTTTGTAAGTCTTTCCATGATTAAATGGCAGAGTATACTGAAAACTTTTCACTTTGACAGATGACGTTTGGACGCCATTACTAACCAGTGCTGCCAACCTGAAAAACTTAACTCTTATGAAATCACACGTTATCAGTTCAGGTATACTTCATAACCGAGTAACGGCGAGATCTTTGCAAAAATGTTCTCAAATTTGCAATATCATTCACATGGCAAGAAAAAGACTACATGAGCATAAAGAAAACAAAGAAGTGAGCGTGAAAAAAAGACGTAGATCTCCAATTCTCATAATTATGGGTCTACACTGACGGTAGTATGACGAGAAAAAACGAACATTGTTGCCTCATCAATCGACTAATCTAACATAACCTAAAATCCAAAAATATCAGAACTCAGATCGCGTAATTCTAAACGAGAGTCGCCAATGCAATTGTTAAAAACAGGGTCGCCAATAGCCTGATCTACAACTGTTGATGACAGTTCAGTATGCTATATTGAGCTTTTGCCTGTTGTCAGTGTCGCCTAGACAATTTGGAATAACAAAAATAATACTAATGTTACATAAAGCAAAAAATCGTCAACACAACATCATCCGATTATTTTTTTTGTGATTAACACTTAGACCTTAAAAGACTATGAATTTGATTTCCCCCAAATCTGGCCACAACACATTTGGGTCGCAATTTAATTGCCAACAACCACACATAACAAAATTCATCTCGAAATATGTTAATTTAATACATGTCACGACAACTTAAGGTTGCCAGATGTCATGCATTTGGCGGGACAGAACATTTGTCCCGCCAAGTGTCTGGTTTAAGAAAATGTCCGGCCTATGTCCCGCTTTTTCGGCATTTTAATTTGTATTTCCTTACAATGAGAAAGGTATTGTTCTCGTGAAAATTTTCGACATCGAGATTTTGATTATGATAAGGGAATCCAAAAAAGTGGTTTTTCGAATTCCGTCCGTCGATCCGTCTGTCACATAAATTTTCTCGAAGTGTTAAAAATTTAAGATTTTTCGCAAATGCGGAACTCATTAGGCATCCATCGCTTTATGAAGTCGGTAATCATTGTGTAGATGTTTTGATTGATATAACTAGGAGAGGCAATGCAAAAAATTGGTAAATTTTGCTATTTTTCTCCCATTTTGAAATGATTCCCGTGACCTATGTGTGCATTATAAGGTAGCCAATAATTTTTAATTATTAAATATATTTTATTAGCATTTCGTTTGAGTGAATGTTTTTTTTTATAATTTGGGCGCACTCAAGGGGTTATGAATACCCTTTATATGTTTTAACACAGTACGGGCGTTAAGGAATTCGGTTTATGTACGAATCTCTGTATTTCAGCGTACGTTCGAAGATAGGCTTGAGGGTAAACTGATTTGCATTCATTGCGTAACAAGTATTGCGGCTGAATTGTTGAATGGGAGGAATGCAGTTGTTAAAATAGCGATAAAACAAGGTAAGGCAGGAGATATTTCGACGATGTTCGAGCGAAACTAAGGAGTTCGCTATTCTTATGTCTCCTATAAGTTTTTTCGCATGCGTTTGAATCCGATCTAGTAGGTGCAATGTTGATTTTGGTGCACCTGACCAGACATGGCCGTTGAATTCAAGTTTTGGGCGTATATACGCTTTATATATTGTGGCCAGATTAGAGGGGGTGAAATATTTCTTACATCGATTTAGGAAACCTAGACATTTCGCTACGTTTTTAGCGACTTCCAATATGTGGTCGTTCCAACGTAAATCGTTACTAACACACATACCCAGCATGGAAAGCTTTTCGGTTTCTTCGACGTAAGTGCCATTCATGGATAATGGCTCTAGATTTTGGTTTCGCTTTAATGACAGAAGACATCATTGTGTTTTGGAAGCATTGAATTCCACTCTGTTGGATTTACCCCATTTGATAATGCTGTCAAGGTCGGAATTCAATGAGCTTAACATATTTTGGCGTTTAGAGTCCACGTTCGAAGGTGAGGGACGAGGACCTGAAAACGAATATGAGAAGCTGAGGGTACTGTCATCAGCGAAGGAATTAATTGGATTAGAAGTTGCAGACAGGCGATCATTTATAAAAATGAGAAAGAGAGTCGGAGACAAAACTGAGCCTTGAGGGACACCAGCATTTGTTTGGTGAGTTGCAGACTTGAAACCATCCAAAACAACTTGAATTGAACGTTTCGAAAGATAATGTCTAATCCATAGAAGAAGTTTTTCGTCGATTCCAAATGCACGCATTTTCGACA
This sequence comes from Rhingia campestris, assembly GCA_932526625.1. Lineage (NCBI taxonomy): Eukaryota > Metazoa > Arthropoda > Insecta > Diptera > Syrphidae > Rhingia > Rhingia campestris. The sequence goes on from OW052183.1 coordinate 8,745,338, forward strand.
AAAGGGCTTGATGCCAAACCCTATCAAATGCCTTTGAAATATCAAGCGCAACAATCTTTCTTTCGCCACCATGGTGGATTGATTGGTTCCACTTTTCGGTGAGATATGTCATCAAATCACCAGTAGACTTACAAACGAACAACGATTGCAAATTATTAAAATTTATTATCAAAATTCGTGCTCTGTGGCCTTAGAACAGCTCCATGAAAATTCGCTGTTTTATCGAAAAATTGTGTTCAGCGATGAGGCTCATTTCTGGCTCAACGGATACGTAAATAAGCAAAACTGTCGGATCTGGAGTGATGAACAGCCTCCCGAAAAAACGATAGTTTGGTCTGGTTTATGGGCTGGTGGCATCATTGGTCCATTTTTCTTCAAAGATGACCGTGGAAGAAACGTTACCGTCAACGGCGAACGATATCAAGCCATGATATGCGACTTTTTTTTTTACGCCGGTTGGCTGAGTTGAACTTGCTTGACATGTGGTTTCATCAAGACGGTGCCACATGCCACACAGCTTGTGAAAGAAGGGACGTAAGAGAAAAGAAGGGACGTAAGTGCAATTGGTCGGTAGTTGGAGAGAGAAGAAGATTCGCCTTTTTTTTTTGTACAGGCTGGACAAATGCTGTTTTCCATCTACTCGGAAAGAGTCCTGATGAGTAGGATAGATAGAAAAGCTTACGCAGTGGTTTTGCTAGAAGAACACCTCTTCAGAATGATGGGAGATATACCATCTGGACCAGCGGATTTGTGTATGTCAAGATCAAATAAAATTTTGCAACTGTACGAGTACGAAAATGAATCTGTCCCATAGAATGATCTGCGTTGTCAAGTACATGAGGAGGCTGAACACAATCTGGCAATGTAGAATTGGCTGCGAAATGCGCAGCAAGCAGATTGGCTTTGTCTAAAGAGCTGACAGCTGGAATGTCATTGTGAATGAGCGTCGGAATTGATGATGAGGCCGAAGTTTTAATATTTTTAACAAATGACCAAACGTTTTTACTACCTCTGGGACATTGTAGAATTTTTTGCCTCAACTTCTGGTCATAGAGGAATTTGACACGCTTTAAATGGGCATTACAGTCATTTCTGGCTTGTTTGAACTTTGCTCGGTTTTCCTCTGTTATTATATCGATATTATATCATTTATTTCTTTAATTTGTTTAAATTTAATATTTTCAATAGAATTAAGTTTTATTGCTTTAAATATTTTTTTTTACTTAAAAAATTACTCCAAAGGTCAAAGTGCGCACACTTGCCCGAACGACTCTATTATGTTCTTGTTTTCTCAAACAACAACAACTCTTAATATTTAAATTTGGTTTATAATTTGTTCTATTCCTATTTTGCACTTTCCAAACAATTTTCAAACAAACCTCAAACCTCCCGTTTGAATTTTCCATTATACAAATGTCAGATTGCGTTTGTTTTCATATAGATGTCAGTTGTCATTTGACATTGACGTTTTCCCGATATACTCTATGGTCTATGTCCAGCCTAAAAATCTTGACCGATTCTCTTCAAACTTCTTATCCAGTTTTTTGCCATTTTGTTTGTTTTACTTTTAGCTATTATATTAACTGTCATACATATAAAAATTATACATAGCCTCCATTTTCTCGAAAACGGCTCCAACGATTTTGATTAAACTTAATATATTCTATAAGCATATACGTTTCAACAAAACTGCATACCCAGTTTTTTTTTTTTTTTTAAAGAATATCCATATATTTTGCACTAAGGCCATATCCCAACTAAAAATTTCGCTTCGATAAAGCACTATCGAATCTATTTCCCCTCCAGCAATATTACTTGTAGGAAGTCTTATGGAAAAACATTTGGCGCACTTTTAGGAAGCTATTTGCTTTTATAAGACTTCTTTACATACTTCTAATAAGCCTTAAAGAAAAATCTTAGTTTGCTTTATAAAAGGCCATACAGAAGCAAATTATAGGCTTCGCAAAAAGTCATTACGAAAATATTTGCAAATCTTCTCGAAGTTGAAAAATAACATTATTTTTTTATTATTTTCTTTTTGTTTTCATATTTTCTTATTATTATTATTATTATTTACTTTAATTAATTCCAATTTCAATCTCTTAAAAACCCAATTCTTTATTATGAATGTATGAAATTCAATGCAATTAATTATATAAAAACTCTCATCTTACTGGGATTCGAACTCGGGATCTCTAGCACGGTAGTCCAAGCTGACTTTGGAAGTACGTTTTCCCACAGTGGTACCCAAAAAATCCCTTTTATCCCACGCCGTTGTTATTAAAATCCCACACTTATCCCATAAAATAAAAACATATAAGAAGGCTGCAATCCACTGTGCGGATCGTTGAATACGCTATCCGATCCTTAAAATTAATTTCCCCAAAGTGTGGGCTTTATGGCAATGAAATATAGAAAATTACATTGTCACAACATATTGTTCATACAGTTTATCAAAATCTTTAATGGTTCGACAAAACACAACGTTTTTCAACTACTTAAGCCTTGGGGTAGGTTACATAAATGTTTTTTGTAGGAAAACGCCCCCAAAAATTGTGCGTAGGTGAAAGCGATCTTAGGACAAAATGTTTATATTACCATTTCGGAAGTATTTGCATCAAACGTTTTTTTTCGAACTTTAAAATTTGGGCAAAAAGCGTTATTTTTACTAGAAACGCCTCCAAAAAGTGGGCGTTTCGTGCTAATGGTTCACAACAAAATTGAAGCAAGTTAAACCTTTAGATTGAAATGAAGACCTCAATATGCAAATTGAATTCATCATTTCTTTTCCTAACCTATTTCTTTTTTTTTGATTTGACATCGGTAACAACCGAAAATATCCTTTCTACCTCTGCGTTTGAGTGGGGAAGAGTCAAAGCGACTTTTACTTATTTTCTTAATAATAGTATGTCGTCAAAATTTTGCATTTGACAAATCTTGAACCACATTTTATCTATAATGGTAGACAATGTTCATGTGCATGACTTTGACGTACAGATTCACATCATTTGTTTCATAGTATGCGTGTGTTGAAAATTGGAATGAGTATGTTAGACAATGTTCTTGTGCGCATGCAGATTTGATTAATTTGACTACGTTCATATGTTATGAATACGTGTGAGTAAGCAACTTGCCTTGTCATCAAAAATGAAAATTAATACATTCAGATATAAAGGCTGTGTTCATTTATAATGATGAAAATGTTTAGTTAGTTGGATATTGTATTCTTCATGATAAAACGAATTAATTAAAAATGATTTGAGCATAACGCAAAATCCCTCATTTTTGCACTATGGCCTTGGAAAAATCCCTTTATCCCTTTTAGCTTATTTTAGACGAAAAAATCCCACAAAAAGGGATAAATCCCACGATCTGGCATCACTGAGTCCAACACGCTATACACTTGGCTGTACTCTTGAACATGAAAGACGAGTAAGTTGACTCATTCTCCGGTATGTTCCCGATTTTTTCACCTTTTTTCCAATCCTTACACCTTGTCCCGATCTTTTCACCTTTTTTCCGATCTTTTAACCTTAGCTTTTTTAAGCCTTCTTTCGTTAGCACTATACGTGCTATGATTCGGATTAACTTGTGCGAAGTTCTACCGAAACATCTTAACTTATGGTACATGTACATACATCTCCGGTAGCTTAAAAACAACCTTACAGGAGTTTCGTTATCACAATTTCGGTTATGCTTGTGAATTTTCCTGCATAATGTCTTAAACAAGCTTCTACCCAAACAATCGACTGCCAAAATGCTTAACCTCCGTGCACAAGTACTATTTAAGGCCTATAGAAATAATTGCTGGTTGAAATTACATTTTGTTCCTTATAGAAGAATAATTGTTAGTTTGGAAGCGCGCACACTTGCCCCAAACGACTCTATTATGTTCTTGTTTTCTCGAACAACAACAACTCTTAATATTTTAATTTGGTTAATAATTTGTTCTGTTCTTCTGTTCTTTCTAAACAATTTTAATGTTTTCTAAAACGTACCCCCCGTTTGAATTTTCCATTATACAATGTCAGATTGCGTTTGTTTTCATACAGATGTCAGTTGTCATTTGACATTGACGTTTTCCCGATGCACTCTATGGTCTGTCCAGCCTGAAAATCTTGGCCGAATTTCTTCAAACTTCGTATCCAGTTTTTTTTTGGTCATAATTCTAGGCCTTCTATTTTGTTTTACTTTACGTCATTATATTAAAGGTACCTACCATATACAAATTATGCATAACCTCAATTTTCTCGAAAACGGCTCTAACTTACTTACTTACTAAGTGGCGCTACAGTACGGAATGAACCTGGGCCTCAACCAACATGCCTCTCCAATTAGCCCAGTCCTTAGCTAACTGCCTCCAGTTGCGCACTCCAAGTTGGTTGAGGTCGGTTTCCACTTGTGCGCGCCACTTAAGGCGAGGTCTTCCTCTACTGCGTCCGACGTCTGGCTGGGAATCGAAGACTCTGCGAGCCGGAGTATTGGTGTCCATTCGTTCTACATGTCCAGCCATCTTAAACGTCCAATACGGAGTTTTTTGACCAGGGGCATGTCGCTGTACAGCTCGTATAGTTCTTGGTTGAATCTTCGTCTCCATAGCCCGTCAAGAATTTTCCTCTCGAATCTACCAAGGATTTCTTCATCCGCTTTTGATACGGTCCATGTCTATACCAAAACTAGACATGGCTCTGTACAGTTCGTCTCTATAAATGCTGTCATATGCGGCTTTGAAATCGATGAATAGGTGGTGGGTATCGATTTGGACTTCTTGAGTTTTTTCCAGCATCTGCCGAAGTGTGAAAATTTGATCGGTTGTGGACTTACCTGGCCTAAAACCACACTGATAAGGGCCAATCAGGTTGTTGGTAAACGGTTTCAGGCGTTCACATATTACGGCAGATAGGATCTTGTAGGCGATGTTGAGGAGATTTATGCCTCTGTAGTTGGCGCAGTTCAGAGGGTCTCCTTTTTTTGTGGATCGGGCAAACGATGCTGAGGTTCCATTCTTCAGGCATATTTTCATCCGACCAGATTTGGCTTATTAGTTGGTGGATGTTACTTACCAAGTCATCTCCGCCGGCCTTATAAAGCTCAGCGGGAAGGCCATCATTTCCGGCAGCCTTATTAAGCTTGAGTTTAGATATTGCTATCCTCACTTCACTCAGGTCGGGTGGTTGGCAGTTTTCGCTGTCGTTGCCAATATTGAATGGTTCGTTCTGCCTGACAGCGGAATGTTGTTCGTCATCGCCGTTTAACAGTCTGCAGAAGTGGTTCTTCCATATCCTCAACGGCTCTAACGATTTTGATTAAACTTAATAAGCATATTAGTTTCAACAAAACTCATACCCAGTTTTTTTTAAAGAAAATCCATATAACGGATTTTTGCATTTAGGTCATATAAAGGAAATTGTCAATTCAATAAAATTTAATTTATATACTACTATAACCGTTTCCAACAATTCCACATATGTAATTACTTTTGGCCCAACTATCCAATCATTATTATTCACATAGACACCGATTCCTTCAAGTTCCGGAATAAACTTTCGAACAATCACATCTTGACATTTTTGATATCATTTTTAGCATCAATAATCAAAATGATATATAATTTTGATAAAATTATGAAAATTGTCAAATTCTCTCATGCTTGGGATTTTATCTAACGCCCAATTATTGTATTGTATTCTTATTTTCATTATTTTTCAAATATGCAAACTCGCAGTGAAAGACAAACTTGCGTACGACCCAGTCGTGCACCCAATACACGTTTTTTATCTTTAATTTACAAATCTTTGTAAAATGTCCCCCGATGACCCGCTTTTTGATAATATTGTCCCGCGTTTTCACATTTTTTTATGGCAACCCTACACGACATTAATTTCAAAATGTATTCAAGCAATTCGACGCAATTAAATGCAACAATTCCTCTCGTTGTTATGATTCATCCGACCCAAAACAATTTCCACTGAAACCGAAATGATTTCTCTATCGTTTCGATTTCCTCAGCCGGGGGTTTGGATTGGATACCCTCACCCCAGATAGACAAACGAACACACACCCACACAACTTAATTAGAACGTAAATTGTCTCAAAAGATAAACAATGTTTGCCAAAAGTGCCACGAACAGAAAACTTATGCGGGATTGGGTGACTCGAGAAATATTTTATTGACGAAGATTTTGCGTGGGGGACCGAGGTGGTGGTACACGCATTGAAATCCAAAATTACGCACCAGAAAATTTCTTATACGAGTTAAAGAGAAAGAGAGAGGGGTAGACAAAATTTGTGTTTGATGCTTTGGCGCTATCTATTTTTAGTGTATTTTTATGGCTTGTTTTTGTTTTGCTTTTTAACGAACAAAAAAACCGAAAAAAGAAGTGCGACGTTGTCTCATTTCTTGTTTTTTTTTTTACTGCTGGCTTATGTAAATACAGAAAAAGTGTTTAATATGCAAAAAATGTTTTGGGGTGCCGTTTGTATAGTTCTTTCTCTCTTAATTATTTATGAGTAATTAGCATTTTTTTTATTTAACGAGTTTTTGTTGTCTCACGCTGTCTGATCGTTTTTCTTGGGTATAGTGGATTGTCTATGGAAATGGGTGTATGCTTTTCTAAGGGCCAGTTTGTCCACTGTCGGTTAACTTTAACGGACGGTTGTTCCAGCCGATAACCGACGAATGCGTTTGTTTACCAAAAATTTAACCGGAGAATCCACGGTTAGGTTAGTTAACCGGACAAATCTGTAACCGCCCGATTTTGTTCGGTTAATGGCATTTAACCGATGTTTTCTGGAATTTTGTTTGTTCATGCTTGGTTTCGAGAGTGTGTATTAGGACCCAGTTGTAGCTATCATTGAAAAACATCATTGAAAATTTTCTTTTACTTCTTGCGATTTTTTTATAAATTCAGTCATTAGCGAGTTGGTGTCAAAATAAAGCTTATGAATTTTAGGACATGATTATTCAAAAATATTTTAATTTTTAATTATAGTTTTCGCAGAAAATCACTTTTTATTTTGCACTGATCATGATTTATTTTTGTTAAGTAATGTTTGTCGTTCCACCGAAATGAAACGGAATTTTCCTACGATTCCTATAAGCAGCTATGGAGGTACAATTTCAATTCCATCATGTTTTGTGTTCCAATGAAGTTGTTCAATCCCAACTAACAATTATTCATCTATAAGGTACAAATATTTAATTCCCACAAGCAATTATTTCTATAGGCCTTATATAACGGGTCCGCCATCTAACGTTTTTATTTTCAATTAGTGCTTATTTCGTGAATGGTAACACTTAGCTGTCTGATTTGACAGATAATTAGTTTTATCCTTCCGCTGAACGAATATGGTTGTGTATACGCTTGAACAACGCTGGAAAATATTGCGACATTACTTTGAAAATCATGGTAATGTTGCAGAATGTGTGCGAAAATTGCGTACGGATTTTGGAAGAAGAGAAGCACCGTAAGCTCCGTATGTCCGTTATCTTGTAAACAAAAGTGAAAGAAACTGGCATCATCATCGATAAACCAAAGCGTGAAAAGCCAAAAACAGTGCGTACACCCGAGAATATTGCTGCTGTGGCAAAAAGTGTGCGTGAAGCGCCATCAAGATCAATTCACCGTCGTTCTCAACAATTGAACATTTCGGAGACATCATTGAGACGAATTTTGCATAAAGACCTTGGTATGACGCCATACAAAGTCCAATTGGTTCAGGAGTTGAAGCCAACTGACCATCCAATGCGTTTTCGCTTCGCTAAGTGGGCCTGCGATCGACTTAGAGAAGATGCCGATTTTGCCAACAAAAATCCTCTTTTCAGATGAAGCTCATTTTGATCTTGGCGGGTATGTAAACAAGCAAAATTGTCGCAATTGGGGCACAGAAAACCCGCACGCATACATTGAAAAGCCGATACACCCAAAACGAGTCACTGTTTGGTCCGGATTTTGGTCCAGAGGCATAATTGGGCCATTTTTCTTCGAAAATGAGCAAGGAGTGGCCGTTACAGTCAATGGCGATCGTTATCGGGCCATGTTGAAAGAATTTTTGTTCACAAAAATTGAAGAGGAGGATATTGGCAACATTTGGTTTCAACAGGACGGCGCTACGTGCCACAAAGCCGAAGCTACACTCGATGTTTTGCGCCCTGGTTTTGAAGATCGCATTATCAGCCGTAGAGCTGATGTCGTTTGGCCACCTCGGAGCTGCGATTTGACACCTTTGGACTATTATTTGTGGGGTGCCGTAAAAGATAAGTGTTACGCCGACAAGCCAGAGACAATTGACGTTTTAAAGGACAACATTCGTTAAGCCATTGGTGAAATACAGCTGCACACAATCGATAATGGCCAGCCATTTGAATGAAATTATTTTCCATTATTAACTGGAAGGATTGTACTTTTAAATAAAAAAAGAAATTTGAGAAAATATTCAGTAGTTTTTTTTTATAGCATTTTCCAAAAAAAAAGTTATTTGGCGAACCCTTTATTTTCCATTTTTGGAAACTATTTCATCCATTGTTATGTAACTATAAAAAATTAATGTGAAGTGCACAAATGAGAATCTGACAGCACGTTTCTTCGTCTTTCAATCAATGGTTTTACATAACACAAAACAAAAATTCAATGTTTTGTTTTTATTTTCGTTATATGTGAGTTCGTTTAAGGCATCGGTAGGTAAATCTTATCGAGTCCCGTAGAGTGCGCCAAATGTGTTTCCATAAGACGAAACTTTATCGAATCGTAATTTTTAGTTGCGCGTCAGCGAAATACGGCCAGAATTGTGAGAAAAAGTTGTCAAACATTTGACCGACCTTATGGAACCCGGAATATGCCCCAAGTAACATTAAAACAATGTCATGAATTTATCTTTCGAAAAATGCCAAAAATTAAATATTTGTTAGTTTTATATAAAAACAAAAGTTGTGACGCACTTTAAACACATTTGTCTTCGAAACGCAAATAGGTTTTTTTTTTATCGAAAGCGGATTTGTTCAAACTCCATATCAAACACAATAATCTTCTACATTCCTGGGGAAGTTTGTCCGAGTCGTGTCGGACCTTTTATTTTCTGTGATAGAAAAAAGATGTAGATTTTTGACAAGTTTAACCTGCCAAAATACTTGGACTGTCGGACTAATCCACGTAGTGTATGAATTTGAATACAAAATTTTGATTGCTGGAGCAGTCCCAACTACGGAAAATGCGCTGTTTGGAATAGTTTATGACCTGGTGGCATCATCGCGTGTCTTACTTCTATAAAATTGAATTGACGCCGTCAATTTTTACGTGTATAGTCATGATCAGAGAATTACTGACTTAAATACTCGAAAATGTATTAGAAAAACTTAGAAAGACTTGTTCTTAGTGAGTGACATTTGCAAAGTTGCTCTGTATGATCAACTTTTCACTCCTGCTTTTTCAAAGCACGACGTTGGGAATTCAAAAAACCGGACAAACTATAGAAATTCGTAGTAATACGTTAAATTTAAAATTTGTTTCAAAATATTCGTCGATTTCTGAAACTCCTATTTTGTTTTTGGATCAGGAAGATCGACCTGGGTTTTCTTTTTAAACGGCAAGTAGCGCTACTTGTTCGATGCAGTTCAAAGTGTGCTTTCTTTTAAGTCAAATGCTGTTGGGCTTGATAAAATTAATCCCTTATTTTTAAAAAGAATATTTTGCTGATCGAATTGCCTCACATAACATTTATTTTTAATAAAATCTTGATGTCAAGTGAATATCCTGATTTATGGAAGCTGGCAAATATTTTATCTTTCACTAAAAATGCTATAGGTGATGAATTGAGACCAATTTCAAACTTGCATTTTTTGTCAAAAGTATTTGAAAGAGTTTTACTAAAGCAAATCAGTACTTATCTCAAAGCAATTCATTTTTTAATCACCCCGAAACAATCCGGGTTTCGTCAACAGCATAGTTGTGTTATACTGCTTTAAGGCCTGCTCAAACCAACGCGAAACGCGAGAGCGGTAGCGATAGCGAATATCGCATGGGAAAGATGCGGGAGCGGGAACTACTATCCATTCACACCAAACGATAATCGGGAGGGTATGCAAAATTGGATATTTTTTTATAATTTCCAAGAACTTTTCCACTGACACCATCTTCAAAGTACAAAAACACACGCGGGACTGCGAAAATGTAGTGCATGCAGCGAACCAGCGAAATAACGCTACAATCCCGCTATCGCCTCTCTGAGTACGCAGATATTTGCATGATACCATATCCCGCCATGTACTTATTTTCCGCGGGAATTTCGCTCCCGCTCCCGCACCTAAGTTTCGCGTTGGTTTGAGTAGGCCTTTATTGAGTGTTACTGACGATATAAGACAAGCAGTGGATATGGATAAAGTTACATTTTTGGTATTGCTTGACTTTTCGAATGTTTTTGATATAGTCAATGTCTATGGAATAAACTACCGCCTATATACTTTACTTTACTTCATCAGCCACAAAGTTTATTTTTTTTCTTACTTTACATACTGAAAGTTATAGTTGGTGACAAATAATCAAATTTTTAGCCAAACGTGACTGGTGTTCCACAAGGTTCCATTCTTGGTCCTCTTTTATTTTCTATTTACGTTATTGAACTCCTAACAGTTGCTGAGAGCAGCTAATTAATTTGTATGCCAAAGACGTCCAATTTGAGTTGCCCCCTCGGTCTCATTCAAATAGTCTTATTTTGAACCATAAAAAGCCAAAATGCTTGGTAGTCTCAAGAAAAAAAAACGCAATATTTCATATTTTCCTCTGATAGTGTTGAGCGATTCTCCTATCGAATACGTCGAAATTGCGAAATCTCGTGGTTGACATTTAATCGCTAACTGACTTACAAAATATAAATTTTTGGCACAACATGCTCGTTAGTACCCAAGATAGGGCCGAGTTTTCTCACAATCATTCATGCGCGGCGTGTGTACTTCTTCCACGATGGCGGGACCTCCTGTTTTATACCGAATCCGAACGTCTAAGTTGAGATAAGCTTTTCTTGACAATTGAAACTACTCGGGTGATTTGTCAGATCATCACGAAAGGAGGGCCAGTGTAAAATCATTAAGGTGTTGCAACGGCTGGGAATCGAACTTAGACCTTCTGCGCGGCAGTTCATCGCACTAATCATCGCGCCACTGAGACTCGTCTCTAACTGACTTGGGATAGCCAGTACCTAAAACCCTGGCAATTCCGATATTGATATATTGATGCGAATTTCTTTGCAACTGCAACTCTTACAAATTAAATCATCAGGGTGATATCATTTTTCGTCATTATTTCCATTTTTTGGGGTCAATACTTAGCTCAATTTTAAATTTTACGGCTTTTAAAAAAATACTCTAGAAAATACTAGAACATACTTAATTTAGTTTTGGATTTGTAAGTCACTATATTCATGTATCCAAATTGTATCCTCATCATTCAGCTTAAAACTTTCTAACTAAAAATCGACACCATTAATAACGAGAAAATTATATGTATGCTCCCCAATTTATTTATTTGATTATACTCCACTCTGAGTAGTGTAATCTAATGTGAAAATAAAACGAACATAAGACTACAAGTCATGTTTCGTCGGTTATACGCCTTCTCAAAGTAAAACATTTGCCCACTCTGGCGAAAATTACTGGGCTCTGGGAAAGGCAAAAACATCAGAGTATCTACAACTATACACTTTATATCGGAGAGAGATGTGACTGGTTTTCGCATTTATGGCAGAGTACATGTAGCTCGGCATATTTGTCAAGCAAGTCGTCGTCGTGTGCTATAATTATTTAGAGCAAATCTTTGACATTGAGTGACAAGCACACGCATCCAATCACTTTTTTGAAATGTCTAATGCTAATCCAGTTGTGTGTTATTAAAAGTAATTAGATGTTGCGCGAACGCAAGTCTATTACCATTGGATTTAGTGAACGTACATGCGAGTAGATACATTTTTTTTGTATAAGATACTATCTGAGTCGCTGTGCATTCCTAATTGGTTGGAGAAACAAATTTCTGGGGTTGGGTTTGATTGAAAACGTAGTAAATTATGTTTTTCAATAACACGGAAATGTTAACAGTGCTGTTGCGCATTACTGTTTAGTACTTTAACTAAATTAGTAGTTTCGACATTTGCATTTTTATTTTATTTTACCAAATTGTAACATTGAAATAAATGTGGGTAAGTTTTTCAGGTACATCTTGAAGACCGATCTACACTTCTGGTCATCAGGTTGTTGTTGTTAAAACGCAACTACTTTTTTATATACTATTTTACTCATCTTCGCATACAATCTCACTGGCAAAGAAATCACGTTATATGGTTTCTGCCATTTTCTTTTATTTTCGATGCAAAAGTGTGCTCCATTTTCGCGGCATCAGGTTAGCAAATGCAAATTTATTTCCGTTTATCTTCAACAGTTGAAGGCGTATTACAACCAATTTTTTTTGCAGCTCAAGTAGCCTATTGATTTATAACTACATGGTTAAAGAAAAATTTATATCCGTTCAGCCAAATAAAAAATTTAAGCTACAAGAAGTCAAGGCTGTGAATGAGTGAAATATAAAAAAAAAATCAGTAAGAGTCATAAAGTTACCGCATTCATGCGCAATAATTCGGCACATGGTAAACTAATGAAAACTATAAAAATAGTGCATTTTTAAAAGCTGATAAGAGAGCTATTTTGAGAAAACCATCGAGCTCTCATGACTGAGCCGCAACATTTAGGACAAAAATTGGTGTGAAACCGAGCTTAACTATTATTCAACGAGTGGTAAGTAATGCCCCCGATTTACAGAGAATAATAAACTCCCACTTTAGGTGGCTCCGAAGGACATGCACTTCAATTTCACAACGTATCCACGTGGACCCCCAAAGTGATCCAAAAAAAGACAATGTAGCTCCAATCATGGATTTTCATGTCATATTCACACGTGCAAAATTGATACGATAAAAACCCCAAGTCCGTGCATACCCACTACGATTTTTTAATCGCTGCGATTTAAATTATATTATATCGATCTATCTATAGGCAGAGAAGAAGGGAAGAACATCTGCTTTTCAGAAAAAAGAACAAAGACCAAGAAAAGCGCGCGATCGAGGATATAGAGAGGTGCCACTCCAGGAACGATGTTCGCAAGTTCTACCAAAGTGTAAAACGTCAAAGCCAAGGATACAGGGCTCGAACAGAATCCTGTCGAGAATAACAAGGAAATATCGTAGTTGAGACAGAGTCGATGCTGAGGATATGGAAGAACCACTTCTGCAGACTGTTAAACGGCGATGACGAACAACATTCCGCTGTCAGGCAGAACGAACCATTTAATAATGGCAACGACAGTGAAAACTGCCAACCACCCGACCTAAGTGAAGTGAGGATAGCAATATCTTAACTCAAGCTTAATAAGGCCGCCGGAAATGATGGCCTTCCCGCTGAGCTTTATGAAGCTGGCGGAAATGACTTGGTAAGTAACATCCACCAACTCATAAGCCAAATCTGGTCGGATGAAAGCATGCCTGAAGAATGGAACCTCAGCATCGTTTGCCCGATCCACAAAAAAGGAGACCCTCTTAACTACGCCAACTACAGAGGCATAAGTCTGCTCAACATCGCCTACAAGATCCTATCAGCCGTAATATGCGAACGCCTGAAACCGTTTACCAACAACCTGATCAGCCCTTATCAGTGTGGTTTTAGGCCAGGAAAGTCCACAATCGATCAAATTTTCACACTTCGGCAGATCCTGGAAAAAAACCCAAGAAGTCCAAATCGATACTCATCACCTAATCATCGATTTCAAAGCAGCATACGACAGGATTTATAGAGACGAACTATACAGAGCAATGTCTAGTTTTGGTATACCGCCCAAACTCGTCCGTTTGTGTAGGATGACGGTGGAGAATTCTCGCTTCACCATCAGGGTCGGAAACGACCTCACCGACACATTCGATACCAAAAAAGGATTTAGGCAAGGCGATGCGCTGTCATGTGACTTTTCAATTTGATTCTTGAGAGGATTGTGCAAAACTCCCGAGCCAACACTAGAGGCACAATTCTCCAAAAATCGGTATAACTACTAGCATACGCCGACGATATTGACATCATTGGTAGGACGCAAAGTGATGTCATAGCCACGTTTGCTAGTATACAGAAGGAAGCGGCAAGAATGTGTTTAGCAGTAAATGAGGGTAAGACTAAGTGTCAACACGAAAGGACACACAACATCGACGAATTGGACAGAACGTCACCATTGACAGATATAACTTTGAGGTAGTACGGGACTTTGTCTACCTCGGCTTCGCTATTAACTCTGACAATCGGACATCTCATCAGAAATAAAACGAAGAATTACTCTTGCCAACCGCTGTTTCTTAGGGCTAAGAAGGCAATTTAGTAGTAAAGCCACTTGAACTACTAAGGAGATCCTATATCCTATATATGCTACGGCGCTGAAGCATGGACCGTATCAAAAGCGGATGAAGAAATCCTTGGTCGATTCGAGAGAAAATTTCTTCGAAAAATCTTCGGCCCCGTTTGCGTTGACGGGCTATGGAGACGAAGATTCAGCCACGAACTATACGAGCTGTACAGCGACATACCCCTGGTAAAAAAAACTCTGCATTGGACGTTTAAGACGGCTAGGACATGTAGAACAAATGGCCACCAATACTCCGGCTCGCAGAGTCTTCGATTCCCATCCAGACGTCGGACGCAGTAGAGGAAGACCTCGCCTTAAGTGGCGCACACAAGTAGAAACCGACCTCAACCAACTTGGAGTGCGCAACTGGAGGCAGTTAGCTAAGGACCGGGCTAATTGGAGAGGCATTTTGGTTGAGGCCCAGGTTCATCCCGGACTGTAGCGCCACTTGAATAAGTAAGATTGAAATTGCAAGTGTGTGGATACACTTGCCAGTAGGTTGGAATCTCTTTAGATTGCGACAATCGCGTCGCCAGAAAAATGGTGCAAATCACAAAATTTTAAACGTTGCGATTGCTAAGTTAATGTCATGTGCTCTCATTCACTTTGATTGAATAGTCGCAGGAAAGTGCTTGTGCGTACCTAGTCTTAACTACATAAATTTCATTCTCGAGTTAAATTGAAGGTCAACTCAACACTATCCATATATGCTCATGAGTGCTTGATGACTTATATGAGAAATTGGGCCTTAGTAAAAGTATCTGTCGAGGAAACTAAATCACTTCATCATGGTGAATTCAAAATCTAAATGAACAAGCTCTTGAAATTGACAAACTGCGTAATTTCCACTTGTATTGTCCTGTAAAAAAATCCTGTTCGTCTTCCCTATCCCAGTTGCACACTGAAGGTGACCATTGATGTCGATATCTTCAGCTCGAATCAACAGCTAAACGAATTTGTAACTGGAGTTCTCGGAAAGTATTGCTGAGGAAACAGTTCAGTTTTTAGAGTCTTTTGCAATACAATGCCTGCACATGACGAATTCCCTCTTCATTCACAATGAGCTGACTTTGACCATTGCTCATACTCAGCTTTATTACGAATTTCTTGATCTGCATCATTTTAACTTTAGGATACCATTTTCAGAGTCCTTGAAATGGAATCAACTCCACACCTACAACGCCTACACTTCAACACAATACGAGACGAGTCGTATCAAATTCATAAAACTGTTGGTATCAATAGACTTAAAAGATTCATCTGCACGCACCACCTTCATCCGGTTTTCTTCTCACATCTTCTTCTGGTTCACAAAGAGCCGAGAATCCTGTTTCACTTAATGGACCGTCCAGCACAAATGAAATTGTATAGTTCCACGAACCCCGGATGAAAGACATCTGCAGGTATCTGCTCTCGTACCGTTCTTAGATTTCCATCTCGTTCCAGTATTAATTCTTAATTAAAGGATCAGATAACCCTCAAATACACACAATCAGCTTACAGCACTGTTTGTGTTGTAAACACCACCGAGTGGCAATAGGATAGATAATCCTGTGTTCATGTGTAACAGACAACCTGCTCCATCAATTTTCGATAATTTCCACTACATGGGGGCGATTTCGTACGCATCTTGCACACAAAAGATACACTCAACTCAAGGCAGGCGAGGCACAGAGAAGCAACAGTGCAGCATCTGGTAATCAAAACTCCGCTGTGTGGATGTGTGTCTCTTGGTTCTTTGAAGTACACAACGCAATCCCTCCTATGGAGGGGATTTATGCGTGTTTCGCTTTGATAAAAATAAAGGCGAATAGGGCGATATCTGAAACGCGCTTCACAACAGTGGAAGCCGGTGTACCTACGAGTATGGAGTCCTTAATTGATTTTTTTTTGTTCGCTTTCATTGGAATACACTGAATGCAATGTGATGTTGCTGTTCGTACTTGTATGGTTTGACAGATGTTTTTCATGCATCGTCTGCCATGTCCTGTGTTTCTTGAAGCGTTATTCCCTTTTGTGGTTATACCTACATATGAAGTAGGAATATGTATCGCATTTACAAGAAGAACCTCTTTCTTTTTCAGATTTGTTTTGAGGATTAAAACCGCATGTCCTCGCACAACAAGTGAAATCGGACTCCCTTTTGTGTGGTTTGTTGAAAACCGCTTTTTTCGGCAGACCTAAGGTTTTGTCTAGACTGGGATCACCCACCTGCACTCAACCAAAATGACACAGATCGGGTAAAATATAGAAAGTAGGTTCCGTTTGTGACACCAATGTGGTGTGATTTTTTACGAAAGGCCCTACATCTCTTCTTCCACCACACGCAAATCAATCAATATGTTCAATCGTCAAGGGATTTGGGTAGACAAAGCCAAAGCCTTGACATAAACTCTTATCAATTCGCCCACATGAAAGTTGTCAAGTTAAACACAAAACTCAACATGTCAGCCTATCGAATGTATCTATGGGGTTCGTCGATAAATCCCCCAGTAATAGAATGGAATTATTCAAATTTATCGTCCATAGACGAACTGCTGCTTTACATCATCGAGTGATTATATTAATGGATTTTTTTTTCTATCGTTTCGGAATACAAAGAAGGCCCGTGTCGGAATGAAATTAGGAACCCCAAATGATGGTTTTTTTTTTGTATGTTTGCGTTTTCATTTTCTATCCTAAACCCACGCAGTTTGACCTTTCAGTAACTGTATTGAAGGAGGAGGAAGGAAATATCGGATTCAGGCCGGGGTATTTAATTGAATTGGACGTTTGTAGAATGTACTGGGCGATGAATGCGGAATGTAATCTACATCTAGTTTGTTAGTTTAATAATCATTTTGGATATTGCTTCCCGTCCCTTTGGAAGTTCAAAAGGAAACATTTTGATACACATTTTCGACATCTAACCTTCGATGATGGAAAAAAAGGAACACAATCTTGCAAATGGAATTTCAATCAAATTCTTTCTCGTAATATTAGTTTTTGGAGGATTAAGCCTTAAGGATTAACCCTCTACATGCTTTGGTCTTGGCATTAGAAAATTCTTATTCAATTGGTGCCATACTACGACATTTGGGAGGTATTTTGAAATGTCCACTAGCTTGACACACCAAGGTGTGTTTTTTTTACACAATTTCGCATGTTTTGAGAACCTAAAAAGCTGAAGAAGCCCTTCGTGTTTGTAAGGTAAGGCAAGGTTATAGTAACTGCACGAAATGCCGTGTACACGTAGACCAGGAAGGTCCGTTGTGGTACCCCGTGGATTTGTCGACTTTTTCTTAAGATTCGATTGACTAAGTAAACCATTCCGAGCTGGTATGAAGCGGAGGACGTTTCTGACATAAATATAAGCCATGTCACCTAGATTAACTCTGACAACATCTAGTCAGAAATACAACGAAGAATTACTCTTGCCAATCACTGTTTTGTTGGGCTAAGGAGCCAATGAAGTAGTAAAGCATTCACTCGAACTAATAAGCAAATTTTATACAAGACCCTGATCATCCCAGTGCTGCTCAACGGCGATAAAGCATGGACCGCATTAAAAGCTGATGAAGAAATCCTTGGTCGTTTTGAGAGAAAACATCTTCTGTCCCGTTTGCGTTGACGGGCTTTTAAGACGAAGATTCAAGCTCGAACTATACGAGATTTGAAGCGCGGTAGACCGGGCCCGCATTCGACGTTAAAGTTGGATAGGGCATGTAGAGCGAATGGGCAACAATACTCCGGCTCGCAGAGTCTTCGATTCCCAAGCAGACTTCAGACGCAGTAGAGGAGGACCTGGTGCTTAAGGATAGTGATGCGATTATATGAGGACACAAGCGTTCTCACTCTAGCCTCTCACTATCAACTCCTACTCTCACCTCCACGCTGGTGACTGGTGGGTGCCTAGTTTTTCAACAGGGACGCTACAAAAGTAGAGCGACAGGGACAGCAAACGACGCAATATTTCTTGCCGCGCTTTTGACATTTCTCTTCAGTAAGGTTTGCCATTCATGATCGAAAGATATAACGAGTCGAAATTATTAAAATTTACTACCGAAATTCGGAGTCAGTGGCCCCAACGTTAAGAGCGCTACGTCCAATTTATGGTCGTCATAATCGTCCTAGCAGATCAACAATTGAGCGTCTAGTGGAAAAATTTGAATCCACAGTACAAAATGTTCCCGTACCAGTGAGACAAAGAAGTGCCCGTAGTGTCGAGAATATTGCTGCCGCTGAGGCTTCAGTTGAAGAAAGCCCAAATGTGTCTCTCACACGTCGTTTTCAAGCGTTAGGCATCTCTGCGACGTCGTTGTCGCGAATTTTGCGAAAAGATCTTGGCCTTCATCCTCACAAGATTAAATTGACACAAGAACTGAAGCCGCTTGACCACCAGAAGCGTCGTATGTTCGTGAATTGGGCTGAGCAACAACTTGAAAATGATTCGGATTTTCATCGAAAAATCATCTTCAGCGATGAGACTCATATCTGGCTGAATGGCTTCGTCAATAAACAAAATATGCGGTGTTGGTCAGGCAGCAATCCACACGTACTCCATGAGTCATCATTGCATCCCGAGAAAATTACGGTTTGGTGTGGTTTATGGGCCGGCGGCGTTATGGGGCCGTACTTCTTCCTTGATGATCAAGACCGGCACGTTACTGTGAATGGGAAACGCTACCGTTCAATGATAACCGAATATTTTTGGCCCCAATTGGATGATATGGACTTGGAGGACATGTGGTTCCAACAGGACGGCGCCACAAGCCACACAGCAAATGTCACAATCAATTTATTGGAAACCAAGTTTGGAGAACGTGTTATCTCACGAAATGGTCCACTCGCTTGGCCGCCTCGGTCGTGCGATTTGACGCCATTAGACTATTTCCTGTGGGGCTACGTCAAGTCTATGGTCTATGCCAACAAGCCAGCGACGATTGATGAACTTCGTACGAATATCGAACGTGGAATTGCAGCAGTATCGGCCGATTTATGCTTGAAAACCGTCGAAAATTGGGTTCATCGTCTGGACTTCTGCAAGCGTGCCCGTGGTAGCCGTGGCCATGCAAAAGAAATCGAGTTCCAGACATAATGGCATCGAACGTACTTTCACAGTAATAAAGAATTTCATTGATATGTTTTAATTAAAAAAAACTTTTTTAGCGCTCTTATTGAAAAACCCGATAGTTTAGTTGTAGTTCTTAAGAAATAAAAAAGTTGAGTTAAGTTTTAAGGTTGATCATCTTCGCCAATTTGAAGTGGGGTCAACTCTCACAGTAGAACTGCAAATTAAAGACCCACAACAATTCCGGGATTTTATGAGGTTTTTTTGCTTTCATCACGACTTTTTTCACAAACAGACTCATATCGTTGTATGAATTGATTTTTATATCTTCGGTGTCCATTGCTTGGCCATGTTCACTCTCGATAGTCACTAGCAGAATATTAGCTGTTTTGGAACTCTACGAGTTTTAGTGATCAATATATGTGTCCACTTGAGAATGAATCTCAAAATGTTCGACTTTCTAGAGTAAAATATCAACTGCACTCAAGAATGTGCCCAGATTACTCTCAAATCAAATAGAAACGCACCTTAAGACATTTGAGATGACACATCAGATTGACAAAGCTTATATAAGCTTTCTGTATTTCTGTAACCTCATTTTGCGACAACATTATGTAACACGATTGTCGTCTCGTCAGTACGTCAACGCTTCCATTTGTAATCTTCCGGTAGAACAAAATTCCAGAAACCTTTCTCAATTCCTTTAACCCCATTTCATACGTCAACATCCGGAATCTAATCAAATCTTAATCATGTTTTAACTAATTAAACCGAGTTAAGTGCATAAGTGAGACTGATTGCTGATAAGAATCATCATTCATGTGATTAAAAATAGAACTTACTTCACTATCATTCGCGATTCCATTCGCATAGCAATCCTAGATAACGAGTTTATTTGATTCAAGTAAAAAAGATACGAATGTTTTATAGCGCAATATCGTAGACGATATATCGCAATTAAGTGCGAAGATCAAACAGTGATGATCATTTCAACCGCATATTTAGCTAACCTAGTTTTCTTAAGATTTTAAGTAAATATCGCACTTATTTGAGCCAATTTATCGTGTGCAATTTTCTATGATTACTTCGGAAGGTAATTCAAAATTTAATTAAAAAGTGAATTGCACTTATTCGGGGAATTGCGTCTCAGGTTGTAGAAAATAAGTTTGGCTGGACGTGATCTGTTTAGAAACACTTAAATCCGAAATGCGTTTTCCCTTTCTTCTTTGTCAGAATCGTCGATTATGGAAGGTGGGCCAAAAGAGATCACCTATTGGAAGATGCTCATATTTTTGCAAATGGCCGCCAATTTCAAATCTGTTTTGACATTTGTGGACTAGACAGATGTAGAATACAAGTGAACAAGCCATGGAGCGATACACTCCCCAAGAACGCGGAATAATCGTGTCTATTTTTTTGCGTGACAATTCGTTTGTAGTGTTGGCGCAGCGCGAATTCCCCGGCTGTCCGACACCGACTGCGCAAACACTGTGCCGTTGGCCACCAACCTTGAAGAGTATGGGACCACACGAGTCGTTGCCAAGAGTGGCCGGCCCCAGAGCGCCCGTTGTGCCGAGAAAATCTCCGCTGGATGTCGAACTGTCGCCGGAAACATCGACCAGACGCCGTGCCTCGCAATTAGCCATCAGCCGGTGGTCCCTAAGGCGAATTTTGGTCAAAGACTTGCGCATGTTCCCGTACAAAGTCCAGTCCGTGCATCAGCTGCTGCCAGTCGACCGCCGAACGCGTGTAACTTACGCCCAAGCCATCCTCAATCTGGAGGACGAAGTGGACGATTTTTCGACCAAAATCATAATGAGCGATGGGGTTCATTTCCACCTCAGCGGGTACGTGAACAAGCAAGACTATCGCTTCTGGGGCACCGATAATCCACGAATAATGTACGAGGAGCCATTACACCCGCTCAAAGTTACTGCATGGTGCGCTTTTCACGCTGGAGGAGTCATAGGGACATTTTTATCGAGAACGCCGCTGGTAAAATGACAACAGTGGAGGCTGCGCGCTATAGGGCCATGTTAACCGAGTTTTTTCTGCCGCAATTGGACGAATTAGGACTGGAGGACATGTGGTTCCAACAAAACGGAGCAACGGCAGACACTGCGCGAGCCACAACCGATATTCTGAGAGCCAAACAATATCGGATGACTTTTTTTGGCCCACCTTGTAGAAACATTGGCTGTCAATGCTTTTAGTTGTTTTGGAATATTTTTGTTGGGTGTGAAGGGAATTTCTGCCCCTTTAACTGAAGAACAACAAGCAAGTCAGCTCTGATAACATAAAACAGTGGCTAAGGCCCGTTTTTTTGTGAGAGATCATCCTAGTTTCGGGATTAAACTCAAGTTAACTCGATAAAGTAGTTTTTCAGTCAATTTAAATCCTCAGTTAACTTCGAGTTAATCCAGTAAATTCGGTGAGTTAAATCTGGGATTAAATGATCAGATGTTTTTGACAGATGATAAATAACAAGCAAACAATTATTTTTTATTAAATTTTTGTAAACTAAATACTTGTAAGATATATTTAGATTCAGATTCAGAAACTGTTTTAAAAATTGAATTTGACTGTTTTAAGAAGTAACAAAAGCATTTTCATTTGTTTGGGGAAAAAGAAACCAAACAGCTGATAACTGAGCTGTTGCAGAATCTATACATTTCGATAACTTTTTGACAGCAAAGTCGATAAAACATGAGTGCTACCAAATCAAAACTTCACACACGGAGTTAAATTTAATCCTGCACTGAAAAACTGCTTCCTGAGTTAACTCTGGATTAAATTTATTCCGGTGTTAGTAAACTCTAGGTTACCTCAGAGTTAACTCAGCACTGGAAAACCAGGCCTTAGTGGTAAGACCGTTGGACTACGAAGGGAGCTGTTTCTGGTTCATGTCCCTAAAGTGGAAACTCAGAAGTTTTTTTCACTGCTCCACCTCTTGCGAAAGTCTGACTAACATCCAAGAGTAACACTTCTCAAATTTGCCGTTCGGATTCGGCGTTAAGCAGGAGACCAACTTATTTGTGGAAAAAATAATCACTTCGCACACTCGAATAGAGTAAAAGGCTAGGTTTGAGGCCCTGTATGGGTCGTTAATGCCACCATGGAAGTGTGCATCCACCAAACCATTAACAGAGTCTGGGTAGATGAAAGCATGCCCGATGACAAGAATATCAGCTCCATATGTTCCATCTACAAGAAAGGTGATCCGATTTCTTGCACCAACTGCCGAGTCTAGTTCAAGTCCAAGTGAGCTTGAAAATCAAATGAGTTTTGATCTAAAAAATTACCAGCGTGGATTAGCGCGGACTCTCTTACTAGCTTGAAATCAAAAAGTGTGATCTATGACTAGCGTTGGCCGTAATCGCGGCCTAAGATCCTATCCAACGTACTATGAGTCCGTCTTAAGCCTTTCTGCAACAAACTTCTCGGTACATTCCAGTGTTTTTGGGTCAATACCCAGCGGGGTTTTTGGAGGTGGTATTTAAGGGCCAAAAGTAATGTTACCTTACATATAACGGTTTTGGTAAAACCAACATTTCTCAATAACAGCTCTAACGGACATTCAGTGGAATTAAATGTTTCTTCGAAGTAGTTTATGGGTTCTGGCTTTGTCATACTCAGGCCACATCATTTTGGAAGTTTCATAGGTGGGAAGGGAGTTCCACCTGTTTTTGGAAGTATTCAGTATTTTCTGTCCCACCCTAGATTTAAGATCACATAGTGGTGGTTTGACAGTCTGGTCTGCTTGGTCAATGCTGGAGGCAGATCCTTTTCTCGCCAGTTCGTCAGCAGTTTCATTGCAGTATATGCCTCTGTGTCCGGGACCCAGCAGAGCTTAACATTATGTTGGACGTTAAGAACATGTAGCTCTTCACGACAATGCTTCACAAGCTTAGATTTTATAACGACAGCAGAGATAGCTTTTATTGCAGCCTGACTGTCAATAAAGATGGTGATATCATCTGTTGGTATCGTCAGCATTGAGGTCACTTTGGCTACCTCTGCTACTGCCAATATCTCGGTCTGGAAGACACTGCTGTGCTCAGGGAGACGAAAGGTGCTGTTTAGCTTTAGTGTTTCTGAAAACATTCCAGCTCCAACGCCTACATCCTTTTTTGAACCATCAGTGCAGATGGATATGGTTTCGGTGCCTAGTTCGTTCCTCTCCCACTCCTCTCTGCTTGGAAAGATGCAGGAAAATGGTCTTTGAATGCCATGGTGAGGCAGCATGTAGTCAGAGGATACAGCTGAGCATAGAAATCTGTGTAGAATATGTGCATGTCCCCCTGAGTTCGTTTTCCAGCAGTTGAGCTGGCTGATTCTTAGAGCACCTTTGGCTGCAGATTCTTGCATATAAAGGTCTAGCGGTAGCAGGTTAAGGATGGTTTCCAGTCCCGCTGTTGGTCTATCATTTGTACCTTTGTCATATTTTTCAGATGGGTGACTTTATTTGTGGATTGCCACCAGACAAGCCCCCATTTTTTTTAAATAGGTCTTACAATGGCTGTATACATCCATAGGATGATGCTAGGGTTCGGACCCCCGTTTTTTCGTGTATTCGGTTACACGTATAGAAAGCGACTTTGGACTTTTTAATGCGCTCGCGCACATTTAGGTTCCAGTTGAGATTTCTATCAAGAATGACACCCAGATATTTTGCACTATCGGATAGTTTGAGGGTAGTCCCGTCGATAGCCGGTAGGTCGAATATTGGTATCTAGCTCTTATTCGTAAAGAGAACGAGTTCCGTTTTCTGGGGGTTGATGCCAAGCCCACATTGTTTTGTCCACTCGTTGAGAGTTTTCAATGCCTGCTCGAGTAGCTCACTAATAGTGGAATTTCCCTAGTATGCGTAGGCTATGACTTTTACCCCCATTGCGCTGTAGCATGATGAGTATCTCATTGATGACTATGTTCCACAGCGGAAGTGAGATAACGCCTCCTTGTGGTTGAGATGGGTTTCTCCCAGATTCGCATTTATATTTCTGTGGTTTAGCATACTTCCAATAATAGGTATTAGAGGTTGGTCCACGATGTTAACATTATTAAAGGCTCCTTCAATGTTTAAGACGATTATTGCGACCGTAAAATAGGTGAAGCGCCCAAACAGAACACACATTTGATAGAAAAATTCTATCATTTGCAGGTGTTGTTGAACGCTATCTCCGTCCATGGTGATTTGGCAAAAGACTGTATAAATGACAGCCAATTTGACAGGATGTAGCTTCAAAAATATGGCCGCTATCAAATGTCAAAGTTCGAAAATCACAATTGGACGGGGCTACTACTTTTAATAAAGATATTGTGTAGCTGTGTTTTTATTATTTAGAGTCCCCGCACGGCCGAAAGTTTGGTCGGGCTTTAATCAGTATGAAGATATGAAAGGGCGCACACTGTGTAAAATGAGCAATCGGCTGACTAAAAAAATGTTCATAGCCCGAATAAACTATCGGCCGATAGAAAGTCTATAGTAATATAGGCTCAGTACCTGGCTTTTTCAAAATGCATACTTTTTTGTTAAATACGCATCCAAAAAGTCATTGTTCGGATAACACGATCTTAAGTAATGATAACTATTTGCATATAGTCCAAACCATATCAGTTGGCCAACGGTCGATTGCGCAGAGAGAGGATTTAAGAGAAATTTAAGATATTTTAAAATAAATGTTAAGAGACCTGTGCAGTAGAATGGCCAACTGATTTGGTACGGACTATATCTGTCTGTGTTTGGACAGTTTTTTGCCTGCACATTCCCCAGATAAAAGTTTTGTGTACGAGTCTGTCTGTTGAATCCGCAAACCCGCACCCATACACTTGATGTTAAACATTTTCCATCGTCATTCTACCGGCTCTATTTCATCTCTCATATGAATACTACTTTCACTTCTCTCCAAACCTTGGGAATTCAGATCAGCTCGATGCAGCCCCTAAGGATGGCTTCTACCCTTGGTTGGATGAGATTCAAAGTGCGCTACAGCTCGGCTGTCTCTCGGGTCCCGCGGATCTAAAGGGTTTCAAGCTATGTATTGGCCAAAGTATTTTATCTTTCGTAATAAGATCTTGTAAGTTGCCGGGCAATAGATTGGTTCTATTGATGTCGTCTTGGAAAGTTTACTGTGAGCTACCTGAGAAATGGGTGTCCATTAGTAGCTCTATGGATTCTTTTCTCGAGGACGTCCAGGTGCCATCTGTTTTTTTGAGATAGCTTGGAACAGTTGGACTAGTCGATAGGATTTTTCGGAGTCTAGACGCTTCGGAAGTCTCCTCTATTTTATCACAGAAGAGTCTCCAGGATTTGCGCTTGGACTTCCTCAGTTCGGTTTTGTATATTGAAATGGTGTCTTTGTAGAACTATTTGCATATCTGTCTGTGTTTGGACAGTTCTTTGCCTGCACATTCCCTAGATAAAACTTTTGTGTATAAGTCTGTCTGTGGAATCCGCAAACCCGCACCCATACACTTGATGTTAAGCACTTTCCATCCTCATGCTACCGGCTCTATTTCATCTCATTCCTTTTTTTTTTTTTTTTGGTCCTGTGCACGAGGAGGGCGAATGGAGCAGAAGATACAACCGCGAACTCTATGAGCTGTACCAAGATGTGGATGTAGTCCAAAAAGCCAAAGCACGTCGACTACATTGGCTCGACCACATCGAACGAATGGATAATAATGCTCCAGCTAAGAGGAAGAGACCGAACCTCCGTTTTAAAGACCAAGTCATCGCGGATGCCAGAGCGCTTGGTCTAGACAACTGGAAGCACCGAGCCAGGGATCGTAGAGGATGGAAGGATGCAGTGTCTCAGGATGCAAGAGTCTCTTTACGGGTCGGGAGCCCGATAAGTAAGTAAGTAAGTACTTTGACTCTGGTTGCTAGTATGCCTGCTTTGTCACAATTGGGCGACATGACAGAGCTGTGACAAAGCTATATTTTACGGACAAAATCCCTACATCGATACCTTTTTTAAAAAAAACGAGTGGTGGGTGCTCGACTGGGTCGTACGCAACTTTCTCTTTAACAGCAAGTTGGGCGTTAGATCAAATTGTAAGTATGCATTTGGATTATTGATGCTAAAAATGATATAAAAAATGTCGAAATGTGATTATACGAACGTTTACTCCGAAATTTGAAGGAATCGGTGTCTATGTGAATAATAATGATTTTCCGTTATTGGCCAAAACTTAAAATTCCGTTTAGTGATAGTTGGGCTAAAACTAATTATGTGGAATTGTTTCAAACTATAATTGTATTATATATATTAAATTTCATTCAATTTGGCATAGCAGTTTGCGAGAAATTAACAATTTTCTTTATATGGCCTAAATGACAAAATCCGTTATATGGATTTTCTCGCAAAAACTGGGTATGCAGTTTTGTTGGAACTAATATGCATATAGTATATATAAAGTTTAATCAAAATCGTTAAAGCCGTTTTTTTTAGAAAATTGAGGTTATGTGTAATTTTTATATGGCAGGTACCGTTATTAACATGGCTAAAAGCAAACAAAAAAAATGGCCTAGAATTATGACCAAAACAAACTTGGATACGAAGTTTGAAGAAAATCGGTCAAGCCGTTTAGGCTGGGGAGACCATTACGGACAGACGGACCGACGGACCGACGGACGGAATTCCAAAAACCACTTTTTTAGGCTCCGCTATCATTGTAATGTTAGAATCAATCAAAATCTCGAGGTCGAAAATTTTCACGAAAACAATATCTTTCTCTTTGTAAGAGAAAGTTAAAAACCAAAAGTTTCTGGAAATTAAGAAGTGATCACCATTTTGAAAACTTTGGCCCACTTAGGCACTCAACCAATTTGGCAACAGTATCTTCTCGTTGTTCAACTAGCCTTGGCTAGTTGCATGAAATTCATCAGAAAATGGCGAGATAGTTGAGCTATCCACTGGTTATTTAAATAAATTAGTTGGAGCTAGTTGCCCTCACTACTAGTTATCACACGCTGTGCTTATTTAGTGAAATCCGAGGTGCAAAGCCGCCCCATATAATTCGTCATAGCTCGAGTGTTCCGTGCTCCCATTCATAAACCAATCACCATTTTTCAAAGTCGTCTGCCTTTACACCACTCTTCCTTCTGTTTACAAACAGTATCCATATCCTTCAACGTATCGTTAACATTAATATATCACACTTTACGCCACTCTTTATGGAATTCCTGGCACGTTGTCTCATTAAAGTACCAATTAAGCTGCTTCATGAAGTAACCACTGTCAACCTCAAGACAAAGAACTGGTGCAAGTCCATTTGGATTTAACGATCAATCAACACTTATATTTTTTTTGTAAACAAACAAATCCCATTTTCATTACTCTCATGGTGCGTTCTGTATCATTTTCATGTTGCGAAACAACACAAAAAAAAAGTTGAAATTATTCGACCATTAAATAAAATTATTCACGCAATAGCAGCACATTAGCGCCGGCCGTGTGCAATTAACAATTTTATATACAAAAAAAAAACACAATTACAACCTCCTACGGATGTCATGCCTGGGGCGGCTTTCTCTGCGTTGACATTCCCGAAATAGAATCCTTTTGTTCGCCACAAGAAAGCCGCCATGCAGCAACGAACATCTTTTGACATTTACGTGCAGCGTTTATAGATTGTTACTATTTTCTTTTTTCGAGTGTTTATCCTCGCTCGACAGTTTTCGTGTCATTTTATGGTTCTTTTTTGTGTATTTTTCATTTTAATATTTCACACCTTAACACACCTCAACCCCAGGTAGTATTGAACACACGCAATGGTGGTACAATGGCGCGACGTGAAAGCACTCCCTTCATGACAATTAAAGAAATCACGGCACGTCTCCGCGTCGGGTGCGAGAGATCTCGATTTGAAAATTCCTATTTACCAGCGAGGGAATAAATACGAATTTGACAAATGAAGGAGTCGCCAGCACGCGAAAACCACAAATGTCATTATCAAGTTTTCGAATGTATGGCATTTTTTTCTCAGACCTGTCAAAGTGACATGGGCAATAAATGTGGGGCCGGTTTCGGTTGTTGTTAAAAAAAATAATTATATCGCGTATATGTTTGGTTATGCTGTTAGTTTTATATAAGTTTTTTTTTTCTCAAAGCTTATTGTCGCTGTTTTTTTCTTTTCTCGAAGATGTGTCATATATTTGACGTTTTTGTGTGATTAATTGTGTCGCATGTGAATGGGAACGCGCCAAAAGTGGACGTAAAACAATACTGTCATGGAAGGAAATGGATCGATTTAGAAAATATTTCGAAGTGTAGAGTGCTAATTAATTCATTATGTCATTGTGGCATTTGGCAGATGACACCTGTCTATTTGGACATTTGATTTGAAATGGAAGCTTTGGTATTTGTTCGATTAATCAACGAGTTTATTTTGCCATATGTAAAAATTTTTTTGTTAATTTTTAATATACAGGGCGTTAGGAAATGAAAATGGCGAATTCAATATGGCCGATCCTATTTTACCAACGGCTTTTCAACTAATTTTGGATTATCAAACTGACATTTACAATTATAAGATCTTTAAAAATAATTTGTTTTGCTACATCAATGAGACTGAAAAAGTAGAACGAATGGACACCAATACTCCTGCTCCCAGAGTCTTCGACTCCCAGCCAGACGTCGGACGCAGTAGAGGAAGACCTCGCCTTAAATGGCGCGCAAAAGTACAAACCGACCTCAACCAACTTGGAGTGCGCAACTGGAGGCAGTTAGCTAAGGACCGGGCTAATTGGAGAGGCATGTTGGTTGAGGCCCAGGTTCATCCCGGACTGTAGCGCCACTTAAGAAGAAGGTGGTTAGGACTCAGGGCCTAGCATTTTTTTGACAACCATATGAGCGTGGCTCTAAGATGTAAACATATCATAGTGGTCTCATTCAACCGGATTTGATATGCTTAACAGTGCGAGTGTTGATAACAAGACGAAAAACAGAAACAGTATTAAAAGAAAACCTGCTCAGGATGACTGAAACGGAATATACGTCCTTCAGTTATCAGGTGAACAGGGTTGTGCTTTGGGCGAACTACCCATTCTCATAAAAAAACAGATTGTTACGATTTACAAAGCAACAAAAGGCCTTGGGAAGACCATGACGACCATATGACGAAAAAATGACAGCCACGTTCGTGTCTGCACCTGGAATAGCGGAAGCCCTACGTTGTTACAAAGCAAACATTACTACCATCCAGGAAATGCGATGGGCACAAAAAGAGGATATCTTTAGCAGTATTGTCGGAAAATACAGCCTACAATACACCACATCTGTCAACGGAATTAGGCAAGTAGACTTCGCTGCGGAACAAAATAACACTATAGCCAGCACAGGCTTTCCTCACCTCAATAATCATAAGGGGACATGGTGGTCTCCATTGCGATAGACAAGAGGAAAGCATCCAGTATTTTGGATTTCCGAACATTCCGAGGGGCTCACTACCTTGTTACAGCCAAGGTAAGAATGCGGAGCTTTTCAGAAAGAAGAATAGAGAGCAAGAAAAGCACGCGATCGAAGACATAGATAATTGCCACTCAAGGAAAGATGTTCGCAAGTTTACCAACGCACAAAACGTCAAAGCCAGGGATACAAGGCGTGAACAGAATGCTGTCGAGATGAACAAGGAAATACCGTAGTTAAGACACAGTCGATGCTGAGGATATGAAAGAACCACTTCTACAGACTGTTAAACGGAGATGCCTAATAATCTGTCAGATAGAATGAACCACCCGACCAAACTGAAGTGAGTATAGCATTGTGCAAACTTAAGCTTAGCAAGGCTTCCGGATATGAGGCCCTTCCCGACAAGCTGGTGGAGATGATTTGGTAAATATCATTTGGTCGGATGATAGTATGCCTGCAGAATGAAACCTCATCATCGTTTCGCCGACCCTGAAAAAAGGAAACCCTTTGAATCATGCCAACTATAGAAGAGGCAGAAGTCTCATCAATTTCGCCTACAAGATCCTATCTGCGTTAATGTGTGAACGCTTGAAACCGTCTACCAACACCCTGATCGGCCCTCATCAGTGTGGTTATAGGTCAGGAAAGTCCACATCTAATCAAATCTTTACACTTCGGCAGATCCTGGAAAAAACCCAACTATTCATCGATTCCAAAGCCGCATACGACAGGATTTATAGAGACGAACTATACATATCCATGTCTAGTTTTGGTATACCGCCCAAACTTGTACGTCTGTGACGATGACGATGAAGAATTCTCGCTGCTCTATCAAGGTCGGAAATTACCTAAACGACACATTCGATACCAAAAAAAGGATCTTGGCACTGTCATGTGATTTCTTTAAAATCTAAGAGGAGCTAGCACCAGAGACACAATCTTCAATAAATCGGTGCAACTATTAGCATATGCTGACGATAATGACAAGTCGGACTTAACGAGATGTCATCACCACGTTTGGCTGTATGACAAAGGGAATTGTAATAATGGGCCTAACACAGCAACTGAGTCAAGACTAAGCTGTCAACAAGAAAGGCTCCGCTGACAATAACATCTCGTCAGCAACAAAACAAGGAACTACTCTTGCTAACCGCTGTTTCTTCGGACTACGAACGCAAAATAAAACCCTCACTCAAATTACTAAGGAGATCCTATACAAGACCCTGATCATCCCAGTCCTGCTTCACGGAGCATGGATCCTATCAAAAGCGGTCGTTTTGAGTGAAAAATTATTCGAAATTCTTCGGTCCCATTTGCGTTGACGGACTATGGAGACGAAGATTCAATCAAAATCGACCTGGTAAAAAAAACTCCGCAATGGACGTTTAAGATGGTAAGGATATGTAGAGCGAATGGACACCAATACTCCGGCTCAGAGTTTTCGATTCAAAGCCAGACATCGGACGAAGCACAGGAAGAACTCGCCTAAAGTGGCGCGCACGACTGGAGGCAATTATCTAAGGAACGGACTAATTGGATAGGCATGTTGGTTGAGGCCCAGGTTTGTTCCGGATTGTAGCGCCACTTAAGTAAGTAAGTAATGAGACTGAAAAAAGGATGAAGGTGTGATGGAGCTGTATAACCGTGCATTGAGAATATTACCGGGCTAAGATAATGGATTTTGTAATGCAATTCTGACTGATAAGGTCATGGACAACTTTTGGTTTCAACAGGAAGGTGCCACACCTCATACTTCATACCTACGATCTCTTCATTGGGTCCTTTCTTCATCAGACTCTAATTTCACAAAAAAAATGATTTTGACAGGGCTTTACATTCACCCGACTTAACGCCTCCGAACTTTTTCTTGTGGGTTGTTTGATGTTTTCTTTTGCTACGGACGAGTGGCTGCCAGCGTTCGCCAGCACACTTAGACCATTTAGGTCCATTGTGATACCACTTGGATCTTGTCCATTCTTCTTACTATGCGTGGGAAAACCATTCTGAGCTTTTGATGAAACGGAGGAGGCTTTCCACTTCTGTTTGCTAAATCACGGAGATTTTGAAAATAGTAAGCTCCAAGTTGTAGCTTCTTTTTGTTTGATAGGGCTGGGCAGTTACAAGGGAGATGAAGTATTGTTTCGTCTTCCTCCTCGTTCATGCAGCTCCTACAGAAGTCGTTTGTGAAAAGGCCCAGCCTTTCTGCGTGTCTACCTTTGGTGGCGTAAATATACGCCAGATCAGTTTCTTTGATCTTCTCAAATCTAGCTTTGGCCAAATTTGTTTGGTTGTTTGACACGTCGTGCCAAGACTCCATCTGAGGTTTGATTTGCTGTTAGCATGATGCGCTAATAAGCTTTTGCATGTAGCGATAGGAATACCTAGTGCACCAGCTCGGAAACAACTGGCAATTTGGTTCCATTTCTGGCGACTTCGTCAGCCTTATAGTTAGAATGTTACTATGCCCAGGCACCCAGCATAGGTGAATGTTAAAATTTGTTGACATCTCCTGCAGAGATGATCGGCAATTTAGGATTGTCTTTGAATTTGTTGAGACTGATTCCAGGGATTTGATGGCCGCTTGGCTGTCCGAGAAGGATATAAGTATTTTCCTTGGCAGATATTTCATTCTCTTTCAGCCAGGATATGGCTTCATTGATCGCCATGAGTTCCGCTGGAACACGCTGCAATGATCAGGAAGATGGAAAGATAGGCTGAGATTTAGCCTGTCGGAGAAGACACCAGCACCCACTCCGTCATTTGTTTTGGAGCCATCGGTATAAATGTGGATCGAGTCGTTTAGCGCAGGTTCGTTGCCTCCCATGACGTTCTGTCTGGGATTGTGACCCGGAAACTCTGATCAAAGTTTAACCTGGTAAGGGTGTAATCGGTGGTTTCAGGAATATTTGTATTTATTGGTTTAGAGTGGCCATATTGAATAATTGACCACTTTTGGATGGCTTTAAGAGGTATGGCATTTTCCATTTGCTTGCCGAAAATAACTAGGATTAGGAAGTGAAAAATAATGTCTAATGCCGCTGAGGGTGTTGTACGGAGTGGAGCACCGATGCACAGACACGCAGTTCTCTGCACTTTGGCTAGTTTTTTTTGCTGTTTAAAGCTATCTCTAGCGCTACCGTACTACAACTCCGCATAAAGAAGTATCGGTCTTATAACCGTAATATAGAGCCAATGCGTGATACGAGGTTTTATTTCAAACCTTTGGCTGTCTTGCAGGAATAAAGTGCTACCGTCGCTTTATTTACTCTTTCTGTTATGTTAAGCACCCAGTTAAGCTTCCTGTCCATAATAAGTCGCAGCTATTTTGCTTTGTGTGAGAAGACTAGTTCGATTGCGTTTAGTGACGGGGGGTCAATGTGAGGAATTTTATATTTCCTAGTAAAAAGGACCAGTTCAGTCTTATGTGGGTTGACACCCAGTCCACAGCTGACGGCCCATTTGGAAAGTTTATGTAGTGCGTTTTGGAGAAGCTCCTTGAGTATATTCAGGTGTTTCCATGAGACAGCGATAGCGACGTCATCCGCGTAGGTAATCACGTGGCATCCCTTTGCTTCCAGGAGAAGTAAAAGCTCGTTTACCATTAAGTTCCAGAGAAGAGGGGACAGGACCCCACCTTGCGGGGTCCCTCTACTGACATGACATGACAGAAAGAATGATGATAAGCTTATAGGTCTTAGGTCTTTCGGATTGACGTAATAACTTTAACCAGATTTGGGTATGAATACTACTTTCAACTCTCTCCAAACCTTGGGAATATAGATCAGCTCGATGCAGCCCCTAAGGATGGCTTCTACCCTTGGTTGGATGAGATTCAAAGTGCGCTACAGCTCGGCTGTCTCTCGGGTCCCGCAGATTTAAAGGGTTTGAAGCTATGTATTGCCCAAAGTATTTTATCTTTCGTAATAAGATCTTGTAAGTTGCCGGTCAATAGATTCGTTCTATTGATGGCGTCCTGGAAAGCTTTCTGTGAGCTACTTGGGAAATGGGTGTCCATTAGTAGCTCTATGAATTCTTTGCTTGAGGTCGTCCAAGTGCCATCTATTTTTTTGAGATAGCTTGCAACAGTTGGACTAGTGGACAGGATTTTTCGGAGTCTAGACGCTTCGGAAGACTCCTCTATTTTATCACAGAAGAGTCTTTAGGATTTGCTCTTGGACTTCCTCAGTTCCGTTTAGTATATTGAAAGGGTCTCTTTGTAGGAGATCCAGTCAGAGTATTCGTTCAAACTTTTAGCTTTATTGAAAAGTTTTCTTCATTTCTGCCTAAGCATTTCTAGATTCTCTTGTTTCCCTT
The DNA here is from genome assembly GCA_932526625.1 of Rhingia campestris. Lineage (NCBI taxonomy): Eukaryota > Metazoa > Arthropoda > Insecta > Diptera > Syrphidae > Rhingia > Rhingia campestris. Next base: position 8,779,537 of record OW052183.1, read on the forward strand.
TAGGTTTCCTTAGTGACAAGAGGATGGCAGTGATTGGTTAAAAGCAGATGTTTATCAAGCTCATGGGTACTTCTAGGAGGACTAGGTTGAGCAGGGGACACTGTCTTTTCATAGTTTCCCTGTATTTTTGCCAGTCGGTTTTATGATAATTTCGAAAAATCGGTATGCTTGGGTTATGATCATCCAGACCGATTTGTATGTATCTGTGGTCAGAAAAAGAGTGCTCACTAGATACCTTCCAATCTTTAATCATATGGTGGATGTAATTTGAAACAAGCGTGATGTCAAGGACTTCTTTTCTGTTGCTTGTGATGAATGTTGGTTCATTACCATTGTTGCATAGCAAGAGAATTGTACTTTAAAGATACTCAAAAAGTAAGCTTCGGACTCTAAAAGTCGTAGAAGACAATATACGACAGGCTATTTAGCTCAGTATTGCAAATGAAAAGATCAACGGACAGCGTCAATGAGGCATGACAACAGATTTTTCTTCGAACATAAGAAAGCTAGAATTGGAGGTGCCCTGGTTCAAGGGTGTAAAGTACGATGATCTTCATGTTATAGATGTGAATCGCCATGTTAGATAATCCATTGGGAACTGGAAAGTTTGTGATGGAAGGATCCTCCAACGACAATGGATATGTTAGATCGTAAGATATGACATAACCACCATGTGCCACCAAGAAGATATTCAACATCTAAACAAGTCATGGATCCGATATATCTAGATATAAAATGCAATGTAATCGATGCGATCCATTTTGATTCCAACATATGGAATACTGCCCCAGTCATCGACCGCTCTTTCGACTTATTGAAGACTATTTTCAAAGACCGTGATATTAGGGTTATGGTATGATCTGGCGGCACTCGAACCGGCCATAATTGTGGGAAAAAGTTGTCAAAAATTTTGACCGATCTTATAGAGTCCGTCCAGCGGAGTCGAGATACCATATGCCCGAAGTTCTATTAAAATTTATCTTTCGAAAAATGCCAAAATTTAAATATTTGTAAGTTTTATATAGAACCCTTCGTACTATCTTTTCGCATGCGTTTTTTTTTTGTCAAATTGTTTTTTCCTTACTCAAATCTATTTGTCTCTATGATAACTTGATATTGACGAAAATTTTGTGTCTAATAAGTTTTTGAAAGCTGACTACTTTTATAAAATGGAAATTTATATCCAATCGCGGAAAAGACTAAGGCACAGCTTTCCTGGATTACATAACCTCAAAAACTCCAGCATTAGATTAACCACAGTCAAAAAATGAGGGGGTGGTTAGAATCCTTCTATTTGCCTTTAAACTCGATTGGCAGATCCAAATAAGGGCATATAACATCATGATAGATGTAGACGTTGTATTCTTCAGCACAAATGTTGACAATGTGCCTCAAAGGCAAATTAATTCACCGACAATAACTAGCCATTTAGTCAATTATCCCTTGACAATCCCGTGAGACCAGCTGGGTTGTATCCTCCACGTAATTTCAAAAACTTAATGGCCGTCACTCAGCGCGTTTCAGCCCTAATTGAAACGGAACTAATTGATTCTGCCTAATTTGGTCCCCAATTTCCTTTCCAAATAGCATGCCCATGCCTAACTTGGACTCAACTACCAGTCAGTTTCAATTAGGGAAATGCCTCCCCAGGTCGGTCTACGTAGGACCTGGTAGCGGTTTTTCGCCGATAGACATAGACATAGACGGCCGGCCCTCCTCTACACCTCTACACGTAACTGATTCTGGTGTAATTACCGTAAACATTTTCCTTCAATTAATTCAAATGCCGTTGTTGTCGCCTCCACATCTCTTCCCTTTAGAGGAAAAAATAAAATCCCGCAAGACAACAGAAACAGCATTACCAGTATCAATGTACCAAGTGTGTGCGAGTGTAGATCAACATTTACCGCGGCCCAGATAACAAAAAGAAGTCGAAACTACTACTACAACTACAAAAAAAAAAAAAACAACGACGACGACCAACTTTGGTACGGTTCCCTGATGCTGTTTGCAATGTTCCAACTCCACTCTGGCAGCACACCACTAGCACTATCTTTACCCGTTCCACTCTTTGGGGGGTATATGGTGGGTAGCACACCAGTAATACCAGAAACCGCTCTCTTCCATGCCGGAGCAGCATTTTGCTTGACTTGCATAAAGTTCAGTGCACTCGAGTAACCAAGTTTTGCGCAATTCTATCTACCGATTGCCCTGCTGTTTGTTGTTGTTTTTGTTGTTGGATGTTGCTGTGAACATAAAACACACATCAAACCTACTACAGATAGACAGACGGACGAACGACGGACAGATAGATACATAGATAGCTCTTGTTATACTTATACGAAATGTGGAGCTTCGTGTTGTATCTTTGTATCTATTGCTGTGTATTTTCATTGCAAATGGTGTTGCACTACAACAAACGGCTCGTGATCGTCGTGAAAAAGTAGAATTTTCCATAAATTTAATTATGCTCCTCCAACAAGCTGCACAGTCTCCAGAAAGAGATTGTACGCACGCCTTCGTCAGCCGGCTGCTATGTGAAAGGCAAACCCAACCATCTAACAGACGGCAGATTCTATCCAAATTGGAGATTGGGAACGTCATCGTGTGATGTGTATTTCACAAGCGATTTGTCATTTAAGGAGTTCAATTAACTCAATTTGGTCGCATTACTTTCAGAAATTGTTTTAGTCAATGTTACATGTTTGAGAATCCATTCTTTGGGGAGCTCATGTCGTGAAGCGTTATACTTTGGCATGTTCCAACACTGAGAAAATTTTATAGTGTGTCAATAATTCTTCAGAAATTCTCGTAATTGAGTCGAAGAAGATGGGTAACCCTGAGACGATTGGACCGCTTAGAAGTGTACCTGAACAAAAGCTATTTGGCTGGCTTGTGTCCAAATTGGTGTGTAACCTTCAAGCGGTTGAGGTGAGATAGTTTTGTCAGGCGGCCATTACTCTTGGTTTTGTTTTTTTTCTGATTATTTTTTGCAGATGACGTTAATGACTGTGTTGCAATACACTTATCCTATTTGATGTTGTGACATGACGTGGCGCTCTTAAGCATTCCATCGAATGTTGTCAACTGTTTTTTTTTTACAAATCTATATTGGTTCAGGTTAAGATTTACGATTGATACTAGTGCTGAGTCAAATTAGATTTCGTCATGAACCTTGAACAGACTTGGAAGATTTATCTTTTTTCTTTATGATCGACTCAAGGCATCAACCTTTTGGAGTTCAGCAAGGCGGTCCGATTATAATAGGTGTAGAAAAGTGGTCCACCATTTTGTTGTATCTCGCGTTGTACACATGTTATGGACGTACACTAAATGCCCTTAGATAGATGAGATTTCGTTAACGAATCTCTGATAGTTTTGTGATTTGGAAAACTCAGTTTTAAAGTCAAAGATGGACACCAGTTAAGAGACACTTTTTCAATTTTTCAATGAAAAAATTATAGAAATCTCAAGCCAGGTTGCAGACAATTTAAATACAATTTATGGTCCTGATGCTGAAACAGCCATTCACGCGCAGTTTTGGTTTTGTCGATTCCGTTCCGGTAATTTCGATGCCAAAGGTGCACCACATTTTGGAAGACAAATTTTCGAAAATGTCGATAAAGCCATGGAAATAGTCGAGTCTGACTGTCATGTGTGCATTGTTTCGATTTTCGATTTCCAGGAGCTGAACATTGCACAAAAAACAGTTTGGAACCATTTGAATAAGGCTGGACGTATATAGAACCTCGTTTTATGGGTGCTACTCGAGTTAAAGTTCAAAATACTCATGGACTGAATTTTCATCTGCGATTCGCTGCTGAATCACGAAAAAAAAATCCAGCCTTTCTGAAGCGAAAACGGTTGTCTTCGAATAGCGGTGAGCCGGCGCAAATTTCAACAAGACGGTGCCACATGCCACACAGCTCGTGAAACAATGGAAATATTGAAGGATGAATTTGGTGAGCAGCTTATCTCTCGAAATGACCCTGTGAGTTGGCCGCCAAGATCATGCGATTTAACGCCTCTTGATTATTTTTTGTGGGGTTATGTAAACTCGTTGGTTTATGTGGACAAGCCGAACACGATTGAAGCTTTACAAGATAACATAACACGTGTAATTCGTGGAATACAGGCCGAAATGCTCGAAAAAGTGACGCAAAATTAGACCTTCCGAATGAACCATTTGAAACGGAGGCGCTGACAGCATTTACAAGAAGTTGTCTTAAAAACGTAAATGGCTAAGGCCTATTTATCGATTGCATTACAAATTTTGAAGATTTGATTGAAATTTGAGTGTTTTATTCGATTAAATAAAAACTACGCTTAAAAAATCACCCGTTGCTTGTTGCTTTCGTGTCGCAAAATCTCACGACAAGTCCACGTCAATTGTCTGGCGAGATCGTACGTTTGACGACTTTTCATTTTTTTTCTTCTAAGAAGAAATCAGGAGATTGTCGATATTACCACTTTTTGACATTATTCGGTCGATCTTAAGGACGTTGATCACGCCATTGTAGATATCGAGTCAACTTATGTACCCGAGTCATCAAATATTGCATCTATCAACAGTGAAGGTCATATTCAGCCCTATCGAGGTATCCGTCGGAGTAGAAAAATTCTCCGATTTTTTACGATTCGGAGGATTTTCGCTTCGAGGTATTCTTCTGAAAAGCTGTTCGGAATATTTTTCCGACATTTTGCAACGCATTTCGGCGAATTGTGTTGAAGTGTTTTCAGGTGCATTATTTTCGTGCATTCTTTGACAGCTAAGTGCCATTCTTTTTCCGATTTCCACCGACACAAATTCTTCGTGGAATTTATTGACAAATTGTAGCGAAGTGAAGCCGTCGCGTCTGTGTAGTATTTTTTTCGATGACACATACCTCGAATGGAATTTTAACCTCCGACTGCGTTGCGGAAGACTGTCCGCTCCGACGGATACCTCGATAGGGCTAATTAATGCCTTGCAATCTGAAATATATAATAAGATCTGCTTTATCTAAATACATTGTGCCAAAAATACCATAAAACCTAGAGAGCTGCTACTTTTCAAGAACAGTTGAACACAGCTGCGAATCCTGTCTGAATTTGAAATGCCAAGAACCACATGAAAAATATTTACATATTCAGATATCAGGGTCGCAAGAAGAAATGTTGCTAAATGATATTACCTAGCAATACCCATCTTGGTTCTGGATTACAGCTTTGTTTATTTTTTCTCAAAAAAAAAATTTAAAGACAATTTTACTAACGGAGGTCCATCAGACTGCATTGGAACTGCCAATGGTAGCGGTTGACCCACCAATGATGAACTTTTTGCATTCCTGGTTCAGTTCAAAAAAACATGTGAAGACTAATCAAAAATGTCCTCTATTACTGGTTCTGGACAATCATTCCTCTCACCACATAACTTAAACGCTAGAAATAAGCAAGGTCTAGGGAAATAGCTAGAAATAGCCATTTCCACCTCATTGTAGCCATCAGCTCCTAAACGTTTCCATAGTTGTACCATCTAAGAAAAAATCTATCTGTGGCACAATATAAATAAAAGGGTTTTTCAACAGGGACGCTAAAAAAGTAGAGCGGCAGGGACAGCAAACGACGCCATATTTCTTGCCGCTCTTTCGACATTTCTCTTCAGTAAGGTTTGCCATTTCATGATGTAGAGATATACGAGCCAACAACGAGTCGAAATTATTAAAATTTACTACCGAAATTCGGAGTCAGTGGCCTCAACGTTAAGAGCGCTACGTCCAATTTATGGTCGTCATAATCGTCCTAGCAGATCAACAATTTTTTTTTTTAATTCTGACCTTCCTAAGCAGTAATATACACATCGACCTAAAAGATCTATTGTGCTTGCCGTCAGATGCTTTTTAGGTTAGTAGCGCTTCTACTTTCCTAATGTAGCTGATAATACTTTCAGCCGAAGATTTCCTCAATTCTTCGGGACTTAAGAATTCCCTGAAGAAAGATTCTCTTCTCATACCGTAAAGGGCCGGGCATTCACATATGATATGCTCGGCTGTTTCGTCTTCTTCTAGACATAGTCTGCACTCCGGTGAGTCGACTAGACGCATTTTGTTTAGGTGATATCGCAGACCGTGATGACCAGTTAGGTAGCCTACTAAGTTTTTGATATCGTGTCTGCGAAGATTTAGTATCTTGTTGGCATCTGGTTTGAAGGGCTGAATAGCTCTTTTGGCCTGTCTTAGGCCTGGGATGTTTCCCCAGTATGAAACACATCTGTTTTGATCCCAGTTTTTTATGACTAGATTTATGGCTGATTTGGGGATTGCACAGAAGGGTTCAGGTCCAATGAAGGGGGTTTCCGAACCTTTTCTGGCTAGTTCATCAGCTTTTTCGTTACCTTCAACTCCCTTATGTCCGGGGACCCAGCATAGTTTGGTTTTGTTCCTGGAACTTAGTGTTTGGAGGGAGTTGAAGCAGTGTAGTACTGATTTGGAGTCAATGATGTGTGAGCTAAGGGCTTTTATAGCTGCTTGACTGTCCGTGAATATATGGATCAACAATTGAGCGTCTAGTGGAAAAATTTGAATCCACAGGCACGGTTCAAAATGTTCCTGTGCCGGTGAGACAAAGAAGTGCCCGTAGTGTCGAGAATATTGCTGCCGCTGAGGCTTCAGTTGAAGAAAGCCCAAATGTGTCTCTCACATCACACGTCGTTCTCAAGCGTTGGGCATATCTGTGACGTCGTTGTGGCGAATTTTGCGAAAAGATCTTGGCCTACATCCTTACAAGATTAAATTGACGCAAGAACTGAAGCCGCTTGACCACCAGAAGCGTCGTATATTCGTGAATTGGGCTGTGCAACTACTTGAAAATGATTCGGATTTTCATCGAAAAATCATCTTAAGCGATGAGGCTCATTTCTGGCTGAATGGCTTCGTCAATAAACAAAATATGCGGTATTGGTCAGGCAGCAATCCACACGTACACCATGAGTCATCATTGCATCCCGAAAAAATTACGGTTTGGTGTGGTTTATGGACCGGCGGCGTCATTGGGCTGTACTTCTTCCGTGATGATCAAGACCGGCAGGTTACTGTGAATGGGAATCGCCACCGTTCAATGATAACCGAATATTTTTGGCCCCAATTGGATGATATGGACTTGGAGGACATGTGGTTCCAACAGGACGGCGCCACAAGCCACACAGCGAATGTCACAATGAATTTATTGGAAACCAAGTTTGGAGAACGTGTTATCTCACGAAGTCACTTGGCCGCCTCGGTCGTGCGATTTGATGCCGTTAGACCATTTCCTGTGGGGCTACGTCAAGTCTATGGTCTATGCCAACAAGCCAGCGACGATTGATGAACTTCGTACGAATATCGAACGTGAAATTGCAGCAGTATCGGCCGATTTATGCTTGAAAACCGTCGAAAATTGGGTTCAGCGTCTGGACTTCTGCAAGCGTGCCCATGCAAAAGAAATCGAGTTCCATACATAATGGCATCGAACGTACTTTCACAGGAATAAAGAATTTCATTGATATCCAAAACCGTTTTTGTTTTATTTAAAAAAAACTTTTGTAGCGTTCTTATTGAAAAACCCCGATATATACGTACCCATTATTTCGACTTTTCAGCGCTTGGCCTATGGTTTTTGAGAAAAAATCATTCTTCAGGGACTAAAGATTTTCATTTTTTTTTTTTCAAATTTTATTAATTTCGGTTGTATATGTTCCTCTAGTATATGAAGTGTGGTAACGGGTCTAAAATTACATTTAACAATAAGAGTATACCTTGCAGTCGTCGATTTAGATTCGTTCATTCTAAAACGTATGAATGTTAAAAAAAAAAAACGCCAATAAACATTAAAACCATAGGTCTACGGGTTACTCTAGTAATATGACATTTACACAACAACTCACGTATCTACATAATCATTTATCATCAAAATGAATACCTACAACCTCCAAATGTATTTAATTCCAAAAAACACGTTCAAACTCACCTGAAATAAAAAGAGAAAATCGGAATTAAATTTCATGAGCTCCATAACAAGTAATTCGCTAGTAAAATCAAATTAAGTAAAAATAAATCAAAACGAGCCACTCTTCATAATTAGATCGGAAATCCCAGATTTCTGTAATACATGCCCTCACCCTATCCTACAATTACCTAGGCGAATCATCACAATTTCATTATTAATTGGAAATCAATACCCCACACTCCCAGGACAAGGCTATACACTTGTACAGGACAAAACTCCATAAATAAATTCCTTCCTGTAAACATTAATAAAATTTCATAAGCCCCTCTGGTGAACAAGTTTTACACAACAACAACAATCAGACGGAATGGTATTAAAAAAAAATTGATAAACAAAAATAACACCAACCGAGTGAAGCTTTAAAAATGACCAACCCCCTAGGGAAGTATTTTTACGTCGCAATTCCACGATAAGTTACCACCAACCCCACTCCAACCACAACAGAGGTGATCTCATACCATATCCACCCCAACCCCACCATCACCAACTTGCACAGTCTGTGGCTCGTGTATATGCTTGTGGAGTGGGGAGTACAGAATTAAAGAGTGGTGAAGTAAAAATGGAAAATCCCGGCTGCTAAAATTTGAGCCCCGGGAAATTCTCCATACCAGCAGAGCAGCCCATTGCCGGGCTTTAAAACAGACAAAGCACTGAGAAAATACAAAAACCAGGCCCAGGATGGAACAGTGCGCATGACTGGTACCAAGTTCCTGCTACGTGTTATCCTTTGTATGGTGGCGATGTTTTGTGCTTGTACCAGGATACACATACCCGAGTTATGTTCAAATTCATGTCCTATGTATGAATGGACTCGGGGGTGCCAATGTTGGTCGTGTCGATACATGAGGGTGGGCTATGTGTTTGTCGTGAGGACGGGTGGTATGGGGATATTGCGTATCGAGTTTTATTTCACTTTTTTTCAAGGGCACGACCTTGATCGTCATTTAGTACCACTAGCATCGCATTTTTTCGGAGGCGTAGTTGTTGGGAATTACTCTCATTTCGAGCGTTAGAAGGGATGGCTTGGCTGGGAATCGGAAAGCTGGGGAGGATACGTTTGTAAAACATCTACGCCGTATATTGGTAAAGTCTGGAGTTTGGGTGGCTATTTGGCCCGGATGAGAAAAACATTTTCATTCTGGCACAGAGGTAGGCTAAGCTGGAGAGGCTTTGATTCTGTTATCCGTAAAATATGCGTAATCCCATTAAGCTACAGATGAAGTATGAATACAGTCGTTGATTGTATGGTGACGCAGACTTTATCCATGAATGGTGGTATTTTATTTGCCAAAACAGTTTCAAGGTTTTCGTTGGTATGAAACAGAACAATCTGTGTCAATATTTAGTACGTACTTCAAGGCAGTTGAGTAGTAAAACTATTGCTTTGATGGTGTTTGGCAAACATACCCAAACAGCTATGAGCAGAGGACAACAATGGCGTTTATTAGCCTAAGATATATGACGATGTTAGGGTTTTCCGTATTTTACATGATAGTTGTCTATATGACGACTATTTATTGTTCGCTTAATCCGATTGTCAAATGCTCCAAAATTGTGGACGAATATTAAGTTGCTATTAGGTTCAAACTCAAGTCACTATATTTGGAACTTCTATACATATGCATACGGAGGTTTTATAAAAAGGCCAAGCAACTGGCTGCTGGCTACAAAACCGGAACGCAGGCTCTTCGAGACAGCTAAGGAAACCTAGTCAACGAAGCGCAGGGAATAGTAGATGTGTTTAAGCAGCATTTCCAGCAGCTGCTTAATGGGCATCATGTAGAGAGAGTGATAGGGCAAGAAGAGAACCCACGTCCAGTCAATGAAGAACTAGCTCCACCACCTAGTATAGAAGAAGTTGGCAAACAAAGCCGCAGGTTCTGATGGCTTACCAGCGGAGCTTTTAAAATACGGTGATGATGTTTTGGTAGGTAGAATGCACCGAATCATCAACCAAATATGGATGGAAGAAAACATGCCCGATGACTGGACTATCAGCTCCATATGCCCGGATACAAAAAAGGCGATTCCATGTCTTGCAAGAACTATCCAGGCATATCCCGGCGTAACGTGGCATACAAGATCCTATCCAACGTACTGTGTGAACGTCTAAAACCTTTCTGCAACACACTTATCGGTGGCTTCCGGCCCGACAGATCGGCTATAAACCAAATTTTCACACTGAGGCCAATCCTAGAAAAGACCAATGAATTCCAAGTCGAGACTCACCACCCATTCATCGACTTCGAAGCCTCGTGTGATAGCATATATCGTCAGGAGCTCTATATGGCGTGTCAGCTGTGTCGAGTGACGCTGGAAAACACGCGCTGTAACTTGCAGTTTGAAAGAAGCTCCTCCGAACTATTCCAAACGTGCACCGGATTTCGGCAAGGAGACGCGCTATCATGTGACTTCTTCAATCTCGTACTGAAGGCACTGTTTTCAACAGGTCCGTCAAGCAGCTGGGCTATGCGGACGATCTTGACATCATCGGTCGCTCCCAGCGTGCCGTGATAGAAGCGTTCACGGCGATTGAAGAACAATGGAAATCCGTTGGCCTTGAAGTAAATGATTACAGGACCAAGTACATGCTATCAACAAACAAACAATCATCTGTCCACCGCCTTGGACAAAACGTCACTATTGATAGCAGCGATTTCGAGGTAGTTGAGGAGTTCACCTACCTCGGAGTAAACATAGACTCCACGAATTACACCCTAGTGGAGATCCGGCAAAGAATTACCCTAGGAAACCCTTGCTACTTCGGTTTGGCGAAACAACTGAGTTCAAAACTCCTAACTCGATGGACGAAATTTGTGCTCTACAAAACCCTTATCCTGCCAGTTCTGATTTATGGCGCGGAGTGCTGGACGATAAGCAAGAAGGGAGAGCTGATACTGGCCTCTTTCGAAAGAAAAATACTTCGACGGATTTTTGGTCCTGCGCACGAGGAGGGCGAATGGAGGAGAAGATACAACCGCGAACTCTATAAGCTGTACCAAGATCTGGATGTAGTCCAAAAGGCCAAAACACGTCGACAACATTGATCAAATGGACAATAATGCACCAGGTTAGAGCATCTTCGAATCCCAGCCCCCAGGTTCGAGAAGGCAAGGAAGACCGAACCTCAGTTTCAAAGACCAAGCCATCGCGGATGCCAGAGCGCTTGCTCTAGACAACTGGAAGCAGCGAGCCCGGGATCGTAGAGGATGGAAGGCTGCAGTGTCTCAGGCAGAGACTCTTCACGGGTCGGGAGCCTGAAAGTAAGTAACAGGTGGCGCAAAAGTTGTCACCCGCCCGATGTTTTTTGGTTGCAAATATTTGAATTCTTCCGCAAAAAAAGTAGAAAAATTTATTCCACAACTCATGTCCTATGCGCCACCTATAATAATTGTTTCGATTTTTTTGCAAAACACTTAAAAAAATGACGGCCAAGAAAGTATAAATACGCATATCCAAAATCCTTGCTTGTAGTGAAGGTTTACTCTATGGGTGCTGTCTGAACTAGATGAGACGTCAGGAAATCCTGCCCAAACCATCGAATCCAAATTTGCGATGGTATGCCCTGAATTACTTTTATTCGAAATGCTGTTCATACCCTATTCCATGGGGTTATATTAATTTTGATACACTGGAGGATAATGGAGGATTATGTCGACCATAAAATGGACGGAGCTTGCGGTAAACTTCGCGAACTGAATCATTATTTTCGAAATAAATTTGCACGATTTGCAAGTGTTCATGATGAAATGGCAAACCAACCTGAACGTAAATGACGTAAGAGTTGCCCGATTTGACCACAAAATGTCAGTATTATCTCGATTCCAAAAACCTACCTCTAAAAATAACACCCGTTACATCTTTGAGGCTGTCTACCTCGGCTCCGCTAATTATTCTGACAACATCTCGTCAGAAAAAAACGAAGAATTACTCTTGCCAACCGCCGTTTCTTCGGACTAACAAGGCAATTCAGTAGTACAGCCCTCACTCGGGCAAGACACAATTCATATTCGTCCTGCATCGCCGTAGAGCTGAAACATGGACCATGACCATATCAAAAGTTGATAAAGAATTCCTTGGTCGTTTGAAGTTTGAAGAGAAAATCGAAAAATCTTCGGTCGCGTTTGCGTTGACGGGCTATAGAGATGAAGATTCAACCAAAAACTATACGAGCTGTACAGCGCCTTACCCCTAGTCAAAAAGAAACTTCGAATTAGACGTTTGGTTGAAGCCCAGGTTCATTCCGGACTGGAGCGCAATTTAAGTAAGTAAGTTGTTTGTGTCGTTGTTAGATGGACTGTGTGCCTATGAGTTGCAACTGCGTGCCTTGTAGGTCATTGCAATAATACGCCTCTAGGCACGTCAGACCACTGTATCGTATCAGCTAATTTCTTGTACTCCAACCACATAGTTAAAGAACAAATTCCTAATAGAACTGTATGGCATTACGAGAAAGCCAACTGGGAAGCTCTAAACGGTTTCTTTAAGAATTTTAACTGGTCATTATGCTTCCTCGATAATGACGTGGATGCTACGGCTGATGCGATAACTAACACCATTCTCCTGGGTATGAAATCCTGTATCCCTCACCGGATAAAGAGTATCAAACCGAAGGTAAACGGGTGGTATGACTCGAGCTGTAAAGAGGTTGTTAGGGTGAAAGAGTCATGTTTTCGGTCATATAAAGCCAACCCAACTGAGGAAAACCGTTTAAAATTCAAACGAGCCTGAAATGACTGCAATGCCCACATTAAGCGTGTTAAATTCTTCCACGACCAAAAGTTGAGGCAAAAAATTCTACTATGTCCCAAAGGTAGTAAAAACTTTTGGTCGTTTGTAAAAAAACATTAAGAATTCGACCTGATCTTCCATCCCAACGCTCATTTACAATGACATTCCAGCTTTCACCTCTCTAGACAAAGCCAATCTGCTCGCTGCTCATTTTGCAGCCAATTCAACGCTGTACTAGAGAACGTAGAACATTCTAAAGGACCAATCCACTTTCGTACTCGTACAGTCGCAAGAGTATTAATCGATCTTGACATACACAAATCGTTGGTCCAGATGGTATCTCCCCCATAATTCTGAAGAGGTGTTCTTCAACGCTGGCAAAACCACTACGTAAGCTTTTCCATCTTTCCTATTCATCAGGACTCTTTCCGAGTCGTCCCCAAAAAAGGCGAATCTTCTTCTCTCTCCAACTACCGACCACTGCACTTACCTCCCTTCTTTCTAAGGTCATGGAAACACTGATAAACCGTCAGCTTATGAAATATCTTGAATCACGAAAACTCCTCAATGACCGACAATATGGTTTTCGTAGCAACAGGTCCACTGGTGATTTGATGTCATATCTCACCGAAAAGTGGAACCAATCAATCCACCTTGGTGGCGAAAACAAGATCGTTGCACTTGATATTTCAAAGGCATTTGACAGGGTTTGGCATCAAGCCCTTTTGTCGAAAATGCGTGCTTTTGGTATCGATGATGCTCTTCTTCAATGGATTAGAAACTACCTCTCGAAACGTTCAATTCAAGTAGTTTTGGACGGTTTCAAGTCTGCTGCTCACCAAATAAATGCTGGTGTTCCCAAAGGCTCAGCTTTGTTTCCGACACTCTTCCTCAATTTTTTTAATGACCTATTGTCTGCAACTTCTAATCCAATCCATTCCTTCGCTGATGACAGTACCCTCAGCTTTTCATATTCGTTCTCGAATTCACGCCCCTCACCTTCGGATGTGGAAGAAAAACGACAAAATATGTTAAGTTCATTAAATTCCGACCTTGACAGCATAATTGAATGGTAAATCTAATAGAGTGGAATTTAATGCTTCCAAAACGCAATGCTGTCTTCTGTCATCCAAGCGAAACCAAACTTTACAGACACTATCCATGAGTGGCACTTGCATCGTCGAAACCGAAAAACTTTCCATGCTCGGTATGTGTGTTAGTAACGACCTTCGTTGGAACGACCACATATTCGAAATCGCCAAAAATGCAGCAAAATGTCTAGGTTTCCTCAATCGATGTAAGAAATACTTCACCCCTTCTGATCTGGCCTCAATATATAATGCGTACATACGCCCCAAACTTGAGTTCAACGCCCACATATGGTCAGGTGCAGCCAAAACATCATTGCACCTACTAGATAGGATACAAAAGCGTGCGATAAAATTGAGATCCAACCATAGCGAACTCCATAGTTTCGCTCAAACATCGTAGAAATGTCTCCTGCCTTACACTCTTTTACCGCTATTACAACAACAAATGCTCTAACGAAATAGCCAGCTGCATTCCGCCCCTTCAACAAGTCAACCGTAATACTCGCCGTACCACGAATGCTAATCAGTTCACCCTAAAGCCTATCTTCGGACGTATCTACTATGAAATATAGAGATTCATTCCTTAACCGAACAACACGAATGTGGAATGCTTTACCAAACTCAGTTTTTCCTCTCCATTACAATTTACAGAAATTCAAAACCAACGCACATCGGTATCTCCTCTTCTCTACTCCTGTGTTTCCTTAATGCCCGCGCTGTGCTTAAGCACCATAAGGGTATTAATAATCCCTTTAGCGCGCGCCAATTATGTATAAAAAAAAATGCAGTAAGTCTAGGAATAAATTCGCTAAGTATAGTACAAATCCCCTTAAAGTCTTCATTGAGCCAAAGGTTGGAGATTTCAAGTACGGAAAGAATCGTCTATAGGGCCCTAAAGCAAACATCATCGTAAGACATTGTGGTGCTTGAACGCAAACTTTTTGCATATTGAGTCTAAATTTTTGAGCCGCTTCTTTTAGTTAATCTTCTGTTTGAATAGCTGGATAGTTTCTTCCAACTTCTGTCTGAAGTAGATTAACTGGGTTTATTTTATCGCCAAGTGTAATATGGTTATGCATGCGAACATACACAAATAATGGTTCAAATGTGCCACCTTGTGTTTATCTTCTTTTTAACGTTATCCAACTTCGCAAGAGACCACCAAGACCTTCGCACAACGCGTATCCCTTAACCTCTCGATTAACACCATACCACCAGCATCGAATGGCGAAGAGCAATGGCAACGATGCCAACAGGCCATTAGATCAGCCGCAACTGATGTGCTAGGTTTCTCGCGCCTACCAGCAAGAAACCCCTGGTTTTATGAGGAATGCCGACAGATGCTCGCAGCCAAGAACGAGGCCTACAAGGCTAAGCTGCAGGTCAAGACGAGAGCTGCCATTGAGCTCTATAGGCAAAGAAGAAGGGAAGAACATCGGCTTTTCAGAAAGAAGAAAAAAGAGCAAGAAAAGCGCGCGATCGAGGATATAGAGAGGTGCCAATCCAGGAACGATGTTCGCAAGTTTTACCAAAGTGTAAAACGTCAAAGCCAAGGATACAATGCTCGAACAGAATCCTGTCGAGATGAACAAGGAAATATTGTAGTTGAGAAACAGTCGATGCTGAGGATATGGAGGAACCACTTCTGCAGACTGTTAAACGACTGTTAAATGACGAACAACATTCCGCAGTCAGGCAGAACGAACCATTCAATATTGGCAACGACAGCGAAAACTGCCAACCACCCGACCTGAGTGAAGTGAGGTAACAATATCTAAACTCAAGCTTAATAAGGCTGCCGGAAATGACGGCCTTCCCGCTGAGCTCTATAAGGCCGGCGGAGATGACTTGGTAAGTAACATCCACCAACTCATAAGCCAAATCTGGTCGGATGAAAATATGCCTGAAGAATGGAACCTCAGCATCGTTTGCCCGATCCACAAAAAAGGAGACCCTCTGAACTGCGCCAACTACAGAGGCATAAGTCTCCTCAACATCGCCTACAAGATCCTATCTGCCGTAATATGTGAACGCCTGAAACCGTTTACCAACAACCTGATCGGCCCTTATCAGTGTGGTTTTAGGCCAGGAAAGTCCACAACCGATCAAATTTTCACACTTCGGCAAATCCTGGAAAAAACTCAAGAAGTCCAAATCGATACCCTCCACCTATTCATCGATTTCAAAGCCGAATATGACAGCATTTATAGAGACGAACTGTACAGAGCCATGTCTAGTTTTAGTATACCGCCCAAACTCGTCCGTTTGTGTAGGATGACGATAGAGAATTCTCGCTGCTCCATCAGGGTCGGAAACGACCTCACCGACACATTCGATACCAAAAAAGGATTTAGGCAAGGCGATGCGCTGTCATGTGACTTCTTTAATCTGATTCTTGAGAGGATTGTGCAAAACTCCAAAGCCAACACCAGAGGCACAATTTTCCAAAAGTCGGTGCAACTATACTAGCATACGCTGACGATATTGACATCATTGGTAGGACTCAACGTGATGTCATAGCCACGTTTGCTAGTAGATATAGAGAAGGAAGCGGCGAAAATGGGTTTAGCAGTAAATGAGGGTAAGACTAAGTACATGCTGTCATCACGAAAGGACTCACAACATCGACGAATTGGACAGAACGTCACCATTGACAGATATAACTTAGAGGTAGTACGGGACATTGTCTACCTCGGCTCCGCTATTAGCTCTGACAACAACATCTCGTCAGAAATTTAACGAAGAATTACTCTTGCCAACCGCTGTTTCTTCGGGCTAAGAAGGCAATTTAGTAGTAAAGCCCTCACTCGAACTACTAAGGAGGCCCTATATAAGACCCTGATCATCCCAGTCCTGCTCTACGGCGCTGAAGCATGGACCGTATCAAAAGCGGATGAAGAAATCCTTGGTAGATTCGAGAGGAAAATTCTTCGAAAAATCTTCGGTCCCGTTTGCGTTGACGGGCTATTGAGACGAAGATTCAACCACGAACTATACGAGCTGTACAGCGACATACCCCTGGTCAAAAAAAACTCCGCATTGGACGTATAAGATGGCTAGGACATGTAGAACGAATGGACACCAATACTCCGGCTCGCAGTCTTCGATTCCCAACCAGACGTCGGACGCAGTAGAGGAAGACCTCGTCTTAAGTGGCGCGCACAAGTGGAAACCGACTTCAACCAACTTGGAGTGCGCAACTGGAGGCAGTTAGCTAAGGACCGGGCTAATTGGAGAGGCATGTTGGTTGAGGCCCAGGTTCATTCCGGACTGTAGCGCCACTTAAGTAAGTAAGTAACTTCTGAAACTACGCATAAACCTTATATTTTCCACACATGTTTATGCAAATACAACTTTGCTACTTTCTCATCCTGGGAATGCCTCTTTGAAATAAAATTTAATTTCAAATCTTCACACCGAGGGTGGTTTAACCATTCCGTGTCAAAATTCGATTTCAGTCTCCTCAAAGGCTATATGCTAAACGCAATGCCCTTTAACATTCATCGAGTAGAGGTTGTCGTCATCTTTTGCGCTCTTAATTATTTATTTCAGTTTGATTTCAAGTCCTTTAACGTCACGCCTCCTGCGATTTGTATATCCCCCGATGTATTATATTTTTTTTGGCGCTAATTTAATTAGCGTCTTGTTTATTGCAAGCTGAAGAAAAAAAAATTGCCGACTCAGGGTGTCAGAAATAAACAAATTCCACATCCACACATGACGTGAGATAAATATTTATCACTGCATCAGACAGTTTTTGATTCTCCAATTTTTTTTTTTTAATATTTTTTTGTTCCTCCATTTTATTCCCCAATTTCGTAACACACTTTGCTTGTCAAGGGGATGATGATAAGAAATGAATTTCTTGCCAGAATTGAATGACGATAGCTGCCTACCCCCTCCCCCGGTGTTCCGCCTATATACCAACGTTAAATGAAAATTTACAAACATAATAATAAAGCGTATGTATATGAGGATACGTATATGTGGTTCAAGGCAACCTTGAGCTCGTATTTACTTACAGCCCCGTCTTCTTACTGTCGATTGGGTTCCTTTGACTTTCGACTGTCTCCACGTGCTGCAGTTCTTTTGTGATTCAATATTTATATGCATACCTATCTGGAGTTTTTGTTTTTTTTTTTTTTGATTGGGGTGGTGTTTTTTCTTTTTTTTTTTGGAATTATTTTTATTTGGTGTGTTGGTGTTTGAAAAAAGGGAAAATACGAAGCAGGATTGAAAGCGAGACGTTTACATTATTTTTTTCGTGAGTAAATTCATTTGAATGCTTCATAATTGATGATATTATTTGTACACATTTTGGAGGCTTTATTTTGAGTTCCTTCCCCGCAGGGGATAATTTGTATTTGCATGGTGGGGAGTAATGGCGGAAAGCATTTTGACTGTGGGTAAGTTTGGGGCGCCAGTTAACGTCACAAAACAAATTGCTTTCTGATAAGGTGGGGGAGATAAGCATGTTTACCTTTGGGCTTAGACCATCAATCCAAAGTCGGATATAGTTAAAATAGGGGCTGTGTTATCAATGAATTTACTCGGTGTACCTTCAAGACTCATAGTTCACCATCAATACGTAGCCATTTTGTAGAATTGGATGATTATCTGATTTATTTGAGGTTTGGGGAAGTAGGTAGATACCTATAAAGTATAACGTAAAAGTCCTATTTGCCAAAGTGAATCGGCTATTAGCAAGACAATTCCTACATTTACACTTTTAAACTTCACGCCAATGACAAGGCGGCACAGAATCCCACAGACGGAAATATCAGCGCCGCTTTTGTGAATTTCTTGCTGTCGCAATGATCTTGCTTTACACACTTTTAAGGATCAATTGCTGTAGATAAGAATTGAAACCAGACGATAATCTTATGCGACGTGAATTCGCTGATAGAGCATTGTGCGCCGTGAATTCGCTAACAGAACAATTGGATGTCGATCGACTTTTTCTACAGTCAAATAATGCTCCTTAATGAGAATTCTGTCTCAGCAGAATTGTCGAATTTTGATCAAGGAAAATCCAAAGTGATCTATAACCTAGCGATGCACTGATTGTGGAAGATTACTTCCAAAGTTATCAATAGCTTCCAGTACAATTTTATGATCAGCGATTAGCTGTTTCCAAGAAAGTAGGAAAAATTGGTCGCAGGACATTTCGAAAACTGCCAAACCATTGAGTTGTTTGAGGAAAATTCGGCACCAGGAAATATCATAGTTGAGGTAAAGTAGATGCTGAGGATACGGAAGAAGGTTCGGAAACGACCTGATTGACACATTCGATACCAAAATAATATCTTTTTTTATGGACTTAGGGCTGTCAAATGATTGTCAATTGTTTCTAAAATTGGGACACCAAGAGGGGTGAATCGGGACGGAAAACATGGAACTTAAGCACGTTGTGCTACTGCTAAACTTGAATCTCTCATTGTGCGGTCGAGGGCAAAGATAAGCGCTGTTCAGAAATTTCTACGGATCATTTACAAGTCCTCGGTTGCATCTGATAATTTAAATCGAATTCATTGTGGTGAAATCTTTGAACAAAAAAATAGTCGCGCCGAGAGTGACAAGTTTGTAGAAGAATCCCTTTGTGTTCCAGCTTATCTGCTACATTTGAGTCTTTTATTGTTCCGTGACTTTCGCGTTTTTGGTGCGAGATAAAGAACTTTTGATTGTCGACTTTATCGATTTGGAGCAGGAGGTCCACTTTCACCTTATTTCGCAGTTTGAAAGCAGCGGGAAGACAGTCGCGAGGATTGTATGCTGGAAGCCACAAATACGATTTTGACTAGGTGGCCTTGCATGTGCCAAGGATGCTTATGCAAATGGTGCTAAGTATCTGTTTTGGATTATTAGACTCGCAACTCCTACATGGGGCATTGGTGGAGTTTCTGTGAATGTTGGATGCATTCCTATGAAACTTATGCATCAAACAGCTCTCTTTAGCAGGAGTATTCATGAAGCCGTTGCCTTTATATGGTTGGCAAGTGGATAATGCGAATGAAGTCAAACCAGTGTTGTCAAAGTTGGTGGAATCTGTTCAAAATCACGTAAAGTCTGCCAACTGAGTGGCCAAGGTTGATTTGAGAGATAAGAAAGTAGAATACATCAACGGCTTAGGTTCCTTTAAACACACCGCAGTTGCTCGCATGAAGAATGGAACCGAAAAAGAGCTCACAACTAAAAGAATGTTGTCATTCCTGTTGTTCCACGTTATCCCCTGAGCAGTAGAATATGGCATCACTAGCGATGATATGCTCAGCTCGGAGAAGGACCCAGGACAGACATTGGTTGTCGCTATTGGATATATTGGTTTTGAGGGTGCTGGTTTCCTTAAGGAACTCGGCTACGACGCCACCGTTATGGTTCAGTCATCCTACGTTGCTGTAAATGGCCAATGTTGTTGCTGACGCTATGGCCGAGGAAAACATCAAATTCCTGCGTACCACTATCCCTAAGACTGTTGAAAAGACTGAAGATGGTCGTCTGCTTATTAAGTACCTCAACACGAAAACCAACGAAGAAGGCAGTGATGTCGCCGATACAGATCTATGGGCCATTGTCATTAAGAGACTCTTCGATGACTTGAAACTGAAACGCTGGCATTGTAGTCAAGGGCGTTAAAATCACAATCAACGAAAAAGAAGAGACCAACGTGCCTAATTTCTACGCAGTGGGTGATATTATCCACGGAATCTTAGAACTGACACCAGTAACCATTCATGCTGGTCGTCTGTTGTCCCGTCGTATGTTCGCCGGTGCTACACAACTAATGGACTAAACCAACGTGGCTACAATAAGCGCACTGAGTTATTCGTCCTACAAAAGAACGTGAGGTACTGCTACTTAAAGGCAATTGTCTGACTTTCTTGTGACCAAAAGGTCTCGGTCAAACATGTCACATACAGGTCAGAATTCATCGTCAAAAAGAAAAACCAGATATAGGAACAAAAAATCCAACCTGAGGACATTACACATTGTGACTTTGAAAGGACATTGATGTTATTTTCGGGGATTTGTGTTAACCCATTAGCGTTTGTCTGTTGATGCATCCACTCAAAAGAAGAAAATGCTTTATCGCTGAAAAAAATTTAGTCCTTCTATACGTTTTCACGTCTTCCGAGAATTAAAGTCGCGATTAGTCAGTTTCTGCCCAATCGGCAATATGTACGATTGGTCAGAACTCGCCTCACTAAACGACGAATTTTCGCGCGCAAAACGCTGCTGAAGCTCTCAGTGCCTCGTTGTTCTCGGGTGATCTGATGGCCGTGTGAATCAAATTCATCGTCTTGTCACACTTGCGGTTTGTCTTAACCTAATGATCTGTATAACAAATGATTTCCGGTGCAGGACATGGCCCACATGTGCTATATTGAATAGAGTTTGTAAGGCGCGCTGGCTTGCAATCACTGAACAGTCATTTGAAAAGTCAGCCTCCACGGCACACGCTCGCTCGTTTTTCAACGCATGATGGCGACTTTAGAACTGCGCTTGTCAAATGAGAGAATGAGACCACTACCGCCAGCTATAGTTGTGGTTGGTGCAACCTGTATCATGTGGAAATGCAAAACGCGGACAGCGCAGGAAGAGTATAGCATCGAGTAGGAACAAATATAAACACAGCCTTCCTGCTTAGTTCAATCAAGAATCTCAGGACAACAAAAAAAGCTGACCCGTGTACACTTGTGGCTTTTCGAAACCACAATTTGGCGAATTTCGCGTCGTGACTTGAGCCTGCAGCCCTACAAAATTCAACCAAACCAGGAGCTGAAGGTGAACGACCATAGACAAAAACGTGTGTTAGCTGAATGGGCTCTGGATCAGTTGGAAACTAACCCTAATTTTCATCGATAAGGCTCATTTCTGTATGAATGGGTATGTCCACAAACAAAATTGTCGGATTCGGGACGATACCAATCCACATGAGATCCAAGAGCGTCCAATGCATCCCATTGGGGGTTTGGTGTGGATTATGAGCTGGCGGCGGAGTCATTGGTCCATAATTCTTTGAGAACGACGTTTGCCATGCCATCA
The DNA here is from genome assembly GCA_932526625.1 of Rhingia campestris. Classification (NCBI taxonomy): domain Eukaryota; kingdom Metazoa; phylum Arthropoda; class Insecta; order Diptera; family Syrphidae; genus Rhingia; species Rhingia campestris. The sequence continues at coordinate 8,801,424 of OW052183.1, forward strand.
CCGTCAACGGCGAGCGCTAAAGGTCGATGATTACCAACTTCTCTTGGCCTGAATTGGATGATATGGATACCAACGATATGTGGTTTCAACAGGAGGGGGCTTCGTGCAACACAGCTAACGCCACATTGGAAATTCTGCACGAGCGATTCGAGGGCATGGTCATCTCACGTGGTGGTGATGTGAACTGGCTATAGCGCAGGTCTATGAAAATAAGACCACATGCCACATCGTCCATCAAAGCCAACATAACCCAATGTCATCGGTCAAACCCAGCCTGATTTCGGATGCGCATTTGAACGATGTTATCATCAATACATATCGGCGTCAATAGGCTTTTCAAATGAATAAAAAATGTCGATGATATCTGACATACACTTTGTGTAAAGACAGGAAGACCTTAATAAAAGACCCTTTGTATGCCTAGTGAGTAACATCATTTTCATGATACGTGTGATGATGTGACGAAAGCGTAACTCTGCCAACATGGTTTATTTTTCAAAGCCCAAATAAATCCTATCAGGTGGCCTATATCAAGTTAGGAATAAAGGGTTTGTTTACAAAGAATAGGAATGTCCGTAATTAGGGCACAGTTAAGGAAGTATAATATCTAGATAAAGTCCCTAAATTCAAATGAACATTCTTCACAAAATAGTATCTCCTTTTGGAGACGCTGTAACAAAACCTCAAGTGTGTTGAAAGGGTGTACCTAACATAATGCGATTTCCCCGCACATTAAGGTAAATGAAATCCATTTTGAGTTTCAAAATTACATCACTATTCAGCAGTTTCCGACGACTGGTAGTTCCGAAAACCCTATGGAAGGTTACATATACCATTAGTTTGTCCTTTTTCCCCCTAACGAAGCAACGGGAGACCTTTTACTCTGAAGCGGTCCTCACTTAGCATGACTGTGCATACGCTTCATGAAATCTTACGACAAAAATCCCCAGAAATCATGTAACAGAGCTCGTAATCCCAAATGGATTTTATTAATTTTTTTTTGTTGATAAAAGTTCATATGAGACAGCAATGAAAAAAAAAGAATCTCATAACCATACAAATTATACAACCCCCTCTCCCTTCCAGGTGGCTACACGTGTAAATTGGCAATCTTGCAAAATGTGTCCACATTGCAATGTATCCCACTAAACTAAATTGCCAAGTAAAATTAGTACATAACGACCACAAACCAAATATAGGCGCGCTCACAACTTACCAACTATACCGGCCTCGTCGACTGACGATTTTAATGATGGGTATGGGTATAGATAGATAGATAGATATGCCTACACATATAGCGTGTACAAGTTTTCTGTTTATACAAGTATCCCGGAGAAGAGGACCAAAATAAAAACATTGCCAAACGCAACAGTCTTATTTTTGTTTTTGCTCTAACCATACAAACACTTTGGTATACAAAAATGTATCTAGATGTTATTATGGCCCTCGTATATCGTGTATCTACCATTCGCTTTTTATAGCCCTCTTTGGCAGTCTTTTCTGTGGTTATATACTTTGATTATATCTTCCTGCTGGCGTATATAAACATAACAGATACACTCTCTCGAGCAGCTGTCGATGTTTATTCGGTTGTTAAAGACAATTAAAGTTCTGCTGTTGTTTTTCTTATATAGATAGATAGGGGGATTTCGACTTTTTTTTTTTGCTTTTTTGGCAATCACCTGTAGTGGAAAATAAAAACAAGAGGGAAATATGAAATAAAATAAAATAGAAAAAATGACTTATGACACCGCGAAACCGCAGGCGACAAAGAAGACGATTGGACATATGAAACTCGCCGACTTGACTGCACCTTTCAGACAATTTGGCGTGCTGGCTATAAACGTTTTAATGTCGTTCTTGTTTATTTTCTTCGCCTTTAACCCCACTAGCCCTCACAAATTAGATCTATGTTAGAAGGTAGGTTGTAGATACATATTGTATCGGTTGGGAAGAGTACGTGCCATTTAGTGGGTATATAGGCAGACCAGCTGAACACACAAGACCATACGTACACTTTTGTAAAGTTATTGTAAACTCAAGTCAAGTGGCTTGGGGAGAAGAGACCACCTGGTAGCAAGGCTGGTAAAGTGGCAACAAATCCCCACTGACTGACATTTCTATTTATTGTTCGGATGAGAATATTTGAGCTTTAGAGTTCGTGGGATTAGAGCGGTTTTTAAAGTTTTATGGCCGCAATTTGTATGTTAATTCTAATGAATTTGGGACAAGTATCCTTTTGTGGGATTTATAATCCATCTGGGGATAGTCATTTAGGGATTTTGATTTTAGGTTGACGTTGACATTATGATGGGCATGGACAGTCATATGAAAACAAAAAACGGTGGTCCAGTGTAGATTGTATACATTTTATTAAACAAGATTTTGCATTAGGCGTTTTCCACTGATGAATCCCTACGATGTCTTCGAGATCTCCGTTAGTCAGAACACCATTCTTAAATTGGCAAAGCGGCTATATTCTGCAGTATTCTGAGACTGGATTCGTCACCTCTTCGAAAAATATTCGGTCACGTTTGCGTTGACGGGTTATGGAGACAACGATTTAATAACTAGCGGAAGCCCTATGTTGATACAAAGCAGACATTACTGCCATCCAGGAAATACGATGCGACCGGGCAAAAAGAGGATAAAAACTGAGGCATTTACAACGGACCGTGTTATAGTGAACAGAAACAGCGACTATACGGATGTAGATTTGCTATAAGTGCCAGACTTAGTCAAGAAGTCGCATCAAGGAGAGATTCGCCTACATAAGCCTTATATGCGCTCACGCCCCGAGTCCCGACGGAGGGAAAAGATGATAAGCTTTGAGGAGCTGCTGGACTAAACTTATGAGCGACATCCAAAGTACGATGTTGAAGTCGTGCTGGGAGATTTTAAGGTAGGAAGAGAAGGCATTTTTAGCAGTATTGTCAGAAAACAGCCTACACGACTGGCAACGGACTTAGGCGAATTGACTTCGCAGCGGAACGAAATGCCACTACAGCCAGCACACGCCTTCCTTACCACGATATTCATAAGGCGACATGGCGGTCTTCCGATCAACGAACGGTCAATCAAATTGGCCACATTGCGATGGACAAGCGGCACCCATCTAGTATTTTGGAAGTCTGAACATTCCAAGGGGCTAACATCGACTCCGACAACTACCTTGTTGGAGCCAAGGTATAAATGACACAACAAATCAGAAATACTGTGAAAAATTTAGTGTTGAAAAACTGAAATCGCAGGAGACCGCCAAGGCTTTTCCAGAACACGTATCCCTTAATGTCTGATTAACAACATACCACCAGGAAACAATGAAAACGATGTCAACCAGCCGTAACTTATGTGCTAGGTTTCTCGCGCCCACCAGCAAGCAAGAACCCTTGGATTTTCAGCTTTTCAGAAAGAATTTATCAGAGCAAGAAAGTTACGCTATCGAGGATTCAATATCCAAAGGCCACTCCAGGAATGATGTTCGCAAGTTTTACAAAAGTGTAAAACGTCAAATCCAGGGATACAATGCTCGAGCAGAATCCTGTCGAGATGAACAAGGAAATATCGTAGTTGAGACACAGCCGATGCTGAGAATATGGAAGAACCGCTTCTGTAATTCATTTGTAAAGCCTTCACTCGAACTACTAAGGAGATCCTTGGACCTGAACCCTTCTGTGCAATTCTCAAATCAGCCATAAATCTGGTTATAAAAAACTGGGAACAAAACAAATGTTTTTCATACTGGGAAAACATCCCAGGCCTAAGACAGGCCAAAAGAGCTATGCAGCCCTTCAAAGCAGATGCCAATAAGATACTAAATCTTCGCAGGCACGATATCAAAAACTTAGTAGGCTACCTAACTGGTCATCACGGTCTGCGATATCACCTAAACAAAATGCAACTAGTCGACTCACCGAAGTGCAGACTATGTCTAGAAGAAGACGAAACAGCCGAACATATCATATGGGAATGCCCGGCCCTTTACGGTATGAGAAGGGAATCTTTCTTCAGGGAATTTTTAAGTCCCGAAGAACTGAGAAAATCTTCGGCTGAAAGTATTATCAGCTACATTAGGAAAGTAGAAGCGCTACTAACGTAAAAAACATCTGACGGCAAGCGCAATAGATCTTTTAGGTCGATGTGTATCTTACTGCTTAAGCAAGTCAGAATTTCAAAAAAAAAAGATCCTAGACAGGAGCGTGACCATTCTAGTCCTTCTCTACGGCGCTGAAGCATGGACCGTATCAAAAGTGGACGAAGAGGCCTTGTTCGTCAAAAAACTCCACATTGGACGTTTAAAATGGCTAAGACATGTAGAGCGAATGGACACCAATATTCCGGCTCGCAGAGGCTTCGATTCCCAGCTAGAAGTCGGACGCGGTAGAGGAAGACCTCGCCTTAATTGGCGAGCACAATAGGAGCCAGTTACCTAAAGACCGGGCTAAATGGAGAGGAATAGGTGCATTCCGGACTGTAGCGCCACTTAAGTAAATATTCGTAATGATGGGAGGTATGAGAGGGGACCTCATGCTTGATATTGACATGATTTTCCTTAAGCCTTGAATCATTACCACGGGCACAAAAGTTCAGCCAAGGCCTAATTAGTGTCAGCCAACAGGTCAACCCTACGTTGGCCGACTTCTTCAATTTTCTTAACATCAAAGGTCTGATCTCAAGAAAAAGGAGAAAAAACAGGCACAGACTCAATACGGGATATACTATATATGAACCTGAACACGTCCTATGAGGTTTTTCTACTCAATAACACCTCGGAAGGACAGGACTACAAACCCACGAATCACTGAAATAAAACAAGACCATGCCAATTTTTTTTTTGGAACTCGAAATAGCGAACCAGTAATGGGCTCAATTTTAAGTGTTAACAAGTCTTGTAACTACTTAGCCTATCTGCAACCCATCAAGTCCGAACATCTACATCTTCTTAGCAATAAAAGTCATTTTTCTCGCGGTCTTGTATGACTGGGCAGAACATCTTTCAAAACTTGTTGCCCCAGGTCTACATCCGCTTGGTAGTAAAATTTTAAACCCTTTTTTCCTTCCAAGAACAGCCTGGACACAGTCTAATGAATGATAAGTGCTCAGAGTAAGTAGTCTTTATTACTTGCAAAGTCCGCCTATTAAGTGCAGCTCAAAACACTCCATCACTCGATTCTGTGAAATTCGCATTTGTTTGCAAAGAAGAGAAAAATATTGTTACACAATCTGCAGATACATACATTTCGGTATGTATCTGCGACTCTATAGAACATAAAACTGGGAGCTTATATACCAGAGACGACTCGCTCCTGTTCTGTTTTGTTCCATCTCTCTTTTGGCCCATCTTTCTGCCATCTATATACCCTACAAAGTATCGGGTATAGTAGCAACAATAATAAACAACAAACATATATAGCCATGCCCACATACATAGGCACACAGAAATCCATAAGCTCTACTGTGGTGTGAGTGCTTTTTGCGCATCAGGGAAATAATTTTCTCTTCGTTGCGTGTATGCATTGCTGGGGCTCTTGTTTGAAGAAGAAGTTCCCGGAGGCGGGTGGTTTTGAGGATGAGAACTCTGTTTGACAGAACCTGCTGTGGAGAAAGACGAAAATCAGAGAATTTCATACCCCCGTGATGGGGAGATTGTCGTCGTTCTTGGTGAATGTGTCTGTACGTATCCTACGTTTGTTACAACGACGATGTCGTGCTGTAAGTGGTGGGTTCATTTTGTTTAGGGGATATGCCATGGAGACGAAATGATATGAATCTGGGCACGTGTCTTCTCTTTGCTTCTGCAACGTGCTGGTATCCCCGCAACTGGTATCCAGGGATACGTAGATAAAAATACACTCAGCCAGTGCGTTCCTGGGTTTACTTTTCCCATGTAACCAATAGCGACATCTAGTGGTTGAGGGCGGATAACCCTTCAGTTTTGGAGCTGTTGCTGCTAAGGGGTTATAAATAATAGCAAACCCAATGTATGTACTTCGCAGATACATGTTCCCCGAGTGGCTTTATCGATTTTCCGGTGTCTGGTATCCGGTGGTGGTTATGAAAAGCTCTACCTCTTGTCTTGTTTACATTACGCCCTACCCTACGCCACATTTCGTGCCGCTTTTAACCGCTGCACCTACCCTTTTACATAAGCATGGTAATTCCAACATTTTACCAGGGTTTTGCGAACGCCAGAGTGCAGTAGTGTTATAGAGGGCCTAACCCTACATGAGGCTTGGTATGCGCACAATGCTTATACACTGAAGACCAAAAAAAAAAAAAACTTGAGGTAGGGGGTGGCCACATTGTTATGTCCCAGTAATTACGAAAATCACCTTGGTGCGGTACAAAGTTATGATGCTTCGGGTTCAACGCTCCAAGGTGTACTTTTGTCTATTTTCTCGGATTTTAATGAGGCTTTCAGCTTTCTGTCATAACGTATGTGTGTGTGTGAGTATGTACTTGCACATATCTCAGGGGCTTTCTAATGGGTGCAACGAATGCAAGAGATGTGAAGGTGAAAAGTGCAGGTTAACTATGAGTGAATAGTGCTAAATGAGATGTGCATAGATTAGGTCTACTTCATTGAGGTTAAAACTGTGGAAGGTGGATGTGCTGTGGACTACAGATGATGTGGAAGTAGGTGGTTGGTTTAAATGGTTTGGAATGGTAGTGGAATTCCACTTGGTTTCATTTTATGTAAAACCATGAGTGGATTTCGATTGATTTTTTAGAGTGGTATCTGCTTGTGCCTTGATAGCATGGATGGTATTGATATAGCTACATTGGGTGCAATACTTGTTTAATGAAAAGCAAGCCTCCTTATACCTACCATGCGAGAATAGGTCAGTTTTGTAAGAATTTTCTCCCATTTGACATTAGGGCGTTGGTGCGCTTGGTGGGCTTGATTCCCAGCCTCAACAACGGCATTGGGTGATTCTAGTTGGTCTTTGTCTCGACAGGAATCAATTCTCGTAAAGAATGGTTTCGCAATCCAGAAAATACGAAGGATTGTGCCGGGCAAAAAGAGGATGAAAAACTGTGACATCTACTACGGACCGTGTTATAGTAAGCAGAAACAGCGAATATTCGGGTGTGGGTTTGTTATAGGTGCCAGACTTAGACAAGTCGTCTCATGTTTTCATGACAATAGCGAATGCATTATAACAATACTCATCAAGGCCAACGAAGGAAAAAGTTGATATAGCGAATGACTGCTTTTATGAGCTCTTTGACAAAACTTATGAGCGACTCAGAAATACTGTGAAAAATTGTAACGTCGAAAGACTGCAATCGCAAGAGACCGCCAATGCCTTCGCAAAACGCGTATCCCTTACGTCTCCACTAACACCACACCAATAGCATCTAATGTCGAAGAACAGTGGCAGCGATGTCCCAAGCCATTTGATCAGACGCAATTGATGAGATGTGATGAAAAATGCCGACAGATACTAGCAGCCAAGAACGAGGCCTAAAAGGCTAAGTTGCAGGTGAAGACGAGATCTACCATTGAGCTCTATAGGCTAAGAAGGAGGGAAGAACATCGGCTTTTCAGAAAGAAGAAACAAGAACAAGAAAAGCGCACGATCGAGGATATAGTAAACGCCTGAAACCTTTAACCAACGGTTGATCGGCCCTTATCAGTGTGGTTTTAGGCCAGGAAAGTCCACAACTGAACAAATCCTCACGATTCACCGATTTCAAAGCTCCATACGACACTAGATAGAGCCATCTTTAGTTTTGGTATACCGCGTAAACTCGTAGGTCTGTGCACATTGACGAAGGAAACGGCCTTACCGACACATTCGATACGAAAAAAGGATTTAGGCAAGGCGATGCACTGTCATGTGACTTTTTAAATCTGATTCTTGAAGGATTGTGCAAAACTCCCGAGACAACACCAGAGACACAATCTTCCATGAATCGGTGAAACAACTAGCATACGCCGACGTTATTGACATCATTGGTCGGAGTCAACGTGATGTCATAGCCACGTTTGCTTGTATAGAGAAGGAAGCGGCAAAAGCGGGTTTGGCTGTAAATGAGCCAAAACCAACTATATTCTGTCAATTCGAAAGGAAACACAACATCGACGAACTTGACAGAACTTCACCAATTACATATAACGGGTGATTTTTTAGCTGGTTTGGTTTTGGCAACACTGGTTTTGACAGCTGACGTGTGTTTAGTACCTTGTGTCACTGTCAAACAGCTTCAGTTTGGTTTGCAATTTAACCATGGATCGTCTTACAAATGAACAACGCTTGCAAATTATTGAATTTTACTATCAAAATTCGTGCTCGGTTCGAAATGTTCATCGCGCGCTGCTTCCATTTTATGATCGGCATTCTCGACCTTCTGAGCAGTCTATTCGGAAGATTGTGACCAAATTTCGCACCAAATTTACTTTGTTGGACATTAAACCACCAACACGTTTACGTACTGTGCGTAGTGAAGAAAATATTGACGCCGTATCAGCTAGTGTGACAGAAGACCGCGAAATGTCGATTCGGCGCCGTTCCCAGCAGTTAGGCCTTTGTTACAGCACTACGTAGAAAATTTCGCGGAAGGATTTGGGCGTAAAGCCTTTTAAGAAACAGCTGGTGCAAGAACTAAAGCCAGCCGACCTACCACAACGCCGAATTTTTGGTGAATGGGCTCTTGGAAAGCTGGCCGAGGATCCGCTTTTTTATAGAAAAATTGTGTTCAGCGATGAGGCTCATTTTTGGTTGAATGGGTACGTAAATAAGCAAAATTGCCGCATTTGGAGTGAAGATCAGCCAGAAGCATTGCAACAGCTACCAATGCATCCCGAAAAAGCCACTGTTTGGTGCGGTTTATGGGCCGGCGGCATTATTGGGCCATATTTCTTCAAAGATGATGCGAATCGCAGCGTTACTGTCAATGGTGAACGCTACCGAGCGATGATAACAAACTTTTTTTTGCCCGAAATGGAAGTTCTTGACTTGCATGATATGTGGTTTCAACAAGACGGTGCCACATGCCACACAGCACGCGAAACAATGGCGCAATTGCGAGGCGAATTTGGTGAACAGTTAATTTCACGTTTCGGGCCGGTCAATTGGCCGCCTAGATCGTGCGATTTGACACCATTAGATTATTTTTTGTGGGGGTATGTCAAGGCTAATGTCTATAGGGACAAGCCCGCTTCGATTGACGCACTGGAAGCCAACATCCATGCATTCATTCGTGAGATACCGGCCGATATGTGTGAAAGAGTATGCCAAAATTGGACTCAGCGGATGGGCTACCTGAGACGCAGCCGCGGTCAACATTTGCATGAAATTATCTTTAAACATTAAATTGCAAGGTTCAAACTATCGATTCAAATAAATATTTCATTCATTTTTTCGAATTTTTTGTGTTTTTTTTTAAAAAAAAAGTTCTAAACCTCTTAAAAAATCACCCGTTACAAAGTCAAAACGAATGTACCCCTGTGGGATAGGTTAACTCAGTTTGCTTGCAAGTATTATCACCCAACCTTGTGCTCTCTCTCTCTTTTCTCTGATAACGATTGAAGTCCATTATTATTATTTACAAAGGGGCCCAGCCTCCAACACGGCTATCGCTACTAAAATATTTAAGTCATTTTAATTGCCTGTGCAAACCGATCAAGCAATTAAACAAGTGTCAAAATTAAACATTTATTGTGACCCGTATTCACGTCATGTGAGCTCTTATCTTCAGTGTGTACGTAAATAAAGTAATCGTGTGTTGTGCATTGTCAAATACGCACACCCACCCACCAGCAACGTACCGAGATACATAAAAACCTCACAATTCCGTGATAAACCAAAAAGTAAATTGCCATCTCATTCGACATCTGAGTGACTAGGGATTATAAAATAAAGCCTTTCATTGTTTAAATAATAAATTGCTTGCTGTAAAATTATATTCTAATCTCTATCGTTCCAGATGGAAATTCAATTCCTTATCAAATTGCCAGCGCCACAATAAAATTATTTTTCAAAAAAAAAAAAGAAAGAAAAAACCTCATAAAAAGTGAAAAATAAATGCATACCAGATTATACAATAGGACTGCTTATTATAATTTTTATTTTATTTTTTAGTTGATAAGACAGCAATTTTCGTGGTCTTTTGTTTATTTATTTTTTTTTGTTATCAGAAATGATGAGAACAACTAAATGGAGCCTACGTGACTCCGGGGAAGTAATAAAAATGCAAGCAAATGTGTCGTGTGAATGGCGGTGGCTGGTGGAGGCGGTAGCGGCGGCGGTGGAGGCTTACAATTTTTTGGTGGATACCTTTGGGTTTGTTTGTTTAGCTTTTTTTCTGTTTATATTTGTCAATTTGGGGTATTGACGAAGCGAGTATAGATAGATAGATACGTGCATGCAATCACACCTTTGTGAGAACACGCTTCGTCAAATAGATGATAGTGATTTCTGATTTCCTTTTTTTCGATTTCGAAGACGAGGTAATGTATGTTTTGGGGGTAGATGTTAACACCGTTATCAGTTGGAAAAATCATGAATCAATACATTGCCATAACATCATTTGTTAGATTGTGTATGTAAGTATACGTGAAATGAATGGAAAGTTACCCACGATTGTGGAATCTAACCGAGGGCGAGTGTGTTATTTCACGGATTACAATTTATGAGTAATAAACAAATATGGAGTAGAGTTAAATATAGACACAGTTGGACACGAATAATGATGATATGTCATCAGTAATATGTATTAAGGCTGTGCAGTCTTGAAGTCTTGCACTAAATCGGTGCAACGGCTGATCGTATGAAATATTTTTTTAAGCGTGATTGACTTTACATTACTTAGAGCCACTTCAACCAACTTTTATTATTCAACTAACCAGAGGTTGGCAGCTTGAAATCCAACATGTGGAGTAGTTGATTAACTAAGTTGATGCAAATAACCCTCCCTGCCGGTGCTTAAGGATAGTGAGGCGATTATATGAGGACACAAGCGTTCTCACTCTAGCCTCTTACTATCAACTCCTACTCTCACCTCCACGCTGGTGACTGGTGGGTGCCTAGTACCTTGCCATTGAGCTGCCATTGAGCTCTATAGGCAAAGAAGAAGGAAAGAACATCGGCTTTTCAGAAAGAAGAAAAAAGAGCAAGAAAAACGCGCGATCGAGGATATAGAAAGGTGCCACTCCAGGAACGATGTTCGCAAGTTTTACCAAAGTGTAAAACGTCAAAGCCAAGGATACAAGGCTCGAACAGAATCCTGTAGAGATGAACAAGGAAATATCGTAGTTGAGACACAGTCGATGCTGAGGATATGGAAGAACCACTTCTGCAGACTGTTAAACGGCGATGACGAACAACATTCCGATTTCAGGCAGAACGAACCATTTAATATTGGCAACGACAGTGGAAACTGTCAACCACCCGACCTAAGTGAAGTGAGGATAACAATATCTAAACTCAAGCTTAATAAGGCCGCCGGAAATGTCGGCCTTCCCGCTGAGCTTTATAAAGCTGGCGGAGATGACTTGGTAAGTAACATCCACCAACTCATAAGCCAAATCTGGTCGGATGAAAGCATGCCTGAAAAATGGAACCTCAGTATCGTTTCCCGATCCACAGAAAAGGAGACCCTCTGAACTGCGCCAACTACAGAGGCATACGTCTCCTCAACATCGCCTACAAGATCCTATCTACCGTAATATATGAACGCCTGAAACCGTTTACCAACAACCTGATCGGCCCTTATCAGTGTGGTTTTAGGCCAGGAAAGTCCACAACCGATCAAATTTTCACATTTCGGCAGATACTGGAAAAAAAAACCAAGAAGTCCAAATCGATACCCACCACCTATTTATCGATTTCAAAGCCGCATACGACAGCATTTATAGAGACGAACTATACAGAGCCATGTCTAGTTTTGGTATACCGCCAAAACTCTGTTAGTGTAGGATGACGATGGAGAATTCTCGCTGCACCATCATGGTCGGAAACGACCTCACCGACACATTCGATACCAAAAAAGGATTTAGGCAAGACAATGCGCTGTCATGTGACTGATTAAATCTGATACTTGAAGGATTGTGCAAAACCCCCGAGACAACACCAGAACCACAATCAATCTTCCACAATCTTCCATGAATCAGTGGAACTACTACTACGATATTGACATCGTTGGTCGGACTCAACGTGATGTCACCCGCGGCAAAAGCGGGTTTGGCTGTAAATGAGCCAAAACCAACTATATTCTGCCAATACGAAAGGACACACAACATCGACGAATTTGACAGAACTTCACCAATGACATATATAACTTTGAGGTAGAACGGGACTTTGTCTACCTCGGCTCCGCTATTAACTATGTTGTCAGAGTCTTAATGTCAGAAATCAAACGAAGAATTACTTTTGCCAACCGCTGCTTCTTCGGGCTAAGAAGGCAATTTAGTAGTAAAGCCCTCACTCGAACTACTAAGGAGATCCTATTATCCCAGTCCTGCTCTACGGCGCCGAAGCATGGACCGTATCAAAAGCGGATGAAGAAATCCTTGGTCGATTCGAGAGAAAAATTCTTCGAAAAATGTTCGGTCCCGTTTGCGTTGACGGGCTATGGAGACGAAAATTCAACCACGAACTATAACGAACTATACGAGCTGTACAGCGACATACCCCTCGTCAAAAAACTCCGCATTGGGCGTTTAAGATGGCTAGGACATGTAGAACGAATGGACACCAATACTCCGGCTCGCAGAGCCTTCGATTCCCAGCCAGACGTCGGACGCATTAGAGGAAGACCTCGCCTTAAGTGGCGCGCACAAGTAGGATCCGACCTCAACCAACTTGGAGTGCGCAACTGAGGCAGTTAGCTACGGACCAGGCTAATTGGAGAGGCATGTTGGTTGAGGCCCAGGTTCATTCCGGAATGTAGCGCCACTTAAGTAAGTAAGTAAGTAACTATCCTTAGAAAATAGTGGGTTACTAAAAGTAAGTAAGTAATGAAAAGATGGACACTACATGGAAATTCATTAAGAAGATACTAAAGCTGGGAGCATAACAAAGGCCAGATCATATCTCTGAAAGTCTGAATGAGTTCAGCAGATACCACTAAAAATAGACCTTTCTAGTCCTTTGTATTCCAGCGATATGCGCACATACCCGCCCTTATGTTTTAAGTGCTTCTTCAATGTTATTTGTTAAAAAAAAAATGCAATTTTCACACGGAACTGAGTTTTTCACAAAAAGTTTTCGAAAACAACTTGACGCTTTCACACCGACCAGGTTTTGTTTGATGCTTTAGATGAAAATTATAATGCACTCTGTAGATTTCTGTCGCCATTTCATTGGTAAATAAGACTTTAAGGCATAATCACGAATTGACTATTAACAACTTTAAGGTAATTTAAAAAAATATTTAGTTTCTAATTATTTTTATCGCAAGTTCGAAAACAAAACTAAAAGATAAAATAATTTGTCTTGGTACCTAGTATGCTGTATGGCAGCTATTTTTGAAAGACGTATTGAATGTATCGAAAGGTCTGTTCGCCCCAACAATCTTGAACAAAATAAAGTCTGCTAATGGGTTTCAAAACGTAAAAGTTTCCAAAACCTGAAAATGTATGGGAAACCTTCAGTTTTCGAGTGTTTTAGGAAAACTTAGTTTCGTTGTGGAACCCGTAGAAAGATTAATAATATAGGGTGGCATTTCACATTTTCTACTGATGCACGTTGTACGGTTTCGTAAAACTGTCCATTTGACATTTGCAAGAGTATTTTTAATACCAAAAAAGTTATTTTATTCTATTGGCTAACTAGCGTTTATTAATATGGGAGTGACAAGCGAACGTTTTGATTTAACAATCAGTCAATCAGACTGTGTAGAAGAGTTAAGGTTGCAGCTGCGGACCTATAAGTTGCGCATCATTTAAGGAAAATCCAGACGGTGCGGTGTTTTAGCCGAGGCATTGAAGACAACCCTCAACTTCGTTGTTGGCTGGATTCCTTTACCACTGTTTTACGCGGCATGTTAAAATGCTTTCCCGGTACTGGGGTGTCGCGAACCTCCTCCATGTGCCCCAAAACTTCTGCATAAATGCTGCATATTGCGAGTGAAGCGATACATCTTTAGAAAACATCTTCATCATGCGATATTATACTTGGAGATTCTCGAGACGCAGCTGTTTTCGAGCTTCATGAACAGCTGCGTCTCGAGAATCTCCAAGTATAATATCCGGCTCGAAGGACCAAAAATGTTGCGTAAAAGAACAACAAATAGTGTATTTGTTTTTTTTTATTAAATATATATTTGACGAATACTAATACTATTTACAAAAGTCGACTAAATCTTAAAAAACACATGGGCCGAGCTATTACTTGTGACAGTGACTTTTTATTTCGATTGTTTAAATCGGTGAGTCGTCAACACAGAAACACAACAGTTATCGAGTCATACGTGAATGGTAAATGTTGATTTGGTATGATCGCATACGAGATTCGAGAACAACAATACAACATTCACAGAACAACAATACATTTGATATTTGTCATCCATCCAACATGAATGTACAACATGAATGTACAGAATTAGTATAATTGTATAGTTCATTGGAAACGAGACCATTCGTATGTGATCATCCCAATATAATTACTCGATCATTCGATAACGTATGTATCACTCGATAACTGGTACGACCACAGGTACAATTTAAGTATAAAGTAGGGAATAATGCTTTGACGACTTCAATCGAAACTGGTGAAACAAGGCTTAAGCTTAAGCTTCACGTGGAGCTTAACCTACGATTTAACACAACTTTGTGTTTCACAGGCTGAAGAGGTAACCACGCTCTGGTTTTGATAAAACTTAAGCCCACAATTTTGGTGGCTTACGTGTTGATTTAACTTCTGTCAGAGCAACATTTTTTTTGGATGTTCGATTACGTCATGGGTGATGTCAGAACTAAATTCGGGGTGTAACTGTGCCATATTCGCAGAATATTCCCGTTTGGTGTATAATTGTATTCTTTCACAATTACTTGTTATACTTGGTTTAGTTAAACCACAATTTTTAAATGACTGTGAGACCGAAAAACGTAGGTAAGCTCAAACTTTGGCTCTGCGTTTTGCTTAGCTAATCAACGACTTAAGCTCTCACTGTGAAACCGGGCATAAGAGTCTAAACTCAACCAACATTTAATATTTGACTATTTTTGAAACATTTACTAGGAAAACCAGTTGCCACTTTTTGTTTGCCTATTTGCATTTTAAAGAGATTTTATGGAATGCAGCCAATAGAAGTATCTTTTTTTTACTTTGCAAAATCCTGAACAAAACACGCCTAATAGCAACCTAAGTACAGACGCACAGGAAATTGCAAATTGTATAAAGGTAGCACGGAACAAACGTAACAAACGGCAGATATTCTCAACGGGTTAAGAGTCCGTTAAGTAATAATGTTAATCACTATTCGCGCTTTGGGCTGGGTTGGATTCCAATACGTACTAACGCTAATCCACTAGCCACGATTTGAAAATCTGACTAGTTTCGTGGAAATCTTATCTCAAATCCGCCTTACGTATTCGGCATTAAACCTAAGGGTCCCCCATTCGTGTAAGAAGTAAAAACGTAAACATGAATGGTATCAGAAACATTTTAGTCTCATTTTGTTACTAATTTACATTCGCGCATTCGTCAGCCTATTTATGTAGAGTGAATTGAAGTAAATCTAGGATGTAAATAAATTTCTTACCAAAAAGTGACTCAATTTGATTTGTTTACCCATAAAATCTTGAAGAACTTACCTGAAAAGAGAATTCAGAAAATATTAAATAAGTATATTTTATTTTTTAGCGTTTAATTTTGTAATTATTTAATAATTTAAAGTCATTTAGGGAGATTCAAAGCAAATGCATTTACATTCGTAACAACTAACAAATTTCTGATTATAACAGCCATTTGTACGAAGAAATTTTCCATAGCTAAAATACAAACTTACTTATCCATTTTCTACTTTAAGATCCTTGGAAATATGTAGGTACATTCTAAAATATTTAAGACAATTGGGAAGTATTTTCAGTGCGAAACTTTTAAGCTACGTACACACGAGCAAAGAATTTGCGGCAAGTTTTGCAAAAAATTTTTGTCAGGCTCAAGCAACTTGATTGCACGACTGTCTCAGGATGTTGCAAAGAAGTTTCACACTACACTAAAGTCATTTGCATGGTTTAAACTTCAAAATATTTGACAGTTCCATTTGACAATAGTTTGTTTGGAAATGTGTGATTAAAATCGACAAAAAACGAAGTCTTGCCAAAAAACTAAAATAGCAGTAGCTATAGTGAAAACAATTTCATTGAAACGTGAAAAAGGAATTAAATCAAAAAAAGCACCAGAAAAAGAGATTGGATAGCAAAAATAACCGAGCTGAGATTTCATTAGCAACTTTTAAATGAGCTGAAAAATGATGATGAAGAGGGTTATTTCAATTTTTTACTGGTGTCCAAGAATAACTTTGGAGCTCGATCACATAATTCGGGAAAAGTTTCATATTTAACGATAAATTTTGTACATATTGTATGGCAACTAGCTGCATTATAAAATAAAATAAAGAATCGCGAGAAATTATATAAAATGAAAAATTTGCGGCAAACATTTAATACCAATTTATTGCTCGTGTGTACGTGGCTTAAGAAAAATTAAAAAAAGAACCATCAAACACTGATCAATTCTATACTGGCAAAAAAATGGCGAGACTATAAAAAAAGAGGGATTGTTCAGTGAATTTGATATAAGTTCGAAGGGATTTTTTGGTAGCAAAGCAAATGTTTTGATTTTTTAAAACATATTTTGATGAAAAAAAACAGCTGCAGCGTTAATTGTATTGAATTTTATAAAAGCGTATTTGTGTACTGAAGCAAGGTTGAAAACAGTACAATTGTATCGACTTCTGCAACCATCATGATCTTATTCTAGATACTTGTAGAAGCTTAGTTATTTTTATTTTTATCAAAATCTTTAGAGCTATTATCGAGACAATCGTCTGTTAAGAAAAACGTTATAGGTATAGGAGATATCATTAATTTTAGTGCTAGGAGTCCAATTCCAAAAACACCTCTGTAGGATCGCCAACAAAACACATAGCTGAAATTTCAGTCAAATCAGACAAATAGTTTGGGCTTCAGTATCAATAACAAACTCCAGATATATTATACATTTCCCCCTATTAATAAACAACGAACACCGGTGAGTTAGCACTAACACATCGGTTAACTTGTAATTCTTATTAAAAAAATATTTGTACAACGGATAACTTAACTCATCGAATTTCGTGTATAAGGAGCTGATAACTTTAATTATTTGTGAGATGACGTTTCGCTTTTTAATTCAAAAATATTTTTCACGATTTCATTGACTGTACACATACATATACATTACTCAGATTATCGTACTTTTTATTATTTTATTTTATCATACGTATACCTGGATCGTATTATTTTAAGTACTTTTAAGTAAAGTGCTGCCATGCTCTGTCGGGATTTTTATGAGAGAGAGAGAGCGGATAACAAACATTGATATAAAATATATTTATGAATAACAAAAGATAGCAAACGGATAAGCTCACTATCCGTTAGCTACATAACTCGTGTGTTAAGGAGCGGATAGTGATTTTTTATTAATACGGGGTTTTTTAAAAAGTACTTTTTTGGACTTGGGATACCTTAAATCAAAAGAATTTGTAAAAATCTCAACTTCGAATTTTCGCGCCATCACAATAATTCCCTATACTACGTATACTGAGGAAGACAAAAAAACAGCCAGCTATATGTCAAAATTGATACCTACAAACTTCAACTGGAAGAAGATGTAAAATGAGATACACATGTACAAAATAATGTCATAGAAGTTATGTTCCCGTTCTTTTGCAGTCAAAAGTAGTAAATACTCGAATTTCTTGGCGTGGGGCGAATTTACTCACAGTAATATCATTTGTTTCATGTGGCTTTAAAAGAACAAATGACATAAAACACATGTCAAAACAAACGACTTGTCACTTTCTAATACCAACTGACAGTTGACTGATTTTTACCAACAGACATTACTGCAGTAAATTATTTTACAGAAAAAAAAAAAGGGGGGGGTGGTCGTTTATTCTTCTTTTATTAGCTCTCCCTTTTTTGTATTCGGGAATGGCAGGAAGTTAGAACCAGTAAGAATAATATTGTATGGAACAGCTCTCCCTTTTTTGCATAAGGGAATGGCAATAAGTGAAAATCAATAATAATCAATAAAAATAGTATTGTACGTCAACAAACCTATAAATTGGGCTCTGTTTTCACGAAAATGTCTGGCCAGTTCAAATCGACAAAATGTATGATATCCATAAAAAGGAAATATGTGGTTAAAAATGTACACTAATCGGTTTAGGATATGCAATGCCTACTAGGTCCATAAACTTAATTTTTTATTCACATAACCTGTCAAGTGGTAATGGGAGTCGTCGCTCATTATGATGTTGGATATGAAATTATTCTCTTCTTACATCAGGTTCAACAGAGCATGAGTTTAAGTAAACCTCACTTGGCCAGCAGTCAGCAAATGAAATGATTAGATTAGGGAGTTGGAATCGAGTTACCATACCACCGCGGCCAAATTTGGGCCTATTGTGATTTACTATAATTAGAGCTAACTCATGATACCGACTTTTTATGAATCCTAGTAAATCTTTGAGTTTGCTGTTAGATATGTCCTCTGCCTCAAGGTAGTGTTTACCTAGTTGGTGTTGACTACGTAATCTGATTAGGCATACAGTGGCACAGGATGTGTTCTGCTGATTCTTTATCCTCGTTGCATTGTCTGCAGGTGTTGTCTTGAGTTATTCCCATAGTCATGAGGTGTTTTTGACAATGTCCAGTAAGGAACCCTGTGACTGTTCGAATCTGACTCCTAGTTAGATGTAAGAGTTGTTTCGTTCTTGTGTGGGAAGTGTTTGGCATGAACATTTTGGCTTGTCTGTTACCTTCAATATTAGTCCAGTAATGATTGATTGGCCCTGATTTTCAGCCATGTTTTAATATGGAATTCAGGAGTGCTGATGGTTAGTCTTGGCATCATAAAAGTTGACGCCGATCCTTTTCTGGCTAGTATATCTGCTATTTCGTTGCCTAGGTGTCCACTGTGTCCTGGCACCCAGATGAGATGTACTCTGTTTGTGCTGGCTAGCAATGTGAGTAGTTTTAGCAATCCCATACTAATTTGGATGTTATCTCGTAACCTTGTAAAGCTAGGAGTGCGCTTTGCTGTCAGAGAACATATATACTGTAATTTAAAAAAAAAAAAATGAAAAACTTTGATTCTTCTTGTGTTTCCGCGTTCTGGAGCAGTGTAGCGTAACATTGTTTATTAACGTTTATTTCGCATGTGTTTACTACACAAATGTCAAAACAAAACTAACATTAGGAGCCAATCGCAAAATTTATAGCATTTTCTGATAGGAGGATTACTTTTGCGCCACCTTGTATGTTCTTGTTTTTTATGGAATTATTTAGATTTTCTCTAAGACATAATTCTATAGCAAAGATTTCTGCTTGAAATACGGAGTTTCATTTGTCCATGCTTGTGTAGATGAATGTTTTTTTTTAACACCGTATGTTCCAGCTCCAACTCCTTCATTTGTTTTTGATCCATCTGTGTACCATACATGAGAATCGTTGGCGAATATTGGTTTGTTCTGTTCCAGGTTTAACAGAGCATGGGTGTAAGTAAAACTCACTTGGTCAGCAATTGAAATGGTTAACGGATTGCAGTTTATAAGGGAACATCTTCAGGTCTTTTACCAAAATTCGGCCCAACGAACGTCTACTGATGTCAAATTGTGTAAATCGGTGACATTTATGGACACTCTCGGACGCCCTGTCGAACGAGGAACACGGGCTGGTAACATGAAACTAATTTCACGCTACATTTGAACAACAGGCCGCATTTTTTGTGTGTGTATCGCTCTATTACTTCTCCATCTTTTCACAACATAAACGTCAAAACAGAATGACATTTGACGCCATTTGCATATCACATATTCACAATACTTTAACACCACCTTGTACAAACTAATTTAACTTTGAAACCTTCTCGTGAAACTATGTAAAATCGACATGTGTCTACATAAATACAAGCAAAAACTCATTTTGTTCAAAATTTAACAAAACCATTGATTACTAGCCAACAAATATTCAAAATCCAAAATACCCAATTTTAGAAATTTCCCCAAAAAAAAAAATAAAATATTTACAAACAAACCCAATTCACCTTGCCTGACATTGAGGAGTGGTTATACAACAACTCATCGTGCTAATGCAATATAAAACAACCTGTTGTCAAAAAAATCAACAATCATTAATAATACGAGCAAAAAAAAAAAACAAAACAGAAGAGAAATAAATAATTAAAAGAAATACCCTCTCTCAAAGGAGTGGCTACGCAAATACCACCGAAACTGGCCTACGTGACTCTTCACGATTTCGTATTCGGCTTATTTTACATCCAATTGGCACCACGTCTGTTTACACGAAAATTCGCCCCAAAACACCTTTCAGAAACATTTTTTTTTTCTGTTGTTTGTGCCCCAATTGAGACATGCAATGTTCCTTGTATTTCCGATGGAACGTATTTTAACAAAAAAAAAATTAATCTTTTAATAGACTAAAAGTCGCCCCATGTGTTGCAGGTTCTATCTACGGCTATGCTTGAAGCAGCACGAGATAACAAAAAAAAATTCTCTCCATATTTGAAATGCCTACCTGCAGAGTTTTATGATGATCCTTTTACCTCCTTTTTCGTTCGTTAAAAATAAATGCAATTGAATGGATTTTTTTCTTCCTTTGAGAAAAAGACAAATTCTGATGAAAGTCGCTCGACATGATCCCCAAACGGTAGACATGGTTTCTTTTTTCGGCGTATAAACCGGGCGCACTCACCTCCGCAGAGACACGAAAAATGAGATACAAATAAATTCAGATACAGTGTTCTGTTCATACTATAGCGCTAAAATGCATAGGCATGGGAATAGTTCCGTTTTTTTTTTGTGTGGCTTTTTGTCTCATCGCCGTAGGTTGTCAGGCAGCAACGAGGAGGAGATTGGGATAAACTATTTTTCAACAGCTTGATCCAGAGAGCACATCATTGCTGCACCTCAAAAAATTGCAAAAAAAAAAAAAAAATGGCAACTATCTCAACCGCGAAGTATCTTTTTATACTCTATCACATAGGGTGTGATAGTTTTGATAGATAGTTTGTAACATGGAAAAATAAAGGCGGAGACATTCCTTATGTAGATGGATCGAATCGGATTTGAAAGATGAGTCTGAAAAGCCTTGTCTACGTGTCGGTTCGACGGTATTTTTGAGCAAGGTTTCTGCTTCTAAGAAAATGTACCTACCCAGGTTTTTGAAGTGAATATTTTTTAGAGACCGTGGGAATTGGATTTTATGAAACGAAAATGTGTAACGAAAAAGAGATCAAGAAAAATGTCGGTTCTGTCTGATCACCGAAATCAAGCAACATCAGGCGGTTAGTACTTAGTAGATGGAGGACCGCTTGGGAAAAACGAGTGTTGTTGGTTAATTTGTAAGATAATGAGCCTCCGCAAACGAGATGAGTTCAACTGGCATTAAACCGATTTTTTTCAAAGCATGACTTTAACTGAACTTTCCCACTTCCACGTCCACAAAGTTACGGTCTTTGAGAAATAAAAGTCATGTGGCGTTTATAGCTCGAATCGACAATTATGACCTTCTGAGGTTTCAATGTACAATTTCATGTTTTTTTGGAACTTGTTGATAATTTTGGGTCGCAAGATCTCAATCCAATGCAATTCTGAAAATGGGCATAGATTTCTCCATTTCCACAAAGCTATAAGAAAATCGGAGAGCTACCCTTCTAGATGAAACGAAAGGGTCTGATGACTCTCAGCAAAAGGTGTGAATACAAACTCTGTGTACATCGAGGAATGTTTTGACCTTTCATCAGATCACTAGCTGGTAATCCTGTTTGTTAGTGATATAGCTTAGAAAAAAAAAAGAAGAACCATTAAGACTAAACAGCTATATAACTGACTGGAACGCCTTTTAAAGGTATTGTGAGCAAATTATTACTATAAGATCGCTCCAAAGGCTGTTCGAACTCGAAGAAGAAATTGATCAGTACATTGAAGTCGTGCAGAGCGCCGATGCCAATGGTACCAAAACCAGAGTTTAAGTATCCTATCGGTAACAGAGAAACGCCAAGTACGTAAAAGATGACCACAAAACAAAACCTACTTCATTAACCTAATCGAAAAGGTCAGAAATCTAATCCGAGACCTAAAGAGTCCTGAAACTGCGTCATTACTTGAAGGATTAGGTGCTTACAATAGATCAAACTATTTCCTTTGGAAAGCTATAAAAGGCATAAAAACCTCATATACAGGCACCGCCAATAAAAAATAAATGGAGCATAGGCTAAGAAAGAAACTGAGAAGGCGGAACTATAAGCTGAGCATTTAGACAAAAAAAATGCAACTATCAGATGACAACGTGTTACCGGAGTAATATCACGTACATATCCTGACAACATCCGACCAACTTTGTCTGAACTTTCCCAAGAAGAAACACAAGGTTCCTGGATATGATTTAATAACCCAACATGTACATGGTGGCCCAAAAGTCTATTGCCTTTGTAAAAAAAATAAATAACTCTAATTTTTGAGTTATTTTTTATTTTTTGTTATAAGGCTTGGGAGATTTAAGAGCCGACCAGAATGCGTATCTGTAGCTGAGTAAATAGTTAAAAACAAGGCAACCCGTAAGCGCTTAGACAATGTGTATCTTCGTGAATCTGTAGCTTGAAGTTGAATAGAGGGCAACTACATGCAAGAAATGTAAATGTAAAAATGACAGCAATGCAAGATACCAGCTACAGATATGCATTCTGGGAATGCCTTTAGGATAGAGCACTACACGATCGCACAAACAAATATTTTTTTGCGCAACAGGCTTGTTAGTACCCAGGGCCTTGCTTTTTCAAAACCATTCATGCGTGCGTGTGTACTTTTTGCACGATTAAGGGACCACTTGTTTTATGCCGACTCTGAACGGCTGAGTTGAGATACGCTTTTCTTGACAATTGATAATACGCGGATGATTTGTCAGATCGCACAGCGAAAAAAATTATTAAAATACTTTTTTTGAAAATAGCCAGTCAATAATTCGTACTCAACGTACCTACCGACAATTTTATGCCGTTAGAAATGTTCCAACAGCACCCACTATTCCTGCTGTGGTGGTCAAATTTGAGCAATATGGGAAAGTTGGAGATGTTAGGTGATCGGGCAGACCTCGTTTTGGATGATCTATCGAAAACTTCTATGTCGTTAGGGAAAGTTCTGCAACCGATCCTGAAACATTGACAAGACGATGTAAAAAACAGTTAGGCATACCGGGTATGACAATTCATCGGATTTTAATGAAAGATCTGCACCTATACCCTAACCAGTTCCAGTTGGTTCAACAGCTCAATCCTGTTGACCAAACAAACGTCAGGGGTATTAATGAACTGTCCTAAATATCGTCAAGAACGACGAAGAATTTTTGTAAAATTTTATGATGACCGAGGAAGCACAGTTTCATCTGAGTAGGTTTGTGAACAAGCAAAATTACAGATTTTGGGGCACACAGAATCCCAAAAATATCCATCAACGTCCCTTGCATTTACTTCGTGTTGCTGTTTGGTGTGGAATAACCTCGCGTAAGATTTATGGGCCATATTTCTTTGAAAACGATGAGGGTGCCACCATTACGGTCAATGGGTGCCGCTCCAGAACAATGCTTTTTCCATTCGTGCAAGCAGACAACAATGCTGAGTTGATTTGATTTCAGCAAGACGGCCAATCGTGAGACAGTGAACTTGTTGTGCTAACAATTCCCAATTCGCATCGCTCCGGACCTTTTTATGGAGTTAACTGAAGGAAAAGGTTTACAGTAAGAAACTATGCACTATACAGGCGCTGAAATCCAATATTAGCACAGAAACCTCTCAAACTACGCCAGCAACATGGAAAGCCATGAAAAGAGCCTATGAGTGCATGCATTCTAATGGTGGCCACTTCACCGATATGGTTTTCCAAACATAATCAGCCCTAGCGAGGTTTCCGGTTCAAATTCCATTCGAGATATGTGTCATTGAAAAAAAATATTACAAAAATGCGAAGGCTTCGCTTTACTACAATTCGTAAATAAATTTCGCGAAGAATTTGGAAAAAATTGCACTTAGCTGTCGAAAATTGCACGAAAGCTGCACCTGAATGCACTTCAACGTAATTCTCCGGGATCCGTTACAAGACGTCGGAGAAATATTCCAAACAGCTTTTCGGAAGAATACCTTGAAGCGAAAATCCTCCGAATCGAACAAAATCGGATAGTTTTCCGCTTCGACGGATACCTCGCTAGGGCTGAATGTAAAAAAATACATGAAATAAACTTCAATAATTTTTATATTTGCGTTCAAAAGTTATCGCAGGTATACGCAGAAAAACGACTTTTTGTCCACCCTGTATATAGGCACGACTCAGCCTTTCGAACAGCGCTGGTCAAGAGAATTCTTTAATCCCTATGCCGCCAAAAATCTATTCATACCATTCGTTCGACCACTCCTTGGATATCGGAGCCATGTTAGTATCCCCTTCCTATCTCATTCTCATTGCATCGAAAGTTGGTCTCTTTGATTTTCCCTCCGAGGACTTCCATACCTACTTCCATTTGAAAATCTGCTAAAGCCAATCAATATGCAGATTCTTAAAAAACGACCCCTTGTTGCTGACATAGTGTTCGTTCAGCAAATCTAGCTGGTAAGATCGACTGCTCAGCGTTTATCCTAAACAACAACAATCTTCCGTCCTTCATACAGCGCTTATCCAGGCCATGCCAACTTTTGAGGACGGTTTCTTAAAATTTTTTGATAAATTTCAAAGAACTTCAACCAAAATTATCTCTAAAATCTCTATCTCTAAAAAAAATAAAGCCACGCCCACTTTTTGGAAACCTTAATAGTCCCAGAGACTACAAATAACTCCTTGCGTTTTTTCGCGACCTCACTTCTTTTGGAAGCTTGACAAACATCCAAGAGCATACAACTGGGAGGGTTCTTAATTTTGCCCCTCGGAATCGGCATTTAAATTTCGGCCCCACCCTTTTAGCCAAAAAAATTAACATCGCACATACAAATGAATGAAAAAGCTGGCTCAGTTGCTATTGAAGATGGGCTCGGTGTATAGGGTACTAGACAATTTGCTCATCGATTTGTAGGTAGCCTTCCCATATGTTTTTTTTTTTTCGCCATCGTTTATACACACCGCTCAGTGGCATGAGAAATGTTGTTTTTCCGAAAGACTGTGCACAAGCTTTTCTGTGGTGTGAATGACCGCACCACCGCCCGATCGATTCCAAGTTGTTTTTAGCTTTAGAGTTGGTCGCGGGTTTTTGTATCCATTTTCGTTGGTGGTGTAGCCTGCGTGAAAAATGCTTTTACGCAATCACACCTCCACGAAAAATAACGTCGACAGGGAGGAAAATGCAAAGAAAAGCAGCCTTAGCACATTCTGTGTATCCGTAGTCGTACTTGTTGTAGTCGTACTCGTCCATAGAGCGAGATTGTTAGATATGGATGTGCCAGCGAAGAGAATGAAAATTTTAGGTGTGCTCGGGAGTCGGGCGCTTGGATTATTTACTTTGTTGTCATTATGTAAGGCAATGCTCCGAAGTTCAGCAGGCGGAAGGCACAGCGGGTGGCGGCTGAGAGAGGGCGGTCTTGTACTTGTACTCCTCTCCAGAGAACGACAGAGGTATGATTTTCTGCGCGTTATGTAATTCGAACAAACACTCATGTACATGAGGGGGTTACTTTTGAATTGGATATACCTATGCGGGTGAAACGGATTGTCAAAGGTATATAAACACGTAACCGATATCGATGGAGAGAACTGACCATGCATACTAAGGATGACCGGAGGGTCGATGATGATTTTGAGTGTCGATGTAGCCATAGCAACCCACTAACTTAGGCTCAGTGCTGCTACCTTGCCCAAGTGGTGAATAAGGTACGAGTATGGATTTTAATTATGTATTATCGGCTGGTACTGGCCAAAGGACTTGGACTAATTGGATAAATGCGAAATTTACGATTCGATAGTTTCAATAAGTGCTATCTTGCTATTCGATTGATTTTATGCTTTTGTATGGGCGTGGCTGGATGTTTCGTGTCTTGTATGTATATTTGCGTGCTGTTTTTGAAATAATAATCGGGTTTACAACTGGAGCATGCCAAACTCAGCAAATTGGATGGAGTTATGTAGGAACAGCGATGGAAATCATATGTTCCCTGATGGAAATGGGGAATTGAGTTGGAAATGTGAGGAATTACATTTGAATTGGAGAAGATAAACGGTCTGCATTTTCTTGCAAGGTTATTATTAAAAATTCGTGTTGGTAAGCCTCCTTTTAAAATCAAGTACTTTTTATATTTTCTTCAATTGAATTTATGGACAAAATTAGAAACGAAATTGATGAAATTACACTAGAACTCGGCGAAACTGTTATTCAAAATGTGCTTAAAAGAGCTCGAATTCGCATTACGGCCAGAGGTGCTTAAGGGCCGCCAGAATGCGTATCTGTAGCTGATGCTTGTAGCTGAGTAAAAAGTTAAAAACAAGGCAACCCGAAATCGCTTACACAGTGAGTATCTTGGTGAATCTGTAGCTCTGAGAAGGCCTTTACATATGAGTGTCAGACTTTCCGCTGTGCCCTCATCATCTACCATCATCAACACGTAGGGGATACAGTATCGCAATATAGTCAAAGAAGTTGCCGAAACCTCCATAGGCTACAAGCCACCTTGTGAAAAGATGGCAGTGGTATGATAATATTTGCAAGTACTCAAGAAGAGTTCAGAGAAGAGACTCGTATCAAGGGGCTACAACGCAAAACACGCGCCTCACGGGAAGACTAATGAACCATTTCCTCAGCTCAGGGAAATCAAAGAGTCTCGCCAAGAAGATCCATCAATTCGCTAGAAAGGCAAACAATTTTCAGCCGGCTTCAAAGTTGGAACGCAGACTCTGCGAAATAACAATGGCAACCTAGTGAAATCAATGACGCGCAGGGAATTGTAGATTTATTCAGGCAACATTTGCAGCAGCTGCTTAATGGACATACTGTCGAGAGAGTGATATGGCATGAAACCAGTCTACCTTCAGTCAGCGAAGAGGAAACGCTCCCTCCAAGTATTGAAGAACTTAGAGTAGCCATCAAGAAACTGAATAAGATGAAGGCGGCAGGTTCTGTTTGATTATCAGCAGGTGAAGTGTGTATGCACCAAACCGTCAACAAAGTCTTGATGGATGAGAGCATGCCCGATGACTGGCATAACAGCTCCATATGAAATACGGACCCAATACCTTGTACCAACTACCGAGGCATGTCCCTGCCGAATGTCGCATATAAGATTCTAGCCAACGTATTCTGTGAATGTCTTAAGTATTTCTGCAGCCGCACGTATCGCCACTTACCATAGAGCAAATGTTCACACTAAGGCAAATCCTGGAGAAGAATCAAGTCGAGACAGATCATCTTTTCATCGACTTTAAGGCTGCGAAGCATCCATCGCATAGGGTTTTATGAAGGGATGGCGGAATTGTAGTCTCACACAGCCAGACCCGCAATGTAACGTTCAGTTTGGAAACAGCTCATCTGAACTTTTCCAAACATGAACCGGATTCCGACAGGAGACGGGCTATGACGCGATTTTTTTTCAATCTTGACTGGCATAGATAGTGCGTGGGGCAGGAATGAATACGGAAGGCACTATCTTGAACAAATATTGGGGAACGTAGACGATATCGACAGCATTGGTCGCTCCCATCGTGCCGTTGTAAAAGCATTTACGACAAATGAGGACGAGGCGAAACGCGTTGGTCTTGTAGTTAACTAGGGCAAGACATGGTATATGCTATTAACAAACAAGAGGTACTGTCGACGCAAAACCTTGGACAAAATGTCACTGTTGATAGCAAAAAATTTGAAGGTAGTTAAAGAGTTCCTTAGAATCAACCTACACCCCACGAAAGACCCTTAGGGAAAATACGACGAAAACTGTCTAATGGGATCAAAACACTTAACTCGAAAGTCCAAATGTTTGCTCTACCTGACCCTAATCCTGCCAGACCTACTTTCCCACGCCGAGTGCCTGACAATAATCAGGAAAGCTTACTTACTTACTTAAGTGGCGCTACAGTCCGGGATGAACCTGGGCCTCAACCAACATGCCTCTCCAATTAGCCCGCTCCTTAGCTAACTGCCTCCAGTTGCGCACTCCAACTTGGTTGAGTTCGGTTTCTGCTTGTGCGCGCCACTTAAGGCGAGGTCTTCCTCTACTACGTCCGACGTCTGGCTGGGAATCGAAGACTCTGCGAGCCGGAGTATTGGTGTCCATTCGTTCTACATGTCCTAGCCATCTTAAACGTCCAAATCGGAGTTTTTGAAGTGAAACTTCTTTGGGCTCGTCGGGGTAAATCCAAACACAAATGTAACGACTCGAAAAGTCATGGGTAGGGGAAAGCTAACTTGGTGGGACAACGGCAGGCAAACAACAAGCAAGAGCGTAAGGCCGAGAGAGCACTCTGTAGTGAAGTGTGACTGCGCGGCGGACAGAACAAATGTGCGAACACTGAACAGTGAACAGTAGAAGAAGAACACGGAACAACAACAACGACATGTGAGAGCGCAAGCATAAGAGATCGCTCTGTTGTGAATTTTGTTGGTTTAGTCATAGTGTGGATAAGGGATGAAAATTGGCTTTTCAGCATTGTATTGATAGTTAAAAAAAATTGTATTGAAATTGTACTGGTTGATTTTGATCATTGTTTGGTGTTTTGATTAGCTATTTATTTTATACAATTATAATATCGTCCGTTCAAAGGTTAAAGAAGGTACAATATTGATGAAAATATAAAATCATTAATCATTCTCTTAAAAGAAAAAATCTCTATCTCACTACTTGTGATCATTTTTTCCTCTGATCGCCACTCTTTTGTCAGCTTTTAGTCATATGATCATTTAACGGTAATAAAAATTCATTATTTTTGCAAAATCGTGTAATATTTCTTTTTTGAGTAAACTATCTTGATAGCTTGACAGGATCAGTATTATGTTTAAATTTTTAAAATCGTTACTTACAGCAGTCATCAAGATTTCGTTTTTTTTATTTCGTCATTTACAAAAAATAGAGTTAAAGTTCTTAGAGTCAAGGCGATCCCAAATAGAGTGCGATTCTATGGATGCAAAAAAATATAAAGATGGCTACAAAATGTCTTGTCTTAAAATTTAGTCGTTAAAATTTGAAAAGGACTTTTAAGGCACAGTTTTCAGTGTGAGATCGTCCTAGTTTCGGGATTAAATTCGAGATAACTCGAGAAAGCAGTTTTTCAGTCGATTTATATCTAGAGCTAACCCCGGGATTAAATGATCAGATATTTTTGACAGACGATAAAATACCAGACAAACATTTTTTTCGATTCCATTAATGTGGAAATTTAATTTAATTTTGAGAAACTGAATGCAGATCTTAGCGACTTGAAATTGTATGAAATATTGAGTTTAACTGTTTTAAGAAAATATAGACTTGCAAGTTTGCGACAAAAGCGTTTTCATTTGTTTGGGAAAAGGAAACCAAACAGCTGATAATGTGATAACTGAGCAAAATCGATAAATCATGAATGCTACCAAATGAAATCATCACACACGGAGTCAAATATTATTCTGTACTGAAAAACTGCGAAAGAGCTTGTGCGTGTATAAGGGCCTTTCCAACCCATTGTCTTTAAGATGCAGAGTGCTTGCCGGAACCTGATCAACTGAGAGTGATTCAAAATTCGAAACTAAATTTTTTTAATTATTTGAAATACATACCCTAAAAAATAATTTTGTGTACAATACAATAATGTTCGAAATCCAATACAGGTAAAAATCATTAAGTACATTTCTCTTAAAATAATGTAAATTAACTGTTTTTTTTTGCTTATAGAAAGTATGGCATCAAGTGCGTAAAAACAAATAACATGCAAAAAACAAAAATCCATTTTTATCAGCATAATTGTAATTTTAAAACCCAAAATGTCTTTAAATTGAATTATCTCCTTATTGTATATTTTGTTAGTTAATGACTTTCACCTTTGAACCGACGATGTGTTCATTTGTACAAAGACATTTTTCTACTTTAAGATCCGAGAAAATAAGAAGACAGTTGAAAGGTCCAAAAAGTATCATCAAACAGCTGATAAACTGTATACGGGCAAGAAAATTGAATTGAAAATTGGTACTTTCAGTGGTATTCATATAAATTCGAACGGATTTTTGATAGCAAAGCAAATTATGTGATGTTTTGGGTTTTTTATAACATATTTTGATGATAAATACCTATTAAAATAGCTGCAGCACAAATTGTATCGAATTTTATATAAAGTGTACTTGTGTACTGAAGCAATGTCGATTGTATCGAAAAATGTACAATTGTGTCGACTTTTGCAACCCTGGTGTGGATTGTGGTTGTGGTCTGTGGATACGAAAAACGAAATATGTGTTTTGTGTCATTGTGTGTGTTACTTTGGACATTTCATAGTGGTGCATGCTATATTTCATTTCATTTAGACATTTATGAACAGTCACTTGAGGTGAACGCATCATAGCGGAAAACAAACATTTTATTTTACGCTACATAAAAATGCAAAAATCAAATGCACAGAGGTGCAAAGAATATCGAGCTCGACTTCGTTCTAAAAACAAAACAAAAACTAGGAAAGAACGTGTCCGGAAACATAGGGCAAGGAAGAGGGCTGTCATCGTCCAAGAACTTCCGAACGCTTCACTGGCAATGGAAGTCGAACAAGCCGATAAATCCTTCAATGATTTTAATGTATCGGCGACCCTGAATATTCCATGTATCGCTAAAGACATCCCAGGACCGTCAATAAGGGTAAATGACATCCCAGAATTTACAGTTATCACTAGCCTACTTTGTAAGGCTATTCATTCGATTTGAAAATATTCATAAAGTATTCGATAGCAAATTTAAGAATAACTCTTTTGGCTTTCCTTGCTCTATTTGTGATCGATTGTGGTTTAAAGAGGATTTAAGAGTTCCGGCGATTCAGCATGATGACATTTTGAACACAATTGCACCGACTATGAATAGAGAACAAATGAAAGTTAGCAATACTTGCTTCAGATCACTCAACACCGCCTCTGTCCCAACATTGTCAATGTATAATGGCTTCTTTTATCCACAAATACCCCATCATCTGCCCCACCTAGACTTGTTATCAGAAAGAATTATATCACCAAAATTCTATTCATGCAAATACGACGGTTACGGCATGGACATGGACAATATGGAATATATGGCCAGATCATCAACGTTCCAGTTGAAGTAAATACAATGGTGAAAAAACTTCCAAGACATCTAGATGACGATCATTGCATCAATGTTCACATTAAAAAGAAGAAAATTCACAAGTCCGGTTATTTGAGCGGTCTGGCCAATAAAAGAACCATTAAGGTTTGGCTGCAGTATTTAATAACGACACCACTATATAATCTGTATGACATCACAATAGATGAGTCTACCAAATTTCATTATCCTAGCTCAAAATGTAAGTCCTAAAAATCGGTGACGTACAGACGGACGGACGGACGGACAGACTGACAGACATGGCTTAATCGACTCAGCTAGCGATTCTGAGTCAATTCATATGTATACTCTGAGGTATATATAGCTAAATTATTTCTCTATGTTACAAACTATATTTAAAAACTAATATACCTCTCTGAGATAGGGTAAAAGAAGTCAATAGATTGATAATAGTTTCACTTCAACCTCGTAGCACTTCTACGGTCTAATTTTTTTTTGACTAGGGGTATGTCGCTGTACAAATCGTATAGTTCGTGTTTGAATCTTCATCTCCATAGCCCGTCAACGCAAACGGGACCGAAGATTTTCCGAAGAATTTTTCTCTCGAATCGACCAACGATTTCTTTATCCGCTTTTGATACGCTCCATGCTTCAGCGCCGTAGAGCAGGACTGGGATGATCAGGGTCTTATATAGGATCTCCTTAGTAGTTCCAGTGAGGGCTTTACTACTAAATTGCCTTCTTAGCCCGAAGAAAAAGCGGTTGGCAAGAGTAATTCTTCGTTTGATTTCTGACGAGATGTTGTTGTCAGAGAGCCGAGGTAGACAAAGTCCCGTACTACCTTAAAGTTTTATCTGTCAATGGTGACGTTCTGTCCGATTAGTGGATATTTTGTGTCTTTTCGTATTGACCGCTTATATTTGGCCTTACTCTTACTTACTGCTATAAACCCATTTTTGCAGCTTGCTTCTCTATATTAGCAAATGTGGCTATGACAACACGTTGAGTCCTACCAATCATGTCAATATCGTCGGAGTATGTTAATAGTTGCACCGATATTTGGAAAATTGTGCCTCTGGTGTTGGCTCGGGAGTTTTGCACAATCCTCTCAAGAATCATATTTAATAAGTCACATGACAGCACATCGCCTTGCCTAAATTCTTTTTTGGTATCGAATGTGTCGGTGAGGTCGTTTTCGACCCTGATGGTGCAGCGAGAATTCTCCATCGTCATCCTACACAAACGGACGAGTTTGGGCGGTATAACAAAACTAAACATGGCTCTGTATAGTTCGTCTCTACAAATGCGCTGTCGTATGCTGCTTTGAAATCGATAAATAGGTAGTGGGTATCGATTTGGACTTCTTGAGTTTTTTCCAGGATCTGCCGAAGTGTGATAATTTGATCGACTGTGGACTTTCCTGGCCTAAAACCACACTGATAAGGTCCGATCAGGTTGTTGGTAAACGGTTTCAGGCGTTCACATACTACGCAGATAGGATCTTGTAGGTGATGTTGAGCAGACTTATGCCTCTGTAGTTGGCGCAGTTCAGAGGGTCTCCTTTTTTGTGGATCAGGAAAGCAGAGCTTTCGAGGTGAAAATTATTCGTCGAATTTTTGGTACTGGAAGGAAGGCGAACGGAAGAGAAGATACAACTGCGAACTTTTTGAGCTGTACCAAGATGCAGATGTAGTACAAAAAGTAAAAACAAGTAGACTAGCTCGGCCACATCGAGCGAATGAACACTGATGCTCCAGCCAAAAAAATCTTCGATTCCTAGCTTTCAGATTCGAGGTTAGAAGGAAGACCGAAACTCTGGTTTATGGATCAAGCGATCGCGGAAGCCAGAGTGCTTGGACGGAATAGCTGGCAGCAATGTGCAGAGGATCGAAGAGGATGGACGGCTACCTTGTCTCCGGCAAAGACCCTCAACAGGATGGGAGCCCACTAAGTAAGTGAGGATTGCTGATCTCCACTGTGACTCAACCTGCACCCATCGGTTCAAAGGTAGTACCACTAAGCACTAAGTAATTGCCATCGCTACATTTCCGCTGTCTTAATTACAAACAAGAGCAACACGATGGTGACGGCACATATTTTTACAGCCCGTCCCTCAATATTGTTGTTTCTTGAAATGATCATATGTGACTCAAAACTGCTATCAAACAGAAGCTATAAGAAAATGGCTGTCCCTTATCTAAACATTCGTCCCCATTCCTTAGCCCGAAAAGGCGACGAATCTCAAGCTTTGGTGCAGCTTTTTGAAATATTTAGTCATTCCGATTCAGATAGTAATGATGCACAACGAAGCTAGTTAAACTAACTACCGACACAATAATTCCATAAACCCTATTTTCGCATTGTCACAGAAAAGTTCATAAAATATAATTGGCCCCGATAAGATAGCACCATCGCACAAAGACAATGGCAACACACAACAATGTGAGGCAAAGCACTAACATCTAACCCCGTCCCTGCATGAAATTACCATTTGTTATCATTAACAACGTTCGTTACGAGACAACTTGGTCTTTTGCTAATCTCCATCTCTCTTTGCATTGCACAAACGTCGGTCTTTTCGCAGAAATTATTCTCCTCAACCTAGTATCTACCTACAATCTCGCGAACTGTAGAAATGCAAATTCTGCGCTGGCAAAACTTTACTCCGCCATTAATCAATCGTGTAATCTCGAAATTTATTCTCAAAGCCTTTTCCACTAACTAACGTCATGTGAAAAATTCACCCGAAAAAAGTATCTCAAATCTTTTCTTCTGGTGCAATACGTTGGTCTAGTCATAAATTTTAGTATTTTCCAATCGTGGTAAGCTTAACCTGATTCAAGAGTCCCGAGGGGGAATAAATTCAGTCTACCGGAAAACCGATCACCCAATTTGCCTAATTGCTTGGCGTTCATATCAGGAACTTGCC
Source organism: Rhingia campestris (assembly GCA_932526625.1). Lineage (NCBI taxonomy): Eukaryota > Metazoa > Arthropoda > Insecta > Diptera > Syrphidae > Rhingia > Rhingia campestris. The sequence continues at coordinate 8,835,801 of OW052183.1, forward strand.
TCCAAAGCTGGAGACTGAGAAAAAAAGGGTTAGAGGGAGGGGAAAAAAAAACTCCGACTCCCTGCTTAATGTCCTGGAAATTTCAAGACATTCAACGTACCATGGCATCGAAAACGAATGCATGCGGTTGTGTTACATTTGTGGAATAAATTTTATAGATTGTTTCATCTTCTGGTTCATCATAGATTCGTTGCACGTTGAACGTTCTCTCAGTTTCTACGACTGCACATCATTTCGGGATGAAGAAGGGAGAGCTCACATCGTACCGAGATAACCAGTTTTCAGCTTTTTGCTCCAGATGCGGTAAGAGCTCGTTGGGATTATGTTTGAGGGATAAATGGTTTTTGTGTATGTGGGTGTGGGGGGTCACGATTAACCCCCCATAATCATTCAATTTACTTGAAATTGGTTTCTATTTGACTGTCTGTGTGACACAAGAGAGACCCTAATAAAAGCCTTATTGAAAGGGGTCGTAAAACGTTTGATTAGATAATGAAATTTAAATGCGTAGTTGCGCTTTAAAATAGTCAGGTTTTGAGATGGTAGCTGATAGTGTGGGGGGCATTGAAAGAGGAGCAATAGGGGATCGGGTAATATGGATAAGATTAGACTGCAGCAGATAATCCAGGGTCGCAATGTACGAGACAAGCAACTGAAAAGTGGATGAATGGTACGTGATGTGATCTGGAGCTATATTTTTGTCCTCTACTTGTTCAGTAACTGTTACTGAAAAACGTTAATGCAACATAATTGAACATTTTTTTTGACTTTGGATGCTCTGGGCTCTTTCATCAAGTGTGGTTCCGAAAATACCGATTTCTTTTATTTAATCTAAATGCTTACATTAATGATTCAGAGCGCGGTCATTAGGAATATTAAGGATAAGAAAAAAAGGAGATACCGAAAGTGATAAAGCGGTGCCACCACCAATAGACCACGTACCCTCAAGGATGGTTCTAGTAAAATTCCGACCTCTCAAAATATGAACAATTTAGACTGCAAAAAAGCCACTGGAAACCTATTGTACTTAAAAAATTCGCACCGGAACTTGCACCCGTTCTTTGCAGATTATTTTCTATGTCATATGATCCAAGGTTTTCCAATCGCATCCAACCGATTCGCAAAAAAGGAAGAAAATGCATGCCAAACAACTGCAGGCCTATTGCTTACTACCTATACCACAGTTAATACCGCGATTGTTGATTACCTAGAAAGGAATGGAATAAGCAATCGGCAACATGGGTTCCGAACGAAACAGTCAACTGGAGTCCTCCTAAGTTATATAACCCATCAATGGACATATGCGAAGGAAAATCATGGAGAGCTGTTGCCCTGCATATTTTAAAGTCTTCCGATCAAGTTTGGCACAGGGCTTTGCTAGCCAGATATTACCGCGATTCAGGAAATACGTTGCACAGGATCAGGAATACGGAAAAAAAAGTACGACATTAAGTACAGCTGTCATCCATGGCCTCACATGTTAGGCTACGGATACGTTGTGGGCAGCCGACATAGGTCAGAGTAATCGACTTTAAGCCGGTTAGTGATCGCTTGGCTGTGATCCGCTTCTGAGCGACGTTTTGCTAGATCAGCTTTATATGTGCACATGTACAGCTACTGGGGTACGCAGACGACTTCGAAAAATTATTCGCTTTCGTCGTCCCGTTGTAGAAGGATTTACGGCAATTGAGGAGGAGGCTAAACGCGTTGGGCTTGTAGTCTACGAGGGAAAGACAAAGTATATGCTATCAACAAGGTGCTGTCGCCGCACAACCTTTGACAAAATGTCACAATTTTAAGGCAGTTATCCGGCTCGGAGTCAACATCAACCCCACGAAAGACTTCTTAGTGGAGATACGACTTATTTCGGTTAAGCAAAATAATGGGTGATTTTATAAGAGTTAAGTTTGGCAGGTTGGCAGCACTGGTTAGTAATGGCGTCCAAACGTCATCTGTCTAAGTGAAAAGTTTTCATTTAATTTTGCCATTTAATCATGGAAAGACTTACAAACGAGCAACGATTGCAAATTATTGAAATTTATTATCAAAATGCGTGCTCTGTGGCCTTAGAACAGCTCCATGAAAATCCGCTGTTTTATCGAAAAATTGTGTTCAGCGATGAGGCTCATTTCTGGCTCAACGGATACGTAAATAAGCAAAACTGTCGCATCTGGAGGGATAGTACAAGAATTACCGATTCATCCCGAAAAAAACGACAATTTGGTGTGGTTTATGGGCTGGTGGCATCATCGGTCCATTTTCCTTCAAAGACGACCGAGCCATGATACACGACTTCTTTTTGCCCCAGTTGGCTGAGTTGAACTTGGTTGACATTTGGTTTTATCAAGACGGTGCCACATGCCACACAGCTCGTAAAACAATGGTTAGTTGAAGGATCAATTTGGTGAGCAGCTTATCTCTCGAAATGGGCCTGTGAGTTGGCCGCCAAGATCATGCGATTTGACGCCTCTTGATTATTTCTTGTGGTTATGTTAAGTCGTTAGTCTATGTGGACAAGCCGAACACGATTGAAGCCTTACAGGATAACATAACACGCGTAATTCGTGGAATACAGGCCGAAATGCTCGAAAAAGTGACGCCTAATTGGACCTTCCTAATGGACCATTTGAAACTGAGCCGCGGAAAACATTTACGTGAAGTTGTCATAAAAACGTAAATGGCAAAGGCCTATTTATCGATTACAAATTTGAGTGTTCTATTAGATTTAAAAAAAACTACGCTTAAAATCACCCGTTAGATGGGATCAAAACTCTTAACCCAAAAGTCCAAGTGTATGCTCTACGGGGGACTAATTCTACTAGTCCTACTTTACTTCGCCAAGTGCTGGACAACAAGGCACTTTCGAAAGGAAAACAATGAAATTTTAGGTCCTGAATGCAAGGAAGGGGAATGGAGGAAAATTATGAAATTTTAGGTCCTGAATGCAAGAAAGGCGAATGGTGGAGAACTTTATGAGCTGTACCAAGATGATGATGTAGTACAATACGTAAAAACACGTAGACTACATTGGCTGAATGAATAAAATTGCGTTAGCTAAAAGAATCTTCGAATCTCAGCCTTCAGGTTCGAGCCAACAAGCAAGACCGAACCTCCGGTTTTAGTTTTAAGCGATTATAGATGCCAGCGAGCTTCTACTGAATAACTCGCAGCAACGTGTCCAGGATCGAAGAAGATGGAAGGCTGCCTTGTCTCAGGCATAGAACTTAGAATTAAGTTTCTTTGGAACTTCTTAACGGATGTTCACTAGGAGGAGTTTTTGCCTAGTTCACAATAACCCGTAACTTCGTCTGGTATATATCGATGCAACTCCATGACATATTCAACCAAAGCAACGTGGTTCTTCTCCTTACAGTCGGGCGGCTGAATTCCGCATTGAACGACGAGTAGAAGACGCGTAATTAGGGAAACGGGCACTCACTGCAAGTTTCGAGAAAATCATTGACAAATTGGTCTTGTGATCATTATTCTTTTCGAGTTTAGCTTTCAATCGCTTACTCACAAAAGCCTACTTATGCTTGCTTTAGAAATGTCAAAACCGAATTCTCATTCGACGACTTAGGTAAAATCAATGGAACTTTCCAATAAGGTCATCCAAACTAACAATTTTTATTCTATTGAGCTTTCTTTCAACCTGTGCGTAGCAATTCTGCCTCTTTTATAACTCTTTGAGGTAATTTCACAGGCTAAAAATGGCATATTACTTTGAAGGCTCCTATAAATTTTCCGGAGATGTTCTTGTGACATTTGTAAATATGTTTTGGTATTGCGTTCGGCGAAAAAATATAGAAGCATGACCTGTTTAGAGCTTTTGACTGAGGGCTTATAACAGCTGTGACTACTTAGTTTTTTAAGCAATTTACTACCACGCAGAGGGTTTGGGTTCAATGCCCAGTCGTGGCAAGACTAATTTTTTTTTTTTTTTTTTGATGCGAAAAAGATTCAATTATTATCCATTTCTAAGTATAATCGGATCGAATGCCCATAACAAATGACATATTTCCCATTTTTGCGAATATGCTACCGACTGCTAACACTGATGTGTAGTGTGCGCAAATGGTAGAACGTGACAGCATGTTGCTTCGTCTCCCTATTGATAGATTAGCAGCACGTTCCAAGTGCCTTGTTTCTTATACTACTCTCGCATATTGCAGAAAACCGCCTCGATATTGAATTTTTAAAATAAATACATCATTTGAATTTTTACAGGCCTATTTCACTTCTTCCAATAATTTCAAAAGTTTTTGAAAATATATTACTCGGGCGCTTACAGCCTATTATTGATCAGAAACGCCTTTTACTTGACCATCACTTTGGGTTTAGAAGTAAACATTCGACTGTTGACAAAGTACATCGAATTTTTGAATTAAAATTTCCTCAGCCGTATTTCTTGACGTATCGCAAACTTTTGATAAGGTTTGCCATAGAGGCCTTCAATACAAATTAAGTCATGTTCTGCCTGAAAAATTATATAAAATCCTCGCGTCGTATCTTGAGCATAGACTCTTCCGTGTGAAACTTGGAAACCAATAATCAGAGTTCAAGGAAATAATGACAGGAGTACCCCAAGGAAGCGTCCTTGTACCGCCTATTTACTCGTAATTTCCCACAAACAAACAATACAACGCTTGCAAATCGTGCAAATTTCTTTCGAAAATAATGGTTCAGTACGCGAAGTTTACCACAAGCTCCGTCCATTTTATGGTCGACATAATCGTCCATCAGAGCAATTAATTCGGTTAACCATGGATCTTTTTCGCACTACGTTTACTCTCTGTGATAATACGCATCCGCAGAGATGTCGAACATTGCGCACGGAAGAAACAATTGCCCCTGTAGAGCAAAGTGTTAAAGAGGACCCGAATGAATCGATTCGCCAACGTGCACAGCAAATGGAGCCTTGTCCATCAACTTTATGGATGATTTTGCGCAAAGATCTTGGCTTACGACCTTACAAGATCCAGCTTGTGCAAGAATTAAAGCCGCGAGACCATGCAATGCGTCGTAATTTTGGTGTATGGGCCGAAAATGAGATTCATCTCGATGCTGATTTTCATCGCAAAATTTTCTTCAGTGATGAGGCTCATTTTTAGTTGAATGGCTACGTCAACTTGCTAAATTGCCGCATTTGGAGTGAAGAGAATCCACATGAGACCCTTGAGACCTATACCCTACATCCACAAAAACTGAATGTTTGGTGTGCTATATGGGCTGGTGGAGTCATTGGGCCATACTTCTTCCGAAATGATGCTGGAGAGTCAGTTACCGTTAATGGAGACCGTAATAGAGCCACTATGTTGTTCCCGAATTGGATGGCATGAATGTGGATGAGATGTGGTTCCAACAAGACGGCGCTATATGCAACACAGCGCACGCCACAATCGATCTATTGAAGGAAACATTCGATGAGCGCATAATTTCGAGGAATGGACCTGTCAATTGGCCACCTAGATCGTGTGACTTGACACCATTGGATTATTTCCTTTGGGGATATGTGTAGTCGCTCGTCTACGCAAACAAACCAGAAACGTTAGGGGACTTGGAAGCCAACATTCGTGGCCTTATTGCCGACATACGGCCCCAAATGCTCGAAAAAGTGGTTGAAAATTGGACCTCTAGACTTAGCTTTATTCGAACCAGCCGCGGCGGCCACATGCTAAAAATCATATTTAAACATTAATGGCATAATGTTATCCTTCCAATAAAGCCAAACTGATGGACATTACAACGATTTTCTTGTGTTTCGAAGTCAATTCGAAGTTCTATACCTCTAAAAATAATACCCTTTACAAGCAAGTGCCAAAAACGGTTTGGACGAAACGAATTTAAACATTTTACAAACTTTTAAAAAAAAGGTTAAGATCATTCGTCAATGCCCCGTGGTACATAAGGAACGAGGGTCTACCCAGAGATCTGGGTATTCCCGCGGTTAAAAACGTTTATTAGGACACGTTACCACAACGGTCCTCCAAATTCTTGACGAAACAAATTTATTGCGTAGTTATTTTCCTTATTTTTGACTTTCTTAACGCTTCGGTAGGGAAATCTAATAGAGTCCCATAAAGTGTCTCAAAAGTGTTTCCATAAGACTTCATGCAGTTAATGATGCTGGAGAGGAAATAGTTTTCAATGTGCTTTATCGAAGCGAAATTGTTAGTTGGGATATATTATGGATCATCTTGTTTAGGTCAATTCAAGTTTTACGAAGTTTATTAGCTTTTTTAAAATGGGCGCAATCGTTTTTTAACGAGGCCTTAATCAGTTTAAAGTTCGTTAAGGGAAAAAGCTTTATGAGTACCTTACAAATGTTTAATTTCTGTTAAGGGAGATGACAATCCATCATTCAAATCAAGTTACAAGCATTATCTGTCCCTAAGACTACAGTGTCGAATCTCTCTCTGTTTACCACTTCCATAGTGTATTCATCTCAGTCTCTTACAAATAAACCAAAATACTGTTTCACTTCTACCACGTGTGAGCTCACACTCGAATTTTTTTTTTTAGAAAAAAGTTTGTCCACCAAATGTGAAATTTAAAAAACTTACCTTGTGCATGCTTCTGTCGCAATTTGTTCAAAATATTTGTAGCATCGAATCCGGCGTTGTCGCACAACTGACGTGGAATAATTTCCAATGCCTTTGCGATGGCTGAAATCAGCAATTGTTCCTTGCCAGCAATTGTACGGGAATAATCACGCAGAATTTTCGACAATTCCATTTCGATGGCGCCTCCACCTAAAAAAAAAAAAATAAATAAAAAATTATTTTCCCAACATCAGAAGAAAATTAATGCGATAAAAACTCAAAGCTGAAACTAGCAAAAAAAAAAAAGCCAAAAAAAAAGTACAAATGTGAAGTCGTCTTCCAGCTTATATAGATTTATCATTGTTCTCGTCGCGTCCTGGATACTTCTTGGCATAAATCAAAAGTTGTTTTCGACAGAAATAGACACGAAAAAAAGTTTAAGGCGTTTTTCCCTGCCTTGGTGGAAATAAATTTATTTTTGGTTCTGCAAAGTTTTTCTTTGTTAAGTGTAAATTAATAAGTTGTCCTTTCTGCTGGTTAGGGGCGGGGGGTTCTCCAATTTGGCCGGCCTTCCGTAAAAACAGAGAAAAGTTAGATCGATATGTGTTACAAAAGTTAAATGGCATCGTTACATGTCACAACAAACTGTGGTGCTGATGATATACATTTTGACAACCAGGCGGTTTTAATTCCCACCACGAAAAAGAGATTTACGCTAGCGACAAGGTCAGATGCAAAATGCGGACGGGACAATCAAGAATTATACTCCAGAGATGTCAAGGTTCTCCAGTGCGGTTGGGTTTACTTGAATTTCATTGAATTTGTGGAGGGATATTGTTTTCTTTTGTCGGTTCAGATTGTATCTGTTCGTTGCGGCCGTGCAAAGTTTAATTCACGTCGCTAACAACAATTGGGACACACAAATGAGATGTAATTAAGATTTCGACAAGCAAAATGCTAATTTCGAGTCATAATGCCGCATGTTTGAGTTCCACAAGGAAATGCGTGGTTCTATTTATGTTTCAGGAAGCCAATTAGTCGGGAGATTGGTAGAGATAGGCAGTGAGTTTGATGTTTAACGATGTGATTATGCTTATTATGCAAGGTAATTGTTTTGAATTTAATGGAATAATCCTAACATTTGATTCTATTAAATTAGGCCTAAGTGTGAACCTATTTAACTTCGAAGCACTCTTGAATTGTATGCAGAAACAGATATTATTCATGATAAATTAAAATGGTAGCGAAGCGAATTGCAAAATATAAATTTGCGCGTTTGATTGTCTTAATTCCGTTTTCATTCTACGATTTCATGTATGTTTATGCTTTTGGCTCATATCGAAAAATTTAAAAAAACGATTATCGTCCAGACGATTGTGGAAAACGATCGTTCATAATTTCTTTCACAGCTGTGTTTGACAGTTTTATGAATAAATGTCTTATGAATGTCGTCTAGACGATTGCTTTAATGCTGTGAAGAGGTGTTTTAGAACCCGGATTGACAGTTCCATGAACTATATGAAGGCTCGGTTAGGTTAGGTTAGGTGGCTGCACGCGGAACGCGTGCATACTTAGACCAATAAGGTCCGTTGAGGTACCAAACGGATCAAACATCTTTTCCTATGAGTCGTCTGCCTAGTTGAACCAATCCGAGCTGCAAATAAAACGGCGGAGGTTTCTAATATCAATGTTAATCAGGTCACCTAGGTTGTCGAAGAAGTAGTCTCCCAGGTGGAGTCTTCTTTTGTTGGAGAGCGCTGGACATGAACAAAGAAGATGAGTGATACTTTCCTCCTCCTCCTCGTCCATGCAGCTTCTGCAGAAGTCGTTGCCATAAAGGCCAAGTCTGTTAGCATGTAGGCCTATTGAGCAGTGTCCTGTAATGTCACCAATGATGGTGCTGATGGTGTATCTGTTCAGCATTATTAAACTGAGGGAGCGTTTCTGGCTATAAATGGGCTAGATTTGCTGGGATATAAGACACGTTGAACCGTTTGTCCATCTACAATTAGCTTTTTTATCGGATCTAGTTTAAATGTTGATTTACAAGTAGCGAGGGGCATGCCTAACATGTGGTAGAATATCAAGCGTGGTGCCCCTTCTGGCAAGCTCGTCCGCCCTACAATTCCCTGGGATATTCACCCAAAATAGGTGAATGGTAATTAGCTCTGCCATCCCGTTAAGAGACAGTCGGCATTCATGGGCTGATTTTGAAGTGATTGCGGTAGATCTCAAGGATTTGATTGCCGCTTGGCTGTCACTAAAGATGCTAATATTCTTCGCGGATATTACATTACACCTCAGCCAGCACAGGGCATCTTTGATTGCCATGATTTCCGCCTGGAAAACGCTACAATGATTGGGAAGGCGAAAGGATGTGCTCAGGTTAAGCATCTCGGTGAAGACACCTCCACCTACCCCCGCTTCAGTTTTAGACCCATCTGTGTAGATGTGAATCGAGTTGTCCAATCTAACCAAGTCTTGTTCCCAGTCGAGTCGGCTGGGAATTGTTGACTGGAAGTTACAATCGAAGCTGAGTTGGTTAGTGATGTGGTCGGTGTTTTCCGTAATGTTTAGATGATTTAATATCTTTGTGGGTACACCCTGAATGGGTGTCCATTGTGACGAGGCTCTTAGTCGCACAGCTGCACAAGCTGCGGTCTGTTTGCCGAAGATGTCTAAGGGCACTAGATGTAGAATAGCATCCAAAGCTGCGGATGGGGTGGTTCTTAGAGCTCCACTGATGCAAATGCAGGCGGATCTTTGAACATTCCCCAGAAGGTTGCGGTTTGAGGCTGTTTCAAAAGCAGTCCACCAGACCAGCACACAATACAGAAGTATGGGTCTAACGATAGACACGTAAAGCCAGAATGTGATATGTGGTTGCATTCCCCATTTTTTCCGATAGCCTTTTTACATGAGTATAGGGCTACGGTGGCTTTTTTAACGCGTTCTAGGATGTTGGTTTTCCAGTTCAGTTTCTTGTCCAACACCAGACCCAGGTACTTGGCTGATTCAACAAACTTGAGACTGACGCCATTGAGTTTTGGAGGGTCGACGTGCGGGATTTTGTATTTCCTGCTGAAGAGGACCAGTTCGGTTTTTTGAGGATTCGCGGCAAGTCCACATTTGGCGGCCCATTTGGAGAGTACTGAAAGAGTGTTAAGGTACTTCCCTGATACAGCTATCGCCACATCATCATTGACCACCAGATTCCAGAGCAGAGGAGACGAAACACCCCCTTGTGGGGTGCCACAATTCACAGATTTTCGTGCGGAAGAGATCCCAAGCTTTTTATTAATGATTCGGCCCGTAAGAAGCTGATTAATTAGCACTATCAGCGAATCATCGACATTGAGAACTGAAAGTGCATTAGTGATCGCGTCCGCTTTGACATTGTTAAAGGCTCCTTCTATATCAAGGAAGGCAACCATAGTGTACTCTTTTGCGCTAAGCGAGTTTTCGATAATACGTACGAGTGAGTGAAGCGCTGTCTCAACCGACTTCCCTTTGCAATATGCATGCTGAGAGTTGGAGATTGCAGCAGGTTCAATACTGTTACGTAGATGTAGATCAAATAATCTAAACATAGTTTTTAGAAGAAACGAGGATAAACTCATCGGGCGGAGATCCTTTGGATTTATATGAGAGCTTTTTCCTGCTTTGGGAATAAATACTACTTCTACTTCCGTCCATACTTTGGGGACGTGAGCTAACCGTAGACAACTGGTCATTATGGTTAGTAACCATGGTAGGGGGATATCGAGGCTGTATGAAGCCTAATGTCGTCCAAATAAAAAGCCAAATTTGTAATACCTACGAATGTCGTCTAGACGACACTGATTAACACTGAATACACCACACGATGATAATTCAGTATTTGTGTTTTAGTTGCAGTGGTATTGTTCCTTTTCTGCATGAAGAGGATACAAATGTAGACAAAACTATAGAACCTTGTGGTAGCCCAGAATATACAATTATTCCAATTTTGAACTGCACTCCATGGATTAAAATTTCTATAGATCAGCAAAGTCGATGTTCTGAAGTATGCAAACTTTATGGTAATTGTGGACGGATCCTTGATAAACTGTATAGGCCTGTGGCAACATGAAGCACTTTGAAAAAAAAAAAAAAAAACAGGGACAGCTCTATAATAATGATGTTGGGAGAATAACATCTTTCGTACTCTGGAAAGTCAGTCTTCTAGATCGAGGAATTACACAAGTCTCGCATTGAAACAGATTACGTTTTTTTTTTTTAATGTCAACATTTGATTTCTAGCTTACGCTACGAGTCGTAAACGGCTGTAATGGTTTAGAGTACACAGGTGCAGTGGGATGGTGATTTTTGCGTTGGACTGCTAGGGTCGTTTTCCCTGCATCAAATCCCGCATAAATAAAAAGGATATGGTGTGTTCCAACAGAAGAAGAAGTGTATGGTAGCTCGGAAACAGGCCTTCGAAGAATAAAGGCGTCTCAAAAGTTGATAAAAAACACCCAACGTGTCTTTTGCCCAAATTGCAGCTGGACTAGGTAAACAAAAAATATACAAATTTTTGGCACAACAGGCTCGTTAGTACCCAGGGCCTAGCTTTTATCACGAGAGGAGGGCCAGTGCTACGGCTGGGTATTGAACCCAGACCTACTGCACGGCAGTTCATGGCAATAACCATGGCGTCACTGAGCCCGTCAACCGTGTAACCTTAAACATTAAATATGCCTAAGTTTGCTGGAAAAGCACCTCAATCTTGCATGGATCTGAAGAAGTTCTTGGATAGACTGTACCCATTCGATGTTTGCGGATTCCCGCGCGTCATGAACAAGATGAGTACCTTGGGTGAGGAGAATTTTAAGATCCTTGATGTTAAGTTTAATTCATTAGTCAGGGTCAAGGGAAGAACAGTCCTTCTGTTGAAGAATCATCTCCCGGATGCACTTTTGGACATCAGAGACAAAAACCGTGATACAGTAACTACCATGTGGTAAGAACAGACCGACCCCACTTTTGAAGGGGGTGGGTTCTTATTACGCAAGGGCTTGCGCCATGATATCACATAGAGTGGGGAAGCACGTAGGTTCCAAAAATATGCCTTGTATGCATTCCTCTCCATAGTCGGAGAATAACATTTGTGATGAAGCAAAACAACTCAACGAACTCAATTTATAAAAGAGCCCGAGACACTTTTTCGTTATCTGCACCTTCAATCGGCTGACAATTATTACTTTATGGCTGGTGATCTTCACGCTCGGAGTAAAACAATTGGGAACACTAGAGGTCGACAGCTTTAAACTTTGAGAGATGCAAATATATTTGACTACATAGACTCGGAGGATGTCCCGTCTTCCCTGAGAGGAATTTCGTTCCTTGATTTAGCGCTAATGGACGATAGACTAGAACGGACGAATTACGCGCGGAGCTGTGTGTTAGCATTCTAGTACGATAGTGACCACCTCTAACTTGCTGCCGTATTCAGGTTCCCAAACGATCAAATTCAGCTTAAGGAGTTGGACCAAATACGATATTGACCACCTCGAACTTGTTGCCGCATTCAGGTTCCCAAACGATCAAATTCAGCTGAAGGAGTTCGGCCAAGTGCGTTTTTTTTACCTTTGGGGGACGAACTGGCGGCCATTTTTCAGAGTGGTAAAGAGAGAATAACATTTGTGCGAAATAAGTCCACCGACAAACAAAAAGCTAGCAAACGACGAAATTGACTGACATTTACTCCAAATGAATGAGGTCATCACCTGGTCAATTTATCGAACTATCCCTAGGGTAGCTATTACCGACGACCAGAAGTAGAAATATCGAACGCCAACAATCGATGCAATCCACAGAGACAATGCTTTCGAGGCTTGAACGGCTGCACAGATAGTTTACTGACAGACACGATCTAGGGATTCAGATATGCAAAGCGCTGATCGAATTGCAGAAAATCTGTAAGTTTGCAGTGGGACAAGAATATGCAGGCTATAAAAACCAGTAGCCCGAACATGTCCCCGCGAAAAAAAAATCAGGGGAAAGGATTATAACTACATTCCATATGTCCGAATTTCCCAGACGACAGGGAACAGACTAACACTCGAAAGGAATGGTATCCCGGTATTATACTACCGCCAGCGTGGCGCGAGATACAAGCGGCTGATCCGCGATGGATATGTCGACAATGCTCTTGGGCTTCTCCGCTTTAGCATTTCGATATCAGATCACCACCGAATTCTGGGGTCTAAATAACAAGGAGGAAAGTGTTTCTGCAACTTTGCGGACTTTTGGCCTGCTCTTTTGTCTTAAGTGTGTTAGCTGTAGATACATGGTCTGGGATGGGCTTGTTGTCCAGCCTGTGTCCATAAAGGCTGGACGGGCATAAAAAAAAGAAAAAAATTAATTTAAAATTAATTTAAGGGTAAAAGTAAGGTCATAAGTAACGAACTCTTGATTTTATGTTACAGTACTCATTATCTCCTCTTGTAGTGTATTATTTAGACTCTGGCTAATACTTAACTTTACAACCAATCTTGGATCTGATTAGTATTTGAACAAACAAATCATTTCCTATCCAATCCAACACAGACAACTTTGTTCGTATTTCCAATTATCAAATTACATAAACAAGCCACCTATCCATGAAGCCTACTCGACGCAAGTTCAAAAGCTAAATTACTGCCAATTCAGAGATTTTGTTCCTCCAAAGTGGGGCACCTATACCTACTTGCTAATGAAATACCATTTCAGATGAAAAATAAGCACTCAAAGGCATTTAACTTAATAGAGAGCCCATCAGCATAAATCGCTACCCAAGTGGACCGCAATTTAAGTAATTATTCCTCACAGACTAGACTAGCCTACTCAGGGGTATTACATTAAATCGATCCCAATATCCGAGTCCCACTAGAATCGGCAGTTACTCTTCCGAATTGACGTCAGCGACGATTCTCGTGTAATCCTTCCCATAAATCTGTGTAAAGTGTTGTCAAGTGTATTTCACCGTCTTACACTGATGCATGCGACTTTCGTTGAAATAGCACACAGATGTGAATGTGTAGATACATTTCTTTTTGAACTCAATCTGTAAACAAGACATGAAGCAACCATATGTTACTTAAAATCCGACACCCAGACCAATTTATGCCACACAACGCATGCTAAGGCATATACACTCCCAAGTATCTGTAACGATTGGTGTCGCCTCCAAGCATACATGCAGCAATAGCAACCTCAAAGATACAACATCCAAAAGAAAATCAGATAAAAAATGTGTAAATTTTCTTTTCTTTCGATTTTCGTCGTGTCGAGTTCATGTTTCACCTTTCCTTCATGCCAAACAGAAAGATGTGAAAAAAGTTTCAATAATTATATGCGCTGGAGATACAAAAAAAAAAAAAAACAACAGCTGCTCTCCGGTAAAAGTATCACTTATGCGACAGTAACCCGTCGCTGCATCTACGCTTGTAATCTAACCGCAGCGGTACTACTAATCGACCCAGTCATTAACAAATCACATGGGAGTAGGAGGGCCTATCTTCTGACACGGCAGCATCTCTTTCGAAAAGAAGAAGGAAACTGTGCCGCAAAAGTAGCCATAGCCACACCACAACTAAATGCAGATGATAGTCATAAACTAGATAAACACGTTTCATTTGTTTAGCGTGCATCCATCACATCCAGCGGTTGCAGATGAGTTGTTTGGATGCATGATGAAGCGTCTGGCTGCAGATAAGGAGATTCAGATACAAAGCGTTGATAAATCGAATGGAATGGAATTAATAGAGAAATGTGTAAAAAAAATAATGTGGCGACATAAAACAAAAAGAGGCAGAAAATTAATTAATATTACGCGAACCAGTCGACAGCTTAGAGATGGTAATTTCGAAAGTTGTTTCACTGTAGATACAGATACTCGTTGGATGCGCTTAGCTGGGGGGCAATTTATTGAGTTTAGTGGCAAAGCGTTGGCGTTTAATGAAGTCGACACCATAACGTGCAAGTGGAACGGATTTATTTAATGGAGTCATCTTGGGAAGTAATTGTTTGCCCTACGGAGGGAAGGCGGTGACTTGCGTCAAAGTTGAAAAGCCAGATGTGGAGACAATTGAAAGTTGCGTCAAGTGCTTATGGTGGTGAAATTTTAAGAGACTCCTATTACTGATGTGATGATGATGGTGCGACAATTCTAGAAAGAAAAAACATCCACCGGGGTTTTCTTAGCACCAAGTACCTATCGATAGATGGTGGTTCGTCTCTGAAGACATGACGAATCTGTGATGTGGACTTGATGTATACCAATGCCAAACCTTGAAGTTCGAAACGGAAACGTATGCAACAGATACGAACAAAGTGTTGTGGACCAAATTTGGCTATCGATTAGGGAAAACAATTAGAATAAGGAGGGGTACGACAATCCCCGATACACCGCACACCAGACTCCTTCAAACGCGACAAATTCTCAAATGCTAAACCTCGACCATTCAGCTCTGCAGATGCATTAGAAATTGCGAATGAAGAGGGCTAATAACAAAACCTTCTCCGCAATAAAACAAGGTTAGCCTGCGTTGCAGCTATTTGCATAGTCTAATTGGAAACAAAAGGGCCCATTAGATCATCTTTGGCGCACGGAATACCAGTTCAGTCTTTTGCAGCCAAAAAAAAAAGTTATTTACTAGCTCCGTCTTCTCGCGGCCAGATCTGGGAAATTATACGAACATTGGGAAAAGCAGGATACCTAAAGATTGCCATATCGATTAGGGAACACGATCAGAATATTGAGGGGTACGACAATCCGCAATACATAGAACACCAGACTCCTTCAAACGAGACAAATTCTCAAATGCTAAACCTCGACCATTCAGCTCTGCAGATGCATTAGAAATTGCGAAGTGAAGAGGGCTAATAACAAAACCGTCTCCGCAATAAAACAAGGTTAGCCTGCGTTGCAGCTATTTGCATAGTCTAATTGGAAACAAAAGGGCCGATTAGACCATATTTGGCGCACGGAATACCAGTTCAGTCTTTTGCAGCCAAAAAAAAAGTTATTTACTAGCTCCGTCTTCTCGCGGCCAGATCTGGGAAATTATACGAACATTGGGAAAAGCAGGATACCCAAAGATTACCATGGCACAACGATCCGCATATACCTTAGGTACCCATTTTATAAAAAAAATTCTTAGGTGAGTCTCCAGGAGCGCCCTGAGATGAGCCCTGCAGATGTTTATTGACGACTGTGCTCTTGAATTGTTGTAGATTGAAAAGGGGTCTTCCAATAAAGGGACTTCCTAACATTAACAGTTGATATCGGCCATATTGTTGAAGCTACATCTGTCAAATTGGCAGTCATTTACCCAGTCTGTTTTGCCAAACCATGGACGGACATAGCCTCCAACAACACTAGCAAATGTTAAAATTGTTTTATCAAAATGGGTATTCTGTCCGGGCAACGTTCCGCGCGCTTCGCCCATTTTGCGGTCGCCATAATCGTCGTACCGATAGAACTATTCGCAGTGTGGTTGACTAATTTGAGTCCACAGGTTCAGTAAACGATAAACCAACACTCGTACGTCGACGAAACGTAAGATCTGCCGAAAATATAGCCGGTGTTTAAGTCACAACGCAAATTTCGACAAGTTGTGGTCTGCGAAAGGCCGAGTTCTTGAGAGCGACGCGAAATCGACCTCCTCGGATCACAGGAACTCGGATTTTCGCAGACCACAACTTGCAAATTTTGCGCAGTGACTTGGGCCTGAAAAAAAAAAAATAAAAAAAATACAAATTTTTGGCGCAACAGGCTTGTTAGTATCCAGGGCCTAGGTTTCTCACAACCATTCATGTGTGCGTGTGTACTTCTTGCAAGATGGCGGGACCTCCTGTTGTATGCCGAATCCGAACGGCTAATGAGATAAGCTTTTCTTGAAAATTGATACTACCCGGATGATTTATCAGATCATCACTAGAGGAGGGCCAGTAAAAATCATTTTGGTTTTGCTACGGCAGGGAAAGGAAAGGAGCCCTTCTGCGGCAGATCATCGCACTAACCATTGCGCCACTGAGCCTCAAACTTGGGACTGTACCCCTACAAAATTCAACTGACCCAGGAGCTGAAGATAAACGACCATAGACAACGACGTGTGTTCTCTGAATTGGCTCTGGAACAGTTGCAAACTGACCCTAATTTTCATCGAAAGGTCATCTTCAGCGATGAGGTCCGTTTTTGGATGAATGAAAGAATGATTTGTCAGATCATGACTAGAGGAGGGCCAGTAAAAATCATTTTGGTGTTGCTACGGCTGGGAAACGAGCCCAGATCTTCAACGCGGCAGATCATCGCACTTACCATCGCGCCACTGAGCCCCAAACTTGGGCCTGTACCCCTACAAAATTTAACTGACCCAGGAGCTGAAGGTAAACGACCATAGACAACGACGTGTGTTCGCTGAATTGGCTCTGGAGCAGTTGCAAACTGACCCTTATTTACATCGAAAGGTCATCTTCAGCGATGAGGCCCGTTTTTGGATGAATGAATGAGTGATTTGTCAGATCATGACTAGAGGAGGGCCATCAAAAATCATTTTGGTGTTGCTACGGTTGGGAATCGAACCCAGACCTTCTGCGCGGCAGATCATCGCCCTAACCATCGCGCCACTGAGCCCCAAACTTGGGCCTGTACCCCTACAAAATTCAACCATAGACAACGACGTGTGTTCGCTTAATTGGCTCTGGAGCAGTTGCAAACTGACCCTAATTTTCATCGAAAGGTCATCTTCAGCGATGAGGCCCGTTTTTTGATGAATGGGTACATCAACAAACAAAATTGTCGAATTTGGAACGATACCAATCCACATGAGATCAAAGAGTGTCCAATGCATCACTGTTTGCTGTTTTGGGACTTTGGGCTAACGGCGTCATCGGCCCATATTTCTTTTAGAACAACGTTGGTCAAGCCATCGCCGTCAACGGCGTGCGCTATAGGTCGATGATTACCAACTTAATTTGGCCTGAACTGGATCATATGACCACCAACGACATGTGGTTTCAACAGGACGACGCTACGTGCCACACAATTAACGCCACATTGGTATTTCTTCACGAGCGATTCGAGGGCATGGGATGTGAACTGGCCACCAAGATTGTGCGATTTGACCGCGTTGAACTTATTTTTTTTGTGAAGTTTTCTAAAGTCGCAGGTCTATGCGAAAAAGCCATAAGCCACATAGGCCCTCAAAGCTAACATATCATATGCCGTCGGTCAAATTCAGCCTGATTTGTGGGCCCAGAGTCATGGCAAATTAGACATTTCGAGAACGCGCCACCCAGAAAAGCAGCGATCCACGTCATATATGACATGTTGCACAAAGATTTGGATTCGTAATAAGAATATCGCTATACAGCTGGTATAAAGTTCGTGTCTGTATCTTTCTTCTGATTGTCTAATCGTTGGCTGATCGACTACATAGGATGAATCAGATATTGCAAGTCAAAATCATAAATAGATGGCGCTATCTAATAATGAAGTATTTACTCTTCCTACATAGTTCCTGCTTTCTTTTGAGATGATGCATCGAAGTACCACGAATGTACTTGATTAATTGTCACTCAATTGCAAATTGGATAGACAACAATACGTTAGTACTGCAAAAATTCAAAAGATGTCACCACTTGAAACTTGTTTGACAAATACCCGTAGCCAGACTTCCTATCATTCATCATTCATTTGCAAACAGAACTTCAAACGCATAAGAACGCACTTAAAACACGACAGACAGTTTTTTCCCCATTTAAACTCGAATTACCATCTCCTCCTCAAAAATACAAACTAAGTCCCCAAATCGGACAACAATCATCCGTCTTCAAAAACCACCAACCACGTTAAGTCTGTGAGTTTCCCTTCGACCAATGGACTTTTACATTCCAAGTTAAGGAATTCTCTTTGCCCGTGTCAAAGTCTCTTTGCGCAAACAAAGTCCCCTTTGAGCAAACTTGTGCAAAAAATAGTAAATCCTTTGAGATACTTATCCGTAATCCTTATTAATATAGATGTACGGACTTTCATTATTCCTCCTTTCATCCGTTTTGTAATTTCCAAAAAAAACTCAGTTTTTAAAAAAAAAGAATTCCTCGAAAAAAGTGGATCCTTACAAACTCATTAATCAAAGGATTACACAACCACCCCTGGTGGGCATTCATTTTTTTCTGTTTTTAAAATTCATTCAAGAATCCTCTTATCCCACCTATTTCGGATTTCAACCGTTACGGAAAAAAGCTACCACTCTTATGTCTTTATGTTGACCTTTCATCCGACCCTCATAATTACTTTCGTTATGCAATATCTTTTGAATGCGCCTTCGTAAGGGTTCATCCACTCGTAGCTAATTGTTTCCTTTTTCCCTTCAAAGTGATTTCCCTCATAAAATTCCTCTACAGATGTGTATGTGTGTGTCCATTGCAAAGTCACACGATGTGAAAGTGACGTCTTCCGAAAAACCTATACCCATTTGCGTATGAGAAACTTTTATTCCCTTCGCCATAACCATTAATTCCAAGTATCTAACACCGAACATAAAAAATAACTAAAAGATGGAGAAAAAAATAGACTACCCAAGAACATGTAGTCCAGTTGTGGTTGGGTCTTGAAGAAGTTTTACCCTATTTGTTGGTAGGATCGTGAGAAAGGACTTTGAGAGGGTAGTTCTTTGTTTCGAAGTTTATTGGGTAGTTTGCGTTTTTTTTTTTTTTTGTTGTGTCCTTTGGTGTTATGACTCGAGGACATTTTTTCTAACATTGTCGTGTTCTTTTTGTGATGTAAGAAATTATGTTCTCAAGGATTTCAATTCCCTGGTGATGGTAACAGTTGTTGCTCAATTTGTTTGAATAAGATATTCAACGATAGGAATTGAATTCTTGGGAACTGAGGGAGAAGACAAAGGAAACTTTGTAGCTAGTAGTGCAACAAACTAGGGTTCCTTAGGTTGTCCTGTAATGTTATTTTTCAAAAACTTTTAAGAAGTTATGAGTCAGGGATTGGCTTATCCAGCGGCTTCTGATTTAAGTTTACCAATGAAAAGGCTTCTTTTTAATTTTCTGGGTTGAATATAGTTCTGTTGTGCTCTGCTATGGAGCAAATCCTTTCCTTCGGTACATTCCGAACTAATCAATGCATTTTGGAAGGTTTTGTGGCTGCCTAGGTCTCCTTAGTAAGCACAGTCCTCAAATATTGTGAGCTAGTAGAAAATCTAGTCGGCCCTAAATATTGTCCCTAGGTTTTCCACTATTCCTCTTGCGTGGTGAGTACGGCTGCCTACTTTACTATGACCCTACTGGTCCGCATTTTGGTTTTCCATGACACTTTTTTACAAAGAGCTCAGGATGTTGCATGAAGATGTTTATTGACTTTGCTCTTGATTTGTAGTAAATTGTATATTGAGGGCAATACATCTTCTGGAAGTTCGTTCCATTGTTTGCTGGTTCTGAAAAAAAAGGAGTTCCGGTACTGCGTTGTTCGCATAGTTTTTAGATGGACAATGTGCCGCCTTTAAAAAAAAAAATAAAGAGCTCGAAAAGCGAGAAAGTGACACTGCCCAAACGATGTTTGTTCCTTTTTTTTTCATTCTAAAACGTCAAAGCCAGGGATGCCAGGCGCGAATAGAATTCTGTCGAGATGAACAAGGAAAGAGACACAGTCGATGCTGGTGATAAAGAACCACTTCTGCAGACTTAAACGGCGATGACGAACAATCTCCCGCTGTCAGGAAGAACAAATCATTCAATATTGACGACGACAGTGAAAAATAACAACCAACCGACCCAAGTGAAGTCAGGATAGCAATGTCTACACTTAAGCTTAACAAGGCTGCTGGACATGACGGCCTACCCGCCGAGCTTTGAGATTGAGATCTTTGCCGGTTGAGATAATTTGGTAATTAACATTCACCAACCCATAAGTATCGTTTGCATCGTTTGCTCGATTCTCTAAAAAGGAGACCGTCTGAACTACGCCAACTACAGAGGCAAAAGTTTCCTCAACATCGCCTGCAATATCCTATCTGCCGTAATATGTGAACCCCTGAAACCTTTTACCAACATCGGCCCATATGAGTGCGGCTTTAGGCCAGAAATGTCCAAAACTCATCAAATCTTCACACTTCGGCAGATCCTTAAAAAAAAAAAAGGATCGATACCCTCCATCGATTGCAAGGGCACATACTACAGCATTCATAAGGACGAACTGTCCAGTTTTGGTAAAAAGTCCCAACTCGTCCGTCTGTGTAGGATGACGATGGAGAATTCTCGGAATCGCAGGAACGCAAACATTCGATACCAACAAAGGCAGAGCAAGCACTGTCATGTGACTTCTTTAACCCCATACTTGAGAGGATTGTGCAAAACTCCCGAGCCAACACCAGAGGCACAATTTTCAAAAATACAAGCATACGCCGACGATATTGACATCATTGGCAGGACTCAACGTGATGTCATAGCTACGTTTGATAGTATAGAGAAGGAAGCGGCAAAAATGGGTTTAGCAGTAAATGAGGGTAAGACTAGGTATATGCTGTCAACACGAAAGGACACACAACATCGACGAATCAGACAGAACGTCACCATTGGCAGATATACCTTTGATGTAGTACGAGATTTTGTCCACCTCGGCTCCGCTATAAACTCTGACAGCAACATCTCGTCAGAAATCAAACGAAGAATTACTCTTGCCAATCGCTGTTTCTTCGGGCTAAGAAGGCAATTTAGTAGTAAAGCCCTCACTCGAACTACTAAGGAGATCCTATATAAGACCCTGATCATCTCAGTCTTGCTCTATGGCGCTGAAGCATGGAACGAATCCTTGGTCGATTTGAGATTCTTCGAAAAATCTATGGAGCTATGGAGAAGAAGCTTAAAACAAGAGCTATACGAATAGGACATGTAGAGCAAAGGGATATGAATAGTCCATTTCGCAGAGTCTTCGATTCACAGCCAGAAGTCGGTCGCAGAAGAGGAAGACCTCGCCTTAAGTGACGCGTAGAAACCAAACTCAACCAACTTGAAGTGAGCAATTGGAAGCAGTTAGCTAAGAACCGGGCTATTTGAAGAGGCAAGCTGGGTGACCCAGGTTCATTCCGGATTGTATACTTACTTACTTATCGGGCTCCCGACCCGTGCAGAGTCTCTGCCTGAGACACTGCAGCCTTCCATCCTCTACGATCGCTGGCTCGCTGCTTTCAGTTGTCTAAACCAAGCGCTCTGGCATGCGCGATGGCTTGGTCTTTGAAACGGAGGTTCGGTCTTCCTTGCCTTCTCGAACCTGGGGGCTGGGATTCCAAGATCCTCTTAGCTGGAGCATTATTGTCCATTCGCTCGATGTGGCCGAGCCAATGTAGTCGACGTGTTTTGGCTTTTTGGACTTCATCCACATCTTGGTTCAGCTCATAGAGTTCGCGGTAATATTTTCTCCTCCATTCGCCCTCCTCGCGCACAGGACCAAAAATCCGTCGAAGTATTTTTCTTTCGAAGGAGCCCAGTATCAGCTCTCCCTTCTTGCTTATCGTCTAGCACTCGGCACCATAAAGCAGAACTGGCAGGACAAGGGTTTTGTAGAGCACACATCTTGTTCTTCGAGTTAGGAGTTTTGAACCAAACCGAAGTAGCAACGGTTTGCTAGGGTAATTCTTCGACGGATCTCCACTAGGGTGTCATTCGTGGAGTTTATGTTAACACCGAGGTTGGTGAAGTCCTTAACTACCTCGAAATTGCTTCTATCAATAGTGACGTTTTGTCCTAGGCGGTGGACAGATGCTTGTTTGTTTGTTGATAGCATGTACTTAGTCTTGTCCTCATTTACTTCAAGACCAACGGATTTCGCATGTTCTTCAATCGCCGTAAACGCTTTTATCACGGCATGTTGGGAGCGACCGATGATGTCAATATCGGCCGTATAGCCCAGCAGCTGGACAGACCTGTTGAAAATAGTGACTTCCGTGTTAACAACTGCCCTGCGCACTATCTGCTCCAGTACGAGATTGAAGAAGTCACATGATTGCGCGTCTCCTTGACGAATAGTTCGGAGGAGCTACTTCACGTTGCATCGTGTGTTTTCCAGTGTCACGCGACACAGCTGAATCAGTTTTGCTATGATTCCGAATTCCAAATTTTATATAGAGCCACTTAAGTAAGTAAATCTGAAAGATACACCATTAAAAAAAATTCTTCAAACTTTTCTTCAAAATGGAGTCAAATGTTGTCCGCTGTGACTTCCTAGTGTGAATCAAACGAAGACCTCACTGTAAGTAAATTCAAACATTACCCCCCACCCATACCATCTTCATGTCAAATCTTAATCGAAAACTCCTTGGGGGCACAATTGCAACTGCATTTCCACCCAAACAAGATCATCACGCATACCCCTGCTAGTGCAGTTTCTCATGCCCACCACTACCAACCTCGGGCATTCGATTTTATTTTGCATTCATCTTGAGTAACCGAACCGTGCAACCCAGCGACTAAGTGAATGCAAATTTCTTGAGAAATTTTCCTTGCGCCCGCGAGAGCTCCTTCTGCTTTGACAGGACAAGTGATTTGCATCCTGCAGTGACATTTTTCCAACGAATATAAGCTGTGACAAGTAGCTGTACTTTCCATCCACATACACGCGTTAACTCAAGTTATGTGCATACATCATCTTCATCATCATCATCATCATCTCTGGGGGTGCTCAAGTTTTTCAATTTAGTTATCCTGTGTGTATGGGAGCGCAAGAGATGATGGGACGTCGGTTTTTGGTCGTCTTATGGCACGTTGCCTGCATACTCGAGTCACGTTTGAGAATATTATTTTCATAAAGAAAAAAAAATCTCAAGAATATAATATGGATCCCTATACACACCCACACACACATCATCATATCTACTGAAAGCGAAGGCATCTTTCAACGCCATCTCATCATCGTTTTCGGTAAGTGGGTGCAAGATATACATCCAGAAATTCCCACTGGGGGTCACTTGGGGGCTGTTTTCATCTTCTAACTTCTGCCCTACAGATATGAAGAAAAAGGATTTCTCCTTCTTCCTCTGGAATGAGATATTTTTTTTTTTTCAATTCAATTAGCTGAGTTTTGTATTATATTCCACTTGTGCCTTAGTCGACGACGGGTGGCTTCCACTCCCACCACTTAGGCGAGATTTTGGGTCATGGAGTGAATAATCAACTCTCAGCTTTGTGAAGCCTCTAAAAATAGATTCAATGGATGTGGAACAATTGAATGCCACAAAGCAGGATACCATTAAAAAAAATGAATCGACGTATACATATAGGCATTAGCCATTTCATTGTACAGTGTGTATATCCCATCCCTCCATTAGGGCGGTATCAATCATGACGAATATAATTTGATTATTCAAACGTTACCCCCTGCTAGGAATTGAGGGTTGTGCGCCAGTTGCGCCAGCAAAATCACGTTTTCTTGTAGCATTGACGAAATGTCTTTCCGAGACATTGTATACACTTTCTAAGAACCTTCATGAGACTTTGTATTATTTGGCTCGTGGAAATTACCCTACAAATTCTAAGAAGTTGTGCAACTTAGCAATGAACAGCTACCACAGTGGACCGTTTTGAATGTCATAATGTTGAGAATTGAAAGGGAAGCCTTGTAAAAAAAGAAGGGAACAGAAATGGTATTACGTTTTATGCTTATAATTTGCATTGACGGAAAAGTCTGACGTACTTTTACAACAGATAGCACGGGTTTTAGGTGACCGATTTGGTGAATGTTTTGTGTTGTGCAACCAGTTGATGCTGGAAAACGAAACGTTACGCGTGTCAATCCTGTGAACAGTGGCGTCATATGTGGGATTAGAATGATATGCAATATCGACAGTGGAATTGGATTGGATATTCACAGGTTTTGATTAGCCTCATCGATGGTCTTTATCGGAAAGAATGCAGCCCCACCGGAGATCGCCACCGGCCGGCGTGAATTGGACAAAAATAATAGAAAATGTGTTGAAACTAACCGGGCTAAGTGTCCTATGCATCGGCAGAGATGCCAGCAACAAAGAGGTGACCACGAATGAGGCATCTCCCAATTCTATCTACCACAGAACCACCTATAGACTGAACCGCCATAAGTGATGGAACTTTCATCATCTCTAAAGGAATTATGTGTTGATGCGACCCGTTTCGATTCCCCTAAGGTTTCTGAAAACACTTCCGATCCTCCACCTGAAAATGATTCGACATTCGGTGACTCGATTTCAATGGGTACACTTGCAACGCCTGGATATTTACAGGTTTTGATTTCCCCTTATCAATCTTTATCGGAACTAATGCAACCCCATCGGAGATCGCCACCGGTCGGCGTAGTTGCCACCAGTGATGAATTGGACAAAATAATAGAAAATGTCTTGAAACTAACCGGACTAAGTGTCCTATGCATCGGCAGGAAACCTGCAACAAAGAGGTGACCACGAATGAGGCATCTCCCAATATAAAACCAAAGTCAGTTGAGGAACCAGCATCAAATGTATCTACCAAAGAACCACCTTTAGACTAACCGCCATAAGTGGTGGAACTTTCATCATCTCTAAAGGAATTCTGTGTTGTTGCGACCTGTTTCGAGTCCCCTAAGGTTTCTGAAGACACTTCCGATCCTCCATTTGAAAATGCTTCGACATTCGCTGACTCGATTTCAATGGACACAATTGCAACGACTGGATATTCACAGGTTTTGATTTCCCCTTATCGATGGTCTTTATCGGAACTAATGCAACCCCATCGATTGATAGAAAATATTTTGAAACTAACCGGACAGTGTCCTGTGCATCGTCAAAGATACCAACAACAAAGAGGTTACCACGAATGAAGCATCTCCCAATATGGAACCAAAGTCAGTTGAGGAACCAGCATCAATTCTAATACCACAGAACCACCTATAGACTGAACCGCCATAAGTGGTGGAACTAAGGAATTCTGGGTTGTTGCGACCTGTTTCGAGTCCCCTAAGGTTTCTGAAGACACTTCCGATCCTCCATCTGAAAATGCTTCGACATTCGCTGACTCGATTTCAATGAACAAAATTGCAACGCCACCTGTTACACACAGCACTTTTGATTCGAGTCGCCTTCGGTTGGGTACAACCGTAACCTCTGCGCTTTAACACTGCCTACACCCACTCCTACTCCAACCACATCTACACCACCTCTAGACGATACATCGGGTGCAGCCACTCCAAAAGTCCAAATGCGCGAGTCCAACAAGTTGTCGAGATTCGAAGGAAATATATGCAAGCACAGGAGGAGCGACAGGCACATGAACGTAAACTAAATCGCCGCAAAGACGCAAAGAACGTACAAAACGTGAAACAGGGGCAGAAGGTGCAGGAGGATCTTTAAGGAAAGGACCACATAGAACACCAAGCTGCCCGGCAGCGTAACCTACAATAGATTGCAAGTAATCTAGTGGAAGGGGGGCATCAAATCACCGTTCCTGGTGCAAATCCCACTGCACAGCCTACAACCCCGAACACTAAGCGACAAGCACTAACATGACCATGTCACGCATTCAAATCCGCCTCCTAAATGGCGAAACAAGCAACCAGATATTCGTCACCTTTGCTACAGTACGGGCCTACGTCAAGGTTGTGGCAATCAAGGGTAAAGGAGTCAAAGACTTTACTCTTGGTACAACATTCATTCAAAAATTCAGCGTTCCTGCTGCAGAGCCTACATCCCCGAACACGGTGAATGCACCAAGCGGCAAGCACTAACATGACCATGGCACGCATTCAAATCCGCATCCCAAATGGCGAAACCAGCATACACGCATTCGAGATCGATGTCACCTTTGCTACAGTACGGGCCTACGTCAGGGTTGAGGTAATCAAGGGTACAGGAGTCAAAGACTTTACTCTTTTCACAACATTCCCCAGGCATGAGTTAAGACAAACTCTGCTTTCACTTGGACTGGCACCAATCATAGTCATCGCCAAAGTGAGCAGGCCCCTCACCAGTAATCGAACGTTCTGGTGAAGTCGTCAACGTGTTCAACACGATCTTCTGGGTCCCTCATGGCAGTTTTTGGATGCTTAAGTGGTGCTTCAGTTCGAGATGAACCTGGGCCATACCTCTCCAATTAGCCCGGTCCTTAGCTAACTGCCTCCAGCTGCGCACTCCAAGTTGGTTGAGGTCGGATTCTACCTGTGCGCGCCACATAAGGCGAAGTCTTCCTCTACTGCGTCCGACACGTCTGGTTGGGAATCAGAGACTCTACGAGCCGGAGTATTGGTGTCCATTCGTTCTACATGTCCTAGCCATCTTAAACGTCCAATGCGGAGTTTTTTGACCAGGGGTATGTCGCTGTACAGCTCGTATAGTTCGTGGTTGAATCTTCATCTCCATAGCCCGTCAACGCAAACGGGACCGAAGATTTTTCGAAGAATTTTCCACTCGAATCGACCAAGGATTTCTTTATCCGCCTTTGATACGGTCCATGCTTCAGCGCCGTAGAGCAGGACTTGCATGATTAGGGTCTTATATAGGACCTTCTTAGTAGTTCGAGTGAGGGCTTTACTACTGAATTTGCCTTCTTAGCCCGAAGAGACAGCGGTTGGCAACAGTAATTCTTCGTTTGATTTCTGACGAGATGTTGTCAGAGTTAATAGCGAAGCCGAGGTAGACAAAGTCCCGTACTACCTCAAAGTTATATCTGTCAATGGTGACGCTCTGTTCAATTTGTCCATGTTGTCGACGAATTTTATCATCGGAATTTCATAATCGGCCGTAATGATGAAGAAGCTGACCCACTTCCAGCCAATACCGGAGCACAAAAGAGCGCCAGTAAGGAACGGATCGATGCAAATTATTTGTCAAGATACACAACTTGGACAGATTTCAACTGACAAAAGATGGACCATCAACATCAAAGGACGCCATGGCAGAGGCCAATCCAAATGGTGGCGGTTATCGTAGTGTTGGTGGATCAAATATTCATCGTATGTCGGATCAGCGAAAGGACTCCGATGATGAGAACAACACTTGGAATGGAGATTCCACGCAAAAGCATTGAACTCGTGCATCTGGTTCAACCAAATCCAAGTGGCAGTGGCAATATCGCTGGAAATTGTTATTTCTATCTATATCTCAACAATTGGCTTTTGTGGCTTACAGGTATATAGAACAGGGCATATGTTATAGAAGGATTATCTTCCATTTGTTAAATTTTGATTCCCAGTCAGATTGTAGACACAGCGCCATAAGTGTCCCCATATGAAAATGTATCTCAATCATTCTTAAAGTACCCATCATATACATTTCCCTATTCAATTAGTCTTTTAAAAAAAACCGTTATCCCATACATTGTATCGCAAAGTAAATAAAATTGGAACACAATTTCCGTTGAATTTTAAAGTTCGACCTCAAAATTGAAAATGCGTCAAAATATCTATCATCTCGCATCCATAAAGAACTCCCAATCACAATTCAAATTGATTCAGCATACGAATCATTTAAAATCTCAAAAAATTCTCTATGCAAACACAAAAAAAAAAGTCGAGAGGAAATCGGTTCTGTTGTACCAAATGTATCCACACATGCACACAAATTTCATTTGAATTTTCCATATACATCCACAATTGCATAAAAAGTCTGCATTAGGTTAGTGTTGACGTCTTTGTTTCGTTTTTCTGTGATATCGGTTCACTGAATTTGGGTCAATAGAAAACAACATAAAAAGATAGAAAAAACAATGCATGCACTTTGGCTTCGCTTACACTAGTACCGTTCCGGGCTTTCACTATAAAACAAAACAACACAACTAAATGGAACAACAACTACCAAACAAAAAAAAATCACCATTTTGTTATGCGAAAAATCCTTTTGTCATGCAGAAAAATAAAATTGTTTACTACGTCAAAGGAATAGCTAACTCATGAACAACAACAAAATAAAAAATAAAAACAGAGAAAAACAAACGACATACAAAAAAATGTATTTTGTATCTAGATACAAAAATTAAACAACGACACAAAGTTCGTGCTCTCTCTTCGTGTGACATGATTGCACATAGGACAAGCGATTTAGAGATTTTGTTTATTTATTCCACTAGGTGTGTAGAGGGAATCCTGAGGATTGAAGTAGTGTAGAGCAGTATTGGGTGGAACAGAAATATATTCTTAGAGGAAAATTTGATTAAAAAAAAAACATTTTATGCGTACACTACACACAAATTTGATGATTTAGAGTTAACACAGGATTTCCTGGAATTCGAAAAAGTTGAAATGCGTAATACCTTTGACACATTGGTGGTAACGGGTGATTTTTTAAGAGGTTTAGAACTTTTTTTTAAAAAAAAAAACACAAAAAATTCGAAAAAATGAATGAAATATTTATTTGAATCGATAGTTTGAACCTTGCAATTTAATGTTTAAAGATAATTTCATGCAAATGTTGACCGCGGCTGCGTCTCAGGTAGCCCATCCGCTGAGTCCAATTTTGGCATACTCTTTCACACATATCGGCCGGTATCTCACGAATGAATGCATGGATGTTGGCTTCCAGTGCGTCAATCGAAGCGGGCTTGTCCCTATAGACATTAGCCTTGACATACCCCCACAAAAAATAATCTAATGGTGTCAAATCGCACGATCTAGGCGGCCAATTGACCGGCCCGAAACGTGAAATTAACTGTTCACCAAACTCGCCTCGCAATTGCGCCATTGTTTCGCGTGCTGTGTGGCATGCGGCACCGTCTTGTTGAAATCACATATCATGCAAGTCAAGAACTTCCATTTCGGGCAAAAAAAAGTTTGTTATCATCGCTTGGTAGCGTTCACCATTGACAGTAACGCTGCGATTCGCATCATCTTTGAAGAAATATGGCCCAATAATGCCGCCGGCCCATAAACCGCACCAAACAGTGGCTTTTTCGGGATGCATTGGTAGCTGTTGCAATGCTTCTGGCTGATCTTCACTCCAAATGCGGCAATTTTGCTTATTTACGTACCCATTCAACCAAAAATGAGCCTCATCGCTGAACACAATTTTTCGATAAAAAAGCGGATCCTCGGCCAGCTTTCCAAGAGCCCATTCACCAAAAATTCGGCGTTGTGGTAGGTCGGCTGGCTTTAGTTCTTGCACCAGCTGTATCTTAAAAGGCTTCACGCCCAAATCCTTCCGCAAAATTTTCCACGTAGTGCTGTAACAAAGGCCTAACTGCTGGGAACGGCGCCGAATCGACATTTCGCGGTCTTCTGTCACACTAGCTGATACGGCCGCAATATTTTCTTCACTACGCACAGTACGTAAACGTGTTGGTGGTTTAATGTCCAACAAAGTAAATTTGGTGCGAAATTTGGTCACAATCTTCCGAATAGACTGCTCAGAAGGTCGAGAATGCCGATCATAAAATGGAAGCAGCGCGCGATGAACATTTCGAACAGAGCACGAATTTTGATAGTAAAATTCAATAATTTGCAAGCGTTGTTCATTTGTAAGACGATCCATGGTTAAATTGCAAACCAAACTGAAGCTGTTTGACAGTGACACAAGGTACTAAACACACGTCAGCTGTCAAAACCAGTGTTGCCAAAACCAAACCAGCTAAAAAATCACCCGTTATTAATACCATACGGATGTAAGCCAAATCTGGTGGGTTGAAAGCATGCCTGAATAATGGAACCTCAGCATCGTTTTCCCGACCCACAAACAAGGAACTGCGCCAACTACAAAGGCATAAGTCTCCTCAACATAGCCTACAAGATCCTCACCCCTATCGAGGTATCTGTTCGGAAGAAAATTTTTTCCGATATGTTTGAAATCGGAGAATGTCCTGCCGAGGTATCCGTTCCGATTAGCATTTCAGACAGATCATCCGATAAAATGTAACGCACATGATCGCGCATCGGTGATATGCGTTAAGTGAACAATTTTTGTCATCTATGCGTTGAATTTCCTCCGAAGTTGTCCGACGAAGAATTACTGCGGAATTAATTGAACGCGATTGTGTGTTTTTTAATTTAATTTCGCAACGGACACTTCGAAAGAAAATTGAGTTCCGATTCGAACTGACTTTCGTTTCGGAAATTGTTTCTAACGGATACCTCGATTGGGGTGCCTATCTGCCATAATTTGTGAACGCCTTAAACCGTTTACCAACAACCTGATCGGCCCTTATCAGTGTGGTTTTAGGCCAGGAAGGTCCACAACTGATCAAATCTTCACACATCGGCAGATCCTGCACAAAAAACCCAAGAAGTCCAAATCAATACCCACCACCTATCCATCGATTTCAAATCCGCATTTATAGAGACGAACTATACAGAGCCATGTCTAGTTTTGGCTACCGCCCAAGCTCGTCCGTTTGTGTAGGATGATATTGGAGACTTCTCATCAGGGTTGGAAACGTCCTCACCGACACATTCGATACCAAAAGATTTAGGCAAAGCGATGCGCTGTCATCTGATTTCTTTAATTTGATTCTTGAGAGGATTGTGCAAAACTCCCGAGCCAATACCAGAGGCACATCTTCCAAAAATCTGTGCAACTAAATACTAGCATACACCGACGATATTGATATCATTGGTAGGATGTCAACGTGATGTCAACGCCACGTTTCCTAATAAAGAGTAGGAAGCGCCAAAAATAGGTTAAGCAGTCAATGATGGAAAGACTAAGTATATGCTGTCAACACGAAAGGACACACAACATCGACCAAATGGACAGAACGTCACCATTGACAAATATAACTTTGATGATTTGTCTACATCGGCTTCACTATTAACTCTGACAAACACATCTTTGTCAGAAATCAAACGAAGAATTACTCTTGCCAACCGCTGTTTCATCGGGCTAAGGAGGCATAAGCCCTCACTCGAACTACTAAGGAGATCCTATATAAGAGCCCGATCATCCCAGTCCTGCACTACGGCGCTGAAGCCTGAACCGTATCAAAAAACGATGAAGAAATTCTTGGTCGATTCGAGAGGAAAATTCTTCGAAAAATCTTCGGTCCCGTTTGTGTTGACGGGCTATGGAGAAAACTCCGCATTGGACGTTTAAAATGCTAGGACATGAACCAATTCTTCGGTTCGCAGAGTCTTCGATTTCCAGCCAGACGTGGGACGCAGTAGAGGAAGACCTCGCGTTTAGTGGCTCGCATAAGTAGAAACCGACCTCAACCAACTTGCAGTGCGCAACCGGAGGCAGTTAGCTAGGGACCGGGCTAATTGGAGAGGATTGTTAGTTGAGGCCCAGGTTCATTCTGGACTGTAGCGCCACTTAAGTAAGTAGGATGTACGGGGTAAGTGGCGCGATGGTTAGTGCGATGAACTGCCGGCCAGAAGGTCTGGGTTCGATTCCCAACGGCAGCAACACCTAAATGATTTTTTACTGGTCCTCATCTCGTGATGATCTGACAAATCATCCGAGTAGTATCGATTGTCGAGAAAAGCTTAGGCGTTCGGAGTAGGCATAAAACAGGAGGTCCCGCCATCTTGCAAGAAGTACATACGCACACATGAATGCACGTGAAAAAAATTTGGGCCCTAGGTACTACAAACCTGTTTCGTCAAAAATTTGTATTTTGATCGTGTCGTCAGGGTTACTTTCTTACCACGAAAAAATAGCTAGTAATGAGAGACAACAGCCTTGGATAACACCCTTAGACAACGACTTATGAATATACTTCTGGAACGTACGCACGCTGTACACCCCGGGTGCTACTGAAAAAACCTGAATTGATCTTCGCGCAGTACATGGCAGACATTATCGAGATTCAGGAAACTCGTTGGACAGGATCAGGAATATACAAAAACGAAAAACTTGCGACAATTTTTATAGCTTCCACCCATAGCTGCACATTTTACGATGCGGATTCGTTGTAGGAAGCCGACTTAGGTCAAGGATAATCGACTTTAAGCCGGTTAATGATCGCTTGGTTGTGATCCACATTAGAACAACGTTATACAACATCAGCCTTATATGTGCACCTACCGATATGGGACTAAAGACCCTATCAAGGAGGAATTTTGTGTCCTCTTGGATGGAGCCTGAATGCTATGCGAAAATCGTACTTGAGGGCTTCAATGCGAAAATGGGTATGAAGAACATCTTCGTTGGGTTAGTTGGAACTTGGAAAGCACAGCCTCTACAAAATGACAACAGATAATGGCTTCCGACTAACAGACTTCGCGGCAGCATCTAAATCGGTCATCGGGAGCACTAGGTTCCCACGACTTTCAATCCACAAAGCAACATGGAGATCTGCAGATGGTCGAACCACCAACCAAATCGACCATGTGCTCATAGATGCGAGGCAGCACGCATTCAACAAACTGGATGTACACACATTCAGATGGGAAAACGTCGTATCCGAATATATTCTCGTCGAATGGTGCAAGTTGGACGCCTTTGTAAGCCGGAGGCTGCCAGAGTCTACAAACATCACCTGTGCCCTTATACCCTCCACCAATCTCAACAACCAGTGGATACAGTTTCGCATTATCATCAAAAAAGTTGCCGGAACCACCAATGGCTACCAACTACAACCGAAAAGATGTCCGTTGTATGATGATATTTTCAAGTAGCAACAAGAGATGACAGAAGAGCCACATATCAAGGCGCTACAACGCAAAACACACTCCACTCGGAAGGAGTAGTGAACTAGGAGAAAACAAATTCTGCGTAGGAAAAAAGAAAGAACAAGCAGCCTCCCAGCTCAGGGAAATCGAAGAGTCTCGCGACAAGAAGATCCGTCAATTCTACAAAAAGCCAAACAACTGTCAGCTGACTTCAAAGTAGGAACGCAGGCTCTACGAAATAACGATGGCAACTACCGTGCGAGAAATTGTAGATTTATTCAGGCAGCAGCGGATATGGCAAGAAACCAGCCCACCTCCAGTCAAAGAAGAAGTAACACTCCGTCCCAGTATTGAAAAAGTTACGAGCGCCATCATAAAACTGAAGAACAACAAGGCCGGTTCTGATGGATTTCCAGCAGAACTCTTAAAATACGGAGGTGTTGCTATAAAAGTCTGCACAGCATGCACCAAATCATCAACAAAGTCTGGGTGGATGAGAGCATGCCCGATGACTCTAATATCAGCTAAATATGTCCTATCTATAAAAAAAAGGGGACCCCATGTCTTGCACCAACTAGCGAGACATATCCCTGCTTAATGTCGCATATAAAATCCTATCCAACGTACTTTGTCAACGCCTCGTCGGCACGTACCAGTGTGGCTTCTAGTCCTGCAGATCAACCATAGACCAAATTTTCACACTAAGGCAACAACGCCTGGAAAAGGCCAAAGAATTTCAAGGCGACACAGATCATAATTTCATGGACTTCAAGGCTATGCTAGCATCCATCGCCTATAGAGCTTTATAAAGCGATGGCGGAATTCGGGATACCGTCAAAACTGATACAGCTGTCTCGCCCAACACTGAAGGACACACGTTGAAAAATTCAGTTTGGAAACAGATTATCCGAACTTTTCCAAACATGTACCGAATTCCGATTATGAGACGAGCTGTCATGCGAGTTCTTCATTCCCGTACTGCGAAGAGTTAATAGGGAAGGCACTATCATCAACAAATCGGTCCAGCTATTGATGGGGTACACAGACGATATCAACAGCATTGGTCGCTCTCATTGTGCCGTTGTAGAATCGTTAACGGCCATTGAGGAAGTGGCGAAACGCGTTGATCTTGTAGTTAAGGGGATCAAGACAAGGTACATATATGTTATCAAAAAACAAAGTACTGCCGACGCACTACCTTTATCTACTTCGGATTCAACAACAACCCCACGAATGACACCTAAGTGGAGATACGACGAAGACTGTCCCTAGAAAATCGATGCTATTTCGGTTTAGCAAAACTATTGGGATCAAAACTCTTAACCCGAAAGTCAAAATATTTGCTCTACCGGACCCTAATCCTACTTTACGGCGCTGAGTGCTGGAAAATAAGCAGGAGCAAATGTAGGCACTTTCGCAAGGACATTTTTCCTCGAATTTTTGGTCCTGTATGCGAGGAAGGCGAATGGAGGAGAAGATAAAACCGCGAACTTTATGAGCTGTACCAAGATTTAGATGTAGTAGAAAATTTTGTGACCCTACACAGCCTAATTCTCATGACATGTCCTTGTTTAAGCTATAGGCTATGTATGCTATGAAACCTTCCATTTTGTTGGCATCGTAAGTAAATAAAAATTCCTACAAAATCCCATTAAAACAATTTGATTACTCACATGACAACAATTTTAAAGTGCAGAGAGTCATAAATGTACAACATCTAGAAACACTTGGTATTTCAATTTACAAAAAAAACACTTTTGTTGACGGTTTTTATTTCATGAAAATTATTTAACAGTAGCCAACTGGATGCACTTGCTAACCAAAACAAATACACGCCCATTAATTTTATATTACCCTACTAAAAGACACGGATTTACATTTACAGTCCACCCATAGGAGGAA
Source organism: Rhingia campestris (assembly GCA_932526625.1). Classification (NCBI taxonomy): domain Eukaryota; kingdom Metazoa; phylum Arthropoda; class Insecta; order Diptera; family Syrphidae; genus Rhingia; species Rhingia campestris. The sequence continues at coordinate 8,870,796 of OW052183.1, forward strand.
CGTATATCTCAGAGCTGGCAATGAACTTTGCATTGATCCTAGATCCGCTGTGAAGTTCGCTGATATTTACGGACTGCAATGAGTACAAGGCTTTTGGTAATTAAAAGTAAAAATAAACTTATTGGATAATGTGAGTTTTACGAGCGAATGTAAATCGGGAACAGAGGTCGTCATCGAGGGAGGTTCTTTGTTACGTAATCGAGATGAGCTACAGCGGCCAAAAGTGGATAAAATTCAATCGATACTTGGAAACTAAATTGCAGAATTTATTGTTTTTGACCAGTTCAGGCATTTAAGTTAAAATTTTGTTTTCAGATCGTTGAACTGATAGTCGGGTATAGTCGGCATTCGAAAATGTACCCGTACGTCACTGAAATGGAAAGACTGCTGAAATAATCGCTGCTATGGATAGCCCGATGCAATCAAAATCTCGACCATGGAATTTATGCGTTTTTTCAAGAACTTAAGGTAAACGACCACAGAAAATGACGTGTGTTCGCTGATTTGGCTCTGAAGCAGTTGGAAGTTGAACCAAATTTCGGCTGAAGAAATTTTCGTAGCGACGTGGCCTATTTTTGGATTTATGTGAACAATTGTCGAAACTGAGTCGATACTGAAATAAACCACCACCAAATGCATTCCGGAAAGTAACGGGGCGCATAATTGTCCATCAGAGCAGCTAATACGTAATACTATGAATCGATTCATGATCACATTTACTATTTTTGGAAATATCAATCCAAATCGAGCCCGTACCGTGCGTACAGAAGATGCCATCGCCGCTGGAGACGTGAGTGTGACAAAGGACCCGAATTTATCGATCCGACCGTTCTCAGCAACTCGGTCTCTACCCATCCACTACTTGGAAAATTTTGAGGTAAAATCTTGGCCATATAAGATCCAAGTGGTTCAAGAATTAAAGCCAGCGGACCATCAATTGCGTCATTTGTTCGGTGAATGGGCTGAGCTTCAACTGGAAGTTGAAATCAAATGAAGTCAAATCATCTTTAGCGATGGATGAGGCTCATTTCTGGCTTATTTTCTGGGTATTTAAACAAACAGAATTGTCGTTTTTGTTTGTTCGGTGATCAAATCCCTGGAAGCAATATCGTTCAATTCAAAATCAGACCACGAATGCCGACTGTCTCTTAACGAGATAAGGGAGCATTTTACCATTCACCTGTTTTGGGTGCGGGGCCACAGAGACCTACCAGGGAATTGGAAGGCAGACGAATTGCGAGACAGGGCACTTCCCTTGACATTGTAGGTTAAGTTAGGTATGCCCCTTGCTACATGTAAATTACTGATCAAGCAGGATGCGATCAAGAAAGCAAACCGCAGATGGATAAGTGGCACAACATGCAAATATCCAAGCTTTAACCAGAAGCGCTCCATCTTCTGATCATATAATCGGTGTCCTCACAGGACACTGTCCTATAGGCCTACATGCTTACTTTCTTAGAAGCTGTCTGGACGAGGAAGACGAGGAGAGTATCACTCACCTTCTGTGCTCTTGTCCGGCTCTCTCAGTAAAAAGGAAACTTAATCTGGGAGACTACTTCTTTGATAATCTAGGTGATCTGGTTAATATCAGTGTCAGAAACCTCCTACATAGTTCGCTCTGAATGGTTCAATTAGGCGTACACATATAGGGTAGTCGAGGGATCCACGTGGTACTACAACAGACCTTTTTGGTCTAAGTGTGCACGCGCATCGCGTTCAGACACTTCAACCTAACCTAACCTTGTTCGATGAATGGGCTAAAAATCAACTAGAAGTTGAACCAGATTTTTATCGTCAAATCATCTTCAGCGATGAGGCTCATGTCTGGCTTGAAGGGTATTTAAACAAGCAGAATTGTTGTTTTTGGAGTGAGCACAATCCTCGTGAGACTCCATTAGACCCCTCAAAAAATCACTGTTTGGTGCGGTTTACATGCCAAAGGCGTCATCGGCCCATTTGTCTTTAAATCCGAAACCGGTGCCAACTTAACCGTGAACAGACAACTTATTCGTGATTTTTTTATTCCTCAAGTCATTGGAAATCATTTGGAGGAGAAATAGTTCCATTCCAACAAAGATGTCGCCACATCCTATACAGCGCATGCAACCATGATTTTGTTGAGCCAAACGTTTGGTGATCGAATCACCTCAAGAAATGGACCTATGAATTGGCCACCTCGTTCCTGTGATTTGATATCTTTGGAATCCTTTTTGTGGGGGTACATCAAATGCTGTATATGCTAATAAACCAGCAACGATTGATCACTTATGCCCGGTTTCACAGTGCGAGCTTAATCCGTTGCTTAGCTAAGCAAAAAGCAGAGCTTAAATTTGGTCTTTAGTTTTTTAAGTTTCACAGTCATCAAAAAAGTGTGGTTTAGCTAAGCCAAGTATAACAAGTAATTGTGAATGGTTCGTAGGTAATTTATTAGTTACACCAAACGGGAATATTCTGCGAATATGTATGGAATTTAGTATGGACATCACCCATTGAGTAATTCTCTACTACATCCAACAACCAATCAAAATTTCCTATGACAGAAGTTAATCCAACACTTAAGCCACCAACATCGGGGGCTTAAGTTTTATCAACATTTAAGTGTGGTTACCTCTTAAGCCGCCAATGTGAAACACAAAGTTATGTTAAACCGCAGGTTAAGCTCCACGTGAGGCTTAAGCTCCCACTGTGAAACTGGGCATTAGAATCCAACATTTGACGCACTATTTACGAAATAAGACCGGGTATGCTAGAAAGTGGGCAAAATTGAACCGGCAGGATGGCGTTCATAAGGCGCAGTTGGCCTATGCCAGAAATTATTTTTAAACAATAAATGTAATAAAATTTGTGAGCTAATAAAGCCAATTTTTTTGGAATTCCATTGAATTTTTGTTTTATTTTTGAAAAAAAAAATTCTATGCCTCTAAAGCGGCCATTACACGATCGACCGATTGATATCAATCACTAACATGTATGTCTGAAAATGTATATGTAAGAGTCACACACATTTGGTGAAGTCGGGTTGACGAAAATCAAAGCAAGTTTGATTTTGCATGATGAACGTCATGCTGATTGATGTGTGTAAGGGTTAGATTGACGTAATTACTTGATTATGTTTTGTGTCGCGGAAGAGAAAACATGACTGGCCCTAGCGGATAACTGAAGGACGATGAACACCGAGCACGCATCGCACATCCGTACACCACGAAAAATAAAAAGTTCACGTCTATCGATTGAACTGTAAATTGAAGGGTAGCGTCAATCCACACATACAGGATGCATGATGTCATGATGGCATGATGTAGGGCCGCTTAAAAAAGAAAACACCATATATTAGGTAAAAAGTTTTTTTTTTTCTGCAGAAAGTAATCCGAGTTGCAGTATTTAATCAACATGTGTTCCAGTGGCATTAATAGACACCAGTTAAGTTTGGAAAATCCCTCAATTAGTAGTGGATCGAGGTTACTAACCCTCACATAGATAAGTCATGTCAATATTATCAAATACCCATCCATTATATTTAATCGCTTACCCAAAATGTTTTTTTTTTATTTTTTGTTTTATAAGTTGAATAATTGCTTATAGCACTTACCTAGAAAGATAAAAAAAAAATTAAGATAAATATTTTTGTTTTATTTATTTTGATAGGAATAATAGTGCTATTGTGTAGAAAATATATTAGGATAGTCATAACCACTCATAGATACATGAATGGCTAGATTCACCCATTTTGGAAAAAAAATTTCGTCTTTTTGACTGATTGGCATGTTTAATTTATTGGCAGGAAAAAAACTATTCAGGGTATTCATGAAACGGCGAAAAGTTGTCGAAAACTTGGGATGATTGGTAAATAAACTCTCAAAATTGGTTGGGGAAATATTGTACAATAAAACCGAGATGGTCAACCTTAAACATTTTGAAAACGCCATTGTAATGTATTTCAATCACGGTTCACATATTTTTTTTTTTTTTTGAAAACAGAGACCGGAAAAAAATTATATATATTTATTTATAAAAAAAATAGAAGTTGAAATTTAATTTAAAATTTAAAAGTACTTTTTTCAAGAACTTAATTTAATGCAGCAAAAAAAATGATTTTATAAGAAAATCCCCCAATACTGGAAGTTGCCTGCAGATTTATTTACACAGCATTTTGAAGACCACATTGTCTCAATATTTTGTCGAATTTCTCTGGAAATTTCATAAAGCATTTTGTTTAATAAGAAAAAAACGCCACAACATTTGGACGAGGTTTAAATGGAGAATATGTCTGTACAAATATTTTTTAAATATTTTTCAAAATGTTGTTATACTTTGTGAATTGCATTTTATGAAACGAAAAAGTGAAACGAAAAGGGGAAAACTGTAAATGTCTTCTTTTTTTATAATTTGCGCGCAATCAAGGGGTTATAAATACCCTTTAAATGTTTTAACACAGTGCGGACGCTAAGGGAATTCGGGATAAGAAGAAAGGAGATACCGATGCACCTTGGTTTTAAATGCCTGTAAGTTGTAATGGAGAGGAAAAACAGAGTTTGATAGAGCATTCCACATTCGTGTTGTTCGGTTTGTGTACGAATCTCTATATTTCAGAGTTCGTCCGAAGATAGGCTTGTGGGTAAACTGATTTGCGTAACGAGCATTGCGGCTGATTTATTGAATGGGAGGAATGCAGCTGGCTATTTCATTTGAACATTGGTTGTTAAAATAGCTATAAAACAAGGTAAGGCAGGAGATATTTCGGCGAAGTTCGAGCGAAACTAGAGAGTTCGCTATTTCTATGTCTCCTATAAGTTTTTTCGCACGCGTTTGAATCCTATCTAGTAGGTGCAATGTTGATTTTGATGCACCTGACCAGACGTGGGCGTTGAATTCACGTTTTGGGCGTATAAACGCTTTATATATTGTGGCCAGATCAGAGGGAGTGAAATATTTCTTACATCGATTTAGGAAACCTAGACATTTCGCTGTGTTTTTAGCGGCTTCGAATATGTGGTCGTTCCAACGTAAGTCGTAACTAACACTCATACCTAGCATGGAAAGCTTTTTGGTTATTTCGACGTAAGTGCCAGTCATGGATAATGGATGTAGATTTTGATTTCGTTTAAATAACACAAGACAGCATTGAATTCTACTCTGTTGGATTTACCCCATTTGATAATGCTGTCATAGTAGGCTGTGAAAGAAAGGAATGGAACGCTTGTGCATTCATCTCACTCTTTTACAAATTAACCAGAATACAGTTTCACTTCTACCGCGTGTAAAGTCATTTTTACGAAAATGTTTTCTTTTTCAAACCGTCTCGACAAAAGGAATCAAGTCCACATCGGCAAATGAAACGTGATGCCCCACATGAAGGACCTGAGGAGAATTGTCAATTTACCAAGGCTAAAATTTATTTGCTTGATTCCTAATTTTGGCGTTTCAAGAAAGGATTTCATCATTACTATGTGGTAGATTGCTGTTTGACAGAAACCTGCGGTGAATGTTCAAAATATTTCAGCTTAGGCAGCGGATACCAACCTTACTAAGGTGAACCTGGCTATGTAATAAATGTCCATTTTAGATACTTTTTTTTAAATTGCATTATGGTTTGACAAACACGCCGCATTATTTGAAATGGACGTGGCAGTGGGTGCATTTTCAAAATTTTACCAATTATCTTACTAGGTTCCATGAAGAGTTCGTTTACAAAATTATTTAAAAAGGTAGAGCTCTAAAACTGGTGACAGACCGACGGATATACATGGCCATATCAAATTAGATGTCGGTACTGATTCGAGGCATATACCTAACTGGCTCCCAGTCCAACTTTATGGCGTTAGCGGGCTTTGGAGGGGGTGATTTAATCATGAAGATATAGTGCAAACGGACACCAATACTACGACCGACAGAATTCACTAGATGGTTAAGCTTAGTAGGACTTTGGAGCTGAAGACTTAATCATTAACTTTGCGACATATTGCTAAGTGGACGATCTTAATCTTTATAGGACATGTAGAGCAAAAGAAATATGGCCGGTGAAGTGGAGCAAGACCAGCTTAAAGTTGCGCATACAAGTAGAAACCGACATCAACCAAATTAAAGTGTACATTGAAGCTTTTAGGTAAGGACCGGGCTAAATAATAAGGCATGCTAGTTAAGAATCATGTTTACCTTGAAAAATAGCACCACTTAAGTAAGTAACTTTATGCCCATATAAAGGGTCTTCCAATATGGACTTCCGAACTTTGACAGTTGATAGCAGCCATATTGTTGAACCGACATCTGTCAAATTGGCTGTCATTTATTCATTTGTAGTCCGTTTTGCCAAATCACCATGGACGGTTATAGCGTTCAACAACACGTGCAAATGATAAAATTGTTTTATCAAAATGGGTCCCAGGGGGGTTGGGCCCCTACTGGGCGCGTCCTCAGGTGGTGGATAGAGGTAGCCGCAGGAAAGCTAGTTTCGTTAATTCGTTACTTAGCGATCTGCGGTGAATGTGGTCATAGCTGTTTACTGTGAAAGCCCATCGTGAACCAATCCAAGCCCACTTCATGTTGATCCACAACCATTTGGCTGCTATAATTCGCCGTAAGGACATTCTTTGTTCGGTAACCGAATAAAGTTTTGTCCGAAAAGGCGAGGCAGTCAAGCTCTTTTTGTTGAATGAACAAACGTGTGTTCAATGAACAACTAAAGTAAATGGTGCATGAAGTGGGAAAGTTACTTGTTGTTGCCACTGATTACTGCCTGATTAGTGGTGGACTTAGTAACTTCGAGACCGGACTGGGTTGTTATGGAGCCCATAAGGAATCGGTGTGGAGTCTCACCATTGACTATAGAATGGTACCACGGGAATCAGAGCCCCTAGGACAATGTCCTAGCTGATTTTGAGGTAGGCCCCCTTGTGGGAGTATCGTGGTGGCTGTCGGTTGTCAGAAGTTCGTTGAAGCATATGGCATTCTAAAGAGGGTGACTTTAGAATGCAAGAGGTGCAGATAGGCCTCGTCTCCTCAGCAAGGTTGAAGTTCGTGCCTAACACATGATTTTCGAATTGCTACCAATGGAGTGCAGCCTGCGTTGGGGTGCTAACCACACTTAAAAATGGTTGCGATATGTGGGTAGGCCCACCGTGAGATAAGAGCCGTAAAGGCTAGGTGCTCACGTTAAGCCATCTTACATTATCTTTATCAAAATGGGTGTTCTGTTCGGGAAACGTTCCGCACGCTTCGTCTATTTTACGGTCGCCATATTCGTCCTATCGAGAGGACTATTCGCCGTGTGGTGAATAAATTTTTGCCGACTGGTTCAGTAAACGATGAACCGACACCTCGTACGTCGACGGAATTATCAGCCGAAAAAATCGCCACTGTCCGTGAGAATGTGTAAGAGAATCAGAGTCAGTCGATTTCGAATCCCTAACAACAACTCGGCCTTTCGCAGACCACAACATGGCTAATTTTGCGTCCTGGGCTTGGGCTGCAATCGTAGCAAATTCAATTGACCTAGGAGCTGAAGGTAAACAACCATAGACAACTACGCATGTACGCTGAATGGGCTCTGGAGGAGTTGGAAACTGGCCCTTATTTTCATCGAAAAATCATCTTCAGCGATGAGACCCATTTCTGGATGAATGTGTACCTCAACAAACTAAATTGTCTAATTTGGGACGATACCAATCCACATGAGATCGAAGTGTCCAATGCTTCTCGAAAAAAGTCACTGTTTGGTGTGGATTTTAGGCTGGGGGCGTCATCAGCCCATATTTCTTTTAGAACGACGTTTTTCATGCCATCACCGTCAACGGTGAGCACTATGGGCCGATGACTACCAAGTTCTTTTGGCCTATATTGGAAGATATGGATACCAACGACATGTGTTTCAAACACGTGCCATACATCTCACGAAACATTGGAAGTTCTGCACGTGCAATTCGACTGCATGGTCATCTCACGTAGAGGTGATGTGAATTGGCCACCGAGATCGTGCGATTTGAGCCCGTTAGACGTTTTCTTGTGGGGTTTTCTGAAGTCGCAGGTTTATGTGATTATGCCAAAAACCACACAAGGACCTTCAGAGCAAAAAAAAAAAACATTCCATTGGTCAAATTCAGGCTGATTTAAGCGCCAGAGTCATGGAAAATGGGAAATTCCGGATGCGCGCCACCTAGAGAATTCGCAGCGGACACTTGAACGATGTAATATTCCATACATAATGGCATCGATAGGCCTTTCAATCGAATAAAAACTTTCGATGATATCTTACACACACTTTGCTTTTTTTTTTTTTTAATTTTAAGATAGGAAGCGCTTAATGAAAGACCCTTTATATTTAAGATTTTCAAGTATCTGAAATAATATCCTCCTACTCCAATATGGTATAAAACGAAATAAACAAACTCCTGTCTTTAAATTGACAAAGTTTGACAATCTAGTCTGTGTTAATAATCGACACTATTTTGTCCGAAATTCGTCAATTATTGATAAAAGTCGTTCGTCAGTTCATTTATTTTGAAAATGTCTTTGTAATTTCAGAGACCCATATTTCCATTGACGCTTTGAATTGACGACTGAAAATTATTATTTGCGCAGCCAGGTCATAGTTTTTGCACAGAAGCACATGAATAAGCATCTGAGAGCCACAGGGAAACTGTCAGTTAGAAGACATAGTGACGTTTTGTTTGAAAGTTCAGGTATTTCGACTTGTCGTTAAAATTATTTGTCAAGGGTTGTTAGCCCCGTTCGGCAATTCATCATCCTCTAAATACGTCTTTTGTCAATTACAAATCGCCAAGTGGAAACTTGGTTTTAGACAGTTTTTTTCCTTCAAAAATTCTCCACTCGCAATTGCAGATTCAACGACGAATACGACATGCTGTACATAGACAAAGATCTGTTCAACAAACTACGCATTCGAATTTAACAGAGCTATCGGTCGTGCAGAGTGAATGGACTCCATCGGTCCCAGTCTTCAATTCACAGAGGATATCCTCCTTTTGACAGATTTCCCATACATCCATTGCAAATTAATCGGCTTTATTGTAATCCCCTCTATCATCATCGAAACTTCAAAATGACTGACAGCTGTAAACATTCTCAGAACCACCCTCGTTGCAATACGCAAAAGCCATAAATACGCGCTTGTCTACATCGCAGTTTACCTAATTCTCTGGCACTGACACTGCAAGTTAACTCTGGTGGAAAATCCTTTGTCAATCATACCATATACCCGGGGTGTATATTTATTTGGACGCAAGTACCCACCCTTTTTCGCTGGCTATCGATCGATAAAAGCTTCCACCGCAGGATGTTTTATTCACATAACACGGGTCTTTTCGGGCAAATGCATCATAACCGTTCCCTTTCCCAACGGATTTAACTGAAACTGTTTACATGAGCATGTGCCATTTACCTTTTGAAAGCGCCTGCTTGGTCTAGATTTCACCTTTTCACCTGCCAACTGTCAGGTATCTTGAGCAAAATAAAAGTGATTCTCAACAATACTCAGAATATTATGCATGCATGCATGCAAGTGTGTGATGGCAGCCCATTGCAATGTCTTCCTCTTCCTCTTTCAATTTTCTTTTTGATTTTCATGGGTGGCATCGTTCCCGATAAACTGAAATCGATAATAATAGCTAAAAGGTATAAGCACACACTTGCATGTGATGGCGTTTGCAGAGAAGAAAAAAGAGCCGTGTAAGTTCGCGCAATCCACACGGTAAAAGGTTAAAAGTGAGCCTGCAGGGCTATGTCTGCCACTCGGAATCAGAATCAGAGTCACCACCGACCGCCACCCTGTATAACAAGTTGTTATCGCTTTTTGCTTTTGTTATGAAGTTAGACCCGTCAGCCTAATGCCTCTTGGCATTCTTTCTGGCCATTGCACTTTTACACTTAAAGGCGAGCGAGTATCACGCGGGCTTCAGCGACAACTCGTTGGCTGTCGTCGAGTAATTATGCAAAATTATTGCATCTAAATGTTTGTTTTGTTCCTTTGAAAAATTGCACTTTTTTTGCAGCTTTGCCTATATATAGAATGTTCACTTCAACAGCCTTTGAGAGTGAGAAAACAGAAAACTCAAGGCGAGCACAAACACAACTGCTGCTACTACTAGTGCTCTACACCACTACAGTATATTGTGTTGGCAGTTGGGTCAATAAACTTGTCATGGATACACAAACAAATGTTGTTGCACATTGGAACCAAAAACTGCACAACTAACAACGTTGCAGTGACGAGCAACTGTGCGGCAGCAAATTACAGGCATGTGCAAAAGTTTACGCACAGTATAAAATTATTTATTGATTTTATTTTTATTACATAAGCAACGCTTATGACAATGGGGCTAGTGATGGAACAAAATGAACACCAGCACTTTTCTAAAAACATTTTCTTGAGCATTTACCGTACAAATTTGCAAGACATCTGCATTCAGAACAAATGTTTCTATTCATCTAGACATGGAATGCAAACCCCAATTATAAGGAGAATCTTTGGTATTTTTTCGGTAGAAGAAAGTGTCCTCACATTGTGTGATTAGGTGGGTTCAAGCGGAACACGATCCCTCATTTGGAAAAGCTAAGATTTTTTAGACTAATTTTGTATGCCCTATCCCATAGGGGTACATTAGACATTAAGTTCGTGACATAGTGAAATAATTTAGATAGATGTACCGTGACTATTCTGAGTCGATTTAGCCATGTCTGTCTGGCCGTTCTTCAGTATTTGTGTCACCAATGTTTGGGACCTGAATTTTGAGCTAGAATGATAAAATTTGGTATAAAGATTCTCTCTTCGACGAAGAAGAACAAGTATGAACATTTTCAAATTTTTAAATATTCAATGCGCCATACACCAACAAACATTGGATTCACCCTCGGATATTTCTTTACCCTTTTCTAGTAAGAGTTGCGATTTCATTGTTGAAAGTTAGAATATGTCATAGATGTTCTTTAGTGACGTTGAGAAACGATGAGCCAAGGCGAAAGTGTCTTTGAAATTAAAAAAAAATATCACCAAGGATGGTTTGAAGGATCAGGTGAAGAATTCCGCAACGGTGAGTTTTGCTGTGTACACGAAAAAGTGTGAACAATGCCTTTTTCCGATTCCGCAAGCGTGCAAGTGAGCTTTTTTGACAGTTGTCGTGTACACAAGTGAAAAAATGTATTCACTCTCTTTTCGGCTGTGTGTGTTGGACCGAGTGAAAAAATGGGCGAACCGAAAATACTGTTCACCAAGCAAAATTAATTCAGTTCACGTGGGTGACAAAAATTAATCATTTACTCACAGCATGTTGCGGAATCGCACAAACTGCTATGGGTGTACACAGGTAGTGAATGTGAGTTTTGTAAAGTATGTAGGTACGCACAGGCAGAAAACTCACGCTTGCGATTCACTTTCACTTGGCCACAGGTTCATTTTGCAAGCATTATCGACGATCTTAGCGATCGTCTTGAAACCCGAATGACATTCTTCGAAGGCTGTGCGACCGCCACAAGCTACAATTATAAGCATACCGTCCTCGGTCTTACGTCTTGTGCCATGCATTTGAACCTCACGATAACTGACTCCACATTGTGCGATACCCCCCGCGATATTTTCTCTGGATCTTTGGTAGACATCATCTCAACGTAGGCTTGGTTGTTCAGGCGTGGCTTGTAGAACGCCACAATCGCCAAACACCAAATCATTGGATAACCTTGGGATCTGATACACAATAGAATGTAATATCCGCAGGATCGACGACATCCATCAGAGTGTCCTTCACTTCAGCACCGGCTTCAGGAAATGTTATATTCCAAACAACAGCTATAGGTCTTGTGCATATTAAATCCTTCAGTATGGTTGATCCCTAGTATGCCCAAGCAAAGGAAACCAAACGTTCAATTCGACGAAGATATGCGCCGCTCGGAGAGCGTTTGTGATCTTGCATTCATATCATTTGCCTGTGCCTCTGGTTTTCTCACAATCGAATGGTGCAACAATGCAACTGACGAACTCATTGGTGTTCACCTGAAGACGCCGCCCGAGCAAAGGCGACGTCCTGCCTCTGTACCCACGGACGACTCACGTTTTCGCTTGTTGTTCCAGCTGTCGTCGCTGTCGACACGGATGACATTGTACGTGATTTAGTTGATTTCGGTGACTTTTATGTTACTCTTTGTGGTTCGGCCAAGTCATTTGGTGGAGTCGATTATATCGAAACCATCGCCAATTTTATCGAAATAAGCTTCGCTGGTGTAGTTCAAAGCAGCAGCAGTAGGGGAGAGGCAGTTGCTACGCGGATTCAATTTCCTCATCGATGTCATTTGGATTCTCAATAAAGGCGAGAATCTCTTGCAGGGCTAATTTGAACGGACTTGGCATGTTCGGTCACATCAACTCATCCTCATGTAGGGTTCCTCGAAGGGTTTGATGTTGTGCTCTTCAATCGAAGCGTAGTTTCTGAAACCAAAGAAGAACATACGGCATATTCCTCCGAGACTGTTTAAGCATATATTGTGGATCAACGATCATTCATGGGTATGGCCCATCCTTTCATTTTGGCTCATATATTAGATCTTTTGATTTATAAATGTTTATTTCCGACATAATCGGTTCAATTGTTGATCTTTCTTTGCGTTTCTTTCTGACTTCTGAAAGATATGACTTTCTGTACATGAAACTAGCGCTAGTGTAAATTTAGGAATTTTGAAAAGTTTGGACATTACATTTAAGTAGCTAAAAATTATTATTAGTAACGCAGTATGTCATTGTCTATATTTCACTCATATTCATCCCTATCGAGTTATCATTTCGGAAGATTTTTTTCACCGATTCGTTCGAAATTTGAAAATTTTGAACCGAGGTATTCGTTCCGATTTTTCGAAACCATTTTCCGATGAAATGTAACGCACAAGGTCGCTCATCGTCGATATGCGTTGTATCGACAATTTTTCACAGCTATGCGTTGAGTTTCATGCAAAGTTACCCGACGAAGAATTTCTGCGGAATCAAGTGAACGCGACTGTATGATTTTTTATTTGGTTCCGCAACGGATACCCTCAAAGCAAATTGAGTTGCGATTGGAACTGACTTTCGTTTCGGAAATCATTCCGAGCAGATACCTCGATATGGGTGTTTTTTTTTTTTTTATTTTTAGACAATCCACTTCTTGGGCCGTTTTTAATAAAAAAAAAAAAAGTTACATAATCGGCCCTAGCGATGTATCCTTCGGAGCGGAAAATTTTCCGATTTTGTACGATTCCGATGATTTTTGCTTTGAGGTATTCTTCCGAAAAGCTGCTCGCAATATTTCTCCGACATTTTGTAACGCATCCCAGCAAATTGCGTTGAAGTGCACTTAGCTGTCAAAGATTTCGTTAAATCTTTGACAGCTAAGTGCAATTCTTTTCCGATTTCCTCCGACACAAACTCTTCGCGGAATTTGTTTACGAAGTGAAGTGGAGTAATAGAAAAATGTATGTAATAATATAAAACTATTTATATCAGTAATTTTCGTACTAATCGTTTGAATTTGTGTTTTCAGGGCGAGCTCATAGGAAAAAACCACACCTCAACAGTGCAAGCTTCGTCGTCGCATTTGTGTAGTAATTCTTTCCGATGACACATACCTCGAATGGAATTTGAATCTCCGACGAAGTATGCGTTGCGGAAAATTTTCCACTCCGACGGATACCTCGCTAGGGCAGGATGTAATATGAATTTCGTCTATGTATATACTTTTTTTTTTTTTTTTTTTTCAAAAATAAAAAAAAAAAAATTTACCCCAAAGCCTATGCAATAAAAATAACGTTTATTTGTCGAACCATATTGGAAAAATCTCATTTTCTCTGTATCATCCCCTATTGAAAAAAGTACGTCCTATTGTTATATTTTTTTTTATTTTCAAAGTATCACGTGACTTTTTACCCCCACTGTACAAACAACAGCGCCTGCGAAAATGTTGAAAATTGCATAAAACGACAAAATTCGAATAAATAACAAATAAGATTGATATTTGTTGCTAAAAGCAGCAGATATAGATACAAGACGAGTGTACTCGTATCTATTCGTATGCACTCAGCGTATATAGCATCGTCAGTCGTCGGGGTGCATTGAATGAGATTGCAACTTGCAGTAGGTATATGCGCGCGGCCGCCTCCTTCAAAATGGCAAACGTGAATCTAATGCTGAAATAGACAAAGTGCAATGCACTGGCTATGATGTCAGTGGATTGTACAAGGTAAAAATAATAATAAACAAACAGACAAGCCAACAACAACAGAAGTAGTGTTTTCTATCAATAGGTAGGCAATGGGGGTTGGGCTTTTATATTGATTTAAGCTAGAGGTGTTCCATAGACATCGCCGCCGTGGGATATTTATTTTTATCCAGATAGCCTTATCTGAGGCACTTGATTGTCTATTGTAAATGTTTTTTTTTTTTTTTTTTTACAAAAGACTGCACATTTTATTAGGCTTGCCTGCAGTATCAGTGGTACTTGAGAATGAAAAGCGGGCGAGGTGGTGACACACACAGTTCAAATGCAATTTATTTTTTTATTTCGTTCAAAGTATTTTGAGGTATTCAGTCTTCCTGGGGTCTTTGCACTCGATGGCCTTTAAATACCGTGTCATATAAAATATATGGGTTACATTTTGGACATTTACACCATCAAATGCAGAGAGTCACGCATTACAAAAATGTAAAATGGAAATTTTATGTTAAGTTGCGGAATATCGTTCCACCGTCATCAGGCGTTAAAAGGCTTTAACAAATCAGTGAAATGAATTCCATTTTGTTGACTTGATTCCATGTGGAGGAATGGATTTTTTTTTCGTAAGAAATATGTTTAAAATTTTCAATTTTTTTCTTATTTTATGTGGATTATATATATTTCGCAAAATTTTTACAAATCGCGTGGATTTTGAATAGAATGAGTGGAGGAACGAATTCCGTCATGAAGTTTTGAAAATATATGGTAACCAGAGAAAAATTTTTTTCATGGAAAACATTATTTTTTTTTAAATTCTGACTTGTCTAAGCAATAAGATTCACGTCGACCTAGAAGTTCTATTGTGCTTGTCGTCAGATGTCTGTTTAGGTTAGTAGCACTTCTACCTTCCTAATGTAGCGGATATTATGTCGGTATGGTTGATTATCTCTTGTCTTTTCGTGGGCTAACGTTTTTCGTTCATCTGAATTAGATAGCGTGTATTCCCGTTTTGTTAGCGTTTTGATCGGAGCAATTGATGGATTTGATTCTTATATCGAAATTACTTGCTTTCTATCGAAAGTGCTCAAGGCGTAAATCAAGTGGATTTCCTAGTAGTATGAAGTATAAGGACGCAATTACTAGCGATGTACCTACAATTTGTAATTTATTCGCTGACTATTTTCAATCGGTTTACTCTTTAGATACTCCCCCTATCCAGAAGCAAACTTATATAAGTAGAATTGTCAATATCGGTCCATTTGAATTTGAAGTTTTGTCTAAATTGGATGTTAATAAGAGTGAAGGGCCTGATGGGATTCCTGCTATTCTGTTAAGAAAATGTTGTTTTGCATTAGCTCAACCACTTTCTTGGATTTTTAATCTTTCTTTAGCTAAATGGCAATTCTTGGATTGCTGGAAAGTTTCCTATTTATCACCAATTTTTAAATCTGGTTCAAAACAGGATATCACCAATTATACCCCCATTTGTAAAATTTCTTGCATTCCGAAAGTATTTGAAAAGCTAGTCTGCAATAGGTTAACTGAGTTATTTCAGAATCATATTTCAGTTACTCAACATGGGTTTGTAACAGGGAAATCAACTGCAACAAACTTAGCATTAATAAGCAATGACATCATAAAAAATATGGAAAATGGATTCCAAACTGATGTTATTTTTACAGATTTTGCAAAGGCATTTGACAGAGTTAACCACCAAATCTTATTGAACAAGCTAACTTCTCTTGGTATCCACTCTTCTCTATTAAAATGGCTTGAATCATATTAAGCTGGTAGAATACAAATAGTAAAAGTTGATAGTTCGCTTTCAAAATTTGTTTCCGTCCCATCTGGTGTTCCTCAAGGAAGCCATTTGGGTCCATTACTGTTCTTGTTATTTGTAAACGATATACCTGGTGTTTTTCAAAATTCAAACTGCCTTCTATTTGCGGAAGACCTCAAACTTTACCGTCAGATTTCTGGTCAAACTGACTGTTTTCTTCTTTTGGAAGATCTGTTAAAGCTTGATAAGTGGTGCAAGCAAAATCACCTTCTGTTAAATGTCTCGAAGTGTCAAGTTTTGTCGTGTTTCCGAAATTCCAATCCCATAGTGTTTGATTATAATATCAATCACACAAGTTTAGAACGTGTAAGTAGGAAGAAAGATCTAGGAGTAATCCTTGATACAAACCTTTCTTTTTTACCACATTTTGATTATTATTATTATAAAGAAAGCAAATCAAATGCTTGGTCTTCTAAAAAGAAACACTAAAGAATTTTCGGATCCATATACTTTAAAATCCCTTTACAATTCTCTGGTAAGGTCAGTTCTTGAGTATTGTAGCATTGTTTGGAACCCCTATTATACAAATTCAATTGACAGAATTGAGAAAGTTCAGAAGCATTTTACTAGATACGCATTTTATAAGCTTAATTGGAGGATTGCAAAGCCTTCTTATTATAGTAGATGTTTATTGTTTGGTATGCATTCTCTTTATGATCGTCGGGCTTATTTTTCAGTTGTGTTTATAAGAGATATAGGAACACTTCATATCAATTGCCCTCCTTTATTAACTTAAGTTAATTGTGTCAATGCACCCTCTAGAACTACACGCTATCGATTTTAATTTTATGAGCAGTTTCATCGTACAAATTATGGCCGTAATGAACCAATCACGCGTTGCACTAGAGAAGTGAATTTAATTTGCAATAAGATTGATTTTAATCTTGAAGTTTCCAGAGATATATTTAAAAAATATCTGTTGAATAATATTAAAACTGTAGCTTCCTAAGAATTAACCGTTTTTATTTATTGAAAAATTATAAATAATAATGTCAATTATATTAATATTTTATTTAATTTATTTTAATTATATAATCAAATAGCCCCCAGCAATTATATTACTTAGTATCTAGTCTATAAAGATTGTAATCAAATTGATGAAATAAACTAAACTAAAACTAAAACCAAAATACGTTCAGCAGAGGATTTCCTTAATTCTTCGGTACTTAATATTTCCCTATTCATCATCAAGACCTCGGTGTGCGCTTTCAAGCCCCACTTCCTCTCAATGATAAGCAAAAGTCATGTCATCAACGTATCCAGTGTAAATGGGAATTGAATTCCACTACCCATGCACCTTACATCGATTAAAGACAGATACGGACATCTTCACGAACTAATCGGAGAAAAGATTCTTCTGAACGGATACCATCGTAAGTGACTATACACATCTTTGCTGCTAAAAGTGACAAAAACTGCCTTAAAAAGCTTCTCAAATTACCCTTCGGAATTGACGTTATACTGGAGGTCTCATTCGTTGTGGCAAACAAAAAATATGAAGAAGCTTGGGTTTAAGGACCTGTATGGACTGTTGATGCCAAATATTTCCACATGTAAACCTGCGAATAATTTTATTTCATCACTTTAGGTCCTTGTTGTGATCCGCGAGCTATCACCAATGAACATCTTAGGTGAACGCGTTACCTTACATAAAGCTAAGCTAATTTGATATGATCACACGAATGCTCCTACCACATTGCGATGGGGTCAGATGCTGAAAAAATACCGCAGTTCAACACGTATATACATGATCCAACGGCTGTGTGCTCAACCATTGTTTTTGCAACGTTAGTCTCGTAATTATAGGCGATTCAAATCTGACGGTATTTTGTCACACAGGAAAGTTAAACTTCAGGGTGTCCTGTGGCGGATTTATGTTTTCAAAAGTGAGAAAAAACTCGAAATATGATTATTTTAGAATGCGGTTGTTTTTATAAATAAAATTCCCGTCCAAATGCCGACCATTTAGTTGCACTCATTGTTGGAAGCGGGGCAACTTGTTTCGTGCCACGAGCTGCAGTTGGCTTGGCTGGATGTCGTGAATTTCACTGCGGATATTTTCCTTCAGCTCCGTGGCACCCTGGGGGTTATTACCATAGACTTTATGGAAAAAGTCCAGGGTGACAGGACGTACCCAAAGCGGCTGATAAGCTTTAGCGGGAAATGTTCACGGAACAAATTCATGGTTCAGGCTATATGTGGAGGAGCTCCATCTTGCTAAAACCACGTGTGTAACAAGATTGGGTATGAAAAAATCGACGATCATCCATAATTTTGACTGTTCACATCTGTTGCTTGTCCCCTGGAATTTCAGTTGTGAATTACGGGTTTCTGGAGCCCAGTAGCGACAATTTTGCTTATTTAAGTGGCCATTCAAGTGGAGGTGAGTCTATTCGCTCCAAAAGATGCAATTAACAGGCCGAAATCATTGTTTCACAGAACTTTTTGAGACATTCCTATTTGAATACATAAATCCGCTACGGACACCCTGTATTAGTTCGACTTTTAGTGTAACAAGAGAATAAACGTTTTTACGCCGGAAACCATATCCAAAGTTGAATCCCTCTTGTTGGAAAGCGCTGGAGATAAACATAGGATTGTGTTGTATGCACTGCGTCTCCTTATTACAGAAAAGATTGCTGACTTAGCCTTTCGTGCATGTAGGCCTTTGGGCAGTATTCTGTTAAGAAACCGAAAATGGCTCTGATGTGACGATTATATGAAACCTTGACTTTTCACCTAGCTGACGCCTACCAAATCCGACTCTCAACCTTCTTGTGGCGACAGGGTTCCAGTCCACGTGTAAAAATGACACCAATGTGTGTTCTTTTTAGCTCACTTCAACTGAGAATGTTTCTTGTAAAATCCAGTATCATAAGTCATTCGACACTTGGTGTTGAAATTTCATTAATTGCATTCGTTATCACTAGATCCGCAATTAAGTTGCTTGTGAAAACACGTAGCAGATGTGAATTCACTCGCAAATAAAACTAATGATAACCCTCTGCCCTATCAGACCCACTTGGTGCGTCCTTTCCCATCATTTCGAAAACAAATTATAATCATAAACTCAAACCAATTGCACATCTGAACTTTCCGCCAAGGTTTTCCCGGGCACCGAAAATACGCAGATCAGCAACCCTATCAGTCCCAAAATAGCAACACTTCACCCGGTATACCTACATCAAAGTATAGCCTCCACGGCACGTCCTTATCTCAAATCCCTAACCACTATGTAGAGTATCGTAAACAACAAAGGTGACTCGTCGAGAGTGTTGTTTTCAGTTTTCGCATCTGAAATTATCATTCCACTCGTATCAACGTAAAACCTCAAAAAGTTCATTTCCACTAAGAGCATCTGAACTTTTAATCTCATTTTCTTTCGCGTCATAGATCACATCATCTTTAATGGGCTGGAGGAATTTCAATAGAGGGAAACGAGAAGGGAAATATATCTATTGCTCCTCTCTCTCTCTATCTCTCCTTTTGGATGGGGTACGACGTACTATTGGATGCATATCTTTGCAGCGATGAATTGCTCCATCAGACAATAAACCATCCTCGCTACGCTGGCATCTAGCATCATTGTTGAGGGGCGATAACAATCGAGATATCGATATATCGGTGGCATGCAATAATACCTCTTGTAGTTGTTCCTTGTATCTATATGATGTTCTGTATCGAGTGTGGATGCCGAAGGTACTTGTACTTCTTGCACACGCTCCAATGGGCCGGAGAAGGCTTTGTTTAGTTTGTACATTCGATACGCTGTGGTATTTAGATTCTCGGAGGGGGTTTATTTTTTTGTTGCTTAGAAATGTAAACAATTTCAAGTGTCATGAACTGAGAGGGTCTCCGTGAAGGTTTACTTTTTCTTTGGTTGGGTTTTACGAGTATCGTGGTCTTGGAATAGGGAAATTCTACTTAAAGACTGAAGCTCGCCAAGTGTGCTGAGTGCAGTACATGGAACAAGTAGCGACATGAATGCAGTCGTTTCTAAGGAGGATTTGGTGGGCATGCAGCCATGGAGATGTTGGAATACTTGATAATAAGACCTAATTGTTAAGTGGTATGGCATAAGATCTGGTATTAGGACCGCTCTTAGTGGACACATTAGAGGCGGAAACAATTTTGACATCAGTATCATGTTGATGGTCGCTAATCAACCGGTATTTCAATCCGTTCCTACATTTCGCATGGAGCTTTTACAGAGCTTATGCAGAGGTGCGTATTGAGATTAGAAATTCGATTTTTATAAAATGGTGGCGATAAGTAGAACTCTTACAAGAGTTTTGGTCAACTATGCGGTTGTCCTTCTGAACAACTCTATACCATCCTGGAAAGGATAATGTTGTGAATAAAATGCTAAACAGAACCTTGTTGAACAGATGAGATTTGTCCCACATCTACCCATGAGCTATTTCAGATGATGTTTTTGTACTTTCTGTCGGATCATATACGTTCTGTAGCGATCCAGTGTCCCTAAAATGCAGGCGGCCCTATACATAATTGACGATTAAGCCAATGGGGTTTCTATCAATCCACTGAGTGCCGATGTTGTTAATTAAAAAAATGTCTACCAACTATGACTTTCAGCCTTCGCTTGGTGAATGCTTGCTGAGTACACAGTACCTAGACAGTAGATAGGATTCTAATCCACGAGAACGAGGGGAAGATGTGTCATCAAACTAAGGCAGGTAGTCCTTTTTAAATACGACAGGGGAGAATTGCCAAGATGGAATCAACCGTCGCTTATGCAGTACCAGTTAGGATGGACAAACTGAAAAACCTGAATAAGCTTCTTCGATATATACGAACAACAGGTTATCAAGGAATCACAAGGGTTAGTCAAGCCCCTTGAACAGTGATGGTGGCGGATAAGCGCTTTATTCCATGGTAGATAATGATGGCCGCTTGTCCTTGGGGTATCTAATAAATTGCAACTGGACCTCGAGGTTGGAGGTTGTGGGCCGTCAGGGTAACTTATTTACAAAAAAAAAAATACAAATTTTTGGCGCAACAGGCTCGTTAGTACCCAGGGCCTAGCTTTCTCACAACCATTCATGTGTGCGTGTGTACTTCTTGCACGATGGCGGGACCTCCTGTTTTATGCCGACTCCGAACGGCTTAGTTGAGATAAGCTATTCTTGACAATTGATACTACTCGGATGATTTGTCAGATCATCACGAGAGGAGGGCCAGTGAAAAATCATTTAGGTGTTGCTACGGCTGGGAATCGAACCCAGACCTCCTGCGCGGCAGTTCATCGCACTAACCATCGCGCCACTGAGCCCTCGGGTAACTTATTTACCACATAAAAATCACAGATCCCCTCAAATAACAAACAGACCCAGAACATCCACGGTCACCGACTTAGCAGTATGCACCTCAAACGTACGCACGATGTACATCACGGCTGGTACAACACCGCGATTCAGGAAATACATTGGACAGCATCAGGAATACACTGCACATATTATGATGCGGATTGGTTGTGAAGAACCGACTAAAGTCAGGAGCAATCGACTTTATGATCCGCATCGAAGCAAGATTTTGCAACATCAGCCTTGTAAAGGGTTTTTCAACAGGGACGCTACAAAAGTAGAGCGACAGGGACAGCAAACGACGCCATATTTCTTGCCACTCTTTTGACATTTCCTTCCGTAAGGTTTGCCATTTCATGATGGAAAGATATACGAGCCAACAACGAGTCAACATTATTAAAATTTACTACCGAAATTCGGAGTCAGTGGCCTCAAAATTTATGGTCGTCACAATCTTCTTAGCAGATCAACAATTGAGCGTCTAGTGGAAAAATTTGAATCCACAGGCACAGTACAAAATGTTCCCGTGCCAGTGAGACAAAGAAGTGCTCGTAGTGTTTAGAATATTGCTGCCGCTGAGGCTTCAGTTGAAGAAAGCCCAAATGTGTCTCTCACACGTCGTTCTCAAGCGTTGGGCATCTCTGTGACGTCGTTGTGGCGAATTTTGCGAAAAGATCTTGGCCTACATCCTTACAAGATTAAATTGACGCAAGAACTGAAGCCGCTTGACCACCAGAAGCGTCGTATGTTCGTGAATTGGGCTGAGCAACTACTCGAAAATGATTCGGATTTTCATCGAAAATTCATCTTCAGCGATGAGGCTCATTTCTGGCTGAACGGCTTCGTCAATAAAAAAAAAAGGGGTACTGGTCAGGCAGCAATCCACACTTACTCCATGAGTCATCATTGCATCCCGAAAAAAATTAGTTTGGTGTGGTTTATGGGCCGGCGGCGTCATTGGTCCGTACTTCTTCCGTGATGACCAAGACCGGCACGTTACTGTGAATGGGAATCGCTACCGTTCAATGATAACCGAATATTTTTGGCCCCAATTGGATGATATGGACTTGGAGGACATGTGGTTCCAACAGGACGGCGCCACAAGCCACACAGCGAATGTCACAACAATTTATTGGAAACCAAGTTTGGAGAACGTGTTATCTCACGAAATGGTCCAGTCGGTCGTGCGATTTGATGCCGTTAGACCATTTCCTGTGGGGCTACGTCAAGTCTATGGTCTATGCCAACAAGCCAGCGACGATTGATGAACTTCGTACGAATATCTAACGTGAAATTGCAGAAGTATCGGCCGATTTATGCTTGAAAACCGTCGAAAATTGGGTTCAGCGCCTGGACTTCTGCAAGCGTGCCCGTGGTGGCCATGCAAAAGAAATCGAGTTCCATACATAATGGCATCGAACGTACTTTCACAGGAATAAAGAATTTCATTGATATCCAAAACCGTTTTGTTTTATTTAAAAAAAAACTTTTGTAGCGCTCTTATTGAAAAACCCGATATGTGCGCAGACACTTACCGATGAGACTAAAGACCCTATCAAGGAGGAATTTTATGACCTCCTGTTCGAAGCCTACGTAGTCTGTACGATGTGAAAATCGTACTACGGGACTTCAATGCGAAAATGGGTAAGGAGAACCTCTTAGGCGGGTTCGTTGGATAGCACAGCCTCCACAAAACGACATCAGATAATGACTTCCGACTAACAGACTTCGCGGCAGCACTAGGTTCCCGAGACTTCTAATCCATACAGCAATCCAGATGGTCGAACCGCCAACCAAATCAACTATGTATGTGCTCATAGGTGCAATGCAAGCATCCAACAGCCTGGATGTACACACATTCAGAGGGGCAAACATCGACTCTGACCATTTTCTCGTCGCAGCCAAATTCATAGCCCGAATGTCCAACGAGAAGTAGCTACGAATGACGCCAAAAAAAAACATCACGTTGGGCTCTTTGTGAGCCGGAGACTACCAGAGTCTGCAATCAACTCCCAACATCCAGAGGATACGATATCGCAACATCATCACAGAAGTAGCCGAAACTACTGTAGGTAACCTTCGGTGGTTTCGTTAGTCACCGAAAAGACGCCCATGGTATGATGATATTTGCAAGTACTTCCGTCATCTCTGCAAGAGATGCAGGAGAAGGGAAAAGAAAATCCTCTGTAGGAAAACAGGATAGCATGCAGCCTCCCAGCTCGGGAAAATCGGAGATTTTAGCGACAAGAAGAACATCCGTCAATTCTATAAGAAAGTCAAACAAATAGCAACCTAGTCACTAACGATCAGGCAATAGGTAACACTTTCTCCCAGTCTTGATGGGTGAAAGCATGCATTGTAGTTCATATACCTCGGAGTCAATATCAACCCCATTAATGACACCTTATTGGTAGTGGAGTTACGACGAAGACTGTCCAAAATGAAAGTCCAAATGCTTGCTCTACCGGACCTAGGATTAGGGTCCACTCCTACTTTACGGCGCCGAGTGCTGGACTGGATAAGCAGAAAAAATATAAGGCCCATTCGACAGAAAAATTCTTCGTCGAATTGTTGGTCCTCTATATGAGAGGAAGACGAGTAGAGGAGAAGACCCAACCGCGAAATTTATGTGCTGTACCAACATGTGGATATAGTACAAAAGGTCAAAACACGTAGACTTCATTGTCTAGGGAACATCGAGCGAATGAACAATAGTGCTCCAGCCAAAATCACAGCCTTCAGGATCGAGGTGACAAGAAAGACCAAACCTCCGGTTTAATGATCAAGCGATCGCGGTTGCCAGAACACTTGGACTGAATAACTGGCAGCAACAGACCAAGAATCAAAGTGGATCCCAACCTCTAGGATCGCGGCGATAAGAAAGACCGAACCTCCGGTTTAATTATCAAGCGATCGCGGATGCCAGAGTGCTCGGACTGAATAACTGCAAAGAGTATACAACTACAAGAGTGCGCATCTCATACGACGAAAATTTACTATGAGGGGTACTGACGTTGATACCCCAGTGTGCACATTGCCATGCCAGCATCAAGCAACAGCATAGCCGATGCATATGAAGGACGCAAATTCCCTTTGCACATACCGCCCTCGTCTGAAACGTCGACAACATTTTTAGCGTACTCTATATTTATATACCTCTTTGATAACTGGCAGAAACCTGCCCCTGGATCGTGTCTTGTCTCTGGCAGAGACTATCAGCGGGTCGGGAGCCAGTTAAGTAAAGTAAAGTAACGAATCAAATGAAAGTCGCCTTACTGCCTGCTGGTATCTTTGCCATTATATGTGGCAAAGTCGACTGCATAGGTTAGGTTAGGTTTACGGGTTGGTGGAGTAGAGGATCCTCTATTCCGCCACACTTAGGTCCATGTGGACCCATTGTGATACCCTTGGTGGGATTTCGTCCTTCCTTATCGTTACTACAGGTTACTCCACTCTATCCAGCCATCCTGATGTTCGTAGGAACCTGTAAAGATAGGGTAATGGAATATCGGAAATCTTTTGGATGTCTTGGAAGAAGTAGCTTCCAAGTGTTCTGTTTCTCAGGTGACAGAGACTCGGGCAGTGACAGAGGAAATGAGGTGTATCCTTGTGTGTTTCTTCATCACCGCAGCCTCTACAGATGTCGTCATCCTTGAGATTTAGTTTCAATGTATGGGTTCTGAGAAAGTTGTGACCAGTGAGAGCCCCTACCAGTTAACATAAGTTTTTTGGTCCGGTTCCCGTTGTATTCTGGCCAGAGCTACCGAGATATTTCGCAGGTAGTCAATGACTTCCACCTGGTATTGGCTTTCATTCGGGTCTTGTAGTCCACTCTTTCTCTGAGGTTACAGAGTGGTGGTTCGAAAGTCGACTGCAAAAGATTATCATTTATGCTGGTTGGGTTTTTCGGAGCAAGATGTGGCTTTCTGCTTCTTCAATATATTTCTTAGCCAAATGTTCGATCGGACTCTAGTATCAACTCGATCGCATTATGAAACAAGCAAAGAAAGGTGGGTGTGGCATTGGTGAAACGGCTGGCAAGCTATATTTGAATGAAATATCAGGCATATACGTCTCATACGGGCCCCCAAACCTAGCTTTTCTTTTCATTTGTTTGTGCGAAATTATTCTTTTCGCCACAACGAAAAGGACCTCCTGCTTAACGTTTAAACCGGCAAGCTATATCATTTGAGCTTTAATTCGGTCTTGATACATTTTTTTTCCCAAGTCGTTTTTTTTTCCTTTTTTTAACATAAATCACTCCCCTCCTTCAATTGCCAATTCCTATATTGACATGTCAAGTTTCCCCTATGCCTTTCAGTATAAAAACAAATCCTCCACGCATTTTCCTCATTTTTTTTAATTTCCTAATGAACAGCAAATAAAAAAAATAATCATGTTCAGTTAAACGAGAACAAAACTACCAATTGACTAAGTTCTCGTATGTCTTTCCTTTCCCAATAGGCTGTCTACTCAGGCATACCATCTGTCCCTCGAATCTACTGCAGAACGCTTGTAGATATCGTTTAGAGATTGTAATTTATACTACGTTCTGGATGGCATGGAAAATTGTTTCATGTATTGTCTTTGCCTCTTAAGGAAAATAATACAATCCCTCCTACCACCTCCCGCTCTCGAGAACTATGCATCCGGCAATAGTATCGCTCCCTCTCAAGTGTTAGCATAGTGCACTGAACTAATGACGAGCAACGAAGGCTAAACACCGAGATAGAAATGAACGACCAAGAGGGACGACGGACGACAAGAGAAGTGGCGACACAATAATAAAAAAAAACGGAAAGAAGAACAAAACAACATCAAGAGAGTTTAAAAATAAATAATGCACTTCATTTAAAATTATGCAGATACATAGATGCAGATAAGTACTCCGTACGTACGAGTTGATGTGAATGCAATTTTCCTCGAGTAGTTGTATGGAAATAGTTGGGGCAGAATGAATGCCCTCGGTGGGGGGGAGCTGGAAAGGTGCATGCCCCCAAGATGCCTCCGGGTATGATTCGTTCTTGTACATCATTTGCAAAGCATAAAACATCATCACCATCCGAGGCATACTCGTACCGATGCATCGGTGCAATGGTCCTTGGATTTGTATCTCTTTTATGGGCAAATAATGCAAGAAAATTAAATTGGAAATCGTTAATTGCAGCAATCGACGATGTTGGGTATGACTATGATGGCGGTGGGTATAAGCCTATCGCTAGCTATTGCTACTGGACACGAGAACAATATTTGCAGATACATTTGTATCTACAACAGTGGTGCAGCAATTTTCCTCAATGTTTACAAATGTATTTTTTTTTTCTTTTCTCCTTTGTATTTGTTTTGTCATCGTTCCATCGATGGAGGGCATAATAATAATGATTATTCATGATGAGTATCTATAATTTTGCAAAAAAAAAAAAAAAAACAGAGAGAGACCTACAACATTTGTGTTTTGCATGACTTGCGGTCGTCGGGTCTATGGATGTTTGCTAATTTAATGGATTTAGCAAGAGCCATGTTTGGTGATTGTTTGCACGACCAGTTGGTGTAGTTATGTGACATTTGTTGTAGTAATTAAGAACCAAAGCCAGAGGTAGATCTAGGGGATTTTTGGATAGACAGGTTGGGCAAATCGGGAAAAATCCATTTCTATGGAGCAGATATTTGTTTGCCTTAATTTGCTTGCGTCATTGGTGTGGCAGAGAAAATACTATTATGGGGGAATTGGTTTGGATTTTGGAATTTAAAACGGGTGCCAGATGCATTAACGATAGCCGAAAACATTTTTAGCGAAATCATACGATTTTAGTTCGTTTCAATTGCGCATGGTTTGGTGTCGATCTAGCTGTTCATCTGAGGATTGACAAGTAGCGGGTGATTTTTTAAGCGTAGTTTTTTTTTAAAAATCGAATAAAACTTTCAAATTTGCATCAAGTATTCAAAAATGTTATTGTAATCAATAAATAGGCCTTTGCCATTTACGTTTAAGAGACAACTTCATGTTAATGTTGTCCGGGGCTCCGTTTCAAATGGTCCCTTCGGAAGGTCTAATTTTGCGTCACTTTTTCGAGCATTTCGGCATGTATTCCACGAATTAAGCGTTTTTCGCTTTATGTTATCCTGTAAGGCTTCAATCGTGTTCGGCTTGTCCACATAGACTAACGACTTTACATAACCCCAAAAAAAAAATAAAAAGGCGTTAAATCGCATGATCGGCCAACTCACAGGGCCGTTTCGAGAAATAAGCTGCTCACCAAATTCATCCTTGTTTCCATTTTCATTGTTTGACGAGTTGTGTGGCACCGTCTTGATAAAACCAAATGTCAACCAATTTCAACTCAGCCAACTGGGGCAAACAAAAGTCACGTATCATGGCTCGATATCGTTCGCCGTTCACGATAACGTTTAGTTAACTTTTTTTCGACGGTCGTCTTTGAAGAAAAATTGACCGATGATGCCACCAGCCCATAAACCACACCAAACTGTCGTTTTTTTTCGGGATGCATCGGCAATTCTTGTATGGCATGTGTCTGTTCATCCCTTCAGATGCAACAGTTTTGCTTATTTACGTATCCGGTAGAGCCAGTAATGAGCCTCATCGCTGAACACAATTTTTCGATAAAACAGCAGCTTTTCATGGAGCTGTTCTAAGGCCCATTCACCAAAAATTAGACGTTGTGGTAGGTCATTCGGCTTCAATTCTTGTACAAGTTGAGTTTTATAAGCTTTCAAACCCAAATCGACACGTAAAATTTTCCACGTGGTTGAGTAAGACATGCCCAATTGCTGAGAACGGCGACGAATTGACATTTCACGATCTTCATTAACATTGGACGCTCACTACGACTGCAATATTCTCTTCGGTACGTAAGCGAGTCGACGATGGTTTAATGTCCAACAAAGTAAATTTGGTGCGAAAGTTGGTGATAACAGCACGAATTGTTGATTCTCCAGGTCGATTATGACAACCATAATATGGTGGTAACAAACGGTGCACATTTTTCACAGAGCACGAATTTTGATAATAAATTTCAATAATTTCGTTGATCGTTTGTAACTCGTGATGATCTGACAAATCGTCCGAGTAGTATCAATTGTCAAGAATAGCTTATCTCAACTTAACCGTTCGGAGTCGGCATATAACAGGAGGTCCCGCCATCGTGCAAGAAGTACACACGCACACATGAATGGTTGTGAGAAAGCTAGGCCCTGGGTACTAACGAGCCTGTTGCGCCAAAAATTTGTATTTTTTTTGTATTTTGATCGTTTGTAAGTCTTTTCATGACTAAATGGCAGAGTATACTGAAAACTTTTCACTTTGACAGATGAAGTTTGGACGCCATTACTAACCAGTGCTGGCAAACTGAAAAACTTAACTCCTAAAAAATCACTTTTTAAACACCTATTTGCAATTCACAGTGCAGGTCTAGTCGAACAAAATCTGATCAAGCTGTAGCTTTATTTGAACCTCAAATATTTTGGTTTAAAGATCGACCCTTAATAATTTAGACTACAAACATATTTATAAAATTTAGAATGTTTGAACGGTATCGTCGCTTTGCAGTTACATTTTAAAATGATCGCTACCGGCAGGAATAGCGGGCAGAAACAGACATACTGTATAAAAATTTTGTTCTGACAGTGTGCCTAACTGGTCCCTATATAATACTTCCCAGAGAATCTCATCTCCTTCTTGCCTTCCATACAAAGCTTCCAAAGTCTTTGGATGAGATAAAATGATATAAGGTGCCACCAACACGGCGACAAAAAAGACATTTTTATTCCAACGAGAGACAACAAAATATTAGGTCTCTTGTGAGCCCAGTTTCGATAATTATGAGAATCCACATATCCATAATCTTGGGAAATAATGAAAAGACGTCAATCATACAGTTCATCATAAGCTGAACCGAAACACAATGAAGCATTTACCCCGTTCTACTGCTGATCTAACTCCACAACTGATCATTTCCAGAGCTTGATCACATTTCCCTAAGCCGTTCATAGA
This sequence comes from Rhingia campestris, assembly GCA_932526625.1. Lineage (NCBI taxonomy): Eukaryota > Metazoa > Arthropoda > Insecta > Diptera > Syrphidae > Rhingia > Rhingia campestris. The sequence continues at coordinate 8,900,157 of OW052183.1, forward strand.
ACCTAAAATCCTGGAGCCCAGAATCTTTTAAATAAAAAAAAAAGCGTTTGAGCTCCTGCTCCTGTCCTATGGACAAATATAAATCTTATGGTGGATCTAGGTTAGTGGCTGCGGGCGACCAGGAAGATTCGTTGTAATGCCATGAGGATCTGTTGACTTTTTTTTTTATAAAGATCCCTTTGACTAAGTGAACCATTCCGAGCTGACTATGAAGCGGAGGAGGTTTCTAAGCCAGGTTACCTAGATTGTCAAAGAAGTATTCTCCTAGGTGGAGTTTTCTTTTATTGGAAATCGTTGGACAAGAACAGAGAAAGTGAGGAATAAACCCATCCTCCTACTAATCCAACAGCTTCTACAGAAATCATAGCTTCAGATGCCTAGTCTTTTTGCACGCAGGCCTGGTCTAAGGGGAAGTGTTTTGTAAGGACACCGATATAAAGATCCCTTTGACCAATGTTTAATCTAATCAAGACTACTTGGCTGATTCTGCTTTCTTGAGACTAACGCCATTGAGTGTTGAAGGGTCAACGTACGTGCCCTTGTGTTTCCTTGTCGGAAGTTTTATTTTAGATATTTTGCAAGCCTTTGCTATATTGTCGTGCTACATAGTTTGTTTTTTATAAAAGGGTTTCCAAATAGGAATTTTTCACTCCGATAGAAAAAATACGTCTAAAAGTGAAATGTGTTGCCATTTCGCATTGTAAGTTCATTACAAGTAAAGCCATAAATAGGTAGACAGTCTAACAATGCAGGTTATCCCAGCCTATTTTATAAATGATCCAGATAAAAAAATGAAACAAAAATTGATCTTGATAAAAAAAAAAAAATTAAATATCTGACATTAACAGCGCATCCAGGCCCACAAAACCAGATTCTCCAATTATTTCTTTGTGCGAGGAAATATTTTTGTCACAAAGAATGGGACCTCCACTTTAACGACGAGCTTTTACATTTAACGAGCTTCTCATGACAGTTTTATACTACTTAGGTTTTTGTCAGACTTTCACAAATGGTGGGACAGTGAAAAGAGCTTAAATGTTGTTACTTTCGGGAGGGCACTGCGTTTAGTAGTCCAATGCACTAACCACGAAGGTACTGCAACCACTTTTGAGCCGCATAACGATCCATAAATTCCAGATCAATGGCAGATGTGACAGCAGCAGTGGATCTTTATCTTTTCTGTTAGTGGATGGATGACAATGTATACTGGTCAAGCGCACATCCCATGTGAATCTTTGTAGTAAACTTCGACAAAGGACTCGAATTTGCTAATTGACCTAAGCAATTAATCCCACAGACCAATTTCGCGTTAAATGGCACCATGAGCAAATCTCAATAGATGTCAAAATGACGCAAAAAAAACTTATCTTCAGTGATTATGTACATTTTTACATCGGTGGATTCGTCAACACACAAACTTGTGGCATCTGTGCTGATAAGAACATAAGGCATTGTTTGGCTTTCCAAGCGGTGGAGTCATCGGGCCGTATTTCTTCGAAAACGAAATGGGCCAAGCTCTTATCGTAAACGACATACTCTATCCCACCATAAAAATGGGTTTTTAGAGCCACAATTTGATGGAATGGATTTGTGGTTTCAATGCCACCGAAACAATAAACTTTTTGCAGCAACAGTAGGACGGTTGCATTATCTCCCGAAATAGTGATAACAGTTGGCCGTCCATAACATGTTTGTTGACACCGATTGGTATCTTTTCTTTTGGGAAATTTGAAAGTGAAAATGTACAGGGTGTCCGGTGGCGGATTTATGTTTTCAAAAGTGAATAAAACTAAAAATATCAAACTTATTTTTTTAAGTAATTCAAAGAGTGCGGTTTTTTATTTTTTAAAAAGTATGTCGTCCAAATGTCGACCATTTAGTTGCACACACTGTTGGAATCGGCCATCGTGTTTCGTGCGTCGAGATGCAGCTTGGCTGAATGGCGTGGATTTTACTGCGGATATTTTCTTTCAGCTCCGTGAGAGACTGCGGGTTATTACCATTCAATGGTTGAAGAACAGGATTAAATTAACGTTAGTTCAGAATAATCTTTAAACCGTGGACTTTATTTGGACCGGCACTTAATAGTTTAGTCTCAGAATTGTCTGTTTACACCGTACAGGACTAAGTGCAGAACTAACGACATCTATACTTCATTAGACATCGTTGGTGTAAACGTGGCCAATATCAGTCCCAATTACAAGCGATGTTTGCTGTGACTCTGGGGCAAAGTAGAAAAATCCTTATTAGAGGTGTTTTAATGAGATTTCGGTACCAAGTGAAGTATGATTTCACAAGGAGTTACACAAATACAAAAAATTACTGGGAATTACTTTACCTTACAGCAAGATTGAGTTGGGATAGACAGTACAACCTAAGCAACATCAGGGTGCGCTGAAAGCAAACTTTTTAGTATCTGAATTTGGTACACCTTCCATAGATTGAAAATTGAAAAGTGACGGTCACAGTGGGTCAACTATTTAAAATCCGCTGCAAAAATTATATTTCGCATTGTCTCAAAATCCAAAACTAATTTATAAACTGGATTAGGAAATAGTGGAAGCTTCAAAAGTCGAAAGAAATTTTAAAATCAGTATCAAGAGATTCGGCTGAGACCAGGTAGTCAATGTTTCCTTACCTTTAAAAATCAAAGAAACATTTTTTTTATGAAAATTTTCAAAGTTTCGGAGTAAAAATCTAGAAACCTGTTTAAAAAATTCTATTTTTGTTAGTTAATCTTATAAAAAGGACCACTTGTATTACAATTATGATCCAGTTTTTTTATATTGCAAGTTTTTAAGATTTTCGGAAATTGTTATTGATTCAATTTTTTGACTTTGAGTTGAGTTATAAAAAACTTTTCAGAGTCTTTAGTTTAAACTCAACAGAAATTTAATCTTTGACTATTTCTGAAACATTTCCTAAGAAAACCAGCTGCCACTTTTTGCCTATTTGCGTTTTAGAGAGATTTTATGGAATTTAACCAATAGAACGATACTCTCCAGAAATGATAAATTTGTAACCCGGAATTAGACGCGAGTTTTCAAGAAAGCTAGTTTATAATTTTTATTTTTTCTTTAATTTAAGTTAACAGTTTTTAACTTCAAATCTATAAACAATCCTTAATAACTGGATTAAAACTCAAATATTTGAATAAAACAAAATTTTTTCAGTTGATTTTTCCTCTTTGCATACCAATATTCTTGCATTTTTTTTAAAAAAAGCTTTGTATTTGATGGTCGTTAACTTTTTTTCACACAAAATCGAATGATAAAAAGACACATGATTCTGAAACACCCTGTGTACCAATTTTTTTAAATATCACGAAATTGGTAGCTGTGAATTTCACCTTTATTTTATTAATATGCATATATCAAAATATCTAAACTCGTTCAAGTTATAGTTTTTGCAACCAAAAATGGAAACAGGTCCACTGTGTATTTTGATAGCTAACGTCATCTTCAAATGTTAAATAGCAAATTGATTGTCTTATTGAGAATTTGAGAATCTTTTACTTTGCATTGCATAAATCTCATTAAAACACTCCTTTTATAAACCGTCATTTGAATTTATGGTGTCATCTAACGGAAGGTAGAATAGTCACCTGCATTAGTGGACTGACCTATACAATTTAGTCCTTGTGCGATATCTTCACACCGTTGAGACTCACACCAAAGCTAGGCTTAGCCTTGGTTATAATCCACGGTGTAAACGTAGCCTATTTAATTATTTGAACAAAAATATTTTTCTTTAGAAAAAAAAACAGGAGATTTTCCTATTCAATTCCTCTACAGATCGGTAATACTTGTAACTTGTAACTAACTCTCTTACCAAAATGCGATTCAATTGGAATAGTTTCACTTACCTAGAAAGAAAAATTAGAAAATGTTATGTTAGCGATTTTATTTAAAGATTAACAAAACAAAATGTTAATAAACTTATATATGGGTAGTGCATCTAATTAAGTAACTCAAAGGAAACCTTGCGTATAAAAGATTAGCGAAATCATCTCTAGAATAAGCAAAAACTGCTATTGAAGGGTCTTCCAACAAAGACTTTCGAACTTTGACAGTGGATAGCGCCCATATTTTTGAAGCTACAGCTGTCAAATTGGCTGTCATTTATTCAGTCTGTTTTTCCAAATCACCATGGACGAACATAGGACGTTCAACAACACCTGGAAATGATAAAATTGTTTCATCAAAATGTGAGGGAACGTTCCGAGCAATGGCCCATTTCCGGTCGCCATAATCGTCCCATCGAGAGGTCTATTCACAGTGTGGTGGAAAAATATGAGTCCACTGGTTCAGTAAACGATAAACCAACATCCGTATGTCGACGAAATGCATGACCTGCGGAAAAAATCGCCGCTGTCCGTGATAGTTTGCAGGACTTTCCGAGGCAGTCGAATTCGCCAAGAACTCGGCCTTTTACAGACCATATTTTGGTGAATTTTGCGTTGCGAATTGAACGTGTACCCGTACAAAAATTTAACTGACCCAGGAGCTGAAGGTAATCGACCAGAGAACGATGTGTGTTCGCTGAATGGGCTTTCGACCACAATTGCCTAGAAAAATCATCTTCAGCGATGAGGTCCATTTCTGGATGAATGGGTACGTCAACCAACGAATTGTCGAAAAACATCCAATTACATCCCAAAACGAGTGGTGAGTGCACGACTGGGTCGTACGCAACTTTCTCTTTCACAGCGAGTTGGGCGTTAGATCGAATAGTACGCATTATGATTATTAATGCTAAAAATGATATAAATAATGTCGAAATGTGATCATACGAACGTTTACTCCGAAATTTGAAGGAATCGGTGTCTATGTGAATAATAATTATTTTCCGTTATTGGCCAAAACTGAAAATTCCGTTTAGTGATAGTTGGGCTAAAACTAATTATGTGGAATTGTTCTAGACTATAATAGTAGTATATATATTAAATTTCATTCAATTTGACACAATAGTTTGCGAGAAATTAACAATTTTCTTTATATGGCCTAAACGTCAAAATCCCTTTATATGGATTTTCTCGAAAAAAAAAACTGGGCATGCAGTTTTGTGGGAAATAATATGCTTACAGTATGTATAAAGTTTAATCAAAATCGTTAGAACCGCTTTCGAGAAATTTGAGGTTATGTGTAATTTTTATATGGCAGGTACCGTTAATAACATGGCTAAAAAACAAAAAATGGTCTAGAATTATGACCAAAACAAACTTGGATACGAAATTTGAAGAAAATCGGTCAAGCCGTTTAGGCTGGGGAGACCATTACGGACCGACAGACGGAATTTCAAAAACCACTTTTTTGGGTTACGCTATCATCGCATCGTAATGTTAGAATCAATCAAAATCTCGAGGTCGAAAATATTTCTCTCTTTGTAAGAGAAAGTTAAAAATGTCACTGTTTGGTGTAAATTTTGAGCTGGCGGCGTCATCTGTTCAAATTTTTTTTTTGAGAACTACGTGGCCAGGCCATCATGCACCGTCAGCGGCGAGTGCTATAGGCTGATGGTTAGGATTACCAACTTCTTTGTCCTGAATTGAATGATATGGATATCAGTGACATTTGGTTTCAAAAAGACAGCGCTACGTGCCATATACCTCACGCCACATTGGAAATTCTGCACGAGCGATTCGAGGGCATGTTCATCTCACGTGGAGGTATTGTGAACTGTCCACATGAGTTGTCATGTGAGGTTTTCTGAAGTCGCAGGTCTATGCGAATAAGCCACAAACCACAGCGGCCATCAAAGCCATTATAACCCATGCCATCGGTCATATGATCGAAGCCTGATTTGTACGCCAAAGTCATGAAAAATTGGACATTTCGGATGCGCGCCTCCTTGAAAATCCGCGGCGGACATTTGAAAGATGTTTGGCCCTATCGAGGTATCCGTCGGAGCGGAAATTTCTCCGATTTTCTACGATTCGAAGGATTTTTGCTTCGAGGTATTCTTCCAAAAAGCTGTTCGAAATATTTCTCCGACATTTTGTAACGCGTTGCGTTGAAGTGCTTTCAGGTGCATTTTTCGTGTAATTCTTGATAGCTAAGTGCCATTCTTTTCCGATTTCCTCCGACACAATTTCTTTTGCGAAATTTATTTACGAATTGTAGTGAAGTGAAGCCGTCGCATTTGTGTAGTATTTTTTTTCGAGGACACATACCTCGAATGAAATTTAAACCTCCGACGAAGTATGCGTTGCGGAAAATTATCTGCCGACGGATACCTCAACAGAGCTGGTATTCCATACAAAATGGCATCGATAGGTCTTTCAAACAAATAAAAAATGTCAATGATACCAAACACACACTTTATTTTATTTAAATTTAAAGATAGGAAGACCCTTTATATCATTCTGAAGTTCCTTCATTTTCTTAACTGTCCTATAACCTACTTTGTGAATCAAAGGGTCTGTCAATAAGTTTTTCGGATTGCATACAGTTTTTATGAACTTCCAATCAAATTTAAAAACACAAAAGCAATTGCCAAGGAGGGTGCAGTGTCATAACCCTGGCGGAAATATGCCCGATCGGGCTTATTTCCCAAATAAAAGGAAATACCCCCCATGGGGATTATTTCTATTTCGAAATGGAAATAAGCCGGCCACAAAAAAGCATTCGCATTAACAAAACTCTCAAAGAAAACTAGATAATTATAAATCCTAAACTTTGCAATAAAAAATTAACATGAATGCAAAGGAATTTGCCATACACCCAACCTAAATGAGCCCAAGCAGGGGGGTTGCAGGGGGCATACTGTCCCCCAATCCGTACTCAAGCTTTGAATACATCCAATTTTGTACCCATCACGAATCCAACAGTAAGCCTACCCAGGAGGGTTCACAGTTTGCATAGATGCAGGTTCGACGTTGGGTGTATGCAAAGCTTGAATTTGCTTGGGGGGACATGTTGCCTCCTTCAACCCTCCTGCTTGGCTCACTGTTGGATTTGGGTTGCGTGCGAGGTTATTTGTATATAAAGTAAACAAGCCCCACAAGCAGAAGGTATTAACCCCCGCAGGGTTTTTTTCCATTTCGACAGGGGTTATTACACTGAACCGTCAAGGAGACCTGGTATCCGTCTTGATTATATTAAGAATTCAAGGGGTAGGAACATTTTTTTTACTTTTTTGTTACAAAACTTGTCTGTCATATGAAAAAGCGAAAGAGATCGCTGTTTCGAAAGTTAACGAATCTGAGAGAATTACCGTTCAACTATTACCGTTCAGCCTTAATCGTCAAACCCTGCTCTGTGTGAAAGCGTCAATTCGATTTTGAAAATTAGTTTTCGGATCGCTTAAAATTTGATATATAACTTTGATAAGCTTTCGCACGACAGCTATCACTTTTGCCCATTTGAACTACCACCGTTATGCCCAGATTTATTTATACCAAGTCAAGTACATTAACTTGTAGCTCTCTTAACAATCCATTTCCCACAGCCAAGTAGGGAACCCTTTTTAGCACAAATCCACAACGCAAAAGCCTCTGTAATTTACCCGCGATAACAATCATCTCATTTACACTATTGCATTACAAGATAAAATATAAAAGGCTATAATTTTAATTTCGCTCCGTGAAATGTGATCCACAAAAGATAATTGTTGTTGTTGTTAATTTTTTTTTAAACAAAACCCCAACCACAATGTAGAACCTACTTATGTGTGTGTGGTTGAGGGTATCTGCTTCGATTAGCATATGGAACAATGGGGAGTGCATTTTTAAATAATCACGACTACAACTGGCATACGAGTATCGGTCGCAGTTGTAGTGCCATTGTTGTTGCTGTAGAGTGCAAATAGTCTGTTCTTATATTTATTGCATTCATTTGGTTTTATCTACGCTATCCAGCGGTTAAATGCGCTTACAGCAGGCAGACAAAATTGCTTTTGATCTTCACCCTTTTAGCTGCACGCGTAGAGTGACTGAAATTGTTTTTTAAAACTCGTTTTATGTAGCGTTTCCAGTCGAATGGCTTTTTAAAGATGTATTCCCAAGAATTTTTTTTTGAAACACCCACTACAAGGTGGTGTGCCAACGAGTTTGCCAACCATGGGTATACACATCTGCGTGCGTTTGTTACTCTGATCGCGCGTTGCCGATGCCCGATGTGTCCCGGTTTTGCAAAGCCTCTGTCCCCCTGGGGGGCATCAATTGAATTCATTTGCAGCAAGTTTGTGGACTACAATTATCTTCCCACTGGTGTGGTTGTTATTGGTATCTGTGACTGTAGTGCTTTGTTTGAATCTTTTCCTCATCATAGAGTAGGTAGGTTTTTTTTTTTTTTTTGTTTGCTGTAGTAATTTATTATTTTTAGTTTGCGTAGATACGATGTGTGCATAGTGGTTGGATTCTGTTTTTTTAACAACTTTCTAAAGTTGATTTGTTTTTTTGTTTCACCGTAGCAAGTGATGGTTTTACATGCAAATTTAAACAAAAGGGTTTTTTGTGGTAGGAAAGCTAATTGTGTGCTACGATCGATGTGATCGATTCATCATTTTAAAGACCTTTTGCATATTTGAAGCCACTGATGATGATACTGCAATCAATCACACTGGAAAGCGAGTTTAAATATTGCATGGCAACACTTAATCACCAACGCAATGGGGCTTGTAGATGTTTAAAGCAGGCTTTAAAGGTTGTAGGTAAAAAAAGCACCTCCAGGAAAGATATACCTCCCTACCAGTAATAAAACAGGTAAGTGAAGCTATCAAAAAACTGAAGATCTTTTAAGCACGTGTGAAATGCTGTAGGTCAATAAAAGCGCCCCGAGTCAATAAAGACTGGCACCCCCCCTACCAGTAATAAAACAGGTTAGTGAAGCTATGAAAAAGCCGAAGAACAACAAAATCACAGGTTCTAATGGATTACCAACAGAACTCTTCGAAACGGATCTGCTGCCATAGCCCACGTTTTTTAGTTGTGAGTTAGGTCGGAAATAAATTGCTTGGAAATATTTTTCTTGAATTGTTGGGTTAACTCGGAATTGAATTGCCTGAAAAATATTTCTATCGAGTTACCTCGATCTCACACTAAAAAAATGGACCTAAGCAGTCTACATGCACCAAATCATCAACACAGATTGGATGGCCAAAAGCATGACCGATGACAATCATATCAGCTTTGCCCATCTATTTAAAGGTTTTTTCAACAGGGACGCTACAAAAGTAGAGCGACAGGGACAGCAAACGACGCCATATTTCTTGCCGCTCTTTTGACATTTCTCTTCAGTAAGGTTCGCCATTTCATGATGGAAAGATATACGAACCAACAACGAGTCGAAATTTTTAAAATTTATTACCGAAATTCGGAGTCAGTGGCCTCAACGTTAAGAGCGCTACGTCCAATTTATGTTCCCGTGCCAGTGAGACAAAGAAGTGCTCGTAGTGTTTAGAATATTGCTGCCGCTGAGGCTTCAGTTGAAGAAAGCCCAAATGTGTCTCTCACACGTCGTTCTCAAGCGTTGGGCATCTCTGTGACGTCGTTGTGGCGAATTTTGCGAAAAGATCTTGGCCTACATCCTTAACAAGATTAAATTGACGCAAGAACTGAAGCCGCTTGACCACCAGAAGCGTCGTATGTTCGTGAATTGTGCTGAGCAACAACTTGAAAATGATTCGGATTTTCATCGAAAAATCATCTTCAGCGATGAGGCTCATTTCTGGCTGAATGGCTTCGTCAATAAACAAAATATGCGGTATTGGTCAGGCAGCAATCCACACGTATTCCATGAGTCATCATTGCATCCCGAAAAAATGACGGTTTGGTGTGGTTTATGGGCCGGCGGAGTCATTGGGCCGTACTGTAATTGGGAATCGCTACCGTTCAATGATTACCTAATATTATTGGCCCCAATTGGATGATATGGACTTTGAGGACATGTGGTTCCAACAGGATGGCGCCATAAGCCACAAAGCGAATGTCACAACAATTTATTGGAAACCAAGTTTGGAGAACGTGTTATCTCACGAAATGGTCCAGTCGCTTGGCCGTCTCGGCCGTGCGATTTGATGCCGTTAGACATTTTCCATTGGGGCTACGTCAAGTCTATGGTCTTTGCCAACAAGCCAGCGACGATTAATAAACTTCGTACGAATATCGAACGTGAAATTGCAGCAGTATCGGCCGATTTATGCTTGAAAACCGTCGAAAACTGGGTTCAGCGTCTGGACTTCTGCAAGCGTGCCCGTGGTGGCCACGCAAAAGAAATCGAGTTCCATACATAATGGCATCGAACGTACTTTCACAGGAATAAAGAATTTCATTGATATCCTAAACCGTTTTTGTTTTATTTTAAAAAAAAAGTTTGTAGCGCTCTTATTGAAAAACCCCATACAAGCAAGGCGATCGCATGTCTTGCTGCAACTATCCAGGCACATTCCTGCTATCTAAACGTGTTAAGCGAACGGTAGAAGCTTGTAGACAACGCACTTATCGGCATGAATAGTCTAACTTGGGGCTCATTAGACCGAACAATTTTTTAGAAAATTTACCAAATTTTCACTTTAAGTCAAATATTGGGAGAGGACCATTACATATCAAGTCGGGCAATCCTCCTTATACACGATGTTACCCTTACTTTAATTTTCCAACCTTTGGCTCAGCGAAGACTCGTAGGAAGTTTATCTATTTATTACAGGTAACACGACTTTCGCTGATTTCTCTAAGCTCCTCTGAACTTCTGCCGATATGGTGGCTTAGAGAAATCATCGAAAGTCTGGTTACATTACAACGACCTACAGGACATGTAGTTGTAGTTGAACTGGAGGCACAATTTCTCTTGATCTTCATCCCTTTTGCTGGACATACATAGTACATATCAAAAGAATGGCTATGGGCGGATTCGAAATGATGGTAAGCCTGATCACTTAACACTGGACAACAGGGTATGCGTCGTTTTGTTTGGAAGCAGTTCATTTGAAATTTTCCAAACTGTACCGGATTGGGGCAAGAAGATTCGTAATAGTGGGACTTCTTTACTATATTGTGCTAGAACAGATAGCTAGTATATCTGGTGCAAACACAGATGGAAATATTTTCTAAAAAAAACTGTCCAGCGGCTGGTATATACGCAAACGGTATCGATATCAGTCTCTTTTCACTCATTGAATTGGACAAATCGATTCTCCTCAATCAAGACCTCAATGGCGGAATTGGTGGCACACCAGCCTTAGGGTCGTATGTTTCAAACTTGGCTAGGGAATAGAGTTCTATCGAGAATCGTACAGATAACTGAACTTTCATAACATTAGCACACCTAAAAGATGTATGATGAGGAAAATTGGTATGTTTACAAGTTGTTGTCAGAAATGTCTAACAGAGTCTTCCCCCATGAACTCAGATCCAAATCGTTGCTGTTCAGCACTTACACCCTATTTGTTGTGAAGGTCAACAAAATATAATAATTGACTGGCTGACGTGACTCGTTGCACAACTTGAAAATTGGTTTTGATAAGATACTATCGAAGCTATTTTCACTACCTACCTGGCAATCAACAAGCTATTCACTAGGCTAGGCTACAATTTGCAAGCCGCAAGACATAAATAGCGATAGAGCTCTCCAAAAAAAAAAATTGTTCTACGAAACAACTACTTGTACATCGGAGTAATGTGGTGTCACGTTCAATGCTTTGAAACAATGAAGTGTTTGGTTCTTGAAGCCTTTATCATCAAGCTAATAAGGCTTAGATTTTCCGTGCGATATGATCCTAGTTTCAGAGTTAACGCCCCTGAAAAACCGGACCTTCATTATAGGCGGTTACAGCTTCTACACAACTTTCAAACTCAAACAGGTGGTTGTACAGTGCTTGTGAGTAGCACTTTAGGTGTCTTCGAACTTAAAAGGACGATACCATAATTTCTTTAAAAAAGCCTGCGGAATTACCAGAGTCTTAGACGATAATTTCTTCAACACTCAATCGGATGCTGTTGCTTTCCCAATGTTTCGGGGCAAAAGATCTACCGATAATTTTTCAGATGGCTTCCAATTAGAGGCGTTATAGAAGCTATAGCTTCTCGTAAATAACCACACACATTTTTGTAACCTTAGTTGAAATACTACATGCCATCTATAAACCTTGATTTCATGTATTAGTCTATGGATTTAGATATGAAAAGTCCTCATAAAGCCGCTACCGAAGTGAAACTCCAAAATCTCTAACTTATGCACAGCAATACATGTTACAGAAGCTTTATACAAGTAATGGTTTCAAGAGACCGAACATTTGAAGGAATATTCTTTTTTTGGTTTGTCTTGTAAATAGTAAACGAGAATCCTGCCGATCCACAACTTGCGAGAACATTTTTGATAACAAGAACTTTCAGATGCGGTCAAAGTTGGTAGTGGTTAATGCGTTGGACTACTAAGCGCGGTATTCCAGGTTCAAAATGCGGAAGTAACACCACCGATGTTTTTAAACCTAACCCAGCTCTTGCGAAAGTCTGACCAACATCCAACTGTCATGAGAAGCTTTTCAAATTGGGCGATAAACTAGAGGTCCTTATATTTTTGACAAAAATAGAACTTCTTAAAACCAAGTCTAAAGACGGAGTCCCTGGTTTAATTCCTAAATGGAAACACAAACGTTTTACACCGCCCACCTCTCGTAAGAAAAAACCTGGTATTTGACATTAAAAGTGGCCATGAAATGTAAGGCAAATGGTCACCAATACTCCGACTCGCAGTCTTTGTATCCCATTGCAAATGGTAGACTTAGTATAGAGGAATACATCGCCTTAAAGACCTCAATCCACTTAAAGTGATGAACTGGAATCAGTTCCGGACAACTTGGAGAGACATGTTAGTTGACGACCATATAAGGCATTCAAAAGTTACTTCTACCCAACATGCCAAATTGGTGGACAATACTCTGATCTGCTGACATTAAACACTCTAGGGTTCACTTGCAACAACTTATTATTGGCTAGCTGCCTGAAAACCACCAGAAGTTCCCTGGATAGTTAAGTAAACAAGTTTGGCCGAAAATCCCCCTCAAGGAACGGTTTCCACAACATCTCATGATGAATTTAAACACCAGAACCAACTGTACCGGTTTCTCAGCTCCTTGCAAGGAAAATCTTTAGAAATCCCCCACTACACCTCAATAATAGTTCGCATCAGATAAGTGCACTCTACCATGCCTGCACTCGATACCATTTTCAGGCCACTTGACAAGCCCCAATGGTCCCATTATGTCTACATGATCTACCTTTTGCACAGAGGAAAAATCGATTGAAATCCATTCGTTAATTATTCACGCCACTGCATTGGCTGGGTCGTCGTCGTCGTTGTCGTGCCCCATGCCAATCTATAAGTGGCGTCATTATAATTCAGTTCATCCTCTTCACATAGGTAGCCTATGTGCTCCTCTCCAACGGAATCTAGAACACAAACAGCGAGTCTCCTTTAACTAATAACTCAGTCGTCGGGTTTGTTTCATGAACCTCAACTCCCCTCCCCCCCCAATACCCATCACATGGGTAGAAATCTGCTTCCTCTCTCTCTCAGGAAGACGGAAGTGATTTCGCCAAAAAGAAATAATTGTATGCGCCACGCGAATTTATTTTCGCGATTCGCATCCATCCAAATGGGAATTTTTCGTGTGCGTAAAGTGATAGATTGCGGAAGTTGAATGGAGATACACAGGCTTGAGTAAGCAAGCAACGCAAACACAATGACTGGATTAAAATCGATCTTCCGGTTGCAAAACTGCATGTGTTCCGTTCAGAGGCTATAAAAACATGACAATTGGGATTTGGGATGTTTATACGTACGCACTCTCTCTATCGATGTATATGTGTGTGTGGTAGAGGTAAAGAGTATCCTCCACTCAACGCCAACGCAATTTTCCATTTTTGAAATGAAATTTGTTTCCACTTTATGGTGACATGGAAAATGCGGTGCAGCAATTTATTTCATGCAACAGTAGACCTCAATAAGCTCCTCCAATAAAGCCAAAGCCAGTATGACAGCAGTGACGATGTCTACAACGACGACTAACTCTCTAACTCTCTATAGTTGGGCAATGGACACAACTGACAAAGTATCTATAGACGTAGGTAGAGGTAGGTTGGCTGTGCCTATGCTGCTCGCTTGGTCGAGGCAAAGTGGACAAAGAAGTCAATCGCGATGTGGAAAGGTGACGGTGTAACCGGTCGAGCAACCTTTTTGGGCTTGATCTCTATCGATGACTACAATTAATTTTCATTATTTATAGATTTCGCTTACAGATAAAAACGAGCGAACAAAAAATCCGTGAGAGATTCATTGGCCAGCAGAGCTTGGAATCAAGGGATTTTCAGATGTAATTTGGAGTTAGTTTCTCATTTCTTTTCTTTTGTGCGGTTCAATTGGCCCGTGGGGTTTTTTTTTGGTTGCTCAAGTGTCAGTTGGCGGTGGAGAGGTTAATGAAGTGAGCAGCACTGTGAAACACGACTTTTTTAGACAGCGGAGAGAGTCATTGTTACGGATCGTTAAAGTCGGATCAGTGAGATAGATTTGTTGATGGGTCGGTTTCGGGGTTAAGGTATACAAATCATAGACCACAATGGGGGCTTGGTTTTGTGCTGCTCGAAATTATTTGTTTGAGATTAGAATTGCTTTTTGGGAAAAGGTTATGTTCGTGACTCGTAATAACCATTTTGTGAAGTGGGAGTTATTAGGAAAAGTAATCAGTGAAGTGTATCCATACTTTGTTGTGATTGGGTCAGGGAAAGATAGCTTCGACTTGAGCAATTTGTTGCACCTCATTTGATAAGCAGTACATGAGGTGAGCCTATTTCTTTTCGGATTTACACAGCTAGGGTTGACTACGCCTGTTTATCTTACATGATATGTAGTAAGAGTTATCACATGTTTACGGTATTGAAGTTATAAAAACACGCCCAGATTTGTTCAATTTATATAAAAAACAAACAAATGACTCATTTTTAAGTCAAAGTATGCTTTTTATACTTTTTTAACAAAAAACATGCGAGTATCGAAAGCATCTGTAGCTCTAATAGATTTTGCTTGAAAAGTAAGTATCGTTTTTGCCTGTTGAGTGGAAGGTTGTATCATCAATTCCAGCTAAAGCTCACGAAACCATGTTTCGAAGAAATAAAAATTGTTCATTGGCGATTTGTATCCAACTTGGAAACAGCAATCTACATCGATAGATCATAAATCAAAATCTGAAGTTTACTTTAAAAAAAAATCTTTCCAGCCAGGCTTGCCTAAGCTCGGCGTGGAAATATACAAAAAAATCTCTGGCAGCAAATTAAAAAAAGCGCTTTGACCTCTAAATTGGTCACCATGATGTCGAAGAGGATATCACACACCTGCTATGTCACTGCCCCACAATAAACAAGAGCCAAAGACAAATATTTGGATATCCATGTTACGACGATACCTAGGATCTAGCTGATAGCCCAGATCATCCGCTTCTACCTAAAATTGGTCCTGAGTGATTATCTCTTTAGAACACTAGAAGTAACAAACCATAATACCCTGAGTATCATTTTACAAAGCTACCACCACCACAAAAAACAACGTGTTTCTCCTGCATTAGCTATGGGGTAGGGTTTAGGTATACAAATGGTTTTTGTAAGAAAACGCCCCTCAAAAACTGGGCGTGGGTTAGTTAAAATGATCTAAGGACGAAATGTTTATATTATCATAGCCAATGATCCTGCCACAAAAGTTTTTTGTCCAATATTTAAAAAAAGGTACCGAAAAGGGTTTTTTTTTTACTGAAAACGCCCCCAAAAGTGGACGTGGCAAAAAAACTTTATATAGGCGAAATACTTTTTTAAAATTCCTTACGGTTTTTTTAGGATTTCTTACGGTTTGGCTAAAAACTACGTTTTTCTAAAAAGAAAAAGAAAAAGGGGTGGGAGGCGTTGCAGTGGGCGGGTTTCAAAAATGTTTACACTTGTTCTGTGGGAGCAACAAAGAGCACGTTTACAAAATTTTATTATTTTAGCTCAAAATTTAAGGCCCAAAAACTGGTGAAGTACGGACGACGGACGAACAGGCATGGCTACATCGACTCAGCTAGCGATTCTGAATCGATCCATATACTTTAAGGTTGATGCTCGCTAGATATCTAAATTATTTCTCTATGTTACAAACTATGTATCAAAACTAATATACCCCTATGGGATAGGGTATAAAAATGACGTAGGTACTTCGTGATAGCATAGTCATCACTACACCCAAAAACTTTGCTATTTTCCTTGGTTATTCATCCCATGAAACTTTTGCAGAAAGCATGCTAAACTCATGGATTTATCCAAAGTAAAATCTTCAAAACAAGCATAAACTTACTCAGTAAATGATCAGAACCCTGTGGCCGGGATGTTAATCCAAAGAAAACTGGATTAGTTCTCTATACTAACAAGAGATCGTTCACAGAGTTTTTGGAACAGACTCTGGAAGGGTCCGATGAAATCAGATTAACTACATCCATTCGACTAGCAAATTCGTGCAGTGTATTCCAAGCAGAGATCCTAGCCATACTCGAAGCTGCCGAATCGGCTAGATTATTGGACAAATCATATGAGGATATTTCCATCTACGTAGACAGTCAAGCGTCCATAAAAGGTCTAGCATCCAATGTAGTAAAATCACAAGTAGTTGCCCGCTGCCGCACAGAGCTAAAGGCTCTATGTAACCAGAATAAAGTCCAAATTATCTGGGTACCAGGACATAATAACATTTTAGGAAATTTGAGAGCAGAAGAGCTAGCCAGACTAAGGTCGTCTAGCTGCATCTGCTTATGTGAAAGTAGGGTTAGACCCCTACTTGCTTTAAAAAAAAAAAAAAACAGAAAATAACTAGACACGTGATAATATAATTCAACATTCTTTCTCAGATACATAACTATTCAAGAATATCTAAATACCTAAATATCTTCAAACTTCCTTGCAGCTTTATTTCTTCGTAAATGATGTCCGAAATGAAAAGGATCTATAAAAATTGTCCGATTACTTTTGTTCACCACAGTTTTGCTAGAGTTTAGCTTAGCACACCTTGTTAATACTTGAAATGCCCAAATTGATCATTGGGTTTTCAGAAGGGCAGTAAATAGTCAAACTGTTAATAAATTCTTCGATCCCATTTGCGTTGACGGGCAATGGAAACGTCATTCAGCCACGAGCTATACGAGCGACATAAAAATGCTGGTAAAAAAACCAGCATTGGACGTTTTATATTGCTAGGACATGAAGAGCGAATGGACCCCAATAATAACGGTGTAACGACTTCGTCAAGGTTTATTTGTTACCACTTCTTCTTAAGATGTACCTAGACTGGACTAGTGGAACCTTTCGAAGGTTGTATCGTCTTAATAGGGACGAAATTTCGAAAAATGTTCAGAACCTAAGCTAATGCGTTGTCTGTCAATCTCCCTCGGAATCTCAATGTGGTAGAGCAGACAGGAGATTAATGTTTTTGAAGAGCTTGAGAACAAGTTTATTGCTCTTGGCGAAGGATAAAAAAAACCTCGGTTCTCCCGAAAGGAACTTTAGTGTGGATCAGGTTGGTTGACATTAATGTTGAAGCGGGAACTCGGTCGTTTTACCAACTATCAGCTACATCTAACTTGACGGGCTCAGTGGCGGGGTGGTTAGTGCGATGAACTGCCGCGCAGGTTCGATTTCCATGATTTCCGTAGCAACACCTAAATGATTTTTCACTGGCCCTCCTCTCGTGATGATCTCACAAATCATCCGAGTAGTATCAATCGTCAAGAAAAGCTCAAGCGTTCGGAGTCGGCATAAAACAGGAGGTGCCCCCATCGTGCAAGAAGTACAGAGTACAGACTCACACATGAATGGTTGTGAACAAAATTTGGGACCTGGGTACTAACTAACGAGCCTGTTACGCCAAAAATTTCTAATTTTACCTACACACCTAACTAAGGTTGTGAGATTTGGGTAAAGACCAAAAGTATTGAACCGCGGTTGCAAAATGAGACATCTTCGGTGTATTGCTGGATTAACTCGGCGACTAGAAGTGAGAAGCATTAAATGTCGAGCAGCTGCTTCTTCAAATAGAACGTTCCATGTGTGAATGGTAGAGACGCATAGTATGTCAGTCCTCAGAACAACTTATATAACATTCCATGGATACTGTAATATCGGAAATCGTTTTCGGGGTAGAATTAGCTCTGAATATAGCCCCTGATGTTTTTAAGTGGACGACAAAGTATTTTAACTCATGGACGGCACACAAAATGAATGATAACAAAATCTGACGAGTCAAAAAGCCAAAAGCCAAAAGAGATAACCCTATTGGAAGATGCTCTTATTTTTGCAAATGGCTGCCAATGTCAAATCTGTTTTGACATTTGTGGACTAGAAAGATGTAGAACACTAGTAAACAAGCCGTGGAGCGATATAGTCGTGTCTATTTTTTTGCGTGACAATTAATCTGTAATGTTGGCGCAGAGCGAATTCCGTCGCCGATTCCCCTGCCGTCCGACACCGACTGCGCAAACACTGCGCCGTTTGGCCACCAACCTTAAAGAGTATGGGACCACACGAGACGTTGCGCTGAGAATATCGCGATGTCGAGCTATAGCCGGAAACATCGACCAGACGTTGCGTCGACCTAATTGCCTCGCAATAAGCCATCAGCCGGTCGTCCCTTAGGCAAATTTTGGTCAAAGACATGCGCATGTTCCCGTACAAAGTCCAGTTCGTGCATCAGCTGCTGCCTGTCGACCGCCAAACGCATGTGTAACCTACGCCCAAGCCATCTTCAATCTCGAGGACGAAGTGGACGATTTTTCGACCAAAATCATAATGAGCGATGAGGCTCATTTCCACCTCAGCCAGTGGGTACGTGTGAACAAGCAAAACTATCGCTTCTGGAGCACCGAAAATCCATGAGTAATACACAAGGAGCCATTGCACCCGCTCAAAGTTACTGCATGGTGCGCTGTTCACGCTAGAGGAGTCATCGTGCCATTTTTTTTCGAGAACGCTGCTGGTCAAACGACTAAAGTGGACGGTGCGCGCTATAGGAAAATGTTAACCGAGTTTTTTCTGCCGCAATTGGACGAATTAGGACTGGAGGGCATGTGGTTCCAACAGGACAGAGCAACGGCACACATTGCGCGAGCCACAACCGATATTCTGAAGGCGGCGTTCCCGGGTCGCCTCATCTCTCGTTTTGGCGATTTGCACTGGCCCACAAGATCGCCCGATTTAACCGTTCCAGACTTTTTTTGTGGGGTTTTTTGAAGTCCCGTGTATACGTGAACAAGCCCGAGACCCTAGAAGCCCTCAAGGACAACATTCGACAC
The DNA here is from genome assembly GCA_932526625.1 of Rhingia campestris. Taxonomy (NCBI): domain Eukaryota; kingdom Metazoa; phylum Arthropoda; class Insecta; order Diptera; family Syrphidae; genus Rhingia; species Rhingia campestris. The sequence continues at coordinate 8,919,453 of OW052183.1, forward strand.
AAGTGCGAGAATCTGTCGCCAAAGTGATGAAAAAGTCATAAAACGAGCTCGTATGACAATCAATTGTGACGGCGCCCATTTGGCCGATATCATCTTCTCGACTTGACCAATAAAATTCTAAAGGTTAAAATAATCAAAAAGCAGAATCGAAGTTTTTCATTTTGAAAAAAAATGAGAGCCAAACAACATCGGATGACTTCTTTTGGCCCACCTTGTAAAAACTGTCAACAAAAGCTTATCTCAGCTTAATCTCAAGTTTAACTTATAATCAGCCCTTCAGATTTAACATAAAACTAGAGTTGCTTCCAAATTTACAAACGCACTCCTGAATACTTGGTAGTCCTTGATTTCTAAAGAGTCGGTTTGTATTTTTTTTTATTTTCTAAACGACCGAATATTTCAAATGCAGAACTGTCATTTTTCCTTTCTCAAGACCACCATTTAATGTTCCACTAATTCAACAGTTCAGCGCACATGGCTAATTAATTGCCTGACACTGAAAACTGTAACACCACCATAATTCCATTACTCCTGATGTACTCTCATTGTAACCGAGTAAAGAAGAAAAGAAAACCACAGAAACAAACAACAAACAAAAAGTGGTGGCATTCCACAGGATTCCATTCTCTGGCCCTATTTCTTTTTGTAAATCGTACACGAATCCCAAGTGCTCTCTCGACTTTCTTCAGCATTCTCATTTAATTTTTACGAGTTCAGCTTCTTGCGTGCAAAGTAAATAAAATGCCATCTCCTTTAAGGAAACTTGTTTGCCCATATTTCCTAAAGCAAACGATAAAATTTATAAAAAAAACTATAAAACACAAAATACCACATAAATATGGCACGACACCGATTGCGAATTTTCTCGTAATTACTTTTACCAGATGGCAGGCATACTTGCAGCTTGTAGTTTATAGGCACTTTTTGCTGTGCTCATTCGAGTCGTGTTGACGTACAAAGTCGTACGTTAAATGCTTTAACAATCGTTTCGACTCGTTGGACCAATCGAGAAAACCCACACGATTAATTATTTTGGACATCGCGCAATAAAACCAAAACCAACCCGTGATGATGATGATTGCGGCCGGCGGTGGCGGCGCTAGCGATTTGCAAGCGCAAACGAGTTGGGTTAGATTTTTTGCTTTGCATTGCTCGAACGAGTACAAGTATCTAGTATCTATCTTGATTTGAAATGCAATTGAATTAATTTTTAATTAAAGCGCATTGTAATAGGGAGTTGCGAAATGTTGCAAGTGTGGGTGAGCAGCTATGACTAAGTTGGAAATTGCATGTGTTGTATGTGAACGAGGTGCAATTGGGGGATGTTAACAAGGAAATGGAATGAAACTATAATTGGAGCGATCCATGTGGAAGATTTGTAACAATTTGAAATCCAGTTCTATAGAGGGCTTTGTGTGAAACCAAAAACTCATGGCTCTTTCATTTGATGGAGGTTTTTGGCCTGGCAGCGGTGCAAGGGCTCACTAATGACCATGGAATTGCTTGTTAAGTATCCCACCGAAGAAAACGTTATTCGCCAAACATAGAAGAATATTACTTTCGGTCGTGATTTCATGATTCTATTCGGAATAAGTTTTTTTCCACCAAAAATTTCACTTTCACTTCGTATGAGCATTCGATATAATAACCCAGAGATCTGATAAGGGTAATGCTAAGACAAGGTAGAGTTCGTAAATCTATTGTACAGATGATCGTATATAGGAGCAAAATCCACCAAAAATCTGTAATCATACGACAAAGTGTGTAACTTGCAATAATCATTTGCATTTGTTTTGAACAATAGGGAGTATCCAGTCATGCTGTGTGCCTTTTCTACAGTCAAATTGACCAGGATAAGTAATTTATCCCGAGTAAGAAATTATACGCGGATCGAAATTTCACTGTAGCCCGCAAACGGTTTTCTCACGTCGATATTCATAAGCTGACATGGCGGTCTCCAGATCAACAAAGGGTCAATCAAATTACCTCCTTGCGATAGACAAGAAGCACGCATTTAGTATTTTGGATGTCCGGCCATTTCGAGTGGACGGGCCGTAGCAACACCTTAATGATTTTTCATCCAAGTAGTATCAATTTTTGCGTTGACGGGCTATGGAGACGAAGATTCAACCAAGAACTATACGAGCTGTACAGCGACGTGCCCCTGGTCAAAAAACTCCGCATTGGACGTTTAAGATGGCTAGGACATGTAGAACGAATGGAAACCAATACTCCGTCTCGCAGAGTCTTCGATTCCCAGCCAGACGTCGGACGCAGTAGAGGAAGACCTCGCCTTAAGTGGCGCGCACAAGTGGAAACCGACCTCAACCAACTTGGAGTGTGCAACTGGAGGCAGTTAGCTAAGGACCGGGCTAATTGGAGAGGCATGTTGGTTGAGGCCCAGGTTCATTCCGGACTGTAGCGCCACTTAAGTAAGTAAGTAAGTATCAATTGTCAAGAAAGTTTAGGCGTTCGGAGTAGGCATAAAACAGGAGGTCCCGCCTTCTTGCAAGAAGTACACAGACACACGCACACATGAATGGTTGTGAGAAAGCTTAGGCCCTGGGTAAAACCGACCCTGTTGCGTCAAAAATTTGTTTTTTTTTTATTTTAGGAACATTCCGAGAGGCGAACATCGACTCTGCTCACAACCTTGTTGCAGCCAAGATAAGAGTGCGGATATACACCACGCCACAACAAATCAGAAATATTGTTTAACAATTTTATGTCGAAGGATTGCAAAAGCAAGAGACCGCCAAGTCGCGACTAACATCATACCACTAGCACCAGATGTCAAAGAACAATGGCAACGATATCAACAAGCCATTAGGTCAGCCGTTCTCGCATCCACCAGCAAGCAACCCTTGGTTTGTTGAAAAATGCCAAAAAAATGCTTGAAGCCAAGAGCGAGGCCTAAAAGGGTAAGCTGCAGCTGATTCCATTCGGAATAAGTTTTTTTTCCGTCAAAAATTTAACACAACTGTCATTTAGCCTTATAGGCATAAAAGGAGGGAAGAACACCCGGGTTTTCAGAAAGAAGAAATCGCACGATCGAGGATATAGAGATTTGCTACTCCAGGAATGATGTTCGCAAGTTTTCCCAAAGTATATTACAGGGCGTGAACAGAATCCTGTCGAGATGAAAGCTGAGACACAATCCATTCTGAGAATATGGAAGAACCACTTAGGCAGACTGTTAAACGGCGATGAAGAACAACATTCCGCTGTCAGGCTGAACGACCAACCATTCGATCTGAGGAAAGTTAGGCAATATCGAAACTCAAGCTTAGCTAGACTGACGAAAATGACGGCCTTCTCGCCGAGCTTTATAAGGCCGGTGGAGAAAGCTTGGTAAGTAACATCCACCAACTCGCATAAGCCAATTCTGGTCGGATGAAAGTATGCCTGAAAAATGGAACCTCGGCAACGTTTTCCCGATCTAATAAAATTGAATCTTAAATGCACCAGCTACAGAGGTATAAGTCTCCTCAACATCGCTTACAATATCTTATCTGCCGTATTATGTGAACGCCGGAAACCTTTTACCAACATGTTTTAGGCCAGAAAATTCCACAATTGATCATATCTTCACACTTTGGCAGATCCTGAAAAACCCCAAGAAGTCTAAATCGATACCCACCACACCTATTCATCGATTTCAAAGCCGCATACGACAGACTTTATAGAGACGAACTATACAGAGCCATGTCTACTCGTCCGTCTGTGCAGGATGACGATGGATAATTCTCTGTGCTCAATCAGGGTTAGAAATTACCCCACCGACACAATCGATACCAAAAAAGGATTTAGACAAGGCCATGCACTGTGATGTGACTTCCTTAAGATCATTTTTGATAGGATTGAGTAAAACTGTCGACCCAACACCAGAGGCACAATCTTTCATAAATCGGTGCAACTACTAACATACGCCGAAGATATTGACATGATTGGCCGGAATCAACGTGATATCATAGCCATGTTTGCCAGTATTGAGAAGGAAGCGGCAAAAATGAGTTTAGATGTAAATGAGGGTAAGACCGAGAATAATGTCAACGCGATAGGACACACAACACCGACGAAGATGATAAAACTTTGAGGTAGTACGGGACTTTGCATACCTCGGCTCCGCTATTAACTTTGACATCAACATCTCATCAGAAATAAAACGAAGAATTACTTTTGCCAACAGCTGTTTTTCGGGCTACAAAGACTCTGATCATCCCAGTACTGCTCTATGGCACAGAAGCATGGACCGTATCAAAACCCAAAAGCGGATGATGGAAAAAATTCTTTGAAAAATCCTCGGTACCGTTTGCGTTGACGGACTATGGAGGAGATGAAGATTCAATCACGAACTATACAAGCTGTACAGCGACATACCCATCCAAAACTTCGCATTGGACGATGGATATGAGTAGGACGAACATTTAGAGGGAATTGAATCCAATACTAAGACACGCAGAGTCTTCGATTCGCAGCCAGAAGTCGGACAAAGTGGAGAAAGCCGTCGCCTTAAGTGGCGCACACAAGTACAAAACCTACATCAACAAACTTGAAGTGCTCAACAGTAAGCTTAGGACCGGGCTAATTGAAGAGACATATTGGTTGAGGAATGGGTTCACTCCGGACCGTAGCGCCACTAAAATAAATAAGAACTTCAAAAACAAGCAGCATTTGGAAATTTTTGAAGATTACAACCGCAACGTTGAGTTGATGATCACAACTTAAAGAGCCTTATCTCGAATTTTCTGTCGTAATAATCGTCCTACAGGAACGGATGAGCGGGAAGAAGCGGATAATTTAGAGGCAACGTATTCACTATTGACAGTTCCTGAGTTAGTGAGCTACGCATCGGTCGAATCAGTGATGCAAAATGGCTAAAATTGTAGCTTCATACATTGTCCACTGACAAAAATGTTTATAAGCCATTCAGTAATTTTTCTTCTCTTGAGCCTTTGCGCTATGGCCTAGCCTAGAATATCTCATTTTCGATGCTACCACTTGTTCGCATTGTTTATGAAACCGTGGCTTCGACAATCTTAAAATTACCCATCCTGATACCAAAAATGTCAATCAATTTCATCAATGTCTACCAATGCAAGCTATGGAAATATCGAACAACTTTCGATTCCAAACAAATTTCAGAATAGTGCTGATTAAGCATTCACCTCCAATGGCCCCTTTTCATTCTTCCACTTTCAAGCTTTTCAAAGGCATCATCCCATTCAATCCAAAAATTAATTACCGCCTCTTGTATTCACATCCGTGAGTTGGTCGAAAACTTTGAATGACCCAAAACCCAATAATTAAACCCTCGACCAACAAGTGTCATTAATTACACACCTGATTGCCAAATTCATCCGCAAAGCAACGGCTGTGATTGTTTCTCTCGTTCAAGTTCATAATCAGTAACTTTCAATAAAAAAAAATGGAAACCCACCACATGTACATTGTCATTTGGGCCGCTTGTCCGAGCACACAATCCAAATCCAGTTGAGGAAGAAATTCGCGCAGCGAGTTACCCAATAATTGAATCATCAAGTCCATTCCCAGTTGCGGTAATTGCTTCTGCCAAAAGTAGCGTGCAGCAAATTACTCGAAATAGAAATAAAATTGCCAACAATTAATTGTTAGTTGGAAACCTCAGTTGCGAGGAGTGTGTTCCTCATCAAGTGCGCCGAGCGGTAGCAACACCAGAAACCATTGAGTTCATGGCAGTTTGTGTTCATTAGCACGCACGCAGTTGTATCTGCGAATTCACACATGAACAACAACCAGGGGATTGAGTATAACCAGCGAGCGCTTAAGCCGGTGGCATAGAGCTGTCGAGGCCTTTGACAGATTTGCAAAATCGGTGTATGAAACTGAGAAGACAGAGACGTACGCCTTGGGTTTTCCATTTGGCTGATCATTCGTTTGAATGCGATCGCGTAAAGCACTTTAATGAGTCATCAAACTGTGTACCTACTGTGTGGCTGTGTGAGTGTTGTTAAGTGACTGACGGTTTCCGCATCGCAGGTCTGCGTCATTAATCTCAACTGATTTTCTATTTGAACAACTTTTTGAATTTTTTTTTCATTTTTTTGACTGCGGCTCAGGAGCGGGTAATGTCGCGTGAAAATTGTAGACTTGCTTTGAGGTGACGGTCGGTAAGCGTAAAACGAGGTGACACAAGTTGTCATCGTTTGCGGTTGTCATCGCAAGCATCACCGAAGCATGCTCGCCTTGACTTTGTACTAGAATTATAATTTATTTCGATAGAGCTGATAATTAGCGGGGACAGTGGAATTACATGCGTTACCTTCCAAGATACACAATGGAGCGACTTCTGTTTGTTTGTGCCTCATACTCGTCACCTGTTGATTGGTAATCGACATGTTTATGGATTCCATTTGCGCGTTTAATTTAAATTCCATTTGCAATCGACGAGTCAATTGATGAGAGCTCTTGCCTCAGAGATCAGACAAAGTGTGAACGCAATGTTCTAGAAATATGGACTGCGGCAAGAGAATTTCATTCGTTGTTGCATCAGTGTGAGGTAATATATAGCGGGGGTCGAGAATGTTCTTTAACGCCAGCGCCTAGAAATATGTTGCGTGCTAGACGCATTTGTGCATAGACAACCGGTTGTCAGAGAAACGTGTTCAGCTTGAAATGCTGCTACGATTTGCGCTACCTTGAGGAGAGTAACGTTCTAGAACCATGTGACATTGAACTAATCACTTGAATTAGCATAGAATGAGCTTAACGTGGAGCAACATATTAATTATAGTTCACGTGCCGTCGTTCCAACGAGAATATTAAATGTTCGTCGTTGATGAGACGACGCCAGCGTGGGTGGGGAATGATTTTTATTACAAACATGGGGTCACAGGTGGTGTGTGCGACATTGGCCGAGAACATATTTTTTTTTGAGAAGCACAAGCTTAAAAAAGATTTTTTTCCCAATGGCAGCTATGAAGCCAAGAGGTAAGGAAACGTGATAAGATGAAACGCAAGGGTTTTTACTTTGCTGAGGTTTCATTTCTAAGTATCTTGGTCTAGGGATAACTTATTTCACTAAGCTACCTCTTCATTTCTGAATGCAGAGGAAGAATTTTCTATATGGAGCCAACGTTGACATCTACAGGCCCAGTTAGGTTGCATAACGTAAACATCCTTCATCAATAGCTCGGACATATTTGGAAAAAACTTTTGTTTTCCGCACTATTTGGGATGTTTGAATAAAAGTCTCGATAAGACCAAATTGGCAACGCTCAATCCCATATTAGATACTGTGGGAGAGCAAATAAATTTTTACCCTTCGTCCTGAGGGTAAAAATATGAAGCAAGCCCAGTAGGGTGTGTGTTTGTGCCATCAGAATTACTTCATCACAACGTAGGTCAACAATTGTGACATGAAAGTGGCAAGAGCTCCAAATAGGGAGTCTTTTTCAATAACATACAGATCCCCAATGCCCACGAACAGATTAAAAACAGTCATGCTAGGAGCTATGATGGATAGGATCAGAAAAGTATCCGACACTCACTACGTTTCTATCATCCTTTGTAGAATGCTTGCTGATCATGAAAAGTCGACTAAGCGGGTCAAGAGATTGTTAGACAGTAATCCACATCAGAGCCATGATATGTAATGTAAGACTAATAATTCTACGGCCCTACCGCTGAGGATTAAGAGGTAAAGGAAACATTTATCATATACTCTACTGAGCCTTCGTGGGTGCAGTGGTCTAGTGCTTAGTGCGTTGTAATAACGGGTGATTTTTTAAGAGGTTTAGAACTTTTTTTTAAAAAAAAACACAAAAAATTCGAAAAAATGAATGAAATATTTATTTGAATCGATAGTTTGAACCTTGCAATTTAATGTTTAAAGATAATTTCATGCAAATGTTGACCGCGGCTGCGTCTCAGGTAGCCCATCCGCTGAGTCCAATTTTGGCATACTCTTTCACACATATCGGCCGGTATCTCACGAATGAATGCATGGATGTTGGCTTCCAGTGCGTCAATCGAAGCGGGCTTGTCCCTATAGACATTAGCCTTGACATACCCCCACAAAAAATAATCTAATGGTGTCAAATCGCACGATCTAGGCGGCCAATTGACCGGCCCGAAACGTGAAATTAACTGTTCACCAAACTCGCCTCGCAATTGCGCCATTGTTTCGCGTGCTGTGTGGCATGTGGCACCGTCTTGTTGAAACCACATAACATGCAAGTCAAGAACTTCCATTTCGGGCAAAAAAAAGTTTGTTATCATCGCTCGGTAGCGTTCACCATTGACAGTAACGCTGCGATTCGCATCATCTTTGAAGAAATATGGCCCAATAATGCCGCCGGCCCATAAACCGCACCAAACAGTGGCTTTTTCGGGATGCATTGGTAGCTGTTGCAATGCTTCTGGCTGATCTTCACTCCAAATGCGGCAATTTTTCTTATTTACGTACCCATTCAACCAAAAATGAGCCTCATCGCTGAACACAATTTTTCGATAAAAAAGCGGATCCTCGGCCAGCTTTCCAAGAGCCCATTCACCAAAAATTCGGCGTTGTGGTAGGTCGGCTGGCTTTAGTTCTTGCACCAGCTGTATCTTAAAAGGCTTTACGCCCAAATCCTTCCGCAAAATTTTCCACGTAGTGCTGTAACAAAGGCCTAACTGCTGGGAACGGCGCCGAATCGACATTTCGCGGTCTTCTGTCACACTAGCTGATACGGCCGCAATATTTTCTTCACTACGCACAGTACGTAAACGTGTTGGTGGTTTAATGTCCAACAAAGTAAATTTGGTGCGAAATTTGGTCACAATCTTCCGAATAGACTGCTCAGAAGGTCGAGAATGCCGATCATAAAATGGAAGCAGCGCGCGATGAACAATTCGAACCGAGCACGAATTTTGATAGTAAAATTCAATAATTTGCAAGCGTTGTTCATTTGTAAGACGATCCATGGTTAAATTGCAAACCAAACTGAAGCTGTTTGACAGTGACACAAGGTACTAAACACACGTCAGCTGTCAAAACCAGTGTTGCCAAAACCAAACCAGCTAAAAAATCACCCGTTACTAAACACGGGGTCCTTGGTTTGAATCCCAAAAGTAACAAAGAGTTACAGCACCCAAATTTTATTCTTTGCTCCACCTCTTGCGAAAGAGTAACACTGTCATGAGAAGCTTCTCAAATTTAATATTCGGATTCGACTTCAAACTGGGGGTCCTCTCCTTTTTCCCAAAAATATTAACTTTGCACACAAATGAAGGGAGAAGCTAGGTTTGAAGGCCTGTATGGGCCGTTGATGCCAGTGCTTATTCGGAATACAAGAGAACTTCAACAGCAAAATCAATTGAAATGGTGGATTGGTTGCAAAGTACGTCCGCCACGAAGTGACCACTAGTAAAGCCCGTTTCAAATCGATATGCAAAAAGTCATGCGCACAAACCCAACGTAGGTTAGGTCTGGCACACTTAGACCAGAAAAGGTCCGCTGTGGTATCACTTTTCCTGATATTCGTTTGTCTAATTGAACCATTCCCAGCTAACCATAAAGCGGAGGAGTAACTGACTTAAAAGATTCGATAAAATCGTGAATGAAATGGATGAGTTCAGTTGTTTTGTACTCATCAGGTCCCCTTCATGCAATCGTTATATGCCATTCCCGTAGTTATTTACCTTCAAAGACCCAGCACATCTTTTGAAATCGCTTCAATGTAGCCAATTGTTGCATGGATCATTAATTTCACCCAAACCGCGGGTTTTGATAAGACGGAGAACTGGAGTCCCTCGGCCTATCGAATCAACTGCGAATATCGAGAACTTTAATCTTGCAAACATTACTAATTGGACTTATGAAACATTTGGTTTCAACAGGACGGAGCAACGGCTGACACCTTAAGGGAATCGATGGCTGTTATGGGAAAATAATTCCCAAAGCGCCTTACCACAATAAGGGTTGAACTGAAGCGCCCATCCCGATCCCCCGATTTGGTCCCTTGCATTTTATTGCGTTTTGGAACAAAAAGTTTATGTTACCGCATGACGTGACGTACCATACCATACCTTGACTCTGACTATTTTCTCTTCCCAGCTAATTTTAGAGCTCTACCATATAACGAGAAGAAGCAATGAATGGTACGTTGGACGCCTTACAGACTTAAAGGTATTAAATCGAGAAAGAGAACTCTCCTACTAGTACAGATGAGATGAGTGCAGCTTACAAGAATGGAGGAGATCCTTTGGTGGGTGCATCAAATCATCCATCAAATCATTAACCAACTTTGGATGGAATAAGCCTGTCGTCGGATGCAGGAGAATAACCTCGCCTTGGAGAGCGCTTTTGGAAGGAGTTAGCTAATGATTGGGGATAATTAGAGAGGAATTTTGGTTGAGTACAAGCAAAGATTATAAATTCTATACAGATGACGCACTCCATATAAGAAAAATTGTTGTATGGCGGGTCGTGCTGGCACAGCCCGCCAGATCACACAGATCCATTCCTTTAGAATTTAATCATCTGTAGGTGACGAAGTTATCTGAAATCGTTAGTCCTAGCGATCATTTCAGAGAGTGAACTGTCTAATCCCACAAGCGAACACGATTACAACTCGCCGATAAAGGAAGAACAAGCTTTTCACCCCTATTGAGGTATCCGTCGGAAGAATAATTTTCTACCGAGGTATCCGCCTTTATTTCGAGCAGATCTTCCAACGAAATGAATCGCACATGATCGTGCATCGGCGATATGCGTTAAGTCAACAATTTTTGACATCTTCGCCTTGAATTTCTTCCGAAGTTGTCCAAAGAATTGTTGTGGAATCAAACGAACGGGATTTTAAGATTTTTTTTATTTTGTTCCGGAAGCGGTAAACCTCGATAGTAAACTTAGTTCCAATTGGAACTGACTTTCGTTTAGTTTTTCGCACAGATACCTTTATATGGATGGATTTACAAACTGACGCTTTGGTGTAAGAGTATAGAAACCAAAAATAAACGCAAATATGAGAACAAAACTTATGTGCTGCGTTTTTTCCCGCATGTCCACAAGAATCCCCTGCTTTGTAGAAAAATGCTGGATGATGCTCGCTGCCAAAAATGGGGACTACAAGACAATAAGTTACTTTTGATCTTTATGACTCCAAGGAATCCTGCCGGAATCAAATAATAAGTCGCAGTCGATTCTGAGAATATGGAAAAAAAGAAACTGTCAACACACAACTGATCACAACCCAAGTTGTCCATTGATAGCCATCACATATTTATCGATTTTCAAGAAGCATATGATAGCGAGAGGACGAAATACATACACCAATGGGTGGTTTAATATGGCGATGTAGAATTCTCGCTAGCGTGCAACAACCCAACCTAAAGTTTTGATACCAACAGAGGATTCCGACAAGAGACGCATTGTCATACATATTTCTTCAATTTCCTGATGCGATATTGACATTATTGGTCGGAATCAACGAGATTTTACCGACGAATTTTCGAATATAAAGGGCGCTTTTTTAGAGGTTTGTTTTTTAAACTCCAGATGGTTCGCCAAACTTATCGTGCGCTACGTCCATTTACGGTCGACCTAATCCATCTGAGCAAGATATTCGGAACACGATGAATCGTTTTTGCACCACGTACATTCTAGTGGATAATACACATTCCCAAAGACGACAGAAGAAGTTATTGCAGTGTCGAGGAGAATCCGATTGAGCCGATTCGCCATCTTGCAAAGAAATTGCAGCTATTCACATCCACTTCGTGGACGATTTTACGGAAAGCTATTGGCTTTAAAGATCCAACTTGTGTAAGAGTTGACACCGCGTGATTATTATACGCGACATAGGTTCGGTGTATGGGTCGAAAACATGAACCAGCTTGATCCGTTGTTCAACGATGAGGCCCTTTTTTGGTTAAATGGATATCAAAACAAGCTAAATTGCCGAATTTGAGGTGAAGAAAACCAACGCTCACTGTTTGGTGTGCTTAATAAGCTGGTGGAATCATCGGCCCAAATTTATTTAAGGACGATAACGGTCATAATGATTTCTGACTTATTCGTTCCTCAGTTGAATGGCATTGACGTGATAGAGCTTTGGTTTCAACAAGATGGCGCAACATACACCACAGCGCGCGACACCATCAATTTATTGCGGGAAATATTAGCTGAGCGTGTAATTTCGCGTAATGGACCTATGAACTGGCTTGCTCGATCCTGTGATCTCACACCTTTGGATTACTTTTTTTTTTGGGGGTATATGAAGTCACTAGTCTTTGCCGCCAAACCAGAGACGTTGGACGATTTGGAAGTCAACATTCGACGTGTTATTGCTGGTATACGGCCCCAGTTAATCGAAAGCGATAACAATTTGTCGAAAATTGGATTTCACGATTGCGCTTCATTCTAGCTAGCTGTGGCGCGCATATGCCCGAAATCATATATATATCATAGACATTAACGTTAGATTCATGTGATTTATTTTACATTGAATTTGTATGCCTACCTGTCAACAATAGGGGACACAAAACTTGGGGAAGTGGGAGAGAACGTCGAATAACAATCGAAAGTTAAAACTTTGAGGAAATGTTAAACTTTTTCTACATTAGCTCTGCTAAGAAACTTAAAAAAAAGACTTACTCACAGTTTTGCTTTTTGCCGCTGAGAATGGACTTTTAATAGAAGCAAATCCTCTGTCCCATTTGCGCTAATAGACTACAAAAATAAAGCAACTCCGCATTAGATGTTTAAGATGGCTAGGACATGTAGAGCTAATGAGCACCAATACTTCGACCCGAAGTCTTCGATTTTTTACAAATCGTAAAAGTTGTAGAGGAGTACCTCGCCACATGTGGCAACTTAAAGTAAAAACCGACCTCAACTGGACTTGAAGCAGTTAGCTAAGGGCCGGATTATTTGGAGAAGTATGTTAACAACAGAAGTATGCCCAACAGGCTCGTTAAGACGCAATCATACTATTTTTACAAAAATATATGTGTGGGTGTGTAGTTCTTGTACTACGTCAAGATCTATAATTTTATCCAGAATCCAAAATGCTGAATTGGATGATTTATCGTTTCGTTTGAAATTGAACACCGATCCAGACCATGGAACTTACATGTGCACCACAGAATTCCCATGGGTGGGTGCACCAGTAAACATGCAATTTAAGCAAAAGTATCGTCGTCGTTTCGAATATTTCGCTGAAGTTACAAAATCACAACTTTTTGAGCAAATTGAATTGCAAATGAAATTGGACACACGATACAAAAAATCGTTACTTGTCGAGAGAACGGTCACATTGCCAATAAGGTCTTTTTAATGTTTGTGAACCACGGTACAACGGACCAAATCTAGCCTAAGTGTGCTAACGAACCTCTCCCAGCCCACTAACCATAGATCCATGACAATTTAAGAGGTCCAACCATGATGAAGTCATGTGCTTTGCTAAGTCTTGATTGAACAAATCATTTGTCAAGTAGTCTCAGTCTTGACAGAATACACCATTTTGTACAACTCATGCGAGAGAGTGTGCACCTAGTGGTCACAAACATCAAGAACAACCCTACGATGTAAAACAAATGCATCGGCACACCCTAGAGAATGCAGCCATGCAGAACGTTTAATGCGAATCGACGAATATTCAGATATACAAGAAGTTTCGAGTGCCTAAACTGGTGTTCGACAAACAAGATGTCATGTCAGTCAATGGCCACATCCAATTGGATTTGAAAACTTGTTTCCGGTGTAGGTAAGGAACGTAGAAGTGGCAGATGGTAAGTATAATCCAATAAGTTGGCTTACCCACGACGAATGAGGTCACTTTTGTCGCTTTAACATTCATGCCAAGGGAAATAAAAGAGAAGAAACTTTTCCGGCGCTAAAGGAGATAACTTCTCAAGAAAAACAGGACAATTCCCAAGTTCAGTAAGCCTTGGACTTTGCAACTGTTTGGCATTTGCTGTAAAAGCATCACAAGGAATCAGAGGTGGTCTCCTAATTAGAAGTTCACGAACTTAACGCGTATGATAATGCTGAATGCGATGTTGCTTCGAGAGTGGGGCATCAATTTAGCTACGGTGGAGCTGTAATTAATAAGGTGACGGCAACCTTAAGACACACATTTCCTTAGCCGAGAGTGATAAGCTCAACTTGCCATACTTGCACGACTACAAGTGTAAAGGAGGAAGTCCTAGTTCTTAATATCAACAACTACGATGACGTGTTTCTGCTCTATCGATTATGATTACACGATTCCCAACTGCACAAAGCCTAAAGGTCATCTGTTCTATGGAACTCGTATCGTCATCATCGATGTCGCCAACTCAAGTTAAGATGTGTCGATGCCTTAGCTTAATCTGCCGCCATCCTAGTTATTCGCTCAATTCGATGTTGATTTCCTATTTATTCTCTAAGCAACCAAACCTCTCCGGAATAATATGAAAATTCCCCCTCAACTTCCTCCGTAAATCGCCTTAAAACTATAAAACCCGTTAATAATTCATGCTAACCTCCATAATCCACTTATTTGCTAAAAACACACAAAAATTCAACTCACCAGCAACAACAGAGTCGTTCTTGATAGTCCTGCGGACAATCATGATGGCGTCATGCAGAGACCTCTCAGTCTCCTCTAGGAACTGCTCAGCACCTCCACGCAAAATAAGGGTGCACGTCTTAGCGTTGGGGCATCCTACAAAGCGCACATAAAATGATTAATCGAACACCCACGGCCCATACCAAGTGAAACCCACCTTGGAAAATGTTGAAACGATCTCCACCGACCTGCCTCTCATCGAACAGATCACAATGACCCAACACCTTGGCGCTGATATCATTGGCAGTGGTCATAACAGCACCACCACAAGCCTTCAGGGTACGCTTCAAATCCTCTTCGGGAACACGACCGGCGCAGAACATATCACGATCAGCGAACCACTGAGTGGCGACATCACCAATTGGTAACTTGGAGAGCACCACATTGGCTCCAGAATCGGCAATCTTCTGCAGTTTGTTGTAGAGAATCTGCCATTCAGCATCGACAACCTTCTGGTATTCCTTCACGTTGTCAACACGGATTTCTGCGTTGTCGCGCTCAGCCTTCAGCTCCAGCTCAATGTTCAACAAAGCGATCTTGCAGTTCTTGTATGTCTTCGGCTGCATTTCAAAGCCAGCATAGGAGAAGGTCTTCTTGAAAGCCACACCCGACACAATTGTGCTCTCCTCCAACGAACCGCCGGACACCTTCTTAATACCGATCATGTTAAGCGGAAGCATCTCATCCAAAGCAAGCACAGCATCGACGACCATCTTCGAGAAGAAGTCCTTCTGTTGATGGATCAACTTTGAGCTCATGGCAGTGGCGGCGCATTTCTCCAACAGCTCACGTTGTTCTTCTTTTGATTTCTTTTCGATGCGTACGGCCATCTGGTTGATTTTCTCAATACACAGGGTCAAGGCCTTGCGGATGGCCTTGATGATGATACGTGGATGTACACCCTCCTCGACGAAGGGCTTAATTTGTTTTAGGAACTCGCCGGCGAGTAGAACAACACTGGTGGTGCCGTCACCAACCTATTATTAGAAAAAATAAATAAATGAACGTGCAACACGCAAGTGCTCACAAACGAACTTACCTCAGCGTCCTGTGATTTGGCGATGTCAACCAAAGTCTTCGCTGCGGGATGGACAATGTCCAACAACTTCATGATAGTAGCTCCATCATTGGAAATGGTAGCCTTGCCGCCATTCACAATCAGCTTGTCCATACCACGAGGACCGAGTGTGGTGCGGACAGCATCAACAATCGATTGGCATGCATTGATGTTGGAGATCAACTGTGGTTTGCCCTGGGAGGTGTCGGTACCTTCCTTCAAGAGAACAATTTGTGGTTGCTGCAATAAAAACGTAAAGAAAATTATTTTTTAATAAAATTTCAAGCAAAAGCCGGTGCATGAGTAATACTCCTGACAGAGGGGCGCTGTCAGCCGACTACCAGAAGGTTCCACACGCAGTTTGCATTTCGAGGTTAGGTTGAGCTGGTTTTTTGTTTGAAAATTTTGTTTGTTTGATATATTTCACAGCGCAGTCTATAAATTGGATTGAGTTTTTCTAGAATTACTTGATTTTAGGGTGATTTTCATTATTTTTATTAACAGAAGCACTAACATCCCACTCAACACTGAGTCACTGGCAGACATGCGACATGTTTTACGACACTTTGAAAGGAATTTCTCCAGATTTATCCGCGTACAATTGGAATTTATCTTAGTGCTTACCATTTTGTTTTGTTTTTGGGGAAAACCTTATTAAATTATCACAAAAATTGATGAAAAATTGAAACAGCGGTTGATGGCTTCACGAGGAAATTCAATCAAAAAACGGTGTGCCGTAGAAAACTGACTTTTCGCGAATGAAAGAGATGGATGGTGTCTGTCACACAACACATGTGACAGTCGGGCATGTGTTCGACTGGACGATGATTTGGGGTGTGTTCGGATGGTTGGTTGTTTTGTGTGGTTTGTGCTTTGGTTCCGGAAGATGGCAGGCGTATTATTCGTTAAAAATTTAAATAATTAATGAAACGAATAATTTAATTTATTTTAAACGTGATTATCAATTATAACAAGTGGTACGGTGATCTATTGGGGAACGATAAGCGATGTTAAATGTGGGTTAGGGAGGAATAACAATAACAACGATTTAGATATAACTAAAGTTGAAAACTAATTTTTGTTGAAAAGCCGGACGACCAGTCTAGCAAAGTTGCTTGGGTTTATAAAACTTAAAGATGTTTTACAGGTCTCCTCTCTTTCGGCTATCATTGAGGAAAATCCTTATTCAGAACCTTGCTAAAATAGGCGTGTTTCAACAACGGATCCCTTAGAGATTTTAAACCGCTGCCTGATTTGAGATATTTTGATTCAGCTGAGCAATATACTCAGCAGAAGGACATTTTGTCTCTCAAAAATCAATTCTCTTACTTCGCGGCTTATAATATTGATTAATTTTCTTTCATGGCACATGTTAATAACCGCTGTACTCCTTCAGCAGAAACTGTGAGGGGACGAATCCCAAAAATGTTAATAACAGCATATTGCAGAAAATCTCCATTTTTTGTGCTCCACTTGCGGATATCACGGAAGGATCCATAAGTAGAAGATGCTTAATAATACAAGATGTAGTTGATAAGAATATTATGTGCTGTGTATGCCTACTAGCTAATTATTACCTACACCGTTGAGTTGTCTCTTTGATGTTATTCGAAATCCCTTCAATGTAGCTTCACAGCCAACACGTTAATGCATGAACTACAGAAGCGAAAATCTGTCATAATGCACATGAAGTGGTTTCTTTTGCAGTTATTTGCAAAAAAAAGGATTTTGGCATAGTTTAGCTTAAAGAACAGCGTTGATATATGTACATGCTTCGACAAAGAGAATATGATTGTGATAAACGAAACGTAAATTTGTAAAAGTGCGATTTTGGATAAACTAGTGTCTGGTGAGGTCCTAGGATTTAAGCCGTCTAGTCACGAGGGTGCCCCACTTTACTCTGTACATACCATCGAAGCGCATAGGCTGACAATAATACCATTGCTGCAATACTAAGGATTTTAAAGGCACTTATCTTCGGAAGCCTTAGACACAATTTTCAAGGTCTGAATAGATTCACATACGCAAGCACATTGTTATGGTATGCGCCTCAATATCACCAGGATTATTCAAATGAAACGATCAACTTGGTGGTGATGAACATTTTATGACTTCAAAATAGTAAGCGCTAATGCTTGGTTCCTTGCTATTCTGGTGCCCACAGTATAAATTCACTGATGCTGACATTAATTTTCCCCACCGAAAGAGCTGGGTGCTGGGTGAACGTGTACATGTATCCCGCCATATGAACTCGTGCCGTTGTCTAACGTTAGAAGCACACATCGTATCATCAAGAATTAGTTCGCTATCATGTTGGGTTCTGCTACCTTCGCAATTCTTTTCACTTTCAAGTCAAGAGATAGCCTAATTCTGAGTCTACTTCATCCTGATTTTTGACACGAATTTTGTTCAACATAAGAAGACTGTGAACCTGTGGAGCTTGTCCGCTACCCAGCTGCTAGTAGTCGTTTTTAAATTTGCAAGTTTTAATTCGCTGAAGCTGGATTCTCAAACTTCTTTGGTTGTTGTTGGAAGACGTTTCAACTCGACAACAAGAAGACTGAAATACTCTTTTTAACCAACCTGTTGACCAAAAGCTATGGACATGAAAAATTATCTGAAAATTATCACTTACGGGTCTATTTTCTATTTTAAATAAATTCCCTAGTTCCTGATTCGTTATGTTTTGAAGGAGTTAAGGCTGAACTATAATAGTCGGAGGCAATCTGAAGCTGATGTCAAAATACTACGTTAAGTTACCATCAGTACTGTCAATTAGGTACTCAAGTTGCCCATAATAGACTTTTGTGAATGGAAGCAATTGTCAGAGTGCCACTTACCTTACAAACAATAAAAACAAAATTTCGTTGCTTATGGATTTACAAATTTTATTGTACACAGCTATTGAAGTGAAATGTCAAGTTTTTGTATGAAAGAACAAAAGCAAGAGGAAGAACGAATGAATTCGCTTTTTCGCAAGTGAGCAAAAGTGAAGGAAAACTGAACGAATCGAAGCGAAAAGCTATTATGGTCGTACAATACAAATTACATGTGTTCGCACAGTGGTCGTCCGCAACCATCTTCTATTATAGTTCAGCCGTTAACATTCAAAAAAGGTTTAATGGCATCTGACTGCAAAGCTGTATTATCTTTGGGACCATTTCCACCAACCAGTGGTTAGGTGACAAAAATACATCATAAGATTCATGGATACCTAAATGAAGGTTGAAACACGTAATTTGTCGGCACTTCATTAGAACTACATTACCGATCGTAGAGGGATATGAACTTGATGAATAAATTGATAAAAGCTGACCTATATATCTCGGTGTCTTTCTTATAAAAAAATGGAAACCACTGCAGAACTTATCCAACAAATTTAGACGACATTCATTGTGTCTTGCACCGATGGATGGCAGTTCAGTGATCTAGGAATATTATATAACTGATGGCCAGGACCAGCTCTGATTCCGCTTTCTTGGCATTCGTAATTGTGTTGTGTTCACGTGACCTTAAAAAGTCACTTCTGACTTATGAGTTCATCTTAGGCAATTTACAGAATTACTCTCCGTAGTAGCCAGAATGGAATAACAATAGAACCTATAGACAGTTAGTGGTAATCAGAAGCGACTTTTAGGAATCCTCACTTGGGACTAGGGTTTGGCCAAACAACGAAACGTGTTATGGTTCAGTGATAAGGTAATGAATTCTACTAGGCATCTTTGTGGCATAGTTCCTCATAGAGCGGTCCGGGTTAGAAAGGCCAGTACTTCTCCAGAAAAAAGTAAGTTTGGAAATAGAGAGGACAGGTAGCTTAGCTTGAGTGTCCGATGATGTAAACATTATGTAGTGGCATTATAGACCTGACTAGTCCAAGATGGTTGGGTGTTGTAGAACGAAGGTAGACTCTGATTGGCGTTAACTTGGCAATGACCAGTGTTGTAACTCTGACTACACATCAAATGTGCTTATTTTTACCTCCAAGTGGTAACCGTCGGGTACTGGTCTCATCCAACCGGATTTGACTTGCTAAACGATAAGTGCGAGTGTTGATAACACGACGAAAAACAGCAACACTATAAACACCCTGGTGAGAATGGCACGGATGAATACCCGGCCTGCTGTCCCAGGCGAACCTAGATGAGCTGCTCTGACATATTCGGACAACAGGTTGTCTAGGAATTTCAAGGGTTAGTCAGGCCCCTTGAACAGAGATGGTGGCGGATGAACCGAAAGGCCAACGGCAGCGCTCAATCCCGTAGTGGATACTGATGGCCCCGTGTCCTAGGGGTATCTAATAAATTGGAACTGGCCCTCCATGTTGGGGGTTGTGCTTTGGGTTAACTACCCACCCACAGAAAAAAATATTGTTACGAAGCAACCAATAGCCTCGGAAAGGACTGATTTTATTGTTGACGACCCTGCTAAACGAAAAAAGGACAACGACGTTCGTATCTGCACCTGGAATGTGAGAACATTAAACAGGAGAGGTGCAGGCGAACAACTAGCGGAAGCCCTAAACTGCTACAAAGCAGACATTACTGCCATCCAGGAAATACGATGGGATGGGCCGGGCAAAAAGAGGATGAAAAACTGTGACATCTACTACGGACAGTGTTATAGTGAGCAGCAACAGCGACTATTCGGATGCGGATTTGTTATAAGTGCCAGACTTAGGCAAGAAGTCTTATGTTTCCAAGACATTAGCGAACGCATAGTAACAATCCGCATCAAGGACAAATTCGCCAACATAAGCCTTATATGCGCTCACGCTCCGACGGAAGAAAAAGATGATATAGCTAAGGATTGCTTCTACGAGCTCCTTGACAAAACCTATGAGCGACTACCGAAGTACGATGTTAAAATCGTGTTGGGAGATTATAACGCAAAGGTAGGAAGAGAAGACATTTTTAGAAGGGTTTTCGGAAAACATAGCCTATACGACAACACGTCTGGTAACGGACTTAGGCTAATTGATTTCGCTACGGAACGAAATGCCTCTGAACTGCGCCAACTACAGAGGCATAAGTCTCCTCAACATCGCCTACAAGATCCTATCTGCCGTAATATGTGAACGCCTGAAACCGTTTACCAACAACCTGATTGGCCCTTATCAGTGTGGTTTTAGGCCAGGAAAGTCCACAACCGATCAAATTTTCACACTTCGGCAGATCCTGGAAAAAACTCAAGAAGTCCAAATCGATACCCACCACCTATTCATCGATTTCAAAGCCGCATATGACAGCATTTATAGAGACGAACTGTACAGAGCCATGTCTAGTTTTGGTATACCGCCCAAACTCGTCCGTTTGTGTAGGATGACGATAGAGAATTCTCGCTGCTCCATCAGGGTCGGAAACGACCTCACCGACACATTCGATACCAAAAAAGGATTTAGGCAAGGCGATGCGCTGTCATGTGACTTCTTTAATCTGATTCTTGAGAGGATTGTGCAAAACTCCAAAGCCAACACCAGAGGCACAATTTTCCAAAAGTCGGTGCAACTACTAGCATACGCCGACGATATTGACATCATTGGTAGGACTCAACGTGATGTCACAGCCACGTTTGCTAGTATAGAGAAGGAAGCGGCGAAAATGGGTTTAGCAGTAAATGAGGGTAAGACTAAGTATATGCTGTCATCACGAAAGGACTCACAACATCGACGAATTGGACAGAACGTCACCATTGACAGATATAACTTTGAGGTAGTACGGGACTTTGTCTACCTCGGCTCCGCTATTAACTCTGACAACAACAGCTCGTCAGAAATTAAACGAAGAATTACTCTTGCCAACCGCTGTTTCTTCGGGCTAAGAAGGCAATTTAGTAGTAAAGCCCTCACTCGAACTACTCAGGAGGCCCTATATAAGACCCTGATTATCCAAGTCCTGCTCTACGGCGCTGAAGCATGGACCGTATCAAAAGCGGATGAAGAAATTCTTGGTAGATTCGAGAGGAAAATTCTTCGAAAAATCTTCGGTCCCGTTTGCGTTGACGGGCTATGGAGACGAAGATTCAACCAAGAACTATACGACCTGTACAGCGACATGCCCCTGGTCAAAACACTCCGCATTGGACGTTGAAGATGGCTAGGACATGTAGAACGAATGGACACCAATACTCCGGCTCGAAGAGTCTTCGATTCCCAGCCAGACGTCGGACGCAGTAGAGGAAGGCCTCGCCTTAAGTGGCGCGCACAAGTTGAAACCGACCTCAACCAACTTGGAGTGCGCAACTGGAGGCAGTTAGCTAAGGATCGGGCTAATTGGAGAGGCATGTTGGTTGAGGCCCAGGTTCATTCCGGACTGTAGCGCCACTTAAGTAAGTAAGTAAGTCCAAGTGAGCATCTTTCTAGGGGAAAGCTCAGTACAGTGTATATAACTGAATGGTTACTTATATACCCCATATCATAGCTGTTTAAGCATTCATTAAAAGAACTTATTCACCAAGGAACATGTTATGAATGTTCATGAAGAAAAGAGCCATAACGATAGAATGTTCATTGTTACGAGAACAGCCGTCTACAATTAAGAAGCTTTAAATTAAAAAAATACTGCTACTTTTGGCAGCTATTTCAAGTAGTTTCCATCAAAGGATGAGTATTTTATTAGAACCTATAATCACTTCGTTAATCTTACATCATTCCTTCAGAACCCACTACCACAAGAATTTCGGTCTGTCAAATCCGAATAAATCCTACGGTACTATTGGGAGATAAAAACGTTCTTAGGATCCCCAATAAAAACGTATGCTTATGGGCCTAATAATTGTTTTTTTACGAGTTTCCATTTGTGAGTGTGTACCAAGTTAACCCTAGTCAGCTAATGTCAACAGAAATAGGTGGAACACCCATCTCAAAAAAGCTTGGATATACTTCGGAATGACATCGCATAGCAAAAATACTGATGGGAAGGAAGTTTCAATCTTTAATAGCCCCTGATATTTCAAAAAACACCAAACAGAAGATGCTCTCCTCTTCAAAATAAGAACAGCTCGTTATTGTTCTGTTTTCCACTCTAAGGCTGTTTTCTGAAAGCTATAAACAAATGCATAATGTACATCGATAATTTATTATGAGGCAATCCGGTTAGCAATTTGTCATCGCTTCGGCTAGACGAAGCATATAAATCTGCATGCTAACATCGCTGGCGCACATTTCCCTCTTCGGCTGAGCTATTTTTATGAACAAAAAAATGCTTTATGCTTTCAATTTTGCGTTTTGAAGACGCATAACACATCTGTTTACAAACGTTAAGCCATGCAATCCCCCCATCAGCCCTAAAAACATGGACAACAAGTTTCTCTCAATTCAAAACACATGATGAGCATTAGGGAATCTAATAATTTCTTAAAAGGGGAGGCTATTGATGGTATTTTTCTTCTTTAAAGCTACCTTGAGTGACAGAAATAGAGTGAAGACGTTGTTGTAATGTCTGTATTCTAGGTCACATTAAAATCCTGATAAATGAGTTTTATGAGGACCTTTTTGGTGGGTCTCAGATTAAGGCTTTTATGAGAATTTATACTTGCTTCTCGGATGGCCAAACAGTCAGTCTTTTCTAGAATCAGAGCATCCTTAACTAAATTCCAGTCACTGGATGTATTCACAATCGTTCTTCATTTCATGTTGGCATCCGTGTAACCGGATTTTCCGGTGCAAAATCATCATAGTTTCGAGATTAAACTCGAGAGAAACTCGATAATCTTGTTCTTCATTCAATTTTTAATTCAGAGTTAACTTCCAGTTAGCCCAGCAATTTTGTTGAGTTAACCCTGGATTAAATGATGAGACGCTTTGACAGATGATAAAATAGCAAGTGGACAGTTAGGTTCAATTTTATTTATATGAACTATTAAACTTTTAAGAAAATGAGTAAGTGTTGGGTAGAGTCGCCTGTTTCCGAACATCCCCAGTTCTCGAATACTTTTAGCAAAAGTCGTTATATTATCGTTAATGTAGTGTAGCAGAGAGCAAAACAAACGAATTCATTTTTTAAGCGAACAGACCAAATGTCATCAGCGGTTGTTCGTGTGATCGTGTATCCCTGTTGAAACAAGACACATATCTTTCCACGAGTAATTGTGACTTTATCTTTTTATACTTTATATGAAAAATTAATAAAGCGTGCCTTTGCATCCTTATTTACAAAGATATATAATAAATTGGCGACGAGGTATAAAAGAATTAACAAAACCTGAAATTTAATGAAAAAGATTAAGGATGTCGACGAAATTTGGAGATTTGAGTCAGTTCAATATGGCTGTGGACAAATGGCAAATCTACAGAGAGCAGATGGAGTTTTTTTTCTTGGCAAACGCAATAACAGACGACAAAAGTAAAAAAGCAATATTTCTGTCTTCTTGTGGCATGGAGACATATATCTTATTGAAATCCATTGCAACCCCAACAGATATTGCGTCGGATAATTTTTCATACAAGGTGGGTATTGACTTGTTAACTACGCATTTTTGCCCTCCAGCAAACCAGATTGTGCAACGTTTTCAATTCTACCGCCGAGACCAGAAATATGATGAGTCTTTTCCAGAGTTCCTTGCAGCGCTTCGTAAACTTAGTCAGGGTAGCGATTTCAAGGATCTAGACGATATGCTGCGAGACAGATTAGTATGTGGCATGAGGGATGAACATCTTCAGAAACGTTTGTTGTCAAATGACAAACTAACTTTAAAAATTGCACAGGAAGAAGCTGTAGCAAGTGAGGCTGCCCAAAAGAACTTAAATATGCTTAAAACATCTACCAGCTCACCAGAGATACACAAGTTTACCAACACCACCAGGGAGAAATACAACCAGCCAACAGGAAACCAGCACGTTCAATGTTTTCGATGCAAGGGAAATCACCAGCCAGACCAGTGCAGATTCAAAGATGTTGATTGCCGATTCTGCAAGAAATGAGGACATATTGAAAAAGCATGTATTACAAAGAAAAAATCCGGACAAAACCAGAGTCGTCACCAGGACAAAAAGAAGCCTAGTCGTAATTTGGATTGGGTTGACCTGCAGAAGACGAATAACCAGGATTGTGTTTACAAAATACACAACAACCAGATGACATCGTTCAAAGAAAAAATTACAATTTGTCAAATCGAGATGTAACTATATGGAAGTGGATTCTGGGGCCAGCCATTCAATTATAAGTGAGATGTTGTACAACGATAATTTCTCAAATATTAAATTGCGACCCAGTCTTATTAATTTAAGTACATGGGGTATGAATATGAATCTGGGGGTGTGTGGTGAAATTTTCGTTCCTGTGACCTTCAGAAATATGAAGAAGAAGTTGCCTTTATTGGTAGTGTCGGGTGAAGGACGGAATTGGTTTAATGAGTTAGGTATTCGTGTTACCAGTACTCTACATCGAATTGATACTAAAATACCAGCTGAAATTGATAAGTTTCGTTCCATTTTCGACAGTCAACTTGGCGACTATAATGGCGAAACAGTTAAGCTTCAGATGTCGAGTGCATGTAAGCCAAAGTTCTTCAGATACCGACAGGTACCGTTTGCACTGAACTCCCGTATTGAAGACGCGCTCCAAAAGATGTCTGATGAGGGTGTACTTCGATCTGTAAATTTTAGTGAATGGGCAAAGCCGATAGTTCCAGTAATAAAACCAGATGGCAGTATACGTATGTGCGGCGATTACAAGTGTACAGTGAACCGGATGCTTCATCAAGACACCTACCCATTGCCGACGAATACGGAGGTATTTGCAACGCTAGCCAACTGTAAGTGGTTCTCTAAGCTTGATTTGGATCGAGCATACACTCAGGTTAAAGTGGATGATGAATCTGCTAGAATCTTGACGCTAAACACACATCGTGGACTTTTTAAAGTAACCAGATTACCATTTGGTATATCTACAGCGCCAAGTATTTTTCAGAGGATCATGGAAGGACTATTAAGCAATATTCCAGGAGTAGTCGTATACTTGGACGACATACTCATCGGTGGTACTACTTGTCAGGAGATGTGGCAGAGATTAGGTAGCACACTTCAGCGTATCCAGCAGGCAGGTTTGAAACTGAAACAGGAAAAATGTATTTTTGGGGTTTCAGAAGTGACGTTTTTAGGATTCAAAGTCAACCAGAAAGGCGTTCAACCGACAGATGAGAAAATAAAAGCAATTTCTCAAGCACCAGAACCAGTAAACAAGCAACAGCTCCAGGCTTTTTTGGGTCTTTTAAATTTTTACGATCGATTCTTAAGAAATAAAAGCAATATTCTTGAACCTCTTTACAGACTTTTAAAGAAAAACACACAGTTCGTTTGGGGAAATGAACAGAAGAAAAGTTTCTCGAAAGCAAAACAACTTCTTCAATCGGAAAATCTTTTAGTTCATTTTTCACCTGATTTGCCATTAGTTTTGTGTGGAGATGCATCGCCGTATGGAGTGGGTGCAGTTCTTGCTCATATCATGCCGGATGGCAGTGAAGCGCCAATTGCCTTTGGATCGAGAACGCTTCATACAGCTGAAAGGAACTATTCTCAGTTGGATAAGGAAGCCCTGTCAATAGTTTTTGGGATTAAAAAGTTTCACCAGTTTTTAAGTGGCAGAAGTTTCACAATCTTTACGGATCATAAGCCTTTGGTTGGACTGTTCAACCCAACAAAGCCGATCGCTCAACACATTTCGCCTCGGATGTTGCGTTGGTCGTTGATGTTAGGAGCATACCAGTATAATATCCAGTACCGAGCAGGAAAGGATCACCAGAATGCAGATGGATTGAGTCGTCTACCTCTGGATGAAGTAAAAGTTGAAGTTCCAGAAATTCCAGAAATCCTGTATTTTGGATGGGTTGAAAACCAGTTTTTAGTGACAGCAAAGAAAGTTGCTCAGGCAACAAGAAGAGATCCTGTATTTTCGAAGGTTATGTGGCACATTCAACGCAGAAACGACAATTTTCCAGAGATGTCAGCCCAGTTTAAGCCATATACCACGAGAATTCAGGAACTTTCCGTCAGTGGTCAATGTTTGTTGTGGGGATCGAGAGTCATCATACCAAAAGCCTTACGTTCCAGAATTCTTGTGATGCTTCACGAAGTTCATCAAGGTATGACAGCAATGAAAGCAACAGCGCGAAGTTACTTTTGGTGGCCAGGCCTTGACAGCGATATAGAGATGACAGCTAGGAAATGTGAACAGTGTGCTAAGGTAAGCAAACATCCTCCAGCAGCACCAGCGAAGCCTTGGCCGCTTAGTCAAAAACCATGGTCACGGTTGCATATTGATTATGCAGGACCATTTTTGGGTACTAATTTCCTGATCGTGGTTGATTCATACAGCAAATGGGTAGAAGTTAAAATAACCAACAATACCAGTTCAGCAAGGACTATTGAATTATTGAGAGACATTTTCGCAACGCATGGAATTCCTGATACTATCGTATCTGATAACGGTAGAAACTTCGTATCGAGCGAGTTTGATGATTACTTGAAGGCAAATGGTGTCAAACACATTTGTACTGCACCGTACCACCCTTCGTCGAACGGTCAAGCGGAGCGTTACGTCCAGACAATTAAAAATCATCTTAAGAAAATGCCGTCAAATAATATTAGGAAAAACCTTGCAAATATTCTATTACGACTAAGGATAACTCCTAATACAAGCACCAACCAGAGCCCTGCTGAAATGTTGATGGGAAGGAGACTTAAGACTCTTTTGGACCGGTTGCATCCTGAAAGTTTTTCTACGAAAACGCAGGTAAAGACAGAAGATCAGTTGGAGACAGCGAAATCAGCCAGAACTTTTAACGCCGGTGAAAGCGTGTGGTACCGAAATTTCGGAAGAGGGGAAAGATGGTTACCTGGAACGGTTCAAAGAACGGGTGATCGCAACTATGAGATTGAAGCTAATGGAAGTATCCAGTCGAGACACATTGACCAGATTCGAAGGAGAACTTCTATAGGACCAGAATCGAATCATCGAAATATTCCAGTTCCAGTGCAGCTGACCGCTACATCTTCACCATGTCACGCAATGGCCGAGATAATCCAGAGGTCTCCAGTGATCAATGTATTCTTCCCGATCAAGCAGAACAGCAACGCTTGTCAACTTCCATCGAAGACAACAAACCAGAGATGTTGAACTCATCAGCGAAAACGACACCAACACGAGCACGACCATCTAGGCAGAAGATGAAGCCGAGAAGGTTGGAGGACTACTTGATGGGGGAGGAACTGTAGTGTAGCAGAGAGCAAAACAAACGAATTCATTTTTTAAGCGAACAGACCAAATGTCATCAGCGGTTGTTCGTGTGATCGTGTATCCCTGTTGAAACAAGACACATTTCTTTCCACGAGTATAATTGTGACTTTATCTTTTTATACTTTATATGAAAAATTAATAAAGCGTGCCATTGCATCCTTATTTACAAAGATATATAATAGTTAACTTTACTCTTATCTGCTGTATAAGAATTTACGTTTTGTGTTATCTTTCAGAAATACTTTCAAACACCCAAGCTCTCATTAGAAAAATCTGTAATAAAACTTAAGGCACTTGCAAGTTTTCTTGCTCCGCAGAACTGTTCTGTTGCTCCTGCTACCCATTGATATCAAATTTTAACTAACTCGGCCATTCGACTTTGTTTGCCAGTATGATTTCAAGAAAATATCAAGAACTCAATATGCAGATCTTGCTTTCTGCTTCTACTTTTGAAGTCATCATCAAATCGGACAACCGGAACAATGCACATCTTTTGCAAAGTTCTTTCCAACTCCTACCTACCCACCTGGAGCAGTGAAATAACCCCTGCGGAAATAAGCCCCATGGGGCTTTATTCCAAAATAAATGGAAATAGCCCCCACGGAGCTTATTTCCTTATCGAATAGAACTAAGCCCCGCCAGAAAAAGCATTAACACCCGCGGGGGTTATTGCCATTTGAAATTGGCAATTCGAACTAAAACTTTGCATACATTCAATTTCGCACCCATCATAAATACAACAGTGAGCCTAAGCCTAGTCAGGAGGGTTCACGCTTTGCATATATGCAATTGTGACTTTGGCTGTATGCAAAACTTGAATATGCTTTGGAGGGGCATGCTGCCCCCCTGAACCCCCCCTGCTTGGGCTCACTGTTGGATTTGGGTTGCGTGCGAGACTGATTGTATGTAAAGGAAACAAACCCCACAAGCCCTGCGGGGTTTATTTCCATTTCGAAAAGGAAATAAGCCCTGTGGGGCTATTTCTCTTTTCTTGGGAATTAAGACCCATGAGGCTTATTTCCGCGGGTGTTATTGCACTGCATCTAACTACCTACCTATTTAAAATTAATATTTTAGGCAAACTTATAAGTATGATTAAAGTGTTCGAAAAGAGGAAACCTGTTGTTCGGCTTTAGGAAACAAGTGTTCGAAAATAGTGGAAATTGGTTGGTTTTCATATTTTCTTGATTTGTTAATAAATTGTTATAATTAATAAAATCAACTATATGAGGTTTAAGAATATTTGAATTTGTCTTTAAAATAAAATCAAAACTATATTTCTAGGACTATTCTAAGCATTTTTTACAGACTATTTATTATTCAATATCTGTAAACTGTTCGATAAAGGCGACTCT
The DNA here is from genome assembly GCA_932526625.1 of Rhingia campestris. Lineage (NCBI taxonomy): Eukaryota > Metazoa > Arthropoda > Insecta > Diptera > Syrphidae > Rhingia > Rhingia campestris. The sequence continues at coordinate 8,948,671 of OW052183.1, forward strand.
ACCCTTCGATATATTTAGATTCAGATCTCAGAGACTAGAAATTGTTTGAAATATATTTTTTTTCGAAGAAACATTAAGGGTATTCATGCAACGTCGTAATTTTTTTAAGTGCGAAAGATTGTAATTTTACGACGACGTTTCATTAACGACCCTAAAACTGCACCACTAAATAATTCTGTAACCCACTGAATTCAATCTCATTTTAGTAATTTATTAGTTACCTATTGATTGAATTTTTTTCCTATTGTTCTCTTTCCGTTCTTTATAATTTTGTTCAGTTTAGCGTATACGTTTGATGTGTGAGAGTGACTGATTAAATGTCAAAATAGCATTTCAAAAGTTTACAACGTTTACCATCTCAGTTTACGCGACCAATTCCAGTGAGAAAATTCTGATATTGTTGGAAAAGATTTCCCATACAAATTTTGACAGTTCGTTTATCACGTCGTAATTTTATCACGTTTACAACGTTTACGAGGACTTTCCGACGTTGCATGAATACCCCTATTTTAAGAAGGAAAAGGCTTGCAAAATCGCGACCTAACTATTTTTATATGTTTTGGGGGAAAATGAAATCAAACAGCTGTCAACTGAGCTGTTGCAGATTCGCCAAATTTTGATAACTTTTTGACAGCAAGTCATCAGTGTTGCCTTACTGAATCACGGCACTCATGGTCAAATTTAATCCTGCACTAAAAAAATCTGCTTTATGAATGAACACTTGATTAAATTCAATTCAGAGTAAGTGGACGCTGAATGTTATCTTTAAAGGTAGGGCTGACGGCTTCATTTTCTAATGCTTGAAAAACATACAGCAACACAAATAGCAACATTAACAAAACAATTTTAATTGCTGATGTATTTTGTATAGAATATCACACATTTACAACGCCGGATACCAATATATGAGGGGCTGCTTTAAATCTCAGCCTCATCTACCTTCATCATAAACTAATTATTCTTAGAGCGAAGCTTATGAACATACAAAAAATACAAATTTTTGGCGCAACAGGCTTTCTCACAACCATTCATGTGTGCGTGTGTACTTCTTGCACGATGGCGGGACCTCCTGTTTTATGCCGACTCCGAACGGCTAAGTTGAGATAAGCTATTCTTGACAATTGATACTACTCAGATGATTTGTCAGATCATCACGAGAGGAGGGCCAGTGAAAATTCATTTAGGTGTTGCTACGGCTGGGAATCGAACCCAGACCTCCTGCGCGGCAGTTCATCGCACTAACCATCGCGCCACTGAGCCCCTCAGCTTATGAACATGAATTTATAAAAAAAAAAAACAAAAGTTTATATTTTTCAATGATCAAAATTTATTTTTATGAAGTGATGATTGATATCCAATTCAACTGAAACAAATTCATTCTTATTATGTAAAGGTATGTTCACTTCTTCGCTTGTTCCAATCTGTCATTAAACTATTTTATGAACACCCCTAACATCAGGTATGGATTTTACCCAATATTAGTTATATTGGGGATGACATCTTGTCAAATAAAAGTTCAGTTGCATCACGTTTTATGTTCCAATGATGCTTTTCAATGATAACTTTAACTAGAGAAGCTGTCACTGAAAGAGCAAAACAGTAAATGAAAGTTCCAATGATGGTTTTTAATGATATTTATAACTGGACACTAAAACTGATTTCATTCCAATGACTCTTTTTTGTGTATGGGAAATGCAAGTCGTTGGGATGAACATGTAGCCAGGCACAAATGATGAATTCAAAAATCGCCATATATTGGTCGTGTTCCGGATTTCAGATTTTTCATTTTAAAAAAAAATTCATATTTTTATGCCTATAGAAAACCCATTAATTTTAAAGCGCCATCTATTCACCAACACAAAAACCAACCTAGAGTTGACATTATTGACCACGAGTGGCAGCTTGTCATTACTTTGGCTGCGGTTGGCACTTCTTCCTTTGCTCAGCCATTTTATTTCGGCTTTACTTTTGTTCTCGAAGCCAAGGGAAGAGGTGCAAACAGCGGTAAGTGTCTACTGTTAAATTATTTCGATTACTTGTAATATTCTTTCCCTAGAAATAAACAACTCATTTCAATTGTTTGAGCGTGCGCTTAATTTTCCCCTAACGAGAACATCTTTATTTCTCGTGGTTGTTTGATTACGCACCACATGCTGAGTCGCACACCGCCTCGACGCAGTCCGCGTAACCACGCCATGGAATCGAATGTGCCAGCTACTTGCTCAGATGCCGGTACTCCAGGAACATCTGAAAGAACTGCCTCAGCTGCCGCAGATGCAGTGTTTCTTGCACCGATTCCAACAGCCACCGCACAGTGTACAGTGCACAGTGTCTGTGCAAAACTGTGAAAATGTTGCATCAGTGTCTTCAGTCGTGAGTGGGACTTCTCTGTGCAGTATTTTAGACGCAACAACCGCAATTTCAGACTGCAATCGCAAGAGACCGCCAAGACCTTCGCACAACGCGTATCCCTTAAGCTCTCGATTAACACCATACCACCAGCATCAAATGTCGAAGAGCAATGGCAACGATGCCAACAGGCCATTAGATCAGCCACAACTGATGTGCTAGGTTTCTCGCGGCCACCAGCAAGAAACCCCTGGTTTGATGAGGAATGCCGACAGAAGCTCGCAGCCAAGAACGAGGCCTACAAGGCTAAGCTACAGGTGAAGACGAGAGCTGCCATTGAGCTCTATAGGCAAAGAAGAAGGGAAGAACATCGGCTTTTCAGCAAGAAGAAAAAAGAGCAAGAAAAGCGCGCGATCGAGGATATAGAGAGGTGCCACTCCAGGAACGATGTTCGCAAGTTTTACCAAAGTGTAAAACGTCAAAGCCAAGGATACAAGGCTCGAACAGAATCCTGTCGATATGAACAAGGAAATATTGTAGTTGAGACACAGTCGATGCTGAGGATATGGAAGAACCACTTCTGCAGACTGTTAAACGGCGATGACGAACAACATTCCGCTGTCAGGCAGAACGAACCATTTAATATTGGCCACGGCAGCGAAAACTGCCAACCACCCGACCTGAGTGAAGTGAGGATAGCAATATCTAAACTCAAGCTTAATAAGGCTGCCAGAAGTGACGGCCTTCCCGCTGAGCTTTATAAAGCTGGTAGAGATGACTTGGTAAGCAACATCCACCAACTCATAAGCCAAATCTGGTCGGTTGAAAGCATGCCTGAAGAATGGAACCACAGTATCGGTTGCCCGATACACAAAAAAGGAGACCCTCTGAACTGCGCCAACTACAGAGGCATAAGTCTACTCAACATTGCTTACAAGATCCTATCTGCCGTAATATGTGAACGCTTGAAACCGTTTACCAACAACCTGATCGGCCCTTATCAGTGTGGTTTTAGGCCAGGAAAGTCCACAATCGATCAAATTTTCACACTTCGGCAGATCCTGGAAAAAACCCAAGAAGTCCAAATCGATACCCACCACCTATTTATCGATTTCAAAGCCGCATACGACAGCATTTATAGAGACGAACTATACAGAGCCATGTCTATTTTTGGTATATCGTCCAAGCTCGTCCGTTTGTGTAGGATGACGATGGAGAATTCTCGCTGCACCATCAGGGTCGGAAACGACCTCACCGACACCTTCGATACCAAAAAAGGATTTAGGCAAGGCGATGCGCTGTCATGTGACTTTTTCAATTTGATTCTTGAGAGGAGTGTGCAAAACTCCCGGGCCAACACCAGAGGCACGATTTTCCAAAAATCGGTGACACTACTACCATACGCCGACGATATTGACATCATTGGTAAGATTCAACGTGATGTCATAGCCACATTTGCTAGTATAGAGAAGGAAGCGGCAAAAATGGGTTTAGCAGTAAATGATGGTAAGACTAAGTATATGCTGTCAACACGAAAGGACACACAAGATCGACGAATTGGACAGAACGTCACCATTGACAGATATAACCTTGAGGTAGTACGGGACTTTGTCTACCTCGGCTCCACTATTAACTCTGACAACAACATCTCGTCAGAAATCAAACGAAGAATTACTTTTGCCAATCGGTGTTTCTTCGGGCTAAGAAGGCAATTTAGTAGTAAAGCCCTCACTCGAACTACTAAGGAGATCCTATAGAAGACCCTGATGATCCCAGTCCTGCTCTACGGCGCTGAAGCATGGACCGTATCAAAAGCGGATGAAGAAATCCGATTCGAGATAAAAATTCTTCGAAAAATCTTCGGTCCCGTTTGCGTTGACGGGCTATGGAGACGAAGATTCAACCAGGAATTATACGAGCTGTACAGCGACATATCCCTAGTCAAAAAACTCCGCATTAGTCTTTTAAGATAGCTAGGACATGTAGAACGAATAGCCACCAATACTCCGGCTCGCAGAGTCTTCGATTCCCAGCCAGACGTCGGACGCAGTAGAGGAAGAGGAAGAGGAAGACCTCGCCTTAAGTGGCGCGCACAAGTAGAAACCGACCTCAACCAACTTGGAGTGCGCAACTGGAGGCAGTTAGCTAAGGATCGTGCTAATTGAAGAGGCATGTTGGTTGAGGCCCAGGGTCATCCCGGACTGTAGCGCCACTTAAGTAAGTAGTAGTTGAAATTTCCCCTAGGTAGTTTTGCTCCACGAGTGGTATTTTAATTGCCACATCTATTCGCCACCCGACAACCCGATGGGAGACTAGCAACTCCACACGGACTGTACTGAGTATGGTACCGATAGTTATATAACCTCTTAGGATCCTCTAAAGAGACCTTTCGAAGCTGTGAAATATACAATGTCCCAGTTCTTAAAATATTTGGAAAGCAAAAACACTGGCTACGGGACTTTTGCCAATCGCATTTAGAACACCGGCCGTTTAATTGATTTAGATGCCAACATATCCTTGTATATTGAGGAAGATTTCATTTCGTCTTAAAGTCGATGAACCTAAGACTATTCCTGATTTCAGCAATAAAATTAGTTTTCAAAAATATGAATGTACTCAATTTCTTGTCTTTATAATTCAAAAATCCACCTCCAAGCAAATTAGAACAGCTTCCCGAATTCCTAGGAAGTTCCGCCTGCATGGCACCAAGACATTCCCAACGCCAATCACCCAACACATTCCCCCGTTCACAATTATGAGGCAATCTATTCGCCAATAATTTGTCATCGCTACATGGCGACATCGAATATAAATTTGCATGCCACCTTCGTTGGCGCACATATCTTCTCTCTCATCCCATAATCCACGCTATTTTTAACCTCTCAAATGTTTTATGTTTTCTTACACGCTTTAACGCTTTCCCATCTGTTTACATATCTTAAGCTCATCATACTAGATGTCTAATCCCATTAAGAACACAATTTCTCCCAAACAAAAAAACAATGACAACAACTTTTCCCCATTTGCCTACACAAAGCCCGATCAAGTCTAAAAACAAAACAGACACCATAGACTTTTCGAAAATATGCAAGACTGACATTTTTTTTGTTGCAACCAAAACACAACTCTCTCACACGCTCTTCTCCAACCTGACACAGTGGATTTCAAATTTTAATCTGGGACGATATCATCGCCTCATTGGCCATTAGGCCATTAGCATTAAAATGCCTGGCATCTTGGAGAGCCCGAAAAAAAAACCGCCGCTCCTCACCAAATTTCAAAAAACAAACAAAGATTTATGCTTCAAAATTAAATTTAGAACTCGTTTTCTAATTTCGCTGCCCGCAGAGTTCTTAGCTTCGGTTTCCAAAACAGAATTTATCTGTGCATCGCAGTGGCTGCACATCGCTCCACTATTTTTAGCGCGAAAAGTCCGAGAATCAAAAACCAACAAAACCGAGAATCGAGAACCGACCCTTTTTGTCATCACACACTAAAACGAGGGAAAAACAAGTCGGGAATGCGCCTCTCCACCTATGGATGGCCAATATCGCAGCCGATAAGAATTCAGTAGCTCGGTACAACTGCAACAATGCAGAGCAAACAAAAAAAGAAAAAAAAACCGTTTAATTAAAACCAAAAAAAGCAAAAGGAATTTCTTGCAAGTTAATTGTGTAAAAAATTTTCTATTTTGTGTTTCGTTTTTTTTGAAAATTCCATTTTAGTGCGGTGAGAAAAAAAATCGCACGCGTAAATTCAATCACTTTCTGGTTTTGTGCAATTTAGTAACGATAAAACCAACGAAGAGATAACAAATCAGGAATTAGAAAGAAAAAATATTTTTTTTTGTTTTAAATAAAAGTAAAAATAAAATAAGTAAAATAAATAAATAAAAAAAAATTTAATAGAATTAAAAATTAAGTAACGAGTAATCGATTTATTGAGAGTGTGAAAAGTGTCATTGTCGGAGGAGTATATTGCAAAGGAGCAGTGTTCAGAAAAAAAGTGCATTTAGGACAGATGAAGTGAATTTGTGAAAGTGACATTTTTTTTTTATAAAAGTGTGTGTTTTTTGTAAATGAAATGAAATGAAAAGGAATATTTAAGGTTGGGGAATTTTTATACATGCGAAATATTTATTTTTTTAAGAAACGGTAAGTTTTTGTTTTATTTTCCCTTGGTGTTTATAAAATTTCTTATATAACCTCACTTTGTAAAAAAAAAAGATAATCAAGAGAGTTGCTACATTTGAATAATTATTTCGAGAAAAAAACATAGAATACTTATGTAACAACTACACACCTATTCCTGACCTGTTTTTTCAACATGAGCGCCATCTTGACATTTTGACAAATATCGCCACTTAAGAGAAACCATAAAAACACGTAAGGGCATCTAATTTGTCGAAATGTCAACCTGACACGCTTGTCAAATACTCTATAAATCAGAGCATGGTTGCTATTCCCTTTGATAGGACTAAGGGTATTTTTAAAAATATGTTGCAGACACTTTTTGGTGTTAAAAAAATAACACCAGCAATTTGTGTAAAACCATTTAGAACGAAAAACTAGGTTAGGTCGATTTATTACCATGTTGAGCAATTAGGAAGTAAGATACACAACATAACTGCAATTGTGTGTGTGGTCTTATTTTTTATTTCTTTTTTTTTCGATACATGCCGGATATACTCAAGGTAGCAAGGGTTATTTGTTTTGTTTTATTGTGGTATTTTATGTCTGCTCATTTAGTCAATTTTACGAAACTATTTTTTTTAGAATTGCCTATTGAAATATTGCTAAATCAAATGCGAACTGAAGATTTTATCAGTGTAAGGATTTTTTTCCATTACTCATGGATGTTAAGGTCTCTATGCCGTTATTGAATATGTCAGGACATTTCTCTGAATATTAATTTTGTAAATCGTAAAAATTATTTCAGAAAATTCTTCATAAATATCTGTAAACACCAAAATGAAAACGAAGTTCTTGAAAAAAAATGTTAAAAAAACTACTTGACACTTTTACACAAACCACCTCGGTTGAGGCGAACCTATAACGCTCCAGGAGCACTCTGATCCTAAATTGTTTTAGATTGTATATTGGTGGAAATACGTCTTCTAAAAGTTCGTTTTAGTGTTTTTTTTTTCTGGAACAGACGTAATTTTGGTATTGCCATGTTCGTGGTTTTGTTAGGTGGACATAGTGTACGCCAGGAACATAGGATGAACCTGGGCCTCAACCAACATGCCTCTCCAATTAGCCCGGTCCTTAGCAAACTGCCTCCAGTTGCTCACTCCAAGTTGGTTGAAGTCGGTTTCTACTTGTGCGCGCCACTTAAGGCGAGGTCTTCCTTTAATGCGTCCGACGTCTGGCTGGGAATCGAAGACTCTGCCAGCCGGAGTATTGGTGTCTATTCGTTCTACATGTCCTAGCCAACTTAAACGTCCAATGGGGAGTTTTTTGACTAGGGGTATGTTGCTGTACAGCTCGTATAGTTCGTGGTTGAATCTTCGTCTCCAAAGCCCATCAACGCAAACGGGATCGAAGATTTTTCGAAGAATTTTTCTCTCGAAACGACCAAGGATTTCTTCATCCGCTTTTGATATGGTCCATGCTTCAGCGCAGTAGAGCAGCACTGGGATAATCAGGGTCTTATATAGGATCTCCTTAGTAGTTCGAGTGAGGGATTTACTACAAAAGTGCCTTCTTGAGGGTGAGGGCTTTACTACTAAAGTGCCTTCTTAGCCCGTTTGATTTCTGACGAAATTTTGTTGTCAGAGTTAATAGCGGAGCCGAGGTAGACAAAGTCCCGTACTACCTCAAAGTTATATCTGTCAATGGTGAAGTTCTGTCTAATTCATCGATGTTGTGTGTCCTTTCGTGTTGACAGCCCATTTTTGCCACTTCCTTCTCTATACTAGCAAACGTTGCTATGACATCACGTTGAGTCATATACCAATGATATCGTCGGCGTATGCTAGTAGTTGCACCGATTTTTGGAAAATTGTGCCTCTGGTGTTGGCTCAAGAGTTTTGCACAATCCTCTCAAGAATCAAATTGAAGAAGTCACATGACAGCGCATCGCCTTGCCTAAATCCTTTTTTGGTATCGAATGTGTCGGTGAGGTCGTTTCCGACCCTGATGGAGCAGCGAGAATTCTTCATCGGCATCCTTCACAGACGGACGAGTTTTGGGCTGTAAACCAAAACTAGACATGGCTCTGTATAGTTCGTCTCTATAAAGGCTGTCGCATACGGCTTTGAAACCGCTAAGTAGGTGGTAGGTATCGATTTGGACTTCTTGGGTTTTTTCCAGGATCTGCCGGACTATAAAATTTGCTCACTGATAATGGCCGATCAGGTTGTTGGCAAAGGGTTTCAGCCGTTAGCATATTTTGAGAGATTTAATCTTGTATGCGATGTTGAGTAGACTTATGCCTCTGTACGGACTTCAGAGGGTCTCCTTTTTGTGGGTCGGACGAGATGCTTAGGTTCCATACTTCAGGTGAATGTTACTTACCAAATCAAAATTAACAAGGTTTAATTTTTAGGCTTGAGTTTAGATATTGCTATGCTCACTTCACTTTGGTCGGGTGGTTGGCAGTTTTCGCTGTCGTTGCCAGTATTGAATGGTTCGTTCTGCCTGACAGCGGAAGATTGTTAGTCCTCGCTGTTTAAAAATCTTCAGAAGGGGTTCTTCCAGCCTTGTATCCCTGGTTTTGACGTTTTACATTTTGGTAAAACTTGCGAACATCATTCCTGGAGGGGCACCTCTCTATATCCTCGACCGTGCGCTTTTCTAGCTCATTTTTTTTTCTTTCTAAAAAGCCGGTGTCCTTCTCTTCTTCTTTGCCTAAATGACAGCTCTCATCCTGACCTGTAGTTTAGATTTTTAGGCCTTTGGCTGTGAGCATCTGTCGGCATTCTTCATCAAGCCAAGGGTTTCTTGCTGGTGGGCGCCAGAAACCTGAAACCTGAGAAGGGCTGATCTAATGGGTTGTTGGCATTTGACATGAGATGCTGGGTGTATGGTGTTAATCGAGAGGTCTCTTGCGATTAGAGTCCGTCGACATTTAATTTTATCACGGTATTTCTGATTGTGGCTTGGTGGATATCCGCATTTTTCTAGCGCTAGCTCCGAATTTATTAGATACCCCTGGGACACGGGACCCTCACTTCTTCCGCTACCATAGTTGTTCAAGAATGCTGACGAATCCTTGAGATTCCTAGATGACCTGTTGTCCGAATATGTCGGAGTAGATCTAATAGGTTTTATACTTTGTCCATCCTAACTGGGACTGCAGACACCACCGTTGACTCCATCTTGGAAATTATTCCGCTGCCATCTGGGGAGGTCTTTTTAATAGGGGACCTTACCTGTAGCTAGTTTTCGTCGACGATTCGTATTTTATTTCCCACCCGCCCCTCATATCTGCAGAGGATTCCTTTATCCGCCAACGCGTTCGATGGGAGAGTATAGCAACTCCACATGGATTAGAATAGGAATAGAGAAATTAAAAGGTGGCCTCAGTTAAAGACCTAGCTGTTCTTAATTTCTGCAATAGATTGCTGCCGTTACTGGATGGGTCCTAAATATGTAGGCAATGTTTTTTTTTCAAAACCGAGCATTTGGGAGTGTGTTCTTATACCCTATCCCACAGTGGTGTATTAGTTTTGACACATAGTTTCTAACACAGAAAAATAATAATGACACACCTTTGAAGAATATTTGGATCGAATAAGAATTTTAAGCTGTGCCGATATAGTCATGTTTATCTGTCCGTCTGTTCATCTGTATGCCACCAGTTTTAGGGCCTTAATTTATGAGCGGCAGTTTAGCGTCACCCTAAATCTTTTAATTGAGCTCTATAGAAACATTATTACTCAAAACGCAGCGGTATTTGAATGCTTCTACTAAACGATTTATTAACAGTTTTACAAGTTAGTTAAGTGTGCTTACATAACCCAATTCGGGGGTTTAGGGAATTGTTTTCCTTAATTTTTTTCATTTCCTTGGCCTTGAGCCTGTCCCTTTCGTCCTCCTCGTCCTAGTCCTCGAATTTTTTGAGCAATACCTTGTTCCTCCTTATCACCTTCGTTGGTGCCATTTATTTTTGGTAGTGCCCGGGCAAATCTGTGATGATTTCCTGCTAGAAAACCAACCTTTGGTGGGGATTTTTGAAGTTGAGGTAGCTTCGTATCATCTGCACATACAGCGGATAGATTCTGTTCAAAGATGTTTAAAATTAAATTTGGTTTCGTTCTTTTTTTAATTTAATTCTTACAGTCATTAGGACAATGCAAACGATGAGAGCTGTGAAGATTGCCAACTTGTTCATTGTGATGCTGGTTAGGAACTTCCTGCAGTGATGCCATACTAAGGGCGATTGTAGTGATTTTTATACCCCATGAACCAACAGATACTTTTGGAATGATAAACCAATGAATTAAGCGACTGCTATTGTTTGGTAACAATAATTGAGTTATTAAGTGGAGCTAAAGTTGGGGCTATTGTTGTTGGAAAATTCTAATAATGAAGATGTCAACAGAGATATGAAAGTATGGCTTTGCTTTAATTGTTTTTGTTAACAATGGGGTGGCACTTTAAATAAAAGCATTACAAAATGGAAATATCAGATAGTTTAGGTAATTTTTTTTAATTTGATTTTTATATTGAATTGTCAGGTAAATGGGAATCTATTCATTAACATATTATTAATCCTGTTTTTAGTTTGTTTTTGTATGCAATTCGATTACATGAAAACACAAGCTGACTCCAACTCCGTTTCCCAGTCTAAATGTGATGATCAGCGGATTCTTTGCTTAGATTGAATACGTCCTATCACTACCTACCTACATGTGCTGCTTTCAGGGCTAGTCAGAGGCTTTGAACAGATATGATATGGGGTGACCCAAAAGGTCAGCGGGTGTGTTTAATCCCGTATTGGATACCAAATGTTTGCTCAGGATGTTAAAAACGAATGGATGCCAACAACCCAGTATGCGATTCATCGATTCCTAGCAACACATCTAGATGTTTATTACATATTGGCAGAAATATCTTCTTCTGAAATATCGTTCTACAGAAATTATTGTTCCTAAGATTATTAATGTGTGGAATGGGTGAGAGCATAGATCCTTGAGGCACTCCAGCCACTACTTGTAAAGATCGGTCTACAAGAAAGCTTTCCATCCAGCCAACCGTATTTTAGGTAGTCCGTATATGCCTAGGTAGATTTGCCTAGCAAATCTGTGCCAAACTCCATCGAAAGCATAGGTAATATCCAGGCGAACATCGCTTGATTCTCCATGTATTCGTGTCCAAAAAAATGGGTTACATATCATCGCAGGTTTCCAGTTTTTTCAGAACCAATGTAGCCAAATGCTTATTGGTGGACATTTTCTTCAAGACACTATGAGGGTCTTCGGTGGGTACTCACAGCAGTGTGAACAAATTTACCATTAAACATATGAGTAGGCTACAATCCGATTTGCGGATCGTTTAAAACCATATTCCATACCATCCTTAAAATTAATATCCAAATATGGGTTTTAGGGCAATGAAATTTAGAAAATGACGTTATATTTTATGGTTCGACAAAAAACAACGTTTTCCTATTGCATATGCCTTGGGGTAGGGTATACAAAAGGTTTTTGTAGGAAAACGCCCCCAAAGAGTGGACGTGGGTTTAAATGGTCTAAGAACGAAATGTTCATATTAATTTTATTAATGTTTTTGCACTAAAAGTTTTTTCGAATATTTTAATATATGACCAAAAAAGTTTTTTTTTTTTACTAAAAACGACCCTAAATGTGGGCATGGCAAAAAACTTTATATAAACGAAATATAGATATTGAGATTGTTTAAATATGTTATTCAAACACTTTTTCAAAATTCCTAACCGTTTGACACAAAATTAGGTTTTTCAAAAAAAATATGGTATAAAGATTTTTACCATCTTATCCTATCTTTAAAATTAATATCCCAAAAGTGGGCAACTTAATGGGGATGAAATATAAAAAATGGCATTATCACAACATATTGTTCAGTGAGTTTATCAACATTTTTTATGGTTAGAAAAAAAACAACGCTTTTCTGTTACATATGCTTTGGGGTAGGATATACGAATGGTTTTTTCTAGGATAACGCCCCAAAAAAGTGGGCGTGGGTTAAAATGATCTATTGAAGAAATGTTAATTTTAACTTTACTGATATGTTTGCATCGAAAGTTTTTCAAATAACGTTTTTCTAAAAAATAGGGGTGACAGTAGGTGGATTTTAAAAAAATGTCTACACTGTCCAAGTCCCCTAATGTTTCTGGTTTGTTTGTGTAGACGAGCGACTTTATCACATGATCTGGGTGGCCAATTGACAGGTACATTCAGCGAAATTATGCGCTCATCGAATGTTTCCTTCAATAAATCGATTGTGACGTGCGCTGTGGCACTTATAGCGCCGTTTTGTTGGAACTACATCTCATTCACATTCATGCCATCCAATTCGGGAACAAAATAGTCGGTTACCATGACTCTATATTGGTCTCCATTAACGGTAACTGACTCTCTAGCATCATTTTGGAAGAAGTATGGCCCAATGAATCCACCAGCCCAAAGAGCACATTAAACAGTAAGTTTTTGTGGATGTAATGGCGTCTCAAGGGTCTCATGTGGATTCTCTTCACTCCAAATGCGGCAATTTAGCTTGTTGACGTAGCCATTCAAACAAAAATGAGCCTCATCACTGAACAAGTCTCGCGGCTTTAATTCTTGCACAAGCTGGATCTTTTAAGGTCGTAAGCCAAGATCTTTGCGCAAAATCTGCCATAAAGTTGATTGACAAAGCTTCAATGGCTGAGTACGTTGGCGAATCGATTCATTCGGGTCCTCTTCAACACTTTGCTCTACAGCGGCAATTATTTCTTCGGTGCGCACTGTTCGACGTCTCTGCGGATGCGTATTATCACATAGAGTAAACGTAGTGCGAAAACGATCCATGGTTAACCGAACCAATTGCTCTGATGGACGATTAAGTAGGTAAGAGGTGCAGGCGAAAAACTAGCGGAAGCCCTTAACTGCTACAAAGCAGACATTACTGCCATCCAGGAAATACGATGGGATGGGCCGGGCAAAAAAAGGATGAAAAACGGTGACGTCTACTATGGACCGTGTTATAGTGAGCAGAAACAGCGACTATTCGGATGCGGATTTGTTATAATTGCCAGACTTAGGCAAGAAGTCTTATGTTTCCAAGACATTAGCGAACGCATTGTTACAATCCGCATCAAGGCCAAATTCGGCAACATAAGCCTTATATGCGCTCATGCTCCGACGGAGGAAAAAGATGATAAAACTAAGGACAAAACTTATGAGCGACTACCAAAGTACGATGTTAAAAACGTGCTGGGAGATTTTAATGCAAAGGTAGGAAGAGAAGACATCTTTAGCAGTATTTTCGGAAAATATAGCCTACACGACAACACGTCTGGTAACGGACTTAGGCTAATTGACTTCGCTACGGAACGAAATGCCATAATAGCCAGCACACGGTTTTCTCACCTCGATATCCAAAAGGGGAAATGGCGATCTCCAGATCAACGAACATTCAACCAAATTGATCTAACATCGACTCGGTGCACTACCTTGTTGCAGCCAAGGTAAGGATGCGGATATCCACCACGCCACAACAAACCAGAAATACTGTGAAAAAATTTAATGTCGAAAGACTGCAATCGCAAGAGACCGCCAATGGCCTTCGCGCAACGCGTATCCCTTAACCTCTTGATTCACACCATACCACCAGCATCGAATGTCGAAGAGCAATGGCAACAATGCCAACAGGCCATTAGATCAGCCGCAACTGATGTGCTAGGTTTCTCGCGCCCACCAGCAAGAAACCCCTGGTTTGATGAGGAATGCCGACAGATGCTCGCAGCCAAGAACGAGGCCTACAAGGCTAAGCTGCAGGTGAAGACGAGAGCTGCCATTGAGCTCTATAGGCAAAGAAGAAGGGAAGAACATCGGCTTTTTAACAAGAAGAAAAAAGAGCAAGAAAAGCGCGCGATCGTTGATATAGAGAGGAGCCACTCCAGGAACGATGTTCGCAAGTTTTACCAAAGTGTAAAACGTCAAAACCAGGGATATAAGGCTCGAACAGAATCATGAAAGAACCACTTCTGAAGATTGAACGGCGATGACGAATTATCTTCCGCTGTCAAGCAGAACGAACAATTCAATATTGGAAACCCGACCTGGGCGAAGTGGGGATAGCAATATCTAAACTTAATCCTAAAACTGAAACCCATTACCAACAACCTGCTTGGCCCTTATCAGTGTGGTTTTTGGTCAGAAAAGTCTACAACTTCTCAAATCTTGAGACTTTGGCAGATCCTGGAAAAAAAACGAAATCCAAATCGATACCCACCACCTATTTGTCGATTTCAAAGCCGCATACGACAGCATTTATAGAGACGAACTATACAGAGCCATGTCTAGTTTTGGTACACAGCCCAAGTTCGTCCGTTTGTGTAGGATGACGATGGAGAATTCTCGCTGCTCCATCAGCGTCGGAAACGACCTCACCGACACATTCGATACCAACAAAGGATTTAGGCAAGGCGATGCGCTGTCATGTGACTTCATCAATTTGATTCTTGAGAGGATTGTACAAAACTCCTAAGCCAACATCAGAGGCACTATTTTCCGAAAATTGGTTCAACTACTAGCATACGCCGACGATATTGACATCATTGGTAGGACTCAACGTGATGTCATAGCCACGTTTGCTAATATAGAGAAGAAAGCTGCACAAATGGGTTTAGCAGTAAATAAGGGTAAGACTCAGTATATGCTGTCAACACGAAAGGACACACAACATCGACGAATTGGACAGAACGTCACCATTGACAGATATAACTTTGAGGTAGTATGAGACTTTGTCTACCTCGGCTCCGCTATTAACTCTGACAACAACATATCGTCAGAAATCAAACGAAGAATTACTCTTGCCAATCGCCGTTTCTTCGGGCTAAGAAGGCAATTTAGTAGTAAAGCCCTCACTCGAACTACTAAGGAGATCCTATATAAGACCCTGATCATCCCAGTCCTGCTCTACGGCGCTGAAGCATGGACCGTATCAAAAGCGGATGAAGAAATCCTTGGTCGACTCGAGAGAAAAATTCTTCGGAAAATCTTCGGTCCCATTTGCGTTGACGGGCTATGGAGACGAAGATTCAACCCCGAACTATACGAGTTGTACAGCGACATACACCCAGTCAAAAAACTCCGCATTGGACGTTTAAGATAGCTATGACATGTAGAAAGAATGGACACCAATACTCCGGCTCGCAGAGCCTTCGATTCCCAGCCAGACATCGGACGCAGTAGAGGGAGACCTCGCCTTAAGTGGCGCGCACAAGTAGAAACCGACCTCAACCAACTTGGAGTGCGCAACTGGAAACAGTTAGCTAAGGACCGGGCTAATTGGAGAGGCATGTTGGTTGAGGCCCAGGTTC
This sequence comes from Rhingia campestris, assembly GCA_932526625.1. Taxonomy (NCBI): domain Eukaryota; kingdom Metazoa; phylum Arthropoda; class Insecta; order Diptera; family Syrphidae; genus Rhingia; species Rhingia campestris. The sequence goes on from OW052183.1 coordinate 8,964,529, forward strand.
ATCCCGGACTGTAGCGCCACTTAAGTAAGTAAGTAGTTAAGATAAGTGCATTCCCAAACAACATTTTTAGAAGTTCTCCCATAATCAGGTCATAACCCGAAGGTTTTTAGGCTTAATTGTCTGTGTTCCCTGCTTGCCGTGTCTCTATCTCACCTAAACAGACAAGATGTCTAATAATTTAATGAATATGGAGATTCTACTCGAACATATCAATAATATGTCTTCACAAAATGTTCCATACAAAGCACAAAAATTCACAGAATACACAAAAATCACTCATACGCCCGAGTGTACCCCACTTAATCAACGTTAACCAAAAACCCACCCCTATTCAAATGTTCCAGCTTTTACAAATGGCCAACAACGGATATGACGAATGACCAGACCACACCACATATAACCGGCATTTTTCTCAATTCCCAACACAACTATACACCACTCACCACACACAAACACAACACACCACACCAAAAGTCATCATTCACCCCACGCACGCATACAAAAAAGCAGAAAAAGCTTCACCACCTCAAACACCATTGCGATGATGAATAAAATTTCGTTCAACTATTCAATTAGACAGCGAAAGCTTTTAATATGAAATTAGTCAATCGGTGTCCGGCCGAAACGAAAGATCTCACAGAAACAAAAAGAAGAAACGTTCTTGTCCTTTAGTTTTCTGTTTTATTTTAAATTTTCATTTGCCGTTAGATTTTTTTTGCGATTTCGTTATTTTTAAGCTTATTTCACAGTTTATTTGATTTCTCGTGAATTGAAACAAAACCAAATGAAATAACACGAAAACAAGTGCGAAAACCAAGAAAATAAAAACCAAAAGGAATTTAAAGAAAAATAAAACCTAATCAAGTACCAAGAACACTGCTACACGAAGAGTATAGAAAACAAAAAAAAGTCATAACCTCCCTTGCAAAACGAATTAAATTTAAGAATAATCGACAAAAAAGAGAAAAACAAACGTAAAAAACCGAAAAGTGCCCAAAATAATTTACCATACAAACACCAACGCATTCAATAACCTAATCCGACCACAACGACAACGAAACCAATAAAATAGAAAAAAAAAATAATCAAATTAATAAAATTAAAAAGTAATAGTTTTGAAAAATATCCATCGAATTAGAAAAATAAAACACTAAATCCGAGCAATAAATATTTCAAAAAAAAAAACATCCACTTGTGAGGGTAAATTCAAAAGTGACATTTCGAACACCGAGTGTGATTAAAATATTCGTGACGTCATTTTTTTTTTGATATTTGTAAGAGTGTGCGTGTTGGAAAGTTAAACAGTAAACGCGCGAAAAAAAATAATTAAAACAATTTCAGGAAAATTCTTGGGAAATATTTTCCCAAAGTTTATTTATTCAAAATTTTGTATGCGGAAATTTTTGAAAGTGAATTTGCAAGATACACACACACACACCCCTATACTAGTGAATAAGCCGTAGTGAATTTCGAGTGAAGCAACAGTGAACTGTTGCACTGGCAGAGGAAAGGATTATAGTTCAAGGATTTAAACAGTTTAGGTATGTTGATGGAGTTTTTCACGTTTGTTATTGATTTACGATTATGGAATACGAATCACATGTGTGTGTGAGTGCATGCACTTTTGTGAAAAATATGAGTTCATGCATCTTTAATGCAACAGGGAGGGGTGAACTATATTGTTTGATTTATTGAAAAACAGAAACTAGATAGGGGCCGGGGTTGGTGGTATGAAGTAACAATGCATGGGCGACTGTCTGGTTTAATTTAAATTGGCTTTCGAAAACTTTCGACCTAAAAGATCTATGGTGCTTGCCGTCAGATGCTTTTTAGGTTAGTACCGCTTCTACTTTCCTAATGTAGCTGATAATACTTTCAGCCGAAGATTTCCTCAGTTCTTCGGGACTTAAAAATTCCCTGAAGAAAGATTCCCTTCTCATACCGTAAAGGGCCGGGCATTCACATATCATATGCTCGGTTGTTTCGTCTTCTTCTAGACATAGTCTGCACTCCGGTGAGTCGACTAGACGCATTTTGTTTTGGTGATATCGCAGACCGTGATGACCAGTTAGGTAGCCTACTAAGTTTTTTATATCGTGCCTGCGAAGATTTAGTATCTTATTGGCTGGATAGCTCTTTCGGCCTGTCTTAGGCCTGGGATGTTTCCCCAGTATGAAATACATCTGTTCTGTTTCCAGTTTTTTATGACTAGATTTATGGCTGATTTGGGGATTGCACAGAAGGGTTCAGGTCCAATGAAGGGGGTTTCCGAACCTTTTTTTGTTCAGTTCATCAGCTTTTTCGTTACCTTCAACTCCCTTATGTCCGGGGACCCACCATAGTTTGGTTTTGTTCCTGGAACTGAGTGTTTGGAGGGAGTTGAAGCAGTGTAGTACTGATTTGGAGTCAATGATGTGTGAGCTAAGGGCTTTTATAGCTGCTTGACTGTCCGTGAATATATGGATGTTTGCGCCTTTAATACCTGAGTTGTGTATTAGGTTTGCGCATTCTTTTATGGCATGGAGCTCAGCTTGGAATACACTAGGGCTTTTTCCCATAGGTATTGAGATGTTTTTATTTGGTCCATGTATGCCAGCTCCTACCCCTGAGTCCATTTTAGAACCATCCGTATACCACTTAAGGCCGTTTAGGCAGTTTGGTGGGTTCTTCTCTGGTTGTGATCTCCGTTGAGAACCTTTTGTCGAAGCATAGTGTCTTTGGTAAGCGGTCTGTAACCGCACAGATCATGTCAAGTTCTGGAAGTTCGGATAGAAGTTCAATTAGTTTTAGATGTTCACTAATGTTTAATTCTTCCGCAACTCTATGTTGTATTTTGTAAGTAGAGATTTATATTGGTACCACTTACCGGTGCGTTTTGCTTTATTGAAAAGTTTTCTTACTCTTTTACGGAAACTTTCTAGGTTATCGTTCCACCATGGTGTGCACCTCTTTGCCACAGTGCGTTTAACCTTACAGCTATTTGTAAAAGATGAGATGATAATGTCATTTAGTTGACATTGTGCGACTTCCGCTTCACTTACACATGAAGGTTTTTCTGGAAGTATGTCACATTTAATCGATAGATTTTCTCGATACGTTCTCCAATTTGTGAGTTTGATGTCGTATTTTATCGGCGCATCCTCGGTGTTGCATCTTAATTGGAAACTTATGTGCATGTGATCCGATAAAGATGCCTCACCAGAAACGTGCCAATTTTCGACGGTGTTTTGTACAAATGGAGAAGAGTTGGTAAGGTCTAAAACTTCTTCTCTTAATACGTTTCTAAACGTGGGTTTATTTCCCTTATTTAGTATAACTAAATTGTTGCTATATAGGTTTTCTAATAAAGACTCACCTCTTTTGTTTATATCTCGACTGTCCCATATTGTGTTATGCGCGTTGGCGTCGCAGCCGAAGATAAGATGTAGTTGCTGGGTCTGGCAGTACTGGACAAGTTCCTGTACTGGGCGAGGTGGTATTTCGTCATCTCCAGCAAAGTACGCCGATGCGCATACAATTTTTTGTAGCTCTCGGCCGTTGCGTCTTTCTAAAAGGACAGCCACCAGATCTTTGGTAATGAAACCTGGAATGGGAGAGAATTTTATATCTTTTGCAACTAAAAGAGCTGCCCTTGGTCTAAAATTTTCCCGGGTGGTCATCGTTTCCTACCGTGCTCAGGGTTTCGTACCCTATAAGGCTTGTTATCGCCTCTTCTACGTACGATACCCTGTTGAGAGAGACTTCGTGTCTATCTCTCGGACCGTTTTTTCGCTGTCCGTGTTTTTGCCGTTCACGCGCCTGTACAGCAGCTAGCTTTGGTCTAAACTGTTGCTGGCTGATGTTAACGTTGCTCGTGCTAGGGGTGTTTGGCGATACTGTCGTAGGCTTTATATCGCTTCCGGCGGCAGTACTAATACTGGCTGCTGGTTGTGACGAGCTGGCGCTTGTTTTTTCTGACGACCTTTTCTTTTTATCAGTGTCAGTGTCACTATTTTTTCGGGTCTGAATTGCAGACTTGTCGGATCCCTTAAGGATGATCTTGATTTGTCCAAATCTATATGATACCATCCCCTTTAGCTCCGCAAGCCTACGCATCGCACTCTCGTTTACTGCAAAGACCATGTGGGCGACGTCTTTCTCGTCCGATCTTTGCAGAACTCTCCACGTTCTCGTATTCAGGTCCCTGTTTTGACCGTCTATTATTGCCAGTATTCTCTCATTTGTGACTCCGGTACTCTGCGGGAAGAAAGCTCTGACAATATGTGGTTTCGGAAAGTCTTCCTCTCCCACAAGCATTACTTCCAACTCGCATTTCTCCTTCAGTCTGAGGAAGTTGGTTTTCATCCACTCTGAAGTGGTGATGTCCGCACATACTAACAAGAGCCATCCGGCTTTGAAAGTTGTCCCGCGGAAAGCTGGCTTTGCATCCCCGTCGCGCAGTTCGATCGTGATCGATCGATCCTCTCTTGTATCTGAACCATTTGTTCATTTGTGAGAGGATTGCGATCGATATCGACTGGTACGACACCCAATCTGACATATTATCTCGCTATATCTCTATAGGTGGTTCTGTCAGAGGTTGTTTTCCCAGTGCGAGCTCGTTTTGCTTCGGACTGAGGTGGTGTGTTGTGCTCAGATCTCATGCGTTTGACTTCTTGAGCATCATCTTTTGTTTTTGCAAAGATGCGTGCTTGCTCTATGCTGCTACCCTGTTTCAGCGCTCTGTTGAAACGATGCTGTTCCGCTGGCGTGAACCTGATGCGCTTGGAATCAGTTTGAGCCGTTTTGCCAGGGGTCCCTATCGCTTCTGTATATTCCGGATGCAATTCATCCGAGAGTATACTGATGCTGTATACAGTACTTGATTACGAGGCTGAGTCGCTCAGATGAGACAATTTCTCTTCTAAGCTCATCATCTCGAAATCACTGATTTGTGACCCTTCTCGATTGGCAGGTGTCGTGTCGGTTTCGACAGGGTGTTCTGAAACATCCCTAGTTATTGATGTATTTGTAGAGGCATCATTCTCTATATTTTTTTCTATTGGTACTTCAATTTTTCCCACGAGTAGGCGGGATTTATTGGTCGCCCGTGGTCTACCCGTCTAACCACAGGAAGGCTATCTCGAGATCGGAGGTAGCCCGGTATCCGAAATTCGCAAACTAGCGGCTTAAAACTCCCTTTTTAGCCATGCATCATTCGGCGTTTGCTGTTCCACCTTGGATTTGGGTTTACGGGTTTTCTCCGACCTCAAACTTATGGTTCCCGCTTGTACATTGATCATGCGTTGCAACGTGTTACAGCGCACGGTCAATATCCAAGTGGGACCCTTGGCTGACCCTAAACAGGCATGCTGATTAGTCATTTTCAGGTGGGCGCCCGCGAGAAGGACTGAAAGATGAGGATTTCGCCCAACCCTGTAGGTTGGGTTAGGTTTGTGGGTTGATGAGGTAGGCGGTGTACGTCTTCCCTCATCAAACTTAAGTCAATATAGACCCATTGTAATGCCGTTACTCCCGATACTGTCCATTCTTATAAGTCCCATTCTAGCCTTCCAGATGTTGTTGCAAACCTGTAATGATAAGCGAGAGGTATTTCGGATAGATCCCTGGGGTCATGGAAAAAATATGTTCCTAAAGTTGTTTTCCTAATTGACTGATGCCTGGATAGTGGCATAGAAAGTGTAGGGTATCCTCGTGTAATTCTTCATGCATTTTCTGTTTGTGGCTTTTGAGTAAGTTGTGTCCAATAAGTATCCCAACTAGTGTCGAAACAGATTTCCTGTTTCTTTAAAAAAGTTTGTGGGTTCTGGCTATGTCACAGTCGGGTCACAACTTCTTGTATGTTTCGCAGGCGGGGAGGGAGTTCCACTTTTTTTTTATAATTTGCGCTCACTCAAGGGGTTATGCATATATAAAGCGTTTATACGCCCAAAACTGGAATTCAACGCCCACGTCTGGTCAGGTGCACCAAAATCAACATTGCACCTACTAGATAGGATTCAAACGCGTGCGAAAAGACTTACAGGAGACATAAGAATATATTGTGGCCGGATCAGAGGGGGTGAAATATTTCTTACATCGATTTAGGAAACCTAGACATTTCGCTGCGTTTTTAGTGACCTCGAATATGTGGTCGTTCCGACGTAAGTGCCATTTATGGGTAATGGCTCTAGATTTTGGTTTCCCTTTAATGACAGATGACAGCATTATGTTTTGGAAGCATTGAATTCCACTCTGTTGGATTTACCCCATTTAATAATGCTGCCAAGGTCGGAATTCAATGAGCTTAACATATTTTGGCGTTTAGAGTCCACGTTCGAAGGTGAGGGACGAGGACCTGAAAATATGAGAAGCTGAGGGTACTGCCATCAGCGAAGGAATGAATTGGATTAGAAGTTGCAGACAGGAGATCATTTATAAAAATGAGAAAGAGAGTCGGAGACAAAATTGAGCCTTGAGAGACACCAGCATTTATTTGGTGAGTTGCAGACTTGTAACCATCCAAAATAACTTGAATTGAACGTTTCGAAAGCTAATGTCTAATCCATAGAAGAAGTTTTTCGTCGATTGAAAATGCACGCATTTTCGACAAAGGGCTTGATGCCAAACCCTGTCAAATGCCTTTGAAATATAAAGCGCAACAATCTTGCTTTCGCCACCATGGTGGATTGATTGGTTCCACTTTTCGGTGAGATATGTCATCAAATCACCAGCAGACCTGTTGCTGCGAAAACCATATTGCCGGTCATTGAGAAATTTTCGTATTTCGAGATATTTCTTAAGCTGACGATTTATCAGCGTTTCCATGACCTTGGAAAGAAGGGACGTAAGTGCAATTGGTCGGTAGTTGGAGAGAGAAGAAGATTCGCCTTTTTTTGGTACAGGCTGGACAAATGCTGTTTTCCACTCGGAAAGAGTCCTGATGAGTAGGATAGATAGAAAAGCTTATGCAGTGGTTTTGCTAGCGTAGAAGAACACCTTTTCAGAATGATGGGGGATATACCATCTGGACCAGCGGATTTGTGTATGTCAAGATCAAATAAAACTCTTGCAACTGTACGAGTGCGAAAGTGAATTTGTCCCATAGAATGATCAACGTTCTCAAGTACAGGAGGAGATTAAAACAATCTGGCAATGTAGAATTGGCTGCGAAATGCGCACCAAGTATATTGGCTTTGTCTAAAAAGTTGACAGCTGGAATGTCATTGTGAATGAGCGTCGGAATTGATGATGAGGCCGAATTTTTTATATTTTTAACAAATGACCAAAAGTTTTTACTACCTCTGGGACATTGTAGAATTTTTTGCCTCAACTTTTGGCCATAGAGGAATTTGACACTCTTTAAAGGGCATTACAGTCATTTCTGGCTCGTTTGAACTTTGCTCGGTTTTCCTCTGTTGGGTTGGTCTTATAGAACCGAAAGTTTGTCTCTCTCAACCTGATGGCTTCTTTGCAGTTCAAGTCATACCACCATTTTGCCTTTCGTCTGATACTCTTAATTCTGTTGGGAATAAAAGATCTCATACCAAAGAGAATGATGTTTGATATCATATCAGCAGCAGTTTCCTCGATAGTGACGTGGAATCGAGGAAACATAGTTATCAGTTAAAATTCCTAAAAAAAACTGCTTAATACTTCCAAATTGGCTTTCTCGTATTGCGTATTGTTCCACCTGTTTTTGGCAATATCCAGTGTTTTCTGTGATTTGAGTTCACATTATGCCGGTTTGACAGACTGGTCTGCCTGATCAATTCTGGTGGCAGATCCTTTCCTCGCCAGTTCATTAGCAATTTCATTGCCCAGTATGCCTCTGTGCCCGGGGACCCAGCAGGACTTAACATTATGTTGGATGCTAAGAAACTTCAGCTCTTCACAACAACGCTTCACAAGCTTGGACTTTATTTCGACTGCAGAGATTGCTTTAATTATGTACTCCTGACTATCAATAAAGATGGTGATATTATCTGGTGGCATCGCCAGCATTGAGATCGCTCTGGCTGCCTATGCTACTGCCAATATCTCAGCCTGAGTGACACTGCTGTGCTTAGGTGGATGAAAAGTGCTGTCAAACTTTCGGAAAACACTCCCGCTCTAACTCCTACGTCCATTTTTGAACTATCAGCATAGATGGAGATGGTTTCTGTTCCCATTCCTCTCTGTACTTGGAAGAGGTCTTTACTTGCAGTAGGTCTTTGAAAATCAGGGTGAGTATGTAGTCAGAGGGTACAATTGAGCCCTGGAAAGCGTATCTCTTAGCCTTTCGCATCCAGATTTGAGCGTGTCCTCCTAAGTTCATTTTTCAGCAATTGAGCTGACTCATTCTTAGTGCATATTGGCTGCAGATTCTTGCATTTAAAGGTCTAGTGGTAGCAGCTTTAGGATGGTTTATAGTCCCGCTGTTGGTGTGGTTCTCATTGCGCCTACATATGCTATTCTTTGTACCTTTGTCATGTTTTTCAGGTGGGTAACTATATTTGTGGATCGCCACCAGACAAGTCCTCCATCTTGTATATTAATATAGTTCTTACAAGGCTGTGCACATCCATAAAATAATCCCGGGGTTTGGACTCCAGTTTTGTCTGTATAATCGGCTCTGGGTACAAACGAGCCTGTTGAAATAAACCTCGCATTGATATCAACCATCTACCTAGTGGGACTGCCGTTAGGTAACATCTGTTGCTATTTTAGCTTAAGCTACTGCCGTTCCATGTTTAGAAACCGAGGTACAAATATGAGTAGAAGTCATGGCTCTATAAAGAAAAAATCTGAAATAGTTTTCATTTGATTGTGGTTGGGTCTTCCATAGTCCATAGAGGAGAAGCAACTTCGAAATCATGACTTCCGAAGCTATTATGTTACAAACGCCTTCATGGTAAGTCTTTTTATTGATGGCTTGAAAATTTAATAAAAAAATCTGCGTTGAGTTTGTTTTAAAATCGATGACAGAAGATCAACATTGATAGAGAATAACCTTGGATATCCAACCCTTCAACCTGTTCAAGAGATCAGTAAGAATAAAAATTGTATTACCGGGCCCGCTGTGAAATACGAGGCGCTATCCTATTCGAACTACCCAAATCGATTTTAGATTGATTGAATTAAAAATTGGAAAACAAATTAGCAATAGTAGTCGTTCTCTTATGTACTATTGACGATAAATCGCTGTCTGTTTGATTTAAACAAAAAATGAATAAGGGCCGATGATTCCATTAGCAATTCGTATCAAACTGTGTACATGTGTTAATCACCTCAATATCAATCTCACACTGTATGTGGCAATTCTGCTTATAATAATTCTTCTCATCTCATGATATTCCAAACAAAACATGTAAGGGCGGGTGTATCAGCTAGACAATTGAAGAGTGGATTATACAGTTTAAAAAAATGATTTCCATTCAACTAAGTGTATGTCAAGTCGTCTGGTTAGCGCCTATATAAACTGTACAGGCTAAAATGACTTTCTGACATTTTCTCCGTAGTCAGTTCTACTCATGCAATTTTGGTGCCCCGTTTAGGGTATACCAGTAACCCTATATAAGCAGTTTTCTTAATCAACAGTACTTGGGTGGCCCACTTTTATGGCTTAATTTGTCATTTGAAAGCGAAATTATGCCGCATTTAAAAACTTGACTTTATTTGCCATTACAAACCGAAATAAGGCCGATGATTTTAATTCGGCCATATTTGGCTTGCCGTGTTTTTGAGGACACGGTGCGAAATGTTGTTGAATACCTTGACATGAGGCTTGACCATGCATTGGCCCTAACGAATCAGTTGCGCCAACAAATTGTATTTTGTTGTCTCTAGTCTCTAGTCTCTAGTCTCTAGTCTCTAGTCTCTAGTCTCTAGTCTCTAGTCTCTAGTCTCTAGTCTCTAGTCTCTAGTCTCTAGTCTCTAGTCTCTAGTCTCTGGTCTCTAGTCTCTAGTCTCTAGTCTCTAGTCTCTAGTCTCTAGTCTCTAGTCTCTAGTCTCTAGTCTCTAGTCTCTAGTCTCTAGTCTCTAGTCTCTAGTCTCTAGTCTCTAGTCTCTAGTCTCTAGTCTCTAGTCTCTAGTCTCTAGTCTCTAGTCTCTAGTCTCTAGTCTCTAGTCTCTAGTCTCTAGTCTCTAGTCTCTAGTCTCTAGTCTCTAGTCTCTAGTCTCTAGTCTCTAGTCTCTAGTCTCTAGTCTCTAGTCTCTAGTCTCTAGTCTCTAGTCTCTAGTCTCTAGTCTCTAGTCTCTAGTCTCTAGTCTCTAGTCTCTAGTCTCTAGTCTCTAGTCTCTAGTCTCTAGTCTCTAGTCTCTAGTCTCTAGTCTCTAGTCTCTAGTCTCTAGTCTCTAGTCTCTAGTCTCTAGTCTCTAGTCTCTAGTCTCTAGTCTCTAGTCTCTAGTCTCTAGTCTCTAGTCTCTAGTCTCTAGTCTCTAGTCTCTAGTCTCTAGTCTCTAGTCTCTAGTCTCTAGTCTCTAGTCTCTAGTCTCTAGTCTCTAGTCTCTAGTCTCTAGTCTCTAGTCTCTAGTCTCTAGTCTCTAGTCTCTAGTCTCTAGTCTCTAGTCTCTAGTCTCTAGTCTCTAGTCTCTAGTCTCTAGTCTCTAGTCTCTAGTCTCTAGTCTCTAGTCTCTAGTCTCTAGTCTCTAGTCTCTAGTCTCTAGTCTCTAGTCTCTAGTCTCTAGTATCTAGTCTCTAGTCTCTAGTCTCTAGTCTCTAGTCTCTAGTCTCTAGTCTCTAGTCTCTTCATCTTCTGGATCGTTTTATTCAAAAGGCACCTCACATGGGTTCCGCTGAGAATTAAAGTCGCTTTCGGAGAATTCCTTCTCAATCCCCAACTTGTACGGATGGTAATGAAGGTCGGTCATCGTGAAGAATTCCTAGAACGATCCGAAAGTCCAGGCACAAATGCATATATGATCACAGAATGTAGTGGGGATTGCAATATTAAAGCTCTCATTAACTCGATGTTTTCAGGTGATCTTTTAAGCCGAGAGACTACAGTTATTCTTCTTGTCACACTCCGGTTTGTCTGAAAGTAGTGACCTATGTATGAATTGATTTCCCTTCCAGGATAGGGATCAACGGGGAAGTGATTTCGGAATGCGCTTTGGATTGCGATCGCAGAACATCCGTTCGAAAAGTAAGCTCAACTGCAATCGCACGACCCTCATTGTACCAATCCAACGCATGAACAACAATTCGGACCACTCCTGACCACAACCGCAACAAATGAATGAGACCACTACAACTTGAATATGGGGCATTCTAGCTTATTATAGCTTTTGTTGTATTTTACGTTCACTTTTACTTAAGAATTTATAAAAAAAAATGAGTGTGAGTTTACACGCGGTAGAAGTGAAACTGTATTTTTCATATAATGAGATGAATACACTAAGCAGCTGGTAAATATAGAAAGAGTGACGGTTGATATCTTTTTTCGTTACACTTTTTCGTTTCATTAAATCCAAGAAGCACCCAGAAACAGTTCACTTAAAAAAAAACAAAGAGCATATTTATACAATGGTCTTCTCACATTTCGTCCATAGACTGTTTTGAGATGCACCAACATTTTTTGCTGTTACTTTCTCTAAAAAATAAACTTTTTGAAAATTGCTGTCCCTTTTATCGTCTTTAGGTAGCTTAAATTCACGCCCTCAATTGATATTTTCATTTAAAAAAAACTAATCCGACAGTGTCTGAGAGAAAATTTATTAATAATGTTGTCCTAGACCTTTCACAAATAAACTATTTCGAGCCTCGCCCATATTTAAGGGTGATGTATAGATAAACAAATCTTAAATATTGCATTTGGGTATGTTTTTATCAAAAAACTGGTGGGATAGGGTATTAAACGATTCTAATACCGCATTGTAGACTTCATATAATCTATATAATCTATATCTTTGTATCTATATCCCTACTCAATCAGGAAATCTGCTCATATAAACATTTTTTTTGCTAAACAAGAACTGTCCCACTTTTCGGTGGTCACTATTAGATTACAGTTAACTAAGCGGTATCTTATCGGTCAAAAAACCTCCCAGTATCTCCTTCGTTTTTAATTAGAACGTATCGCTATCTTCCCACCTGTGAATCAATATTTATCATTTTCGCGCGCTACAATAAACGTGCACGAGGTGATCCACAAAGTTTGGTTTACTTTCAATGGAAGTCAATTCATTGAATGCCATAGGCACCGATGTGACACAGAATTACGTATCAACTTGTAGGCGGCTAACGATTAAAATTATAAAAAAAAACAATCTTATAGGTGGGTATCTGTTTTGTATCCATCTACACCTACTCTTTCCAATTAGTGCTCACTAGATACGTGTTTGCTTTGCAATTGGCAAGTGGACAGGTGGGTACCCTCCGTATGCTGAACATCTTGAGATTTAATTTTTAGCAAACATATCGGCGGAAGCATTAAAAGATACAAAATTTGTTTTCAGATTGTTTATTCTGCAAATTACCGATGTTATTGTGTGTAGGTGCAAAGCGGTTTTCAAATGACTGCAAAGCTAGGGGTGTGTTCGAGAAGTATGTTTATAAATAGAAAATTCTTGTGTACAAGAAGAAGAGTCATAATTGGGTCTCGCATTAATTGTCAAATATTGACTTTCGGTAGAGTTTTGCTTTGTAATCGTTGCTGATACTTATCTTTTCTTCTCAGTTGGGTCTGTCTTCCATTTTTATGACCTATCCCATATATAGACATAATTTTGATAAATATTCCCCAGAGTACATGGATTGACTAAGAATCGCTTGCTTTGTCCATTTAGCCATTTCTGTTAGTCCGTCCGTACGTCATCAGTTTGTGGGCTCTAAATTTTAAGCTAGAATGATGAAATTTGGTACACGAACTCCTGTTGGAAGCAACATCCGACAGAACAATTGTAAACTTTTACAAAATCCGTCCACTGCCACTCCCACTTTTCAGAAAAACCTGGTTTTTGGCCAAATCTTAAAGAATTTTGAAAAAATAAGTAAGCATTCTCGAAGTAAATAAATAAATTTTTGGCGCAACAGGCTCAATTTTTGGAGCAACAGGCCCGTTAGTACCCTTGGCCTAGCTTTCTCACAACCATTTATGTGTGCGTGTGTACTTCTTGCACGATGGCGGGACCTCCTGTTTTATGCCGACTCCGAACGGCTAAGTTGAGATAAGCTATTCTTGACAATTGATACTAATCGGATGATTTGTCAGATCATCACGAGAGGAGGGCCAGTAAAAATCATTTAGGTGTTGGTACGGCTGGGAATCGAACCCAGATCTTCTGCGCTGCAGTTCATCGCACTAACCATCGGGCTACTGAGCCTTAATCACACTACCTAAGTAATAGGAAGCATTAAATTTAAATAGAAAATACTAAATCGAGGCAAAATCAGGTGTTTCTTAAGCAAAGTCTCGTGTTCCTTAGGGAGGTCACTTGGGACCATTATTGTTTGCATTATTCGTGAACGATACAGATTCAAGGTTGTCTTTATGCAAGTGTGTGAGGCTTGCAGATGACTGGAAGATTTTTTTTTCCGTAGAATCAATTTTGTAGCCGATTGACGGTAGCTACGGATTGAAAATGCAAGGTTGTTTCCTCATTAGGTGGCCTGTATTCTATGGTTACTTCATAGTTGGGCACTTACTAAATAGTGCTAAGAAAACTTGGGCGTCTAATCAGTTCAGGGTACGTTTCCAGGCCAAACTCCAAACATCAGAATTGTGAGAGCTACTGCAAACTATTGAACTATGTCCTGTTGAATGCGGCTTTAATCAGGCCTATCGTGAATAAGTTTTCCCGGGAAATTGTTCACATTCAGCAATCTGATACATTGATGACAAGGGAAAAATTCCCGGGAAAATTTATTCACGATAGCCCTGAATATTTATAAGTGATCCGAGTTCTCCTCACAGAAGATCTGTGTTCAACAGAGTTGAATAGATTAGAGTTTTCACTGGTTGATTTTGCTTTAAAAACATGGCCACCTTAACCGAACAAATTTCGTTGTTTGTCAGACCTCGAATTTTGCAGAATTCAGTCATGTCCATAATTGCTGCATACTTACTTAAATAGCGCTACAGTCCGGAAGGAACCTGGGCCTCCACCAACATGCCTCTGCAATCAGCCCGGACCTTAGCTAACTGCCTTCAGTTGGGCACTTTAAGTTGGTTGAGGTCGTTATCTACTTGTGCACTTGACGTTCTGTCCGATTTGTCGATGTAATGTGTCCTTTCTTTTTGAAAGCATATACTCGGTCTTAACCTTATTTACTGCTAAACCCATATTTTTTGAAAACGTGACTATAACATCACGTTCGATCCGACCAATGATGTCAATATCGTCGGATTTATGGAAGATTGTGTCTCTGGTGTTGGCTCGGGAGTTTTGTACAATCCTCTCAAGAATGAGATAAAAGAAGTCACATGAGAGTGCTTTGCGTTGCCTAATTCCTTTTTTGGTATCAAATATGTCGGTGATTTCGTTTCATCCTACACAGACGGACTAGTTTGGGCGGTATAGCAAAACTAGACATGGCTCTGTATAGTTCGTCTCTACAAAATGCTGCCCTATGCGGCTTTGAAATCGATGAATAGGTGGTGGGTATCGAATTGGACTTCTTGTTTTTTTTACAGGATCTGACGATGGTTTCATCAGTTGTGGACCTTCATAGGCTAAAACCACACTGAAAAGTGCCGATCAGTTTGTTGGTACACGGTTTCAGGCGTTCACATATTACGGCAGATAGGATCTTGTAGGCTATGTTGAGGAGACATATGCCTCTGTAGTTGGCAGTTCAGAGGCTTAACGGGCTAACGATGCTGAGTTTCCATTCTTCAGACATACTTTCATCCAAGTTTTGCTTATGAGTTGGTGAATTTTACTTACCAAGTCATGTCCGCCGGCTTTATAAAGCACCGCGGGAATGCCGTCATTTCCGTTAACCTGGTTAAGCTTGAGTTTAGATATTGCTATCACTCACTTCACTGAGGTCGGATGGTAGTTAGTTTTCGCTGTCGTCGCCAATATTGAATATTTCGTTTTGCCTGACAGCGGGATGTTCGTCATCGCCGTTTAATAGTCTGCCAAAGTGGTTCTTCCATCTCCTTAGCATCGACTGTGTCTTAAATACGATATTCCCTTGTTCACCTCGAAAGAATTCTGTCCGAGCCTTGTATCCCTGGCTTTGGCGTTTTACACTTTGAGAACATCATTCCTGGAGTGGCCGCTCTCTATATCCTCGATAGCGCGCTCTTCTTGCTGTTTTTCTTCTTTCTGAAATCCTGGTGTGCTTTCCCTTCTTCTTTTCAAATAGAGATCAATATTGCTACACAAATTTGTATTTATACCCGTGACGTTATTGGTTTTAGTTTTCTTTTACTTTGAATATAGCTCATCCTAGGGTATGAATTGGGATCAAATAAAAATCATTAACACAGATGCTGCCACTTTAAATCCTGCTTCCACCTTTGTCAAAAGACCTACCAGACTGAGAAACATACTTTAAGAAAGCTTAGCCATCTTATGCGTCTTATGTGTAGTTTTTTGACAAATCTCATCAATTTTGTGGTCTAATCTTTGTCTCCACTGATATGCACTGCTCTCTTTTGAAATGGTTACCTCTGTTTTAAGATCGTTTCCATACGTAAGAATCAAGGTCAAATCACATTTTATATATTTAAAGCAACATTGCAGGAAAGTATTGCATTTGAACATGTCGCATGTATCTCATTAAAACCAAATTTTAAATCTATCTTATGTCCGTCTTTACTTTGCTTCTTGTGCAAGCTTAAGGAATCCCTCTAATATATAAAACCCAAAATATGCTTCCACAAACCCAACAAACAAAATTTAGCACACTCCCACCAACTATATTCACAAGTCAATGAAGCTTGAAGCTCCACATGGCAGATAGAAGCTCAAAATAAAATTATTACATCCAAGTCATGACTCACAAAGTCATTCCAAAAATAACCAAAACTTGACAAAACTTCATGAAACGAAACGAGTATTCTTTTAATTCACCATCGCATTGTTGTGCCAATTGGCGTATAAAGTAGGAAGTATCTGCGACAAGTCTAACAAGTGGACTGGCAATTTTTTTGGTATTTTTGTGTGTTTACTAAAATTATGTCAACCGGGATGTTGAAGAAAAATGAAGATGTGTCACTCGGAATGCAATTTCATTCTTGACGCTGAGCATCCAAACAAAAGTCACTCAAACAAATATCCGCAAACTCAAAATACGAATGAGTGTATCTAAATATCTGTTTTTGCCTCAGAAACAGTTCTACGCGGCAAAGATTAATATTCACGTTTATTGCCAATAAAACGAAACAAAAAATTATGAAACAATCAGACTATCTCGACCTAATGACTAATAAACCATCACAATCACTCGACAAATCGTTCACACACTGTATCTATGGTCATATGGTGAATGAAAAAAAAACAACCCTCCCACACTTTCGAAAATGAGTACCAGTGGCGGTCCTCTTGTGTCACCAATGAATTTATTAATTTCATCTCTCATCCGAGTATCTTGTGAGGCTGATTGGTACAACAAAACACTCACGATCACGCGAGCTCTTTCGATTTGGGTCATTCTATAATTAAGCTAGTAACTAACTAGCTGCGTGTGTATCTTTTCTCCGCCGGCAATCTGGAAACGAGGATGGTCCTGTGAACACAAATAATGATTTATGTTTACCCTCCACATGAAGGGCACAACCAAATCTCAAGTACGATGACAGCCGCACTAAAGCCCAGATACTCTGTGGCAATGTGTATCTTTGTATCCATGTACCCGAAATAATTGAAGAATTTTTTGAATTCTTGCATGTTCAGCTATTTTCCAAACCCAATTGGATTCGAACTCATGCCGCAATCTGTTTATTGCCTCCCTAGTGCCGCGTTAATGTTTATAAAGAATTATTTTGTTTATACAAACAATTTTAGAGGCCATTTTTTCGATAGTTGATTGGGTGGTGATACACGAAATGTATCTAAAATAAAAAAGCGCGTGTCGATTGTATCTTAACTTCTCTCTCTCTCTCTCGCTAGGTGATGTAATTTCTTCTTCAGCACTATCCGACATCATGCAATTGCTTTTAGTTTAATTATTCCCCCCTCGACGCGTTGGGTGTATCTTTTTCATTTACATACGAAAAAGTCCTTGAAATTAGCAAATTAGGAAGCACCCAGTTTTGGCTTAAAACACATGTGGGTGTGTTCAAAATGCGCCATAAATTTACTGAGGAAAAATGCCTTTTTTTTCAAAAAAATACTTTCATGCTGCAATTCACTCCTAGTTCGAGAGCGTTTTTAATCTTATCTCGACGGAATAAATGATGACCTCTTTGGTCGTTTCGCAGCCAGATGAATGGACTTTTGAGTGAGGTTTTCAATTTATTTTCGCATGGGATGTCATATTTGCTGGCATTCGCTTTCCATTGAGATGTAGATGCGATGCATGATTGTGAGGTTGTCAATTGGGTTGGAAGTGTGAAAAGTCGATTACTTAACTCAATTTGTTTCAATTAAGGGTTGGTCTATTTGGAGATGTATATACTTAGCAACAGATTGTGTCAGTGGGGAAACAGATCGTCCGATATTAGTAGTCTCCGCTGTGAAAAGAAAAGTAGAACAAACGTCAAAAGGGGCGACTTACTTATTTGCCCAGTAAAGAGCTCTTAAAACTTAATTTAAATTGGAATTCAGCCGACATCTGATTGTGGACTATTAGGAAGATTAAGAGCTAAGCACTTGACTAAGATATCCGTTCAAAAATTATGGGAGTCATCATCTTATCGAGACTTTTATCGGTTGAATTTTAAATGGCGCTTAAAAGTATTATTGACTGCCTAAAATAGCAAGCTAGTCATGGACTATGATGATTTAACCTACGGTTCATGATCAATGTCAAATTGAGTGGGCCTCGATTTTTAGCTCGACTACTGCTCTTGACATTGAAGTGTGCTATCTTCCATAGCAATCTAAATGATTGACAAGTTGAATTCGCAACCTACCCACCTACTTAGTTGGCATGAACTTTGGCTTTAACCAACAATTCTCAATTTGGTCATAAAAGTTGGTTGAGATCTCCCTCTGATAATATTCCTTTACCCAATGGTAGTCATTTGAATTTAATTTCCGCCTTTGCTGTAGAGGTGATCGGTTGCTAATTTGTATTAATGAACTCTAGTTCTATATATATAAAATGGTAGGCAATGCCGTTATATGAAACCTGAAGTTTTCACCTAGCTCATGCCTACCAACTCTGACTCTCAGCCTTCCCGTGACCGTAGATAGGGTCTCAATCCCTGTGTATAGTCAGCAGATGAGAGCAGGGGATGAAGAACTCCCAAGATGGAGTCAAGGGTGATGTCTACAGTCCAGTGATGATCGACAAAGTGAATAACCTAAATGAGCTGCTTCGACATATTCGGACAACAGGTTTTTTAGGAATCTCAAGAGTTAGTCAGGCCCCTTGAACATAGATGATGGCGGATGAGCCGAAAGCCCAACGGCAGTAACCGTAGGGGATACTGATGGCCCCGTGTCTTAGGGTATCTAATAAATTGGAATTGGGCCCCAGGTTGGGGGTTGTGCTTTGGGTTAACAATACACTCAGGGAACAAAATATTGGTAAGGAGCAACCAAAAGCCTTGCAAAGGAATGGTTTTATTGTTGACGACCAGGCTAAATGAAAAACATACAACGACGTTCGTAGTTATTTGCACCTGGAAATTGAAAACGCTAAACAGGAGAGGTGAATCCAAACAACTTGCGGAGACCCTAAGCTGCTTGAAAGCAGACATTACTGCCATCCAGGAAATACGATGGGATTGGGCGGGCAAAAAGAGGATGGAAAACTGTGACATCTACTATGGACCGTGTTATAGTGAGCAGAAACAGCGACTATTCGGATGCGGATTTGTTATAGGTGCCAGACTTAGGCAAGAAGTCTTATGTTTCCAAGACATTAGAGAACGCATTGTAACGATCCGCATCAAGGTCAAATTCGCCAACATAAGCCCTATATGCTCCCACGCTCCGATGTAGGACGAGATTGATATAGTGAAAGACTGCTTCTACGAGCTCCTTGATAAAACCTATGAGCAACTAGCGAAGTAAAATCTTAAAGTCGTCCTGGGACAGCCTATGCGACAAAACGTCTGGCAACGGACATAGGCTAATTGACTTCGCTGCGGAACGAAATGCCACTGGCTAAATACACGGTTTCCTAACCTTGATAATTATAAGGGGACATGACCCCTATGTCCCTATGTCGATCCAAGTCAACGAACGATCAATCAAATTGATAACATTGTGGTAGACAAGAGGCACGCATCCAGTATTTTGGATATCCTTGTTGTACCTACCTTCTAGCAGCTAAGGTAAGAATGCGGATATCCACCACGCCACAACAAACCAGAAATACTGTGAAAAAAATAAATGTCGAACGACTGCAATCGCAAGTGACCGCCAATGCCTTCGCAGAACGCATATACCTTAACCTCATGATAAACACCATACCACCAGCATCTAAAGTCGAAGAACAAGGACAACGATGTCAACAAGCAATTAGATCAGAAGCAACTGATGTGCTAGGATTCTCACAACCACCAGTAAGAAACCCTTGGTTTGATGAGGAACGCCGACAGATGCTCGCAGCCACGAACGAGGCCTACAAGGCTAAGCTGCAGGTGAAGATGAGAGCTGCCTTTGAGCTCTTTAGGCAGAGAAGAAGGGAAGAACACCAGCTTTTCAGAAAGAAGAAAAAAGAGCAAGAAAAGCACGCGATCGAGGATATAGATATAGAGAGGTGAAAAGTGTAAAACGTCAAGGCCAAGGATACAAGGCTCGAACAGAATCCTGTCGAGATATGGAAGAACCACTTCTGCTGGCTGTTAAACGGTGATGACGAACAACATCCCGCTGTCAGGCAGAACAAAGCTTCAATATTGGCAACGACAGCAAAAACTGCCAACCACCCAACCAAAGTGAAGTGATGATAGCAACTTTCAAACTCAAGCTTAACAAGGCTGTCTGAAATGACAGTCTGCCTGCCGAGCTTTATAAAGCCGGTGGAATGATTTGGTAATTAACATTCACCAAGTCATAAGCAAAATTTGGTCGGATGAAAGTATGCCTGAACCTCTTTTGTCCGATACACAAAAAAAGGAAGCTTCTTAACCGCACCAACTAAGTCTCCCCAACACAAGGCATACGTCTCCTCAACATTGCCCAGAGCTTAAATAAATGGTACTTTTTTTTGGATTATAGTAAGGCCTTCGATACCCTAAACCACAAAACAATTTTAGAAGCGCTTCATCCACTTGAAATACTGTGCCACGGGACCCGTTTTGTATACTATGCACTCATTCAGCCCAAACTTCGATATCGAGTACTTGCTTGGGGCAACGCAGCGAAAACTCACATCCAAAAGATACACAAACTGCAAAAAGCCGCGTTGAGGCATATCAACTGTAACAATACTCGAAAGCTTCAAAGTTCTTAATGTTGAAGACATTTTTAAGATGACGCTTACTTTGGAATACTTCGACACGAGAAGGCTACAATCCCATCCTTAAAATAATATCCCCAAAATGTA
The DNA here is from genome assembly GCA_932526625.1 of Rhingia campestris. Lineage (NCBI taxonomy): Eukaryota > Metazoa > Arthropoda > Insecta > Diptera > Syrphidae > Rhingia > Rhingia campestris. The sequence continues at coordinate 8,985,104 of OW052183.1, forward strand.
GGTTTTATGAAGATGAAATATAGAAAATGACAACATATTGTTCAGACGCAACATATTGTTCAGACAGTTTATCAAAATCGTTTATAGTTCGACAAAAAACAACGCGTTTCTCCTGCATATGCTATGCTCTGAGCGGCATCGTCCAACTACTCGTGATTTCATTATGTTGGATGTCAGGGCTTTTATGGCCGCTTGGCTTGGCAAGAGATATCCTCTTGTGATATGTCCAATACTCTAGCCGATTTGGCAGCTTCGAGTATGGCTAGGATCTCTGCTTGGAAAACACTGCACGAGTCTGCTAATCGAATGGATGTGTTTAACCCGATTCTATCGGAGTAGACGACAGAGCCCACTTCTATTTCCATTTTAGATCCATCAGTGTAGATAGCTATTTCGTTGTTGGATACCACATTGTTAGATGACCATTCGTCTTCACTAGGTATTCTGATTGAGTATTTAGTATCAAAGTCGTAATATGGGATGGTTCAGTATTGTGCTTTTGCCAAATGCTTTGATACATAGGTTGTCCGCTTCTTTGAGGCGTGCTGCGCTTTTCGCTAAGTCAATCAGCTGTAGGTCGATTGGGGGGAGATTTAGAATTGTTTCCAAACCTGCTGTGGGGCCTTTGCGCATAGCTCCTGTTATGGATACACATGCTGTCCTTTGAACCTTTGTCAGTACAGTCATTTGTTTCGTCTTTTTCATGGAATCCCACCAGACTAAGCAACCATAGGTGAGAATTGGTCTAACGACAGCTGTGTATAGCCATTTCGTGACCTTCGGGGAAGTACCCCATTTTTTACCACAGATTCTACTGCAGCTGTATAGTGCAATATTAGTTTTCTTTACCCTTTCGTTGATGTTACGGTTCCAATTTAACTTTCTATATAGTATCACCCCAAGGTATTTGCCACACCTAACAGTGAGAGGGTGGACCTCCCCAGAGTCGGTGTCGCAAACTCTGTGATTGATCTCTTGTTAGTGAAGAGGACTAGTTCAGTTTTCTTCGTATTTACACACAGGCCGCAAGGTTCTGACCAGCTATTGAGTATGTTTTGGCTTGTTTGCATGATTGCGGTTAGAGTCGATGGGTATTTCCCACTTGCCATGAGAACCACATCGTCTGCGTAATCCACTATTTTTATTGCGGTCGGTGGTTTCTATTCTCCTCAATGCTGCGTTGACTACCAGTAGCCAGAGAAGTGGAGAGGGAACACCCCCCTGTGGAGTGCCTACCTCTCGTCGTTATTATCCTTTTGCTACAATCACCCAGTAAGGATGATATGATGCGTTTTTTAAGCATGGTTATGATCCAGTCACTAATGACCATGCTTTTTCAAGTGCCTTCTCGATTGCTTCCGTTTTTACGTTGTTGAAGGCTCCTTCTATGTCTAGGAAGGCTGCTAGTGTATATTCTTTATGATATAGGGATTTTTATATTGTTTGAACTACATCAGGCAGGGCAGTTTCTACCGATTTGCCCTTGATATGGGCATATTGGTTTGGGGATAGGAAGCCTGGATTCAAGTTACTACGGATTTCAATGTCTATTAGTCTTTCCAGTGTCTTCAACGGAAATCAGGATAGGCTGGTTGGGAAAAGTAGGATTTTAGGGTTTTCCCGTCACCGCAAACGGACCGATGATTTTTCGAAGAATTTTTCTCTCGAATGGACCAAAGATTTCTTCATCCATTTTTGATACGGTCCATGCTTCAGCGCCGTAGAGCAGGACTGGGATGATCAGGGTCTTATAAAGGATCTCCTTAGTAGTTCGAGTGACTAAATTGACTTCTTAGCCCGAAGAAACAGCTGTTGGCAAGAGTATTTCTTCGTTTGATTTCTGACGAGATGTTGATGTCAGAGTTAACAGCGGAGCCGAGGTAGAAAAAGTCCCTTACTTCCTCAAAGTTATATCTGTCAATGGTGATGTTCTGTCCAATTCGTCGATGTTGTGTGTCCTTTCGTGTTGTCAGCATATACTTAGTCTTACCCTCATTTACTGCTAAACCCATTTTTGCCGCTTCCTTCTCCATACTAGCAAACGTGGCTATGACATCACGTTGAGTCCTACTAATGATGTCAATATCGTCGGCGTATGCTAGTAGTTGCACCGATTTTTGAAAAATTGCGCATCTGGTGTTGGCTCGGGACTTTTGCATAATCCTCTCAAGAATCAAATTGAAGAAGTCACATGAAGTCACATGACAAATAGTTTCCCAAAGAAACTATTTGCAACACTCCAGTCATGTTGTAATCTCCTAAAAACGAATAATACCCAACCACTCGCATTTCAGTTAATTTAACTCAATTTATCGATAGCAATATAAATCAAAAATGTTCGACATTTATTCATATGGACTATACAAAGTTCTTCCACTTGAACTTGTTTCGAATTAGGTCATCGAAGGCATCAACACGAAATAAATTATTTATTAATTTAGATTCCATTCAAAACCATGTGTTTGTGTGCGAAACATGTGTTTCATTGTTGTGAAATAAAATTTCCCAAATAAGCAAAGACAGCTTCCACATTCGACGAAAATTTGTGGTCGTTAAAAAATAAATAAATTCCGCAATAGAAATGTTACCGTCACATTTCGCTACCAAAACGCCCATTCGAAAACTCACGCAGAGATCTTCCAAAGTGAACAAACCGCAAGTAGTACATTTTTCTTTTTTTAAATCATGACTAAAGAATATTATGACTAAAGAAGAAATTATTTTTTTTTTCATTTTAGTTTTGCCTTCGCTCATCTTTTGACTGATTCACTCCACTCTACGCTATTGCATGAGAGATGTAAAATTGAGAAAAAAAAAAATAAAATAAAAATCTAGCAAATTTTTTTTCTCTAAATTATTTTCTTTCGCATGAAAATGAAATAATTGGATCTTATCCAACACAAGACCGAACCTGATTAAAATTTTATTTCTTTTGAAAATTTACATTACAAAACAATGGAGGAATTAATTTACTGTCGATTGGGGGTTTTTGGAGATTTTTCAAAAATATTTCTGAACTAATAGATACACTGGGGAAACATTTGTCGATAGGTAAAATAGACCTCATTTGTTGAGTTTCTTTTAAAATAAATAACAACAGAGATGGAAAGATTTTAAATGAAAAATAAATGGGAAAATATAATTTTCCGATGCAGTGATGTTAGCAAAGATGGAAATTATGGTCAATTACCACCTCCATACATGATCGTTTAGTCTTTTTTTTTATTGATGAATGGAATCGTTATATTAAGCAATACATTTAATTTAACATAATTGGTCTAGATATCCCTAACACCTTCGACAACGCTATAGTGCTCTTTTGAACAAACATAGGTGTCGGTAATACTTTACAAGCTGTATTAGGTCAATAATGGTCGGTTTTCTACTTCCCCAGTATACGTAGAACGAACCATTGAATATTGGCAACGACAGCGAAAACTGCCAACCACCCGACCTGAGTGAAGTGAGGATAGCAATATCTAAAATCAAGCTTAATAAGGCTGCCGGAAATGACGGCCTTCCCGCTGAGCTTTATAAGGCCGGCGGAGATGACTTGGTAAGAAACATCCACCAACTCATAAGCCAAATCTGGTCGGATGAAAGCATGCCTGAAGAATGGAACCTCAGTATCGTTTGCCCGATCCACAAAAAGGGAGACCCTCTGAACTGCGCCAACTACAGAGGCATAAGTCTCCTCAACATCGACTACAAGATCCTATCTGCCGTAATATGTGAACGCCTGAAACCGTTTACCAACAACCCAATCGGCCCTTATCAGTGTGGTTTTAGGCCAGGAAAGTCCAAAACCGATCAAATTTTCACACTTCGGCAGATCCTGGAAAAAACTAAAGAAGTCCAACTCGATACCCACCACCTATTCATCGATTTCAAAGCCGCATATGACAGCATTTATAGAGACGAACTGTACAGAGCCATGTCTAGTTTTGGTATACCGCCCAAACTCGTCCGTTTGTGTAGGATAACGATAGAGAATTCTCGCTGCTCCATCAGGGTCGGAAACGACCTCACCGACGCATTCGATACCAAAAAAGGATTTAGGCAAGGCGATGCGCTGTCATGTGACTTCTTTAATCTGATTCTTGAGAGGATTGTGCAAAACTCCAACGCCAAAACCAGAGGCACAATTTTCCAAAAGTCGGTGCAACTACTAACATACGCTGACGATATTGACATCATTGGTAGGACTCAACGTGATGTCATAGCCACGTTTGCTAGTATAGAGAAGGAAGCGGCAAAAATGGGTTTAGCAGTAAATGAGGGTAAGACTAAGTATATGCTGTCAACAGGAAAGGACAGAACGTCATCATTGACAAATATAACTTTGAGGTGGTACGGGACTTTGTCTACCTCGGCTTCGCTATTATCTCTGAAAACAACATCTCGTCAGAAATCAAACGAAGAATTACTCTTGCCAACCGCTTTTTCTTCGGGCTAAGAAGGCAATTTAGTAGTAAAGCCCTCACTCGAACTACTAAGGAGATCCTATATAAGACCCTGATCATACCAGTCCTGCTCTACGGCGCTGAAGCATGGACCGTATCAAAAGCGGATGAAGAAATCCTTGGTAGATTCGAGAGGAAAATTCTTCGAAAAATCTTCGGTCCCGTTTGCGTTGACGGGCTATGGAGACGAAGATTCAACCAAAAACTATACGAGCTGTACAGCGACATGCCCCTGGTCAAAAAACTCCGCATTGGAAGTTTAAGATGGCTAGGACATATAGAACGAATGGACACCAATACTCCGGCTCGCAGAGTCTTCGATTCCCAGCCAGACGTCGGACGCAGTAGAGGAAGACCTCGCCTTAAGTGGCGCGCACAAGTGGAAACCGACCTCAACGAACTTGGAGTGCGCAACTGGAGGCAGTTAGCTAAGGACCGGGTTAATTGGAGAGGCATGTTGGTTGAGGCCCAGGTTCATTCCGGACTGTAGCGCCACTTAAGTAAGTAAGTAAGTATACGTTGAATAGGGAAGTATTGTGATTTTTAGAAATTCTTATGTGTTGAGGTACCATGATCCCAAAAATAGTTTTTAAAAAACGTATTTCTGCGTCTGTAAATTTTGGTCTGAATTCTGTTATTGACACTTGCGCCCAAACTACTTGGTCGATTTGACTGGCATTTCGGCATTCGGTTCTGGTGGTCCTACAGAGGTGTTTTTGGAATCGGGGTTTTAGCTCGAAAATTAACCTCCCAAAGTACATAATTTTTAAAACGCAATTATCTCGATAACGGCTATAACGATCTTGATAAAAACTAATAACCAGGCTTTTACAGGTATTTCGAATAAGATGGCATTAACCGTTCTTCGCCGAAAATACAAATAACGGTAATTTTGAAAATGACTGATTTCTAAGGAAGTGGAACGGGGATATAACGGGTGATTTTTTAGCTGGTTTGGTTTTGGCAACACTGGTTTTGACAGCTAACGTGTGTTTAGTACCTTGTGTCACTGTCAAGCAGCTTCAGTTTGGTTTGCAATTTAACCATGGATCGTCTTACAAATGAACAACGCTTGCAAATTATTGAATTTTACTATCAAAATTCGTGCTCGGTTCGAAATGTTCATCGCGCGCTGCTTCCATTTTATGATCGGCATTCTCGACCTTCTGAGCAGTCTATTCGGAAGATTGTGACCAAATTTCGCACCAAAAATACTTTGTTGGACATTAAACCACCAACACGTTTACGTACTGTGCGTAGTGAAGAAAATATTGCGGCCGTATCAGCTAGTGTGACAGAAGACCGCGAAATGTCGATTCGGCGCCGTTCCCAGCAGTTAGGCCTTTGTTACAGCACTACGTGGAAAATTTTGCGGAAGGATTTGGGCGTAAAGCCTTTTAAGATACAGCTGGTGCAAGAACGAAAGCCAGCCGACCTACCACAACGCCGAATTTTTGGTGAATGGGCTCTTGGAAAGCTGGCCGAGGATCCGCTTTTTTATCGAAAAATTGTGTTCAGCGATGAGGCTCATTTTTGGTTGAATGGGTACGTAAATAAGCAAAATTGCCGCATTTGGAGTGAAGATCAGCCAGAAGCATTGCAACAGCTACCAATGCATCCCGAAAAAGCCACTGTTTGGTGCGGTTTATGGGCCGGCGGCATTATTGGGCCATATTTCTTCAAAGATGATGCGAATCGCAGCATTACTGTCAATGGTGAACGCTACCGAGCGATGATAACAAACTTTTTTTTGCCCGAAATGGAAGTTCTTGACTTGCATGATATGTGGTTTCAACAAGACGGTGCCACATGCCACACAGCAATAGAAACAATGGCGCAATTGCGAGGCGAGTTTGGTGAACAGTTAATTTCACGTTTCGGGCCGGTCAATTGGCCGCCTAGATCGTGCGATTTGACACCATTAGATTATTTTTTGTGGGGGTATGTCAAGGCTAATGTCTATAATGTCTATAGGGACAAGCCCGCTTCGATTGACGCACTGAAAGCCAACATCCATGCATTCATTCGTGAGATACCGGCCGATATGTGTGAAAGAGTATGCCAAAATTGGACTCAGCGGATGGGCTACCTGAGACGCAGCCGCGGTCAACATTTGCATGAAATTATCTTTAAACATTAAATTGCAAGGTTCAAACTATCGATTCAAATAAATATTTCATTCATTTTTTCGAATTTTTTGTGTTGTTTTTTTAAAAAAAGTTCTAAACCTCTTAAAAAATCACCCGTTAATTATGTGTTTCCAGAACAAATGTATGCATACATTGTGTCTTATTTATTTGTGAATAACAAGAAGAAGATTGTTTCGTTGAATGTTCTGTTATTGTTGAACATCCGTCGGACCGTCCAGCATTATTCATATTCTCCTCCCATATGGTTACCGTCAAAATACATACAAGACCAATCTGTTACATCTCCATTCAAGTATGGGTACACCCGTGCATCGCTCAGATGTATAGCTTCGCTTTGTAATATCAACAAGTTCATGTGCATCATCATTCAAAAAGCAAATTATAACGAGCAAGTATCTAGCTGTTAACATTAGGATACATGTATCTGCGTATTTATCACTTCCTCCTCCAGCGTTGTGTGTTTTCGTGGAAATGTAAACCCCAGGTGATCTATTCCGCAGAATTCTAAATTCATGAAGTTCTATTTATTTTAGACTGACTAGTATGCTGTGCTTTGCAAAAATATGAACATAATAGATGACTTCACGGATAGATAGCGATTGAAGGTCGGCATGTGAAAGTGGGGGATTAGTTCTTATCAACGGTTGGTTGTGAATTTTTATATGAGTTTGTGAAACCAAAAATAAGTAACGAATGTATGATGCAACAACATTGTACGTTGGATACGTACTTGTTAAATTCGCAAAACGAATATACGAAAAAGGTTAAAAAAACATATGAGAGGCTACAATCCGCTGTGCGGATCGTTGAATACCCTATCCCATCCCATCCTTAAAATTAATATCCTCAAAATATAGGCCTTATTTCGATGAAATACAGAAAATGACATTGTCACAATATATTGCTCAGACAGTTTATCAAAACCTGTTGTGGTTCGACAAAAAAAAGTATTTCTATTGCTAATGCCTTGGGATGGGGTATACAAATGGTTTTTGTAAGAAAACGCCCCCAAAATGTGGGCGTAGGTGAAAATGATCTATTGACAAAATGTTTATATTACCATTGCGGTGTGATGTGGATAAAATAGAAAAAATGATATAGTGACAACTAAATCTTCAGACTGCTTACAAAACACTTTTACGGTTCTACAAAAGACTAGGTTTTCTCCTTCATATGTTATGGGGTAGTGTATAAAAATGGTTTTGATATAAAAACGCCCCCAAAAAGTGGGCGTGGGTTAAAATGGTATAAAGACGAAATGTTCATATTAATAATGTTAATGATTCTGCATCAAAATTTTTTTCGAAAAATTTAAAATTTGACCGAAAACAGTTTTTTATTGAAAACGCCCCCAAAAAGTGGGCGTGGCAAAGAACTTTATATGGACGAAATATAGATATTAATATTGTCTAAATATGTTGTTCAGAAACTTTTTTAAAATTCCTTACGGTTTGGTCAAAAACTGAGTTTTTCTTAAAAGGGGGCGTGGCAGTGGGCGGATTTCAAAAATTTTTACACTTGTTCTGTAGGCAGAGACGAGGATCCTATATACCAAATTTCATTATCCTAGCTCAAAATTTAAGGCCTAAAAATCGGTGACGTACAGACGGACGGACGGACGGACGGACGGACGGACAGACAGACATGGCTTAATCGACTCAGCTAGTGATTCTGAGTCGATCCATATACTTTGAGGTATATGTAGCAAAATTATTTCTCTATGTTACAAACTAAGTATCAAAACTAATATACCCCTATGGGATAGGGTATAAAAATTATAGCACGCATTAGTAGGACCCAGAACATAGCTTCTTAGCTAATTTATCTGTGTGAAAAATTTACGAGCACGTTTTATTCAAAAGTGTTTTGAAGGTTAACACCTTTTGATGTTTCTAAATAACATTCAGTCACAATATTGTAATTCACGTAAAATTTGAATTTTGCGCCATTTATTAGAACTATGCTGTCAACGGAAAAAAAAATAACAATGTGACAGCTGGCAGTTCGGGGTTAGTTAAAATGGAGCGCTATACGAAAGAACAACGCATTTTCATTGTTGAGCAATATCTTAAAAATAATGAAGCTTTGGTAGCTACAGTCCGCAATTTTCGTACAAAATATGGCCGCCATAGTTTTTTAAAACCATCAACTGTGATGAGAATAATTGATAAATTCAGGGAGACTGGATCAATTAGGCCCGGTTTTTCAGTGCTGAGTTAACTCTGAGTTAACCTAGAGTTTACTGATACTGGAATAAATTTAATCCAGAGTTAACTTACGAAGCAGATTTTCAGTGCATGATTAAATTTGAATCCGTGTGTGGAGAGTTAATTTGGTAGCACTCATGTTTTATCGATTTTGCTGTCAAAAAGTTATCGAAATTTATAGAATTTGCAACAGCTCAGCTTGTCAGCTGTTTGCATTCCTTTTCTCCAAAGAAATGAAAATGCGATCTTACAAGTTTTTTCTCCTTAAAACAGTCAATTCAATTTTTAAAACAGTTTCGAGTCGCTGAAATCTGAATCTGAATATATCTTACACGTATTTAGTTTACAAAAATTTAATAAAATGTCCACATAAATGAAATTGAAAATAATTGTTTGCTTGGTATTTATCGTCTGTCATAAATATCTGATCATTTAATCCGAGAGTTAACTCACCAAACTGGCTGGGTTAACTCAAAGTTAATTCTAGATTTAAATTGACTGAAAAACTACTTTATCGAGTTAACTTAATCCCGAAACTAGGATGATCTCGCACTGAAAAACCGTGCCTTAGTAAATGTAGACACTCAGTATGTCTTGTCATAAGTCGTTCAACAGAAACCATCGAAGCAGTTTGCTAGAGCGAACAGTCATTGAAATTCAATTCGTCACCGTAGTCAAAAATTGGTCATTTCGAGAAGCCTCTCTACAGTGAATTTTCACGAAAGACTTGAAACTACACGCTTACAAAGTTCAATTGACTCAAGAACTGAAGATATTCTGACCATGCAGAGCGAAGAGAGTTTACTGAATGGATTTTGGAAAAAAAGGGGATGCTGACTTTTCGAACAAAATCATCTACAGTGGTGAAGCTCATTTCCATCTGGAAGGCTTCGTTTATCTTCGAAATTGTTGCATTTGGGGTTCGGAAAACCCACGAGTAATTGTTGAAAAACAACTGCATCCACAACGCGTTACTCTTTGGTGCGGATTTTGGGATGGACGCATTATCGGACCATTCCTCTTCGAAAATGCGGCTGGTTATGCGGAAACAATGAATGATGCTCGTTATCGTGACATGATGACCAACTGGTCGAGTGCCTAAATTACAAGAAATGGATGTGACCAACATTGGGTTTCAACAAGATGGTGCCATATGCCATACAACTAGAGAAACAACTCAATTACTGCATGAGTAATTTCTAATCGGGTACTCGGCCTTTTTTGTGATCAGAATTGGCCAAAATCCAGATCTTGCTATTTAAAGCCATTGGACTTTTTTTGGGGTTTTTTTGAAGTCAAAGATCTATGAAAACAAGCTCTCGACCACTGACGACTTGCAATTAGGCGGTGTATTTATGAAATGCCACATTTTTTCAAAACGGTCATAGAAAAAGTCAATAAAAGGATACGTACTTGCTAGCGACGGCATGGCGGTTATTTATCGATATTCATCTACCTGGGAGTAAACATTAACCCCTCGATTTAGCAAAACATGTGGGATTAAAACTCTTAACCCGAAAGTCCAAATGTTTGCGCTATCGGACCCTAATCCTACCAGTCCAACATTAAGGCGCCGAGTGCTGGACAATAAGCAGGAAAGCTGAGCAAATATTAGGCACCTACGAAAGAAAAATGATTCGTCGAATTTTTGGTCCTGTATGTGATGAAGGCGAATGGAGGAGAAGATACAACTGCGAACTTTATGAGCTCTACCAAGATGTGGAAGTAGTGGAAAAGCTAAAACACGTAGACTACATTATCTCGACTACATCGAGCGAATGAACAACAATGCTCTAGCTAAAAGAATCTTCGAATCCCAGCCTTGAGGTTCGAGGCGACAAAGAAGACCTAACCTTCGGTTTAATGATCAAGCTATCGCGGATAACAGAGCGCTTTGACTTAATAAATGGCAGCAACGTGCCCAGGATTGAAGAGGATGGAAGGCTGTCTTGTCTCAGGCAGAGAACCTCAACGGGTTGGGAGCCCCTTAAGTATGTAAGTAAAGTACTATACGCAAGGGTGATTACAGAGCTTGTGGTTCCATTAAAATTTTTCCTTACTAAAGTTATTTTCTAAAAAAATTCAAACAAATTATTAAAAAATATCAAATAACTCGATGGTTTCCTCGGTATTATGACATGTAGCACCATTCCGTTGGAAAGGAATGACATGCAGTCCATGTTTACGAATTTTTTGATGCAAAATATCGTTGATCATAACCTCCATGCGGACGTTCCTATTTCCGATGACGCAATCGAGCATATTCGTCAGTATCTCGCGAATAACACAGTAAAGTTGGTCACCAATGCTTCAATCGTAGGTGGCTTATCCACAAACACATTAGACTTTACGTAGTCCCAAAGGAAAAAGTCGAAATATGTGATATCGCTGGCCAATCCACTGGTCCGAAGCGTGAAATTAATAGTTCACCGAAGCGGTCTCTCATTATGTCCATTGTTTCACGGGTTGTGTGGCAAGAAGCGCCGTCTTGTTGGAACCAAATATTGTCGAGATATCGGGCTTCAATTAAAAGAAAAAAAAATAGTTCTTTATCATGGCGCTATAAAGAGCCCCATTTACAGTACCGTTAGCACCAGCCTCATTTTTGAAGAAATACGGACCGATGATTCCACCGGACCATAAATCACACCAAACGGTTGTTTTGAATGGATGAAACTCCAGCTATTGAACCTATTCTGGTTGTTCTTTGTCCGTTATATGACAATTTTGCTTATTGACATATCCATTGAGCCAAAAATGGACCTCATCGTTGAACAAAATCTTGGTCGAAAACAGTTGATCTTCAGCAAGTATCTCGAGAGCCCATGCACTGAAACGATGACGCAATCGAAGGTCAGCCGGCTTCAATTCTTAAGTCAGCTGAATTTTGTATGCCTTCAAATCAAGATCTTTGCGTAGAATCGCGCCCATGTTGTTTCATATACAGGCCAAGTTGGTGAGAACGGCGCCCAATCGATTCATCGCGATGCCTACACTGTCAGCTACAGCTGCTATATTGTCAACTTTTCGCTCTGGGCGAGGTCTATTCGGTCAAGTGCCATCAAATAGTGAATATTAGGCCTCCAATTTCTTGATGGTATGGCGAATAGTGACTTCTGTAGGTCGACAATGGACAGCATAAGTTCGCCAAAGGGTTTTTCGTGCGCTCCTTCACAGGTTGTCAATTGTTGTCCGGGTGTTGGTATACCCATGGCAACTTGACCAGACTCACGCACCATCTGTCCAAAAACACCTTTTGAAAAAAAAAATACCAGCTATAACCAGCCCACAAATTTGTTGGGATGCCATTTCTGATAGTAAGTTGTCTAAATTTGTTGTTTTAAGTTACCCTTGATAGGGCATCAGAACTTTTTAGATTAATATACCGCAGCATAGCATATTGTTGAATCCCAGGTGACTGGGAAAACCATTTTGAGCTTTTGATGAAGCGGAGGAGGCTTTTCACTTCCGTTTTTGCCAAATCACAGTGATTTTGAAAATAGTAAGCTACAAGATGTAGCTTCCTTTTGTTTGATAGGGCCGGGCAGTTACAAAGGAGATGAACTATTGTTTCCTTCTCTTCCTCGTCCATGCAGCTCCTACAGAAGTCGTTTGAGAGAAGGCCTAGCCTTTCTGCGTGTCTACCTATAAGGCAGTGTCCCGTGATGACACCTATGGTATCGCAAATATGCGGTCTAGCGAGCGAAATCAGACACTTTGCTCTTCTCAAATCTAGCTTTGGTCAAATTTGTTTGGTTGTTTGACACGTCGTGCCAAGACTCCATCTGAGGTTTGATTTGCTGTTAGCATGTTGCGCTAATAAGCTTTTGCATGTAGCGATAGGAATATTTAGTGCACCCGTGTCGGGTACAACTGGTAATTTGGTTCCATTTCGGGCGAGTTCATCAGCCTTACAGTTCCCTGGAATGTCACTATGCCCAGGCATCTCCTGCAGAGATGATCGGCAATCTAGGGTGTCTTTGAATTTGTTGAGACTGATTCCAGGGATTTGATTGCCGCTTGGCTGTCTGAGAAAATGCTAATATCCTTGGCAGATATTACATTCTCTTTCAACCAGGATAAGGCTTCTTTGATCGCCATGAGTTCCGCCTGGAAGACGGAAAGATAGGCTGAGATTTAGCCAGTCGGAGAAGACACCAGCACCCTTTTTGTCATTTGTTTTGGAACCATCGGTTTAAAAGTGGATCGAGTCATTTAGCACAGGTTCGTTGCTCTCCCATGACGTTCTGTCTGGGATTGTGACCCGTAAACTCTTATCAAAGTTTATTCTGGTGAGGGTGTAATCGGTGTTTTCAGGAACATCTGTATATTCGTTTAGAATTTTTGAGTGGCCATATTTAGTATTTGACCACTGTTGGATGGCTTTAAGTCGTATGGCTGAGTTAGCTGCCATTTGATTGCCGAAAATATCTAGGGGTAGTAGGTGAAAAAGAATTTCTAATGCCGCTGAGGGTGTCGCACGGAGTGCTCCACCAATGCACAGACACGCAGTTTTCTGCACTTTGGCTAGTGTTTTGCTGTTTAAAGCTATTTCTAGTGCTGTCCACCATACTACTACTCCATAAAGAAGTATCGGTCTTATAACCGATATATAGAGCCAATGCGTGATACGAGGTTTCATTCCCCATTTCAAGCTTTTGGCTTTCTTGCAGGAATAAAGTGCTACCGTCGCTTTCTTTACTCTTTCTGTTATGTTTAGCTTCCAGTTAAGCTTCCTGTCCATAATAAGTCCCAGATATTTTGCTTTATCTGAGAAGACTAGTTTGATTCCGTTAAGTGACGGGGGGTCAATGTGAGTAATTTTATATTTCCTAGTGAAAAGGATCAGTTCAGTCTTATGTGATTTGACACCCAGTCCACAGCTGACCGCCCATTTGGAAAGTGTTTGTAGTGCGGTTTGGAGAAGCTCCTTGAGTATATTCAGGTGTTTCCCTGAGACAGCGATAGCGACGTCCCTCTGCTTCCCTTAAGTCACATTTAAAAAATCATGATCTACATAAAAAAATATCTTGATCTACATAATATCCAATTAACCAAATACAGGGTTTTTCAACAGGGACGCCACAAAAGTAGAGCGTCAGGGACAACAAACGGCGCCATATTTCTTGCCGCTCTTTTGACATTTCTCTTCAGTAAGGTTTGCCATTTCATGATGGAAAGATATACGAGCCAACAATGAGTCGAAATTATTAAGATTTACTACCGAAATTCGGAGTCAGTGGCCTCAACGTTAAGAGCGCTACGTCCAATTTATGGTCGTCATAATGGTCCTAGCAGATCAACAATTGAGCGTCTTAAAAAAAAATTTGAATCCACAGGCACAGTACAAAATGTTCCCGTGCCAGTAAGACACAGAAGTGCCCGTAGTGTCGAGAATATTGCTGCCGCTGAGGCTTCAGTTGAAGAAAGCCCAAATGTGTCTCTCACACGTCGTTCTCAAGCGTTGGGCATCTCTGTGACGTCGTTATGTCGAATTTTGCGAAAAGATCGTGGCCTACATCCTTACAAGATTAAATTGACGCAAGAACTGAAGCCGCTTGACCACCAGAAGCGTCGTATGTTCGTGAATTTGGCTGAGCAACAACTTGAAAATGATTCGGATTTTCATCAAAAAATCATCTTCAGCGATGAGGCTCATTTCTGTCTGAATGGCTTCGTCCAAAAACAAAACATGCGGTATTGGTCAGGCAGCAATCCACACGTACTCCATGAGTAATCATTGCATCCCGAAAAAATTACGGTTTGGTGTGGTTTATGGGCCGGCGGCGTCATTGGGCCGTACTTCTCCCGTCATGATCAAGACCGGCACGTTACTGTGAATAGGAATCGCTACCGTTCAATGATCACCGAATATTTTTGCTCCAATTGGATGATATGGACTTGAAGGACATGTGGTTCCAACAGGACGGCGCCACAAGCCACACAGCGAATGTCACAATCAATTTATTGGAAACCAAGTTTGGAGAACGTTTTATCTCACGAAATGGTCCAGTCGCTTGGCCACCTCGGTCGTGCGATTTGACGCCGTTAGACTATTTCCTGTGGGGCTACGTCAAGTCTATGGTCTATGCCAACAAGCCGCGACGATTGATGAATTCGTACGAATATCGAACGTGAAATTGCAGCAGTATCGACCGATTTATGCTTAAAAACCGTCAAAAATTGGGTTCAGCGTCTGGACTTCTGCAAGCGTGCCCGTGGTGGCCATGCAAAAGAAATCGAGTTCCATACATAATGACATCGAACGTACTTTCACAGGAATAAAGAATCTCATTGATATCCATCACCGTTTTTGTTTTATTTTAAAAAAAAGTTTGTAGCTCTCTTATTGAAAAACCCGATAATTCTGGCCAAACTAGGAAACTCCTAAAACAGGACGTCAATATAGAGAAATAAAATTTTTTTCATTCGCCAAGAAGTATGCATTCAAAAGTATACAAACGATCGGTCATTGCGCTGAACCAATCAAGTATGCAGCCGATTGGGATGGTTCCCATGTTTGTATCTTTCGTTTGAATTTGTATCCGCCATACTCGTAGTGGCAAAGAATTACTCACAAAAGAAATCGTAACGGTGCCGTACATGTTCATGCAAATTATACATTTCCCACTCATCATCTGCGGCATCTTAATAATCATAGAACACAAATGTATCTAGTAGGTTGCAATAATTATCGATTCAATCGATAATCAATTTGTCACAATAACCTCGAATACATCCCGTAGTACTTTTTCCGTCGAGATATATATTCGAGATCAAATACATTATTTAGGTAAGATACACAACGCAAAGCTTTCTTCCGTGAAATTAAGCATTCGCATTGCAATTAAGATCCCCAAAGATACTCATACAATGCAAAATCCGTGAAGTTTTTTTTTGTTTGTTTATCTTTTTGGTCAAAAAGTTCACGCCTACATTCGTCGGTGCACAGATGAGCAGAACAGAAACAGAAGTGATCTTTGGCTTGAATTGCGTGTTTTCAAGAGTTTTTTTCATTACCGCCGGCCGCCGTCGCGCCATCGGTGAACTTGGCTGCGGAATTTTAAATAAAATTGAAAAAAAAAATTTTTTTCATCTTTTCGGTTTATTTCTCGTTCAATTGTTTTAAATACTCGAGAGAATATTTTTTTGAATTGCTTTCAAAGATTTCAATTTGTTCATCTTCTTCCCCACAAGTAACGACCTTGGAGTTTGCTGTACATTCAGTGCGAAGGCTTAGTTTTGTGGGGTATCCTCAAGTGCGTGGAACTTATTTTTGTTGCACAGGGTAAAAATGTCGTGTGAATGGGATTTGTTTATGTGAAATTGTTTTTAATTTTTTAAATGTAAAAGTGCACCATTTACATTTTGAGAATATTCATTCCAATGCGATTTTAATTCCTTAAACTTTGTGATTGTTAAACTGTGACATTTTTTTTTACTTTACGGAATGTATACCTACCCTAGATTGTGAAGCACCTATCTATCTACCTATACTTACGCTTTGATGGTATGTACAATATATGAACAATTTTAAACAAAAACGCAACATGATCCGTTTGCGCCCATATTTTTTAAAATAATAAGAAAAATTTCAAACACTACAAATAATAAAAAAAAACTTTGATATCTGCCTTCAAATCTAATACGATGTTCAATTTTTTTTAACAAAAAACAAAAATGGTTGCCTTCTCACCAAGCACCACCTACAACAACAACAAACTTTTTATATCGCTCCTAGATAAAAAGAAAAAAAAAGAAAATAGATAGCAAGGGGAAAGAAAGTCTAACGTAACTTTAGACCTCGGGGACAGACTAAGAATGGGAAATAGAAGACAGTGACAGTCGATAGAAGAAACGAGAAAAAGAAGGAATTCCCAATGACCTTGCCTCCTAAGAAGGATAAAAGAAGAAGAAAACCACACGAAACTAAAACCTAAGATAACCTAAAGTTAACTAAACTAAAAATAAACCCTTTATCTAAAAATGAAATTGCTAAAATACCCTAAGGGTGTGGTTACGCTACAAAGCAACGCTTACAAGCGTTGGTCGTATCCGCTGCCTAATACGCAGAAAGGCTTCCCAAAAGTTATCCTCCTTAGCAGGTTCGCTGTACATGATCCGAAATACGCCCGATGTTGTGGTGAAAGGTGGCCTGGCCACCCCTGGTGTAGAAACACGATCCGCGCAAACATTCTAACCGATGCTATGGGTGATATCCCTTTGAGACACCTTCCAGTCACACCTATCTACGTGAAAATGGTCGTCAGGTGATGTCGTCGTCGTTTGTTAATGTCACGTTAAGTCATATGGTCTATCTGGAAAGAGATAGTCTTCCCAGAAAATCATCGAACAAATTCAAATTACACTAGCACATCTGGATTACCACTACTTTGCTTGAACAATGGGGTTCTCTGTTTAGGGTACTGACTTTCTGCGCCACTCGTGGGTCAAAAAAAAAATACGAGGTGGTCCTCTAAAAAAAAACACTTCCCAGCACCTCAGGGGTGACATTTTGAAGCATTTCCGTAGCCAAGCAATAAGGACTTTGGGAAAACCTGTTCTGAGCCTTATAGGTAACTCCGAAAATCACATGGCATGGCCTAGTTTTACTTTACCCTTAGGATCGGCTTCAGCCCAGTATAGCCACCAGTACTTGTCTCTATATATCCTGTTAGTGTTACTTTTACCGCATTCAGGTATGCTAATGCAGTTCTCATTCGATCAGTATTCCCATCCCCCAATTTAAAAGGCTGTTTCTCTCCTTTCAGCATGGTGTATATGATTGGGACGTTCGTTGAGTCTGAGTCTTTCTAAGGCATTTCTGAAGTACCCAGGATTCGGATAGAATAATCCGAAGATTCATTTCGTTTTCGCTAACACTTGCCGAACGAGCAAAATGATTCCTCACAAGGTCCAGTATGACATTGTCAATTCTAGACACACCGGAAGCATCCAGAATTCTTTTGTTTTGAGACGTAGTGCCTAAAGTCGGAATGTGCACTCCTATACATCTGCATGAAGGCTCTGAGACATTTGCGCACTGGACTAGCATAGGTCAGAATTGGACGAACGAATGCTTGGTAGCAAATGGTCTTCACATCGGATCTTAGATAGTTGGAATAAAAAAAGAGTTTTTGGCGACATGAATGCCGCTCTTGCCTTCTCTAGTTGAATATTACGTTGCTCATTATAATACAAAAAACTTGTCCAAATAACACATAGATTTTTCACAACGGTCTTTGACTCGTTACGAAGACCATTTGAACTCGTTATTTTTAGATTTCTCCAGTTGCGTCTTTAATCTGAATTACCAATTATTGGGGTGCGGAACAGTATGGTTTCACATTTCGTATAGTCTAGTATTCTCTATCTGTTACTACAAATTTCTTTCCGTGTATCATCCCCCAATGCCGCGGTTGCGGGAACGCAAATAAGAGACCAACCTTTCTTCGACAACCTTAGCGACATCTCCGGTAAAAGGATACAAGATATTCCGTTTTCTAAACCTCACAGGCTGTATCTAGATACCGCTTGTATCACATCCTCAATAATCATCACAAGGGTTGTGGTTACAAAAAGGCACATCAGTACTACTTGGGTTCATGTTGAACCGCCACTACTACAAGGTGGGCCAAAAGAGATCATCCTATTGGAAGATGCTCTTATTTTTGCAATTGACCGTGATCTGTTCTGACATTTGTAGACCAGACAGCGACTGCGCAAACACTGCGTCGTTTGGCAACCAACCTTGAAGAGTTTGGGACCACACGAGACGTTGCCAAGAGTGGCGGTCCCCGGAACGCCCGTTGTGCTGAGAATATCGCCGCTCTTGCTGAGGATGTCGTGCTGTCGCCGGAAACATCGACCAGACATCGGTCGTCCCTAAGGCGAATTTTGGTCAAAGACTTGCGCATGTTCCATACAAAGTCCAGTCCGTACATCAGCTGCTGCCTTTTGACCCCCAAACGCGAGTAACCTACGCCCAAGCCATCCTCAATCTCGAGGACGAAGTGTACGATTTTTCGACTCATTTCCACCTCAGCGGGTTCGTGAACAAGCAAAACTATCGGCACCGAAAATCCACGAGTAATGCACGAGGAGCCATTACATCCGCTCAGAGTTACTGCATGGTGCGCTGTTCACGCTGGAGGAGACATCGGGACATTTTTTTTCGAGAACGCCGCTGGTCAAACGATAACAGTGAACGGTGCCCGCTATAGGGCCATGGTAACCGTGTTTTTCTGTCGCAATTGGACGAATTAGGACTGGAGGACATGTTGGTTCTAACAGGACGGAGCAACCTCACACACTGCGCGAGCCACAACCGATATTCTGAAGGGCCAAACAACTTCGGATGACTTCTTTTGGCCCACCTTGTACCTACCTACCTACCATAGGATGTACTGATCATCTCTGGTTCAGTATACCCATGGGGTTAGAGGAGCTACCAGGAGAGTGGGTGTCCAGAAATATCTTAATGGTTTCCATACTAGAGGTTGTCTATTGACAGTTTAAGTAGGTAGCTAGATATTGGTAGATTGGTGGAGAAGGTTTTACTGATTCTATAACCCTCTGAGGTTTCTCTTACACCACAGAAGGTGCGCAAGGATGCTCACCATCAACCTAATCAGGTTGATTATGAACTGATCAGGGAGGCAAGCGTAATTTCTCGGACTTCTTGCTTCATTCTGTTTATAAAATTAGAGACGGAGCCCAAGTTACAGAGGAGGAGCTTCGTTTCTAAAATATAATTTCAGTGATAAATTCTGAATTTAAATCAAAACATTTAAACTAGACTCCTGTTTTTCGTGTTTATTCCAGGTTAAATCTGAAACTAGGACGATCTCGCACTGATAAACTGTCACTTAAAGACTGCAGCAGCTGTAAAGAAAAATTGGCTGATGCTTACAGACTTAAGGGTTTAGATGATATGACCGTCTTTTCTTCATTGACCACACTATATTGAGGTTAAACTCGAATGTGGATTAGTTCCATACTTATGAAATGAGTCTAAAGTTTGAGAGTTAACAAAACGGGAGTTCAACCAGCCTCTAAAACCTCATCCTCTACAGTCCGTAGCTAATTGCCTTAGCTGTGTTCTGGTTGAGGTCTTTTTTTACTTAAACATGGTCTGGTGTCTAAAAAAAAGATAAAATATGACAAATGCGAGTTTATTAAAATGCATCCTTTCTGTAAAATAACGCCCGAAGTTTCAAAAAGAACATGTCGAACCTTAGCCAATTTTGAAAAATTTCGACTTTTTGCGTTTGGAAGGAAATCGTAAAGTTTCTCTGAATCTTCCACTCAAACGTCTGTCATTAAAAACGGCATCCACCTCCGATACGACCCATGCTTTAGAGTCCTGTCCTGAAATGCATATCCCTGCATGCTTCTCATACTCGTATTTGGTCTTTTTTTTGAATTTGAGAAGCTGAAAAAGAAGGCACGTCCATCTCTGAAATCATGGGCTATGATTCTTTACCAAACGTTACCAGCTCCTTTCATTTTTGTTCAACTACCCGCCCTTGTGTCCACTGTCCCAAATTAAATAAAAATCTTCCCCATTGCCCGCTTTCACTTAGCAGCAAACAATTGCATAAGTCCATGCTCCTCAACCAAACGCAGGTTGACTTCCGCATTCAAATGAATGATGTTACGACCTGTTAGGCAGTTGTTTTTGCCAGATCTGCACATAGTATTCCCCCATCCATACAAGGCTTTGGGGTTGTCGTCAGAATGCATGGGGTGAAATTGAAACTTATTCCGCTCCAAAGCGTCTCCTTTACAAAACCTAAACAAAAGTCCATAGAAAATGGATATCCAATCACAATTGTAGGAAAGTGTGTATCTAGCTGGGTAAAGCGTGTGCTTTTCCATGCATTTATTGTTTGTGGTCACTCTACCCCCAACAGTGTATGCAAACAAGAGTACTGTAGCTTCGGTTAAACCACACCACACAAGGTACATCATCACGTTGAAAGTGAAATACTAACGCTAGGAATGTGTTGAGTTGCTGCGAGTGATATAATGTCAACCACTTTCGGGAAAAATGGGGGTGCTCGTCGTCACCCTCGTTCGTCACTCGTGAAATAGTAGCCACCTACACGCTTAGGTAATGTGCTTTTATATGCTCCCCAACCGCAGATAGTTGAAATCCGATCTCTTTGCTCCGCATAACCCACTAAGCAAATGTTCGGCTAACGTGGTTGACTTCTGAAGTCCGGCGCTGAGGTAGATGACAGACCAACCTTTTTATCGATTTCCCTAGTCTTATGTCGGCCCAAAATGTGGAATAGTATCGAGGTAATGTCGTGTACTTTCCTTATTAATTAAAGGAAAACCTGTTCAGGTGGCGTGTTTTTGGAGCTCTTGTCGTGTTTATGAATGGACGATTCTATTAATAAACCCAAGGCTTCTATAGCTTTGTGGGTGTAAGAAGTGCCAGATATGGCTGGTCAAAGGGAAACAATTTGGTATGCAATGAGTTATTTTAATCTGTACTTACTTTATGAATGATATATCGTCTGGGATAGGTTCAATGAACCCTTTCGCTTTACAAAAAACGTTTGTCGGATTTATTTTCTCGAGAATTCGATCCAACGAACGATGACGCACCGTTCTTGGCTTGGCTTGGGCGGGTAAAGTTATTTCACTTATATGACACGCATTTCATTGCATAATATTAGGATTAATGGAACAGAGGAATGGCACAGTGGCGCACAAAAGTTACCCGTATTCAATAAAATAAACATAAGCGGCACCTAAGTAAGGCTGCGGTTATAGCTATCAATGAGCAACTTCATTGGAACAAAACGCATGATGGAATTGAAATTTTACCTCCATAGCTGCTTATAGGACAAACATTACTTCACAAAAATAAATCTCGATCAGTGAATAATAAAAAATGATTTCCTGCGAAAACATGAATTAAAAATTAAAATATTTTTAGATAATCAAATTCATAAGCTTTGTTTTGACACCAACTCGTCAATGGTTAAATTTATAAAAGAAAATTTCATATGGTGGTTTTCAATGATAGCTATAACCGCAGTCCAAGGGGTCTTTCATAAAGCGCTTCCTATTTTTAAATTTCATCAAAACAAAACAAAAGATAGTCCTATCGATGCCATTTCCATTACTTGCTTCATTAATCAGTTACGTTGGCTTAGACCTGCGACTTCAGAAAAACCCACAAGAAAAAGTTGAACGTTGTCAAATCGCCATTACCATGCCCTAGAATCGCTCGTGTAGAATTTTGAATATAGCGTGAGCTATGTAGCACGTACATATCATCCAATTCAGCCCAAAATTTGGTAATCATCGATCTAAAGCGCTTGACGGTGATGGCTAACGTCATTCTCAAAGAAATATGGACCGATGTCATGTCATCGCCGCTAGCCTAAAATCCACACCAAACAGTGACAATTTTTGATGGAATGCATTGGACGCTTTTGGATTTCATGTGGATTGGCATTGCCTAAATTCAACAATATTGTTAGTGATATTCGGACTGTTAACGCTGTCCCTCGCGTAACCCTTTGAGCTGTTGGCGTTGCTCTTCGCGAGGGTCTTGGAGATGCTGTTCCAATTTGTTGTTCTGACTTTCGGACTGTTGACGCTGTTCCTCGCGTGGCCCTTCGAGCTGTTGGCGTTGTTTTTCTAGAGAATTCTTTTGTTCTCCGAATTTAGCCTCCAGAAACATCATCCTTGATGACATGTCGAAGCCTGCACTGACTTGTTGCTCTTCGACATCAAAAACAGTCGAATAGGATCTTCACAATTTTTTTTTATTGCGTTATGAAGACGATGCTGGTTGGGTGTTGTAGAACGAGGGTAGACGCTGATTGGCTTTAACTTGGCAATGCCCAGTGCTTGCAACTCTGACTACACATCAAATGTGCTTATTTTTTACCTACAGGCTGCAAGTGGTAACCATCGGGTACTGGTCTCATCCAACCGGATTTGACTTGCTATACGATAAGTGCGAGTGTTGATAACAAGACGTAAAACAGCAACACTATAATCACCCTGGTTAGAATGACGCGGAGTGAATACCCGTTCTGCCGTCCCAGGCTGCTTCGACATATTCGGACAACAGGTTATCTAGGAATTTCGAGGGTAAGTCAGGCCCCTTGAACAGAGATGGTCAACGGTAGCGCTCAATCCCGTAGTGGATACTGATGACCATATGTCCTAGGGTATCTAATAAATTGGAACTGGCCCTCCATGTTGGAGGTTGTGCTCTGGGTTTACTACCCACCCATGGAAAAAACCATTGTTACGAAGCAACTAATAGCCTCGGAAAGGACTGATATTACTGTTGACGACCCTGTTTAACGAAAAAGACGTTGTCCTGGAATGTGAGAACATTAAGCAGGAGAGGTGTAGGCGAACAACTAGCAAAAGCCCTAAGCTGGTACAAAGCAGACATTACTGCCATCCAGGAAATACGATGGGATGGGCCGGGCTAAAAGAGGATGAAAAACTGTGACATCTACTATGGACCGTGTTATAGTGAGCAGAAACAGCGACTACTCGGATGCGGATTTGTTATAAGTGCCAGACTTAAGCAAGAAGTCTTATGTTTCCAAGACATTAGCGAACGCATTGTAACAATCCGCATCAAGGCCAAATTCGCCAACGGTTAAACGGCGATGACGAACAACATTCCGCTGTCAGGCAGAACGAACTATTCTATATTGGCAACGACAGCGAAAACTGCCAACCACCAGACCTAAGTGCAGTGAGGATAGCAATATCTAAACTCACGCTTAATAAGGCTGCCGGACATGACGGCCTTCCCGCTGAGCTTTATTAAGCTGGCGGGGATGGCTTGGTAAGAAAAATCCACCAACTCATAAGCCAAATCTGGTCGGATGAAAGTATGCCTGAAGAATGGAACCTCAGCATCGTTTTCCCGATCCACAAAAAAGGAGACCCTCTGAACTGCGCCAACTACAGAGGCATAAGTTTCCTCAACATCGCCTACAAGATCCTATCTGCCGTAATATGTGAACGCCTGAAACCGTTTACCAACAACCTGATCGGCACTTATCAGTGTGATTTTGGGCCAGGAAAGTCCACAATCGATCAAATTTTCACACTTAGGCAGATCCTGGAAAAAACCCAAGAAGTCCAAATCGATACCCACCACCTATTCATCGACTTCAAAGCCGCATACGGCAGCATTCATAGAGACGAACTATACAGAGCCATGTCTAGTTTTGGTATACCGCCCAAACTCGTCCGTTTGTGTAGGATGACGATGAAGAATTCTCGCTGCACCATCAGGGTCGGAAACGACCTCACCGCCACATTCGATACCAAAAAAGGATTTAGGCAAGGCGATGCGCTGTCATGTGACTTTTTGATTCTTCAGAGGATTGTGCAAAATTCCCCAGCCAACACCAGGGGCACAATTTTCCAAAAATCGGTGCAACTACTAGCATACGCCGACGATATTCACATCATTGGTAGGACTCAACGTTATGTCATAGCCACGTTTGCTAGTATAGAGAAGGAAGCGGCAAAAATGGGTTTAGCAGTAAATGAGGGTAAGACTAAGTATATGCTGTCAACATGAAAGGAATTGGACAGAACGTCATCATTGGCAGAAATAACTTTGAGGTGGTACGGGACTTTGTCTACCTCGGCTTCGCTATTAACTCTGACAACAACATCTCGTCAGAAATCAAACGAAGAATTACTCTTGCCAACCGCTGTTTCTTCGGGCTAAGAAGGCAATTCAGTAGTAAAGCCCGTACTCGAACTACTTAGGAGATCCTATATAAGACCCTGGTCATCCCAGTCCTGCTCTACGGCGCTGAATCAAGGACCGTATCAAAAGCGGATGAAGAAATCCTTTGTCGAATCGTGAGAAAAATTCTTCGAAAAATCTTCGGTTCCGTTTGCGTTGACGGGCTATGGAGACGAAGATTCAACCAAGAACTATACGAGCTGTGCAGCGACATACCCCTGGTCAAAAAACTCCGCATTGGAGATGGCTAGGACATGTAGAATGAATGGACACCAAAACTCCGGCTCGCAGAGTCTTCTATTCCCAGCCAGACTTCTGACACAGTAGAGGAAGACCTCGCCTTAAGTAGTGCGCACAAGTAGAAACCGACCTCAACCAACTTTGAGTGTGCAACTGGAGGCTGTTAGTTAAGGACCGGGCTAATTGGAGTGGCATGTTGGTTGAGGCCCAGGTTCATTCCGGACTGTAGCGCCACTTAAGTAAGTAAGTAAGTCATGAAGACGAATAAATAAATCTGCTTTTCCTCCTTTAGGGGAAAGCTGCCGAAGACCCAGTTCAGCTTTCAGCTCTAAGCTGATCTAATGATTTGCAAACCATTATTGTTAAACACACCTCTGTCACAATCACACACTTTATCGTCTGATGCCCATATGCCTCATCGCTGAAGATGATTTTTCGATAAATATTGGGGTCAGTTGCCATCTGCTCCAAGGCCTATTCAGCGAACAAACGTCGGTGTTATGGTCTTTTAGCTTCAGTTCCTGGTTCAGTTGAAATTTGTACGGTTGCAGGCTTGAGCCACGACGCAAAATTTCCCAAGTTGTAGTCTGCGAAAGGTCCAGTTCTTGTGACCGACGAGAAATCATCTGTTTCGGATTCTCCTGCAGATTTTTCGTCCAGGTGTTTCGTCGACCTGCGGGTGTTGGCTTATCGTTTATTAAACCAGTGGACTCAAATTTATTCACCACACTGCGAATAGTTCTCTCTGAAGCACGATTATGGCGACCGGAAAATGGGCAAAGCGCACGGAACGGTGCCTGAACAGAACACACCCGTTTCGACAAAAACAATTTTATCATTTACACGTTATGTTCGTCCACAGACTGAATAAATGACAGCCAATTTGACAGATGTATGTAACTTTAACAATATGGCTGCTATCAACTGTCAAATTTCGAAAGTCTCTATTGGAAGACCCAATACTTATAGGCTCCTCACTATATATGCCTGCATGCGCAGTACAATTTTTGAGCATGCAAACTGAGATTGTATGACTGTTTGATTGTACATGCAAGCATGCGTAGTCGATGGGTCCTATTAAGTTTCGTCTAGCATGCTGCGAATAGTGAATGAATTAATATTTGGAGCTTGAACTCTAGCTACTACAAATAATTAATTCGTGCTTAAGCTAAGATTAGGTTATCTGGATGACAGTGCCGTGCTCAAATTATTTTCGTTGCAGTAAAAATTGTCAAAAAAAAAAATTCAAGTGGTAATGTGAGTTACGTATTTATCAGAGAACGGCGGAGTTGTTCTCTTCTTCTTCTTCTTCTTATAGGGCTCCCGACCTGTGAAGAGTCTCTGCCTGAGAAACTGCAGCCTTTCATCCTCTACGATCCCTGGCTCGCTGCTTCAAGTTGTCTAGACCAAGCGCTCTGGCATCCGCGATGGCTTGGTCTTTAAACCGGAGGATCGGTCTTCCTTTCCTTCTCGAACCTGGGGGCTGGGATTCGAAGATCCTCTTAGCTGGAGCATTATTGTCCATTCGCTCGATGTGGCCGAGCCAATGTAGTCGACGTGTTTTGGCTTTTTGGACTACATCCACATCTTGGTACAGCTCATAGAGTTCGCGGTTGTATCTTCTCCTCCATGCGCCCTTCTCATGCACAGGACCAGTAACAGCTCTCCCTTCTTGCTTATCATCCAGCACTCGGCACGATAAAGCAGAACTGGCAGGATAAGGGTTTTGTAGAGCACACATTTCGTCCTTCGAGGTCGGAATTTTGAACCCAGTTGTTTCGCCAAACCGAAGTAGCAACGGTTGCATAGGGTAATTCTTTGACGGATCTCCACTAGGGTGTCATTCGTGAAGTTTATGTTAATTCCGAGGTAGGTGAACTCCTAAACTACCTGCACGTTGCATCGCGTGTTTTCCAGCGTCACTCGACACAGCTGAATCAGTTTTGCTGGGATTCCGAATTCGGCCGTCGCCATATAGAGCTCCTGACGATGTATGCTTTGAAGTCGATGAATAGGTGGTGAGTTTCGACTTGAAATTCGTTGGTCTTTTCCAGGATTTGTCTCAGTGTGAAAATTTGGTCTATAGTCGATCTGCCGGGCCGGAAGCCACACTGGTACGTGCCGATCAGTGTGTTGCAGAACGGTTTTAGACGTTCACACAGTACGTTGGATAGGATCTTGTATGCGACATTAAGCAGGGATATGCCTCGATAGTACTTGCAAGACATAGGATCGCCTTTTTTGTAGATCTGGCATATGGAGCTGATAGTCCAGTCATCGGGTATGTTTTCTTCCACCCATACTTCGTCGATGATTCGGTGCATGCTCCCTACCAAAACATCACCACCGTATTTAAAAAGCTCCGCTGGTAAGCCATCAGAACCTGCGGCCTTGTTGTTCTTAAGCTTTTTTTTGTAGCTAGGCCAACTTCTTCTATATTATTAGGTAGTGGAAATAGTTCTTCATTGGCTGGACGTGGGTTCTCTTCTTGCCCTATCTCACTCTCTACAAGATGCCCATTTAGCAGCTATTGGAAATGCTGCTTAAACACATCTACTATTCCCTGCGCTTCGGTGACTAGGTTTCCTTCGCTGTCTCGAAGAGCCTGCGTTCCGGTTTTGTAGTCAGCAGCCAGTTGCTTGGCTTTTTTATAAAACCTCCGGATGTTGTAATGATCGCGCGACTCTTCGATGTCCTTGAGCTGGGAGGCTGCGCAGGCTCTCTTCTTTCTACGCAGGGTCTTCTTTTCCTCCCTTCTCCTGGCTCGATACTCTTCTCTCGCTGAGCTTGTTTTGCACTGCAGAGCTTTCATGTGTGCATCTTCAGTCACCTTTTTCTTGTACACGCATTCATCATCATACCACGGGCTCTTTTTCGGAGGTGGCTGGTACCCTACAGTGGTTTCGGCTGCCTCCTTGATGATGTCGCGATACTGGCATCACTGATTGTTGGCGTCTGTGGTAGGTGAGTGTACAGAGGAGAGTTTCATATTCAGGCGCTCACTGTAGGCTCTGGCTACTCTAGGTGTGCTAAGGCGTCAAACGTCGAATTTCTTCTTCTGGGCAGTTCGCAGCTTCTTCTCGTTGGACAGTCGAGCTCTGAATTTAGCCGCGACAAGAAAATGGTCAGAGTCGACGTTTGCCCCTCGGAATGTATGCACGTCGAGGATGTTGGATGCATGCCTCGCATCGATTAGCACATGGTCGATTAGGTTGGCGGTTCGACCGTCTGGAGAGCGCTAAGTTGCTGTGTGGATCCTTAGCCTTGTGAACCTAGTGGTACTTACCACCGTATTTCGAGCTGCTGCAAAATCGATTAGTCAGTAGCCGTTGTCTGTTGTCGTTTCGTGGATTCTGTGCTTACTAACTAAACCGCCAAAGATGTTTTTCTTTCCGACTTTAGCATTGAAATCCTCGAACACAACTTTTACATCATACTCCGGACAGGCTCCGTAGGCTCCATCCAGGAGGTCATAAAACTCTTCCTTGATGGAATCTTCAGCCTCGTCGGTAGGGGCGTGTGTACATATTAGGCGGAGTTGTTCTAGTGATTTGCAAAAACGTGATAGGTGGTCAGGTTTTTGTGTAAAATTGCCATTCTCACACATTCGCAATCAAAGCGGACTCTGTTTGACTATGTGACAAAGTTACGAATCGATCTTTAACTGACAGTGTGGACTTTTGACTTCCAGTCTCTTTTCGACTTAATTTTCCATCTCACTTTCAACCTTTATACACTAAAAATAATTTTTTTATTTATTTTTTTTTCTTTTCAGATTTTATAGGAAACGCCAAAGATAAATTCATCGAAAGTGCTAATTTTAACTAAAGACGACAGGAAAGCAACGTTTTTCTTTTGCTATGATTTTTATCCACACTATAGTAGACAATAAGTATACACAATACAGCACCACTATATTATATATTATACAAAAACGAAATAAAAATATATTCTAAGATAAAGATACAAGTAGCAGAACCAAAAAAAAAAAACTAAAAAAAAAGAATCTCGAATAAGGTCGGACGAAACAAACCGATAAATTTAAAATTGTTAAAAGAAAACAATTTTTTTTGAAAATTATAATGGCAGATATTACCATTTCGACCTCCAGACAATCGTGCGAGCCCGATTGCAATCAATTAACTATTATTGAGCAGCCAATAATGAATAAATACTCAGAAATTGATGAATCTCCATCAACGGACACAGATGAACCAGTACAAGAAATGTCAGTAGCATCGAACACAATGAACTTACCATTGAACATAACAAAAATGATTCAAAACAAGCTGAAACGAAAGAAGAAGCTCTCGACTAGCCTGACATCGGTTAGCGAGGCGGCCAATCCAGAGAAACGTACTCGTATCGAGGGCATTCAACTGAATTGCCGTGGCAAATTGAATGAAGGACTCATCGCAGCGACGACAAATTCATCGCCAGCAGCGTCACCAACACAAATTAAATTGGAGCGTGTCCAACCGAGGACACCAATTCCATCGCCTAGGGTGGCCGAAAAGATCATATTGCTACAACAGAGTCATCAACAGTCACAGCAGCAACAAACACAGACGGCTAAGGTGCCACCGCCAAGATTAAAGCGCAAGCTTGAGGAGAACGTGGCAACGATACAAAAGTTGAATGCTCAAACCGAACAGATGAGGCTAGAGATTGCCGAATTGAAGTCGCACCTAGGCACGGAGAGGGGTGCCGTAAGAGTTTTAAGGTGAGTACGTTTTTCAGTGTTTATGTTTTAATGGTAGATACTTGTCAATGAAGTCGAATGCCTAGATGTGGAACTAGGTTCACATTGCTGGAAATCAGTAAAACTGAAGATCGAACTATGACAACGACGGATCTTACATATGGACCAGTATTGATGCAGGTTTGGTGATGAAGGTCTTCTTTCTCTAAATGCGAGTAGTACTTGATATAGGGATACCTATTATTTCTTTGAAGATTATTCTTCTCTCAATTTTGTTAAAGAACAGAAATCCATAAAGGTCGTATTACATTTCTGATTACAAAAAAGCTCTATGGTCCCCTGGACTTGGCGCAGTAATCAGTGTCATGAACTTGTCCAAAAAAGTTCCGAGTTTGAATCCTAACCGTAACAAAACTATTTACTGCCATGAAATGCTAATCTTAACTCGGCAGTTCAGATTCAGCATACAATTGTAGGTCCCGCCATTGTGGTCGATGAAGACAAGTACATATGAATGGTTGGAAGACAGATGTTAGAACCTTATTCTTGACGAGTATCTTAGGTACGCTTACGCATCAATAAAGGAATGTTTTCAACAAAGCAACAGCTCAAGAACTTGGCAAATAGATCCTAGCTCATTAATTTAATGAAGGATACAAAACGACAAAATATATTAATAAAAAATAAAAAAAACTGTTGGGGTATACCTAGCTGAGGTAAAACTTCCAAAGCACACAACTGTCATCTGTCATTAAAAACAAATTAACAGCATTATACCTACTAGATTGGAGAAATGCTTGCGGTAAAGCTGATGGGAGACTTAAACGTAGCAAAATTTCATTGTCTCGTAGGAACAGCGTAGGAATGCCTCCTATCCTTCTACATTGAAGAACGAACGTCGTGCCTTAGTGTGGAAGGACTCTGGGAGGACTCTTTGGTTAATTTACCATAAATTCCTTAAATTTAAAGCTGATTCCGAAAGGCAAATTCTATAATGTTCTCAGTGGAATGCTTATTCTGGAGTCACTGATTCTTATCCCGAAGTTAAGGACACCGACTTCGAAAGTATCACAACCATCAAAGTTTCGCAGAAGGTGGGTAGGTGAAAATACCTTTAGGTAGTCGTACTTTTAGGAAAATTAATAGTCGAATGCGAGGGGCTCAGTGGCGCGATGGTTAGTGCGATGAACTGCCGCGCAGGACGTCTGCGTTCGATTCCCAGCCGTTGCAACACCTAAATGATTTTTCACTGGCCCTCCTCTCGTGATGATCTGACAAATCATCCGAGTAGTATCAATTGTCAAGAATAGCTTATCTCAACTTAGCCGTTCGAAGTCGGCATAAAACAGGAGGTCCCGCCATCGTGCAAGAAGTACACACGCACACATGAATGGTTGTGAGAAAGCTAGGCCCTGGGTACTAACGAGCCTGTTGCGCCAAAAATTTGTATTTGTAATAGTCGAATGCACTAAATACTAAGCCACTGTGCCTATTGGCTTTTCATAAAAAATAAACTGCCTTGGACGCTACAAATCTTCAAGCCACTGAAACTTACCTGACCAAATAATTACGGATGCTATGTCAGTGCTTATTTGTAAGTCTAATGAAATTGTGAAATTATTACCTTACAGCTAGAGACTACTTCTACCTGACAAATGACAATAGTATGGGTACACCTCAGGGTGGATTCCTATTCCCTCTTCTTTTGACCAAGTTTTAATAATTTGGGTTGCCAAGTCATTACCTATGCGAATGATGCCACCATTTCAGTCTCATGAAAGCATTTTCGACGCTGATATAAGTCAGGGGTCTCATGTTGACAGTTCATCGATATCCATTTTTACCTTCCAGGTGGTAACCTTATGGATGTTTTTACCGCTTTTTAGCATTCTCTACCAGAAACCACCCCACCAGGGCACCCTTTTCACACTGAAGCGCCAGATGTGGCAGCATTACTAAGAAATTTTTGAAAAACTTTGCTAGAAGCCGTTCCTATTTCAGCTTTGGCAAGTGCCTCAGCAATTGCTTCAGTTTGAACGTTGTTGTAGGCTCCTTCTATATCTAGAAAGGCTGCTAGGCTTGCCCTTTATATAGGCGTGTTGGCTTTCAGATAGGTAACCTGGATTCAGTATACTACGTATTTGGATGTCGATTAATCTTTCCATCCTTTTCAGTAGGAAGGAAGACATGCTTATGGGTCTGAAATACCACACTGAAGGGCAAGATGTGACAGAATTACTAAGAAACTCGTGAAAAACTTCGCTTGTAAAGATTTCGCCAAACACTTTTACTTCAATGGCCGCCCTATTGAACAATCTCTCTGCGCTATAAATCGTCTAAAGCCAAAATACAGCTTTCTGTGGTAAGGTCTAACAGCAACTACAAGTAAAAAACCAAAATATAAACCTTAGGTTAGGTTAGGTTAGATGGGCTGTTGACGCTCGAGTGAGTCGTCAAGCTCGCATAAGCCTACATGGGCCCATAGCGATACCCTTCGAAGAAAGTTACCTGAAATAGAGAAGGAGGGTACCTGGTTAAGTTCGATAGTGATACTTATGTGGTGTTGGTCTGTGTTGCTCCTTCAGTCTCAAAGAGGTGGTTGCTCCATCCTGATCTGCTAAAAAAGCGGACTATCTGCGCTATTGGGATAGTCGTCAGGTCTCTTAGGTCGTCGAAGAATAGGCTGCCTAGTATTTTCAAACGGCTGCTACTGATCGCAGGGCAGTGACATAGTAGGACCTCTTCTTCGACGTCTGGGTCGCTGAATTTCCTGCAAAGTTGGTTCGCACCAGTCAGTTTTATCTTATTGGAGTGCTTACCCAACAGGTTGTGACCTGTTATCACTCTCACCGCTATAGAAATGGATGATCTGTTCAAAGCTATTAGCTTGTTCGATTTGCTGCCGCTTTACACCGGCCTGAGAGATTTTGTGTGTATACACTTACTTACTTAAGTGACGCTACAGTCCGGAATGAACCTGGGCCTCAACCAACATGCCTCCCCAATTAGCACGGTCCTTAGCTAACTGCCTCCAGTTGCGCACTCCAGGTTGGTTGAGGTCGGTTTCTACTTGTGCGTGCCACTTAAAGCGAGGTCTTCCTCTACTGCGTCCGACGTCTGGCTAGGAATCGAAGACTCTGCGAGCCGGAGTATTGGTGTCCATTCTTTCTACATGTCCTAGCCATCTTTAACGTCCAATGCGGAGTTTTTTGACTAGGGGTATGTCGCTGTACAGCTCGTATAGTTCTTGGTTGAATCTTCGTCTCCATAGCCCGTCAACGCAAACGGGACCGAAGATTTTCCGAAGAATTTTTCTCTCGAATCGACCAAGGATTTCTTCATCCGCTTTTGATACGGTCCATGCTTCAGCGCCGTATAGCAGGACTTGGATAATCAGGTTCGTATATAGGATCTCCTTAGTAGTTCGAGTGAGGGCTTTCCTACTAAATTGCCTTTTTAGCCCGAAGAAACAGCGGTTGGCAAGAGTAATTCTTCGTTTGATTTCTGACGAGATGTTGTTGTCAGAGTTAATAGTGGAGCCGAGGTAGACAAAGTCCCGTACTACCTCAAAGTTATTTCTGTCAATGGTGACGTTCGTCAATGTTGTGTGTCCTTTCGTGTTGACAGCATATACTTAGTCTTACCCTCATTTACTGCTAAACCCATTTTTGCCGCTTCCTTCTATATACCAGCAAACGTGGCTATGACATCACGTTGAGTCCTACCAATGATGTCAATATCGTCAGCGTATGCTAGTAGTTGCACGGATTTTTGGAGAATTGTGCCTCTGGTGTTGGCTCGGGAGTTTTGCATAACCCTCTCAAGAATCAAATTGAAGAATGTGTCGGTGAGGTCGTTTCCGACCCTGATGGTGCAGCGAGAATTCTCCATCGTCATCCAACACAAACGGACGAGTTTGGACGGTATACCAAAACTAGACATGGCTCTGTGTAGTTCGTCTCTATAAATGTTGTCGTATGCGGCTTTGAAATCGTTAAATAGGTGGTGGGTATCGATTTGGACTTCTTGGGTTTTTTCCAGGATCTGCCGAAGTGTGAAAATTTGATCGATTGTGGACTTTCCTGGCCTAAATCCACACTGATAAGGGCCGATCAGGTTGTTGGTAAACGGTTTCAAGCGTTCACATATTACGGCAGATAGGATCTTGTAAGCGATGTTGAGGAGACTTATGCATCTGTAGTTGGCGCAGTTCAGAGGGTCTCCTTTTTTGTGGATCGGGCAAACGATGCTGTGGTTCCATTCTTCAGGCATATTTTCATCCGACCAGATTTGGCTTATGAGTTGGTGGATGTTACTTACCAAGTCATCTCCGCCGGCCTTATAGAGCTCAGCGGGAAGGCCGTCATTTCCGGCAGCCTTATTAAGCTTGAGTTTAGATATTGCTATCCTCACTTCACTCAGGTCGGGTGGTTGGCAGTTTTCGCTGTCGTTGCCAATATTAAATGGTTCGTTCTGCCTGACAGCGGAATGTTGTTCGTCGTCGCCGTTTAACAGTCTGCAGAAGTGGTTCTTCCACATCCTCAGGATCGAGTGTGTCTCACCTACGATATTTCGTTGTTGATCTTGACAGGATTCTGTTCGAGCCTTGTAGCCTTTGCTTTGACGTTTTACACTTTGGTAAAACTTGCGAATATCGTTCCTGGAGTGGCACCTCTCTATATCCTCGATCGCGCGCTTTTCTTGCTCTTTTTTTTCTTTCTGAAAAGCCGATGTTCTTCCCTTCTTCTTTGCCTATAGATCTGAATGGCAGCTCTCGTCTTCACCTGCAGCTTAGCCTTGTAGGCCTTGTTCTTGGCTGCGAGCATCTGTTGGAAATCCTCATCAAACCAGGAGTTTCTTGCTGGTGGCCGCGAGAAACCTAGCATATCAGTTGCGGCTGATCTAATGGCTTGTTGGCATCGTTGCCATTGTTCTTCGGCATTAGATGCTGGTGGTGTGTTGTGAGTCGATAGGTTAAGGGATACGCGTTGCGCGAAGGTCTTGGCAGTCTCTTGCGATTGCAGTCTTTCGACATTAAATTTTTTTCACAGTATTTCAGGTTTGTTGTGGCGTGGTGGATATCTGCATCCTTACCTTGGCTGTAACAAGATAGTGGTCCGAGTCAATGTTAGCCCCTCGGAATGTTCGGACATCCAAAATACTGGATGCGTGCCTCTTGTCTATCGCAATGTGATCAATTTATTTGAATGTTCGTTGATCTGGAGACCGCCATGTCCCCTTATGGATATCGAGGTAAAAAACCGTGTGCTGGCAATAGTGGCATTTCGTTCCGTAGCGAAGTCAATTAGCCGTTACCAGACGTGTTGTCGTGTAGGCTATATTTTCCGAAAGTACTGCTAAAGATTCATACCTTTGCGTTAAAATCTCCCAGCACGATTTTAACATCGTACTTTGGTAGTCGCTCATAGATTTGTCAAGGAGGTCGTAGAAGGAGTCCTTAGTTGTATCATCTTTTTCCTCCGTCGGAGCATGAGCGCATATAAGGCTTATGTTGGCGAATTTTGCCTTGATGCGGATTGTTGCAATGCGTTCGCTAATGTCTTGGAAACATAAGACTTCTTGCCTAAGTCTGGCACTTATAACAAATCCGCATCCGAAAAGTCGCTGTTTCTGCTCACTATAACACGGTCCATAGTAGACGTCACAGAAGTTTTTCATCCTCTTTTTGCCGGCCCATCCCCTCGTATTTCCTGGATGGTAGTGATGTCTGCTTTGTAGCAGTTTAGGGCTTCCGCTAGTTGTTCGCCTGCACCTCTCCTGTTTAATGTTCTCACATTCCAGGTGTAGATACGAACGTCGTTGTCCTTTTTTCGTTTAGCAGTGTTGTCAACAATAATATCAGTCCTTTCCGAGGCTATTGGTTGCTTCGTAACATAATCTTTTTTCCGTGGATGCATAGTTAACCCAAAGCACAACCCCCAACCTGGAGGGCCAGGCCCTTGTTTTGACCCTAGGACAGCGGGCCGGAAAAATACCGATGTCAGTAGCCCATTTTGGGATATGAGCGCTGCCAATGACCCATTGAGGGCTCCTCCGCCACCAACTCTTTTCCAACACCCTGGCTCAGTATTGGAAATCCCTATAGAGCTAGTGTTCAAATATGTCGAAGCAGCTCATATAGGGATTATACTACCAGTTCGATCAAACTGGAGCTGTAGGCGCCACCGTTGACTCCATCTAGGAAATTCCTCCGCTGCCGCCTGAGAGTGAGTACCTTAGTGAGAGGATACTCCTTCCCCCTCTCTCGTTTGCTGCCACCAACGACCTTCCACAGGGGTTTACTCCCCCATCTCTAGTCGAGGTACTAGGCACCCACCAGTCACCAGCGTGGAGGTGAGAGTAGGAGTTGATAGTGAGAGGCTAGAGTGAGAACGCTTGTGTTCTCATGTAATCGCATCACTATCCTTAAGCACCGGCATCAGAAACCTTTACTTTTCATAAAATTACTGCTTTTAAAATATCATAGGCTCTGAATATGTCAATGTAGCTAAAATACTATTTCTTACGTGTCAATTATTTTCCGAAATTGTAAGCTCTAACCTTGAATCTGTCTAGAATCTCCAGCGATCATTATAAGTGTTATCTGGGTTACATACGTGTAGGATTTTTTTTTTCCACCATCGTCTGTAAGAGCTAACGACCGGGGATTTAATCGACTTAACATAAATATTATTTTTGAAGACCATAGATGCAGAGGTTTCCGCCCGTACAGTAACCCCCAATCCTCAACCTCAACCTCTAATAACCGACTTTTCTTTTTTAGGGCACAAAACGAGTCCGAGTCCCGCAAATGGAAGAACGAAGTGAAAAAACTCCAAACCGCCATGGAACTCATGCGAAAGGTGAAAAAGTCCAAAGACGAAGCTTGCGCCAATTGGGCGGGTAACAGCAACAGCAGCTCATCAGCAAACGGTGCCAAAGATGCGAACATTACAAATCATGAACTACAAAGACTGACAAATGAGATTACAACTTTAAGGGAAGCAAATAGGAACCTAGAAGAGAAACTACAGGTAAGCCTTGTCAGAACCCGATCTTTAAGTGCGTGTGCCATTTTATTTCAGTGCTTGCCTTGTGTGTACATTTATGTGTTTTGCGTTCTTTGCATGCGCTCTATTTCATAAGCAATGCCCTGCGAAGTGCCCTTAAATGACGGGCGCTCCACCTCCGCCGATTGTATATGAACATTCCAATCCCATAGATCCCGTAGATCTCCCAGATTAAAACGCCACTTGCCAGAATTAACCCCAAGAATAAAATACAAAATGCTGCCTGCAGGTGAGCCAATCTCAAGACCACCGGGTCGTCATTGTTGTGACTGTGAAGGATGGCACTGCGACCGGAGAATCGGAACTGATTGTCCATATATCTGGTCCAAAGATTGACGAATCCATGCTCCTGAATGCGTCTCACCAAGGTGTTTAAATAGCCCAAGTAAGGCGATCCGTAGGGCACGATATAAACCGATTGAAAGGGAATCGGGCAAGAGCTCATCAAATGAAAGAGTGGGCGTCCGTGATAGGTGTGTCTGCGGGAATTTACTCGAAAGCTTGCAATGTGTAGCTTCTCTAGGTAGGCATAGGATAGGTCATTCCCGTCGAGTTTCTTCAACAGGAACTCATCAGCTACCGGTATGGTCTTCTGTTTTATTGTACGCTGATGGGGGATGGATGCGTTGAGAAATGTGTCGATGTAAGTCTGGTGACGGGCGTGCATCAAAATCTCATATTTCGAGTTGGCCAAGTCTATGAGGGTATCGATATCCGGCATCGATATGGGGAACACCAAATTCGAGGTTAGGTTACATTTGTACGCACCCGTGATCAGCAGGCAATAGCTCAACCAGCAGATTAAAAAAGCCTTTGCGGAGTTTCTTGGTGGATGGGATTTCAAAGGTTGACCCAACATCGTCGAGTAGAGTTTCAAGACCGTATGATTTGCATGGGGCAATAGAAGTCGACAGAAGATATAGGTAACGAGGAAAGTCAGCGCTATGACTATCCACACGGCGATCTTAAACGATCGAAAGAGGTTCCAAAACAGAGAAAACGGCTGAGATTTCGGCACAATAATACAGAGGTCGTCTCGTCCGTAGACCACAGTATGCTCGACCAAGTTCCGGAAACTCGACGGTGATAAAAATCTGGTATTCAGCGCCATGTCGCATGATTCACTGATAACCTGGGTCAGGCAAAAGTCCAATGATAAGTTTGTCTGTCGATCACGGGGTTTGTCCTCAAATGCAGGTTGCATTATAGCTGTGGCATTCAAATGATTTGCTACGAACCATGTCATGAAGCCATCAGCTCCCAGAAGCATACCATCCTCGAAAATCGCACGTACCTCATCGGACATAAGGCAAATTCGAAGCCGCCGACCATTCATGTCCGGCATCACGTGCGGGAACAGGTCTTCACGAGAGGTAACACTCGAGTTGACTTTTCGCAGGAATCGGTTTGAGAACGGCGAGTAGGAGTAGATTTGGATGTCATTATCTCGCCAGAACATAATGACGGCGTTAAGCACCCAGATGTCCCAGAATTTCTTAAAAGCGGAACGCAGCCACAATTCATTGATGTCGCTGGAGTCGTCGACGATGACAAAGAAGTAGGAACGGTGCTTGGAGCCGGATTTCTTCTTGACCATGCTAAGGTCAATGCGTTGGGTGGCGTTTTTGATCATGATCACGAGATAGGTGAGAACTCCATCGTCTTGGAATGCATCCCAGGTGGGGGCCGTCTTGTATTTGTTTCTGAAAGGAAAGTTGTTGTCTTAGTAAAGGGTTCCATAAGGTCACCGGTTTCGACTTGAATGTAAAGCAGCATCGCACATTTTTTTTAACTCACCTCAGGGTAATCAAGGACGTGCCACAACCATTCAACTTCCTGAGTATGGCACCTTGGTATCCGATGGATGTATAATTTTCAAAGTACACATGAACCGTGGTTGCATTGAAGGAGCACAGGATTTCTGCTGAACGATTCATCAGGGCTGTGCTAATGGTATCTGGGTCATATATATGAAAATTCTCAATATCCAGGGATGTGCATGCTAGGATACAGAAAAGGAATGCAAAGGCTAGGTAATGGCTGCACTTGGCCATTTCTCTTTTTTTTAAGACACTTGAATGCCACTCGGCTGACCTAAAAGGATACTGTAGATGTTTTAGCAGGCTCTTGGGTCTTTTATAGGAAGCGTGAAAGTGAAATCTAATTTATCTAATGGACGTC
Source organism: Rhingia campestris (assembly GCA_932526625.1). NCBI lineage: Eukaryota > Metazoa > Arthropoda > Insecta > Diptera > Syrphidae > Rhingia > Rhingia campestris. The sequence continues at coordinate 9,023,877 of OW052183.1, forward strand.
ACAGTTCGAAAGCAATTAATAAAGTGAAATGTTTGGATTGGGTAATCCATTCGGTGGTTGTCCTTATCCTTATCACACGCTGGAATCATTAATTGTGCGAGCGGATTGCGTTTTTATTTGCATAAGACTGAGGTTTAATTACTTTTGAGGTCAGTCGAGTCCTGTTCTGGTAGATTCCATTTCATATGATTGACATGCCTATTTATCACTCCTTGAAGGATTTTTGTTTTATATTTGCATATGCATACTCAGCAATTTGTTGACGTAATCAGAGGCTGAGATGGTTGGGAATCAGGAAATCTACAAGGTACGCACGTTTTGTATGTATAACTACCCATCCACGGAAAAAAGCTTATGTTACGAAGCAACCAATAGTCTCGGAAAGGACTGATATTATTGTTGACGACCATGCTAAACGAAAAAAGGACAACGACGTTGGTATCTGCACCTGGAATATGAGAACATTAAACAGGAGAGGTGCAGGCGAACAACTAGCGGAAGCCCTAAACTGCTACAAAGCAGATATTACTGCCATCCAGGAAATACGATGGGATGGGCCGGACAAAAAGAGGATGAAAAACTGTGACATCTACTCGTGTTATATTGAGCAGAAACAGCGACTATTTGGATGAGGATTTGTTATAAGTGCCAAACTTAGGCAAGAAGTCTCATGTTTCCAAGACATTAGCGAACGCATTGTAACGATCCGCATCAAGGTCGGATTCGCCACCATAAGCCTTATATGCGCTCATGCTCCGACGGAAGAAAAAGATGATACAACTAAGGACTGCTTCTACGAGCTCCTTGACAAAACCTATGAGCGACTACCAAAGTACGATGTTAAAATCGTGCTGGGAGATTTTAACGCAAAGGTAGGAAGAGAAGACATCTTTAGCAGTATTGTCGGAAAATATAGCCTACACGACAACAGGTCTGGTAACGGACTTAGGCTTATTGACTTCGCTACGGAACAAAATGCCACTATAGCCAGCACACGGTTTCCTCACCTCGATATTCATAAGGGGACATGGCGGTCTCCAGATCAACGAACATTCAATCAAATTGATCACATTGCGATAGACAAGAGGCACGCATCCAGTATTTTGGATGTCCGAACATTCCGAGGGGCTAACATCGACTCGGACCACTATCTTGTTGCAGCCAAGGTAAGGATGCGGATATCCACCACGCCACAACAAACCAGAAATACTGTGAAAAATTTAATGTAGAAAGACTGCAATCGCCAGAGACCGCCAAGACCTTCGCGCAACGCGTATCCCTTAACCTCTCGACTCACAACATACCACCAGCATCTAATGTCGAATAATCATAGTCGAACAATGGCAACGATGCCAACAAGCCATCAGATCAGCCGCAACTGATGTGCTAGGTTTCTCGCGGCCACCAGCAAGAAGCCTCTGGTTTGATGAGGAATGTCGACGAATGCTCAAGCTGCCATTGAGCTCTATAGGCAAAGAAGAAGGGAAGAACACCGGCTTTTCAGAAAGAAGAAAAAAGAGCAAGAAAAGCGCGTGATCGAGGATATAGAGAGGTGCCACTCCAGGAATAATGTTCGCAAGTTATACCAAAGTGTAAAACGTCAAAGCCAAGGATACAAAGCTCGAACAGAATCCTGTCGAGATAAACAAGGAAATATCGTAGTTGAGACACAGTCGATGCTGAGGATATGGAGGAACCACTTCTGCAGACTGTTAAACGGCGATGACGAACAACATTCCGCTGTCAGGCAGAACGAACCATTTAATATAGGCAACGACAGCGAAAACTGCCAACCACCCGACCTAAGTTAAGTTAGGACAGCAATATCTAAACTCAAGCTTAATAAGGCCGCCGCTGAGCTTTATAAAGCTGTCGGAGATGACTTGGTAAGTAACATCCACCAACTCGTAAGCCATATCTGGTCGGATGAAAGTATGCCTAAAGAATGGAACCTCAGCATCGTTTGTCCGATCCGCAAAAAAGGAGACCCTCTGAACTGCGCCAAATACAGAGGCATAAGTCTACTCAACATCGCCTACAAGATCCTATCTGCCATTATATGTGTACGCCTGAAACCGTTTACCAACAACCTAATCGGCCCTTATCAGTGTGGTTGTAGGCCAGGAAAGTCCACAACCGATCAAATTTTCACACTTCGGCAGATCCTGGAAAAAACCCAAGAAGTCCAAATCGATACCCACCACCTATTCATCGATTTCAAAGCCGCATACGACAGCATTTATAGAGACGAACTATACAGAGTCATGTCTAGTGTTGGTATACCGCCCAAACTTGTCCGTTTGTGTAGGATGATGATGGAGAATTCTCGCTGCACCATCAGGGTCGGAAACGACCTCACCGACACATTCCATATCAAAAAATGATTTAGGCAAGGCGATGCGCTGTTATGTGACTTTTTCATTTTGATTCTTGAGAGGATTGTGCAAAACTCCCGAGCCAACACCAGAGGCACAATTTTCCAAAAATCGGTGCAACTTCTAGCATACGCCGACGGTATTGACATCATTGGAAGGACTCAACGTGATGTCATAGCCACGTTTGCTAGTACAGAGAGGAAGCGGCAAAAATGGGTTTAGAATAAGATCAACGAATCGGACAGAACGTCACCATTGACAGATTGACAGATATAACTTTGAACTCTGACAACAACGTCTTGTCAGAAATCAAACGAAGAAATACTCTTGCCAATCGGTGTTTCTTCGGGCTAAGAAGGCAATTTAGTAGTAAAGCCCTCACTCGAACTACTAAGCAGATCCTATATAAGACCCTGATCATCCCAGTCCTGCTCTACGGCGCTGAAGCATGGAACGTATCAAAAGCGGATGAAGAAATCCTTGTTCAACTTGGTCTAACATTGTTAGAGTATTACAGGTCCTAGTGCCATAGTAATGTACCAAAAGGCGTTTCATTTTAACATCGAAAACCCCTTCATATCTGATATAGCTGGTACAAATCAAACTGCTTTCTTCTGATTTGTGTTACATAGTTCTTGCATGTCAACCCTTTGCTAAATCGCTTGCCCTACATACCGCCATAAGACAACTTATTTCCATCCAAACAATAAACCCCTTACTAACTTTTTACCCCTGCCTGTGGTCTGCTCCACAATATCGCAACTACGTGTGTTTGATTTTCGTTTTCGTCCCCGCTCGCCCTAATCCGAGTTCAGTGTGTGTTCCAAAATCCAAACTTAAGCTCTATTCAAAAATCTAAACAAAACCAATTCTCCAACCTGATTCCAGATAAGCAATGATGCTGAGCGACGTAAAGCAGCCGATTTACGTGAACTCAAAGATTCATATGAAATCCGATTGACTCAGTTATCTAAATCTGCCAAAACTGAAATATCACGATTGGTAAGTCTAACAATGAAATAAATTTGTATGTGTGTTGGGTTACCCCTCCTCCAAGGTTTGACGGGAGATAATGGTTCAACAGAAACCCATTTTCCATTGACATCTACTCTTATCAGCTAGCGGCGTGTTTGTCATTAATCCTTACGAGTTCGGCGTCCTATGATACAAGGGTCCGTTTAGGTTATTTTTTTTCCTGTCCCATGTTCGCCTTATCGCACCTTTTACTTTAACAGGGTCTACACATGATGAAGATGATGCGATGACAACCACGAAGTGTACGTCTTAGAGAGAAGTGTGTGAATGGCCAGCTCAGAGCTCACATCTTTTGATTTATCACCTATGCGGTCTTATAGCACCGACACACACACAGGCTGCCTGTTTGTCCAGCGTGCAGGCGAGTGCATATAGACAGAAACAAATCAACTAATGGACTTTTATTAGTCATCCGTGTTACCTGCAAGCGGCGGCGGCGGTGGAACCAGCACCGGCCACTGACCCCTTTCGGTTTCATTTCTGTTTTCATCATTTCGAGTGGAGTGTGGTTTTTCTCAAAAAAAAAGTTCGCCCTCAGGTCTAGAACGTTCAACGACGAGAGTCTTAAAGTCTTCCGTTCTTCGATCTCCGTCCACGTCGTGGTCTTCCAGTTTTTGGTTTCACTCTCAGCACCACCATCACCACACACACGCCATCGACAACAAGTCCTCATGGAGTCAAGTGATTGCCAATCAATTTAATTTATACGCGCAAGTGTTCAATTATGTTCGCATACTGCGGAGAGATGGCGTTCTGGTCGGGTAGTGGGTTTTGCTTTATTGCCCTCCGGCCGTAAGCGAAAGGAACTCAATGTTTCGCAAACAACAGATACAACCTCTGTTCGTATATTGTGCGTGATCTGGCGGATACTTTTTTTTTGTACCTTTTTCGCGATCACCATTCATTATGCACGCACACAAGTAAACCTATAGGAATGCAAAAAAGGAAAAAGATTGAATATTTGGGTTTGGCCTTTCCGTGCTTCCCACGATTGTGGTTCATTGAGCAAAAATACGGTTTTATGTGAAGCCTGCGGCGGAAATAGTAGTGGGACTACCATTTTGGGCAAATTATGATCTGTAGCCACAAATGCTGGAGGATGGATGGTGATTTAATTTTGTTAAAAGCAGGGTCGAGGAATGCGCTACTTCCGATTAGACAAGTGATGCAGATGTGCGTGAGAATTTCAATTTCAGATGATAAATAGGCCTGTAGGAAATTATTGGTTATGCTGCAAATTCCGATCATTATTACGGTTAAGGAATGTAGTGATAGCGTTTTTTAAAAAAAAAATAAATTATGTTCAGCCAGGATAGTCCAAAATTGATCAACTCTTCACACGTCGGTAGGTCCTGGAAAAAAAACCTAAGAAGTCCAAATCGATAGCCACTACCTACTGATCGATTATTTCAAAGCCTCTTAGATTCTTAGAACATCACTTAGACGAACTAAACAGAGCCATGTCAAGTTTTGGAATACCACCTAAACTCGCCATCTGTGCAGGAAGACGATGAATAATTCTCGCTGCTCCATCAAGTATCAAGGTATCAAGCGAAGGCTCCTCATGTCGATGACGCATGCCATCCTCCTCTACGGATGTGAGATTTGAGCAGACGTGCTTCGACAGAAAAAATACAGAAAGCCGATGACAGTTTTACAGAGACGCTGAGCTTTACGCGTAGCGAGCATCTCTTTCTTGTAGCCTCAAACCTTAAGGCTGGGATTCGAAGATTCTTGTGCCTCGAGCATTATTGTTCGTTCGCTCGATTTGGTCGAGCCAATGTAGTCTACGTGTTAAGTGAACGACGGAAGTTGGAGTGGAAACGGAAAGAAGAGGACGATGGACAGTGAGGCTGATCAGGAACTTTGCAGAATGAAATGACCGGTCACGCAGTTACTCACCGGACTCTGATACTTTAAGGCGTTTTCCTACAAGATATGCGATGATGACATCTTATGAATTCCATAAAATCCCTTGATCATTCCAGTCGCGATCTACAGTGGTGATGTAAAAGAAATCCTTGGTAGTTTCCTGCGAGACGAAGGTGTAACCATACATTTTACGAGCTTTGTACAGCGGCATGGGCTTGGTGAATAAAATCAGCGCACTTTAAAATGGCTAGGACAAGTAAAACGAATGGAATCTAATACTCCGGGGTGTGGAGTCTTTGTTTCTCTTCCAGAAGGTAGACGGCTTCGATAAACTGGAAAGCTCCACAGGAGGCATTAAGCTGAGGACCGTGATAATTGGAGAGGCATGTTGGTTAAGCGTTGTCCGATGAAGACATTCTCAGTGCACACGTTGTGAAAAAGCACAAAACCCATTGACCTTTGCATACTGCAAAGAAAAGTCGGTTGAAACAGCGCTTTACTCACTCGTACGCATTATCTAAAACTTTCTAAGAGCAAAGGAGTATAGCAGTGGCTTTTCTTGATATAGAAAGAGCCTTTAACAATGTCAAAACGCAATCACTGATGCACTTTCAGATTTGAATGTGGATAATTTGTTAAGGGTGCTAATAAATCAGCTACTTAGGGGCGGAACTATAAATACAAATCTTGGCACCTCATCCACACGTAGATCTGTTAGCTGTGGCATCCCACAAGTTGGGGTCCTGTCTCCTCTTCTCTGAAATCTAGTGGTCAACGAGTTACAAGTTAATCTCGAAAGGAAAGGCTGCAAGATGGTTGCCTACGCAGATAATGTGGAAATAGATATATCAGGAAAGTTGCTTAATACCATTAAAGAATGGACTGCCAATGATGGACTCAGCATGAAAACAAAACTTAATGGCGTTTGTTTTAAGTTTACAGAATCAGCTAATGCTACGCAGATCAAAAATATAAGTGCCTTCGTCCTACATGCATAAAGACTAGACCTCTTTAGGAATGACTTCTGTAGAAGCTTGGACAAGGAGGACTGTATTCACCCCCTTCATTGCTCTTATCCAGTTCTCTTCAACAAAATAAAACTCCATCTAGGATACTATTTTTTGACAATCTGGGTAACCTGGCTGATATTTAAGTCAGAAACTTCCTCCGCTTCAGTCAGCTCGGAATGGTTTACATAGACAACCGAATCTTTAGGAAATGTCGACAGATCCACGTGGTACCACAATAGTTCTTCCTGGTATAAGTCTGCAAGTGCAGCCACTTTAACCTTACCTAAGTATCGGTCTGACAATCACCGTACAAATCCAATGCGTAATTTTTAGCTGAAGACCCCATCTGGGACCAACAGCTTTTCTGCATGTAAATAGCTTGATTTGGGGTTTTTCTAGAACGTTAAGTTATGTTACCAAACCACGAAAGCTTATTGTCTTGAACTTGTCCAAAATATTTGGCTTTCTCGGAGAATTTAAGACGAGTGCGGTGGAGGTTAGGTAAGACGATGTTCGGAAATTTGGATTTTTTTACTAAAAATAATCAGCCCTATAATAGCTGGGTTCAAATCCTGGCCAAAACCTTTTGTCCAAGATTCTAGCTTATTTAAAGCGAATTGTATTATTTCTGATAGTGTTTATGGGCTTTTATCAGACACGTAGATAAGGATATTATCTGCACACTACATCCTGAAACCTTTACCTTTAGAAGTCAGTAATTTATGACTCAATTTCTGACAAGAGGAGTTAGTATAGCTAAAGAGGAGAATGTATAACTAAATAGGATTTAGTGTAACTCCTCGAGGTATGCCTTTTTGTACCTTTATTCTAACTAAGCTGCTACCGGAACTCTGCTGCACTAAATATTGTCTGAGATGAAACCGGTGATCCTTAGCTCCTTTAAAGCGTTTATGATCCCAAGGGTTTCTATGTTGTTGCATAAAATATGTTGAATTTGGTCTCACAATGAGTCGATGATCCTCAGGTCCTTGGAAGCGTTTATGATCCTCGGGTTTCAACATTTTTGAAAGCACAATCATTGTCGCGGAAAGCCACCATTGTGAATTCCTTGATACCAATGGCGTTTTCCTTTGCCATTATATATCTGATGTCTAGAAGATGGATGGACATCTCTTATTTAATGAATTCATTCTCCATTTCAATTTATGGACTTCCTCTTTCTTGAGCAGATTATATAGGCACTTTCTGCACTTTGTTCGAGTTGAATTGAACTAGGTTTCCTTGTATCTACAGAGTACTCTCTTCTGCAAATTCAAAAGTCTATTGTTTGGTAGTGCTAGAGCAGCATCAATATAGAGCAGAAATAGAGTGGGTTCGAGAATAGATCCTTGATGCACCCCAGCTTTAAAAAAAACTCTTAACAGTGACTTAACAATTTTTCATCTATATACAAAATTTCAATTGCAGTTACCACACCAGGTCCTTTTTTTTAAATTGTATCCAAAACTATTTGAAGCTCATCTTGAAGCCCACATCCTTTTAATTAGTTTCATCCTTTTATTTCACAGCTGGAGGAAATAAAAACCAAAGAACGTAACATCGGGCAACTTAAAAAGGAGACACAAACGTTACAAAAACACAAAACGAACCAAACGACGAATCATAACAATAACACTAAAAAGGATACACACACAAGGAATGCGGCTCAACATCCATCCGAGGTAAGTCTTTCAATACATCCAGATAGTTTAAGTTTTGATTTAAGCCCATCATTCTGAGAAACGAATAAATTTTGACTTGTCTCCCGGTCTAGACAACCATTCACACACACCACAAGGGAGTGTCCTTTCGCATCACTAATGTCTTTATTAAGACTATCCTCAGAAAAAAAAAAAATAAACGAAAACGAAAAACCCCTCTTCCTTTTAATCCATCTGCTGTTGTGTATTTCATAGGCAATCAAGTTGCATCTCATCCAACATGGTAATTGCTTAGGCAACACCTTGTTTTGGCCATTAAACTCGGATTATGTAGGTACCTCATGGATCCACCATATACACACACACACATATCCACAAAAGTGCTTTCGAACTTTGAGCGGTTATTGATCGCATCATAGAGAAAGAAGCTACAGCTCAGCTATCTGGTTGGAGCCATCTGCTGCTAGGATTAGCTTCGGTTTTGCCATTTGCATGTGGTATCCCTGTGCGAGATGTTAATTCCATGGAGTCTGCCCGACGGCCATTGATCTTGTAATCTGTAACCGAGGCTAAGTGGAGTTTAGGTGCTGCTGTAGGTTGGTTGTGATTTTATCCGGCGCACTCGACGGCAGAGTGTGCGCAGTATGTGCATCCGCGATAAAGGTGGCAATCAAAGTGATAGATAGCTTAGTCTAAGAAGTTCAAAGTGATGGTTGCACACAAATTGGTCAGATGGTTTGGCGCACTGATGATATGGCAATATGGTAGTGATTTGCTATCATTTGCTTGAGGGGCATTAGGTGGGAATTGAATTAGTTTTCGTTTGAATGATGGTGATGTGGAGATCATGGTTAGATGGTTTTATAAATTTCCAATTTAAATCAAGTCGACCTAGGGCGGGTTATGATGTTGTAATGTTGTTTTTTTTTTTTGAAGATGTAGTGGACCTCGGTGGTCTTTGTGTTGGGGTTGATGTGAACATGTCTCCTACTAACTAATCTTGTTTAGGATCGTCTGTACCGAGAAATATTTTTTTTGTTACGCATTATAAGTTGGCGAAACTGCAGATTCTTTTTTACAAAAAATAAACGATGTAATGTTTCAGATATTTGTGTACGGGAGGTTATGTTTTCGGCACAAACGAAAGGCACATATACCTTAGCTCCAATTTGGAATGACTGTTGTGAGAAGCTTTTTATGAAAATTGTGAACTCTTGCATCTTTGTGAGCATATTTGGTGATATCAATACATACAACTTACAAACCACAGTTTGGAGACTATTATTTTGGAACGGGCTTGAGGTCCTAAACTTATATAGTTTATCATGTATGGGATACCTAGTTTGGCCGCATGGTCTCCAATTACCCAGTGCCCCGTGACAATCGCCGTAATTCTTGCGATATCTGGGCGGGTTCTATTTAGTAGATCGTTTGTTCTGTTTTTGTCGTAGGAGGGCCATAACGTCCTCGATATGACGCAACTTGTCAACCATCTCCATTTGGAGTCGGCCTATTTCAGGAAGTATGAGTCGGCCGCAACTAGTGGGATACGGAGCCTCTCCGCGAGAGAACCGTGAAGAGCTGAGCCATGCCTGGCCAGCTCGTCTTCGCTCTTGTTTCCTTCAATGTCACTGTGCCCTAGAACCCAGAGAAGGGTGACACTAAAGCGTTCGCCAAGGTGGGCAAGTTCGTTCCGGCATTCCTGTACTAGTTTGGAGGATATGGTAGCCGAGTTGATGGTTTTTATGGGCGCTAGGCTATCTATGAAAATAGAAATACTTTGATTTTCCGTAGTGTCACGCTCCAGTAGCGTGCAAGGCTCTCAAATAGCCAGTAGTTCTGCCTGGAATACGCTGGCAAAGTCCGGTAGGCGGTATGATACTGATATTTTCAGTGATTTCGAGTAGACTCCGTACCCCACACCACAGTTCATCTTAGATCCGTCGGTGTAGACGCCCGTGTCGTAATCTCTTACTACTTCGTTTCTCTTCCACTGAGCTCTGGTAGGAAATCCTACGTGGAAGCCTTTCTTGAAGCTTAGTATAGGTGTTATGTAGTCTGTTGGAAACGTGACCACGCCGTTTGTTAACGAATCCAGTATATTACTATGGCCATACGGCCTTGCATTTCAGCATCCTGGCTCCTTGAGCCTTACTGCGCTGCATAAAGCGGTATATTTAATGTGTAGGTCTAGAGGCAAGAGATGCAAGTAAGGGCATCCGTTGTCGATGACCTCAGTTCGCCAGTGGTACCTATACTGGCTGTTCTTTGCAGCTTTTTAAGTTTTGTAAGGTTGTAGCCTTAACTCAATGCGGGCCACCATACTAGTTAGCCGTATGTGAGAATTGGACGTACCACTGCTGTGTACATCCACAAGGTCATCTTTGGTTGAAGTCCCCACTTCTTTCCAAAGGTTCTGCTACAAGTATAGAAGGCAACACACGCCTTCCTAACTCTATTTTCGATGTTAAGTTTTGGGTCAAGCATGATACCCAAATACCTAGCGCTGGGATATAGTGTGAGTGGTTGGCCATTAAGACGGAGGAGGGTGAAGTCGGATATTTTGGTTTTGGTGGTAAATAGCACCAATTCCGTTTTGCTCGGGTTTACGCCGAGGCCACAACTTGCAGCCCAGGTGCTAACCTTGTCTAGAGCAGCCCCCATGATTTCACTTATCATGGAGGGGAAGTTTCCTGACACTAATATCACCACGTCATCCGCATACGCGACAACTTTGACCCGTTCCTCGTCTAATTTAACTAGAATCTTGTTCATAACCATAAGCCAGGGTAGAGGAGAGATGACGCCACCCTGTGGCGTTACTCTATGGGCAAATTTGGTTAAGTGGCTATTTCCTAGTGTTACTTACTTACTTAAGTGGCGCTACAGTCCGGGATGAACCTGGGCCTCAACCAACATGCCTCTCCAATTAGCTCGGTCCTTAGCTAACAGCCTTCAGTTGCGCACTCCAAGTTGGTTGAGGTCGGTTTCTACTTGTGCGCGCCACTTAAGGCGAGGTCTTCCCCTACTGCGTCCGACGTCTGGCTGGGAACCGAATACTCTGCGAGCCGGAGTATTGGTGTCCATTCGTTCTACGTGTCCTAGGCAGAGTTTTTTTGACCAGGGGTATGTCGCTGTACAGCTCTTATAGTTCGTGGTTGAATCTTCGTCTCCATAGCCCGTCAACGCAAACGGGACCGCAGATTTTTCGAAGAATTTTTCTCTCGAATCGACCAAGGATTTCTTCATCTGCTTTTGATACGGTCCATGCTTCAGCGCCGTAGAGCAGGGCTGGGATGATCAGGGTCTTATCTAGGATCTCGTTAGTAGTTCGAGTGAGGGCTTTACTACTAAATTTCCTTCTTATCCCGAAGAAACAGCGATTGGCAAGAGTAATTCTTCGTTTGATTTCTGACGAGATGTTGTTGTCAGAGTTAATAGCGGAGCCGAGGTAGACAAAGTCCCGTACTACCTCAAAGTTATATCTGTCAATGGTGAAGTTCTGTCCAATTCATCGATGTTGTGTGTCCTTTCGTGTTGACAGCCCATTTTTGCCGCTTCCTTCTCTATACTAGCAAACGTGGCTATGACATCATGTTGAGTCCAACCAATGATGTCAATATCGTTGGCGTATGCTAGTAGTTGCACCGATTTTTGGAGAATTGTGCCTCTGGTGTTGGCTCGGGAGTTTTGCACAATCCTCTCATGAATCAAATTGAAGAAGTCGCATGACAGCGCATCGCCTTGCCTAAATCCTTTCTTGGTATTGAATGTGTCTGTCAGGTCGTTTCCGACCCTGATGGTGCAGGTACACAAGAAACACGAAGACTATATTGGCTCGGCCACATCGAACGAATGAACGGCCTTCAGTTTCGAGGCGACAAGGAAGAACGTAGGTTTATGGATCAAGCGATTGCGAATGCCAGAGCACTTGACCTGAATAACTGGCAGCAATGTGCTCGGGGTCAAAGAGTATGGGTGGCTGCCTTGTCAGTGTAAACTCTTGTTTGTCAGTCTTCCCGAGAAGGGGAGCTGTGAAAATAACTTTGCTGTTTTAGAAGTCCAACGCACTAACCACTATGCTACTTCATCAAAAGTTCTTCCCGGCTATCCACCCTAAGCCTAAGCTACAAATACCCAATGAGTATCCCAAAAAACCTGTCGGCACTCCAATTTCCATCTGTCAGTCAAAATTCGATTCATAATAAGCGGGTAATTACTGATCAAATTGCCGACCTACATATCAGTTTAATTTAAAAACCGGCTCTCGCCTAACCATGCAAGTGGGTATTTAAGTCAAATTTGTTCGCACCTAACTTCCCATTAAATTTAAACTCTCAAATGAAAGAGAAAACTCCAATCCCAAAGCAATTTCATCTCAGCAAATGTCGTCAATTAAAACCTTCTCCAGTTGAAGGAGTGCCTTGTGAGCCAACTTCGACAGCCCTCGCGAAATTGCCGCAGCCTAGCGCAACATACCGCCACCATGCTGAAAGTACAACTTTCGATTGTGAACACCAGCCTAATGAGTGCAATTATGTCAAAAATAAATTTGGTTTCTTTAAAAAAAAAAAATTGCCAACCACTCAAGCCAAGATAAAAGCTTGGCAACCAAAAAACCAAAATCTATGTAAATATTAGAAATTCTCAATAATGAGCATTTTGTATCTATTATCTGTGCCAGTTGTATGCACGCTTATTCAACTTTCATTCACCTAAATTCATGGGCAGCCCATCTTTGTTTTCGGTGCGGCAGATACTAATCTTAAAATCGGTGGTTGCATTTATTTAAATCGAGTCTTTAGCTCTAATTAGTTTGTTTTTGTTTTCGCCATCAATTTGTCGAGAGGAAAAGTACATCTAATCACAAATTTTGCATTTGTCCTAAATTTTATGGAGATGAGTCTCGAAATGTAAATCAGTTGGATATTCTAAATCGGTAATGTGGTGGCTTTCGGTTTTTGGTTTGTTTTCGATTTCATCGGTTTGATCAAGCCCGATCGAGATATAGGGAGATGGATGCGCCTCATTAATTTCCACTCATTTCGTATTTAAATGACTCAATTCTATGCCGATTTGGTATCTCTTGTTGTACGATGAAACGCACTCTTAGAAGATATGACATCCATGGGGCATAAATTGCTTATGGGCGGCCGTTCTAGATAATTAGGTTCTTTTAAATTAGGTGTGAACATTGTTGATTTTTATTTCAAGTCGCTTGTTCTAATGTAGACTTTCTAGCTCTGCTGTCGATGTTCAAATTAATTTGTTTCTTCTTTGATCTAGATCTTATGGATATTTTAAGATTTGATTGAGTTATTGTGTTGTGTTAACCAAATTAATAGATTGGATGACGTATATAGATACAGTTCGTTTGAATTTTTTTAATGCTAATAGAATCTACTACACAAATCTTGTTTTATTGATTAATGTTAGATGTTTCATGTTGTCCTTTGATAAAGTTCATATTATGAAATGTAACTGTATAGACATTACATGTTTTTAATACCCTGTCCCATAGGGGTTTATTAGTTTCGAAACATAGTTTGTGATATTGAAAAAAATAATTTAGATAGACATATCGTAAAGTTTATGCATCGAATCAGAATTTAGACACGTATGTCTTTTAAATTCATTTTTTATTCTTTTTAAATATTAACTTAACGTAAAATGATTAAATCTAACTTATCAATAACATGTTTGCTTTATAATTATCTATAACATTTTTTTTGCCTTTGGGGTTGAAAATATCGTTTGTTTATTCTTATAAAATAAAAAATTTTGAAAGAAAAAGGAAAAAAAAAACTTTGAGACTTGACAAATTTTTGGGTTTTATATAAAAAGACTTACTTACTATTAAGTAGCGCTACAGTCCGGGATGAACCTGGGCCTCAACCAACATGCCTCTCCAATTAGCCCGGTCCTTAGCTAACTGCCTCCAGTTGAGCACTCCAAGTTGGTTTAGGTCGGTTTCTACTTGTGCGTGCCACTTCAGGCGAGGTCTTCCTCTAATGCGTCCGACTTCTGGCTGGGAATCGAAGACTCTGCGGGCCGGAGTATTGGTGTCCATTCGTTCTACATGTCCTAGCCATCTTAAACGTCCAATGCGGAGTTTTTTGACCAGGGGCATGTCGCTGTACAGCTCGTATAGTTCTTGGTTGAATCTTCGTCTCCATAGCCCGTCAACGCAAACGGGACCGAAGATTTTTCGAAGAATTTTCCTCTCGAATCTACCAAGGATTTCTTCATCCGCTTTTGATACGGTCCATGTTTCAGCGCCGTAGAGCAGGACTGGGATGATCAGGGTCTTACATAGGATCTCCTTAGTAGTTCGAGTGAGGGCTTTCCTAATAAATTCTCTCTTAGCCCGAAGAAACAGCGATTGGCAAGAGTAATTCGTCGTTTGATTTCTGACGAGATGTTGTTGTCAGAGTTAATAGCAGAGCCGAGGTAGACAAAGTCCCGTACTACCTCAAAGTTATATCTTTCAATGGTGACGTTCTGTGCAAGTTGTTGATGTTGTGTTTCCTTTCGTGATGACAGCATATACTTAGTCTTTCCCTCATTTACTGCTAAACCCATTTTGCCGCTTCCTTCTATATACTAGCAAACGTGACCAAGACATCACGGTGAGTCCTACCAATGATGTCAACATCGTCGGCGTATGCTAGTAACGGGTGATTTTTTAAGAGGTTTAAAACTTTTTTTAAAAAAAAAGCACAAAAAATTCGAAAAAATGAATGAAATATTTATTTGGATCGATAGTTTGAACCTTGCAATTTAATGTTTAAAGATAATTTCATGCAAATGTTGACCGCGGCTGCGTCTCAGATAGCCCATCCGCTGAGTCCAATTTTGGCATACTCTTTCACACATATCGGCCGGTATCTCACGAATGAATGCATGGATGTTGGCTTCCAGTGCGTCAATCGAAGCGGGCTTGTCCCTATAGACATTAGCCTTGACATACCCCCACAAAAAATAATCTAATGGTGTCAAATCGCACGATCTAGGCGGCCAATTGACCGGCCCGAAACGTGAAATTAACTGTTCACCAAACTCGCCTCGCAATTGCGCCATTGTTTCGCGTGCTGTGTGGCATGTGGCACCGTCTTGTTGAAACCACATATAATGCAAGTCAAGAACTTCCATTTCGGGCAAAAAAAAGTTTGTTATCATCGCTCGGTAGCGTTCACCATTGACAGTAACGCTGCGATTCGCATCATCTTTGAAGAAATATGGCCCAATAATGCCGCCGGCCCATAAACCGCACCAAACAGTGGCTTTTTCGGGATGCATTGGTAGCTGTTGCAATGCTTCTGGCTGATCTTCACTCCAAATGCGGCAATTTTGCTTATTTACGTACCCATTCAACCAAAAATGAGCCTCATCGCTGAACACAATTTTTCGATAAAAAAGCGGATCCTCGGCCAGCTTTCCAAGAGCCCATTCACCAAAAATTCGGCGTTGTGGTAGGTCGGCTGGCTTTAGTTCTTGCACCAGCTGTATCTTAAAAGGCTTTACGCCCAAATCCTTCCGCAAAATTTTCCACGTAGTGCTGTAACAAAGGCCTAACTGCTGGGAACGGCGCCGAATCGACATTTCTCGGTCTTCTGTCACACTAGCTGATACGGCCGCAATATTTTCTTCACTACGCACAGTACGTAAACGTGTTGGTGGTTTAATGTCAAACAAAGTAAATTTGGTGCGAAATTTGGTCACAATCTTCCGAATAGACTGCTCAGAAGGTCGAGAATGCCGATCATAAAATGGAAGCAGCGCGCGATGAACATTTCGAACCGAGCACGAATTTTGATAGTAAAATTCAATAATTTGCAAGCGTTGTTCATTTGTAAGACGATCCATGGTTAAATTGCAAACCAAACTGAAGCTGTTTGACAGTGACACAAGGTACTAAACACACGTCAGCTGTCAAAACCAGTGTTGCCAAAACCAAACCAGCTAAAAAATCACCCGTTAGTTGCACCGATTTTTTGAAAATTGTGCCTCTGGTGTTGGCTCGGGAGTTTTGCACAATCCGCTCAAGAATCAAATTGAAGAAGTCACATGACAGCGCATCGCCTTGCCTAAATCCTCTTTTTTGGTATCGAATGTATCGGTGAGGTCGTTTCCGACCCTGATGGTGCAATAGAAGTAATTACTTCAGGAAATTTGAACTTTATATATAGAAGTTCTATTTGGACCTATTTGATTATATTAATTAGGAAAAAAAAAAATTAGGATTATGTTTAAAAAAAAATTTCGAAAAAATAAGAAACGACCTCAAACGATTTTTCTTTAATTTTATAACTAAGGTACTGTGAATGAATTTTATAAATCTACTAAGGTACTTAAATTCGTTCCTAAAAAGTATCTCTAGTATGTGGGCACATATTAGAGGAAAAAACAAAGTCTTCTCAGAACAACTTGAGCCTCGGAATTTTCATAAAAGAAAAATTCCAGTTTTTCAATTGAAATTAGAAAAAAATCTTAAAACAGCAAATAGTTTTTTTTTTAGCGAAAGTGGATTTTTTCAAACTTCATATCAAACTCAATACTTTTGTACATTCCTTGGGAAGTTTGTCGATGTTGTATCTAAATACAATTTTAGAAATTAAGTATGAAATACGACATCAGACTTATGTCCAACATTTTGCTCAATACAGACATTGATTCTCGCGTTTTCTATTACACGACGTTATGTTTCTTGTTGCAGGCTCCGTATTTCATCTCGAATATTCTGTATTAGCTGTCTAATAATCTCTGGTTTATTAAAATACACTTAGTGTTTCAGATATCTCCGTAAAAAAGTCGGTCAAAGTTAAAATTGGTGAACGAGATTTCCAAGGGATCTGATTTTTTTAATTCAAACGTTCGCTAAAAATGTCTTTAAATTTTCCATGGTTCATAGTTTACCTAGTAGCAGGCTTAGTGGCACGATGGTTAGTGCAAGGAACTGCCGCGCAGAAGGTCTGGGTTCACCTTAATGATTTTTCACTGGCCCTGCTCTAGTGATTTTCTGACAAATCATCCGAGTAGTATCAATTGTCAAGAAAACCTTATCTCAACATAGCCGACCAGAGTCGGTATAAAAAAGGAGGTCTCGCCATCGTGCAAGAAGTACACACGCACACATGAATGGTTTTGATAAAGCTAGGTTACTAACGAGCCTGTTCTGCCATAAATTTGTGTTTTGTGCACAGTCGCTCTATCTTCATGGAACCACACAATAGAATGCTGCTCCGCCATTTGCCGCAAAAATTTGTCGATCATTGTTTAGTTGAAGGCCCCATAAATAGTTTCTGGCATTTCATCCTCATTCTCGAAGAAATATGGGCCGATAACGGCCATAACACCGCACCAAACAGAGTGCATCCTAATGGATGCACCTGATGGTGGTGTGTTGCCCTGGGATTTTCGGAGTCCTACAATCTACAGTTTTGCTGGTTGACCAATATTGACAACCTAAATGCGCTTCTTCCGACATTAAAACATCTTCAGATCCAACTTTAAAATCCTCCGCAATGTTGTTCTGGATATGCTAAATTGGCCCGACCGACGAGAGTGGATAATTTCCACGTTGCCTTCAGTGTGAATATTTTGATGATCAGCTGTTCCAGGATGGTCGGCCACTGAACTCGGTTTCTCGAAATGGACTAGCAAACTGTGTAAGCGAATCTTGAATTAAAATATTGGCGATATTTTCGCTGCGTCATAGGTCTTCCTCTACTGCGTGTGACGTCTGGCTGGGAATCGAAGACTGCGAGCCGGAGTATTGGTGTCCATTCGCTATATATGCCCTAGCCATCTTCAACGTCCAATGCGGACTATACCAATTCGTATAGTTCGTCTCCTCTCAACGTAATTGGGACCGATAAATTTTGGAAGAATTTGTCCCTCAAAACGACCAAGGATTTCTTCATCCGCCTTTGATGCGGGATGATCTGGGTCTTGTTTAGGATCTCCTTAGTAGTTCTTCTCTTGTACAAGGTGGGCCAAAAGAGAGCACCCTATTGGCAGATGCTCTTATTTTTGCAAATGGCCGCCGATGTCAAATCTGTTTTGACATTTGCGGACTAGACAGATGTAGAATACAAGTGAACAAGCCATGGAGTGATACACTCCCCAAGAACGCGGAATAATCGTGTCTATTTTTTTGCGTTACGATTCGTCTGTAGTGTTGGCGCAGCTCGAACTCCGGCCGTCCGACACCGTCTGGCAAACACTGCGCCGTTTGGCCACCAACCTTGAAGGGTATGGGACTACACGAGACGTTGCCAAGAGTGACCGGCCCCGGAGCACCCGTTGTGCCGAGAATATCGCCGCTGTTGCCGAGGATGTCGAGCTGTCGGCGGAAACATCGACCAGACACCGTGCCTTGCAATTAGCTATCAACCCGTCCTCCCTAAGGCGAATTTTGGTCAAAGACTTGGGGATGTTCCCGTAAAAATTCCAGTCCGTGCATCAGTTGCTGCCTGTCTACCGCCAAACGCGTGTAACCTACGCCCAAGCCATCCTCAATCTCGAGGACGAAGTGGACGATTTTTCAACCAAAATCGTACTAAGCGATGAGGCTCCTTTCCACCTCAGCGGGAACGTGAACAAGTAATACTATCGCTTCTGGGGCACAGAAAATCCACGAGTAATGCACGAGGAGCCATTACACCCGCTCATAGTTACTGTATTGTGCGCCTTTCATTCTGGAGGAGTCATCGGGCCATTTTTTTTTTTCGAGAATTGGTCAGCGCTATAGGGCCATGTAAACCGAGTTTTTTCTGCCGCAATTAGACGAATTAGGACTGGGGGACATGTGGTTCCGACAGGACGGAGCAACGGCACACGGCCGTTTCATTTAGAAAAAAAAACGAGAACCAAAAAACATCGGATGACTTCTTTTGGCCGACCTTGTAGTTCTAGCTAGGTATTTACTACTAAATTGACTAAGCCTGAGTAAACAGCAGTTGGCAAGAGTAATTCTTCGTGACGTTCTCTCCAATTCGTTGATATTGTGTATCCCTTCGTGTTGACAGCGCGTATAATTGGTCATACCCTCATTTACTGCTTAACTCATGCTTTGCTGCTTCCTTCCTCCTTCGATGATGTCGATATCGTCGACGTATGCTAGTAGTTGCACCGATTTATTGGAAGATTGTGCTTCTGGTGTTGGCTCTGGAGTTTTGCACAATCTCCTCAAGAATGATGTCAAATCCTTTTTTGGTATCGGATGTTTCGGTGAAGTTGTTGCAGACCCTGATGGAGCAGCTGCACTCACGATCTTACATGCAAATCTTTTAAATTTCTGCCTGCTCGTGGACCTTTCAACATTAAAAGCTTGAATTTTGTTTTTTTGGATCGTTCTTTACAAAGATTTAATGTCATTCTTGCCTTTACATAAAAAAAATCTGCCCGACAATACATGGGTTATGGATGGATATTTTGGATGACGATCAAACTTGAATTTTAATCTGTTTTCATAATTAATGACTGAATTATGACCAATCCCAAAATTGGAATTTTTAAGCAAATCTCAAAACATCATGGACATAAGATACGACATGTTTAATAGTCGGTGGATTCTTATCCTTGTTACCACTTAGCTTAGACATTATTTATGAAAAAATACTCGTAAAATACCATCACAATGGGCATGTATCACTTAGGAGATATCTACCGCAATTTGTCATTAAAAGTTTAAAAGTTATATGTCTAGACTCGATTTTTTATTAAAATGCGGTCGAAGATATCTTCGAGGTTAAGCAAGTGCAATGACGCATCTCGAGACTATTTCTTCATCCTGAGATGATATGTGTGGTGTTAAGATGAGGTCACAGGCTTAGTTACAATTCGATTGCATTGACTGTTTAATTGAGGTGGTATATGTTTAATATTTGGAAAACTGTTTAAAAAAAAATAAAATCCTTTTAATTGACTTAATTTATTGATATATCCAGTAGAGTTGTCCATTTAAATTATCAGGATGGTCGCTTGAAAATTTAAAGCGCCACAAACCTTTTTGGTTAAATAAAATAGAAAACAATTTAAAAAAAATTATACAAGGTTGTGTCGTCCAGTCTTATATATTTTGTAACAAATAAGTAAATAGACGGGCGGCTCAGTGGGTCGATGATTGGTGCTAAACTGAGTCCGATTCCGGGGTGGATCAGCACCTCAATATTTGTTCAGTGGCCCCACTGATCTGCCAAATCAACGGAATAGTATCAACTGTCAAAAAAGCCCGTCTCAATTCAGCCGTTATTATTCGGCATAAATCAAGAGGTTCCGTCATCGTACAAGCAGTGAAGAATGGTTGTGGGAACAAGTAAGCCGCTCATTCCTAAAAATTGCATTTAATTCAAGTAATTTTACAATTACAATTTATTTATTGAGGCTTATTTCATAAATCAATTCATTTTTGTGTAAATCATAATTTTTCTGGTAGCTATGACTAAGATAATGTCTGGCTAAAGGAATATAAAAATTGAATTTTTTGACAATTTAATCTGTTTTAAAATATTATAAATAAGTAAATAATTTTCTACGTACGCTTGCTCCCGGCGTAACTTCAGCGTTGCTTCAAAGAGCACTTAAAACTAAAATATGACTATATACTTTTTAAGTCTATTTAAGACAAATAATTCAATATTTCCTTACATAGTATAGAAATTTTTAACAATTTCATGTGTATATACATATATTAATTCACTTTAGCTTGTAGTCTGCTTAAAGCAGAGTAAAAGCTGTAGTGGTTAGAAAAAAATTTCTAAAAGCTATCGGAAAACGAAGAAGTTATCGCCGCAAGTTGATCGGGGATGCTTTTTCGTAAAAGAGGACGGAAAGGTTCCGATTTTCGTTTGGTCTAAGCATGGGTAAAGATCTCGGATTTAAAAGGTTAAATGGTGAAAGGTAATAATGTTCCTCTGCACTATCGTTGATATTTGAGTCCATTAAAGATCTAACAAGTGGGTTCGGATGTTCACGTACACGCTCGAGTTTTTTCAAAAGAAGTTCGGTTTGGTATATCATTAAAGGTTTGATTTTGTTTTCTTCATACAGTGTTTTATTGGAAAACCATTTTTATCAGGTCTTCTAAATTTCCCGCAACAGAATCTTAAGATTTTCCTTTCAAAAATTTGAAGCTCTTCGGCTACAGTGGGTGAGATTTTGAACCAGGTGCAAAATCTATAAGTTAATATAGGTCTCACCAAAGTCTTATACATTAAAATCTTAGTGTTTGGCGACATTTGTGTGGAATTAAGCATTGGTTTAAGCATTGCTGTAACCATTTTTGCTTTTTTCAACGTTTCTCGGGCATGTCTATTGAAGCAAAGTCTTTTATGGAAGGTTATACCGAGATGTTTGACATCATCTCGAAGGGGAATATCACTTCCATTTATTTGAAGTTTCAGAGACTTACTTTCCCGTACTGCAAGATAATGACCTTTCCCGCTTGCGTTTCTGAAACATGTTAGGCCGCATTTATCGATGTTGATTTTTAATTTCCACGTTTTAAAATAGTTTAAAAGAGTTGGTAGGTTCTCTTTAATCTTATTTAGTGCAACCTGTGGTCTTGTGTCACTTGCTAATATCATAGAGTCATCTGCGTAAAGGATAGCACTCGGATCATTTTGCATTGTGTTTTGGAAAGGAAAATCGTGAATATAGATACTAAACAGGAGAGGTCCTAGAATTGATCCTTGGGCCACACCTGACAGGATTGGGAAACAGTTAGAGTACTCAGAGCCTATGATGACAGAGCTAACTCTATCTCTAAGGAAGCTAAAAATTATGAATATTAAGAACCTTGGGGAATTAAGCCTAATTAGCTTATAGAGCAAACCCTTGTGCCAGACTGAGTCAAAGGCTTTTTCCAGGTCTATATCAAAACCTACGGTACATTTCCTGTTTCTTAGGTTTTGAACAATTTTGTTGTGCAATACCAATGACGCATGTTCTGTAGAATGACCCCTTTTAAAGCCGAACTGGTTATTTGGAATAATGTTAACCTCCTCGCAAAAGTTGTTTAACTTTTATTCAAGTAAATGGTGTTCCATTAGGAATTTCATTATGCAAAGTGAGAATACAACAAAAAGATTTATAAGCATTTCAGATCTTTATATTTTAATCAATATTGGGAGTTATAACAATAACTTATGGAACAACATGTCAGCCTAAGGCTAGGCATCCACGATCACTCGTGAATGTCACTCCCTGAACGTGAACGCACTAAAGAGTACCATTGGAAACATTTTTGAATTCCGCATTCATGCGTGATGGTGGATGCCGATGATTGTCATCCTTTCTTTGTCATTTTGCATTTGACTGTCACTGTCAACGTGCACGGATAATCTAATCAAATGGCCGTGAGCGAAGATAAAGAGTTTTAAATTTTATTGAGAACCTGTTTAGTCCACTGCTGAAGAAAAACTGAGGAATGACATTCATGAGTGATAGTGGATGGTGAACGAAGAAAAAACTAAAAAAAAACTTCACTTTCAAAGAAGACCCTGCGAAGAAAGAAGAGAGCTTACGCAGCTTCCCAGCTCAAGGAGATCGAAGAGTCGCGCGATCGTAACATCATCCGAAGGTATTTAAAAAAAGCCAAGAAACTGGCTGCTGGCTACAAAACCGGAACGGAGACAGCTAAGGTAACCTAGTCACCGAAGCGCAGGGAATAGTAGGTGTGTTTAAGCAGCATTTCCAACAGCTGCTAAATGGGCATCATGAAGATAGTCATAGGGCAAGAAGAGAACCCACGTCCAGTCAATGAAGAACTAGTTCCACCACCTAGTATATAAGAAGTTGGCTTAGCTATAAAAAAGCTTAAGAACAACAAGGCCGCAAGTTCTGATGGCTTACCAGCGGAACTTTTTAAATACGATGGTGATGTTGGGTTGGGAGCATGCACCGAATCATCAAAACATGCCCGATGACTGGACTATCAGCTCCATATGCCCCATCTACAAAAAAGGCGATCCTCTGTCTTGCAAGAAGTATCGAGGCATATCCCTGCTTAATGTCGCATACAAGATCCTATCCAACGTATTGTGTGAACGTCTAAAACCGTTCTGCAACACACTAATCGGCACGTGTGGCTTCCGGCCCGGCTAGTTGACTATAGACCAAATTTTCACACTGAGGCAGATCCAAGAAAAGACCAATGAATTCCAAGTCAAAACTCACCACCTATTCATCGACGTATGATAGCATATATCGCCAGGACCTCTAAATGGCGATGCCCGAATTCGGAATCGCAGCAAAACTGATTCAGCTGTGTCGCGTGACACTGGAAAACACGCGATGCAGCGTGCAGTTTGGAAATAGCTCCTACGAGCTATTCCAAACATGCACCGGATTTCGGCAAGGAGACGCGCTATCATGTGACTTCTTCAATCTCGTCCAGGAGCAGATAATGCACAGGGCAGGTGTTAACACGGAAGGCACTATTTTCAACAGGTCCGTCCAGCTGCTGGGCTATGCGGACGATATTGACATCATCGGTCGCTCCCAACGTGCCGTGATAAAAGCGTTCACGGAGATTGAAGAACAGGCGAAATCCGTTGGCCTTGAAGTAAATGAGGACAAGACTAAGTACATGCTATCAACAAACGAACAAGTATCTGTCCACCGCCTAGGACAAAACGTCACTATTGATAGCAGCAATTTCGAGGTAGTTAAGGAGTTCACCTACCTCGGAATTAACATAAACTCCACGAATGACACCCTAGTGGAGAACCATCGAAGAATTACCCTAGGAAACCGTTGCTACTTCGGTTTGGCAAAACAACTCCTAACTCAAACTCCTAACTCGAAGGACGACATGCGTGCGCTTCTCAAAACTCTTATCCTGTCAGTTCTGCTTTATGGTGCCGAGTGCTGGACGATAAACAAGAAGGGAGAGCTAATACTGCGGTCCTTCGAATGAAAAATTCTTTGGCGGATTTTTGGTCCTGTGCACGAGGAGGGCGAATGGAGGAGACGATACAACCGCGAACTCTATGAGCTGTACCAAAATGTGGATGTGGTACAAAAAGCCAAAACACGTCGACTACATTAGCTCGGCCACATTGAGCGAATGGACAATAATGCTCCAGCTAAGAGGATCTTGGAATCCCAGCCCCCAGGTTCGAGAAGGCAAGGAAGACCGAACCTCCATTTGAAAGACCAAGCCATCGCGGATGCCAGAGCACTTGGTCTAAACAACTGAAAGCAGCGAACCAGGGATCGTAGATGATGGAAGGCTGCAGTGTTTCAGGGAGACTCTTCACGGGCCGGGAGCCCAATAAGTAAGTAAGTAGATGTTTTAAAAACATATTTATTCAAGTCAATAGGTTAGTAAATGTCAAAGTAATTCAATGTCAAAGTTATTCAATGTTTACACATCGACATAAATGATGGCGCACCGTGTATTTACCTACTCTGGATTTTTTCTAATAACTTTAAACATTTACCAAAAAAAGTTTTGTTGTTATGAAAACGCCTTCAAAAGTGGGCGTGGTAACGAAATTGTATATGGATTTAAGTAAATAACGCGATGAGGTATAATTTCTAATTCCCAGCCGTAGCAACACCTAAATGATTTTTCACTGGCCCTCCTCTCGTGATGATCTGACAAATCATCCGAGTAGTATCAATTGTCAAGAATAGCTTATCTCAACTTAGCCGTTCGGAGTCGGCATAAAACAGGAGGTCCCACCATCGTGCAAGAAGTACACTCGCACACATGAATGGTTGTGAGAAAGCTAGGCCCTGGGTACTAACGAGCCTGTTGCGCCAAAAATTTGTATTTTTTTTTTGGGTTTCAGCTCCTGTTGTAATTCCATTTCACTCATGAACTCACCATTTCACTCATGAACTGCACACCCACCATTCTCTATGGAACGAAATGTAAGAAGCTTCTCGCAACTTCAACTGAACCGATTGTCTTAAATTTCAAAATTTAAGCTTCATGATACAAACTAAACCGATATCGTCTTAGCGATTTTATTTTTGATTCGTTCTGCGCATCCTACGCCATGGCAAAAACCCAACATTTTTAAAGCCATATGCGCAGATCGAAAAAGCACGTACTGCGCACGATGCACATATTTTTGAACTCCCATTGTTATAATAGGCTTGGATTACCTTCATCCTATGTTTGACTGTGTACGTGTTCATGGCTCAACTTGCAATGAACTTGCAATAAGAAGTATCAAAACACAAAAGCAAAAAACCGAATGGGAAAATCCCTGGAGGACACCCTTTATATCGAAGTATGTGTCCTTTAACCTGGGTTCCCCATTTGGTTTGTGGGGAAAGTTATATTTTTGACACAACGCGTGGAAGTTGGAATTTTCAGATTTTCAGAAACAATTCAGATATTGTTTGGCTCAGATTTTCAGTGCGGAATTATTCTAGTTTCAGGATTAACCCAACAATGTTGGTGGGTAAACTCTGGAATAAATTATCTGGGTACTCATTCCGTAACTTTCAAAACGATAATCGTTGGCGATAGTTTAGGGGACTTGCTAGGTACGTAGCGTTTAATTTTTATATTGGGCATATACACTGTACACATGTATACAAATTACTGTCAAATACCCAGAAAGTCTCCTTCATTATCGCCGAAGATTATCGTTTTGAAAGTTACGGAATGTGTATCCTCGAAAAACTGAAAATCCATGCCTTCAGATTTCCATCAGAAACAACTTGCTTGTTGTTTTGAATAACTGACTTGAGAACGCTACGGTGATAACAAATGACTACCTTTTCCTGACAAAGTTCCCAGACACCCACGATCGCTTAATCCTTAGCAAAGTCTTTCTTAAGAGCTTGATGTTGAGGGCTGGGATTTGAAGATTTTCGTCTAATCTTGGTACATCTTGGTACGTTCTTGGAAGGTGCTTACATATTTATGATTGGATTCACATCTTACATTCCAGGCTGTAGATAAACTAGGCCTTATGGGATTAGAGTTTGGCAGAACAACTGTCAGGGCTTTCGAGTAGTATCAATATGTCCAACAATCAAGTCGAAATAGTTTGCATATCACAGTAGCTGAACATATTTGTTGCTTTCCAAGTTTACACCTGCCCTACACCCTACTTGGTCTTTCACGAGAATAATTCGCATGATAATGACATTTTTGCCGAAATCTGCTACATTTTTAAAAAAGAAACGGTGAGATGCTTCCAAACTAGGTTAGGTTTGGTTTGCAGGTTTATGTCTTCCCTCATCACACTCAGGTCAATATATCCCCATTATGATGCCCGTTGGGGTTCCACGTGTGTGTGGCTATATTTCATTTGTTCCGTTTCATCCATTCAGATGTTGTTGTTAACCTGTAAAGATTACAGAGAAGGATTTCGGATAGATCCGTGAGGTCATGGAACAAATATTTTCTCAAAGATATTTTGTTTTATTGTCCTGGGTAGTGGCACAGAAATTTAAGAGTATCCTTGTGTATTTCTTCATCACCGCAGCCTCTTCAAAGCTAACGATGTAAAATGCGGCTAGCCAGCCTGTTAGATTTTGATGAAATCCTGAACTTGGATGATAGTATAGTGGATTCACATTTCCAAGACATCACCTCTGTATCAGAAAGGTTCCGCTGGTAATCCATAAGAAATTGTGGCCTTATTGTTCTCAAAGTATTCTGATGGCTGAATTCTTCTAAGAGGGACTCGACATTACGCCGTTTTCCATCTGCTGAATATGTTGCTTTTTCTACGATTTCCTGTGCGTCTTATAGACATGGTTGTCATTGCTATTTTGTAGACCCTGCGTTTTCACTTTTAAGCCAGAACCTGGGTCCGTATACTTTTCGCTATGTCCTGGCATTGCGATTCACAACCTGGACATGTTCGTCTTCTGTTACCTCTTTTTGACCTTTGTAAACAATTAGGACGGGCATATTAATGGAGGTGGCTTCGGGTGCCTCTTTGATAATGTTGCGGACTGCATTCAATTCATGTTGACACTGTTCAAGAGTGAAGGGATTTTTGTTCACAGGGAACCATTCCTAGCTTCTTACCTTTGGGCGGTAAGCTCTGAATTTGCTTGCGATGGAAAAATAGTCGGAATCTACGTTCGCTCTACTGAACACATGTAGGATGGCTCGCTTCTATGGCTAAGGGGCCATTTTGTTAGACCATCTGAGTGAGTAAAGAGTGAAGGGACAGCAGAAATTTTTTTTTCACAAAGTTATTTCTTTTAAGAATCTGAGTATCTGCGGCACCATTCGTAGCTTCTTCTGTTTGGACGGTAAGCTCTGAATTTGGCTGCGGCGAAAAAATAGTCGGAATCTACGTTTGCTCTAATGAATACATGTAGGATGCCTCGCATCTATGACTTAGGGGCGATTTTTATTGGTGGTTCGCGCATCTGAACATTGCCAACTTACTTTGCTCATTCGCAGTCGAGGAATCTACTGAAGTGCAACTGAAAGTCATTATCTGCTGACGTTTTGAATTTCCTGCATACTTGTGTTCTTAGACTTTTGCTCAAATACTACCTCTATGTAATTTTACGAAAAGCACAGTGATAGGTACGAGCCTAGAGTTTGTACCTGTAGAGTTAAAAGGGCATACATACAACTCCAACTCTTATATTCGATTATGTGACCCAATTCATGAACTGCTAAGCAAAAAAATATGCGGGCGGATTTCTAAAAAAAAATGTTCTTCCAAAGTAAAGATACATTCAAAACCGAACTTTCGCTAGTCACAACAAGCTAATCTCGGAAAACCCCTTTCATAAAATATTCATAATGGCAAGTAGGTAGAATTATGTAAACAACAAAAAAAAAAACAAATTTGTAACCAAAATATCTTCTCAAAATAGGTTGTCACCATCATGACACACCTCGAATAGAATAAAATATCTAAATACCGTGAAATGTCAATTAGATGTTTATTGAATTTCATAATTTATAAATTTGCATGTCCGCCATCTTCAAAGAAAATACAAAAAAAAAAATAAAAATAAACGATGCTAACTTGTTGAGAAAACAAAATTAAAATAAACGTACGTCGCTGTCATCACAATCAAAGTTTAATAGCTCAACTGAACCTAAATGTAATCAAATCAACTTTTGCAACACATCGTCTACTGACTAATGAGTCAATCACCAAAGTATCTCTTTCTCGTAACATAAACAAAACCTTTTCCCAACGCTCCGATCTACAACGAGATACACACATCAAATAGAAATGTCGAAGGTATCTATAAGTATCTAATGTCTGAAAAAACACCTGCAGATACAAAATCCATAATCAATTAACACCAACTGCTCGAACATGTATGATCATCCAGGGATGGCTCAACAGATACCTCAAACCTCACCTGTTATCAACAAACATACGAGAGAATCTTATTCATTCACCAATCACCGGTTATATGGTAAAGAGAACCCGTTGTAAGCCTCTCTTTTGAATACAACAACAACATTAGAGGAGGGCTCCTCCGCTTCGATTGAAGAGAGTCATGGCTTTGCGTGATATCGCTCGGTCGATTCATTTCATTCAGTTTGACTTAAGATACGTTCAGGTGCGCATGCGATATTTTTAAATCCCTCTCGCGGGTTAAAATAATTTACGCGCGCGTATTTACAGGTGCATCGGTTAAATATTTAACGATCTTTATAGTGAAATTGATAATAACAGATACAACATATATTTTAGAGAAGAAAAAAAAATCTCATAACAAGTACAGTTATTTTTTAAAAATACATCTAAAAATAAAACACGTTTTGGTAGTGAAATTCGACACCAAACCGAAGACAAACAAAAAACTTGGAAAGGAAGAATCAAAAGAGACAACAACACACAAATTGTCACACGGGACAGGACTCAAAACCGCACAGCATAGCAGTCCTTGTTTTGTTTGTTTACTTTGATATTTTAAAATTCATTGCACACACATTCACTCTGCTCGGTTGTGTGCCCTCTCAAGTGCGGTTGAATTAAGTGTTCTTGTACAAGTCCCTCCTTAAGGATTACCATTACCATTTACCACAGTGATTAAAATTCAAACAGTGCGCAGTGACAAATTCTAAGAAAGGATTTAACCTTCCGGATGTGCAGTGAATTTCCATTCCTAACTTATGATACGTATCTACAGATACACAAAAGAGTGATATATTCGTGGAAATCAATGAAATCACGTGCAACGCATGTAGTTTGTCATAATCCGTGTGCAGCTAGTAATTGTGAGATGAGTAAAGTGATGAGCTAACAGCTTTAGATACTATCCAAAGGTGTGTCTTCTATTTCGTTTTTGTTTTATTCGTTTTATACTTTTTCGCGAGTATCTAACTACTGTGGGAAATAACTCGAGCGGAATTTATTATTACATTTCGCCTATATCTCACTAGATACATCAAAGAGGCAAAAGTTGACATCATTATTCCAATTTTTTTTTTTGTAAGTGTGTGTCTCTGCAGTTGCCATTGAATTCCGCGTCCATCGCAGATACAATTTGATTTGTATTCATCTCTATTGATATGTAAAACTATACAGAGCTTACTAGTGCGTGAAATCATATTCTTTAAGCGGGAAATATAAATTCTCCTAGTTCACTAAACGTACTTAGATACAAGCACAAAAAAAAAGTACAAGTGAAGGCATAGATATTCAGTCAAGTCGAAGGTGCAAAAGAAGGCCTTTTTTAATAACAAAAAAACTATAAGTAAATTTAAAAAGCATAATTTATCACCTCTATGATTGGGGTCAGTGAAAATAGCTGGGTGTTGTAGTTACTTGTACTCTACACACTTGTTGTGCTGGTGGAGTTGTGTTTTTTTTTTGTTTTTTTCGGCATCTCACTGAGGAGCTTTCATTAAAAGATACTTGAAGTCCACCGAAAAAAAACGAGTGGAAAAAAAGTGATTTTATGAGATAAGATCGCTTTCTTCTAGAAGCGATGCTGGACGACGACGATGTTGTCGTAGTGCTGTTGTTGTTGTGGTAAATTATTTGCAGATACATTTTTGTTGTGTCGTATTTTTCGTTTGCACAAATAAAAAACAAGAAACTCGGAAAAAAGTGAGATAGGTGCTGAAATTGCAGAAGAAGTTTTCTTTTTTTTTCCTCGCGTGGAATGCCGTTTTGTTGCAAGTGAGCATACAAACTGAGTTTTGTGTTTAGTGGGTGTTTTGGGAGTTTTTTTTTTTTTTTGAGAAGTTGTGAGAAGCTATGAATTGGAAATCGTGGATTAACGTGGATTTGCGGATATAAAAGAAGGATTTTAGTAGTCAGCGTTGTTGGATACGAAAGGATTTAACAAACAAATTCAAGGTGAGTTTGGTTTTTCTATAGATACTTTGCTGGGGTTCAAGAAGATTTCTCAATTGGGCGGCAAAATTGCATCTTTCGTAGCGCATAATGTCTTAATGGTAGCACCTACTATGTCTCACAACATTTTTTGAAGAGGTGTCAATCGCTTGGAAGATTTACGGAAAGCGATGATTATTAACTTTGAGCCAATAGAGAGAGTTTATTCCACTCTCTCTGTAGGCTGTTTATCCATTTTCATATCTCATATTACCTAGTAGGTATTTCTTATCATTATATAGGACGAACGTAAAAGACAGACCGACATGGCTAGATCGACTCAGCTAACGATTCAGAGAAGATCCCTAATGGGTGGGCCAAATAGAAGTTTATTTTTAAAAATGCAATAAAATGAACAAAATTACACTTTTCCATGTATTATGGCTTTATTAGTATGAGCAAACATTCCCATTAATTATGGAACAAAACTACGTTCAAGTGGCTGCCTCGGATGGTTTTCAAGTAGGTTCTGTCACTCCGATTTTGATGGTTTCAGACTGTAGCTCACGGATTGCTTGCATTATATTGGCCTTAAGTTCTTAAATCGTTTCCGGAATTTTGGCATAACATCGGTTATTCACAATTCCCCACAAAAACAAGACCAAAGGGGTCAAATCGTAGCTCAGAGGCGGCCAATTGACATCGCGCATTCTGTCACTCCAATTTTCCAAGACCTTGTTGATGGTTTCAGTCTTTAGCTCACGGATTCCTTGGATGATATTGGCCTTAAGTTCTTAAATCGTTTCCGGAATTTTGGCATAACATCGGTTCTTCACAATTCCCCCCAAAAACAAGCCCAAAGGGGTCAAATCGTAGCTCAGAGGCGGCCAATTGACATCGCGCATTCTGTCACTCCAATTTCCCAAGACCTTGTTGATGGACTCAGGCTTAAGCTCACAGATTCCTTGGATGATATTGACCTTAAGTGCTTAAATCATTTCCGGATTGTTGGCATAACATCGGTCCTTCACGGTTCCCCACAAAAAAGAAGCCCAAGGGGGTCAAATCGCGGCTAAGAGGCGGCCAATTGACATCGCCAAGACGGCTGATAACACGATTTGGGAATTTGGTGCGCAATATCGATTGTGGCATGGGCTATGTGGAATAGCACGCCACACCTGCATGAACCAGAGGTCACCCAAATTCATGTTTTCAATTTCAGCAAAACATGGTTCTGTAACACCCACCGTTGACTGAAACGTTGTTCCCAGCTACATTTTTGAAGAAAAATGGTCCAATGATGCCACCACTCTACAATCCGCACCAAACTGTCACTCTCTGGGAATGCAGCGGCTTCTCGTGCGGGTTTTCCGAGCCCCAGATGCGGCAATTTTGTTTGTAAACGTAGTCGCCGAGATGAAAATGCGCCTCGTCAAAAAAGATCATTTTCCCCACAAAATCATTGTCGAATTCAAGCTGCTCTAAGGCCCAAACTGAGATCGGACGGTCATGCGCCTTCAATTACTGAGTCAATTGGACCTTGTAAGCGAATAATTCGAGATCTTTGTGCAGAATTCTCCTCTGGCTTGTGGGTGAAATGTTGAGCTGTTGAGATTGATAGCGAGTTGATGTTCGTTAATTGAGTCTCACACTCTCGGCTACAGCAGCCACATTCACGCACCGTACAACGACGAGGAGCATGAATGTTGTCAAATGGCATACCAGTCTTATGAACTTTTTGTACAAACTTGGGTAGGTACAGCAGGTATGACTTCGTTTCAAATAACGCACTGTTTGGGCTACACAGCACTCACTTTGCAAATAATTTTCAAGCGTAAAGCAACTCATCGTTCCGCAGAGGTATGATACTGACTTTCTGTCAAGATTTCGAGCGGGAGCTATCAGTGTCAAAATAAGCTATGATTTAAAAAGACAACCCTTAGATGGCCCACTCTGTATATATAGGGTGTATAGGGTATAGGTAGGAGGCATAGAACATTTTTTTGTAAAATAAAACAAAAATTCAATGCAATGACCAAAATTTTCCCGGGAAACTTTTCCCATTCAGCAATCTGATTTACATTGCTGACAAGGGGAAAATTCAAGGGGAAAATTTGTTCGCAATAGACCTGATTAGCTCAAAAATTTCATGGAATTTAATGTTAAAAATTATTTCTTGCAAATGGCCTCTGCGACTGCACCTTATGATGAAAGCCATCCTGTTGGTCCAATTTTGCACCACATTTTCCAGCATACCCCCTCTGATTTCGTCGAATGTTGAATTTTAAGTGATCAATCGATGCTGGTTTATCAGCATAGATCGGAGATTTGACGTACCCCCACAAAAAGTAGTCCAAAGGTGTCAAATCACAGGAACGAGGTGGCCAATTCACAGGTCCATTTCTTGATATAATTCGGTCACCGAACGTTTGGTTCAACAAAGTTAAGGTTTGCAAGCACTGTATGGCATGTTGCACCATCTTGTTGGAACCATTTCTATTCTAAATGATTTCCAATGACATGAGGATTAAAGAAATCACGGATCAGTTGGCTGTAGCGTTCGCCAATCACGGTAATGATGACACCAGTTTCGGATTTAAAGACAAATGGGCCGATGACGCCTTCGGCATGTAAACCGCACCAAAAACTGATTTTTCCGGATGTAATGGAGTCTCAAGAGTCTCATGAGGATTGTGCTCACTCCAAAAAACGACAATTTTTCTGCCCAGCCAGAAATGAGGCTCATCGCTGAAGATGATTTGAGGACGCAAATCTGGTTCAACTTCCAGTTGAATTTCAGCCTATTCACCGAACACAAGACGGAGTTGATAGTCCGCTGGCTTTAGTTCTTGGACCAGTTGGATCTTAAATAGATATAGGCAAAGATCTTTCTTCAAAATTTACCCAGTAGTGGAGAGGCAGAGAGCGAGTTTCTGAGAACGGCGCAGGATCGAGACATTTGAGTCTTCTATCGTATTCACGTCTACAGCGGCGAAGGGTTCTTCTGTAAGCACGATACGGGCTCGATTTGGATGATTATTATCAAAAATAATAAATTTGGTCATGAATTGGTTCATAGTATTGGGTATTAGCTGCTCAGATGGACAATTATGCTCTTGACTTGACGAAGTGCTCTATATGTTTGGTGCCAATTTTGGAAATAATTTGCCACGATTTGTAAACGTTGTTCTAGTGTAAGTCTTTCCATGGTGATTTGCCAAAGTATGCTGAAAAAAAAGTCAAACGCACTTCATTAGTATGACAGCTAGGTTGACAGTTATCCCTATCGGAAGTAGTCCTATTCCTCTTAACAAACAAAAAACACTCTTTTCTGTCGAAATTATGTCTTTATGTTACAAACTTAATGCCAAAACTAATATAGCCCTATGAGATACGGTATAACTACACAAAATAACAAATAACACGTCGTCCGCTTCTGCAGGATATAAGGTTGAAGTCATTCAGAGTGGGCTACAATGTATCACTGTTGCCATAACTATGACCTTAGGCTATGATTGGAATTGCTTAAAAACGAATCCACCGATATTCGACTTCATTTGTCAAAATCTGCGTCACTTTTCGATAGGGTAATACGTCATCATCTATGACCCATCCTATTCCTCTTTAAGATAGAAGGAACAAAATCTACACATAGGAACCTATCACAATCCAATCTTACTAAATTCTAAATCAAATCGTACCACTACTGGTCCACGTATCCCTTTGACAGCTTGGCTACCCACATAAGCATAAAAAAGCCCATCTTACCTATCACAATGTCAAAGTTCTTTTTTTATTCAATTACTTCCTGTTCGAGCCTAATTAATGAGCTCATTCCTCACTAACCCAGTAAATTTGTTGAGGTCTATGACCTCATGCCAAATAGCCTGCCACATCCCTTTAGTGTCATCACTGTCATAAAGCATCAATTCAAAACAATTTCGTGAATATTTTCAACTATGGTGACATCATTTACTTCCCTGCTAGGGTTAAATGCGCAATAAACCGCGCTTGACATTAAGAAGAACATCAAGACGCGTGCTCTTAAAATCGTTTAAGCGTCATTTCCGAAGTCATCGAGAGTTCACTCAATTATCATGATCGTTGTCACATCAGCCGAAGGTCTTTTTTATAGTCGCATCATCATAACCAAACATCCAAATGGGTACAGATACTCGTTCATTTTGTTGAGATACAAACAAACAAACAAAAAAATTCGAATTATCTGCACTCATGCAGAAAATTTACCGTCTTTTATGATAATTCCATCGGAGTTCCTTTTGCACATTTTTTTGTATTCATCTTACAAGTCCATAATCGAAATTACATCTTTTTACTTTAAATAGCTCGTTAGGCTCACTACCGTTCCGTGTTAAAGTTCATTTTGGCATTTTTTTCACAAGTCTCGCGCTTGTGCGATCTTGTACCGTAACAAATTAAATTGGACTTATTAAATGACTTGCGACAAAACCGCTCACTACACTCGGGCCAAAGCAAACCGATTGTTTTGCAAATCAAGATACTTATGTATCTACACATATCCCTGCTATAGGTGAATGGGGTATTTGCGGAATTTTGATTAAATTAAGATGGCTGCGATCGAGCAAATCATGTTTTGAGTTGAGCTAAACTGGATTTTGTCAAGAATTTTGATAATGTCGTCGGAATTATTGAAAAGATAGTTTATCTGTGTAATAAAACCAAAAAGTAGGACAGCATCGTGTAAACATCGGTTTGGAATGGTGCTTGGGTACTAAATTGATGACCACTTATTTTAGTCGTAGACCATTGACCCGTTCGAATCGATGGACTTCGTGCCAATGGAAGTGTGCTGTGAATTTATTTGCAAAATATTAATGAACGTCGCCCGTTTGTTTATCCATTAATCAATGTTTATGTTGGGTTATTATTTTTTTTCGACAGTCTTGACAAAGAAAATGTGAGTGTTTATGTTTAGCTTAAGCTTTGCTGACGTTGTTGTTTAACGGCATAGTGATGGATATGAAAACCGCGGTCTGAGTTAATTTTTCTTTTGTGCAAAAAAAAAAACAGCTTTGTCATGCAAAATGTCAATGGCAAAGCATTTCATAACAACAAAGAAATGTAAAAATTTCTCTTGACATGTATTTGCGTAGTTAAATCTGTGATAATCAGTTTTTAATGTCAACCTGGGGCAAAAAGATACGAGTTGAAGTTTTATGGTGCCCTTAAAATCTCTTCCACTTTCGATTTTTTGTTTAATTTCAGATCAAACTTTTGATTTTCTGACACCATTGAGCCAGCTGAATGGTCTCTACTGTCTTTTAACACACATACCTACCATCTTCACCATCAAAAACAGCTACAGATCCGACAAATTACATTTTCATTACAAAAAAAGTATCTAATCCGATTAAATTTTCATCGAAAGTGTTTTCCCAGTGAATTCTTTGGAACAACAAAAATGTTATTGGCTTGTCAAACCCAGAGACACGCATTTATGGGGACCCCATTGTTGTGACTCACATGTCCATTTGTGATTTTTTAATTCCCCCCCTTATACAATTTGGTTGCAATAGTGAAATCAACGAAGCTATTGTGATGGACTTGTGAGATGAATACAAATGGGTCTATAGAAGTCTTGACGGGTGGTTCGATTGTGTGGTTTATGAAAAATAAAATTTCTTGTCACCAAAAAAAGACGGTGCTAATTATTGACGGTGTATCTATAATTAGCTGACATGGTCAATGGAGCTTAGGAAGTGCACGTTATTATGTTTGGCAATCGAAATTGCTTTTGGTAGTCATTTGGTGTTCCATATGAGGTTTGGTATCTATATGATGGCGTTTCGAAAATGTGCCCATACCCACAGATATTGCAATTCAGCTTGACTGCAAGGTATTTTAAGGTGTAGATACCTAACCTTCGCGGTTTGGTTGGTGTTTTTGACTTTATAATAGCCAAGTGGTGCTAGTAGAAGTCATTAGGTTCTTCAACTGATTTTTAAATGCAAAATACAGCGAAAGTTAATTTCAATTAGTATGCCAAACAACCAGCGTACAAAATTTGACCGCATTCTAAGGAAATTTAAATTTTATGAAAACGGAAAGCATTCTACGGGACTTCGCCTTTTATTTGTTAAATATTTCATAACATTCGGATTTGAATTAACACGGTAATTTATCAATTTTAGAACTTAAAGGACTAAGCAGGAAAACCCTGTTCAAAATTCTTAGCGTACATCTTAAACATATTGCTTCGGCATACATCCAAAGGTCTGAAAGGGTCATGAGAAGCTCCTTCTATTCGCAATCATAATAAACCAATAACCCCCGCGGGGCTAAATTAAAAAAAAAGGAATTTCTTTTTCGAAATGGAAATAAGTCCTGGGGCTGATAATCGGCCCTATCGAGGTATCCGTCGGAGCGGAAAATTCTCAGATTCCGTACGATTCGGAGGATTTTTGCTTCCTCCGAAAAGCTGTTCGGAATATTTCTCCGATATTTTGTAACGCACCACGGCGAATTGCGTTGAGGTGCATTTTTCATTCAATTTTTGATAGCTAAGTGCCATTCTTTCTCCGATATTCTCCGACACAAATTCTTCGTGGAATTTATTTACGAATTCTAGTGAAGTGAACCCGTCGCATTTGGGAAGATTTTTTTCCGATGACACATACCTCGAATGGAATTTAAACCTCCGACGAAGTATGCGTTGCGGAAAATTGTCCGCTCCGACGGATACCTCGATAGGGCTGAATGCCTTTTGTTTGTGGGGCTTATTTCCTTTGCATGCTACCATACTCGCGCAGCACCCAAATGCAACAGTGAGCCCAAGCAGGGGGTTCCAGGGGAGCTGCATGCCCCTCCACTGATATACTCAGATGTATGCAGTGTATGAATGCCCCTGTTAAATTAAGATTTTTTAAAGTTGGGTGTATGCTAAATGTTTTTGTATTCATAATCATTTTTTCCTAATTCCCAATTTAGGGTTTATCATTAGTTATCGTTGAGAGTTTCGAATAGAATGCCACTTTCAAATTGCAGAAACAGCCGCAGGTATTAATTAATTTTTTGGTTAGGGCTTATTCCAGTTCAAAAAGGATATAAACCACAAATAGCAAATAGCACCAGCGTGATTTATTCCTTTTTTTGGGATGTTAGCTCCGCGGTTGTCCATCTGTGTGTTATTTCAGGTACTTAAATGTTGAGCTAGAGTGATGAAATTTGGTTTATTCCATTTTTACTAACCCCGAACTGTCAGCTGTCACATTGTTATCTTTTTTTACCGTTGGCAACACAGTTCTATAAAATGGCGCAAAGTTTGGTTTGGAATTTTACGAAAAATTTGAATTTTGCGCCATTTTATAGAACTGTGTTGCCAACGGTAAAAAAGATAACAATGTGACAGCTGACATTTCGGGGTTAGTAAAAATGGAGGGCTATACGAAAGAATAACTCAGTTTCATTGTTGATCATATTTTCAAAGAAGTGAATGTTTGTCAGTTATAGTCCGCAATTTTCGTACTCAATATGGCCGTCATCAACTGTGAAGGGAATAACTGAAAAATTCAGAAAATGAAGAGTCGAAAGGAGTTGCTTGGACATTTTGGAAGTATTCATTCAAGTTTAAGGTTTGTTAGGTAAATTATGACCATTCGGACTGCGCAAGCTTTTCTGAGGTTGA
This sequence comes from Rhingia campestris, assembly GCA_932526625.1. NCBI lineage: Eukaryota > Metazoa > Arthropoda > Insecta > Diptera > Syrphidae > Rhingia > Rhingia campestris. The sequence continues at coordinate 9,061,743 of OW052183.1, forward strand.
ATGGAAGGTTTTCTAAAAGAAAAATCTCTCATATATGTCGTCAATCAACTACAAATGGTCATACTAAACTACCAGGTCTTTATTTCAACATGTCTTAGGTAAATTTGCACGTGCACATTTATTCAACTATTCAGGGGCTGCTAACCACTGATTAGTTGTATATGCCTTCACCGAAGTGGTCATAAGTCGCTAATTTAGTAATGAGTGATACTGCCTTCAAGTTATTCATCATAATGACAAAAAATTCCAGACCTGCTCTTGGGCTGGGTATTGGCTTCAAAGATTTATTATAAAGGGTCTTTTATTAAGCGCTTCCCATCTTCAAATTTAAATAAATCAAAGTCCACAACCGATCAAATTTTCACACTTCGGCAGATCCTGGAAAAAACTCAAGAAGTCCAAATCGATACCCACCACCTATTCATCGATTTCAAAGCCGCATATGACAGCATTTATAGAGACGAACTGTACAGAGCCATGTCTAGTTTTGGTATACCGCCCAAACTCGTCCGTTTGTGTAGGATGACGATAGAGAATTCTCGCTGCTCCATCAGGGTCGGAAACGACCTCACCGACACATTCGATACCAAAAAAGGATTTAGGCAAGGCGATGTGCTGTCATGTGACTTCTTTAATCTGATTCTTGAGAGAATTGTGCAAAACTCCAAAGCCAACACCAGAGGCACAATTTTCCAAAAGTCGGTGCAACTACTAGCATACGCTGACGATATTGACATCATTGGTAGGACTCAACGTGATGTCATAGCCACGTTTGCTAGTATAGAGAAGGAAGCGGCGAAAATGGGTTTAGCAGTAAATGAGGGTAAGACTAAGTATATGCTGTCATCACGAAAGGACTCACAACATCGACGAATTGGACAGAACGTCACCATTGACAGATATAACTTTGAGGTAGTACGGGACTTTGTCTACCTCGGCTCCGCTATTAGCTCTGACAACAACATCTCGTCAGAAATTAAACGAAGAATTACTCTTGCCAACCGCTGTTTCTTCGGGCTAAGAAGGCAATTTAGTAGTAAAGCCCTCACTCGAACTACTAAGGAGACCCTATATAAGACCCTGATCATCCCAGTCCTGCTCTACGGCGCTGAAGCATGGACCGTATCAAAAGCGGATGAAGAAATCCTTGGTAGATTCGAGAGGAAAATTCTTCGAAAAATCTTCGGTCCCGTTTGCGTTGACGGGCTATGGAGACGAAGATTCAACCAAGAACTATACGAGCTGTACAGCGACATGCCCCTGGTCAAAAAACTCCGCATTGGACGTTTAAGATGGCTAGGACATGTAGAACGAATGGACACCAATACTCCGGCTCGCAGAGTCTTCGATTCCCAGCCAGACGTCGGACGCAGTAGAGGAAGACCTCGCCTTAAGTGGCGCGCACAAGTGGAAACCGACCTCAACCAACTTGGAGTGCGCAACTGGAGGCAGTTAGCTAAGGACCGGGCTAATTGGAGAGGCATGTTGGTTGAGGCCCAGGTTCATTCCGGACTGTAGCGCCACTTAAGTAAGTAAGTAAAGTGTGTGGGAGATATCATCAACATTTTTTATTCGATTGAATGGCCTATTGATGCCATTATGTATGGAATAAAGCATCGTTCAAATGTCAGTCACGGCTTCTCTGTCAAGTTTTCCATGACTCTGTCGCATAACTCACTGATTTTGACCGATGGCATGGGTTCTCTTGGCTTTGAGGGCCGCTTTGTAGATTATTCGCATAGACCTGCGACTTTAGAAAGTTCCACAAGAAAAAGTCTAATGGGGCCAAAACTGGTCACAAAACCCGAATCGCTAGTGCAGAATTTCCAATGTTTCCAATGAGGCGTGAGCTGTGTCTCAGGTAATGCCGTATTATTGAAACCACATGTCGTTGCTATCCGTATAATCCAATTCAGACCAAAATAAGTTGGCAATCATCGAACTGTAGCTCTCGCCGTTGACGTTGATAGTACGGCCAATGTGCTACGTTCTCAAAAATTTGGACCGATGAAGCCGCCAGCCCAAAGTCCACACTAAACAGTGACTTTTTCGGGATGCATTGGGTGCTCTTGGATTTTATGTGGATTGGTTTAGTCTCAAGTTTTACAATTTGTTTTGTGTTATCCAGAAATGAGCCTCATCGCTAAAGATTTTTCTTCCATTTAGCAAACAAACGTCATTGTCTCTGGTCGCTTACCTTCAGCTCCTAGGTCAGTTTACTTTGTAAACGGGTGCAGGCTCAAGCCACGACGCAAAATTTGCCAAGTTGTTGTCTGTATAAGGTCGAGTTCTTCTGAGCGACGCGAAATTATCTGCCTCGGATTGTCTTGCACACTCTTAAGGACAGCGGCTATGTTTTCGCCAGATCATGCGTTTCGTCTACGGAAGGGTGTTGGTTTATCATTTACTATACCATTGGACTCAAATTTATCCACCACCCTACGAATATCGGTAAGACGATAATGGCGACCGTAAAATTTTATCATTTGCACATGTTGTTGGACACTATGTCCTTTTATGTGGATTTGGCAGTGTAGTGGGTGTACTGGTCTAGTGGTTACTTGGTTAGTGCGTTGGACTACTAATCGTCCCTGATTCAAATTCTGAAAGTGACAAAACCTACGTTTTTTTCACTGCTCCACCTCTTGCGAAAGTCTGAAAAATATCCAAGAGTAACATGTGTCATAAGAAGCTTCTAAAATGTGCCCTTCGAATTAGGTCTTCTTCTGTGTGGCAAAAATAATAACTTTGCATTCACAAACTTTGGATTCACAAATTCGGTCCCATTTGCGTTGACGGGCTTTGGAGACGAAGATTCAGCCAAGAACTATGCGAGATGTACAGCGACATGCCCCTAGACAAAAAAAACCGCTTGGATGTGTAAAATGAATAAACTCCAATACTCCGACTCGCAGAGCCTTCGATTCCCAGCCAGACGTTTCAGTCGGACGCAGTGGAGGAAGACTTCGTCTAAGTGGCGCGTACAAGTAGAAACCAACTTGCAGTGCGCAACTGGAGGAAGTTGACTAAGGACCGGGCTAATTGGAGAGCCATGTTGGTTGAGGCCTAAGTTCATTCCAGACTACATCGCTACTTAAGTAAGTATGTAAGTATTCAAAAATAAGGGAGAAGCTAGGTTTGAGGCCCTATGTGTACCTTAAATGCCAGATGAATATTTCATTTCATACTTATCTGAGGCTAAGCAAACCTATAACACTAAATCAGCGTCCCAAAATGATAGCTACTGAGATTGTTTTCCTCTGATCTAGAATTGAGTTGTTCTTTTCATTGTTAGATGGATTATGTGCCTATAAGTCTGCTCCACATTTGGTTATGTGTAGATGGCAGTACCCTGATAGAAAACCACCGTCACAAGCAGATGGTTATGAACAAGTTAATGGAATCCACAAACTAGGACCTGCAAAAGATTATAAGGTCTAGGGAGGATTGTATCATGGCAACAAATTGTAATCTCTTGCTAAATCAGAGCTAAGAGATTACACGAACCTAACATTTTCCTTTATATGACCTAAGTATGGCCGTAAATTTTTTTTTTGTTATTTGCATGCATGCGATGATATTTCACCTTTGCCCTCATGTACTCCCATAAGAAGAAATCGTGAGCCGTCAAATCAAGGGATCATGGGGGCAGTCGAAATCACCACATTTTGACATTATTTAGCCGGGAAACAATTCTCGTAAAATTCCTATCGTAGGACAAGCTGTGTATGGCACCGTCTGGTTGCAAGCACGTGTTCTGAAGGATTAATTGATCCAATTCCAGCACAAGATATTTTTCCAACATGTCTCGGTAGTGATCATCAGTAACTGTTACACCATTGGCAATATCATCCTCAAAGAAATATGATCCAATGGCGCCACCGGCTCAAATGTTGCACCCTACAGTTCCTCTACGAAGGTTTAGTGATCTTTGGTGCATCAATCGAGGGTTTTAAGTACCTCAATAGCGGTATTTCGACGGAACTCATGGTGATCAAAGAAGCCTTATCCTGGTTGAAAGAGATTGTAATATCTGCCAAGGATATTAGGCAATCAAATCTCTGGAATCAGTCTCCACAAATTCAAAGACAACCCTAGAATGCCGATCATCTCTGAAGGAGATGTCAAAGCATTTTAACATTCACCTATGCTGGGTGCCAGGGAACTGTAAGGCTGATGAACTCGCCAGAAATGGAACCAAATTACCAGTTGTACCCGACACGGGTGCACTAGGTATTCCTATCGCTACATGCAAAAGCTTAATAGCGCACATGCTAACAGCAAATCAAACCTCAGATGGAGTCTTGTCACGACGTGTCAAACAACCAAACAAATTTGGCCAAAGATCAAAGGGACTGATTTTGCTGGATAGACCGCATATTTGCGATACCATAAGTGTCATCACGGGACACTGGTTAATAGGTAGGCACGCAGAAAGGCTAGGCCTTCTTCTCAAACGACTTCTGTAGGAGCTGCATGGACGAGGAGGAGGAGAAAACAATACTTCATCTCCTTTGTAACTGCCCGGCCCTATCAAACAAAATGAAGCTACATCTCGGAGCATACTATTTTCAAAATCTCAGTGATTTGGCAAAAACGGAAGTGAAAAGCCTCCTCCGCTTCATCCAAAGCTCACGGATAGTAAGGAAATTGGACAAGATTCATGTGGTATCACAACGGACCAAAGTGGTCTAAGTGTGCTGGCGAACGCCGGTAGCCACTCTAACCTAATCTAACCTAACTACTATCAATGTTCGACAGCTCGGATTTTTCTAAGAAGATATTATAACGGCTCCAAATAGCTTTTCGAAATAATTCCTCAATGCGTGTCTTTTGATCGACCCACATGACATGGTGTTGCACATGACATACATATCCCACATCGGTAAACAAGGCGCATCAGCATTTCTCCCAAAAACCCAAGGTTTGTTGTCTTTCCTTCTTCTGTTCAGTAAATTGTATACCATGGTCATCGTAACTTCGATGATATGGATGGAAGGTGTATAATGCCTAATCAAGCAGACAATGCAAAACTATCCAGCTGACCCCTCAAGCGCATTTCTGAAAACCGTTTAACAAGATTTTTTTTTAAATATGTAGGCACACCATGCATTTCCTACAAGAAAGCCATTGACCCAAACCAATTCGCCTCCACCCATTTTTGTAACAACCTACCAAATGCAAACAAGTCAGTCATTCTGAAACCGTTTCCTAGCAATCACACTTAAAACCCACATAACTCATCACTCATCACATTGTAACTTCCCTCTAAAAAAAAAGAAGAACAACGGTTATTGCTAACTCATCTCTCTGCTCAAATTACAAGCCATTTACAGCACATGGGGATATTCTAAAATCCATTATGTCTACATGCAACCCATGTCCGTTCTGGGGTTCTCCATTCAATCATTAAACTAATTACAAGCCATTTTCAATGTTGTCGAACAATAATTGCCAACCTGTGTAATTTTCCTCATTTAGACCATCCCATCCATCTAAAGCAGATCTTGTATCTAATGGCATATACAGGCATCGCAGCGGTGTATCTTTTTCCAACATGGGTGTTAAGAACAAGAAACGCCTCCTTTGGAAGTTTGTGGTTCTTCTGCGGCGTTGTGGTGCGTTTTGTTCGATTTAGCAATTGGCTTTTGTAAGCCCCATTGTCGATGGAAGAACTAAGTGTAACCATTGTCTAATATTCTTTTTGAGAAAGTCATTAGAGGAGATGATGGGGAGAACCGTTTAAATTAAGTGATGAGCTGGTTTTATTCGTTACCCTGCTTTCTATAAAAATTAAGCGATGAGGTGCAACTTTTGACCTTTTGAAATGTTATCTGTTAGTTCCAGGCGCTTCATAAAGCTTTGAATTATAAGTGGAAACTTTTTTCGGAATCTTCAATTTTTGATTGAGGGCCTCAGTGAATAAACTTAAGACCACTTAAGATGGATTTGCATATCTTAAGCTAGTTATCTAATTTTTGGACAAATCGTCTTTCAAACTCTGGAACAAATATCAAGCGAGGAATCTTTCATAAATGCTTTATATGCATGAAGTACAAGTTCAGACATTTGCGGATGCAGAGAAGTACCTAGTGCAGCAAGAAATCCACAAGGGCAGATATTTTTTAAATATCCAGTGGTCCAAACCATTTTGTTGCTTCTTTCAGAAATATCGTTTAGGAATCTGCAGTTTTTTTAAATATTTTTTTTCGCTGCAACCCTGCCATAACAGGCCTGGTTATGTGTCAACTTGTCCCATCTAAACCACATATATTGGTGCCATGAAAAATAACACAGAATTCCAAGATTCGGCGTTATTTGACTTTATGAAAGCGAAACACCCCGAATTTCCATGTTCGATCTTACTTGACTTTGCCGAATTGGCCTTATTGCACTTAGCATACATCCAATTTGGCACCCATACCAAATCCAACACTGAGCCCAAGCAGAGGGGCTCATACTATGCATACATCCGAGTTTGGGTGTTTGTAAAGTTTAAATACGTGTGAAACCCCCTGCTCGGGCTCACTGTTAGATTTGGATTGCGTGCGAGGTTGGATGTATTAAAAAGCATGCAAGCCCCCTCACTCTGAATTCGGCTTAATTTCACACAACGTTCGGCGTTATTTCACGTCACCCATACATTTTGTTAAAAGGAATTCTCTTGCGGCGTAATTCTGGAAATAAAGAATCCTTTAACATTTTTAAAATAATGGCCTCCAATGGTTACAGTGTTAACGCTTTTTTTTTTTTTTAAATATGTTCCGACAATGCGGTTTGATGAAACTACACACCACATTGTGACTCGAGATAGGTGCAATATCGTCTAATGGATCATGTTGGGGTAAGAGTCACTCCATGTTCGACAATTTTCCATATTTATATTGCCGTTTCGGTCGAAGGGAGAAGCTAGGTTTGAGGCGTTGTATGGTCTGTTAATGCCAGATGTTTAATTTGTTTGCATTATAAACCTTAGTTTTCGTAAAGGTTCATATTTATTAGGAATAATTCTTCTCGCTACCTTAGGGCTATGAAACACGTACCTTCAGTAATCATCACATTAATCTATCACATGACAATCATTTGTATCATACGCAATAACAGACTCCAGATTACTTGTCAATACTTCGTATACAGGGAACGCAAAGGCTTCTAAAATTGAATTTTTAAATGTATTGGAAATTGAAGCTTAGAAACCTATTAGTGCAGCGTTTCGTTACAAGTTTATGGGTAATGTAAGAAATGATTTTTCCTTTGTAGGTTAACAAGAAGCAGTGTTGCCAGAGATTTTTCAACAATTTGCCCTAGATAAACGTCAAAAAAAATCCCTAAAAAATAAATTTTGACAAAAATGACAGAAAAGAGCAGGAATTAAATGAAAAAGTGTTTTTGAATATTTATTCTGATACGAACATTTTAATTTTGAATGGGAGACAAATATTATTAAAATTAATTATTAAATTATTAAAAATTATTAAACAATAGCGAGAACCCTACTTTATTGACATTTTCTGAGTGGTTAAAAGCTGACGAACTGACAGATGAACAGACTTACAATTACTTCACGACCCTCGACGACTTGACTGACATATTTAGGAAACTAAACACTAAAAGGTCAAGTGGTTTGGATAACATCCCAAACATCGTGCTTAAGCATATACCAATTGATATCATACGGCAATACTGCGTTATCTTTAACAATCTGCTAAATAACTACTACTTCCCTAGTTGCTGGAAAATATCAAAGGTGTTTCCAATAATTAAGAAAAAGAAGGATCCTTCTGATCCTTCTAACTTTAGGCCTATAAGTCTCCTGCCTAATATCGGGAAGATTTTTGAGGTAGTTATTAATAAATCTATTTTGTTCGTTTGTAATGAAAAGGAGATTATACCGCGGAATCAATTTGGGTTCAAAAGAAATCACTCGGCAGTGCATGCTATTACAAAATTGATTTCGGATGTTAATTGGAATCTCAACGCCAAAAGATGTACAGCTGCCTGCCTAGTGGATATCGAAAAAGCCTTTCACACGGTTTGGATTGACGGGTTAATTTACAAACTTATTCGATATGAATTTCCAACTAATCTTACAAAGATGATAGCATCCATGCTATATGGAAAGAAATTTGTTGTAACAGATAGAGAATACACGACAGCTGAAGTTTTTAATGTCCATAATGGTCTACTTCAAGGCACAGTAACTGCTCCACAGCTCTTCAATATCTACATTTCTGATATACTTAGGGAACTCGATAATTCATTGGCATTTGCCGACGACGCTACACTGTATGCAAGCGGCTCAAAAATTGAAGACATTCAAATCCAACTTCAAAGCAAGTTTGATAGGTTTCAAGCTTTCTGCTCCGAATGGAAGCTTAAAATAAACTATACGAAATGTGAAACCATACTGTTCCGCACCCCAATAAGACGCGGTAATTCAGATTTGAGACGCAACTGGAGAATCAAAATAACGAGTTCAAATGGTCTTCGGATCGAGTCGAGGACCATGGTAAAATATTTAGGTGTTCATTTGGACAAGTTTCTGTATTACAATGAGCACATAAATATTCAATTAGACAAGGCAAGAGCGGCATTCATGTCGCTAAAAAGCCTGTTTTATTCCAACTATCTTAGATCCGATGTGAAGATCATTTGTTACCAAGCATTCGTTCGTCCAATTCTGACTTATGCGAGTCCAGTGTGGTGGAACATTAACCCATCGTATATGGAAAAACTTCGAGTGTTCGAGCGCAAATGTCTTAGAGCCTGCACACAGATGTATAGGAGTGCACATTCCGATTATAGGCATTATGTCTCAAACAAAAGACTTCTGGATGCTTCCGGTGTGTCCAGAATTGACAATGCCATTCTAGATCTTGTAAGGAATCACTTTGTTCGTTCGGCAAGTGTTAGCGAAAACGAATTAATCTCTGGATTATTATATCCGAATCCTGGGTATTTCAGAAATGCCTTGGAAAGTGGATACATTCCGCCAGAAACATTTCTGTTTCTGGATGCATATGGCTACCTATCGGATTCAACGAACGTTCCAATAATATACCATGCTGCAAGGAGAGCAACAGATAAAAGGATCCTTTATGAGCCTTTTGAGTCGGGGGACGGGAATACTGATCATATTAGATACTGCATTAGCATACCTGAAAGCGACAAAAGTAACACTAACAGGTTAAATAGAGACCGATACTGGTGGCTAGACTGGGCTGAAGCCGATACTTAGGTTAAGTAAAACTAGGCCCTGACATGTGATCTCTGATCTAACGATGACTTGTTAGTCGATGGAATAGAGATCACATGACAGGGCCTAGATAGATTTAGATAGGTTTAGATAGGTTAAGTTAGTCTTGTAGGTTTTAGTTTTATATAAAAAAAAAAGTTGCGACTGTCTTCTAATAGGTTTTGATTCACATTTTCCTATTTTCAAAAAAAATATATATAGTACATAACAATAATAAATAAATTCACAAAAAATATAAAATTTGAATTAAACAAAAAATTATATATCATGTAATGCGAACCATAATGGTCTTTTACTTTGGCAAAAGTTAAAAAAATGTCTAGTCTTTAAGTTTATTTAGGCTATTAATTAATATTAACGAAATTGTGAATAAATAAACGTTAAAAAAAAAAAAAAAAAAAAAAATTAACAGAAAATATATAATTAATTTGGGTTCCTACTATACCCTTACAAGATCTTATCCCAAAAGATAAAATACTTTGGGCAATACATAGCTTCAAACGCTTTAAATCCGCGGGACCGGACGGCATTATACCAGCCGAGCTGTAGCGCACTTTGGATCTCATCCTACCATGGGTGGAAGCCATCCTTAGGGGCTGTATCGAGCTGATTTATATTCCCAAGGTTTGGAGAGAAGTCAAAGTTGTATTCATACCCAAATCTGGTAAAAATTCTCATGTCAATGCGAAAGACCTAAGACCTATAATCTAATCATCATTCTTCCTGAAAACCCTGGAAAGACTGGTTGATATTCATCTTCGCAGTAGCATTGATGTAAATCAGCTATCTGCATCCCTACATGGTACTCTATGGGAAAATCTGTAGAAACAGCCCTGCACATATTAGTGCGTATTATTGAAAAGTCGTTAAGCTGCAAGGAGTATACTATGGTTGCATTCCTGGACAACGAAGGCGCTTTTAACAACGTTAAGTCGGGAGCGATCATTAAGGCGCTAACATGTCTGAAAGTCTATCACTCACTTGAAATGCTGAATAATTTGCTATTAAATAGCCGCACGCATTGGCGCTATATATCAGTTATAAGACCGATACTTCTTTTTGGAGTAGTAGTATGGTGGACAGCACTAGAAATAGCTTTAAACAGCAAAAACCTAGACAAAGTGCAGAGAACTGCGTGTCTGTGCATTGGTGGAGCACTCCGTACGACACCCTAAGCGGCATTAGACTTTCTTTTTCACCTACTACCCCTAGATATTTTCGGCAAACAAATGGCAGCTAACTCAGCCATACGTCTTAAAGCCATCCAACAGTGGTCAAATACTACTTATGGCCACTCAAAAATTCTAAACGAATATACAAATGTTCCTGAAAACACCGATTACACCCTCACCAGATTAAACTTTGATAAGAGTTTCCGGGTCACAATCCCAGACAGAACGTCATGGGAGAGCAACGAACCTGTGCTAAACGACTCGATCCACATTTATACCGATGGTTCCAAAACAAACAAATGTCTTCTTCGACAGGCTAAATCTCAGCCTATCTTTCCGTCTTCCTGATCATTGCAGCGTGTTCCAGGCGGAACTCATGGCGATCAAAGAAGCCTTATCCTGGTTGAAAGAGAATTTAATATCTGCCAACGATATTAGCATTTTCTCGGACAGCCAAGCGGCAATAAAATCCCTGGAATCAGTCTCAACAAATTCAAAGACAACCCTAGATTGCCGATCATCTATGCAGGAGATGTCAAAGCATTTTAACATTCACCTATGCTGGGTGCCTGGGCATAGTGACATTCCAGGGAACTGTAAGGCTGATGAACTCGACAGAATTGGAACCAAATTACCAGTTGTACTCGACACGGGTGCACTAAATATTCCAATCTCTACATGCAAAAGCTTATTAGCGCAACATCCAAACAGCAAATCAAACCTCAGATGGAGTATTGGCACAACGTGTCAAACAACCAAACAAATTTGGCCAAAACTAGATTTGAGAAGATCAAAGGGACTGATTTCGCTCGATAGACCGCATATTTGCGATACCATAGTTTTATCACGGGTAGGTAGGTACGCAGAAAGGCTAGGCCTTTTCTCAAACGACTTCTGTAGGAGCTACATGGATGAGGATGAGGAGGAAACAATACTTCATCTCCTTTGTAACTGCCCGGCCCTATCAAACTAAAGGAAGCTACATCTTGGAGCTTACTATTTTCAAAATCTCAGTGATTTGGCAAAAACGGAAGTGAAAAGCCTCCTCCGATTCATCAAAAGCTTAAAATGGTTTTCCCACGGATAGTAAGGAGATTTGACAAGATCCATGTGGTATCACAACGGACCATAGTGGTCTAAGTGTGCTGGCGAAAGCCGGCAGCCACTCTAACCTAACCTAACCTAACCATCCCCCAGAAATTACATAGTACTTAGAATGTCCGAAATTGCGCTATTTTTCCCCTAGACAGAAATCCCTATTTCTGGCAACACTGACAGGACGTGTCTTTTTAGTCCTTGTTTTTATCAGATATTTGGAGACAACGTCAGCAGACATATGTACGCAAAAAAATTTACATTTACAAATTGTTCATTTGTGGGGGTGTACTTTTTGCACGATGGCGGGACCTCCATTTTTAATCTTAAAATATTTGTATAGCTCATTATTCTAAACGGAAAATAAAAGCGGTCTCAGAATAGAACCCTATGGAACGCCTTTATTTTAGTGTGTTGTTAAAGTTTGAATATCTGTGATCTATACAACATAAATAAGACAAAATCAGGTTCACGGCTGGTAGTGAGAAATTGTTCTATAAATTTGCTACAAATTATGTCTTACTTAACATTATCGAATCCGAAATCTAGTAGGGCAAAAATGTTCTCTTCTTTTCATCTACTACCTAAGTTTCTGTTCAATGGTTCAAAGTTTGTTTTCTATTGAAAAGGAAAGGCAGCAGATGTTCTACTATATGACCATAAAGATTAAATAAATTTTGAAAACGTTTGGAACCGCGTCGTTTTGAAGCCTCAAAGTGTTTTGATGACTTGTGTACATTTTGCCACAGTAGCGCAATACAGACATATTGAAGACACCATTTTTATTATAAGATACTTGGTTCCATTTAAGTGGAGAGAGGACCGTTTTTAGAAAAAAAGTTCAAGTATTGAAAATTTCGTCTTCAAATCATTATAACCCACGCCCACTGTTTGTGGATTTTTTTTCCTAAAAAGAAAAGATTTTTGCAACATAGGTTATGAGTTATGATGTTGGTATATTGTCAGCACGAAAATATTGAGCTATGATAATGAAGTTTTGTATATCAGCTCTTTGTTCATGAATTCTATACAAAATTCCGTCCATGGCCACGCCCTCTTTCAGAACAAAACGTTGATTTTGGCCAATCGATAAGAAATTTTAATAAAGTATCTGAAAAAGAATGGGATGGGATAGGGTATTAAACGGTTTGTCTAGTGGATTATAGCCTTCACAAACCTTTTTTTTTTATAATTTACGAGGACTCCGCTGCTATGAACTCCTTTTGCAGGCTCAGTTGAAACCAAACCTAGGTTATAGTCACCTTTTTTCGATACTAATAAGTTGTTCCCAATAAAAGTTAAGTTAATCCTTTCTCCCTGAGGATTCCATGGCATTTACCACTCATCGTAGCGATATTCCATGACATGCACCAACAAATTAGTTTCAGACATGATTCATCTGTCAAAAGATTAATAAATCTCAAAGAAATTAATAGAGCCGCCACTTCCTATCCACCGCATCATATCAAGTGCTTTCAACTTAACCTCAAACATAATAAAAATTACTCTCAATTTTTTTTTTGTGTGTGTGTAGAGTAGATACACCCATGCAATCGCATAAACCTGGAAATTTTATTAATGAAGAAAAAAATCGAAAAAGACGTTCCAAGAAAATGAAAGTAAATTGCAACTTAATTCCGTGTGCAGAAAAAAAAATGAAATTTCTATATAGCCACCAGCAGTAAAAAAAAAAAACGTTTTTGATTAATTATCCAACAAGTTGAATATGCTGATTTAAGCACCATGCGGTGTGGTTACATCTTAATGCTTTCGAGTTGTTGTTGTAATTTTTGTTTGAATGTATACTCGTCCATAGTTTCGAATACTGGGGGCAATCTTACGTTTAGCACTTGCAATTAAGATTTCACGATAATACTCGGTGCACTGTTCATTCCACTGTTCATGCCATGACATTCAATCGACGCAATTAGGCGAGTAGAATTGTTTTGCAAATTGAGATGCAGATACTGATGGTGGTGGCGGTGCTACTGCTGATGGCATTTTGGGCTGGCTGATGAATGCTTCTATGGACACTATACGCGAAAGTATTTTCTACAGAAGTTACCTAAGGCCTAATGTAGCAGATTTGTCATTTGGTGACGCGTTAGTATTTTTTTTTATCGACACGGTATATGGTTTATGGAGGCGTAGGTTATGGTGGTAGCTTGTGAGATATTATGATGAGATGTAATGTGACGTTTTGTTGAATGGAGATAGGAATAGAATTTTGTTGTACAATTTCTGGTAATCGATGGTTTGTAGAATTTTAAGGCATACTACATACATTTAATATAAAATAGGAAAGGTTCAGAGGATCACTGACAAACAACGCGCGGACTATACAGCTGCACCTAAGGTACTCTCATTTGGTCATTAAATTCCTACTATGACATAGATAACCGCTAAATCTGATCTCACAATGTAGCAAATTTCAGCTAAAATCGTTCGTACAAAATCTGATTCAGAAATATTGTGTACCTTCATGTATTCATATATCGGGTTTTTCAAAAAGAGCGCTACCAAAGGTTTTTTTTAAATAAAACAAAAACGGTTTTGGATATCAATGAAATTCTTTATTCCTGTGAAAGTACGTTCGATGCCATTTTGTATGGAACTCGATTTCTTTTGCATGGCCACCACGTGCACGCTTGCAGAAGTCCAGACGCTGAACCCAATTTCTGACGGTTTTCAAGCATAAATCGGCCGATACTGCTGCAATTTCACGTTCGATATTCGTACGAAGTTCATCAATCGTCGCTGGCTTGTTGGCATAGACCATAGACTTGACGTAGCCCCACAGGAAATAGTCTAACGGCGTCAAATCGCACGACCGAGGCGGCCAAGCGACTGGACCCTTTCGTGAGTTAACACGTTCTCCAAACTTGGTTTCCAATAAATTGATGGTGACATTCGATGTGTGGCTTGTGGCGCCGTCCTGTTGGAACCACATGTCCTCCAAGTCCATATCATCCAATTGGGGCCAAAAATATTCGGTTATCATTGAACGGTAGCGATTCCCATTCACAGTAACGTGCCGGTCTTGATCATCACGGAAGAAGTACGGCCCAAGGACGCCGCTGTCCCATAAACCACACCAAACCGTCATTTTTTCGGGACGACTCATAGAGTACTTGTGGATTGCTGCCTGACCATATATATAAGATAAAGTCCCAAAACATGTATGAATGCGCTAATCTCGAGAACTACCGAGCGGATTTCGATTTGGTTTTCACTGTTATAATCTGCATTTCCCTGGGAATGCTATAGTGTATTCAGAATTGCTCTATCACTTACAGGAGCAGAGCATTCGGGGAGCATAAGAGGTCTAAGTGGCAGAAATCAAATGTTTCGTCATTAAAAGTGTACCCGGGCGAAGTCGGGCTGGGTTGCTAGTTTATTCATATTCGACTTCTCACATGGTATCCGTTGTTCGTGTATGAACGAATCTTGATGGATTCGGATTTTTTCACACGAAAAGTTTTTTTTCCACCAGAACTCTTTCCGCTAATAGGATTGCCTTCATTTTTTTCAGAACCAATGTTTTGAATGTTAGGTTAGGTTAGGTGGCTGGACATGGATCAAACATCTCTTCCTATGAGTCGTCTCCCTAGTTGAACCAACCCGAGCTGCAACTAAAACGGCGGAGGTTCCTTATGTCAATGTTAATCAGGCCACCTAGGTTGTCGAAGAAGTAGTCTCCCAGGTGGAGTCTTCTTTTGTTGGAGAGCGCTGGACATGAACTAAGAAGATGAGTTAGACTTTCCTCCTCCTCCTCGCCCATGCAGCTTCTGCAGAAGTCGTTGCTATAAAGGCCAAGTCTTTTAGCATGTAGGCCTATTGGGCAGTGTCCTGTAAGGACACTAATGATGGTGCTGATGGTGGATCTGTTCAGCATTATTAAACTGAGGGAGCGTTTCTGGCTATATATGGGCCAGATTTTCCGGGATATAAGACACGTTGAGCCGTTTGTCCATCTACAATAAGCTTTTTTGATCGCATCTAGTTTAAGTGTTGATTTACAAGTAGCGAGGGGCATGCCTTACATGTGGTAGTATATCAAGCGTGGTACCCCTTCTGGCAAGCTCGTCCGCCCTACAATTCCCTGGGGTATCACTGTGCCCCGGCACCCAAAATAGGTGAATGGTAAATAGCTATGCCTTCTCGTTAAGAGACAGTCGGAATTCGTGGGCTGATTTTGAAGTGAATGCGGTAGATCTCAAGGATTTGATTGCCGCTTGGCTGCCACTGAAGATGCTGATATTCTTCGCGGATATTACATTACACCTCAGCCTGGACAGGGCTTCTTTGATTGGCATGATTTCCGCCTGGAAAACGCTACAATGATTGGGAAGGCGAAAGGATAGGCTCAGGTTGAGCATCTCGGAGAAGACACCTCCACCTACCCCCGCTTCAGTTTTAGACCCATCTGTGTAGATGTGAATCGAGTTGTCCAATCCAACCGAGTCTTGTTCCCAATCAAGTCGGCTGGGAATTGTTGACTGGAAGTTACGATCGATGCTGAGTTGGGTAGTGATGTGGTCGGTGTGTTCCGTCACAATGACTGGGTGTCCATTGTGACGAGGCTCTAAGTCGCACAGCTGCACAAGCTGCGGTCTGTTTGCCGGAGATGTCTAAGGGCACTAGATGTAGAATGGCATCTAGAGCTGCGGATGGGGTGGTTCTTAGAGCGCCACTTATGCAGATGCATGCGGATCTTTGAACTTTTCCCAGAAGGTTGCGGTTTGAGGCTGTTTCAAGAGCAGTCTACCAGCCAGCACACCATACAGAAGTATGGGTCTAACTATAGACAGAATGTTATATGTGGTTGCATTCCCCATTTTTTGCCGATAGCCTTTTTACATGAGTATAGGGCTACGGTGCCTTTTTTAACGCCTTCTAGGATGTTGGCTTTCCAGTTCAGTTTCTTGTCCAAGACCAGACTCAGGTATTTGGCTGATTCAAACTTGAGACCGACGCCATTGAGTTTTGTATGTCGACGTGCGGGATTTTGTATTTCCTGCTGATAAGGACCAGTTCGGTTTTTTGAGGGTTCCACATTTGGCGACCCATTTGGAGAGTACTGAAAGACCATTTTGTAATAGTTCTTTAAGGGTGTTAAGGTACTTCCCTGATACAGCTATTGCCACGTCATCAGCGTAGGCAATCACCTTGCAGTATTCAATTTCTAGATTAACTAGTAGCTCATTGACCACAGATTCTAGAGAAGAGGAGACAAAACACCCCCTTGTGGGATGGCACTCACAGATCTTCGTGCGGAAGAGACCCCAAGCTTTGTGTTAATGATTCGGCCCGTAAGAAGCTGATTAATTAGCACTATCAGCGAATCATCGACATTGATAACGGAAAGTGCATTAGTGATCGCGTCCGCTTTGACATTGTTTTAGATGTTAATCTGACGGAACGTCAGAAATTTGATAGAAATATTCATCAGAATTCCTTAGAAAATATTCGGTCGCATTCAGAGTCGATCGGAATTTTGTTTGCACCAACGTTTTGCATGTTAATCTCATGAAATGTTCCGTCAGAAATTTGATAAAAACGTTCGTCAGAATTCATACGAAAATATTTGGTCGTATTCTAGGGAACTGTACTGAGAGATCTTCTGAAGAGAGGATTTTTCGAAATTCAATTCTGTTATGGTTTTCACATCGAACCGAAAACTGAATTTTCGACATGAAGGTTTCGAAAACTACTTAAAGCGTTCAAATTGATCAGGTTTTCGTTTGGCGTGTCGAATATATAAAAATGCACTCCGTCTATACTGACTTTCGCACCCAACTGTTTTTGAAATCAGACTTGAAGGCATAACCACGAATTATCTGTCTTTAATGTCATTTAACAAAAAAATATGAAAAAAAGTGAGATGTTCCCAAGCTGTTCTGTGGGTCATCTGGACCACACGTGTCGGATGTGTCAAAAGGGTGTTTCGCTCCCTTCGTTATTCCAAATCCAAGCAATGATCAAAATGATTCATAGAATCATCTCCAGAAATTGATCGTGGGTGCTTTGCGCACGTTGCAACAAAAGGCATTGTAGAGGGACAAGGTCATGATGACTTTGTCGTGGTACGTAATGACTTAATATTCTGAGCTTTCTTATGAACGACTAAAACTCCCGCCCTGATAAGACACCTGAACTAAAAAAATTAACATTACAAACAATTAGAATGAAGATCATCTGTGAAGAGAGTTTTGTACGGAGGAGATTCGGTGACGGCCGACGAGTGGTGAAGAGTGTAGAAATGCTCGCGATTGAATACGTACGTCCGAAAGGAAAGTATCTTGGTCCAGAAAAATGTGGAGAATGTTCAAAAGCCATGGTTTTTTAAAGGTTAAATACGAATAAATACCTATTTTAAGGTCAGACGTTAGTGGTCGATGCAGTATGAAAATTAAGCGGTGATTAAGGTCGGATTTCGAAAAAAGACCAAAATCATGCTTAATTATTTCCCTATGGAGGTAGGTAGATCATCGTATTGGACGCACGAAATCTGATTTCAGTCTTAAAATTTAAAGACACCAAAAATACAAATAAAAATGTTTGGCCCAACAGGCTCGTTAGTACCCAGGCCCTAGCTTTTCTTACAACCATTCATGTGTACTTGTATACGTCTTGTACGATGGCGGGACCTCCTTTTTTATACCGACACCGAATGGCTACGTTTAGATAAGCTTTTCTTAACAATTGATTACTACTCGGATGATTTGTCAGATCATCATGAGATTTAATTCTTTCGCTATAGTGTGTGTTGAATGAACATTTTATTGCAAGCTGAAAGCCTAGTTATATCTCTATACCCCCGCACCCGGCACAAGTGAAGGTTGCTAGGCTGATAAACTTGGCTAATTAATTTATCTACCATGCTAAATATTCTACTGGACGTGAAAAATCATTGCAATCGGACTTTCTCAATGCTTTGTCTCGAGTCCTTAACATGTGTTACCGCACCTGACGCTAATGCTCTAAAGTTGGATTTCTCCAAGTTTAAAAGCCTCCACATCTCCAGGTGGTATTTTTCGCTCTTTGATTTCCTTTTGCTGTTGGGTTTCTGGTAACGTCCTTCTTTTTTGACCACTCTTTTGCATTTTTTGGCGCTACGGCGCTACCTAGGGCTCAACTTTTTGTTCAAAACCATTCATTTATGCGTGTGTTCCTCTTACACGTTTGCGAAACCTTATATTTTATACTGAATCCGAACGGTTGAGTTGAGATAAGCTTTTCTTGACAGTTGATAATGATCGTGTCATTTGTCAGATCATCGCAAGAGGAGGGCCAGTGAAAATCATTTAGATGTTGCTATGGCTGGAATCGAAAGACTGTTTGCTTGGCAATTCATGGCCAATAAGTCGAAGTCCGTTTTCATTCATATCACTGAACACATTCCCGGCTCATTCCTTCCGAATCAAGCTATAGCCGATAGCCTTATCCTCTTTCGAATTAAATTCCTTAATTTGACTGTTTTGGTTCTGAAGTCCGTACTTGTCATTTGTATACTTTTCCATAGCATTACTTTATATTCCAGTACCTCATTTATTGCCTTAAACATCCCTAAAAGATTCTTAGATATCGCCTTAAGATTATGCGGCCGGTCTCTACTATGCATCTTACTATTGCAGTGGAGTATCAAATGTACTTGCGACGAGCAATTACAGTATGGGTGGAGGTTTTTAGGTATGTAGTTGTCGAATAAGTCCAAAAATTACGAGTGACCGATTGTAGATATTCACTGGAATGTTGGATGTTAAGATCAATCACTGTATCCCCTCAAAGAGACTGACAAATCATCGTTCCATACAATCCCAGAGCAGAGGTTGGGTTAAATGTTCTAAAAAGCCTAAAGTTCATGGATCACACCTTTTATTATCCTCAATAGAATGAAGCGGTGGCGGAGCAGTAGGGATGTAGAAAAGTAGGAAGATTTTATCCTATTTATAGAGACTAGACCTACATCAGTATATGACTAAGCGCCTTAGCACGACAAGTCAAGCAATTGCCGGAACGATTACCACATTCAATTTGATACAATCTAAGAAAGACCACCTTGCATCCTGTCAAATTTGTAAGTCCCAACCCAAAACTCTGCGACATCATCTGCTTACCTGTCAAATTTATAATCCCCATCACATCAAATTGGTTCCACATACTTCCCAAGATTAATCTCCAAAGTCACTCCCTAAACGAAGACCACGACGAAGAAGGTGAACCGCCGTCCTCAACTGGACTGATCTGTAATTCTAATCTCGTTTCCCTTGAGAATATTGTCTCTGTCAGTCCTATAAGACAATTATGTCATTTTATGTGACGTCTGTCAATTGAATTTGTAATATCGACCGCTGCCGCACCGCGCAAAGGTGTGGTCATTGTAATTGTGTGTTTGTTATACTTTCCTTTGCCCTCTTCTCGTTTTCTTATTCTGATTGCTCTATGCATTAACGTGGTGATTTTATTCCTTTCTTTCTCTTTGTTTGCTTTTTATTTACAAAAAAAACAATGGATGGCCTTTCCTTTAATCACGTCAGAAGCCATGAGATAATGTTGCGATACCATAAGAATGCGAATTTAAAATTCTGTTAAAAAAGGGCGTAACTTGATTTTATTAATAGTCAGATGGTTTTTTTTACTTTTTCACACTTTTGTTGATTTTATTTGATTTAATTTTATTACTTGACAGAACTATACAACTTTGTCGCCATCTATCGTTTCTCTTCTGCACTTGAATGCAATCACCTGTCATTAATGGAGCAAAGTTCTCTTCAACTCAATGCAAGAGGTGACTGCCAATTGGTTATGCAAAGTCGGTTTTATTCTACTTTATGCCTTTCGAAGTTCATGCTAATATTCAGCAGCTTATTGGGTATGCAATGACGTACGCAGGAGGGCCGGAGAAATATGATTCCAAGTACTGTCAGTGTGAAGTAATCAGTGCCGGTTTGATTTTATTACGAATAGAGAGGTACTTCGTAAGCGAAATATGTGACATTTTTGCAATTTATTTCGAATTTTTACGAACGTGGCGGACATTTTGAGTGGATTTTGTGTTTGTTTTGGAAGATGGGGTGTTAATTTAATGGTTTACATTAAGAGTTGCAAAATAGCTGTTGTACGTGGTCAGTGGTCATTGGTTACAAGTTTTTTCTAGAAATAGCCTGAATGGAGGTAGTTTAAATGTTGTTTCTAGTTTTTTTTTGTTGTAAATTAGCGTATAACTAACGTCATTTTAATTAAAATTTAAAAATAAAATAAATGCTGCAATTATTAGTCGTGTTTCTCTTACGGATCCCTCAGAGAGTTTTCTCGGCTGAGCTTTTTTTTTTAATTAAGGACTTCTCAGTATTCCCCTTAGCTTCTGTTGAAAAAACAATTTAATGACTTCGCAGCTTATAAAAATGTTGAACTCTCTTCATGATTCATTGAAAATATCAGCTGTATCTACTATATAAGCAAAAAGGCTGAGAAGATGCATCTAACAAAATCTATTCTCAGCATATTCCAGAAAATACCTGGAATTTCAAGTGAGGAATCGTGTTCCACCATGAACCCGTACAAGATACAACTGAGTCAGTAGCACAACGTTAATCATAGACAACGCCAGTTGTTCGCTTACTTGGGTTTGTAGCACTTGGAAGGCGCAGTGTTGGATGAGCCATTCACCCAACACTGCGCCTTAGGAAAATTTCCGTATTTGGGATGATGCCCATTCATACGCGGGTTACCAAGTGCCAATGTATTCATAAAAATTTACTGTGTCGTTAGGATTTTGGGCCGGTGCCTTTCTTTGTCCGTGTTTTTTCAAAAACGACGTTGGTGAGGCCATCACCGTCAACGGCGAGCAAATTTGATTCACCCGAAGTGAACGACATGTGTTTCCATCAGGATTCCATTAAGTGTCACACATCAAAGCCTAACTGGACATTCTGCACAAACGATTTGAAAATAGGGTTATCTCCCGCTGACGTAAATAGTTCTTCAAGATCTTGTGATTTGACCCCGGTAGACTTTTTCTAATTGACCGATGCTCTCAGAATCAACATAACCCAGGTGTCAGTCGAATCTATGCGGCAGAGTCATTTCGTTAATACCCCACACACAGCTTGTTTTATTACACTTCAACATCGACCCGCCCTAATTTGAAAACCCTTTAGTTACAGTAGATTCTTCAGAAAAGTTTAATTCTGGAGTGCCTCAAGGTTCGGTTTTCTCTCCCACATTATTTAGAAAAAAAATCTGGCATTAAGGTCCTCAAACCATAGCTTCTCCATTCATTTGTGAGTGCGAAGTTATTATTTCTGCCATAAAGAATAGGACCTCCAGTTTAATGCCGAATCCGAACGGCAAATTTAAGAAGGCTCTCATGACAGTGTTACCCGTGGATGTTTGCAGACTTTCGCAAGATGTGGTGCAGGAAAAAATACTTAGGTGTTGTCACTTACTGGACTTAGACCAGGGACCCCAAGCTTAGTAATCCAACGCTCTTCAAACTAGGATACTGCATCCACACTATTTTTGATGCAATAATACTTTAAGGACAACTAACAACCAAATTGTAATTGATTTCGCACCAATAAAAAATATAGGTCTGGCAGCTAAAGGCTCTGGCGATACTCTGCACCTGTAGATCAGAAATAAAGTATTCATTATGAGTATGCTTTTGATTTGAGGGCTCAGTAGCGCAATGGTTAGTGCGATGAACTGCCGCACAGAAGGTCTGGGTTCGATCCCCAGCCGTAGCAACGCCTAAATGATTTTTCACTGGCCCTCCTCTCGTGATGATCCGACAAATCGTACGAGTAGTATCAATTGTCAAGAGAAAGCTAGGCCCTGGTTACTAACAAGCCTGTTGCGCCAAATATCTGTATTTTATTATATATGCTTTTGATTCATTATATATCTATATCTACATCATTCTCTAAGAACCAACAAAACGTTATACGCGTCCATCCTAATCCACACAGGTTTAGTTAAACCAAAATTCAATCCCTGCCATCATCGGTTCATGGTGCATAGTTCTCTTTGTATGTTTGACGAAATTTGCAGAACTTCATTGACTGGAAACATGAAACCATGTTGGCTGCCGAGAGAGAGAGAAGCCTATCTACAGAACACAATGTCAGGATTCGGTAGGGACGGTTTGACAAGTCTCTATAAACTTTTTGTCTGCTCCAAACGGACATAAATCCTAAAGATATTAGAAAATTATAAAAATTAGTCTTAAGGTCCGGTCGTGACCGGGTGATATTTGATTCATGTAAATTTTCTCCTTCAAACGGACATGGACTTCATAGATACTATGGAAAGTTATAAAAATTGGTCATGACGACAAAACGCCAAAATAGTTGTCTTTCAATCGGATTGCACTGAAATCGGTGGCAAATATTTCTATAAAGACAAACGAAGCGAGTCATGCACCACGTTGACACAATTTAAAAAAAAGGCTGTCATAGCGAAATCTTTCAAACGATCCTTGTCGAATCGATTGAATCAGTTTGCTACAAACTCAAGTCGAAAACACCGATCGAAAGCTTCTTAGCAGTTTTGTACTTAATATAACACAGAGTTCTATCATATGCAGAACCAGGTATTGACGATCAAACTAAAGCTTGATAGAACCGTCTAAAAAAGTCGTAGATCAAACTATAGATCTGTTTTGTATAAACGTATCGATTACGATAGTTTTTAAAATTACGCTATCCGAACCCTGGTTAGGAAATATTTCATCAACGACTGTGTTGGAAAGTTTTTTTAAGTGAAACTTCTTTTGCGAGCATGTGAATTGAATTTCATGAAACGAAAAAGTGTAACGAAAAAGAGACAACTATAAAAAGATTTATAGGGTTTAGGCTGTAAAAGAATGGGATGAAACGTGTTTCTATATAGTTTCCCTATCCTTCGTCTCCTCTTGGTGCTATGGTTCATAGCGTTCCCAATACTGTACCGTCGCGTCGTATACAGTTTCATTTCTACCACGTGCAAACTTATACTCGATTTTTGTTTCTATGTAACGGGTGATTTTTTAAGCGTAGTTTTCTTAAAAATCGAATAAAACACTCGAATTTGCATCAAATATTTAAAATTTTTTAGTAATCGATAGGCCTTTGCCATTTAACAGGTGGCGCAAAAATAACCTTCCGATGTTTTTTGGCTGTAATTTAAAAAAAAATAAAAAAACTTTGATTCTTCTTGTGGATTATTTTTATATGGTCTTTTGATTTTTTTTACATCAAGTCGAGAATATGATGTCATGTAAATGGCCGCCGCCACAGTTGATTGTCATTTGAGCCCTTTTTAGTGCATTTTCCATCACTTTGGCCAAAACTTCCGGCGACAGGTCCTCACATTCTTGACGGATATTGTCTTTAAGAGCTGCAAGAGTCTGAGGCTTGTTGACATAAACCCGCGACTTCAAAAAGCCCCACAAAAAGAAGTCTGGAGCGGTCAAATCAGGCGATCTTGCTGGCCAGTGCAAATCGCCAAAACTTGAGATTAGGCGCCCGGGTAATGCATCCTTCAGCATATTGGTTGTGGCACGTGCAGTGTGTGCCGTTGCACCGTCCAGTTGGAACCACATGTTTTCCAATCCCAGTTCATCAAGTTGCGGCAAAAAGAACTCGTTGATCATTGCTTTGTAGCGCTCACCATTCACAGTAACCGTTTGGCCCGCGACGTCTTCGAAGAAAAAAGGTCCGATGACTCCTCCAGCGAAAACAGCACACCATACAGTGACTTTGAGCGGGTGTAATGGCTCTTCGTGGGGTACACGCGGATTTTCAGTGTCCCAGAAGCAATTTTTGCTTATTTACGTACCCGCTAAGATGGAAATGGGCCTCATCACTCATGATTATTTCTGATGAAAAATCATCTTCCTCTTGGTGGTGATTAAGGATGGCTTGAGCGTATGTTAGACGCGATTGGCGGTCAGCAACTAACAGTTGATACACCGTCTGGACTTTGTACGGAAACATCTTCAAATCTTTTACCAAAATTCGCTGTAAAGACCGTCGACTGATACCCATTTGCGTGGCACGTCGTCTGGTCGATGTCGACGGCGCTTCCATGACATCTTCGGCTACAGCAGCAATATTCTCTGCAGAACGGCTATTCCGGGGTCTGCCACGCCTGGCAGCATCTCGTGTTGTGCCAGTCTCTTCGAGGCGAGCGACTTAACGTCGCAGTGTTTCACCAGTATGCGTTGGACGGCTAGGAAATCTGCGACGAAATTCACGTTGTGCCAAAGTCACCGACCGATTATTGCTCAAATAAATAGTCACCAATATTCCGCGTTCTGGAGCAGTGTAGCGTAACATTGTTTATTAACGTGTATTTCGCATGTGTTTACTACACAAATGTCAAAACAGAACTGACATTAGGGGCCAATCGTAAAATTTATAGCATTTTCTGATAGGAGGATTACTTTTGCGCCACCTTGTACTTTTTAAAGACAACTTCATGTAAAAGGTCCAATTTTGCGTAACTTTTTCGAGCATTTCGGCCTGTATACCACGAATTACGCGTGTTACGTTATCCTGTTAGGCTTCAATCGTGTTCGGCTTGTCCACATAGACTAACGACTTTACATAACCCCACAAGAAACAATCAAGAGGCGTTAAATCGCACGATCTTGGCGGCCAACTCACAGGGCCATTTCGAGAGATAAGCTGCTCACCAAATTCATCCTTCAACATTTCCATTGTTTTACGAGCTTTGTGGCATGTGACATCGTCTTGATGAAACCACATGTCAACCAAGTTCAACTCAGCCAACTGGGGCAAAAAAAAGTCGCGTATCATGGCTCGATATCGTTCGCCGTCGACGGTAACGTTTCTCCACGGTCATCTTTGAAGAAAAATGGACTGATGATGCCACCAGCCCATAAACCACACCAAACTGGCGTTTTTTCGGAATGCATCGGTAATTCTTCTATGGCATGTGGCTGTTCATCACTCCAGATGCGACAGTTTTGCTTATTTACGTATCCGTTGAGGCAAAAATGAGCCTCATCGCTGAACACAATTTTTCGATAATTTGCAATCGCTGCTAGTTTCTAAGTCTTTTCATAATTAAATGGCAGAGTATACTGAAAACATTTCACTATGACAGATGACGTTTGGACGCCATTACTAACCAGTGCTGCCAACCTGAAAAAACTTAACTCTTAAAAAATCACCCATAATCCTCAAAACCATATTGTCTAATGGTAACAAATCATCAAAAAGAAGTCGCCCGATCGTTTTATTCTTACGCAATCAAAACCGATGTCAATTTCTAGAAATTCTCAAGTTTAGACACCAACCCTCCAGTTCCCTTTGACACTTCTAACATATGATCTACCACTAAAAGCTGCATCACTTTAATCGCCATTTTCCACGATCATGTTGCTAAGTGAATCTAAGTGTCGTCTGTGCTGATATTTAATAAGATTCAACACCGATCAGTTTAGGCATAAACCGCATTAAATTTGAGTCATGTTACATTCTATCGCATGTAGAGTACGAATTCTGTTCATATACTAACTCACTATAATGGGATACACCATCGCAGATAGCTATTGTGGTCACAAATATTTATCTATGCTTCCGTTAGAACAAAAAACCCACTCTTTTATACTGTTATGTGACTCCATATTGAAAATGAAACAGATCTTGAATGCGTTCATCTCCAGCCAACCCGAGAAGGTGGTTATTGTGGTTGTTCTTCGACCTTCAGTGATTTTATCTCACGATAAAAAAATGTCCATTTGCTGAATGCGTACAGGATGTGATGGAAGTTTGTGGACGTTTTTTTTTTAAATTGTACTCAAGGTAATTTTGGTAACATTTCAATTTTAATAGGTGGAATCGATTTGAACATCTTGGGATTTTTCTAGGATTTGCTGAAGTGTGAAGATTTGATCAGTTGCAGACTGTCCTGGCCTAAAACCATTCTAATAAGTGCCGATCAGGTTGTTGTTTCCAGATAGGATTTTGTAGGTGATTTTAGGCCTCTGAAGTTTGCGCAGTTCAGAAGTTCTCCTTTTTTTTGTAGTTAACTGCCTGAAATATTAAAGAAAACAGCTGGATAGCTGAATTAATAAGCTGGTGGAAGTCACCCTTATGGCCGATTTATCAATCGCCAGATAAGCAATCAGATAGCACTTAAAAGTCAGAAAACACAAAAATACATTTTTTAATAGGCGTATAGCACACTCTGGGTATATAACAATTATAGGGCGAATGAAATTATCTGCTCCTCAGTGAGCTGGGTAAACTTTAACTGAATGTCTATGATCTGTCAACAGTGAGAAAACTAGTCTGCTTGCTCTAAGATTAAAGATTGTCACTATATATCTCTCTTTTTATTTCAGTTTCGTGAAGTTAGACACAATTGAGTTTGACAAAATCGTTCAGTTATGATCTAGGAGTTATTCAATGATTGAATCTAGCTGGTAGATACATTTATTCATTAGACAGCAATCAGACAGTTTAACTGACAATTGAAAAACCGACCCTTAATGAACGTTTATTTTGTTGTATTATATGTTATCTTAATGCTGAAAATGGCTTCGATCAGGAAGGTCCCGGGAATCAGTAATGACCTCAGCAAATTCCAAAACTCATTGACTTTATAACTGGCATCTAAAAACCGAATAGAGATACCTACCAAAAACGGATTCCTAAAGCCGATAGATACTTCCAGTTGAAGTTAAGTATGCAACTTAAATTTGAAATCAAGTTTGCGTACCCAAATAATCAAAATCGACTTCTAAGAACACTTTCATACCGTTTCCCCCTTTTCCATTAAAATATCTCAACAACTTCTTAAAAATTTAACAACTATCCTCCAAAAACTCTTCACACACACTGTAATTAAACCAGACGACTGAACCGCACCGGTCTGCAGATGCAATTGTATCTCGTCTCCGATTTACCATTCTTTCACTGATTCTTCAGCAATCCCCAGTGGATAGCTTCTTCAGATTGTTTTCCTTTTTTTCTGTTTGCTGTTGTCTCAGTCAAGGACAAAAGGTAGTTGCCACCTAAGGCATAGTCAACATGCTTTCGCACGCATAAAATGCGAATCGCTCAGTGGAAATTGAATTCTCGCATATGTATCTATGTGCGGCATCTCACGATCGTATCTGCAATGCCTATCACTATTCTCTCGCGCAATGCAATGCGCAATTGTAATTGTTTCAGTTTTATTGTCTCCCTTTGAATGGAATTATGATTTATCCGACAGCCGTCGTCTGGGTGTTGGATATATAGATACTTTTTCTTTCAATTGTCCTCTGGTTGTGCGCACACCGCTCATTTGAATAAAAATGCGCGTGTGGATGGAAGTTTCCCTTTGGATAAGCGATCTGCGGCTAGAAATGGTTATGAAACATCTTGCACGTGATTTGAATTAAATTTTTGCAAAGAAATGGACAGGGAAACCTTTTTTTGTATTTCATACAAAAACTCTGAAAGCTTGATTCTTGCTTGTAATATAAGTTTTATTCCATTAGCGCCGCCCGGTTGTATGGCGCTCTGTGATGATCTTCACTTTGATCTTTCTGTGGTGCGTGATTTTTTTTTCTACAGATACTTTATTGTTGTTGTATCTATATACATTTGGAATTGAAAACAAGATGAGTTTTATGAATTATGAGCCACCTGTGTGCTATGCGCACGCCTTGAAAGGGTAATTTACTTGGATGTGATTATGGTTGCAGTTACATTGTAAAAAATGCAACCATCTCGAGGCTGATGGTTGCACGTGCTCATTATTTTTGGTCTTTTGTAGTTGGCTGCGGTTGGGATTTCTTATGGCATAACATACCCACAATCATTATGGTTGGTAGATTGTATGCAAATAAAAAGCTGATATATGTAGGGAACAGGCTAAGTTTACTTGACTTGAATGATTCTTTTCTTGTGGTTGGGAGCTGTTATTTTTAAGTACTTATACAACATTTTTGATGAAATTCTCTGATTTTTTTTTATATCTATAGGGGTTTACATTTTTCTGAAAATTCTTAACAAGTTTTTATTTTTTTCGTTCCAGGTGAGTTCAAAATTTGATGTGGAGATGTTCGTAAGAGTTTTTTTTTATCATAAGTTTGATACAAACAGTATCTAACCCAACTATTTTTTCAAATAATGATTTTGAGGCCAATATAATCTGTACCACGCCCACAGTTGAGTTAGGTAGGTTTTAGAAAATACAGAAGTCTGATCTTAAACTATTACGGATACTTTTTCAGGATTAGGATAAGAAGGGATTAGTAGAAGTAAACAACACCTTTTGTAATAAATGTGCTCTCTAAATAAAAGGTCAAGTGAACCAACTCGACCCTAATACAAAGCGATTGTCAAATATGTAACTGCTGCCAAAGTTAGTTATCATTTTGGAGGTAACTCCCGGTTTTACAAATTCTGAGCTAACTCTGAGTTAAATTACGCAAACTATAGCCATTTAGACATTGGGAGATATTTTGTGATATTGAAACACCTACAAGGTAATCAGATGCACATGGATGGAACCGACTTCCATAGGCCTATCTCTATAATATCCAACAATTTAATAAGAGAGTGAACAAACATCTGCCTGCCAAGGAGACGTACTTTAAAGAAGCGACTGAAAACAAGAGTAGCCAATGATATTCATTTAGATGAATTGATTTCCTATATTGTGGATGAGTTCAACTCCTATAAAAACGGTTTCATACCACTTTCCAAGCGTACAAGATATGGATTATGTCGGCAGAACAACTTGTATAGGTGCATGAACCCCTTTTCATTGTTTTAGTATTTCTATTGAAATTGACAATTGCCTTAAGTATTTTTGACAATTCGCAAGCTCTTGGTTTTGTGTGAAATAAAGCCTTGTTCTAGCAAAAACTCGGTTGAGGAATTTCAACACGCAGTGTTCCCATGCGGTCCCCCAAGTATTTATAGCGCTCGACGGTGCTTGATTTCAGTTATCAGACAAGAACCGATATTTCTCTTTTTCGTTACACCTTTTCGTTTCATAAAATCCAATTCACCCCGTCCCAAAAGAAGTTTCACTTCGAAAGAGACAATCGTACAAATATTGCCATTATTGCCATCTGCAAGAACTGCAGTTGTACAGGTATGCTCTCATTGTAAACAACTCACAAAATCTACCAAAGCTACAAGCCCCACCTCCAAAATTTTGATAAACTGTCAAAACTGTCCTTGAGAAACACAAATATTCAAAAGGCAATCAAAGACAAACGTACCGATATACAACTGAATACATTATCAAATCTGACTACGCCATCCCATCCGAAATAATCGGTCCACATACCAATTTTCATCTTCATCTTGCAGTCTCTCTCGTTCAGTCTGTCCTTTTCAAAGTCCGATAGCATCTCATTTTAAAAATTTCGTCATATTATGTAAAACACCGTCATTCCGGAGGCAGCACTCCAATTCCACAAATACATCTTCATTAGATATAACTAACTACATACACATTAAAAACACAATCAAATATGCCTCTTTGGATTCAACCTATAATTATAGACTCCAGGCGTCAGACACACGCCTACCCAAAAACCAACCCACGCCAAAACACATTTATGAGCGGCCAAAGTAAAGCCAGTAGATACTATCGATGACATACCAGGTGTGCACTTCGGACAATAGATCCCTTTCTCGCACACCAACTCACTTGTTTACTGAGATACAAGTACACCGGTTCAATACACACGATCAAACTACCACTACACTCCAGAACCAGTTTGGGGTTTTTTTTTCATGACGATTTCTCGTTTCATAAAATCCAATGCACACCAAAGAAGTTTCATTTCAAAAATTCCTCGAACCTGGACTTTTTTTTATGAAGCTCTTCATTGAAGTAACTTTGTAGTATCTTCTTGGTCAAAGGAAAGCCAGTAGATACTACCTATGACATATCAGGTGTGCACTTCGGACAATATACCCTTTTTTGCACACCAACTCACTTGTTTACTGAGATACAAGTAAACCCGTTCAATACACACGATCAAACAACCACTACACTCCAGAATTAGTTGGGGGTTTTTTTGTGACGCTTTTTCGTTTCATAAAATCCAATGCACACCAAAGAAGTTTCACTTCACAAATTCCTCGAACCTGGGCTTTTTTATGAAGCTATTCATTGAAGTTACTTTGTAGTATCTTTTTGGTTTAAAGATACCTAATACTTCTTCCACTGCCCTATCGCTGAAAAAATTCTGACTTACATCCATATGTAAGAAACCGTCATGAGAAGCTCCAGAAATTGTCGTTCAAAATCGACGTAAAACTACAAATGCCTACAATTGCATCTCATCCAGATTTTTCTCAAAGATCACCTCAGCTATTAGACGACACCTGTATCTGCTAGAATGAGAAAGTATTTTATACATTTTTCTGGTTGTTGCTTTATTTCCTCCATTCTTGCAGTGCATTCCCAGTTGAAGCTTTAGATTAATCATAAGCCGCCGATAAAGTAGTTCACCGGAGTTATTGACAAAATATTCCCAGAGCGTTGGCAAGATTAATTTATAGTAATACTTTAGAGATACTAACTGATGTCGGTGCAATCGAATTTCTGTAGCTTGTAAACTCCCAATAGAAAAACGTGCTTCTTTTGTTGCATAAGCCATTCTCTAACCGCTTTTGATACTTTGTTAACATGTCCCTGTGTTTGTTAACAATTTAAATCTCTTATCTTGTTTTTTTATTTCGACAGTCCAATATCTCTGACTGTAATACAAAGGAAGATCGTTTTCCAACAACACCCAACCTTTACCCTGCCATATAATGACCACACTTCCAATTTCGGTCTACACGATTATAGATTCTAAGCTCTACACGCGCCATTGACAAACACTTCAAAGTGCTACTGGTCGCAAACATCGCCACCCAAGCTATGTCCCACTTCACCAAATCCATTCGCACACTCCTACTCAACCTAAAAACCTTCCAAATATACCCGTCAACCTATGTATCTACACGTGCAAGACGTCCATAATGGACAATCACTGAGCACTAATTTATGCGTCCAACACCTTTGGAAACCTAAAAGTCATGCGGCTAGAGAGTCACAATTGTCCGACCACGCATTTCTACACGAAGAACGGGAGCCAAAACAAAAGTCATGAAAATACTCA
This sequence comes from Rhingia campestris, assembly GCA_932526625.1. Classification (NCBI taxonomy): domain Eukaryota; kingdom Metazoa; phylum Arthropoda; class Insecta; order Diptera; family Syrphidae; genus Rhingia; species Rhingia campestris. The sequence continues at coordinate 9,093,403 of OW052183.1, forward strand.
CCTAACCTCCACCCGAACACCCCATAGATACAAGTACTCGAGTGCACTTCAACAAAGAATTTTCAAGTCAACTTAACCTATGGCACTTTGTGTGGCCTGGATAACCGTGTGAACGCACTTCATTTCCAAAATGTGAACAACGAACTTTAGTGTTGTGTCCACAAACGCGAAAAACGAAAAAGTATCTGTTGCTCAAGTTCTAGTAGTCTGCATGAGATATTTCGTAATAAGACACATGTCATAAGTTTATCGTCCAAATTGGACAGTTGGTGTGGAAAATTCATGAAAAATTTGCGGTTGTTTTTTAATTAAATGCATGCATTCAGATACCGATACCAACGCCGACTGCATGTGCAGTCAAACCGAACTGAGTGCTACGGTGGCGGGCGATTTCGCGTGCTTGGTGTGCGTGAAGGCACAAATTGTTTTGACGTTGATTTTTAAATTTATGGATTTGACATTATGCAACGCGGTCGATCGATGTAGGTGTACCTGTATATAAAACGACTGTGACGAGAAATGTGATCCAGATACATTTAGTGGAGGCGAATTATGTACAGTGGGGTGGTCATACTTTTATTCAAATGTTACCCATACGACCTCTGCTAGGTTTAAAAAGACAGGAAGATACCAAGCCTAGTCGGACTTATATCCATGCCGACTCTTTAGACTTGCCCACGCTCTGGAAATAGTATTCTACTAAGATGTTCTTTGTGGCAGAAATAGTTTTGGCTGGATATGAAGCCCTGTATGGGCCGTAAATGCAAGATATTTAATTTTTTATTCTCCTAAGGCCATTATTCTTAGGATACCGAGATCCGGGTAGTGCGATAGGAAGTGTAGTAGACAAACAAAAGTGTGCGGGAGTACGTCGCATGGTCGCGAATCTGGGAGATACCCACCTCAAAGTAATAGCATCAAGAGGCACACCACAAGGAGGCGTTATCTCACCTCTGTTGTGGAACATAGTCAAAAGTTATATCTGTCAATGGTGACGTTCTGTCCAATTCGTCGATGTTGTGTGTCCTTTCGTGTTGACAGCATATACTTAGTCTTACCCGCATTTACTGCTAAACCCATTTTTGACACTTCCTTCTCTATACTAGCAAACGTGACTATGACATCACGTTGAGTCCTCCCAATGATGTCAATATCGTCGGCGTATGCTAGTAGTTGCACCGATTTTTGGAAAATTGTGCCTCTGCTCTGCAGAATCAAATTCAAGTCACATAACATCTCCTTGCCTAAATCCTCTTTTGGTATCGAATGTGTCGGTGAGGTCGTTTCCGACCCTGATGGTGCAGCGAGAATTCTCCATCTTCATCCTACACATACGGACGATATTGGGCGGTATACCAAATCTAGACATGGCTCTGTATAGTTCGTCTCTATAAATGCTGTCGTATGCGGCTTTGAAATCAATAAATAGGTGGTGGGTATCGATTTGGACCTCTTCGGTTTTTTTTTCAGGATCTGCCGAAGTGTGGAAATTTGATCGGTTGTGGACTTTCCTGGCCTAAAACCACACTGATAAGGGCCGATCAGGTTATTGGTAAACGGTTTCAGGCGTTCACATATAGGATCTTGCAGGCGATAGGATCTTGCAGGCGATGTTGAGGAGACTTATGCCTCTGTAGTTGGCGCAGTTCAAAGGGCTTTTTTCTTAGGGATCAGGTAAACGATGATGCGGTTCCATTCTTTAGGCATACTTTCATCCGACCAGATTTGGGTAATGAGTTGGTGGATGTTATTTACCAAGTCATCTCCGCGAGCTTTGTAAAGTTCAGCGAGAAGGCCGTCATTTCCATCGGCCTTATTAAGCTTGAGGTTAGATATTGCTATCCTCACTTCAAGAAGAAGAAGAGAGAGATCCTCACTTCACTTAGGTCGGGTGGTTGGCAGTTTTCGCTGGCGTTGCCAATATCAAATGGTTCGTTTTGCCTGGGTTACTGGGTCTCTGGTAAATATTATTGTCCTCAGACCACTTGAACAAAGCCCTTTTGAGAATCTTTTCAAATACATTGCTGATACTTATGCCTCTGTAGGAAGGACACTTATGTAACGGAAATTCGACGGATTGGAGTTGTCCATTTAATTTTTCGGAAGGGGATGAACCACCGCCTTCTTCCAACGCGATAATATGCATTATTTAGCGCGTTGTTGAACAGCGTGGGGTAAATGTCCACAGCTTCAGAGGGTAAGTGTCGCAGTACAATGGTGGATATACCACCGACTCCCGCTGACTTCTTTTTCTTCATGGACTCGATGATGATCTGGAGTTCCACCTTCGAAATTAACAGACCCGCTTCGCTCGGCAAGCATTTTTTATTGTACCGCTTCTTGTGAAAGTCAGACAAACATTTAAGAGAACAACATTGTCATCGGAAGCTTCTCAAATTAGCCTGGGCCGTTAATGACATATACTTCATGTTTTACTTCAAAGGTACTGTGATGTCTAAAATATTTTTCGTGTATTGCCTCTATGACGTTATTTTTTTGTAGCTGAAACAGAGTGGGTGGCAGAATTGAACCTTGAGGCACTCCTGCATTTAAAGAAAATCACCACTACTTACAGATATCTTTTTATCCATTTAGCACAGGGATTTAAGACCAAAGTGCTGTACCAAACTCTACCGAAATCTCTAGATTCTAATGGTGTTCCATTGACCATAAATTAGTTTAATAGCTCAGCTGTCGAGTGATTATTTTGGATAATTTTCTTATTGATTGCTTATAGTTCCATACATTTTTAGGTTCCTAGATCTCTCCGATTTTTTTCTTTGAAACTATAGTACAGTAATAAGTGTAGAACTCTGACATTGTATTCTATTTGTTTATTTTTTTTTTTAATTGAACAGTAGCGCCACCTATGTATGCAACTAAACAACTTCACAAAGATCCATTTGCATTTTTAAGCAAAACCCTCATTAAATGCAATTACCTCATGGTAATAAAATAAGACTCCAAGAAAAAAACTAATAATTCACCAGAAAGTAAATAATTTTCATAACCGGAAAAGCCGACACCATCAAAAAAAAAAATAAAAAAATTTATTTCCCCATTTTGGTTTTCTATTTCTGCATTTCATTTGTCCATTTGTGTGGCGATGCAGCTCTTATTTAGCAGTTTACATGGAATTTGCATTCATTTACAAGAGGCCTTACTTTCTTCGCGCGTGATACCCAGCCATGCCGCCTTGATATACAATTTAATTGTCTTAAAGGTTTCAATCCGACCAATATCTGCGCATGCGCGCGCGCGGCAATACCAAGGGAAAATGTTTGAAATTCAATTACATAACGAAAGCCACCTAAAGTCTCAGGCGTTTATGGGAACTGCACCGATGGAACTGAGAAGATTATGCACCCAGCAATCGAGCGTTTAAATTTTAATTAACTTGCAGCTCCTAGCCGGTGATTTTACTACCAAAACTGAATAGCAGGGCGGAGTGCTGGGAATGCATTTTTGATTAATTAATTTCGGCTGCTCTGGTCGTTGTATGCAAGTGGGCTGGCTGCCCACCTGGTGACTCTGAGCATGATCATGATTATCCATGCGGATGTGGTTGTTCCTCGTAGTTCGTGGTAATTTGCTTACGAAATTTATTGACAAGTCGAAGAAGGGCTTGGAAATATTATGGGAACTTGGTTGCATAAGCTGTTGATGGTTAGTGAAGGAAAATTTGAATTTGGCTTGATGAAGTGTGTCAAGTTGAATAAAGGCGACTTTTTTGGAACCGTAATTGGTACATTAAAATACTTTTTGTTGGTTTTGTTAATTAAAAGTTAAAACTGTGATTTTCTATAAATTGTGCAATCGAAAGATAAAAGGTGGGGCCATAAACAAAATATGTGTAGATACACGGATTCGGACAAGCTTGTTAAACACGACCTTTGATGTTTGTGGTGAAGGGCATCATTAATTCTGGAATGCAATAACCTCTGAGGGGAGTATTTATACAGGGAAAGTTATGTTTGATCTTAATTGGTTTTTGTAAGCTGAGTGCACTCAAAAGATTGTGACTAGCATTATAACGGGTGATTTTTTAAGAGTTAAGTTTTTCAGATTGGCAGCACTGGTTAGTAATGGCGTCCAAACGGCATCTGTCAAAGTGAAAAGTTTTCAGTATACTCTGCCATTTAATCATGGAAAGACTTACAAACGAGCAACGATTGCAAATTATTGAAATTTATTATTAAGATTCGTGCTCTGTGAAAAATATAAAAATCCGCTGTTTTATCGAAAAAGTGTGTTCAGCGATGAGGCTCATTTCTGGCTCAACGGATACGTAAATAAGCAAAACTGTCGCATCTGGAGTGATGAACAGCCACATCATACAATAATTACCGATGCATCCCGAAAAAAACGCCAGTTTGGTGTGGTTTATGGGCTGGTGGCATCATCGGTCCATTTTTTTTTTCAAAGACGACCGTGGAAGAAACGTTACCGTCAACGGCGAACGATATCGAACCATGATACGCGACTTTTCTTTGCCCCAGTTGGCTGAGTTGAACTTGATTGACATGTGGTTTCATCAAGACGGTGCCACATGTCACAAAGCTCGTAAAACAATGGAAATGTTGAAGGATGAATTTGGTGAGCAGCTCATCTCTCAAAAATGGCCCTGTGAGTTGGCCGCCAAGATCATGCGTTTTAACGCCTCTTGGTCATTTCTTGTGGGGTTATGTAAAGTCGTTAGTCTATGTGGACAAGCCGAACACGATTGAAGCCTTACAGGGTAACATAACACGCGTAATTCATCGAATACAGGCCGAAATGCTCGAAAAAGTGACGCAAAATTGGACCTTCCGAATGGACCTTTTGAAATGTCTCTAAAACGTAAATGGCAAAGGCCTTTTTATCGATAACAATAAAATTTTTCAATATTTGATACAAATTTGAGGGTTTTATTCGATTTTTAAAAAAAACTATGCTTAAAAAATCACCTGTTAGTATGTTTTGCATAGAATAGGTGTCTGATAAGAAGAGTAAGGAAGAGAGAGATAGGAAAGATGTCAGGCGTAATGAAGACTTTCTCCATGGATGGTGTCCACATTGAAGGATATGGGAGTTTCGGTGTTCAATATAA